>JAUIMM010000289.1:8475000-9717500 GCA_031769625.1 Taudactylus pleione | reverse complement strand
AAATAGAGAAAGATCAAGAACCACTTCCTCCTAGTGCTGAAGCTGCTGCCACTAGTCATGACATAGACGATAACATGCCATCAACGTCGTCTGCCAAGGCCGATGCCCAATGTCATAGTAGAGGGCACATACAATCCCAAATGGCAAAGTTCAGGAAAATGACCTTGAAAAAGACATTTAAATCAGCTGAAGAGAAACGTAAACTTGCCAATATGCCATTTACGACACGGAGTGGCAAGGAACGGCTAAGGTCGATCCCTAGTATGTTCATGACTAGTGGTTCAGCTTCACATGACGATGGAAGCACTCCTCCCACTAAAAAAATCAAAAGAGTTAAGCTGGCAAAAGCACAGCGAAGAACTGTGCTTTCTAAGAAGATATCACAAATCCCCAAGGAGAGTCCAAGTGTGGTGGTGGTTGCGATGCCTGACCTTCCCAGCACTGGACGGGAAGAGGTGGCTCTTTCCACCATTTGCACGCCCCCTGCAAGTGCTGAAAGGAGCACCCACAGTCCACTTGCTGATATGCAAATTGAAGATGTCACTGTTGAAGTACAACAGGATGAGGATACTGGTGTAGCTGGCGCTGAGGAGGAAGTTGGCGAGGAGGATTCTGATGGTGATGTGGTTTGTTTAAATCAGGCTCCGGGGGAGACAGTTGTTGTCCGTGGGATGAAAAAGCCCATCACGGTCATGCCTGGGCAGAAGACCAAACATTCCACCTCTTTGGTCTGGCAATATTTCTATCCAAATCCGGACAACAACTGTCTTGCCATATGTACCATATGTAAAGGTGAAATAAGTAGGGGTAGGGACGTCAACCACCTAGGAACATCCTCCCTTATACGGCACCTGCAGCGCGTTCATAAAAAGTTACTGTCAAGTTCAGAAACTTTGGCTCAGACCGTAAGCAGTCCAGGGACACCTAAATCCCGTTGTCCTGTTGTATCCAAGCGCCTGCAAACCACACCGTCAACTCCCTCCTCGTCAATTTCCTCCTTAGTCAGGATCGGAAGTAGTCCTGCAGGCCATATCACTGGCATGACTGACTCTCCTATCCGGGATTCCTCCGGAGGATCCTGCATTGCTACGCCTACTGCTGCCGCTGCTGCTGTTGCTGCTGCTGGGAGTCGTTCATCATCCCAGAGAGGAAGTAGGAACACCACTACTTTTACTAAACAATTGACCCTCCAACAGTCCTTAGCGAGGAGGATGAAGTACGACAGCAGTCATCCTGAAGCAAAACGTATAACTGAGGCCTTGACTGCTATGTTGGTGTTAGACGTGCGTCCGGTATCCGCCATTAGTGCAGTGGGATTTAGACAATTGATGGAGGTAGTGTGTCCCCGGTTCCAAATCCCGTCTAGATTCCACTTCACTAGGCAGGCGATACCGAGACTGTACAGAAACGTCAGAAAAAGTGTCCTCAGTGTCCTGAAAAATGCCGTTGTACACAATGTCCACTTAACCACGGACATGTGGACAAGTGGTACAGGGCAGACTAAGGACTATATGACTGTGACAGCCCACTGGGTAGATGTATCACCTTACGCAGCAACAGCAGCAGCGTCACCAGTAGCAGCATCTCAGAAACGCCAGCTCGTTACAAGGCAGGCTACGCTGTGTATCACCGGTTTCAGTAAGAGGCACACCGCCGACAACCTCTTAGAGAAACTGAGGGAAATCATCGCCCAGTGGCTTACCCCACTTAGACTCTCCTGGGGATTTGTGATATCTGACAACGCCACCAATATTGTGCGGGCATTACATCTGGGCAAATTCCAGCACGTCCCATGTTTTGCTCACACAATAAACTTGGTGGTGCAGAATTTTCTGAAAAGCGACAGGGGCGTGCAGGAGACGCTTTGGGTGGCCCGAAAAATTTCTGGCCACTTTCGCCATTCAGCGACTGCGTGCCGAAGACTGGAGCGCCAGCAAACACTCTTGAACCTGCCCCGCCATCACCTGAAGCAAGAGGTTGTGACGCGGTGGAACTCAACCCTCTATATGCTTCAGAGGATGGAGGAGCAGCAAAAGGCCATACAAGCCTATACATCCACCTATGACATAGGCAAAGGAGGGGGTATGCACCTGACTCAAGCGCAGTGGAGAATGATTTCCGTGTTGTGCAAGGTTCTTCAGCCCTTCGAACTTGCCACACGTGAAGTCAGTTCAGACACTGCCAGCTTGAGTCAGGTCATTCCCCTCATCAGGCTTTTGCAGAAGCAGCTGGAGAAAGTGAAGGAGGAGCTAAGACGGAGCGATTCCGCTCGGCATGTGGGACTTGTGGATGAAGCCCTTCATTCGCTTTGCCAGGATTCCAGGGTGGTCAATCTGTTGAAATCAGACCACTACATTTTGGCCACCGTGCTCGATCCTAGGTTTAAAGCCTATGTGGTGTCTCTCTTTCCGGCCGACACAAGCCTGCAGAGGTGCAAAGACCTGCTGGTGAACACACTGTCAGCTGAAGCGGAACGTGACACGTCAACGGCTCCTTCTTCATTTTCTCCCGCAACTGGGGCTGCCAGGAAAAAACTTAGGTATCCTAAGCAACCCGCTGGCGGTGATGCAGGGCAGGCAGGACCAAGTTTGGACATCTGGTCCGGACTGAAGGACCTGGCAACAATTTCTGACATGTCTACTGTCACTGCATATGATACTGTCACCATTGACAGAATGGTGGAGGATTACATCGGTGACAGCATCCAAGTAGGCATGTCAGACAGTCCATACCTGTACTGGCAGGAAAAAGAGGCAATTTGGAGGCCCCTGTACAAACTGGCTCTATTTTACCTGAGTTGCCCCCCCTCCAGTGTGTACTCCGAAAGAGTGTTTAGTGCAGCCGGGAACCTTGTCAGCGAAAGGCGTAGGAGGTTGCTTCCACAGAATGTGGAGAAGATGATGTTCATCAAAATGAATTATCAGCTCTTCCAGGGAGACCAGCCTCCAGAACGTACAGAGGGACCTGTGGTGGTGGATTCAAGTGGGGACGAGTTAATACTTTGTGAGGATGAGGATGTACACACTGAAGAGGGTGAGGAATCGGTGGATGAGGAGGATGAGGATGACATCTTGCCTCCGTAGAGCCAGTTTGTGCAGGGACACATTAATTGCCAGCTTGTTTTGTGGGGGCCCAAACGAACCAATCATTTCAGCCACAGTTGTGTGGCAGACCCTGGCGCTGAAATGATTGATTTGTTAAAGTGTGCATGTCCTGTTTATACAACATAAGGGTGGGTGGGAGGGCCCAAGGACAATTCCATCTTGCACCTCTTTTTTTCTTTGCATTATGTACAGTTTGGGGCCTAGTTTTTCTAACTGCCATCCTGTCTGCCACTGCAGTGTCACTCCTAGATGGGTCACGTGTTTGTGCCGCCCACTCGTGTCGCTTAGCATAGTCATCCAGCTACCTCGGTGCAACCTTTTGGACATAAAAACACTATTGTGAGGTGTGAGGTGTTCAGAATAGACTGGAAATGAGTGGAAATTAAGGTTATTGAGGTTAATAATAGCATAGGAGCAGAAAAACCTACAAATTCTGTGATTTTAGCTGTTTTTATGCTTTTTTTCAAAAAAATACAGATCCAAAACACAAAACCCAGAACCCAAAACACGGAAGGGTGGTTTTGGCAAAACCAATCCAGATCCAAAACACGAAGAAAGATCCAGATCCAAAACCAAAACACAAAACACGAAAAGTGGCCGGTGCACACCCCTAATATATATATACCTATATATACTAGGGGTGAGCGGGTTCGGATTTCTGAAATCCGAACCCCCCGAGCCCCCCCGATCCGAGTCCGATCCGAGTCAGGCTCGACTTTTCCCGCCTGACTCGGATCTGACATCGAGGCAAAACGTCATCATCCCGCCTTCCGAGTCTCGCGGGTTTTGGATCCTATATAAGGTACCCGCGTCGGCGCCATTTTCTCACTCGGCTGTGGACAGTGAAGAGGGAGGGTGGGAGTTAGTGCTGTGTAGTGTAGTGTAGTGTAGTGCTGCTGTTGTCCACTACTTCAAAGTCCATAGGGGCTGGCTGTGTTGTGCTGTGCTGCTGTTGTTAATAGGGGCTGTGTCCACTACTTCAAAGTCCATAGGGGCTGGCTGGACTGTGTTGTGCAGTCAGTTCCAAAGTCCTGTGCAGTGTCCCAGTCCTAAAGGGGTGCTGTAGTGTTGTCCAGGGGGTGCTCTGTCCATCAGGGGTGCTCCCCCCAAGTGCTAAAAAAATAATATATTTTCTGTGTTTGTGAATTGTGTGCGCAGTAGCCGCACGTGCATCAACAAAGTAGTGCCAAGCGTGCGCCTGTGTCATAAGTAAAGGGCCGGCTGGCTTGACCGTTAAGGGTGCTGTAACCCCCGAAAGTACACTCCAGTCCAAACCTAAAAAAAAATTATTTTCTGTGTTTGTGAATTGTGTGCGCAGTAGCCGCACGTGCATCAACAAAGTAGTGCCAAGCGTGCGCCTGTGTCATAAGTAAAGGGCCGGCTGGCTTGACCGTTAAAGGGTGCTGTAACCCCCGAAAGTACACTCCAGTCCAAACCAAAAAAAAATTATTTTCTGTGGTTGTGAATTGTGTGCGCAGTAGCCGCACGTGCATCAACAAAGTAGTGCCAAGCGTGCGCCTGTGTCATAAGTAAAGGGCCGGCTGGCTTGACCGTTAAGGGTGCTGTAACCCCCGAAAGTACACTCCAGTCCAAACCTAAAAAAAAATTATTTTCTGTGTTTGTGAATTGTGTGCGCAGTAGCCGCACGTGCATCAACAAAGTAGTGCCAAGAGTGCGCCTGTGTCATAAGTAAAGGGCCGGCTGGCTTGACCGTTAAAGGGTGCTGTAACCCCCGAAAGTACACTCCAGTCCAAACCAAAAAAAAATTATTTTCTGTGTTTGTGAATTGTGTGCGCAGTAGCCGCACGTGCATCAACAAAGTAGTGCCAAGCGTGCGCCTGTGTCATAAGTAAAGGGCCGGCTGGCTTGACCGTTAAGGGTGCTGTAACCCCCGAAAGTACACTCCAGTCCAAACCAAAAAAAAAATTATTTTCTGTGTTTGTGAATTGTGTGCACTGTGGCTGCACGTGCATCAACAAAGGAGCAGCGCCAAGCGTGCGCCTGTGTCCCATAAGTAAAGAGCCGGCTGGCTCATTTCTTAAAGGGTGGTGTAACCCACAAAGTGCACTACTCTCCAGCAAAAATAAAAAAATATTTTCTGTGTTTGTGTGCGCTTTAGCCGCACGTATATATATCAATATAACATAAATGGAGGACCAAACTTTCTCCGATAAAAATAAAATAGGGAAAGATCAAGAACCACTTCCTCCTAGTGCTGTTGCTGCTGCTGGGAGTTGTTCATCATCCCAGAGAGGAAGTAGGAACATCACTACTTTTACTAAACAATTGACCCTCCAACAGTCCCTAGCGATGAGGATGAAGTACGACAGCAGTCATCCTGAAGCAAAACGTATAACTGAGGCCTTGACTGCTATGTTGGTGTTAGACGTGCGTCCGGTATCCGACATTAGTGCAGTGGGATTTAGACAATTGATGGAGGTAGTGTGTCCTCGGTTCCAAATCCCGTCTAGATTCCACCTGCATCCTCAAAGCAGCAGCGACAAGCGTGCGTCTGTCTGTTAAAGGGTGGTGACACCCTCAAAGTGTGCTACACAAACAATTAAAATATTGTTCTTTTTTTTTCTGTCTTTGTGAATTGTGTGGGCTGTAGCCGCACCTGCATCCTTAAAGCAGCAGCGACAAGCGTGCGTCTGTCTGTTAAAGGGTGGTGTAACTCTCAAAGTGTTCCAAAAAATAAAAAACTATTTTTTTAATGTGTTTGTGACTTGTGTGCGATGTAGCCACACTTGCATCCTCAAAGCAGCAGCGACAAGCGTGCGTCTGTCTGTTAAAGGGTGGTGACACCCTCAAAGTGTGCTACACAAACAATTAAAATATTGTTCTTTTTTTTTCTGTCTATGTGAATTGTGTGGGCTGTAGCCGCACCTGCATCCTTAAAGCAGCAGCGACAAGCGTGCGTCTGTCTGTTAAAGGGTGGTGACACCTCAAAGTGTTCTACACAAACAATTAAAATATTGTTCTTTTTTTTTTGGTCTTTGTGAAATGTGTGGGCTGTAGCCGCACCTGCATCCTTAAAGCAGCAGCGACAAGCGTGCGTCTGTCTGTTAAAGGGTGGTGACACCTCAAAGTGTTCTACACAAACAATTAAAATATTCTTCTTCTTTTTTCTGTCTTTGTGAATTGTGTGGGCTGTAGCCGCACTTGCATCCTCAAAGCAGCAGCGACAAGCATGCGTCTGTCTGTTAAAGGGTGGTGTAACCCTCAAAGTGTGCTCCACAAACAATAAAAATATTCTTTTTTTTTTCTGTCTTTGTGAATTGTGTGGGCTGTAGCCGCACTTGAATCCTCAAAGCAGCAGCGACAAGCGTGCGTCTGTCTGTTAAAGGATTACATCGGTGACAGCATCCAAGTAGGCATGTCAGACAGTCCGTACCTGTACTGGCAGGAAAAAGAAGCAATTTGGAGGTCCCTGTACAAACTGGCTCTATTTTACCTGAGTTGCCCCCCCTCCAGTGTGTACTCCGAAAGAGTGTTTAGTGCAGCCGGGAACCTTGTCAGCGAAAGGCGTAGGAGGTTGCTTCCACAAAATGTGGAGAAGATGATGTTCATAAAATGAATTATCAACTCTTCCAGGGAGACCAGCCTCCAGAACGTACAGAGGGACCTGTGGTTCCAGCAGGGACGAATTAATACTCTGTGAGGATGAGGATGTACACACTGAAGAGGGTGAGGAATCGGTGGATGAGGAGGATGAGGATGACATCTTGCCTCCGTAGAGCCAGTTTGTGCAGGGACAGATAAATTGCCAGCTTGTTTTGTGGGGGCCCAAACGAACCAATCATTTCAGCCACAGTTGTGTGGCAGACCCTGGCGCTGAAATGATTGGTTTGTTAAAGTGTGCATGTCCTGTTTATACAACATAAGGGTGGGTGGGAGGGCCCAAGGACAATTCCATCTTGCACCTCTTTTTTTTCTTTGCATTATGTACAGTTTGGGGCCTAGTTTTTCAATGCCATCCTGTCTGCCACTGCAGTTTCACGCCTAGATGGGTCACGTGTTTGTGCCGCCCACTTGTGTCGCTTAGCATAGTCATCCAGCTACCTCGGTGCAACCTTTTGGACATAAAAACACTATTGTGAGGTGTGAGGTATTCAGAATAGACTGGAAATGAGTGGAAATTAAGGTTATTGAGGTTAATAATAGCATAGGAGCAGAAAAACCTACAAATTCTGTGATTTTAGCTGTTTTTATGCTTTTTTTCAAAAAAATACAGATCCAAAACACAAAACCCAGAACCCAAAACACGCAAGGGTGGTTTTGGCAAAACCAATCCAGATCCAAAACACGAAGAAAGATCCAGATCCAAAACCAAAACACAAAACACGAAAAGTGGCCGGTGCACACCCCTAATATATACACACACATATATGTACCTATATACATAAACACACTTATAGTTATATACACCTATATACATACACACCTATATACATATACACACACACATATATATATATATATATATATATATACACACACACACATATATATGCACCTATATACATACACACATATATACATACACACACACACACACATATATATATATATATATATATATATATATATATATGTATACACACACACACACACCTATATACACACACATATATGCACCTATATATATATATATATACACAAACACACATATACACCTATATACAATACATACACACACATATATACACATATATATATACACACACACACACACACATATATATACACACATGACACAGGGATTCTATTTACCTTAGTCCAGCGTCCAGAGCCTTCTTCCAGCGCCGGGTCTCTCTCCCTCAAGCGTCGGATGTTCCTCCAGAGCAGGGTCGGCCTCCCTCCAGCGTCAGGTCTCTCACTCCCTCCAGCGTCAGGTCAGGTCTATCACTCCCTCCAGCGTTGGGTCTCTCAGTCCAGTCCCAGTTAAGGCTATTAAGGGGCGCAGGGGTGAACTCTCAGCAGCGTCCCGCGTGGCACACAACATGGCTCCTCTCCTCCTTGGACAGCAGCTACGCATAGGGATTTCCTATGGATGCGCATGCGCAGTAAAGACATGTAATTATCGCGATTACGATAATGAATGGAGACACATCGGGGGAGGATTTGCCGGGACACAGCTTATTCGCAAGCTCTGTCCCGGCTTCACAATTTTAATAAATCCAGGTGAAAAGAGCTGAATTCGCAATGCAAATTTACTCGTTATAATCGCATCACAAACGCAATTAAATTGCGGATTGTGATAAATAGAGCCCTAATAGTATTAAGGACATCTGTATCCACTAGATCCATTGTGAATCAACTAAACAGTATTATACAGATACTACATATATAATCTTTTCATCTACGTAACAACAATTTCTCACTGCATTATCTATACAATATAATTCTATACAGATATATTTTGTTGAAGATAGGGTAAAATAGATAACACCTAATTATCAAGAAGTTGAGCGCTACATACTCCTATTTTATATATTGATCCTAATTGATAGGCAGAGGGTAGCCTATTACTGTAAGCAGCTCACTATTGATTGATAAGCTCAGTGCGCAGGAACCACCTGTATTCATATAATGTGCAATGGGTGTGAAAACACCCTTACTAACTTTAATTTAGTAAAAATAATATTTAGTAAAAATAATATTAATAAATAGGTTCTAAGTATGACTCCATGGGCTCTATTTACTACAATCCGCATTGGTAGTGTGATATTCGCATTGCGAATTCAGGCAAAATCACAGGGATTTACTACAAATCCCTTGCAGGGACAGAGCTTGCGAGAAAGCTCTGTCCCTGTGAATCCCCTCTGCACACTAGTCACAGTATTTTTGCAAACAAATGCCGTGACTGTGCCCCGCACATGCACCGACCCACCCCAGCGCTAAGCTCCGCCCCCGTCAATAAGCTCCGTGATTACGGCCCCCCACCGCGAGCCCCCCTCCCCTTCCCCGTGTCCCCCCCTCTCCCTTAATTACACTTACCTGCATGATACGGGCTTCGGTGATGTCTTCCATGTCCTCCGGTCAGGTGATATCCCATACTGCACTAGGACCCGATCACCTGATCACCTGGCCGCAGTGCAGCATGGGAGACCAGCTGACCAGAGGGAGGACATCACCCTGAGCCCTGACCACTGGTCCCTGGAGTCAGGTAAGTAAAAAAATTTTTCACTTTTTTTTTTCTTTTTTTTTACAGTAATCAGCTTGCGGTCTGTTTAGACCACACAGCTGATTACTGGGACCGACTCCCAGATCTGCTCTCCCCGTTAGAGCAGGGCAGGAGTCCAGTAACCGGGGAAGACCCTGGATAACGCCACCTCCAGGTGGCGTTATTATCACAGGGCTTTCCCCGATATTTTTTTACAATTTATTTTTAGTAACTCTGGTCGGATCACATTTCCCATTACAATTATGGGAAATGCGATCTGCCTACTAAAAATAAGTGATACTTAGGGGTTGGAGTAGAATTTTACAAATTCTACTCCAATTGCCCTATAGTAACTGTAGATGAAACTAAAATAATGTGAAAAGGGTGTGAAAACACCCTTTTTCACTTTATTTTAGTAAATATAATGTTAATAAATAGAGCCCCATGTGTGTTTTTATGCCAAAGAGGATAGGGCTGGATAAATTAAAGTGTTCATATAAAACTTGCTAAGGAAAACCCTGAAGATAGTAAAAGCAGCATTCCTATAATGCAGGGGTCAGGGAACTTTTTTATCTTTTACCTCAAAATATATTTAGATACGCCGATGTTACCCCCTTGATTTGAAAGGAAGGAAATCATATAGTAGTGCCCCCATATAATGCCCCTGCAGTAGTGCACCCATCTAATGCCCCTGCAGTAGTGCCCCATAGTTATGCCCCAGTAGTAGTGCCCCATATAGTGCCCTCATATAGTGCCCCTGTAGTAGTGCCCCCATATATTGCCCCTGTAGTACAGCTTGTACAAAAAAAATAAAAACCACTTACCTTAATCCCCGCTCCTGCATTCGCCGCTGTCCTGTCCGTCCAGCTGCTCCTCGGAACTATGGAAAAGACGTCATGACATCTCTCCCATAGTGCGCATGGAGAGAGACGGAAGCTGGAGTCCAGAAGAGAACTCCAGCCTCCGGCTAACGCGGCGATGCATTTAATAACTTCTCAGCGGGCGTCGGGCTTAGAGCCTCCCTGCGGCACAGCCGGGCATGCATATGAATCATTCTATATTATAGAATGATTCATATGCATGCCCGGCTGTCCGTCCATTACACCCAGGAATTTCATTTTTACCCCATGTGGGGCAATTTACCCTGTTCCCTGACCACTGCTATAATGAGTACTCACTGGATTTAAACTGTAGCCTTTCTTCTCTGGTTTGCTTAGTTGGGATATGGGTAGGTTGCACACATAGACAAAGGAAAGCTCCAACGGCACTGAGTAATGATGTGAGCCAGGTTCCTGATGTGGAAAGATTTTGGTATCACACATATTTCTATATGAAACAAAGTTCATACTTCAAACATGTATAAAGTCAAGCAAGCAGTATGTAATATGATATTTTTTATGTTTAAATCGAGCTCCACAACCTAAACTCCTAGACTCCTGTGGACACATTTGTTTTAATCATAAAAACAAAATGTAAAGATTCTAAATACCAGGCTAACCAGTGCCAGTCTGGCTACCCACAAGCACACTCTTAAAATCCACAATGTTGATTTAAATCATTGACATGGAGCCGCGTTCTCTGCACTAAACAACATTAAACAGAAAACCCTCCTCCGCTATTTCTAAGTTGCACTGGTACAAAATGAATATAACATAAATGGCCAGTTAATGTGAAGCTGATGAAACAGATGAAGGTCAGTCCAGACTAGGAAATGATTTAAAAAGAAATAAAAAAAAATTTGATCTTGAGCTGATCCAGTTTTGCAATTCGTAAAAGCTTCTCTCATTACTCCTTTTCTAGTAAGATTAATTACAGAAAAAATTACATATATTTACTCACCGTGGTTTTAATGAAATTAATTTAGAATGTGTGACATGAAGACGAAGGAGGGAAATGCTAGACTTTAGTTGGAAAGTGCTTTTGAATAAACATCACATATACAGATGTGTCCTCATACATCTAGCTTCAATATGCCATGCGGCGCGAGACAGAGCTGTAACTAAACTTTTTGGTGCCCTGTGCCAGAGAGAGCATTGGTGTCCCCTCCCCCCAATTCTTAAATAGGGACATAAGTGCACCTGAAAAAGGGCCATGGCCTCATGGGGAAGGGCTAGGGAAGAGATAGGGGAGGCCAGGAGATGCTGGGGATAAAAGAAGAGGAAGCTACAAGTGAGAATGATAATAAATAGGAAAATTGAAAGGCCCAAACAGCGCCCCCTGCCCTGCTGTGCCCTGTGCCATGGCACTGGTCGCACTACCCAGAGCCGGCTCCAGGGGTAGGAGCACCCTGTGCCGGCCCCCTCCGCGCAACCAAAAATGGGACGTGGCCTAATTACCATAGGCCACGCCCCCTGTGTGACGTTATTAAGAGGCGTGTCCGCCTCCAAATAACGTCAGGCTGGGGGGAGCCTGATTAGCTGGGCTTCCCCCAGCCCTCTCCCGTCACTGAATGGATACAGCTGTGGCGGTGGGGGTCCCCAACCTCTCAATTTAACCACCCGCGGGCCACTTCGGCCCAAGGGTGGAACAGCGGGACAGTAATGTCCCGCCGAAATCGTGATGTTAGGGAGGGGTGCGTCCTCTATAGGTGGCGCCACTGTGCGACAGCTCAGGTCGAACACCCCTACAGCCGGCCCTGGCACTACCCTAGTTAAGGCCCTGGCGAGAGATATCTGGTGTGGGTGAGTTGCCAAGTCCCATGCGACTCTGCTTGCAGTGAGCGTCTTTTCCACCTGAGAATCTGTTTTAGTCGCAAGGTGATTGGACTAAGACCCACCAGGACACTTCACTGATTAATTTGATGTGCAACACCTGTATAACTGTGTGAAACTGAGTCTGTAAAACAACGGAACTTGGAGTGGGAAAAGGCTGCGGCCGCTGTATCATAACCCTTCGTTTATAGATTTAGATTCAATCATACACAGATATATGTGTCGCAAATTAAGTTAATCAGCACAGTTTGCTGGTGCGTCTTATTCACATTGAATTGCGACTAAGAAGCATTTTCGGTCTAAAAGGATACAAAAAAGATACTCGGTGCAAGCAAAGTCGCACAGGACATGGTGTGCAGAGAGGGGCTGTTTGGCCCGACTACAGCGATGGTGTATGAGGACACACCTGTAAGTGTAATACCCCTTTTCTCAACTCAGGAAGGGGGGTTGCGCTTATGTACAGTCTGTGTGTGTCCTCACTGTGTGTGTGCCTATTCTCAGTTACATGGTGCCTCCACCAGGTACCGACTTAGGAGAACTTTCGGATGCCCATAGACTTGCCCATAGACAGCACACACAAAACACTTTTGCAAAAGCACATTTATTAAAGGTGGGTGGAAAGGGGTAAGGGACACTGTTCACCTCAGGGAGTGGAGATAAGCTCTGTATCCCAGTGCTAAGTAGGAAAAAAAGACATTGTGGAGCTCTGTGCCATCGGTGGCAGAGAACAATTGGATCTTGATGGCAAAACCATTGATGGACGATGGCCATCCCTAAAACAGCAGCCATAAGTTGATGAGGAGAGGGATCTTCAATAAAACAGATGTGAGAATCTGTCTTCTTTATGTGCTGTGGGGTCTACAAATGTCTATTAATGTTACTGTGTGCATTTACCCAGATAGCGTGTTATGGTGCGTACACACGGTATGATCAGTCAGCAATAACGATATCGCTGACTGATCGTCGTGCACCTTCCCGGTGTCCACCAACAATGGGCAAGCGACCCGCTATCAACGATCACGGGTCCCTAAGTTACCTGGTCGATATCAGGTTGGCCTGCAGGCACGGTCGATGGATGATATCATTATCGTCCATAAGTGCCGGCGCATCGCTGGTCGTTTGAGGGTTGGAAGGCACCTAAAAATTAATGATTTGAACGATAACGATATGAACAATGTCGTTAACGTTCATATCGTGCATTTTTATCGTACCGTATGTACGCACCATTATACAGATACAAATACCTAACAGCACTACGTAGCAGGGCACTTCTGCACCATGGCCTGTGTGGTCACCCCACCAGTACATGTGACATTATGTGACAGAAGGGGCAGGGAGCAGGAAGCTGAGTGCAACAGGTTGCCGTTCCAGTCACCCTGCAAGCCAATTATATATATAAAAAAATATGCACCTGGAATTTTGATCTATGTACAAATTGATGCTTCTAGTGTAATTGTCAGTACATACTGTGACAGTAACCCTGAGTCACAGCTCATGGACATCTAAGACAGCACCCTCCTTAATAATGCACCCTGGGCATTGGCACATGCCACAGCCCTAGTAAAAGCCTTGGAAAAGGCTATATCAACAAATTTGATTTCAAGGGGTACATTTATAAAGCGTTGGCTTGGAAATCTATATTTGAGTAAATTTATTTTGCTTTTCTTATCATTGCTGTTCTAAATATCAGGATCAAACCCGCTGAGTAACAAGCTGCCGCATAGTAAATTTCCCCCAAATGTAGCGATCGCGGGGGCGGGGCTTAGCGCCGGGGGCGGGGCAGCAGCGACGGTGGGTCGGCGCATGAGCGGGATCTTAGTCGCGGTATTTTTTCCGAAAATACCGCGACTAGAGTGCGGATGGGATCCGCAGGGACAGAGCTTTATCGCATGCTCTGTCCCTGCAAGGGATTTATAGTAAATCCCTATGATATTGCCTGAATTCGCAATGCGAATTCACTCGGTAATATCACACTACAATCCGCATTCAATATGCGTATTGTAGTAAATAGAGCCCAGTGTGAGAGCTTAGTTTTGCATTATATGTGGAAGCAGCTTTCAGTTTTATTTCCACGCTTATGGTTTGAAGTTCTCACGATATGTTCCTCACCTGCTTAACCACATTTAGAACACACAATGCAAGCAACCCTCATATTACATACATTTGTATAAGCTCTGTAAGTGCCAGATGAAAAGACTGACTAAGCATAAGGCAAATCAGCAGTGTATAATTTGCTAATTGATCATTTATAACTCTACTCGGAACTTGTGACTTCTAATAGCTTTTTGTCTTTATTATAAAGTAAACAAGATCATTTCCAAAATGCATTTAGTGGAGAAACATAAGTAACAGTAAGCAGGGCCGCAATTAGGGGGGTTTAGGGAGGCACGTGCAATGGGCACAGGATTTGAGGGGAGAAGAGATGGACCCGTATTCAATTAGTTTCGCGTACGAAATAAAGTTTCACCTGCTGGACTTTTCGCCTACATCGCGTATTTTAGCCACAGAAACTTATCGTGCGCGTACCTGTGATTCGCCCTATTCAATTCCAAAAGACGCGAAAACAGTGTCACGCGATGTCAGAACAGGCAAAAAGGGGTGTCAGAAAGATGCAGAAACATTGGGGCTCAATGTAGTAGTGCCCGATCAGCCCTAATACTACTGTTTGGGGTACTTCAGTTCGCACAATTGTCACTTATTCGCGTCTTTGCACAAGTGGTGAAGAATGGCATAAAGCAGTATTTTTTGGAGAAAATAAGTAGTCCTGTCAAATTTGGGGTACCTGAAAATGGGTGCTAGCATCTTTTAATGTCTCTAAAGTGAACTTTTAAATAAAGTGAAATTCCACCCCCAAAAATGCACCTGCAATCCCAAAAACACTTGACCCCTTCTTACAGCACCCCCAGAACCTTATCTTGCTAGCTTGTGAACTTGTTCCCCCACTTTGCACTTTTTCACCCCAAAATGCAGAGTACTTTTTTGGTGTGTTCTTAAGTTTTCTTTAGGAATTTTTTGATGCAGTTGTCCATTGGGGGCTGTCCCAAGAGTTCTGGTGGTTTCCCCACCTTTGCACCCCCAAACAAAAATGTGCACTTCTTTTCTCCACCTCCACTTCTTTTCTCCTGAATCTTTTTTGCCTATTAGATTGCATTGACTTTCCGCGTACATGAAAAGCATTTGGAATGGAATACGGAGATAAGTTTTCGCCTGGTGAAAAGTCACAATCGCCGATACTTTTTAGCGGATCTCGGCTTTTCGCTTCTAATTGCATAATGAGCCATGGTCGGAAATGTCATGTGAACAATGACTCTACTTACTCCTACCGCGGCTCCGTGGTGTGTCTATGACAGCGCTACCCTCTCTACTGTCTCCACCTCACTGGGAGCGCACAGGCATGAGTGTCCCAGGCAGAAATGGAAACCAGGTTGCCATAGCCACCACAGCTATCCCACTGTTAGTCCTCTGCCCTGATGCCTCCCCCGGCAGGGATTGCTGACCGCACTCCCGGGCGCAGTGGCCTCAGGAGAAGTGTAGTTTCCGGAGGAAAGCACTGAGTGACTGCTGGAGCTGGATGTTTACCTGTTGTGAGGCTGCGGGCATGTGCGTTGTCAGAGGGCCGGGTACAGGCAGAGCAGCATGTCCTAACATCATCTACGTGCTATGGCATGCTGGGTCATGTAGTACCACATCAGTTGGGGAGCCGGAAAGTGCCTGAGCGTCTGCTCTGTGTATAATATACAGCTGGGACAACCTATGTATAAAGCCGAAACTCCCCTATACAGTTGAGCCCCCAATGTATACAGCTGATGCTGACCCACACCTGTATATTAAGCCGAGTCCCCCACACCCTATGTATATAACTGCAGGGGATTAAGGGGGGGGATGGGGCAAGTATGTGTGTGTGTGTGGTATATTTGTGTTTATATATAATCTGGCTGAAGACTGCTGTGGAAACCGGTCGTGCATGATCTGAGGATTGGTTCCTTATATGCTTAATATATAAGCATATTCATGGTACGCGCATACGAATATATATTTGTATCTAATTTAAGTTAACACTACCTACTACACTATCAGGCGCTTGACCTTGTCCCCCTTTTTCTTCATATATATATATATATATATATTATACAGGGCCGGCCCGAACCTAATATTTTTGGTAAGCGAAGATACATTTTGGTGCCCCCTGGCTGAATTTGCACACTGAACATAGGCAAACGCAGGGGGGGTTTCTGTCTGCCTGGAAACCCCCCTCCCGAGCCCACACCATGACCACTATAGAAATAGTAATATAATAGATTGTTACTAGTGCTGCATGTTCTTCTCAGTATCACAAATGAAATAATTAGTACCACCTGTGGATCTTTTAACATGTATCAGCCAGTAATAAATAACCTGTGCACCAACTAGAAGATCTGGAAAACATGCACTGTTAGAGATGCACTGCTATAGGCTCTCCTGCTGCTCCTCCAGGTTCCCGGACTTGCTCCAATACTCTGGAATGGTGCTCACATCTAAAATAAATACGTTCAGCTCAGGCAGGATGCCTACTGCTGCATTTAATGGCTTACTGTGATCTCTGGTCCTGTATATGCTGGATTTATTACACACAATACACTTTGTATGACGCTCATTAAAGCTGGTTAAGTACTAATTCTGCCCTCTTCATTGACAGGCCACACTCACTGTAAAATTAAGCATTTGGAAACCCCCTCTGGAAATCCTGTGTTTGCCACTGCTGAAGGTGCATGCACCCGACAAATGAAAGGGGTGGGCCGGCCTTGATAAGATAAAAACATTATATCAGTAAGGGGTTTCAGGACAGAGTCTATAGTTAATGGGGGGGCGCCAAATTACTGCCTTGCCCCGGGTGACAAAAATCCTAGTTTCGGCCCTGCAGTAAGCACAGACATTTACATTGTCTGACTTGAACCATGAAGGTAAAATACTTTGCTAAGCATTACGATCATATTCCACTGCATCACTGTTAAAAAGTATTAGTGTCACAGCATCTCACCATTCCACCACAGTCAGATGACGGTCCTTCCGTTTATTTAGGTCCATGTCATTCTCATTTAAATGTCATTCTAGTTTTACACTCAGTATACAGTACAGCAATACCCACGTTGAGGCACTCAAACTATGCAAATATAAAAGGATCTCTACTTATAAAGCAGTGATAAGCCCTTTATGTGGCTTTTTTGGGGCTATCACAGTTTCCACCTATATAAGAAGCGCGATGCTGAAAGATATAATTGATTTTTCAGTGGCTACCATGGCCCTATTGTCCATTAAGAGAACTGCTGTAACTGCTCTATTTATCAATGTTGATATAGTGTTACTCAATGCCCAATGGGGGGCCCGCAAAGCCATTAATTAAATCACATATTAAGAATATTGAGAGATAGTACTTCAACCAGGGTTGCATAAAGATCGGATTTAAAAAAAAAAAATCTAAAAAATTGGATTTATTTGATTCAAATCAGATTTTTGGGATTTAATTAGGATTTTTTTATTCATTATTTTTTTAAAGTTAACCATTTAATTTTAGATGTTTATTTTAATTGTACTTCTTGATGCAACTGTTTAGTGTTTACTTATTTTATTACTGTGTTCATTTTGTTACTGTTCTCACTTCAAAAATTGTTCATGTATTACTAAAACAAGGTGTAAACATCTAAAATGAAACCATTTACTTAAAAAAAAATGTTATTAAAAAAAAGTTAATAAAAAAAATCCAATTTAAATCCCAAAAAATCTGATTTAAATCAAATAAATCCGATATTTTTTATTTATTTTTCAAATCACTTCAGAAATAAATAAAATAAGCATCTGAAGGCGTGTCCAGAGGGGATCGATATGAAATACCGACAGTCGGGATCCTGTCGGTCAGAATGCCGACTCTGGGATCCCGACAGGGTTAACATAGCGACACTTGTTGGTTGGTATGCTAACCTAACCCTAACTTTCCCTCTTTGATATCTAACCCTAACCTCTCCCCTTAGTGCCTGAACCTAACCACCCCCTCCCCACACCCTAAACCTAACCCTCCCCCCTTAGTGCCTAATCCTAACCCTCGCCCTAGTGCCTAATCCTAACCACTAAATCTAACCCCCACCCCGCTACTTACCTTCGGCATCCTAGCAGTCGGGATGCTGGCGACTGGATTATGACCGTCGTCTGTATTCCGACGTTGGTAATGTAAGCTTTGGCATCCTGACCGGCGACTATGAATCTTGGTGAGTACCTACATATTTCTGACTAGCGGTACCATTTTTCTGACCAGCTGTACCTTTTTTCTGACCAGCTGTACCTTTTTTCTGACTAGCGGTACCATTTTTCTCACCAGCTATACCTTTTTTCTGACCAGCTGTACCTTTTTTCTGACTAGCTGTACCTTTTTTCTGACCAGCTATACCTTTTTTCTGACCAGCTATACCTTTCTTCTGACCAGCTATACCTTTTTTCTGACAAGCGGTACATTTTTTCTGACTAGCGGTACCATTTTTCTGACCAGCTGTACCTTTTTTCTGACCGGCTGTACCTTTTTTCTGACTACCTGTACCTTTTTTCTGACTAGATGTACCTATTTTCTGACTAGCGGTACCATTTTTCTGACCAGCTGTACCTTTTTTCTGACTAGCTGTACCTTTGTTCTGACCAGCCATACCTTTTTTCTGACTAGCTGTACCTTTTTTCTGACTAGCTGTACCTTTTTTCTGACTAGCGGTACCTTTTTTCTGACTAGCTGTACCTTTTTTCTGACTAGCTATACCTTTTTTCTGACTAGCGGTACCTTTTTTTTGACTAGCAGTACCTTTATTTCTGACTAGCAGTACCTTTATTTCTGACTAGCTGTACCTTATTTTTTATAACTAGCTTTACCTATTTTTCTAACTAGCGATATCTTTTTTCTGACTAGCTGTACCTTTTCTGACTAGTGGTACCTTCTTTATGAATAGCGGTACCTTTTTTTCTGATTAGCGGTACCTTTTTTCTGACCAGCTGTACCTTTTTCTGACTAGCGGTACCATTTTTCTGACCAGCTGTATCTTTTTTCTGACTAGCTGTACCTTTTTTCTGACTAGCGGTACCATTTTTCTCACCAGCTGTACCTTTTTTCTGACCAGCGATACCTATTTTCTGACTAGCTGTACCTTTTTTCTGACCAGCTGTACCTTTTTTCTGACTAGCTGTACCTTTTTTCTGACTAGCGGTACCTTTTTTCTGACCAGCTGTACCTTTTTTCTGACTAGCTGTACCTTTTTTCTGACTAGCGGTACCATTTTTCTCACCAGCTGTACCTTTTTTCTGACCAGCGGTACCTTTTTTCTGACCAGCTGTACCTTTTTTCTGACTAGCGGTACCTTTTTTCTGACCAGCTGTACCTTTTTTCTAACTAGCTGTACCTTTTTTTTGACTAGCTATACCTTTCTTCTGACTAGCGGTACCTTTTTTTTGACTAGCAGTACCTTTATTTCTGACTAGCAGTACCTTTATTTCTGACTAGCTGTACCTTATTTTTTCTAACTAGCTTTACCTATTTTTCTAACTAGCACTAGCGGTATCTTTTTTCTGAATAGCTGTACCTTTTCTGACTAGTGGTACCTTCTTTATGAATAGCGGTACCTTTTTTCTGACCAGCTGTACCTTTTTTCTGACCAGATACACCTTTTTTCTGACTAGCGGTACCTTTTTTCTGACTAGCGGTACCATTTTTCTCACCAGCTGTACCTTTTTTCTGACCAGCGGTACCTTTTTTCTGACTAGCTGTACCTTTTTTCTGACTAGCGGTACCATTTTTCTGACCAGCTGTACCTTTTTTCTGACTAGCTGTACCTTTTTTCTGACTAGCTGTACCTTTTTTCTGGCTAGCGGTACCATTTTTCTCACCAGCTGTACCTTTTTTCTAACCAGCTGTACCTTTTCTCTGACTAGCTGTACCTTTTTTCTGACTAGCGGTACCTTTTTTCTGACCAGCTGTACCTTTTTTCTGACCAGCTATACCTTTTTTCTGACTAGCTGTACCTTTTTTCTGACTAGCGGTACCATTTTTCTGACCAGTTGTATCTTTTTTCTGACTAGCGGTACCTTTTTTCTGACCAGCTGTACCATTTTTCTGACTAGCTCTACCTTTTTTCTGACCAGCTGTACCTTTTTTCTGTCTAGCTGTACCTTTTTTCTGACTAGCTGTACCTTTTTTCTGACTAGCTATACCTTTTTTCTGACTAGCGGTACCTTTTTTTTGACTAGCAGTACCTTTATTTCTGACTAGCAGTACCTTTATTTCTGTCTAGCTGTACCTTATTTTTTCTAACTAGCTTTACCTATTTTTCTAACTAGCGGTATCTTTTTTCTGACTAGCTGTACCTTTTCGGATTAGTGGTACATTCTTTATGAATAGCGGTACCTTTTTTTCTGATTAGCTGTACCATTTTTCTGACTAGCAGTAGCTTTATTTCTGACTAGCTATACCTTTTTTCTGACCAGCTGTACTTTTTTTCTGACTAGCGGTACCATTTTTCTCACCAGCTGTACCTTTATTTCTGACTAGCAGTACCTTTTTTCTGACCAGCTATACCTTTTTTCTGACCAGCTGTACCTTTTTTCTGACCAGCTGTACCTTTTTCTGACGAGCGGTACCTTTTTTCTGACCAGCTGTACCTTTTTTCTGACCAGCTATACCATTTTTCTGACCAGCTGTACCTTTTTTTTGACTAGCTGTACCTTTTTTCTGACCAGCTTTACCTTTTTTCTGACTAGCTGTACCTTTTTTCTGACTAGCGGTTCCATTTTTCTTACCAGCTGTACCTTTTTTCTGACCAGCTGTACCTTTTTTCTGACTAGCTGTACCTTTTTTCTGACTAGCTGTACCTTTTTTCTGACTAGCTGTACCATTTTTCTGACTAGCTGTACCTTTTTTCTGACCAGCTGTACCTTTTTTCTGACTAGCTGTACCTTTTTTCTGACTAGCTGTACCTTTTTTCTGACTAGCTGTACCTTTTTTCTGACCAGCTGTACCTTTTTTCTGACTAGCGGTACCATTTTTCTGACCAGCTGTACCTTTTTTCTGACCAGCAGTACCTTTTTTTTGACTAGCTGTACCATTTTTCTGGCCAGCTGTACCTTTTTTTTTACTAGCTGTACCTTTTTTCTGACTAGCTGTACCTTTTTTCTGACTAGCTGTACCTTTTTTCTGACTAGCGGTACCATTTTTCTGACCAGCTGTACCTTTTTTCTGACCAGCAGTACCTTTTATTGGACTAGCGGTACCATTTTTCTGACCAGCTGTACCTTTTTTCTAACTAGCTGTACCTTTTTTTTGACTAGCTATACCTTTCTTCTGACTAGCGGTACCTTTTTTTTGACTAGCAGTACCTTTATTTCTGACTAGCAGTACCTTTATTTCTGACTAGCTGTACCTTATTTTTTCTAACTAGCTTTACCTATTTTTCTAACTAGCACCAGCGGTATCTTTTTTCTGACTAGCTGTACCTTTTCTGACTAGTGGTACCTTCTTTATGAATAGCGGTACCTTTTTTTCTGATTAGCTGTACCTTTTTTCTGACCAGCTGTACCTTTTTTCTGACCAGTTACACCTTTTTTCTGACTAGCGGTACCTTTTTTCTGACTAGCTGTACCTTTTTTCTGACTAGCGGTACCATTTTTCTCACCAGCTGTACCTTTTTTCTGACCAGCGGTACCTTTTTTCTGACTAGCTGTACCTTTTTTCTGACTAGCGGTACCATTTTTCTGACCAGCTGTACCTTTTTTCTGACTAGCTGTACCTTTTTTCTGACTAGCTGTACCTTTTTTCTGGCTAGCGGTACCATTTTTCTCACCAGCTGTACCTTTTTTCTGACCAGCTGTACCTTTTCTCTGACTAGCTGTACCTTTTTTCTGACTAGCGGTACCTTTTTTCTGACCAGCTGTACCTTTTTTCTGACCAGCTATACATTTTTTCTGACTAGCTGTACCTTTTTTCTGACTAGCGGTACCATTTTTCTGACCAGTTGTATCTTTTTTCTGACTAGCGGTACCTTTTTTCTGACCAGCTGTACCATTTTTCTGACTAGCTCTACCTTTTTTCTGACCAGCTGTACCTTTTTTCTGACTAGCTGTACCTTTTTTCTGACTAGCTGTACCTTTTTTCTGACTAGCTATACCTTTTTTCTGACTAGCGGTACCTTTTTTTTGACTAGCAGTACCTTTATTTCTGACTAGCAGTACCTTTATTTCTGTCTAGCTGTACCTTATTTTTTCTAACTAGCTTTACCTATTTTTCTAACTAGCGGTATCTTTTTTCTGACTAGCTGTACCTTTTCGGATTAGTGGTACATTCTTTATGAATAGCGGTACCTTTTTTTCTGATTAGCTGTACCATTTTTCTGACTAGCAGTACCTTTATTTCTGATTAGCTATACCTTTTTTCTGACCAGCTGTACCTTTTTTCTGACTAGCGGTACCATTTTTCTCACCAGCTGTACCTTTATTTCTGACTAGCAGTACCTTTTTTCTGACTAGCTATACATTTTTTCTGACCAGCTGTACCTTTTTTCTGACTAGCGGTACCTTTTTTCTGACCAGCTGTACCTTTTTTCTGACCAGCAGTACCATTTTTCTGACCAGCTGTACCTTTTTTTTGACTAGCTGTACCTTTTTTCTGACCAGCTTTACCTTTTTTCTGACTAGCTGTACCTTTTTTCTGACTAGCGGTACCTTTTTTCTGACCAGCTGTACCTTTTTTCTGACCAGCTATACCTTTTTTCTGACTAGCTGTACCTTTTTTCTGACTAGCGGTTCCATTTTTCTGACTAGCTGTACCTTTTTTCTGACTAGCTGTACCTTTTTTCTGACCAGCTGTACCTTTTTTCTGACTAGCGGTACCATTTTTCTGACCAGCTGTACCTTTTTTCTGACCAGCTGTACCTTTTCTCTGACCAGCTGTACCTTTTTTCTGACTAGTGGTACCATTTTTCTGACCAGCTGTACCTTTTCTCTGACTAGCTGTACCTTTTTTCTGACTAGCGGTACCATTTTTCTGACTAGCTGTACCTTTTTTCTGACCAGTTGTACCTTTTTTCTGACCAGCTGTACCTTTTCTCTGACTAGCTGTACCTTTTTTCTGACCAGCTGTACCTTTTTTCTGACCAGCTGTTCCTTTTTTCTGACTAGCTGTACCTTTTTTCTGACTAGCTGTACCATTTTTCTGACTAGCTGTACCTTTTTTCTGACCAGCTGTACCTTTTTTCTGACTAGCTGTACCTTTTTTCTGACCAGCTGTACCTTTTTTCTGACTAGCGGTACCATTTTTCTGACCAGCTGTACCTTTTTTCTGACCAGCAGTACCTTTTTTTTGACTAGCTGTACCATTTCTCTGGCCAGTTGTACCTTTTTTTTGACTAGCTGTACCTTTTTTCTGACTAGCTGTACCTTTTTTCTGACTAGCGGTACCATTTTTCTGACCAGCTGTACCTTTTTTCTGACCAGCAGTACCTTTTTTTTGACTAGCTGTACCATTTTTCTGACCAGCTGTTCCTTTTTTCTAACTAGCTGTACCTTTTTTTTGACTAGCTATACCTTTCTTCTGACTAGCGGTACCTTTTTTTTGACTAGCAGTACCTTTATTTCTGACTAGCAGTACCTTTATTTCTGACTAGCTGTACCTTATTTTTTCTAACTAGCTTTACCTATTTTTCTAACTAGCACCAGCGGTATCTTTTTTCTGACTAGCTGTACCTTTTCTGACTAGTGGTACCTTCTTTATGAATAGCGATACCTTTTTTTCTGATTAGCTGTACCTTTTTTCTGACCAGCTGTACCTTTTTTCTGACCAGTTACACCTTTTTTCTGACTAGCGGTACCTTTTTTCTGACTAGCTGTACCTTTTTTCTGACTAGCGGTACCATTTTTCTCACCAGCTGTACCTTTTTTCTGACCAGCGGTACCTTTTTTCTGACTAGCTGTACCTTTTTTCTGACTAGCGGTACCATTTTTCTGACCAGCTGTACCTTTTTTCTGACTAGCTGTACCTTTTTTCTGACTAGCTGTATCTTTTTTCTGGCTAGCGGTACCATTGTTCTCACCAGCTGTACCTTTTTTCTGACCAGCTGTACCTTTTCTCTGACTAGCTGTACCTTTTTTCTGACTAGTGGTACCATTTTTCTGACCAGCTGTACCTTTTCTCTGACTAGCTGTACCTTTTTTCTGACTAGCGGTACCATTTTTCTGACTAGCTGTACCTTTTTTCTGACCAGTTGTACCTTTTTTCTGACCAGCTGTACCTTTTCTCTGACTAGCTGTACCTTTTTTCTGACCAGCTGTACCTTTTTTCTGACCAGCTGTACCTTTTTTCTGACCAGCTGTTCCTTTTTTCTGACTAGCTGTACCTTTTTTCTGACTAGCTGTACCATTTTTCTGACTAGCTGTACCTTTTTTCTGACCAGCTGTACCTTTTTTCTGACTAGCTGTACCTTTTTTCTGACTAGCTGTACCTTTTTTCTGACCAGCTGTACCTTTTTTCTGACTAGCGGTACCATTTTTCTGACCAGCTGTACCTTTTTTCTGACCAGCAGTACCTTTTTTTTGACTAGCTGTACCATTTCTCTGGCCAGCTGTACCTTTTTTTTGACTAGCTGTACCTTTTTTCTGACTAGCTGTACCTTTTTTCTGACTAGCGGTACCATTTTTCTGACCAGCTGTACCTTTTTTCTGACCAGCAGTACCTTTTTTTTGACTAGCGGTACCATTTTTCTGACCAGCTGTTCCTTTTTTCTAACTAGCTCGACCTTTTTTTTGACTAGCTATACCTATCTTCTGACTAGCGGTACCTTTTTTTTGACTAGCAGTACCTTTATTTCTGACTAGCAGTACCTTTATTTCTGACTAGCTGTACCTTATTTTTTCTAACTAGCTTTACCTATTTTTCTAACTAGCACCAGCGGTATCTTTTTTCTGACTAGCTGTACCTTTTCTGACTAGTGGTACCTTCTTTATGAATAGCGGTACCTTTTTTTCTGATTAGCTGTACCTTTTTTCTGACCAGCTGTACCTTTTTTCTGACCAGTTACACCTTTTTTCTGACTAGCGGTACCTTTTTTCTGACTAGCTGTACCTTTTTTCTGACTAGCGGTACCATTTTTCTCACCAGCTGTACCTTTTTTCTGACCAGCGGTACCTTTTTTCTGACTAGCTGTACCTTTTTTCTGACTAGCGGTACCATTTTTCTGACCAGCTGTACCTTTTTTCTGACTAGCTGTACCTTTTTCTGACTAGCTGTATCTTTTTTCTGGCTAGCGGTACCATTTTTCTCACCAGCTGTACCTTTTTTCTGACCAGCTGTACCTTTTCTCTGACTAGCTGTACCTTTTTTCTGACTAGTGGTACCTTTTTTCTGACCAGCTGTACCTTTTTTCTGACCAGCTATACCTTTTTTCTGACTAGCTGTACCTTTTTTCTGACCAGCGGTACCATTTTTCTGACCAGTTGTATCTTTTTTCTGACTAGCGGTACCTTTTTTCTGACCAGCTGTACCATTTTTCTGACTAGCTCTACCTTTTTTCTGACCAGCTGTACCTTTTTTCTGACTAGCTGTACCTTTTTTCTGACTAGCTGTACCTTTTTTCTGACTAGCTATACCTTTTTTCTGACTAGCGGTACCTTATTTTTGACTAGCAGTACCTTTATTTCTGACTAGCAGTACCTTTATTTCTGTCTAGCTGTACCTTATTTTTTCTAACTAGCTTTACCTATTTTTCTAACTAGCGGTATCTTTTTTCTGACTAGCTGTACCTTTTCGGATTAGTGGTACATTCTTTATGAATAGCGGTACCTTTTTTTCTGATTAGCTGTACCATTTTTCTGACTAGCAGTACCTTTATTTCTGATTAGCTATACCTTTTTTCTGACCAGCTGTACCTTTTTTCTGTCTAGCGGTACCATTTTTCTCACCAGCTGTACCTTTATTTCTGACTAGCAGTACCTTTTTTCTGACCAGCTATACCTTTTTTCTGACCAGCTGTACCTTTTTTCTGACTAGCGGTACCTTTTTTCTGACCAGCTGTACCTTTTTTCTGACCAGCGGTACCATTTTTCTGACCAGCTGTACCTTTTTTTTGACTAGCTGTACCTTTTTTCTGACCAGCTTTACCTTTTTTCTGACTAGCTGTACCATTTTTCTGACTAGCGGTACCTTTTTTCTGACCAGCTGTACCTTTTTTCTGACCAGCTATACCTTTTTTCTGACTAGCTGTACCTTTTTTCTGACTAGCGGTTCCATTTTTCTTACCAGCTGTACCTTTTTTCTGACCAGCTGTACCTTTTTTCTGACTAGCTGTACCTTTTTTCTGACTAGCGGTACCATTTTTCTGACTAGCTGTACCTTTTTTCTGACCAGCTGTACCTTTTTTCTGACTAGCGGTACCATTTTTCTGACTAGCTGTACCTTTTTTCTGACCAGCTGTACCTTTTTTCTGACCAGCTGTACCTTTTCTCTGACTAGCTGTACCCTTTTTCTGACTAGCGGTACCATTTTTCTGACCAGCTGTACCTTTTTTCTGACCAGCTGTACCTTTTCTCTGACCAGCTGTACCTTTTTTCTGACTAGCGGTACCATTTTTCTGACCAGCTGTACCTTTTCTCTGACTAGCTGTACCTTTTTTCTGACTAGCGGTACCATTTTTCTGACTAGCTGTACCTTTTTTCTGACCAGCTGTACCTTTTTTCTGACCAGCTGTACCTTTTCTCTGACTAGCTGTACCTTTTTTCTGACCAGCTGTACCTTTTTTCTGACCAGCTGTACCTTTTTTCAGACTAGCGGTACCATTTTTCTGACTAGCTGTACCATTTTTCTGACTAGCTGTACCTTTATTCTGACCAGCTGTACCTTTTTTCTGACTAGCTGTACCTTTTTTCTGACTAGCTGTACCATTTTTTTGACTAGCTGTACCTTTTTTCTGAGCAGCTGTACCTTTTTTCTGACTAGCTGTACCTTTTTTCTGACTAGCTGTACCATTTTTCTGACCAGCTGTACCTTTTTTCTGACCAGCAGTACCTTTTTTTTGACTAGCTGTACCATTTTTCTGGCCAGCTGTACCTTTTTTTTGACTAGCTGTACCTTTTTTCTGACTAGCAGTACCTTTTTTCTGACTAGCGGTACCATTTTTCTGACCAGCTGTACCTTTTTTCTGACCAGCAGTACCTTTTTTTTGACTAGCGGTACCATTTTTCTGGCCAGCTGTACCTTTTTTTTGACTAGCTGTACCTTTTTTCTGACTAGCGGTACCTTTTTTCTGACCAGCGGTACCATTTTTCTGGCCAGCTATACCATTTTTCTGGCCAGCTATACCATTTTTCTGGCCAGCTGTACCTTTTTTTTGACTAGCGGTACCATTTTTCTGACCAGCTGTACCTTTTTTCTGACCAGCTATACCATTTTTCTGGCCAGCTGTACCTTTTTTCTGACCAGCTTTACCATTTTTCTGACTAGCTGTTCCTTTTTTCTGACCAGCAAAACCTTTTTTCTGACCAGCTATACCTTTTTTCTGACTAGCGGTTCCATTTTTCTTACCAGCTGTACCTTTTTTCTGACTAGCTGTACCTTTTCTCTGACTAGTGGTATCTTTTTTCTGACCAGCTGTACCTTTTTTCTAACTAGCTGTACCTTTTTTCTGACTAGCTGTACCTTTTTTCTGACTAGCAGTACCATTTTTCTGACTAGCTTTACCTTTTTTCTGACCAGCGGTACCATTTTTCTGACTAGCGGTACCATTTTTCTGACTAGCTGTACCTTTTTTCTGACTAACTATACCTTTTTTCTGACTAGCGGTACCTTTTTTTTGACTAGCAGTACCTTTATTTCTGACTAGCAGTACCTTTATTTCTGACTAGCTGTACCTTTATTTCTGACTAGCTGTACCTTATTTTTTCTAACTAGCTTTACCTATTTTTCTAACTAGCGGTATCTTTTTTCTGACTAGCTGTACCTTTCTGACTAGTGGTACCTTCTTTATGAATAGCGTTACCTTTTTTTCTGATTAGCTGTACCTTTTTTCTGACTAGTGGTATCTTTTTTCTGACCAGCTGTACCTTTTTTCTGACTAGCTGTACCTTTTTTCTGACTAGCGGTACCATTTTTCTGACTAGCTTTACCTTTTTTCTGACCAGCGGTACCATTTTTCTGACTAGCGGTACCATTTTTCTGACTAGCTGTACCTTTTTTCTGACTAACTATACCTTTTTTCTGACTAGCGGTACCTTTTTTTTGACTAGCAGTACCTTTATTTCTGACTAGCAGTACCTTTATTTCTGACTAGCTGTACCTTTATTTCTGACTAGCTGTACCTTATTTTTTCTAACTAGCTTTACCTATTTTTCTAACTAGCGGTATCTTTTTTCTGACTAGCTGTACCTTTCTGACTAGTGGTACCTTCTTTATGAATAGCGTTACCTTTTTTTCTGATTAGCTGTACCTTTTTTCTGACTAGCAGTAGCTTTATTTCTGACTAGCAGTACCTTTTATTCTGACTAGTGGTACCTTATTTCCTGATTAGCGGTATCTTTTTCTTCTGACTAGCGGCACTGCTGCCAAAACCCCCACTGCTTTCTCCCCCTCCTCAATACTCGAACGCCACTGGAAAGGAGTCCAAACAAAATGCACATGGTCAGTGAGTCATGACTTGGAGGCATGGTTGCCGACTTTCTGGCTGCCGCTTCCAAGAGGGAGCAGCCAGAACGGCAGGGCAGGGGGGAGTGGCCGGACAGATGATGGCGATTTGTGGGCAGGGCTGGAGCAGGGCCACGAGATTGCGTCATTTTATTACAGGCATTGTGAAGCAGGGGGTGGGCCAAAATGATGCGATTCATCGTGAATCGCATGACCGCCCTCCCTCCCCGCTGCGAGGGTTTCACATGTAATTGCGGGGGGATGGTGGGGGGGCGGCAGCCGCCGGGAGTCTTGCCTGCCTTTCCAGGGGGCCGGGAGCTGCACACAATCTTTGTGAGGCTCCCGGCCGAATCGGGAGGGTAGACAAGTATGCTTGGAGGGGATCTTGTGCCGATAGTGTTACTTACTAGTATTGTGACTCGTGACTGCAAGCCTGGCAAATATACTGACAGTATTTGAGAGTACTGCTCTGTCTGTAGTCAACCGGGGGAGGTCTAAGCATAGATATTATTATTGTTTATTACTAGTTACTTATATACACATACATATCCCATAGCACTTTCCAGAGAATATTTGGCCATTTACATCAGTCCCTGGATCCTACAATTTTTATTCCTTATTGTTGTATGAAGATTATACATGACACTGGGAGCACCACCAACCTAAAAGGGATAAGCAGTAAATGTATACAGTATGTACCAAATACCCTCACAGTGTTTGTTTTATACATATTTACTCAAACTATGCCATCATTTATCTAGTGCAGAATCAATCCAACTCAATCTTTATTCTCTATCACATACACACACGCTAGGGTTATTTATTTTATTTATTGTTTTGACGAGGAGTCAATTAACCTACCAGTATATTTTTGGAGTGAGGGAGGAACCTACCAGTATATTTTTGGAGTATCTGGGGTAAACCCACACAAGCACAGGGAGAATTACAAACTCCACTCTGTTAGGGCTGTGGTTGAAATTGAACCCAAGACCTCAGTACGGTGAGGCAGCAATGCTAACCATTACACCATCTGTGTTGCCCCATCTCTGCTGCCCCATTACACCATCCGTGCCTCTTTCTCTGTGGAAGTGTACAATATTTATAGTATTTGAAACTTGGAGTAGCAAATTCAACAGATTACTTCTTTCTGGCAGCACTTTGTGCACATCATTTTGGTCAAGATGCAGTTTTCCGAATTGGCAAGTATCACTCCTGGATTCATTATAAACTGGAGTTTAGATCTCTAGTTCTCCAATGCAGATGCAGCTTCCCTTCTCTCCCCTGGTTACAGGCACTGCCGGGGGGGCGACAGCATTAGAAATCCTTCTTAATAGGATCGCCCTGCAGCCCCGCTTCCCCTGCTCTCTACACCACCTGCTGCTGGCTGATCTTCTTGCGTTTTTGTGCGGTAACCATTGGGGCGCTTGCAAAGTGCGACTTGGACAAATACACAGACTGAAAACATCGACGACCTGCGCACGTCATCGCCACTAGGTGCCCCTCTGAATCAGACACACTGTGGACGTGATCAATTCTGATTTTAAAGGAACTGCATGAGAATTTTCATGAATTGGACAGCGGAGATCTTCTCTTTTACACCTATAATAAGAGCCCTATATTGTATATGGGAACCCACTGTTCTAGACTTAAGCTGGGTACACATTACACGATGTATTATACAATTTATCATCCTTGCGCAAATCGTAAACGATATATTGTACATATTGTATAATGTGTACATAAGATCCATCGTTCACGAAGGTCGTTCATCGCATCGTCCCATCTGCTGTTCTGTACATCAGATGGGACGATTCAATGCATGCTGTGGTGCTGTTACATGCAGTATGTAAAGACACATAGAGGCGTATGCCATATCGTTACATCGCACTGTTGTTGGGACGCACCATCGCATGTTGTATATCCAGCTTTACACAGGAGCTCTGTTACCACTATAAACCTCCATGAATTGAGACATAGCTATGAAGTTTAATGCAGTTTATATTATATGTGCCTGTGGCCTCCATATGATGTATAATAGTTTGTGGAATTGACAATGTCTAATGTGTACCTCTAATGATAATTTGAGTCTTTTCTATATAGTTCTCTATTTATACAGTATATCTTTATTTGCAAAGTATTTTTGTTTACAGTATGGGTACACATTGTTTTTATTTTTTATGTTCTTGATTTGTATTAGTAAATATTGTTTTTTGGTTTTTCATGGGTTATACCAGTGATTCCCAAACTCAGTCCTCAAGGCACCCTAACAGTCCAGATTTTTTTTTAGAATATCCATACTTAAGCACAGGCGACTTAATTAGTACCTCAGTCAGTTTGATTATTCCATCTTTGCACAAACATGGATATCATTAAAACATGGACTGTTAGGGTGCCTTGAAGACAGAGTTTGGGAACCCCTGGGTTATACATTAATTCTGGGGCATATTAATACATGAGATCTCTGAAACCTCTGAGATTTGATAATATAGGCTCCGCATTTTCTTTTTTACTTATTGTTTTCTGCTTTTGGCTTTCCCTATTTGTTAGGTGCAGATCCCCACTTTCAAGTGGCTTCCGGGTGCAGAATTTTAATTTTAATTGCGCAGAAAATGTTACTGATACTGAATATCTCCTTGTAGTCTTTTCTTAACAGATGTGCATTCCAGGTTTTGGGCAAGGGCCCATGTAATCTCCTACAAGCTATGATATACAGCTATGAAATTATTTTATCAGTTTGCTTTTCATCTCCCACTGTGCTTGGCTGTGTTATGTACTGAACATAACACTGTTTATAAAACTGTCAGGCTTTTTTCTGTTTCATTTCAAAAAGTATTTTTTTATTTCACAAAATGAGCTTCTATTATGCTTTTCAACAGAAACCTATAAGAGTTGAATATATCAGAGCCCTGAATATGTTTGGAGCAAGGACATAGATCAGTATCATATCTGGGAAAATATTATTTTTAAGCGTCTGTGGGTCCTCATCTCAACACCCAGTACTACAAACTGTATAGTTGTCCATTAGATCTGAAAGAAGGGGAAAACTGATTCTACATCCTTATTTATCTACCATTTCAGCTGCCTTTCGTCTCCTTGTATTCTGCAAAGTTTGCTTACTGTACTTCCTCTCTCATTGATGTCCCCCATAACTACAGATTATTAATTATACGGACCTATTTATTAAATAATATTTGTGGGATATTCCCAAAAAACACCCATTCTTGGAGGATACCTGCAAATATTAAATATACCCTGGATGTACCATAGAGGGACTCCAGTATCTCCATATCTGCCGCAGTCCCACCAATTCTGACAGCAGCTGCAGCCCCCATAGGTTTCTATGAGGGCTGCAAAACTGTCAGATTAACGCATTCTGTAATTTGGCTCTGGCAGCTAATGTCATCTGAACATGGTGTTAGCCACCAGGGGCATAACTAGAACTTTGTGGGCCCCATAGCAAAAGTTTTAAGAGGCCCCCACCAACTCAGGTCTCAACCAGAGTGTACACATATATATATATAAATGTATTAGGGATGTGCGCCGGACCATTTTTGCCGGATTTGGATTTGGTTCTAATTCGTCTTCCGGCTTTGGATTTGCCAAACTGCGGTGACTGGCTTTGGATTTGGATTTGGATTTTTTTACAAAAATTGACAAAAAAAGCTAAAATCACATAAATTGGTCTTTTTTTTCTTCCTAGAGTATTATTAACCTCAATAACATTAATTTCCAGTCAATTTAGAATGCCTCACAGCTTATAATATTGTTTTCAACATTATTGGCCAAAGGTTGCAGTGAGCTGACTGGTTACTAAGCGACAGAGCAGCGGCACAACGACACAGACACCACAGTATAAAGCACATCTATGACACATTGCCACACAGCAGTGGCGGAAATGAAAAGTAGTGCACCCACCCAGTGGGGTACGGCCAGCAGAATCACAGTACTTGTTTACAAAGTGGGCTACGGCCCAAGGAGTCACAGCGCACAACCTTATTCACATTACACCGCACATAGTGCCCCTGATTCACATTACACCATAAAGTAGTGTCTCTTATTTATGTTACGACACACAGTAGTGCCCCTTTTACATAATGCCCACAGTAGTGACCCTTTTACACAATGCCCACAGTAGTGCCCCTTTTACACAATGCCCATAGTAGTGACCCTTTTGCCCACAGTAGTGACCCTTATACACAAAGCCCACAGTAGTAATGCCCCTTATACAATGCCCACAATAGTAGTGCCACTTATACAATGCCCACAGCAATAGTGTCCCTTACACAATGCCCCCAGCAGTGGTGTCCCTTACACAATGCCCCCAGTAGTGGTGCCCCCTATGCAGTCCCCTTAGTAGTAGAGCCCCCTATGCAATGTCCCCAGTAGTAGTATGCCCCCCAGTATTATTCCCCCCAGTAGTATGCCCCCCATTAGCAAGCCCCCCCAGTAGTATGCCCCCCAGTAGTATGCCCCCTAGTAGTATGCCCCCCCAGTAGTATGCCCCCCATTAGCAGGCCCCCCAGTAGTATGCCACCCATTAGCAGGCCCACAGTAGTATACCCACCAGTAGTATGCCCCCCAGTAGTATGCCCCCCATTAGCAGGCCCCCAGTAGTATGCCCCTCCAGTAGTATGCCCCCATAAGCAGGCCCCCAGTAGTATGTCCCCCCAGTAGTATGCCCCCCATTAGCAGGCCCCCCAGTAGTATGCCCCCCATAATCAGGCCCCCAGTAGTATGCCCCCCCAGTAGTATGCCCCCCCAGTAGTATGCCCCCCAGTAGTATGCCCCCCCAGTAGTATGCCCCCCATTAGCAGGCCCCCAGTAGAATGCCCCCATTAGCAGGCACCCAGTAGTAGGCCCCCCCAGTAGTAGGCACCCCATTAGCAGGTCCCCCATTAGCAGGCCCCCATACACATTAAAAAAAAAAACGTACCTGTATCCCTGCTCCAGCCGCCGTCCGCTCTGCTGCCACACGACGAGGAGGGAGCCGGAAGACGGAGCTTCTGAGTGAGCTCCAGCCAGCTCCCTCCGCGCAGCAGCCAATGACAGTCTATGTGACTCTCATTGGCTGCTGCACGGAGGGAGCACCAGGTGCCGTTGGTGGCTGTGTGTTTGTTTTGTGTAGGGCAGACCGCTATCACAGCGGTCTGCCCTACACTCGAGGAGCCCTGATGTCGGATTCTCTAGTGAGAATCCGACATCAGGTGGCCGCCGTTCGGCCCCGAACGGGGATCCGAGTCAGGCGGGGAACATCCGAACAGGGTTTGGGTGGACTCGGATCCCCTATGTTCGGAGCGGTTCAGATTCCACAGAATCCGAACCGCTCATCTCTAAAATGTATATGCGTGTATATATATGTATATACAAATATATATAGTGATCGCGTAGAACTAAAAAAGTCCCAGGGACCCCTCTCTTTAAAGTTGGGGTCCTTCTCTCAACAGTGGCGGTTCCAGAGGTGGGGCTGCATCGCAGTCCAAAATTCAAAAAGGGCAACCACACCAACTGCCATTTCAAATGCTGCCAAATATAGATGACTGGGACTCACTGGCAGTTGGTGTGGCTCCCCTTATTTGAATTTTGAACTGCGCTGCAGCACCACCCCTGGAGCCGCCACTGTACTCCACTATTTCTGGGTCCCATTACATATTATGAGGGGTGAGGGCAGGCAGCAGTTGGGACAGTGCTGGGGGCAGGTAGCAGTTGGGGTAGAGCTTGGGGGTAAAGGCAGGGAGAAATTAGGGTAGAGCTAGGGTAGAGGGGAGTAAGAGCAGGCAGTGCTAGGGATAGGGAGGTGGAAAGGGTAGATACCAGCCGGTGCAGTACTGGGGGCAAGGAGGGGGTTAGAGGCAGGCAGTGCTGGGGGTAGGGAGGGGGTAAGGATAGGTACCAGCTGGTGCAGTAGGAAGGTGTTAGAGGCAGGCAGTGCTGGGAGTAGAGAGGGGGTAAGGATGAATAGCAGATGGGGCAATACTAGGGACAAGAAGTGGTTAGGAGCATGTAGTGCTTAAGCTAGGGAGTGGGCAAGGGTAGATAGTAGCTGGGGTAGTACTAGGGGGGCAAGGAGTAGGTTAGGGCAGGCAGTACTGGGGGCAGGGAGGAGACATTGGTAAATAGCAGCTGGGGCAGTACGGGAGGGGCAAGGAGGATTTTAGAGGCAGGCAGTGCTGGGGCTAGGAAAGAGGTAAGGGTAGACAGAAGGGCATCTTAAAGTAGTAGTAGCAGCTGCCCACCCCCAACCCCCACAGTACCAAACAGCTAAATTTACTTTGTGTCGGGGCCTACCTCCTGCCTCGTGTCGGGACCGTCCTGCCGCCAGGAGCGGGGGCCAGCCTGCAGCCGGGTGCCAGTCTGCTGCTGGGTGCGGGGGCCAGCCTGCCGCCGGGTGTCGGGGCCATGTTCTGGGTTTGTCGTGCTGCTGGGTGTTGGGGAAGCAGGCACTTGCCCCTGTAGTGCCGGGTGCAGGGGAAGCGACCGCTTGTCAATATGTAGTGCCTGGTGCTCGTGCCGGGTGCCAGTGCACCCCTGGACCACCCCGTAGTTTAGCCTGGGTGCAGGGGATTGCTTGCTGGGCCGATGGGCCCCCTAAGCCACCGGGCCACATTGCAAGTGCACCCCCTGCATTCTCTATAGTTACGCCACTGTTAGCCACTGTACCCTATGGGCTACATTTTGCAAAAATTCCTGGGAGTGGTTTCTTCCAAAACCTTCCCCGGTAATGGCCTTCACACATGCATGGTTAGCAAACCACGCATGCACAGTAGCGCATAGGAGTCCTGATAGAGGAGAGAAGTGACTGCTGATGCAGTCACCTCTCTATGAATATATTGCAGCTTCGGGCTCCCTTCAGTGCCACTTGTTCAAAATGGAGCACACTACTGCATAGACTCGATCTTACTCTTTTAGGGAGGCTTCATTCTCTGTTCAAAGATGGCCACCAACCTAAGTACTTGTGCATGCACAGTGCCATCTTATCACTGTGTATGAGAACCATAGTGGGAGACAGTTGTCTTCCACTTAGCTCTGGTGAGACCTTCATTTACCTGCTATCTACAATGCATTTCATAGACCCTGTATCACTAAATACTACCTTCACACACACCATGCTCTGCTCCATCCTACCGGAGTATGTAATAGTGAGTATGGCTGTACCTGCTTTATCTCCAATAAACAAGCACACTGGTTAAGCAACTGGGCTGTTCATAAATTCAGGGCATCAGCTAGTGTCAACAGGAACTCCGCTATGATTATAAGCCAGAACACTCATATTTCCAACAGGTTATGGGCCCAGGCACACAAGTTCCAGGTACAGAAGCCCCAGACTATTAGAATGCCTGGAGCAGCACACTGATGCCATCTTAGGCACATGTACAGCATAGAATGCCATATGACACAGAGTGGAGACAGCACAGAGTGTTTCCAGTGCAATGTGACAGCAGAGAAGCTGCACAACACATGTCTGTCAAAAGCATGAATACAGAAGCTACACCCATGATGGGGTTTGTCAAGCTAAAGGTGTAGAACATTATGCAACATGGAAGTTTGCTATGGAAATGCAATTAAAGTGTGAAAGATTGTGGAAAGTCACAGTAGACCCAGGTGAAACTCCAAGCCCAGATAATGTAGAAAGAGCCATGGATACCATAGACTTAAGTGCAGAATAACATATGTACTCTACTATACATGGGAAGATGACAGCAAATGGCATGTGGACAGCACTGCAGGTAGCGTACCAAGATCGAGATCTGATGAGAAGAATAAATATAAGACGTGTATTATACAAAATCAAATTTAGTGAATGCTGGATTATGAGTGTTTTTATTGACTAGACAATGTCTGTTTCTCAGCAACTATTGTCTATAGGAGTGAAAGTGAATGATGAGGAGATTGCTACAGCAATACTACAGAACTTAACTCCTGAGTATGATTTCCTGGTTGTGGTGTTGGAGGCAATCACAGTAAAGTTAACAACATACACAGTCAGAGCAAAATTGTTACAGTTCCATGAATGTATGTTATGTGAATCAAGTGCTGAGAGTACAGCATTACACACAAAAAGTGAAAAATTCAAGTTTGAGGGGCCTATTCTTCATCACTTATTTTTCACAAATGCATAGGAAAATTTTAATTTTCACATACTTTTGTAATAAATAAGTGTCATGGCCATTCATCAAGTTCTGAAAAGCATTTTTTCGGAACTTGATGGGGTTACTGAACTGAATTCAGAGATGGCATTCAGCCCCTGATAATCTCCACAGGCTGCTGTTTACATGGCAGCCTGTGAAGATCTACATGCCAGCCACAGCAGAGGGATCTGTTCAGATCCCTCCCTGCTGTGTCTGCACTGCAGAGCCTCGGAGCTGAGAGACCTATGACCCGGATTCACTGAGAGAACACAGATGAGCCAGGGTGGGTAGAAGATGCAACAGCTCTGAATCGGACACCCACCAGCAGTGGAAGAGGAGAGGTTCTGATCAGACACCTGTGGGGGGCGGGTGGGGGTTGCTGGTGATCGGACACCTGCGGGGGGAGGGGGGCCTCATTGTACACCCATGGGGGAGAGGGGCTCAATTGGACACCCACGGGGGGAGGGGGGCTGCATCAGACATCCACAGGGGGCCGCATCGGACATCTGCGGTGGAGAGGAGGGTTGCATTGGACAACTGCAAAGTGGGTGGAGGTCCCGCATCAGACAGACACCAACGGGTGGGAGGTGGGGCTGGGATTTGCCTGGGACAGACACCGGTGGGGAAGGGGAGTCATGGAGCATGGTGTGCGGGCAGGGAGAGGGAATGCAGGGAGCAGTGGCTGCAGGCAGGGAGAGGGGAGCCATGGAGCAGAGGCTGCAGGCATGGAGCGTGAAGACAGGCAGGGGCTGAGGGCAGGGAGCAGATAAATGAGAAAAGTATCACAATTCCGAAAAACTGACTCTGCAAAAAGAGCAGCTTTTCGGTAATGAGGCATGATACTTTACGTAATGAGGCATGATGAATGCCTCCGAATGATTCTTTGAACTCGCAGTGAGTTCAAAACATAATTATCACTAATGATAATTATGTAATGATGAATAAGCCCCTAAGTCACAAAAGCAAAAGGATGTGAATCTGATGCAAAGCAAGAAAGGCAACAGTAAAGATGAATCAGCCCTGAGTTTTACAGATAACCATAGAAAATATTATTGGTATATCGATTCAGATGCAACAAGGCATTTCAGCTGCAAAAACACTATTGTGAGGTGTGAGTTGTTCAGAATAGACTAGAAATGAGTGGAAATTAAGGTTATTGAGGTTAATAATAGCATAGGAGCAGAAAAACCCACAAATTCTGTGATTTTAGCTGTTTTTATGCATTTTTTAAAAAAAAATACAGATCGAAAACACAAAACCCAAAACACGGAAGGGTGGTTTTGGCAAAACTAATCCAGATCCAAAACACGAAGAGAGATCCAGATCCAAACCCAAAACACAAAACACGAAAAGTGGCCGATGCACACCCCTAAATTAAACTAGCAACATGCAAAGTGGTGTCCTGGTCTCCAGGGATGCCAAGATGACAGTATAAAAATGATTACTCACATTGTTTCATTAATGAAGTTTAGTTTATGGAAAGATTCTCAATATTAACTAATATTTACATTTTCTGCAAATGATTTCACCAGTGTTTTAGTATGGTTCAGGACAAAAATTTACTAAAAATAAATGTTAATAGCACAAAAGTTATTTCTAATGTATTTATAAAATGTTATGTTATAATGGGCTCTATTTATCAACATTATTTTTACTAAAATAATGTGAAAAAGGGTGTTTTCACACCCTTTTCACATTATTTTAGTATCACCTATAGTTATTACAGGGCAATTGGAGTAGAATTCGTAAAATTCTACTCCAACCTCTAAGTATCACTTATTTTTAGTAAAGCAGATCGCATTTCCCATAATTGTAATGGGAAATGTGATCTGACCATAGTTACTAAAAATAAATGTGAAAAAAATATCGGGGGAAGCCCTGTGATAATAACGCCACCTGGAGGTGGCGTTATCCAGGGTCTCCCCTGGTTACCGGACTCCTGCTCTGCTCTAATGGGGAGAGCAGAGCCGGGAGTCGGTCCCAGTAATCAGCTGTGTGGTCTAAACAGACCGCAAGCTGATTACTGTAAAAAAAAAGAAAAAAAAATAGTAAAAAAAAAAATTACTTACCTGACTCCAGGGACCGGTGATCGGGCCTCCGGTGATGTCTCCCCGCCAGTCAGCTGGTCTCCCACAGTGCACTGCTGCCCGGTCATCAGGTGATCGGGCCCCAGTGCAGTATTATTATTATCCTTTATTTATATGGCGCCACAAGGGTTCCGCAGCGCCTTACATAGTGCACAAACATAGTACATAAACAGTTGAGCAGAACAAGAAAACAGTGTCATACAGTTTAAGACACTACAAGACAAGTACATGGTATATAAACACTGCTGCAACAGCAGCAGGATGGCAAAAGTCACGGGTTAGGTGCTTTTGAGTATAGAGCAGATAGTATAAGTAAAGAAAGGATAAGCACAAGAGGATAGAGGGCCCTGCTTGTGAGAGCTTACATTCTAAAGGGGATGGGCAAACAGACAGGGGTGACACAGATGGGGTAGACAGTGAGCATGGGACAGAGGGTTAGGATGACAGATGGCTGGATTCCTATATTACAGTATGTGAGGAAGTCATTTGAATTAAGATTTACGCCACTGACATTCTTCTTTAAGAGGCAGTATTTGTAGGTGTCTGTGGAAAGCCATGGCTGTTATATCAGTTTACGTGAAGTCTGACGGGTGGCTGAAGCGACTTCATGAAGGGCTATTTAGAGAGTTTGGTTAACGTGTGAACCAGCAGTCTCAGGTAAATGTAGAAATTGGTGAAAGTAGTTACTGTAAAGAGATGTTCAGATGTAAACTAATAAGTTGTGATCAATTGTGAATTCTATAAGGCACATTTATTGATTTGGAGGGTGATGGGAGACATGTGAGGTTTGCAGGATATTTATTCCATAGTAAATCCGCTGTATGTGTCTGGGGCCTGGATTTGGTGATATGTCACCAGATAATAAAAGCAGGAGGATGGAGAAGTAGATATAATTGTAGGTGTGTAAAAGTTTTTTATAGTGACACAATGAGGCTGTAATTGTCAATTTTTGATGAAAAGAAAGCTCATTAGTTTTTAGAGGAGGTGAGTGACTCAATAGGGCGGCAGTGTGCCCAGAGAGGGGAGATGCAGGGGGAGTTAGGGATGTTATATTCTTAGAGAAAATACAAAGGAGGGACTTGATAAAAAGAAATGTGTAGTACATGGTGAGTTTTAGGTTTGTTATTTTTAGACAAATTTTAAAGCAATCAGTTTCTTAATCTGAAATTACCTTAGATGTTGGTCAATGTTTGTTCAACTGTTTGATTAACTGTTATGTAAGTACACTTTGTGCATTTAACACTTGGGGCTTTTAACCCCAGCTGCAAACAGCCCCAGCTGCCCCTAGACTGAATATAAGGAGTGGTATCCCTTGATTAGGACAGGCTACAGCTGACTCAATTGGTTTGCTGATCAAAGGAGATAACTTGCTCTGAGCTGGAGATCACCTGACCGGAGAAATGGAGAACATCACCGGAGGCCCAGAGCATGCAGGTAAGTGTAAGTAAGGGAGAGGGGGGTCAGGGGGGGAGGGGGTGTCGCGGGGGGTCCACGATCACGGGGGCGGGGGCTTAGCGTCAAGGTGCGGGGCTTAGCGCCGAGGGGGTGGTAGCGGCGATCGGTCGGCGCATGCGCGGGCACTTAATCACGGTATTTTTTGCGAAAATACCGTGATAAGGCTCAGAAGGGGATTAGAAGGGACAGAGCTTTATCGCAAGCCATGTCCCTGCAAGGGATTTGTAGTAAATCCCTGTGATATTGCCTGAATTCGCAATGTGAATTCACTCGGTAATATCACACTACAATCTGCATTACCAATGCGGATTGTATTAGAGCCCTTTGTCTTTCATGAGAACTTTTTTAGAAGTGTTTTCATAAACTCATTGGAGTTACTACTGCTAATCAGATGTTATACCTATATTTAGAAATATTGTTGTTTTTCTAGAAAGTGAACAGCACCTGATAAAATCTGTTTACTTGCGTCAGGATTTGGCTTCGTACTGTAAAACTCAGCTTTGCAATATCATCCTGGACAATATAGACATCCTGGACAGATAAAACAGACTCAATAAATCATAGCAGCTTGTGCAAAGATATATGGAATAACATCACAAGGGGAAGAGCGGAACCTTGGTGCTGCCTTGGGCAATATCTAGAATGTGGGAAATAACAGGACAAACATTAATAATATTAATAAGATATGAAAAGGGACGAGTAACCTAGTAGCTACCGAACCAAAAATATTGTAACCTGACAATAGGTGACTACAACAGGTAGAAGAGAAAGGAGGACCGGGCTGGAATGCGGAACCAATCACTATATCATATACCAGTGGTAATGTAAAAATACAATACAATTAAACTATTTCATAATGAAAATGTATTAACACTTTGATGGATTACAAATCTGAACATGTGCACATCTATGGGACAATTATTTGTTTCAACCTAATATAGAACATATAAAATAATTTATATAATAATTTATGAAGAACATACATGTAACTTGTACTGAAATGAAAAAATATAATAGTATGGTAGGTACTATGGGGGTCATTCAGACCCACTCGCAAGCGGCAGTACGCTCGCAAGTGGGTCGATGTTCCCCACTGCGCATGCGCACGACGGAGGGAGCTCCGTCGTGCGCATGCGCGAGACCCAGACTGCGACAGCCAAGCTGTCACTCCGGGTCTCGCCCAAAGGGGGCGTGCTGTCGATGGTGACTGACAGCACGCCCCCTTTGGTGGGCGTGCCGGGGGCGTGCCTGCCAGACGGAGGCATTCCCATGGGAACGCCTACCGTCTGAAGCCGGCCCCACTGACATCACTAGTGATGTCAGTGGGAGTGATTTAGGCTCTGATAGAGCCAAAATCACTCCAGGGCTTGTGGCTGGGAAACCCTACCGCAGGGTTTCCGTCGCAAGTCCAATGGTCGCGATGGTCAAGACCATCGCGACCATCTTTTTGGACGCTCGTATATGCTGTGGGTGGTCACCCACAGCTATACGAGCGTCCAGGAGGACGCTCCATTTTAATGGAGGAGGGCCCTGATTCAGGGTGAGCGCTCTGGTCAGAGCGTCCGGCTCTGAATCAGGCCCTATATGCATAAGTATAGGATATCTTGGTACCCAGTTGAGTTATCATAAATCCATCATTAAGAAGGCGATAAGTCTCTCATAAAGTACTAAGGTAGATAGATAGCGGTAGTGTGAAAATGATACTACCTGTCCTTGAGAAGTTTAAAGTGAGATTCAGCCAGTGTGCCTGGGTACAGAGGGCCTGATTCAGAGCCGGACGCTCTTTCAGAGCGCTCGCTCTGAATCAGTGCCCTCCTTCTCTGTTTTAGAGCGGCCTCCTGGCCGCTCGCATAGCCGTGGGTGACCACAGCTATAGCGAGCGGCCAAAAAGATGGTTGCGATGGTCAAGACCATCGCGACCATTGGGCTTGCGAAGAGACCCTTGTGGTAGGGTCTCGTTGCCGCAAGCCCAGGAGTGCTTTTGGCTCTATCAGAGCCAAAAGCACTCCCACTGACATCACTTGTCAGTGGGAGTGCCGGCCCCAGACGGTAGGCATTCCCATGGGAACACCTCCGTCTGGCCAGCCACGCCCCTGGCACGCCCACCAAAGGGGGCGTGCTGTCACTCACCATCGACAGCACGCCCCTTTGGTGCGAGATCCATAGCGACGGCTTGCCTGTCGCTATGCGGGTCTCGCGCATGTGCACAACGGAGCCGGCTCCCTCGTGCGCGTGCGCACTGCCCCAACATCGACCCGCTTGCGAGCGCTCGTGAGCGGGTCTGAATCAGGCCCAGAGTCGGACTGGGGCATGGATGGCCCACCACAGAGGAGGTTTAAGAGAAGAGGGTACCCATGTGCAGACTCGGTGCAGGCCCCCTCCTCTCTGCGATGCAGTAGACTGGCATTGTACCAGAGTCTACTGCTTATGTGCAGGTCTCCAGTAACATGTGCCCCTTTAGTATACTGATAATTATATGTGCCCCCTTTAGTCTAATATTAATGTGTGCGCTTTAATTGTATAACAACAATCTGTACCCCTTTAGTTTACTAATATTATGTGTGTCCCCTGTAGTAGAATAATGATAGTAATCATGTGTCCCCTTTTGTTTTTAAATACAATGTGTATTCCCAATAGCAGAATGTATAATAATAATAATAATATCACCACCTTTATTATAATAAACACCCATATATGGTCACATGATCAGACTTGTATCATGTGATATATCAACGCAACCACCAAATTTTTACATAGTTGTTTCTAAATATGGAAAAAAAGCCATGGTATAGCTGTCATGTATGAACACTGAGGGGGAGTTACAGGGAGGGTGACGGTAGAGACACTGAGGGGGAGTTACATGGAGGGTGACGGTAGAGACACTGAGGGGGAGTAACAGGGAGGGTGATGGTAGAGACACTGAGGAGGAGTTACAGGGAGGGTGACGGTAGAGACACTGAGGGGGAGTTACATGGAGGGTGACGGTAGAGACACTGAGGGGGAGTAACAGGGAGGGTGACGGTAGAGACACTGAGAGGGAGTTACAGGGAGGGTGACGGTAGAGACACTGAGGGGAGTAACAGGGAGAATGTGACGGTAGAGACACTGAGGGGGAGTTACAGGGAGGGTGACGGTAGAGACACTGAGGGGGAGTTACAGGGAGGGTGATGGTAGAGATACTGAGGGGGAGTTACAGGGAGGGTGACGGTAGAGACACTGAGGGGGAGTTACAGGGAGGGTGATAGTAGAGACACTGAGGGGGAGTTACAGGGAGGGTGACGGTAGAGACACTGACGGTAGAGACACTGAGGGGGAGTTACAGGGAGGGTGACGGTAGAGACACTGAGGGGTACAGGGAGGGTGACGGTAGAGACACTGAGGGGGAGTTACAGGGAGGGTGACGGTAGAGACACTGAGGGGGAGTTACAGGGAGGGTGACGGTAGAGACACTGAGGGGGAGTTACAGGGAGGGTGACGGTAGAGACACTGAGGGGGAGTTACAGGGAGGGTGACGGTAGAGACACTGAGGGGGAGTTACAGGGAGGGTGACGGTAGAGACACTGAGGGGGAGTTACAGGGAGGGTGACGGTAGAGACACTGAGTGGGAGTTACGGGGAGGGTGATGGTAGAGACACTGAGGGGGAGTTACAGGGAGGGTGACGGTAGAGACACTAAGGGGAGAAACAGGGAGAGTGATGGTAGAGACACTGAGGGGGAGTTACAGGGAGGGTGACGGTAGAGATACTGAGGAGGAGTTACAGGGAGGGTGACGGTAGAGACACTAAGGGGAGAAACAGGGAGAGTGATGGTAGAGACACTGAGGGGGAGTTACAGGGAGGGTGACGGTAGAGACACTGAGGAGGAGTTACAGGGAGGGTGACGGTAGAGACACTAATGGGGAGTTACAGGGAGGGTGACGGTAGAGACAGTGAGGGGGAGTTACAGGGAGGGTGATGGTAGAGACACTGATGGGGAGTTACAGGGAGGGTGACGGTAGAGACACTGAGGGGGAGTTACAGGGAGGGTGACGGTAGAGACACTGAGGGGGAGTTACAGGGAGGGTGACGGTAGAGACACTGAGGGGGAGTTACAGGGAGGGTGACGGTAGAGACACTGAGGGGGAGTTACAGGGAGGGTGACGGTAGAGACACTGAGGGGGAGTTACAGGGAGGGTGACGGTAGAGATACTGAGGGGGAGTTACAGGGAGAGTTATGGTAGAGACACTGAGGGGGAGTTACAGGGAGGGTGACAGTAGAGACACTGAGGGGGAGTTACAGGGAGGGTGACGGTAGAGACACTAAGGGGGAGTTACAGGGAGGGTGAGGGTAGAGACACTGAGGGGGAGTTACAGGGAGGGTGACGGTAGAGATACTGAGGAGGAGTTACAGGGAGGGTGACGGTAGAGACACTGAGGGGGAGTTACAGGGAGGGTGATAGTAGAGACACTGAGGGGGAGTTACAGGGAGGGTGACGGTAGAGACACTGACGGTAGAGACACTGAGGGGGAGTTACAGGGAGGGTGGCGGTAGAGACACTGAGGGGTACAGGGAGGGTGACGGTAGAGACACTGAGGGGGAGTTACAGGGAGGGTGATGGTAGAGACACTGAGGGGGAGTTACAGGGAGGGTGACGGTAGAGACGCTGAGGGGGAGTTTCAGGGAGGGTGACGGTAGAGACACTGAGGGGGAGTAACAGGGAGGGTGACGGTAGAGACACTGAGGGGGAGTTACAGGGAGGGTGACGGTAGAGACACTGAGGGGGAGTTACAGGGAGGGTGACGGTAGAGACACTGAGTGGGAGTTACGGGGAGGGTGATGGTAGAGACACTGAGGGGGAGTTACAGGGAGGGTGACGGTAGAGACACTAAGGGGAGAAACAGGGAGAGTGATGGTAGAGACACTGAGGGGGAGTTACAGGGAGGGTGACGGTAGAGATACTGAGGAGGAGTTACAGGGAGGGTGACGGTAGAGACACTAAGGGGAGAAACAGGGAGAGTGACGGTAGAGACACTGAGGGGGAGTTACAGGGAGGGTGACGGTAGAGACACTGAGGAGGAGTTACAGGGAGGGTGACGGTAGAGACACTAATGGGGAGTTACAGGGAGGGTGACGGTAGAGACAGTGAGGGGGAGTTACAGGGAGGGTGATGGTAGAGACACTGATGGGGAGTTACAGGGAGGGTGACGGTAGAGACACTGAGGGGGAGTTACAGGGAGGGTGACGGTAGAGACACTGAGGGAGAGTTACAGGGAGGGTGACGGTAGAGATACTGAGGGGGAGTTACAGGGAGGGTGATGGTAGAGACACTGAGTGGGAGTTACAGGGAGGGTGACAGTAGAGACACTGAGTGGGAGTTATAGAGAGGGTGACGGTAGAGACACTAAGGGGAGTAACAGGGACAGTGACGGTAGAGACACTGAGGGGGAGTTACAGGGAGGGTGACGGTAGAGATACTGAGGGGGAGTTACAGGGAGGGTGACGGTAGAGACACTGAGGAGGAGTTACAGGGAGGGTGACGGTATAGACACTGAGGGGGAGTTACAGGGAGGGTGACGGTAGAGCCACTGAGGGGGAGTTACAGGGAGGGTGACGGTAGAGACACTGAGGGGAGTAATAGGGAGGGTGAAGGCAGGGACAGTAATGGGGGAGTTACAGGGAGATCGAGGGCAAGGACAATGAGGGTATATATGTATACACAAATTATATATATATATATATATATATATATATATTATATATACACGCACACATATACATATATACACACACTTGTCTTTTCAGGGCATTTTTAGCTGTGATGGCACTACAAGTCCCTGCACATCTAGTTGACAAAGTGTGCTAGGACTTGTAGTCTCATCACAGCTGGATAGGTAGTCAATGATTTAGTTGCACATAGATTCTGCTACCTTTAAATGTAGAGCTGTTTAAATGCAGCTGCCACAGGGTCCAGGGTCCTGCTCGCTCGTTCAGAAAAAGGGGCCGGCTATTTAAATTGAGCGCTCGTTCTTTGCGGTCTGTTGACGCCTCTATGTCTGAGCGAGCGAACGAAACATGCGCTCGCTATTTTGTAAAGACGCCCCCTGGCCGCTCGCATCCTACGTTATCTCCGCTATTTATTTGATTAATCGAGTACATCGAAAGGCGTCTGAACTGCTCGCAGTGCTTGTGATAGGATTTTCCTACCGCAGTTCAGGCTAAGAAACAACCAAGTGACGTGGTCGATGACGCTGCTTTGTTAATTATGCACACCCTTAAAACGCCCTTTTTGACCGTTTGGCACGCCTGCGTTTTGATCAGCACTCCCCGTTTTCAAGCACCTTCCCCTGTTGCCACCCACAAACGACTCATCCTGTCACTCAAATTAGCAGGCACTCGTTATTTTGCGAGCGCACGATTTCCGACCGCAATGACTGGTTGGTGCATGCGCATTACGACCCATACGCATGCGCAGATGTACGAACATCGCTCGGAGCAAACGAGCGGTCGCTTACGAGCAGCTCTGAATCAGGCCCTCTGTGTGCTGACTGTGGTGACAGGGGATAGACCTCGCTGGACCGCTGCAAAGGGGAGCCTAAATCCACCAGTGCTTGTGACTGTGGTAATTGTGGGTGGTCCGACTCCTGACCGACATTGGCGTTGTTTGTTTCCCGGCCCCCGCTGTGGTTCCCTGGTTGGAGCACAAGCTCCATATACACTGACTGTCAGCGCTGCAGCTCCTGGCTAGTGGCACTCTGAAATGCCCACTAGCCAGAGCCTATGACAGCCTCCTGTTTGTGTTCTACAGTAGAACGCAAATCCAGGAAGTGCGGGCAGCCGGCACAGGCATACATAGGGTTGCTGCTATTTCCTATGTGGCTAAAGGGCCTCTGTAACGTATGCACCACGTGACCGCTGCAGGAGGCTGGACCGCTCCTGTGTTACCATCCACTAGTGCATAGAGGTGGAATAAATATTTGCCCGAAGCGTGGCGAGCTTAGCAAGCCCGCGAGGGGACACTTTTGGTCCCCCTTTAGCATCCCCGCCCCTCCCCCTTTCAGGCCGGGTCCCTTGGGTGTGACGTCACAGGTCCATCAGCGCTGTATAGTCTAGACCTAGTCGCATACATAGGGGAATTAGCCTGTGCCGGCAGGTGCTGTCAGGTGGCCGGACAGGTAATGTCAGCCGGCCCGGCAGAGGGGTGAATTGGACCGGCCCAGCGGGAACTATCCCAGTGGCCCAATCCGCCCCTGCACTGGCGGCATCTTTCTACCTTAATATGTTAGGAGAGACTTACCACATTCTTAATGATGGAGTTACTATAATACAGTAGAGTACCCCAAGATATCCAATATACTTAAGCATATTGTACCTAATGTACTTGTGTAGTTTTTATTTTGACTACATGTTGCATGTATGTGCTTTTTAAATTCTTTTATATGTACTATGGCCCTGATTCAGCTTTAGATGGAATAACTAAGGCATCACGCCTCCTGCTGCATTACGTATCCGAGCTGCGTTGTCCAATGTTGCATCGGATACTTTGTCAATGCAGCATCGGATACTCTGGTCACGCAGCCAGCCGTCGCAGCTGCGAGGAAGAGGCCAGGAAATGTCCGTCAGCCGATGAAGATCCTGGCCTCTTCCCTCCCCCCCAACGGCAGTGACACGCCTCAGTTTCAGGAAACGGAGGCCATCGCTGCCCCCTCACCTCCCCCAAACGGCAGCAGACTGTCAATCACTGACAGTCTGCTGCCAGTTTACGTGCGGGCTTGCAGACCCCTTCGGCACTGCTGAATTAGGCCCTATATTAGGTTGAAACAAATAATTGTCCCGTACATGTGCATGTTTTGATTTTCAATTAATTAAAGTGTTAATAGGGTTTTCATAATGAAATAGTGTATTGTATTGTATTTTACATTACTACTGGTATATGACATAGTGATTGGATCCACCTACCTGTGCCGTTCTCCTTTCCTGTGCAATAACATCACAGAAAATCCCCCACTGAAACATATCAAGATAGCCTGTTTGGGTATAATTTACATATTATTTTAAAGTTTTTCTGTATTTCAGAGAGCATAAAACGTTGTCAATGATAAATGGGTGATATGCTGTATGCCAAAACTGACGGTTTCCAGAAGTCTTACACTTTAAAAAAAACGCTCTGAATTCACCTACTTGAAATCTTTCCATTCATTTCATGCCAAAATAACCAAAAGTGTAATAAGTCAAGAAAAGCCAGTAAAAATACATTAGTAAAAAGATTGCAGAGAGGGAAAAATTTGCAATGTCAACTGGTTTTGGAGATGAGAATTAGGAAATATTTGTAGGATTATACAAGAACAGATCCAGTGTTGAGAAGCACATGTGAATGATTATGGCTTGAACAAAAATCAGAATGTTTAAATAGAAGCTGTAGGTAAAAGGTAGCTTTAATGATGATGATAATTTAATCTACCAAATAATGACTTTCTGTGGACTTCTAAAGGTTCCCATCCACTAGCAGACATGAAAACGACTGCACGATTACGACATTGTAATCTTGCAGTCGTTTGTCAGTCTGTGATGAGCCTGCACTGAATGAGCAGTCGTTCAGTGCAGGCTCATCAATCATCTGCAAACATGCTCAACTTGACGTTATCGTCAGGTTGACCAGCATGTTTGCACAATGATAGATGTCTAAACGACAAGCGGGCACGCGCATCGCTGGTCCTTTTAGACATTTTTGCAAACGATTTATGAACGATTGAACGATTGTTATCTTTCAGTCGCTCAACTTAATCGTCTAGTGCATGGGCACCTTAAGACACTGTGATCAAATGATTAAAGAAGATAGATATGCCCACCTGCATGTTGATTGGTTGGGGCATCATGCAATCAGCTTGCTGCTGTGTTCCCTGGCCAACTGTGATAATGACCCTTACATTTCTTTGTTAATAACTATACCTTGTGCTTGTTATAATTATATATATATATATATATATATTATTTTTTTTTATATATATATATATATATACTCCTTAAAATTTACAGACATAGAAAGTCGCTGAAGATTCAAGAATCCGTCAATATTCAATTTATGTTTTATGCTTTTATTGTATTACTGTGAACGTCATAATGGACAAAATGGATTGCCTTTGTGCCTCACTGTGCTGTTGTCTTGAATTCCATTCCCACCAGGGCACTATATTTATTGTTGGTGTGTGAACCCATGGCAATGTTGATAGAAGCAATGTTACCATTGGTTTTTAAATAAAAAAATTAGATTGCAAGCTCCACTAGGGCAGCGAGTTAATTGTGAGTGAGTAAAAGATCCTTTCATTTGCTGCGTAATTTGTTATAAGTAAAGGATAATAGATATTGGCTCTCCAATTACAGCTCTCTGATAAAGTGGTGATTAGTGGTAAAGTAGATGGACATATCTTAACTAGAAACGCTCAAATTACACTTAAGCTGGGTACACACGGTACGATGTGCACCCAGCGATGAGATCCACGACCTGACGGCCGACATATCGGGCGGTCCCCACACACTAAGCGATCCGGTTCCCCAACCGCCTGATATGCCGTCCCAGTACTTTTACATAGACCAACATAGAAACCCCTGATTCACTAATATTCAATTTGAAATAGAACACCAGATAGAGCTCCAAATCAAACATAAAATCCCTAAAATAATAGATCTGTTTCATGCTGGCGATTTTGGCATGAGCAGGTGCCAGTTACACAGAAACATGCACAGATCAGTGAGATCTGTGCAATCCAGCAGAAGCATAGCAGGGGCTGCATGCGATCATGCATATGCGCAGAAAGGGTCCTGCGCACATGCATATTCCCAATAATCTAGCGTGTAATTCTGAATTAGCCCCTCTGTCTTTACTTTCACTGAGGTTCTGACTTTTCCTTCGGGCCTATAACCTGTTAGCAGATACACTGTATAGGAGCAGTAAAAAGTATAATCAAACAGGAACTCTTTATTTCTGTACCAACAGGTACAATCAGATGCTCCAAATTTAACATGCTGATTTCTACATGGAGGAACACCTTCTTCTATAAGAGGCTGGATGAAAACACAGCCTCACCAACCTTTTTTTTGTTTTAATGTAACTTTATTGGTAGACAATACGGTGGCAGCGGTGTTCAAAGGGATGTAAGTCCACACTGCAGATGACTTAACCAGGGGAAGGTTTATTAACAGAAACAGAAACAGGTAACACAGGATGAATAGCAGATATACTGTAGGTTGACATGAGTTTCCAGTTGCAGCCAGGAGCGTTAGGGTCAGGGGTTAAAGTGGGCAGGAACGGGGTGGAACTGAGTTCCGTTACCCCTAATGGTAGGTGGAACTAGTTCCCCCTCTGCCACGTCCCTGAATAGAAGTCCTACAGACAGAGTACCACTGTCTGGTGGCGGCCGCCTCCCCCATCCTTGGTTTCCGACTCCATGTTCCGTCTCCTCCTTCGCCCACGGCCTGCCCCTCCCTATCACTCACTTTGTGGCCCTGCGTCCTGGCAGCTCCTTTTGCAGCACAGTGTATGTGACATCATGCCTTCACTGCTGCTGCATAGTGCACTGAGGAGCCATGAAGAGGAGCAAGGGCCAGGGCAGGCACGAAGGTGAGCTGCTGCTAGAAGGACATGAAGGGGGATAAGCTGCTGGTGGGAGAGGAGACACAGGGGCAAGGAGTTGCTGATAGAGGGACATGGGAGGGACAAGCTGCTGGTGGGAGAGGAGACACAGGAGCAGGGAGCTGCTGGTGGGGGACACAGGGGCAGGGAACTGATGGTGAGGGACACAAGGTGGTAAGCTAGAGAGACACAGGGGGGTGGTGTTGGAGTAAAGACATGGGAATGAGGTGCTGATGCTTGTGAAACACATGAAGATGGTGCTGAAGAGACGGTGGGATAGAGAACTCTTTTCGGCTGGGGAGGTGAGTTCCACCTCCTCTCTAGGACCATTTTAAGCCCTAGTTAGGGTTATGCTAGACACATGGCCTCCGATGATGAAATATTGAACTTGCTGTGAGGGATACTTAAGTATCCAACTCGCAGCGAGGGAAACGAGACACCGGAGCAATTCACCATTGCTCTGGTGAGGGGATAACTGCTCCGAAAAGCAGCTGTCCCCATGGTTAGTATCGCAGCTACAGAAGTAGCTGCGTTACTTACCTGCTCCCCCGCATCTCGGTCTTCAGGCCGCATCGTATCCTCCGGATGTAGTAGCCACACCTCGGCTAACCAAGCCGCACCTCGACATCCAGCCACATCAATCCTGCCAGCTACTAGCTGCATCAATTCCATAGGCTATACCAGCCACATAAATTCTACCGGAATCGGCTTGATATGCCGGTGGCTGAATAGCTGCCGTTTGAAATCCTGACAATGGAAGCCTGCATGGTATAGAATGCCGACAGCGGTAGGTAAGTACTCTAACCTACCCCTTCCCCCCCTAACCCTCCCTTAGGGGTGCCTAACCTTAACCTGCCCCCTTGTGCCTAATCCTAACTCCCCCTCCCCGCATCCTAAATCCAACTCTCCCGGGGGTACAACCTGTGGAATTGATGCAGCTAATAGCTTGTAGAAGTGATGTGGCTGGTATAGCCTATGGAATTGATGCAACTAGTAGCTTGTAGAATGGGATGCAGTCATATTGCCGGTGGACAGAATGCCTGGCATCGATAATTATACTGACTCCCGCCACCCGGCAATATGCCAACGCCGATATCCCGAAGGTGAACAGGATACTGACGTCGGCATCTTGAAGTGCTGCAATCCCGATCGTCAGGACAGGTAAGTAACGTCTGTGTCCCCAGTAACAGGTAAGTAACGTCTGTACGAGCCACATCAATTTTGCCAGCTACTTGCTGCATAAATTCCTTAGGCTATACCGGCCACGTCACCTCTACCAGCTATTAGCTGCATCAATCCCACAGGCTGTACCAGCCACGTCACTTCTACCAGCTATTAGCTGCATCAATTCCACAGGCTGTACCAGCCACATCAATTCTACCAGCTACTTGCTGCATTAATTCCATAGACTATACCAGCCACGTCACTTCTACCAGCTATTAGCTGCATCAATTCCACAGGCAGTACCAGCCACATCAATTCTACCAGCTACGAATAGCATCAGTTCCACAGACTGTATCAGCAGCATTATTCCACCAGCGGCAATTGCCGCATCTATACCACCAGTGCTACATTAGCCACATCTATACTACCAGTGCTACATTAGCCACATCTATACTACCAATGCTACATTAGCCGCATCTATACCACCAGTGCTACATTAGCCACATCTATACTACCAGTGCTACATTAGCCGCATCTATGCCACCAGTGCTACATTAGCCACATCTATACTACCAGTGCTACATTAGCCACATCTATACTACCAATGCTACATTAGCCACATCTATACTACCAGTGCTACATTAGCCACATCTATACCACCAGTGCTACATTAGCCACATCTATACCACCAGTGCTACATTAGCCACATCTATACTACCAATGCTACATTAGCCTCATCTATACCACCAGTGCTACATTAGCCACATCTATACCGCCAATGCTACATTAGCCGTATCTATACCACCAGTGCTACATTAGCCACATCTATACCACCAGTGCTACATTAGCCACATCTATACTACCAGTGCTACATTAGCCACATGTATACCACCAGTGCTACATTAGCCACATCTATACCACCAGTGCTACATTAGCCACATCTATACCACCAGTGCTACATTAGCCACATCTATACCACCAGTGCTACATTAGCCACATCTATACCGCCAGTGCTACATTAGCCACATCTATACTACCAGTGCTACATTAGCCACATCTATACTACCAGTGCTACATTAGCCACATCTATACCACCAGTGCTACATTAGCCACATCTATACTACCAGTGCTACATTAGCCACATCTATACTACCAGTGCTACATTAGCCACATCTATACCACCAGTGCTACATTAGAAACATCTATACTACCAGTGCTACATTAGCCGCATCTATACCACCAGTGCTACATTAGCCACATCTATACTACCAATGCTACATTAGCCGCATCTATACCACCAGTGCCACATCTATACTACCAGTGCTACATTAGCCACATCTATACTACCAGTGCTACATTAGCCACATCTATACCACCAGTGCTACATTAGAAACATCTATACTACCAGTGCTACATTAGCCGCATCTATACCACCAGTGCTACATTAGCCACATCTATACTACCAATGCTACATTAGCCGCATCTATACTACCAGTGCTACATTAGCCGCAGCTCAGCTACCAGCTCTCATTGGTGTCATATTTTATTCTGGTACTCCTAGGGCATCTGTGTAAGCCCCTACTACTCCGAGTTTAAGTCCAGGCGGCCGCCTAAGTGAACGTACCTAGCTCTAATGGAACAACGGGTGGGTGTTAGTGGCAGAAGACCTCGTCTTTTGCGTTCTGGGGTTTACGCAGGGTATCCTAGAAAAACCGTAACACAGCTAATGACATAGTGGGCCTGATTCAGAAGTGCATGTAATGTACATGCTGCACGCAAGCGATCAATGTTTTGTGTCTGCTCATGCGTCCGAGTCATACTGCGCATGCCTCCTGAATGTTACCGCTCTAATTTGGATGCAAGATCTGGGATTTCAGTAAGCGTTCCTGTGAGATAACATGAGGGTGGCTAGCCAGACACAGGAATTTCGTGGCAATGAGCAACTTCGTCTGTTGCACAGACACAGATTTTGTGCCTCAGATGGTGCGACCAATGGTGCATCTTCATATGCACAGTGGCGGCTTTGCGGCACAGCCAGTAGTCGTCTCTGTATGAATTTCATCAGCTGCAGCATTAATATATAGATGCAATTACACTGCGGCAAAAGGGGCAGGTGTAACAAAGCATGCGCAGGGGGTGGTGCTAAGCTGAGTCTTTGCCCCAGGGAGTAATACGATTCTGACAGGGAACTACTAAGGCTAATCCCCTTCTCCAGCAGTCTGTTCACAAAAAAATGCATCCCAGATGGCGACCTCTACCAGCCCAGATGCCCGTAGCAAGATCTCCGCCTGTTCCACCAACACTAGGCTCCTGAATGGGGGAAGGAGGGTAGTCAGGGCCGGATTAACGGAGGGGGCGACAGTGGCGGTCATCCCTGGTCCCCCACACCTGAAGGGCCCCCACAAGCAGGGCCGGATTTAAGGTCTGTGGGGGCCCCTTGGCAACAAACATGTGGGGGCCCCTATTAAATGCGATGAACTGGGGGTATACGCAATTGGGACCCCAGTAGTGTCAGTGCCCTCAGTGGTAGTGCCCCGTATGCAGAGCCCGCAGTAGTGGTGCCCTTTATGCAGTGCGCCCTATGCAATACTCCCATTAGTAGTGCTCCCAGTAGTCATACAACTGTGGTAGTGTCACCAATAGTAATGCCCCCTTTATAAATGCCCCCAGTAGTAATTCCCCTGTAGTTGTGCCCCCAATAGTAATGCCCCCCAGTAGTCATGCCCCCTGTAGTAATGCCCCATGTGTGCCCAATAGTAATGCCCTAGTAGTGATGCCCCCTGTATAAATGCCCCCAGTAGTAATACCCCTGTAGTTGTGTTACAGTAGTAATGCCCCCAGTAGTCACGTCCCCTGTTGTGGTGACCTCAGTAGTAATGCCCCCTGTACCCCTCCCCAAGTAGTGTCCCCAGTAGAAAAGCCACTTGCACAAAAAAAAAAAGCTAATACTTACCTTAAGCCCCGCTCCCACGTCCGCTGCCGTCCACGTCCAGTCCGCACGGCTGCTCCTCTGCACTTTGGGAGAGACATCATGACGTCTCTCCCATAGTGCACTGTGTCAGCCGGAAGCCGGAGCTCACAAATAAGCTCCAGTTTCCGTCTGCCACTGCGGGCACCTGGCAAATAATGCCTCCCCACGGCGCCGGGGTTAGGTAGGTCGGAGTATGCGGAACTGGCTCCGTCTCCTTTCTGGGTGACACATGGTATGCTGTGCTGGGTGACTCAGGGTGTGCTGTGCTGGGTGACACACATGGTGTGCTGTGCTGGATGAGTCAGGGTGTGCTGTGCTGGGTGACACAGGGTGTGCTGTGCTGGGTGACACACAGGGTGTGCTGTGCTGGGTGACTCAGGGTGTGCTGTGCTGGGTGACACACATGGTGTGCTGTGTTGGGTGACACACAGGGTGTGCTGTGCTGGGTGACACACATGGTGTGCTGTGCTGGGTGACACACAGGGTGTGCTGTGCTGGGTGACACATGGTGTGCTGTGTTGGGTGACTCAGGGTGTGCTGTGCTGGGTGACACACAGGGTGGAGAGTGGGAGCTGCACTGCTTGACAGAGAAGGGGTGCTGTACTGAATGCAGGTGATATAGTGCTGGGTGACAAAGACCTGCCACAGTCACACACTGAAAGTATGGGACTCGGAAAACAGGATATGAGTTGGAGGAGGTGGGAGGCAGAGACGTATGGAGAGTGAGGGCTCCGGGGTTGATGACACTGCTAGGGGGGGACAGAGACCTGGAGAGTGGGGGCTAAAGAGGAAAATTACACTGCAGGAAACACCCCTGAGTGGCAATAGATACACACATAGGTGGAGCTGGACCTTTGGGCGGCGCATGACATGCCTCCTCAACGGCGCACGCTGCGAATTCTATTACTGAATATAATCTCCCTGAAACTTGTTTTCAAAAGTAAGCAAGTATGCCCCACACCCATCAGGGGGGTTAAAGTGAACTGGAGGAGACTGAGTCAGTTCCGCATCCTCCGGCCTACCTAACCTCGATGCCGTGGGGAGACACTATTTGCCAGGTGCCCGCAGTGGCAGCCGAAGACTGGAGCTCATTCGTGAGCTCTGGCTTCCGGCTGACGCAGTGCACTATGGGAGAGCCGTGCAGACTGGACGTGGACACGTGGACAGCAGCGGACGTGGGAGCGGGGCTTAAGGTAAGTATTAGCTTATTTTTTGTGCAAGTGGCTTTTATACTGGGGACTTTACTTGGGGGGGCACAGGGGGCATTACTACTGAGGCCACTACAACAGGGGGCGTGACTACTGGGGGCATTACTACCGTGACACAACTACAGGGGTATTACTACTGGGGGCATTTATACAGGGGGCATCACTACTAGGGCATACCCCCAGTTCATCACATTTAATAGGGGCCCCCACATGTTTGTTGCCCAGGGGCCCCCACAGACCTTAATCCGGCCCTGAGGGTAGTCTAACTCTGGATGAGGTTCTACATTTTGCAGATGTTATAGTCATTTAAGCAGAGCTGGAACAAGAATAAATCATAATTGGTGGTGTGATTACAGACAGTGTTATAAAGAACAGTTTTGTAGGGACTAAGGGCTCTATTTACTACAATCCGCATATTGAATGCAGATTGTAGTGTGACATTATCGACTGAATTCGCATTCACAGGGATTTACTAAAAATCCCTTCCGGGGACAGAGCTTGCGATAAAGCTCTGTCCCTGCGAATCCCCTCCGCACACTAGTCACGGTATTTTCGCAAAAACTACCGTGACAAAGTGCCCGCTTAGAGCCGCTGCTACCCCCCCTCGGTGCTAAGCTCCGCCCCCCAGTGCTAATCCCCACCCCCCGCAATCACGGACAACCCGCAACCCCCCCTCTCCCTTAATTACACTTACCTACAAGATCCAGGCCTCCAGTGATGTCCTCTATGCCTCCGGTCAGGTGATCTCCCATACTGCACTGGGACCCGATCACCTGATGACTGGACCACAGTGCACTATGGGAGACCAGCTGACCGGAGGGGAGACATCACCGGAGGCATGATCACCGGTCCCTGGAGTCAGGTAAGTAAAAAAAAATTTTGACAATTTTTTTTCTATTTTTTACAGTAATCAGCTTGCAGTCTGTTTAGACCACACAGCTGATTACTGGGACCGACTCCCGTCTCTGCTCTCCCCGTTAGAGCAGAGTAGGAGGCCGGTAACCTGGGGAGACAGGTGGCGTTATTATCACAGGGCTTTCCCCGATATTTTTTTACAATTTATTTTTAGTAACTTTGGTCGGATCACATTTCGCATTACAATTATGGGAAATGCGATCTGCTTACTAAAAATAAGTGATACTTAGGGGTTGGAATCGAATTTTACGAATTCTACTCCAATTGCCCTGTAATAACTATAGGTGATACTAATATAATGTGAAAAGGGTGTGAAAACACCCTTTTTCACTTTATTTTAGTCAAAATAATGTTAATAAATAGAGCCCTAAAACTGATTGAGGGCATTCCGCAATGCATGTGATTGATCCAGTAATGTATTAAAAATAAAAAACTATTTATAATATTATAATAATATAATATTTTGCTTGGAGCCAATAAGCTGAAAAAGAGAAAGTAGCAGTGTTACATATCCCCCAGTCTTTAACTCTCCTGTTTGAATTAGGGGTGAGCGGGTTCGGATTTCTGAAATCCGAACCCCCCCGAGCCCCCCCGATCCGAGGCCGATCGGAGTCAGGCTCGACTTTTCCCGCCTGACTCTGATCTGAAAATCGAGGCAAAACGTCATCACCCCGCCTTCCGGGTCTCGCGGGTTTTGGATCCTATATAAGGTACCCGCGTCGGCGCCATTTTCTCACTCGGCTGTGGACAGTGAAGAGGGAGGGTGGGAGTTAGGGCTGGCTGGGCTGTGTAGTGTAGTGTAGTGTTGTAGTGTAGTGTAGTGTAGTGTTGTGCTGTGCTGTGTTGTGCTGCGCTGTGCTGCTGTTGTCCATAGGGGCTGTGTCCACTACTTCAAAGTCCATAGGGGCTGGCTGGACTGTGTTGTGCAGTCAGTTGTCCATAGGGCTGTGTCCACTCCAAAGTCCTGTGCAGTGTCCCAGTCCTAAAGGGGTGCTGTAGTGTTGTCCAGGGGGTGCTCTGTCCGTCAGGGGTGCTCCAACCAAGTGCTAAACAAAATATATTTTTTCTTTGTTTGTGAATTGTGTGCACTGTGGCTGCACGTGAATCAACAAAGGAGCAGCGCCAAGCGTGCGCCTGTGTCCCATAAGTAAAAGGCCGGCTGGCTTGTCTGTTAAAGGGTGCTGTAACCCCCAAAGGGCACTCCAAACAAAATAAAAAAATATATTTTTTTGTGTTTGTGAATTGTGTGCGCAGTAGCCGCACGTGCATCAACAAAGTAGTGCCAAGCGTGCGCCTGTGTCCCATAAATAAAGGGCAGGCTGGATTGACCGCTAAAGGGTGCTGTAACCCCCAAAGGGCACTCCAAACAAAATAAAAAAAAAAATTCTGTGTTCGTGAATTGTGTGCACTGTGGCTGCAAGTGCATCAACGAAGGAGCAGCGCCAAGCGTGTGCCTGTGTCCCATAAGCAGCAGCGACAAGCATGTGTCTGTCTGTTAAATTGTAGTGTAACCCTCAAAGTGTGCTCCACAAACAATAAAAAAATTCTTCTTTTTTTTTCTGTCTTTGTGAAATGTGTGGGCTGCAGCCGCACCTGCATCCTTAAAGCAGCAGCGACAAGCGTGCGTCTGTCTGTTAAAGGGTGGTGTAACCCTCAAAGTGCGCTCCACAAACAATAAAAAAATTCTTCTTTTTTTTCCTGTCTTTGTGAATTGTGTGGGCTGTAGCCGCACCTGCATCCTCAAAGCAGCAGCGACAAGCGTGCGTCTGTCTGTTAAAGGATTACATCGGTGACAGCATCCAAGTAGGCATGTCAGACAGTCCGTACATGTACTGGCAGGAAAAAGAGGCAATTTGGAGGCCCCTGTACAAACTGGCTCTATTTTACCTGAGTTGCCCCCCCTCCAGTGTGCACTCCGAAAGAGTGTTTAGTGCAGCCGGGAACCTTGTCAGCAAAAGGTGTAGGAGGTTGCTTCCACAAAATGTGGAGAAGATGATGTTCATAAAAATGAATTATCAACTTTTCCAGGGAGACCAGCCTCCAGAACGTACAGAGGGACCTGTGGTGGTGGATTCCAGCGGGGACAAATTAATACTCTGTGAGGATGAGGATGTACACAACACTGAAGAGGGTGAGGAATCAGTGAATGAGGAGGATGAGGACGACATCTTGCCTCCGTAGAGCCAGTTTGTGCAGGGCCAGATTAATTGCCAGCTTGTTTTGTGGAGGCCCAAACGAACCAATCATTTCAGCCACAGTCGTGTGGCAGACCCTGGCGCTGAAATGATTGGTTTGTTAAAGTGTGCATGTCCTGTTTATACAACATAAGGGTGGGTGGGAGGGCCCAAGGACAATTACATCTTGCACCTCTTTTTTTTCATTGCATTATGTACTGTTTGGGGCCTAGTTTTTCAAACTGCCATCCTGTCTGCCACTGCAGTGTCACTCCTAGATGGGCCACGTGTTTGTGCCACCCACTCGTGTCGCTTAGCATAGTCATCCATCTACCTCGGTGCAACCTTTTGGACATAAAAACACTATTGTGAGGTGTTCAGAATAGACTGGAAATGAGTGGAAATTAAGGTTATTGAGGTTAATAATAGCATAGGAGCAGAAAAACCCACAAGTTCTGTGATTTTAGCTGTTTTTATGCTTTTTTTAAAAAAAATACAGATCCAAAACACAGAACCCAGAAACCAAAACACGGAAGGGTGGTTTTGGCAAAACCAATCCAGATCCAAAACACGAAGAAAGATCCAAAACCAAAACACGAAATAAGAAAAGTGGCCGGTGCACACCCCTAGTTTGAATTAAATAAATAGATAGATAACAATTCAGTTCCCAGGAATGTTGTGAAATATTGATACTGATTTGAGAATAATTGTGTAATGCAGAATGTTGAAAGTACACTGTTCCCTGTATTTTGAGTGGTTTTTTTTTCAAACCTCAAGGTCATGTCTACACAATTGGTTTTTTTTTTTTAATTATATTGCCCATTTGATTAAAATATTACATCATCTGCAATTGTTATATTATTTTTTCTACTATCTATGGGTGAACATCAACATTTAACTATGCAGAAAACCCTTTTTATTTAAACTCTAGCTGTCATTGGACATATATTCTCCTCCCACTCTTGTGCAAAATAACATTGCTTCCCTACAGTAATTTCTCACCTGTGGTTGTGATTCCATGCTCCACTGACCATTATGGAAAGTTAGCTCAGCCTCTGAAAGTGATGAGGGCCAGAGTCATAACTAGAATTTCTGGTGCTCTGTGCCAGAAAAAGCATTGGCGATCCCCCTATAATCATGGCCGGCAGTTCAAATCCCGACAGCGGAAACCCGGCAGTGCAGATCCCGACAGGTGAGTATTTTTTCTATTTACTAACCTGACCCCCCCCAACCCTAACCCTCCCTTAGGGGTGCCTAACCCTAACCTACCCCCAAGTGCCTTACCCTAACCCCCTTTAAGTGCCTAAACCTAACCCCCCTTCCCCACAGCCTAACCCTAAACCTCCCTGGGGGTGCCTAACCTTAACCCTTCCCCCCCGGTGGTGACTAACCCACCTACCCCTAGCCTAACCCTAACCTTCCGGGGGGGTGCCTAACCCTAAGTCCGCCCTTGGAGCCCCTAACCTAACTCTCTACTCCCCCCCCCCCCCCCGCGGCTGTCTGCACCCTTCGATCGGTAAGTCGGGTATCGGGCTCCCGACGTAGGTCAAATGACAGGCTTCGGGATTTTGTCACCTGTCATTAGACACTTTCCGGGATTAGACAGTCGGGATACCGAGGGTCGGCATTTAAACCGTCGGCATCCCGACTGCATACCATTTTTTAAATAGGGTGATATCACACTCGAAAAAGGGCCATGGCCTCATTGGGAAGGACCAGGGAAGAGATAGTGGAGGGCAGGGGATGCTGGGGATAAAATGAGGGGAAGCTACCAGTGAGAATGATAATAAACGGGAAAATTGACAGGCACAAACAGCGCCCCCTGCCCTGCAGTGCCCTGTGCCATTGCACTGGTCGCACTACCCTAGTGTGGAGACCTGCAGACAACTGAACAGTGGGGTGATGCAGAATTGAACGAAAGCCAGCTGTATTACGTTTATGGAACTGCTCGTAAATATGTATATTTGCCTGAATGCAGAGTTGTTTGCTTCTCTGTGGCTGTACTATCCTACCGCTACTAGAGATGTGCTCTGCTCAGACCCCCGTGTTTTGGTTTTGTTCCTAAATCATCATTGTGTTTTGGTTTTGTTCCTAAATCATCATTGTGTTTTGGTTTTGTTCCTAAGGGCTCTATTTACTACAATCCGCATATTGAATGCGGAATGTAGTGTGATATTACCGAGTGAATTCGCATTGCGAATTCAGGCAATATCACAGGGACTTACTATAAATCCCTTGCAGGGACAGAGCTTGCGATAAAGCTCTGTCCCTGCGGATCCCATCCACACTCTAGTCGCGGTATTTTCGGAAAAAATACCGCGACTAAGAGCCCGCGCATGCGCCGACCGACCACCGCTACTACCCCCCCACCGACGCTAAGCCCTGCCCCTGGCGCTAAGCCTGAATCCAGGGACCGGTGATCGGGCCTCCGGTGATGGCTCCTCTCCGGTCAGCTGGTCTCCCACAGTGCACTGGGGCCCGGTCATCAGGTGATCGGGCCCCAGTGCAGTATGGGAGATCACCTGATCGGGAAGCCCGGAGAAGACCACCGGAGGCCAGGAGGATGCAGGTAAGTGTAATGAAGGGAGGGGGGGGTCGCGGGGGGGGGGGAGGGGAGGTCGCGGGGGTCCACGGTCGCGGGGGCGGGGCTTAGTGCCGGGGGCGGGGCTTAGCGTCGTGGGGGGGTAGTAGCGGTGGTCGGTCGGCGCATGCGCGTGCTCTTAGTCGCGGTATTTTTTCCGAAAATACCGCGACTAGAGTGCGGATGGGATCCGCAGGGACAGAGCTTTATCGCAAGCTCTGTCCCTGCAAGGGATTTATAGTAAATCCCTGTGATATTACCTGAATTCGCAATGCGAATTCACTCGGTAATATCACACTACAATCCGCATTCAATATGCGGATTGTAGTAAATAGAGCCCTAAATCATCATTGTGTTTTGGTTTTGTTCCTAAATCATCATTGTGTTTTGGTTTTGTTCCTAAATCATCATTGTGTTTTGGTTTTGTTCCTAAATCATCATTGTGTTTTGGTTTTGGTACCACCCTCAAGTTTTTTGTTTTTGGATCACACTTGCCTACTTCTTAATGCACTTCTTCAAAGCCGCTAGTTTGGATGCTGCTAGTAGCAGCAAAATAGTTTAAAAAATGTGTGGGGTCTTTTCTCCCACGGTCCCACCCCAACCAGCCCCAGTCGTCTGAGTCCGGTCTGGTATTGGAAAATAGAGGGGATTATGACAGTTTGCCTTGTTTTGAGACCCAAATTTGCTAGGAGGGACCAAGCCAAGCCTAGGTTCAACTCAGAACCCACAAGTTTGTTTTTCTTTAGAATTCACAGAATCCGAACAGCTTATCTCTCAAGCTGCATACACACACAACGATTGAGTTAATGAACGATTTTAGTAAACGATTTTCTACCTTGAAAAAATGAACTAAAATCGTTTACTAAAGTTGTTCATTTACTATGTTCATTTAAATGTAATGAACGATTTTTATGAACTACAAACGATTTTTGCATATTAACTTAATGAAAATCGTTGAGTTGACAAGTCTGACTGAACTACAAACTACAAACTACAAAAGTGAACGCGCATGAACAATAATCGTTCATCGTTTGACTCAAAAAGTGAACGATATTTTCAAACGATTATCGTTAAACTATATCGTTAAACGATAATCGTTCAAAAATCGTTGTGTGTGTATGACGATTCCATTCATTTTAATGTAGTAAAAAATCGTTCAAATCGTTCAAAACTTTGGTAAAATCGTTCAAATCGTTCAAATCGTTTAATCGTTCAATCGTTCATCTGACAAATCTGACAAATCTGACCGTGTGTACGCTCCATAATTCATACATTTGTTTTTATAGCTGTTACCATTATCAATGTGCACTTACACAGCCACATGCCTGGCGCAAAAGATCCATCTGAACACAAGCACAATTTAATGTACACATAACTCTGCAATGCCTGCAATACCTTTGACATGCCCTCTTTTTGCCTACATGAGTACATCCTGTTACAGACCAGTTATATCCCTGCAAGTGGAGATGTGTAATGCAGCGTACACACGGTCAGATTTGTCAGATGAACGACTGAACGATTGAACGATTTGAACGATTTTACCAAAGTTTTGAACGATTTGAACGATTTGAACGATTGAACGATTTTTGACTGCATTAAAATGAATGGAATCGTCCAAGTCTGACTGCAAACCCATCAGATGTCAGATATCGTTATCTGACAAACAGGAACGCGCATCGTTGATCGTCCATCGTCAGATATGTCAGATTTTCCTTCAGATATGAACGACTGAACGATTTTTAAATCGTTATCGTTCATATCTGAAGGAAAAATCTGACCATGTGTATGCACCATTATGGAGCATACACACGGTCAGATTTGTCAGACTTGTCAGATGAACGACTGAACGATTAAACGATTTGAACGATTTGGACGATTTGACCAAAGTTTTGAACGATTTGAACGATTTGAACGATTGAACGATTTTTGACTGCATTAAAATGAATGGAATCGTCCAAGTCTGACTGCAAACACATCAGATGTCAGAAATCGTTATCTGACCATCGGGAACGCGCATCGTTGATCGTCCATCGTTCAGGCATGTCAGATATGAACGATTTTCCTTCAGATATGAACGACTGAACGATTTTTAAATCGTTATCGTTCATATCTGAAGGAAAAATCTGACCGTGTGTATGCACCATTATGGAGCGTACACACGGTCAGATTTGTCAGACTTGTCAGATTTGTCAGATGAACGATTAAACGATTAAACGATCTGAACGATTTGAACGATTTTACCAAAGTTTTGAACGATTTGAACGATTTGAACGATTGAACGATTTTTGACTGCATTAAAATGAATGGAATCGTCCAAGTCTGACTGCAAACACATCAGATATCAGAAATCGTTATCTGACCATCGGGAACGCGCATCGTTGATCGTCCATCGTTCAGGCATGTCAGATATGAACGATTTTCCTTCAGATATGAACGACTGAACGATTTTTAAATCGTTATCGTTCATATCTGAAGGAAAAATCTGATCGTGTGTATGCACCATTAGACTCACCCCGCATTTCAGAGATTTGTTTCTGGCGCATGCACAGAACGAAAACGAGCAAGATACACACCCCAAACAGACTGTCATTCAACTGTATCAGCCCCTCTAAGTTTAGCACAAGGCTAACATTAAACTGCAGGATATAGGAATCTCCCCGAATTATTGCTGCTTTCCTCTGGCCTACAGTATAGAACTAAAGAGCGGTAGACAAGCATGCACACACTCAGCTCTCCATCCAACGCTGGGATCTCCTTGTTATTGGTTTAACAATGTTATCCCAGCAGAACAATGTTAAAGTCCTGAATGATGGAAGGAGGGACAACAGTGGTATATTTACCTTGACAAGGGGGGCTGAGACAACTGTGGTCTTGGCTGCCTTCCACATTCTATTTTAATGAAAAGTACAGTGTGAGATGTGAGAACATAGGCCCTCATTCAGAGCCGCACGTTAACAACAGTACGCTCGTTGCGTTCCGATGTTGACTAACCGCGCATGCGTCGGTGTTACACTGCGCATGTGCGTACGGCAGATTGCGTTTTTTTTTTCTCTCGTTCCTAAAATAGCGTACAGGAAGTGACATGTCAAATGTGATTGACAGAACAGGGCGTTTTTGGGTGTTGACGGGGGTGGAGATGAAAAAACGCAGGCGTGGCGAGGCGTTTTTGGGGCGTACATACATTAGCAGATGCGAACGTCAAATTTGTTCGGACCGTCTCATACGTCACTGAAACATCCGCTTTCCCTTCAAAATGCTCGCACAGCTTAGGGTCAGGATTACTCGACCACATTGGCGATGGCCTTCTCCTCCGTCCCGGGACTCCACGATGGTGCTGCGATTAATCGCGGCTGGTCAGTAAAGTAATTAGTGTTGGATTGAAATCCGGCTTGGTATGTGTTTGGAAAGCAGTTTATTGGGATAGCACAAAAGCGTACGCAGGTGGAAATCAGAGCTGCTAATGTCATGATTACACAATCAATTAGCGTACATTTTTGGGGTTTTATTTTGGCCACAATTTGTTGGTTATGGCCTATTGTAACAATAATGTCATCATCTTTTAATTAGCTCCCCTTTTTTTTGGTTTACTGTGGAATTTGCATCGCTATGTGATTTTTGAAACGTTCCTTAAAGAGGCCTTTTTTTTGTTTTAAGAGGGTCAGTTTTTGCCTTTAGGGCCAGGATTAAATGTAACCCATTTGTACAATAATGTCACAATACAATGTCAGTTTTTTTATTTTAATTTATTGTTTAAACACAAACAAATTGGCCTAATATTTTGTTGCCTTTTTTTGTGGCAAAGATATTTGATCAAAAAAAAAAAAAACCATAACTGATAACATAAGCGTAAATACAAAATTTAAAAACATTTCACAAGAAAGGAGAGGGAAGTTTTGACCAGAAAGGAATATGAGCCAAGCACAGAAGGAGTGTGGGAAAAGTCGCCATTGCTGTCACCGTTTTCTCGCCCGTTTGGCTGGGTGAGGGTGGGCGCCAGACCGGGTCCGGGATGCCATCGGGCTGGCCTGTCCAGAGGCAGATGTTGTGGCCTCTGGACTAGGCACAGGGCTAGGCACATTTGGAGGATTGGCTGATGTTGTGCCAGAGGTGGAGGATCCGGATGTTCCGGCAGGAAGGGAGGTCGGCTCCACCATGTGCTGGCGAACGAGCTGCTCCAGGGCATCGGCGATGCGGATGTTGGCCCTGGTATTTTCCGCCAGGGCCTGAGCAATGGTCACGTTGGCCGCAGCATTTTGCTCCAGGGCCTCAGCCACCCGTATCAGACTGGCGTCCATCCTCTGCAGAATCTCCGTATGGAAATCCGATTTAAAATTGAGTTCTGTGAGGAGGCCCACTGCCTGCGAGGGGGCACGCCCTGGACTGGCTTCTGCAGGGTCCTCAGCCGGATGTACTGGTTCCTCCCCTGCAGAGCCAGCAGAAATTCTGCGGCCAAGGCTCCCCTCTGGAGCAGACTCATCCGCCTCTGTCTCTGTTAGGAAATTTGTGAAAAGACTCACATTAGAATCTACATATTGGCACAATAGCATTTCAGAGTTGGTGACATCACAAGACTTACCTTGGCCAACATGAGGAGCCGCAAAGTCTGGCATGTCCGTATCCATGTTGGACACGCCAAACACCTCCACAGCCTGCACACACCCCTGTGCCATCTCTTCTAAGTCTGTCAACTCCAATGACACAGGGGTGGGACCCCCACCTGTCCCCCTTGCATGCCTAGCCCTGTCGGCAAGTTTTTGTTTGAGACGATATTTGAAGTCTGCCCATCTGTGGAATGAAATTGGAACCATTATCCTTTTTTTTACAATGGGGTTTGTTTATAGGATGGGAAAGTGTTTACTTACCGCCGTTTGACATCCCGGGCTAGACGGACATAATCACCCACCCTATTGACAGCAACGGCGACCTCCTCCCACATTCTCCACTTCTGGCTTTGGCTCATATTCCTGGCTGCCTGGGGCAGGATGTCAACGCACTTCTGGATCAAAACCTCCATCTCCTTGCTTGTGAAATGTGGCTGCCTTTTTTTTTTGGCAGCTTTGGCGGGTTGACTGGGGCCAGCAGTCTCTTCCATGTCATCCTCCTCACCTATTTGGGTAAATATGCAGATTTAGCCACTTCACAACTTGCACAATATATTTGTTTTAAAATAATCATGGAGACAAAATGCATGAAGGCCTTACCGCCGGATTTTTGGCCATTGTTTCCCTGGTCTGAAGCCATGTTTCTGCTTCCAGAATGAAATCAACCAGAAATTCAATGTGATTTCGTGACGTATTTATACATGCGTCCTTTGTTTGCGGCCGCATCATTGATTGTGCGTCCCTATGATTCATCCTTAATTTGTGCGGGAAAATAAACACTATTTATGGCTTGCTGTGTGTGGAGTCGAGGTGGGGTTGTTGGATTGTTGGCGGTTAAGTTGTTTGGATTTGGTTGTTTGCGGTTGGAGGATTTGGCAGAGTTGGTTTTTTGTTTGTTTTTGCTACAGTTCTTTTGTTTTTCCGTTCGCATTTTTTTCCTTTTTTCCACATCCTTTCCTGATTTGGTAAGTTTTGTGCAGTCAAATTTGTGGCCAATTGGTGTCTTCTTCTGTTTTTTGGTTAGTTAATTTTTTTAACACTAATTTCATCTTTTTTAGTTTTTTTTGGCTTTCGGACCCAAAGACCTTTTTATTGGAAATCTTATATATTCGAGTTGGGTAAGTCCATTTTTTGTCTTGCATTTGCGAATTAATTACCGCATTTTTGACTGTTGGTGTAGTGACTTGCATTTGCGAATTAATTACCGCATTTTTGACTGTTGGTGTAGTGACTTGCATTTGCGAATTAATTACCGCATTTTTGACTGTTGGTGTAGTGACTTGCATTTGCGAATTAATTACCGCATTTTTGACTGTTGGTGTAGTGACTTGCATTTGCGAACTAATTAACGCATTTTTGGCGGCTTATTCATCATGTAATCCAGTTTTGCTTTTCCCTTTTCCATTTTTGGGGTCCATTTGAACCCTATTTGACGTACGGTGTGCAATGTCGTTTTCATCGATGGCCAAATGTGTGTTTCGGCTATTTTCTGTGTTGGCTTGCAACAATTTAAAAAAAAAAAAATTCACCCTCTAAATTTTTGAAGTCTCATTTTTGGCTTTTTTACAGTTTATACGTATCATGACAATACCCCGGCATGTAAGCAGCTATGGATGGTATCAGAAAGCTAAGTTGATTTTTCTTACTTTTGGGGTGGCTCAAAAGCCTTACATTGTAAACTTTGAATTTCAGGTAGATCTGGGGCGAATTGTTCTGGCCCTGCTCCCGGAAGACGACCAACCTCAAACTCGTCCCAGGCGTAGGCATCGTAGGCATGCAAGGCCCCAGATATTTCAAACACGTGTCACCCTTTTTGGAATGCCCGATGATGAGGTTTTAAGACGCTACCGTCTACCTCCCAAAATCATCATAGACACTCTCTCATTAATAGAAAGTGATCTTGAGCGGCAAATTGACAGTCCAACAGCAATACCACCACTGACGCAATTTATGGCGGTGTTACATTTCTGTGCCTCAGGATCATTTCAAACAACGGTGGGAATAGTGGCGGGCATCTCCCAATCCTCCTTTTCCAGGATCCTGAGGGCAGTGATGGAGGCACTTTTCAAGCACCTCCATCATTTTATTAAAATGCCTTTGGATATGGGTGCCCTTAGTGTGGCCAAGGCCAATTTTTACCAAATAGCTGGCTTCCCACACATCATAGGGGTTGTGGATGGTACTCACATACCACTTCAGCCTCCAGCACGGCTGGAGGCAATATTTAGAAACAGGAAACACTATCACTCCCTGAATGTAATGGTGGTATGTGATGCCTCCCTCCAGATCCTGTCCCTGAATGCTAAATTACCCGGAAGTGCTCATGACTCCTTCGTCATCCGGCAATCAGGGATATGGCAGAAATTAACCAACCTACAAGCTGGTGATGCGTGGCTTCTGGGTAAGTGGAGACCTTTAGTACATAACAATGTTAAGCTTGATACACAGTGTTCCTGATGTGGTCTATTTTTGTTCACAGGAGACAGTGGATACCCTTGCATGTCCTGGCTGCTCACTCCTTATTTGGCTCCCACACCAGGGCCACAAAGTGCGTATAATTCCGCACTTACAGCCACCAGGCAAGTGGTGGAGCGCTGTATCGGCCTTTTAAAAGGCCGATTCAGATGCCTCCACCGCTCTGGTGGCGAGCTCATGTATGTGCCGGATATGGTGTCTAAAATTGTGGTCCTGTGTGGGATATTTCACAACATTGCCATAAGGAGTGGTGTCCCAATGCAGCCAGAGGATGCCTTACCTGAGGATGGCCCCCCCGAGGTTGGTCGAAGGTCAGTATGTGGGGGGGCCATACGCGATGATGTGGTGGCCAGATTTTTTAGGTAAGTTTGAACCAAACTCCAGTGTTTATACCTAATGTGTTTGTGTTTGTTTGCGAACATCTAATTTATTTTTATTTTTCTCACCATCTTCTGTTTGTTCACATAATCTTTGGCACTCCAACGCTCACTACTTCCTGCTACCCTTACCAAACCTGGATCTGGTCCTTTTGGGCATATATTCTGGAACCCATATCGCAACGCCATGTTTGTGGAATCATGTTGGCATGGTCCTTCGTCAACCAGTTCTTGATTTTGTGTTTTTATTTAATTATTTCTTGGTATGTGTTGTATTTGAATTTATCACTGTGTTTTTTTTTTGGGAGTGACCACTTTGTTTTCTCTGTTATGTTGTGAATAAATGTTTGGAGAGTGAAATGGTCTTCCTTTTTTGGGACGTTAACAGCAAGTGTAACCAGGTTAACACAAGTTACATTTGACTAAGGGGTAAACCAGTACTGACGCCAGTTGAGCTAAACTGAAATATGTTTTCAGCTTCCCAATCCACACCAAAAGGAAGCCTGGCCCAACCTTGGGATTTGTAAGATTGGCCTAAGCAGCTTGCGCACCAAGTAGGAACCTGGAAAATGTAGAAATATGTAACTGACACTACACCCAAAAAGGGAAATGACATTGTTACTGTTATGTGTTTCTTGTGTCTGTTTGACATACAAAGACAAAACACAATCTAACTTTTAAAAAAGGGAAATCCTTGCAGGAACAGTCTACTTATGTCATGCTAAACTATCTTGGTTTGGGTTTTTAAAAATGAGCCACAACGTATATTTGTCTTAATAAATTTAATTGGAAAATATAACAAAAAAAAAAAAACTAATGCCGAAGGAGGCCAGACAGCCGGTCGAGGGCCACCAGAATGCCGATGACATGTTGGCGCATCTGCCCCACAACATCCGCCACCTCTTGCCGACGCCTCTGTTCCTCTGTGGGTGAGAAAAGTGTGTGGGTTAATACAACAATAGGGAATCCACATAAAAAAAAAAAAACACAACCAAATCACTCCTAAACCCAAAACCAAAAAAAAAAATGGGGGGCTGGCAAAAATACAAGGCCTAGGTACAAATTCCCACAGGTATGATATGTGTATGTTTAAATCACCAGGAAGAGGTAAAGGCAAACCTTCACAATCACCAAAAGTCAAGCCACAAAAACACGAAGAAAGGCACGACACATGATTACATACAAACAGTTTGTGCTTTAAAAAAAAACAAAAAAAAAACATACCGGGAGACAAAACGGGAGCTCCGGGCAAACCTCCATGATCCTCCTCGGAGGATCCGTCATTACCCAAAGAATGGGGCGGAGTTATGATGGACTCCGGGGAGGGGGTAATTGGAAGAGGGGTGGGTGGAGGAGAGGGGGAAGTGGGACGGAGGGGAAGGAGGCCCGACATTTCCGGGAGAGGGTCTGGGAAGGATGGGGAGAAGTGGGGAATAGGGGAAAGATTTGGGGTGGAGTGTTGGCTGGGGGTTGGGGATAGTGGCCGGGAACGCCGTCTGGACAGACGGTGACGGCGGAGTCTTGGCTGTCCCCCTAAAATATGTCAAAGAAATTGCGTTTAGTTTATGGACAAATCCGGGCAACCAAACTAAAAAAAATAAAAAAAAAATAAAAAGCCAAATTGCAGTAGAATTAATAAATCAGAAATAGAGGGGAAACATGCACACGCAGATATGAGTACAAATAATAAATAGAACAGACAGGAAAACATGCACACGCAGATATGAGTACAAATAATAAATAGAACAGACAGGAAAACATGCACACGCAGATATGAGTACAAATAATAAATAGAACAGACAGGAAAACATGCACACGCAGATATGAGTACAAATAATAAATAGAACAGACAGGAAAACATGCACACGCAGATATGAGTACAAATAATAAATAGAACAGACAGGAAAACATGCACACGCAGTTTGCCACACAAACACAAACATTAAAACCACAATACATAACACTTACTTGCCAGGATCTGCATGCGAAAGCATGCCAGCAAGCGGGGCGTTCGCCGTTGCAGGTCGGACCACCTGCGCTCCAGCTGCCCGATGTTGCGGCGTGAGCCGAAGGACCGCAGGCGGGACCGTGCCTCCGCATACGCGGAGCGCTTCTGCCGGTTGGTCATGGGTTGAGACTGGCTGGTGATCCGGCGATCCATGACCTCCGTAAGCACCAGCAGCTCGCGCCTGGTGAATGCGGAGGCTCTCATGATGGCAATGGTGTGTTTCTTAAAAATCATTTTTGATAAAGTGTGTAAAAATTTTCTGATTGGCTAATGTATTTTGGAAATTAACAGGAGCAATTTTATTGGTTAGTGTATGAGTCATGTGTTCGACAGGGCCAGAAATCTCTGGAGAGTTAGGATAGGCTTGATGCAGTGACATGCGTAAGCAAATTTAAATAAAGAAATGAACCCAGGGAAATATGCGGGGATCCACAGCAATAGTACAATTGTTTAATTGTGGTTCACATGTTTTTTGAACAATAAAAGCGAATGTTTCATCCGTACGTATTCTGCGGGTAAACACAAACACGGACAAGAGTAAAGTTTCTTGCATTGTGTTGAAAAAAACAAACAATTAAGCTAATTGATACATTGATTGGCATGATACGATTGATGGAGGTAGGCAGAATAAAGGAGCAGGTAATCGACATCTGACAAGGCCACTTCCTGTTTATACTTGTGCGTGCGTTCCTTTCAAGGCATTTCGGGGATGTACGCTCGCTATTTCGTACGCTCGTTAGTTAGAGGAGGGGTCGTCAGAGTTTTGGGAGGAATTTTAGATGCGAACGAAAATACGAGCGAGCCATTGAATTTAAATATTTTTGTACGTACGCCTAACGTACGTGCGCCCGCTTGCGAGTGGGTCTGAATGAGGGCCATAGACTGCTATGGTTTCAAACTTATCTGATGTATGTTGGCTGCATTCTCCAGATCAAACTAGTGGAAATAAGAGAGAAGAAGTTTAATGATGACCGTAAATGCTATTAAATGGCAAACCAACCTTTTACATGGTGGTGCATGTGAATTTTAAGCAACTTAAGTAGCTTTCTTTGCAAAAGTCTATCAAGGGCCCCTACACACTACACGTTATGTTTAACGATTTTACCAATTCCGCCACATCAAAATGACAAATCGTTAAAATATGAGTACTGTGTATATACTATATCGTGTAGTGCGTGCTCCTGTGGGGTCGTCAACCTCATCGCCTGATCTTATGTGCAGCATGTAAGATCTGGCGATGTGGCTGACGATCCCATACAGCGCTATGTGGGGAGGGCGGTACATTGGGCGCGTGGGCACCGGATCGCCCAGTGTTTACGGAACGCCCGATATGTTGGCCCGTCGGCAGCAGGGTCATGTGACGCATTGCTGGGTACACACATCGTTTAGTATGTACCAAGTTATAGAGATACCAAGAAATTCAATACTGTTACAGCAGGAAAAATACGATTGCAAAGTGGTTATTGGATCAATTGTACTACAGAGAATAAGGTGTGAAATATATATTTCTTACTGTAGTAAACAGTTACAAATGTTATTTCTCCTTTCAAGGTATCTTAAATAGACAAAATCTTTTCCTTGCTTATAGGCTGGTTCAGGCAGTAATGTAGTGTCCTCAGAGAGATAATATATGGAATTTTAATGTAAAAGCCTGACATAATCTAGACAACCAAAACTCAGGTATTTGTTTACTTGTTTTTCTTGTATTTCTCTGGACAACCATCCTGACACAATCTAGATTCATTTGGTGCCAAAGAAAAGCAAAATACAAGTCAGAACCCAAAGTATACCTTCAGGCTGGTACACAAAGGATATCATTAGACTGTAATTATCAGCCTCTTACAGAGACCCCCTTTTTTCAGCGTTGTTGGAGGATATCCACAATACCATGGGGAGAAAAAAGCTGCAGGTATTTGACCTGATTACAAGAAATAGCTTTCCCAGCTCCTATCCTCACTCCTCTGGTTACTAGGATTTACCATCAGAACTCCAATCAACAATCTTTTGTCTCCAATGTATCCACGGATGACGGTAACTAACGTTTGAGCTTAAAACTTGGAATATTTGCATCGTGTTTATCTCTCATTCCCACAAATTGGAGATTACAGTACTTAAACTTTGCTGCAATTCAATATCAAACAACTCACCTGCTACACAGGACTCTTATATGTGTGAGTCAAGTCAACATATGTGTTTTATATCGTGTCATGTGCTTTATTCTTTTAACAAGTAGTTTACAGCAGATGCTGTTATAGATTCTATTGTAGTTTCTTATTAGGAGTGTGCACCGGCCACTTTTCGTGTTTTGGTTTTGGATCTGGATCTTTCTTCGTGTTTTGGATCTGGATTGGTTTTGCCAAAACCACCCTTCCGTGTTTTGGGTTCTGGGTTTTGTGTTTTGGATCTGTATTTTTTTTTAAAAAAGCATAAAAACAGCTATAATCACAGAATTTGTGGGTTTTTCTGCTCCTATGATATTATTAACCTCAATAACCTTATTTTCCACTAATTTATAGTCTATTCTGAACACCTCACACCTCACAATAGTGTTTTTATGTCCAAAAGGTTGCACCGAGGTAGCTGGATGGAAGAGATACGAGTGGGCGGCACTAACACGTGGCCCATCTAGGAGTGACACTGCAGTGCCAGACAGGATGACAGTTTGAAAAACTAGGCCCCAAACAGTACATAATGCAAAGAGAAAAAAGAGGTGCAAGATGGAATTGTCCTTGGGTCCTCCCACCCACCCTTATGTTGTATAAACAGGACATCCACCAATCATTTCAGCGCCAGGGTCTGCCACACGACTGTGGCTGAAATGATTGGTTCGTTTGGGCCCCCACAAAACAAGCTGGCAATTAATCTGTCCCTGCACAAACTGGCTCTACGGAGGCAAGATGTCGTCCTCATACTCCTCATCCACCGATTCCTCACCCTCTTCAGTGTTGTGTACATCCTCATCCTCACAGAGTATTAATTCGTCCCCGCTGGGATCCACCACCACAGGTCCCTCTGTACGTTCTGGAGGCTGGTCTCCCTGGAAGAGTTGATAATTCATTTTTATGAACATCATCTTCTCCACATTTTGTGGAAGCAACCTCCTACGCCTTTCGCTGACAAGGTTCCCGGCTGCTCTAAACACTCTTTCGGAGTACACACTGGAGGGGGGGCAACTCAGGTAAAATAGAGCCAGTTTGTACAGGGGCCTCCAAATTGCCTCTTTTTCCTGCCAGTACAGGTACGGACTGTCTGACATGCCTACTTGGATGCTGTCACTGATGTAATCCTCCACCATTCTGTCAATGGTGACAGTATCATATGCAGTGACAGTAGGCATGTCAGAAATTGTTGCCAGGTCCTTCAGTCTGGACCAGATGTCCAAAACTTGGTCCTGCCTGCCCTGCATCACTGCCAGCAGGTTGCTTAGGATACCTAAGTTTTTTCCTGGCAGCCCCAGTTGCGGGAGAAAATGAAGAAGGAGCTGTTGACATGTCACGTTCCGCTTCAGCTGACAGTGTTTTCACCACCAGGTCTTTGCACCTCTGCAGGCTTGTGTTGGCCGGAAAGAGAGACACCACATAGGCTTTAAACCTAGGATTGAGCACAGTGGCCAAAATGTAGTGGTCTGATTTCAACAGATTGACCACCCTGGAATGGCAAAGCGAATGAAGGGTTTCATCCACAAGTCCCACATCCCGAGCGGAATCGCTCCGTCTTAGCTCCTCCTTCACTTTCTCCAGCTGCTTCTGCAAAAGCCTGATGAGGGGAATGACCTGACTCAAGCTGGCAGTGTCTGAACTGACTTCACGTGTGGCAAGTTCGAAGGGCTGGAGAACCTTGCACAACACGGAAATCATTCTCCACTGCACTTGAGTCAGGTGCATACCCCCTCCTTTGCCTATGTCATAGGTGGATGTATAGGCTTGAATGGCCTTTTGCTGCTCCTCCATTCTCTGAAGCATATAGAGGGTTGAGTTCCACTGCGTCACAACCTCTTGCTTCAGGTGATGGTGGGGCAGGTTCAAGAGTGTTTGCTGGTGCTCCAGTCTTTGGTACGCAGTCGCTGAATGGCGAAAGTGGCCAGAAATTTTTCGGGCCACCCAAAGCATCTCCTGCACGCCCCTGTCGCTTTTCAGAAAATTCTGCACCACCAAGTTTATTGTGTGAGCAAAACATGAAACATGCTGAAATTTGCCCAGATGTAATGCCCGCACAATATTGGTGGCGTTGTCAGATATCACAAATCCCCAGGAGAGTCTAAGTGGAGTAAGCCACTGGGCAATGATTTCCCTCAGTTTCTCTAAGAGGTTGTCGGTGGTGTGCCTCTTACTGAAACCGGTGATACACAGCGTAGCCTGCCTTGGAACGAGCTGGCGTTTCTGAGATGCTGCTACTGGTGATGCTGCTGTTGTTGCTGCGTAAGGTGATACATCTACCCAGTGGGCTGTCACAGTCATATAGTCCTTAGTCTGCCTTGTTCCACTTGTCCACATGTCCGTGGTTAAGTGGACACTGGGTACAACCGCATTTTTCAGGACACTGAGGACACTTTTTCTGAGGTTTCTGTACAGTCTCGGTATCGCCTGCCTAGTGAAGTGGAATCTAGACGGGATTTTGAACCGGGGACACACTACCTCCATCAATTGTCTAAATCCCACTGCACTAATGGCGGATAGCGGATGCACGTCTAACACCAACATAGCAGTCAAGGCTTCAGTTATACGTTTTGCATCAGGATGACTGCTGTCGTACTTCATCATCCTCGCTAAGGACTGTTGGAGGGTCAATTGTTTTGTAAAAGTAGTGGTGTTCCTACTTCCTCTCTGGGATGATGAACGACTCCCAGCAGCAACAGCAGCAGTAGGCGTAGCAATGCAGGATCCTCCGGAGGAATCCCGGATAGGAGAGCCAGTCATGCCAGTGACATGGCCTGCAAGACTACTTCCGATCCTGACTAAGGAGGAAATTGACGAGGAGGGAGTTGACGGTGTGGTTTGCAGGCGCTTGGATACAACAGGATAACGGGATTTAGGTGTCCCTGGACTTCTTACGTTCTTAGCCAAAGTTTCTGAACTTGACAGTAACTTTTTATGAACGCGCTGCAGGTGCCGTATAAGGGAGGATGTTCCTAGGTGGTTAACGTCCCTACCCCTACTTATTTCACCTTTACATATGGTACATATGGCAAGACAGTTGTTGTCCGGATTTGGATAGAAATATTGCCAGACCAAAGAGGTGGAATGTTTGGTCTTCTGCCCAGGCATGACCGTGATGGGCTTTTTCATCCAATGGACAACAACTGTCTCCCCCGCAGCCTGATTTAAACAAACCACATCACCATCAGAATCCTCCTCGCCAACTTCCTCCTCAGCGCCAGCTACACCAGTATCCTCATCCTGATGTACTTCAACAGTGACATCTTCAATTTGCATATCAGCAAGTGGACTGTGGGTGCTCCTTTCAGCACTTGCAGGGGGCGTGCAAATGGTGGAAAGAGCCACCTCTTCCCATCCAGTGCTGGGAAGGTCAGGCATCGCAACCGCCACCACACTTGGACTCTCCTTGGGGATTTGTGATATCTTCTTAGAACGCACAGTTCTTCACTGTGCTTTTGCCAGCTTAACTCATTTAATTTTTTTTAGCGGGAGGAGGGCTTCCATCGTCATGTGACGCTGAACCACTAGTCATGAACATAGGGAAAGACCTTAGCCGTTCCTTGCCACTCCGTGTTGTAAATGGCATATTGGCAAGTTTACGTTTCTCCTCAGATGATTTAAATGTTTTTTTCAAGGTCATTTTCCTGAACTTTGTCATTTGGGATTGTATGTACTCTCTACTATGACATTGGGCATCGACCTTGGCAGACGACGTTGATTGCATGTTATCGTCTATGTCATGACTAGTGGCAGCAGCTTCAGCACTTAGGAGGAAGTGGTTCTTGATCTTTCCCTATTTTATTTTTATCGGAGAAAGTTTGGTCCTCCATTTATGTTATATTGATATATACGTGCGGCTAAGGCACACACAAACACAGAAAATAATTTTTTATTTTTGTTGGAGACTAGTGGACTTTGTGGGTTACACCACCCTTTAAGAAATGAGCCAGCCTTACTTATGAGACACAGGCGCACACTTGGTGCTGCTCCTTTGTTGATGCACGTGCAGCTACAGTGCACACAATTCACAAAGACTGAAAAAAAAGAAGAATATTTTATTTTTTGTTGAGCGCACTTTGAGGGTTACACCACCCTTTAACAGACAGACGCACGCTTGGCGCTGCTGCTTTGAGGATGCACTTACAGTGCAGACAATTCACAAACACAGAAGAAAATGTTTTATTTTTGATGGAGTGCACTTTGGGGGATACACCACCCTTTAACAGACAGACGCACGCTTGGCGCTGCTGCTTTGAGGATGCACGTACAGTGCAGAAAATTCACAAACACAGAAGAAAATGTTTTATTTTTGTTGGAGTGCACTTTGGGGGATACACCACCCTTTAACAGGTAGACGCACGCTTGGCGCTGCTGCTTTGAGGATGCAGGTGCGGCTACAGCCCACACAATTCACAAAGACAGAAAAAAAAGGAGAATTTTTTATTTTTGGTGGAGCGCACTTTGAGGGTTACACCACCCTTTAGTGGACAAGCCAGCCGGCCCTTTACTTATGACACAGGCGCACGCTTGGCACTGCTCCTTTGTTGATGCACATGCGGCTACTGCGCACACAATTCACAAACAAAAAAATATATATATTTTTATTTTTTTTGGAGTGCACTTTGGGGGTTACAGCACCCTTTAACGTACAAGCCAGCCGGCCCTTTACTTATGGGACACAGGCGCACGCTTGGCGCTGCTCCTTTGTTGATGCACGTGCAGCCACAGTGCACGCAATTCACAAACACAGAAAATATTTTTTTATTCTGTTTGGAGTGCACTTTGGGGGTTACAGCACCCTTTAATGGTCAAGCCAGCCGGCCCTTTACTTATGGGACACAGGCGCACGCTTGGCGCTGCTCCTTTGTTGATGCACGTGCAGCCACAGTGCACACAATTCACAAACACAGAAAATATTTTTTTATTTTGTTTGGAGTGCACTTTGGGGGTTACAGCACCCTTTAATGGTCAATCCAGCCGGCCCGTTACATATGACACATGCGCACGCTTGGCGCTACTTTGTTGATGCACGTGCGGCTACTGCGCACACGATTCACAAACACAAAAAAATATATATTTTTGTTTTTTTTGGAGTGCACTTTGGGGGTTACAGCACCCTTTAACGTACAAGCCAGCCGGCCCTTTACTTATAACACAGGCGCACGCTTGGCGCTACTTTGTTGATGCACGTGCGGCTACTGCGCGCACAATTCACAAACACAGAAAAAATATATATTTTTTTGCACTTGGGGGGAGCACCCCTGATGGACAGGCACCCCCTTGACAACAATACAGCACCCCTTTAGGACTGGGACACTGCACAGGACTTTGGAGTGGACACATATGGACAACTGACTGCACAACACAGTCCAGCCAGCCCCTATGGACTTTGGAGGAGTGGACACAGCCCCTATGGACAGCAGCACAGCACAACACAGCCAGCCCCTATGGAATTTGGAGGAGTGGACACAGCCCCTATGGACAACAGCAGCACAGCACAACACAGCCAGCCCCTATGGACTTTCAAGGAGTGGACACAGCCCCTATGGACAACAGCAGCACAGCACAACACAGCCAGCCCCTATGGACTTTGGAGGAGTGGACACAGCCCCTATGGACAACAGCAGCACAGCGCAGCAAAGCACAGCACAACACTACAGTGCACTACACTACACTACACAGCCCAGCCAGCCCTAACTCCCACCCTCCCTCTTCACTGTCCACAGCCGAGTGAGAAAATGGCGCCGACGTGGGTACCTTATATAGAATCCATAACCCGCGAGACCCGGAAGGCAGGATGATGACGTCAAACCTGACTCGGATCGGCCTCGGATTGGGGGGGCTCGGGGGGGTTTGGATTTCAAAAATCCGAACCCGCTCACCCCTATTTCTTATATTAACATTGCAATAAATATACATTGAATATATAGCGAGATTGTTGGGTCATAATTACAGGATTGCGCAGCACATAGTTTTCTTTGGAAAGATCGCACAATTTTTATTTTATTGGGAGCTGCAACCAATTCAGTACCCACAGCCCGTGAGCAGTGTGTCAGTCACTGTAAATGCAGGAGTCCTCCAGCCCACCCATGCCTGTACTCCCGCCGGTTCCCATTCCCCACCCAGGGCCATCTCTTAGTATGATGGGTGCCATCCCTCTACATTGCTGCCGTGGCCGATAGCAGCCGCCACTCTCCGGCCCTTGTAACGTGCACTGCAGCCGCTAACAGCCACAACCCCCTGCCGCTGGCCAGCTGCTACCTTCCCCGGACCCCCAAAGAGAGCATTGCGGCCGCTGGTCGATAACAGACGCCACCACCCCCCAGGAGTCACCATAGCATGCACTGCAGCCGAATCCTCCCCTCACGCGGCTCCGCTGGGCTGGGTGATGTGCTGCTTTTCCCCATCAGTCCTGACTTCTGATAGAAGCAGCGGTAAGGTGGCACTTGCTGCAGCCTGATAATATGTATTATTGCATTATACTAGTAAAGTGGACAGTGGGCCTGATTCAGCACGGCTCGCAACTGTCGTAGCGTACGCACATAGCTGATTGTTGCATATTGTACATGCACCTTACTATGCATGCACGACGGCAGCATTGTAATCGCCTTGCAATCACGCAGACTTCAGAAAGCCATCACAGAGTGAGTGACAGGTAGTCAGCGTTTGGGGGTGGTGATTCGGAGAAACGCTGGAATGCTAGTCTATTTAAACGCCATTGCATGGGCGTGCATAGTTTAGCTACTGCGATGGCATACGCAGCTAGAGTACTTACTGTGTGCAATGTGGTTAGCAATTTCTGAGTAAGGTCATACCTGCTGTAATTGTGCACGAGGGACCGATGTTCTCGATGTATACGTAGGACTGCAAGGTATTACGGATGTGAGATAGGGGTAGTGGGCGTCTCTATGCTGGCTGTGCGATGGCTTTGCGGTTGCAAACATTAGCATATTTTTACAGAAATCCTGCATGCTCAATCGCAATAGTAATCTGTAGTTAATCAGGCCCAGTGTAGGTGCAAACGGTGAGAGACGAAAGGAAGTAATGAGAGATGGATGTATCACCCCCCCCTCCCATTTTTCGTCACACCCCTCATGACACATAGCCACACCCCTCATTATGCGTGGCTATATCCATTTTTGCGGCGCGTGCACATAGTGCATCCCCATACCCCCACTTCAAATTTCCCACTTCGACCACTGCTCAAACCCCTATGCTGATGGGTTTTTAAGACACTCTGAATCACAGAATTCCTCTTTGAAGAGGAGAAGCAGATCCAAAAGAGACAGAATTCAAGTTGCAAGGTAGTTGAGCAGTCAATAACAATATAGTTGTCACGGCGGTCACAAGAGAAAAGATACTCTCTTTCTTGGGGCACTAATCCACCAATCATAAATTACGAGTAGAATTTAAAACATATCTTTTATTATTATGCAGATAACACATATGTTGTTACATGTAAGACAAAAAACACAAATTTAATAACAAAATCCAATCAGTGTGATGTCTAAATATGAAGAGCTAAGGAATCCAAATATACACTAGGTCGATATGGAACAAAAAAACTGATATATCAAACAATATAATCAATATTGCATAAAAATTCTGCTCCTGAAATGTGCATTTTTATAAATAGTGATCAATATGATCAGGATAATTTCAGAAAAAGAGTGCAGAGATAACCTTAGCAGCCAAAAGACCACAGGTGGCTGCTGCAGGTCATTTGCACCTGCAGTGAATGACACGTGATCTGCTATGATTGTTTCAGGGTATTGAAGAAAGTAAATGGCATCTGCTTTTGGACTGACACCTCCGCAGCGTGTCAGATACAAAGTATTGCAGACACAGCTGTGTGGTGGTATAAAAGTACAATGAGAGTGTCAGAAATAAGATTTTAGAAAAAATTAGGAAGGAAGGCTTAAATCGGTTAGGGTGCTGCCAGGACCGCCATCAGGGGGGACTGCCGGGCCTGGAGTCCCCTGCCCAGACACTCTGGAGGCCCGCCCGCTCTGCCTGTCAACAACTTCCCGTCTGCCAAACTTACTGACAGGCTCGGCTGGGCGTCCACAGCCGCCCACGCCCACTGCTATGTCCTCTAACTATCTCCAATCGCCCGCCGCTGCTGCCGTGTATATGGCTGGCTGCTGGAGGCAGGCAGAGTGGATGCTCCCAGCCTGCTCTGTGCTGCTTGAGCAGCCAGGAGCATCTTCTCTGCCTGCCTCCCACAGCCAGCCATATACACAGCAGCAGCGGCAGGCGATTGAAGAGATAGTTAAAGGACATAGCAGTGGGCGCAGGCAGCTGGGAAGCTGAGCCTGTCAGTGAGAGGTAAGGTAAGGAGGGGATATAGTAGTGTGTGCGGGTGGCCGCGGCTGCCTGCTGGTAGGAGCGGACCCACGGGGCCGAGCCTGTCAGTAATTTTAAATTTGGCAGGGGGGAGTAGTGGGCGGGTGGGCCCCTCATTTGGGGGGGGTTGCTGTGAGGCTCTGTATAATGGGTGCTGGGGGGCCCTGCCTATTTGGTCCGTCCCGGGCCCCAAAATTTCTGATGGCGGCCCTGGGTGCTGCTGCCCAGAGTGTGTAACACTATGCACAGTGAATCCGGAGTGAGCAGCCCCAAGGTGAAAACCCTAAATTCAGAAAGCAGATAAAGATTAGGTGCACTAATCCACCAATCATAAATTATGAGTAGAATTTAAAACTTAACTGGTATGAGAGAGTACAACCTTCTTCATTTATATATGACTTCCTGGTCATTTACTGCTGGCTAGAGCTCTAAGATTTCTTGTCTTTTAAATTCCAAAGCATTAGGTGAATTTGTTAATTAAAGATTAAGCTGTGCATTATCCAACTGAATTTCTAAATTGCCAGGAAGCACTAGGGATGCCTCTGCTTCAGTGGTGGCTCCAGAGGTGGGCCTGCACCACTGTCCAAATTTCAAATAGGGGAACCACACCTACTGCCATTTCAAACGCTGCTAAATATAGATGGCTGTGACACACTGGCAGTTGGTGTGGCTCCCCTATTTTAATTTTGAACTGTGCTGCAGCCCCACCCCTGGAGCTTCCACTGCTCTACATACATTGAAGCCACTATCATAACAGGATGGAGTACAGGAGAAGATGTGTTAATTCCTCGCATCCCACTCATACCAACAGACATGCTATTTGAATTCAAGAGGCTGCAATTTCCAATCCAACTCTCTTTTGCAATGACCATCAACAAGGCCCAAGCTCAATCTTTGAAGGTAGCAGGTATTGATCTGCAAACTCCTTGCTTTTCCCATGGGCAGTTGTATGTGGCATGTGCAAGAGTGGGGGCTTCCAACGTCATTTTCAAAATGGCTTCTAATGGAAAAACAAACAAAATTGTTTATATCTCAGTGTTGAGGTAACAATATCTAAATATTCTATATAAATGGACGGGTAGGTCCTTTTTCAGAGCTAAAACCATGTTAGCAAACAGTGGGCACATTTTCAGGATCAATGGAATGGGATTATAGACGAGGACAATGTAGAAATTGAATGCTGTAGATGTACTTCAAGGTCCATTCTTCAACCTGGGCAACGCCAGGTATCCCACCTAGTTTATAATAGTATTCAACCTGGTTAGCACAAATACACAATAAATGAATGGGATTAAGACATACATTAAGCATAAAACCTATATTGTGATACATATCATGGGGATCTGTGTGTTAAATGGCTAAATAATATTTTGGCCTTAGTCTGTGAAAAACAAGGCAGTAAAAAAGATGAACATCTCAGCAGATGATCCTGGATTCCAGCTCTGATAGCATCCAAAGTTTCCTCCTGGCGTGTTCTTGAATTTGCTGCCATGTTCTCTGCCCAGTGCTAACAAGTACACAACACAAAGTAATTGCCAGAAGCTACATCAATGTGTGTTATCGGAAAGTAGCTTCAGTAATTCGAGATCTGTCTAAAAAGTTCGGTGAATGGTCTGATATATCTTTATGCAATGCTTGCAACAAGGTCGCTCATGCACACTGACATGCATGGGCATGTCTGGACCTGCCACCAGTCGGGGTATGCCAGAGGCCGCCACCGCACTGCCATTGCATTAATTTCAACATTGTGCCCTGAGCAGTGTGCGTCAAACAGCAATGGAGCAAGTCTTCCACCGATTCCTTGCCACTGCGAAAGCATGCAAACCAATCGAACACACATTTTCTACCGACAGCATCCAGACCATTCACCAAACTTTTTAGACAGACCTCGTATATTCCACACAGGCCCCAAACATGACATCGCTTCTGTCTGTACAGGACTTTACTGCTCATTATGTTCCTCAAGCTTACCTCCACAAGGCAACCATGACTTCTGCCTTAACCACCAAGATTTCCCCTGCATACGGGGCAACCAAAGGAGACGCTTCAAACTGCTCTCATGACATACTGGATATCTGGTAGATTAGCCAAATATGGGAAGGAAGAGGGGCACCTTAGAAAAATCTGTTAATGCAGCTTTAAGGGATGTGCCACTACATCTGATATTTACTTATTCCACATACCACGAATTTGCAAAAGTAATGGGAAAGATTGTGTTTCTTAAACTTTGCAACTGTTCAAAATTACATATTCCTATGCGACAGTTTGCACAAAATGTCATTCCAACTTTGCTCATGTCTACATTTCCCTTTCAGCTAAACTGTGATAATGTACTGTGTTCTAATTTTCTAACGTTTTGTACTGTCACATTCAGGAAACAAAATGTGACGTTATTTCAGAGTTGAAGCCAACACAGATGTCTGTAATGAGATTATCCTTTCCTCACAGGGGTCATTTCCTTTATGTCTTCAGTGACAGATCACATGTACTATATATAAACCGTATTATGAGAAGGGTAGAACTGGTATCCAGAATACCAAATCCCGTGCCCCTATATTTCTATCTTTTCCGAAATCTTCATGAATCATAGGGGGAAGAGACCATTGGTATCACATACAGAACAAAACTTCTCCTAGGAAGTTGTATCCAATGCACAGAATTGATTTATGTTTTGTTATAACGGTTTTAAACCTCTGGTACAATCCTTCTTATACCTTCTAAGTCCTGCCTATACCTTCTAAAATTGACACTATTTGCGTACGCAGTCATACAGTAAAATAAAAGCCTTCAGACCTTGAAAATGTGTTTGCAAAGCACAAAGTATATTATTCAACATAAAAAACAGTAGGTTACACGCTGTGATCTAAAAACAATTTAGCGCAAAGAAATTATACAGTCCCAAGGTACAGTTATACATACGCACGCGCACTGGGACCAGTTACCGGCATCCATAAGAAACCTCCATCAACAGCATCAGCATGAAGACTTCAGATTGGAGTCTGTAAGCACATTTATACCCTTACAGGGATAAACAATACAATAGAAAAGTTTGGCATGGTTTCATTGGTTCCCAGTGTGGGTGCATCTGTGAGGTCTGAACCCGGGTCTTTAGGTTCTCTTTAAGACCATCCATGACAATCATTCCCCTGTGGTGAGTGCTATCTTTAATATCTTCTAACCCAGTGTACTGGGTGATAGCCTGCAGAGCCCGGTCACAATAATCTTCTGCAGATTCACTCTCCTTTTGTTTTAAGGTGAAAATTTTGTTCCAGTTAACTACTACTGGAAAATATACCCCCAATTGAGTTACAATATGGGAAATATTTCCTTTATTAATTTCGTCTGTTAAAGGAACATCTCCATCCAATACACAATCCGTGATAAATTTTGTCACGTCGGTGTTGCGTGGTAGACAAGCCCTTAACACCACTCGCCAATCTTTGTCGGTTGGCTCGTGAGAACTACACAAATTTCTCAAAAATCTTTGACATTTGGCTAATTCCTTTTAGGGTTCGGGGAAATCATTCATTATGGAATTTAGCCCCGCTCTTGTCCAAGGACAATGCATTACTACTTCCCTTGTGGGCACTACTCAGTTATTGTCCGGATGGGATGCAGACTGGCCGCACTGCTACTTTTGACCTTATTACCTGGCTGGGGGTTTAGTCTGTTACTGCTACGTATAGGGTTAACAACTTCCTCTACGGGTGCAGTGGATTTTAACACTTGCTGTACTATCACTGATGGAGATGGCGGCACCACTTCTGATTGTCGTGGTGGAGCATCTAACATGTGTACAGCATGGGAAATGGCAGACATAACAATAGGCTCATGCGCGCTATTTTGCGGCTTGCACGCATTGCAATTTAGCGCTGCGGGTATATTTTCTGGTAATGCGTTCGCAATGCTAGTTTGCGTCATTTGCACATTCTTAAACCATGTATTCGCTTCATGCTGCCACAATTTTAAACATTCGTAATATTTTATCTTTTTCACTCGAGAATGCATCAAACAGATGTGAGCTCGGACATTATTCAATATCTCATTATCAAAGCTACCAATTCTAGGAAACGGCCTAACACTCTTCCTCGTCATATTAAACCATAAATCACAATACCTGGTTGCATTGGCACCGTACTTATTATGCATAATATGTCTTGCCGACCCAAGCGGCGCTTCCAACAGCAGCAAATCATCTAACATCTCTACCGTTTGCTTGGCCCCCATCCTGGGAGAACCCTACGTTTTTCAATAAATATTTAAACTGGTGAAAGACAGTAGATACTCTCACTTACCTATGGAAGAAATTTCTAATTGCCTCCACTCACCTATGGAAGTTATTTCTAGATGCCTCCACTCACCTATGGAAGAAATTGCTAGATGCTCCCACTCACCTATGTAAGAAATTTCTAGATGCTCCCACTCACCTATGGAAGAAATTTCTAGATGCCTCCACTCACCCATTATCTCTCAGTTTACAATCACAAGTTTCCAGTGCGGCTCAATTACAATGCTCAAGTAACCCAACCTAATCAATCACACTGAGAGCCGGTCCCTACAACAAAGACAATATGTACACCTGCTGATGTGTATAGAACGGTAGCTACTACCGAGCAGCTAGGCTAACTCCTGCACCTAACCCTTAAGGATCATACTATACCCTTAATATTTAGGACCCGTGTTACACCCTAAGCCCTCAAATACTCACTGTTACACACTTTTTTCCTGTGCAGAAAAATACACATTAACCCAGTTATTGGCAATAGTTGATAAAGTAATCTCAACGGCTTTGTTTAAAACATTTGGCAGCAAGACCGGAAATACGTATACTTTATTGTGCGACTAGTCGCATACAAAATAATGCAACTACTACACAACTGTATTACTCTTACCCTTATCTGCATACGCAAAAATGCGTCTGCTGCGTACGCAAAAATGCGACCCAGCCGTGTACGCAATACTGCGGCACCCCTTTTAGCATGCAATTCTATTAACAAAGGAAAACAAACATTTTCCTTTCTTGTCCCTGGATTCTAGTCAGCGTACCTTGATTCACATGATAACGGATAGTGATCTCTCAGCATCAAATGGTTGCAGGTAAACTGCGTGTGGCCACTCCACCCTTTGGTGAGAGATCGATAACCGTATGTTTATCGTGTGAATTGGTAAGTGACCTCACTCTGAGCCCCCATCTGTTATAATGGTTTTAAACCTCTGGTACAATCCTTCCTATACCTTCTAAGTCCTGCCTATACCTTCTAAAATTGACGCTATTTGCGTACGCAGTCATACAGTAAAATAAATGCCTTCAGACCTTGAAAATGTGTTTCCAAAGCACAAAGTATAAAAAACAGTAGGTTACACACTGTGATCTAAAGACAATTTAGCGCAAAGAAATTATACAGACCCAAGGTACAGTTATACATACACACGCGCACTGGGACCAGTTACCGGCATCCATAAGAAACCTCCATCAACAGCATCAGCATGAAGACTCCAGATTGGAGTCTGTAAGCACATTTATACCCTTACAGGGATAAGCAATACAATAGAAAAGTTTGGCATGGTTTCATTGGTTCCCAGTGTGGGTGCATCTGTTACAGGATATTTAACAGGTTGATTCAAATGAACACAGGTCAGCCTCCGACACCCTATTGTCTCCTTATTCCCCCTGCATGCAACTGCTAACATTACAAAGTACATTTAGGTGTTTTAACTCTCTACAGTCCATAAATTGAGAATGCATGTTGCAATATTCTCACCGATGACACCGGAAAGCTGTTGAGACAGAGTAGATCAGTACGCTACCAAACATGGTTGGCTTATCATGTGCTAAACCTTAGATATCAAATAATCTTTATTTCACAACATTAATAATCACTGAGTAAACCTTGAATATTACACTTTAATACTAGGGCACCTTTCATGGAATTTGTGTATGTGTAAGTGTAAGAGAATATTGCATAAAGTTGCTAATATGCCTGGTGCGTTTATTTGTAGCGTGAAACAGTGCAACTGTGCGTAATGGGCGGTGTTTATGCATGTGAGTCTATTTATGATGGATTTAATATATATATATATATATATATATATATATATATATATACACATATACATCATCCCTTACTAACATTTTTAAACTGCAATGCAATGTGTTATTAGTAATGAGTTTCACACCCAAACAGGGTGGAGACCCCCAGCTGTTTGCTGGTGCCAGCCTGTCTGACAGTGAAACTAAAGGTTTTCTTCTGCCTATTTACAAATTCAATTGTGCAGATCATTGTCTGGGTTATATTTCAATTGCCATAGCTATACCTGCCTACATGTGAGGTTTCTTAATTTACATGCAAAAACACCCACAGTTCCTGGTGTATTGTTTTTTCTAATTACTTTTCTCAGGAAGCTGTTTTTCTAGTTACTAACTGATACTGTGTTTGTTTTGGTATTTTTCTATGGAAGGTTGTCCCCAGAATGGGCTTGTCATGGCTTCTAAAAGGATTACCAAAAACATTGCCATCTGTACTTAGCTCGTAGGTTGTAACTTAAAATGGCGCTGGGAGATCAGTCGAAAAAATGGCATCTTGCAGATTCCGATTGTAAACAGATTCTGCCTAAGCCAATCATCCGGCTTCGACAGTTTGTTGATCTAGTCCTGTGTAATTCTAGTGCTGTACAAATTGATCTAATTCTGTGAATGTTGTAATATCCTTGATACAGGTTGACCATTAACTAAAAGTTATAAATAAAATCACTAACTAGGTTCAATATTACTATCACTGGATAAAGTTGTCTGTATAGTGCATATAGTTGCTGCTACCCAATTAATTATTCTGATGTTAATAATTAGCAATTTGTAATACAAAAACAATAATAACATTCCCTATAATATAATAGTGAAAAGTGACTGTGCAGTAAAAAAGTGCTTATTAGATCTCCATATGTCAATGGCTTATGAGATCAAAAATAATTATATATAAGAAGTGAACATTCAGTATAAAAAGGGGGGTACAAAGTTTATTAGACTAAAAGACATAGAAAACACAAAGAATAAGGGATAAGGTCAATAATAAATCCATACATATTGGGGGTCATTCAGACCCGGTCGTTAGCGCCGATGCGCTCGGACCGGGTCGATGGCCCCCCACAGACCATGCGCACAATTGATTGACAGCTTGCCCCATTTGGAAGGCGGGCCGGGGGGGTGGCAGCCCAAACGGAGGTGTTCCCACGGGAACGCCTACCGTTTGGGGGCGGCCCCACTGACATCACTAGTGATGTCAGTGGAGAGCTTCCGGCTCAGACAGAGCCAGAAGCTCTCCGGGGCTTGCGACAAGGGAGACCCTACCCTAGGGTCTCATCGTAAGCCCCGATGGTCGCAATGGTCGGAGCGGTCATTAGAGCTGTGGGTGTTAACAGAGGCCGGCGGACAGGATGCAAGTGGCCGCCCAGTTTCTGACGACCGCTTGCATCCTCCGACCGCCTCTGAATGAGGCCCATAGTCTCCTAAACATTCATAAAGAATTTTTTTTTTTTTAAAGCAATAAATGCGTTTTTTGCAAAGGGAAATTAAGGGAAAATAAGTAAGGATAAAGTGCCAAATGCTTATCTTATTTAAAATTTCCCAGCAAGTTCATATACGGCTGGAGTGGAGCTTTTCCAACGCGTTTCGTCCTTCACCTAGACTTCTTCAAGGGTAGTGTACTTTGTACCCCCCGTCATGAAGCGGTTTCCTCAAAGGGTCAGTAACTAAAAGTTGGTTTAATTATGTGAATGTTTTAATGTTTGGATTGGTGATACAAAATGTAAAATTGGCATACGGCCACTGTCTTGTGAAGAGAGGGCTTGGCTGGGTCAAGTTAGTGGCAAGGCTGCCTCACAGCGGGTTGTTGTCTCTATGTCATGTTCCGCTCTTCTGGATCAGATCACCTTGCTCATGTGGTATCCTGGTGTGTCCTATGGTCCTCTGTACATGCCAGGTCTCCTTGATATCCCTGTGCATGTCATTCTCTGCATTGCCTCCAGTTAGACTATGTGACTAGGCCCAACAGTATGTGATCATTCCTACACCAATCTGGTTCATGCAATTCTCCACATGATCTCTGCATCCTATCCTCTCCCAGGACAGCCTATTTAAACCCTGCCAGTTCACCAGCATATTGCCAGATCAACAAGTCACATTCATGACTTCCTGGTTCCTGCATTCCTTGTTACCTAGTACTGCTGGATTCTCTCTGCAAGTTACAGTTATTCCTTGTTACTCCTGTATTCCTCCAGATTGGGTACGGGAAATTAAAAATATCCAAAATATCCAATGGACTGAAAGTCAAGTTATATAAGCCAATATCTGCAAGATGAAAAAATGCAAATGAAGATGTGGCACATTGCCGGGTAGTGATTACACCATTCAAGTTTCAGGCACAGTGCAACTTTATGCTACACTAATAGTGTTCACTCTAGGTCCGGCAGCAGGCAGGGCGCCAGACCTAGAGCTATAGCACTTATGCGCACGCCCGAATAGGGGGCATGCCAAATAAAAGGGGGAATGTCTCTTCATCACTCCTGGGGGCATGCCTGGCACTTATGGACATGCTGGGCAGCCCCCAAGCGCTCCATTCATCGCCGGTGACCGCTATGCCACCATTTTGACCACCCACGGGACACTGTGACCCGCGGGTGGAGACAGAACCCGCAGGCTGTCTCAGCAGAGAGCCACGCTGGAGGGCAAGGTGCTTTCTGCCCTTCAGAAATAGGGCTGGGTACGGCACCCCGCTAAAACAGCCTAGCAGGAACGCTAACTAAGCCGCAGGGCCGCGACTAACTTAGTGCAACCATAAGGACGGATCACTCTGACGGATATTGGTCACATCATCGAAATTACCAGCTCAGTGTAATTCACGCTGCAACAAGCCACCAGGCCGCAGCTCTACAAGCGCAGCTATCCACAGTAGAGCCGTAGGAGCGACAGATTGTGAAGAATATATTTGTTACAGCAAACAGAACTGCAATCTTAATGTTGGTAACTTGACCTGTGTGTGAATTACATATATTGCCTAAACTTGTTTGAATACCTCCAGTTTTCGGTGCATGAGTAATCACTACATATCCACAACACTATTAGTACTGGCAGTAGTGGACTTCAGTTGCATTTTTTCATCTTGCAGGTATTGACTTATATAACTTGACTTTCAGTCCATTGGATATTTTTTATTCTTAATACACAGTAGCCATTACGAGGTACATTGCTGCCCTTAGGATATACAAAATTCCAAGTTGGTTTCTGCATCATTGTATTCATTCAAAGCCGATTTCTAGTTATACACTTATATGTCAATTCATTGCAGAACATTTGCTATATGATGCTTATGACTGCATTTTATTTGTATGATCTTACTATTTTATTGTAAATTTTTAGATTATGTATTAAAAATAATTACTATTATCACTATATCATAGTGATTGAGTTGTATGTGTTTGCAGCACTTTTCCACCCTTTTTTCTGTTAGCTAATTAATCAGCATGCTGCCTGCTAATTCTCCAAGAGACTCCCAGCCAGGTTTATCTTGCTTCCAGTGTTCACCTGCTCTGCAGCACTACTGCTTCCAGCAAATACCAGTCCCAGTCTGGTTACTCCTGCTTCCAGCTTATCAGCTCTGAAGCACTACTGCTTCCAGCAAATACCAGTCTGGTTACACCTGCTTCCAGCATTTATTAGCTCTGCAACACTACTGCTTCCAGTAAATACCAGTCCCAGTCTGGTTACTCCTAATTCCAGCATTTATCAGCTCTGCAGTGCTACAACATCCAGCATTGCCAGTCCAAGCCAGTCCAAGCCTGGCATCCAGCATAACCGGTCCCAGCCCAGCAGAGCCGTAACTAGACTTTTTGGTGCCCTGTGCCAGAATGAGCATTTGCGTCCCCCCAATTTTTTAAATAGGGAGATAACACATCCGAAAAAGGGCCATGGCCCCATGGGGAAGGGCCAGAGAAGAGATAGGGCTACTTCTGGGGCAGCCAGGAGATGCTGGGGATAAAAGAAGAGGAAGCTACAAGTGAGGATGATAATAAACAGAAAATTGACAGGCCCAAACAGCGCCCCCTGCCTTACGGTGCCCTGTGCCATGGCACTGGTCGCACTACCATAGTTACGGCCCTGCAGCCCAGTCTCTGTGAGCATTAGCAAGCCCCAGTCCGGCATTCATATCGTCCCAGCCCAACATCCAGCACTACCGGTTGAATCCGGTCATCTTCCATTTCCAGTCCAGATCCAATACAGGTCCCAGTCCATTCATTTTCCAGTCCCAGTTCGGTCATTTTCCAGTTCCATCCAGCTACGATACCTGTCCCAATCCAGTCATCTTCAGGTTCCAGCCTGGTCTGGACTTTCTTATTCACTCTACAGTTTAAGTAACACATACACAGTCATCCCTAATGTCAGCTCCATTAATACCGCCCAGTGATCCCAGTCCCTGTGGTCACACAAACAAAACCCCAATTCCTGACACTCTATGGGGCATATCTTGTGCTTATTGCTGATAGATTTTTATCAATATTTCACCACATGTAGAAACACTGAGTTTCAGCGGCAGTGCTCCATTGCGCATATGCAAATGACATCTCTCCTTTGTGTATGAACATGAGCGTACCATCGATAGCTAGAATGGTTTCCCAATGATGGATACATGTCGTCGTTAAGCATATAACAATGGCAAGAATGTGGCAACCATTCAATGCCGACCCCTGTAAAGGTCATTCCTACCACGCACTCCATTTATCACAATGCAGATGAATGGGGTTGAGGTCCGCTGCAGGAAGTTACAAGACAAGACAACTGTAATTACCTGTATGACCATCACAGTAACAGGTGAGGAGGGAAGTAAAAGATCTGTACACTTTTTGTTTTCAAGCAACAAAAAAAGGGTTATAAAGCCGCATCAGGTGGCGTTAATTCGAGCTAAAGGTGCGCATGAGGGGAGGGGTTCTGGGCATGTCGAAACCAGCCCTAATTGTGAGCCTGGGATACATAGATACACTAACTGAGCACATCATTTTTATAAAACACCTGCTTGATTAGCACATAAAACCTCTGCTACAATTGTTCACTTGAAACACATATACACCCATGTTTCTGTATGAAAGAGAAGAAATCTTAAACGCTGTTACATGGGCGTGCATAAATTAGCCACTGTGAGTGCATACGCACCTATGCGTGTCTGAAGAGCTCCCAAAGCCGGTGATCTTTGCTCACATTAGCATATTTTTGCTGCTGCATTGTGTAAAAAATGGCAGCTACGATCGCATTAGCGTCCTTCTCTGAATCAGGCCAATAGAGCAGCTCACAATGAGCCAGTAGCCATATCCTCCTGCAGGTTAATCAGAGTTATTGTACTAGGCTCTCCTGAAACCTTGTTTATGAGTAAAGGTCCGATACAGTATAAGGTGACTTTAATGGGGATATTGGGCCTGATTCAGACCCACTCGCGAGCGGCTGTCCGCTCGCAAGTGGGTCGATGGTGTGCACTGCGCATGCGCACGACGGAGGGAGCTCCGTCGTGCGCATGCGTGAGACACGACGAGCGAAGGACTTTCCTTCGCTCGTTGTGTCTGATCAAAGGGGGCGTGCTGTCGATGTTGATTGACAGCATGCCCCCTTTGGTGGGCGTGCCGGGGGCGTGCCTCCCAGACGGGGGCGTTCCCAAGGGAACGCCTACCGTCAGAAGCCGGCCCCACTGACATCACTAGTGATGTCAGTGGGAGTGATTTTAGCTCTGATAGAGCCAAAATCACTCTGGGCCTTGCGGTTGAGAAACTCAACCGCAGGCTTCGGCTCGCAGTGGCGATGGTCGCGATGGTCAAGACCATCGCGACCATCATCCTGCACGCTCGTATATGCTGTGGGTGGTGACCCACAGCTATACGAGCGTCCAGGAGGACGCTCCATAATTATGGAGGAGGGCCCTGATTCAGAGCGACCGCTCTGGTCAGAGCGTCCGGCTCTGAATCAGGGCCTTTGTGCAGCAAGCTAATCCTTGTATACTGTGCAATAGAATCTCATTCATACAATGTCTCTCAGTAAAGGGACAGCAGAGATGCTTTTACTTCAAGTACCAAATGATTAATTTTCTTTTTCAAATACATTGATTTGTTGATATCTGTGTACTAGCTGTTAATAGCAGATAACAGTGGAAAGTATTGAAGTAGGCACACCAGCCAGATAGATTTAACCAGGAAAGTCTATTCATACTCACAGTTATGTACATGGTTAGTGGAGATGGAGCGGACCATACAGTCATTTATGTGGGCAGATTGCAGAATATACCAGGTTCCCATATGGAGCTAAGTAGTACTCATCCGTGTACCACTATGATGATTAAGCACAGTAACAATATGGCACCGCACATGCGCAGATTAAAGAAAACCTGCCATCCTGGTAAAGAACCTGATGCTCCAAGTATAGAGCATCATGGAGGAAGCTAAGTAGCGCACTCCATTTACCAATATGATCTATGTGTATACAAAGCTGTATATACATATAATTAATTACAGTAGCCATCTCTCATGTGGTTTCATCTCCTGGTCATTTTTAGTGGCTCAGGAACACATTATATGTCCAATCTCTACCCCTGCCATAGAATACTTGCTTTGTGTATCCTTGACACATTCATGTGCAGTCTTTCAGAATGTCACCATGGCTACCATGAAGAGCCTACCATGTCGCTGTATGCTAATACTTGATCCATGCAAACAGATCCATCATACTCAGAATCAGCACCTCTATAATATCTAGAAAGAATTGTATAACAGACCCTATTTGTAGTACTCCTGAGAAATGTAGTCACTGTCCCAGCAGTTGGGATGCCAGCACTAAGAATACCGGCGCGGGACTCCAGACAGCAGTCGGAATCCTGGCGCCAGCATCCTAACCACCAGCAAACTGATGGTAAGTAGTAAGTATTAGGGTGAGGGTTAGGGTTAAGGGGGGCATCCACTAGACGATTTTATCCCTGTTCAATCTCTAAACGATTTTCCCTTCAATTTTCCCTTGAAATTTGATCTTCCACTCTGAATGATTTGCAAAAATTTGCAAACGATCTAACGATAAACAATGTTGTTTCAATCTGTGATTGACAGCTTTCAGCTATAGTGGGCAGACAATATTTTAGAGGGGTGGGCGTGGCTATAATGAGGGAATATAGAGGTGGCAGCCATTTTACTCAATGCATTTATGCTCTGTGGCTAGTTTGGTTTGGTTTATACCTGCTGAACGCTGTTGCATTGCTAATTTGCTGTGGTTTGTTTTTGACTTGTCTTTATACAAACTGTACTTATTTCTCTTCCTCATGGATCCTTCTTATCGCTATAGTGTGATGACAGCATATGCTGGAGTCGTGCTTTTAGCTGATAGGGAGAGGTCTGAGAGACAGAAGGGTGCACTCATGCTGGACCAGGGAGTGGTTGCTGCAGAGGGATACTCTGTCGCACATGCCACTGCTGATGGGACTTCGTAAGAACAACCCTGATGACTTCCGAAACTATCTGAGGATGGATGACGTCACCTTCCAGGAGTTATTGAGTTTGGTGAAGCCCTATATCGAGAGGCAGGATACAAGGATCCGAAGGGCCATACCCCTTGAGGAGAGGCTGATTGCTACCCTGCGGTTCCTGGCGACTGGCAGATCCCTTGCTGACTTAAAGTTTGGCACCCTCATCTCTGCGCAAACTTTAGGTCGCATAATTCTGGAGACGTGTCGAGCCATATTTATGGTTTTGAAGGCTGAGTATTTTAAGGTAATCACATTTTATACTGTTCATTTATTAAGTGACCCAGGAACCCATTACCCCCCTCTCCTGTTTGTATGTGCAGGACTCCTAGTATACACATGCATGTCCCCGCAGTCTGCCCTAATCTGTCACACATCATGTGCTGCCCCTCTACTATATACTGCAGGACCCCACTATTCCCCCCCCCCAAAATGTGTATGTGCAGGACTCCTAGTATACACATGCATGTCCCCGCAGTCTGTCCTAATCTGTCACACATCATGTGCTGCCCCTCTACTATATACTGCAGGACCCCACTATTCCCCCCCCAAATGTGTATGTGCAGGACTCCTAGTATACACATACATGTCCCTGCAGTCTGTCCTAATCTGTCACACATCATGTGCTGCCCCTCTACTATATACTGCAGGACCCCACTATTCCCCCCCCCCCGAAATGTGTATGTGCAGGACTCCTAGTATACACATGCATGTCCCCACAGTCTGCCCTAATCTGTCACACATCATGTGCTGCCCCTCTACTATATACTGCAGGACCCCACTATCCCCCCCCCTGAAATGTGTATGTGCAGGACTCCTAGTATACACTTGCATGGTCCCCGCAGTCTGCCCTAATCTGTCATACATCATGTGCTGCCCCTCTACTATATGCTGCAGGACCCCACTATCCCACCCCCTGAAATGTGTATGTGCAGGACTCCTAGTATACACTTGCATGCTCCCCACAGTCTGCCCTAATCTGTCACACATCATGTGCTGCCCCTCTACTATATGCTGCAGGACCCCACTATTCCCCCCCCCCTGAAATGTGTACGTACATAAAACACACTTCACATACCCTTTTTTAATAATCTGTTTTAATTTTTAATATTATGTGTTTTAATGTCGTTTGGAGTTTTTTTATTTTATTTTTTATATTATTTTGTTTTAGTTTCCATCTACCGTAGAGGAATGGCAAACAATTGCTCAGGAATTTGAAAATAAATGGAACTTTCCAAATTGTGGTGGGGCAATTGATGGGAAACGTGTGCATTGTCCCACCAGCTAATAGTGGCTCACTCTACTATAACTATAAAGGTTATTTTAGCCTTGTGTTGATGGCCATTGTGAACGCCAACTATGAATTTATTTTTATAGATGTGGGTAAAAATGGCCGTTCATCTGATGGTGGATCATTCAAGGACACAGAATTCTACCATCGTGTGATCTCTGGAGCTTTCAATTTACCACCTATTTCACAATGCAAGCATCAATTGAACTATGTGTTTGTAGCTGATGCAGCCTTTGCCTTACAGGAAAATGTAATGAAGCCCTATCCCCAAAGGGGTTTAACCAAAGAGCGGCGTATCTTTAACTATTGCCTTTCAAGGGCTAGGTGTACTGTTGAATATTCGTTTGGCATCATGTGCAGCAGGTTTAGAATTTTCTATACTCCTATTAATCTACAAATTACAAAAATCGAATGGGTAGTAATGGCCTGCTGTGCTCTACACAACTTTTTACGGCGTAAAGCAACATTGCAAACACACTTACCTATCTCTGTTTTGGAGCGGCCCGAACAAATGGTGAACAATGAACAACTCTTGCCATCAGTATCCCAATCCAGAGTCCCCATAGTTGAGTCATTGCGTGCAAAAGCAATCAGGGAGGAATACTTCCATTTCTTCAATGGTGTCGGTGCCGTGGAATGGCAAGAAAATTACATTTGTTTTTTATACCCAAACACAATAATTTAAAAATTAAAATAAAAGATTTTTCATGCACTTAGTGTTGGATACTTATTTGAAATAAAATTTCTAAAATGACATTAGATTATTTACAATAATGTTCTTAATTAAAAGTTGGTTATGCTTTTAGATAAATTCATTTTGAATTATTCCTTTTTGGGGGGGGCGGGGTAAATATTATAAAGTGTTTTTTATTTATTTTATTTTTTTTAAATGTTTTTTTTGTGGTTTTAGACCAACATCAAATAATATGGGTAATAAGTTATGATTATGAGTGAAAATTGTGTTCACAAATTATTCAGGTTCAGTATATATAGGATGAATGGAGGGCACGTGATTTCTTCCTAATCACTTTACACTCCATGCAGTCCTAGCTGGGGTCCCCACGGACTCCTTACGCTCACCTCAAACTTATGTACTCTAAAAAAATAAAAAAGTTTTGTTAGATCTAGATATAATTTATATATCTCTCTATATATATAAACACTATGTAACTTATGGTGAAGTCAGCCAGCCCCGGGGGAGGTCTTTCCTCATCCTGGGACAGCCAGTCCCGGCAGAGATCAGTAGCGTTCCTGCTAGGTTGTTTTAGCAGAGAACTGTGCCCTGCCCTCCATAAGCGCTGCTGACACATACATTGATTAATGAAAAACACTCCCACAACCCACCATTTATTCTACATGAAAGCACCATCAATAAAGAAAGACACAAGACCAGAGTATTGAACTTTGTAAAATTTATAAATATAAAAAAAATAAATATCTGTTCCAGATTCATTGAATATTACCAGACCAATGAGTGCCTCCTCAGTTGGACTACCCAAAAATGTGAAGCTTCTGGCACTGAAATAAATTGTAATATACAGTCGGGAGCTAAACAGTGATGTCAACATAAGCAGGGTGAAGACCAAGAAATAGGGTTCAAAAACAGTGTCCATGGGAGCACAAGAAGTATGCAGAAACCAAAACTTTCGGAAAACAGGTGCAAATGAAGTACATTGGCCAAAGTTAAGGCACTATGTACATGCTCAAGTTCAGCCTTGACAAAGAGCCAAAGTAAAAGAAGTGGCAAATATTTGAACCACTGAAAAAAACGTTAATTAAAAAAAAAGTAATAATTCCAATACTCATCATCATCGGCTTCCAGCGTGGCATGTGCACTCATTCATGATGAGCGTACGTCACTGCTGGATGTGCTGGGAATGGGTACTGGTGTCTGTGGGCTGCCCGTTGCATGATAGGTGAGGGGATGTGACGGAGGAGGAATTGGCATTAGTTGGGACGTCGGTCTATGAGGTGGGATAGGGAAAATTGTAAGAAGGCAATGGGATGGCTGGGGCATAATATATAACCCTATATTACTATGCTCCTGAAGTTTACCTTCTTGAGCTAGTGTCATAGCGCTATATATTATGTGTTTGAAATGTCCCAGCTGGTCTTTAGCCATGCTGTCCATTTCGTTTCCGATGTGAGCACCAAAAGATGATTTGGACTGTCACTTCTTGACGGGCCAGAGGATGGAGTCTTGGAAGCCATATTGTGAATATCCTATTGCCACCTATAGTCCTAATACTGCTACATGTGCTGTTTTTTATGTGATGTGATTATTTTTGACTTTTTATGGTTCCGATTTGGAATAAAGAATTGTTTTAAGGAAACAGACTTTTTTTTACATCAATTGGATATATAAGGGGAGTCGTAACAAGGAACCTTTATATGCATGAACCAAGGTGGATTTATAGTGAGTGTCTGTTGATAGACCATTAAGAAGTGTGATGTGCTTAGAGAAAAAGGAGGTGTTAAAGAAACCTTTCAGTGAACGCTATTAGAGTGCCAGTGGTGAGTTCGATCCGATATATGGTTCCATATCTTGAAACGAAACAGTGGTGAAGAAACTCTGTGAGATGAAGATGGACATCCTGTAGACCTCTCCATACAGACTGCGCTAGTGACACTATCTTGCTGTTTTGAAGTCGTTTAAATGTATGTGATATCTTAAAATGTTGCATAAGACATTACCTATTTTTGTGATGTTGTTAGTGAAGCATAGTTTATGATGGCATACTGGGCTGTTTACATAGTCAAACACAAGGCAATTTAATACCTTAGGTCAGCTGGACATGTCTCAGATGTAGCCTGTGTTAATCAGCCACAGTATATCTTACTAGTCACATCTAAGAGAGCTGGGCATCCCATTCATGACGTATCCTATGTACAAAGTATCCAAAATGAACAGTTAAAAAATCATTTACATTTATCTGGATTTAACCATCTTCTTTTTCTCATCTCTCAGGTATGTGATATCCACCCCCTGCAATCATACTCTGAACTATATTCATTCAACTTATTGAAATGTATGTGATATCCACCCTCCTGCAATCATACTCTGAACTTTATTCATTCAACTTATTTAAATGTACAGTATGTGATATCTTAAAATGTTGCAATAGACATTACTTATTTTTGTGATGTTGTTAGTGAAGCATAATTTATGATGGCATACTGGGCTGTTGTTTACATAGTCAAACACAAGGCAATTTAACACCTTAGGTCAGCTGGACATGTCTCGGATGTAGCCTGTGTTAATCAGCCATAGTATATCTTACTAGTCACATCTAAGAGAACTGGGCTCGACTGAGCTGGGCATCCCATGCATAAAGTATCCAAAATGAACAGTTTAAAAAACAGTTGAACAACATCAAAAAGCAGGTAATTTCTAAATGTAAACTATAAGTATTTGTATTCTAAGGATTTTCTATTTTCATTCTAAATCATCATGTACCAAAAATTATTCATTCTTATTTCACGTTATTTCATGTCCTCTAAGGCTATTGCATCCTTTACTCTCCTTGCAGCTCACCCCTCTGTACACATTGCAGCCTCAATAATCTGCTCCCCTCTTGTGAACACACATGAGCTATTTACTTATCTTTCTAAATTGACCATAACATCCACAACCTGTTGCTGTAAAAAAAACTTACATACAAAACCCAGAACTATATTTATATCTCTCTCATTCTACTTCTATTAGCTGGTGACATATCACCAAATCCAGGACCTACACACATGCCCTACTCACAACGGAATATAAATCCAGCAAACCCCAGACACATCACATGCCTCCCATCACCCTCCAAAACACTGAAATGTGTCTTATGGATGCACGCTCTGTCTGCAACAAACTAACATCCGTCCATGACCTCTTTATTTCAAATAACCTCAATCTTCTGGCATTAACAGAAACATGGCTCACACAAACAGACACTTCCTCCCCTGCAATGCTCTCACATGGTGGTCTACACTTCACACACACCTCCAGGCCTGGTAATAGTAAAGGAGGTGGAGTAGGAATACTACTGTCCCAATTTTTTACATACACAGTTATTCCACAGGTAAGATCCCTTACATTTACATCATTTGTAGTACATTCTATTAGGACTTTCAATCCTTTCTCTCTGCGTGTTGCTGCTATCTATCGTCCACCTGGACCACCCAATCAATTTCTGGAACATTTTTCTGCCTGGCTCCCTCACTTCCTATCCTCTGACATCTCCACCATTATTATGGGTGATTTCAGTATCTCCATTGACAGTCCACAATCCCCTCATACCTCCAAACTACTCTCCTTAACATCCTCCCTCCCAATGGACTGACTCCTCTACTCATCAAGATGGCCACTGCCTTGATCTTGTATTTTCCAGACTATACTCAGTCTATGATTTTACTAATTCTCCTTTCCCTCTCTCCGATCATAACCTTATCACTCTCCTCCATTACGACAACCTCAATGCCAAGCAAATCAACCAAAGCTCCTCAAACCCGCAGAGATTTTAATGCTATTAATTTTGAACAACTATCCACCTCTCTGCAACAATCACTCTTACCTATTTCTAATTTCACTTCTCCTGAGACTGCTGTATCACATTTGAACCAGACCCTAGAACTAGCCCTTGATGAAGTAGCTCCAGCTACCCATCACATTCCGCGTAGACTTAGACGTCAACCGTGGCATTCCAAATTCACAAGACACCTACAAAAACTCTCACGTAAAGTAGAACATCAGTGTCGAAAGTCTCATACTCCAAGTGACTTCCTCACATATAAGACGATCTACCACTCTTATTGTAATGCACTGGCCAATGTCAAACAGACATATTTCCAATCTGTTATCTCTGCCCAAGCCTCTAACCCCAAGCGACTTTTTAATATATTTAAATCACTTCTTACCCCTCCGTCACCCAACCCACCTGTTACTATCAGTGCACCAGATCTTGCTTCCTATTTCAAGAACAAGATTGAGGCAATTTAACACCTTAGGTCAGCTGGACATGACTCAGATGTAGCCTGTGTTAATCAGCCATAGTATATCTTACTAGTCACATCTAAGAGAGCTGGGCATCCCATGCACGACGTATCCTATGTACAAAGTATCCAAAATGAACAGTTAAAAAAAAATTTACATTTATCTGGATCTAACCATCTTCTTTTTCTCATTTCTCAGGTATGTGATATCCACCCTCCTGCAATCATACTCTGAACTTTATTCATTCTACTCAGTCAGGCTTTCATTCCCAACACTCCACTGAGACAACACTGACTGAGGTAGTAAATGATCTGGTCACTGCCAAGGCTAAAGACCATTATTCACTTCTAATTCTTCTATATCTCTTCTGCTGCCTTTGATACTGTTGACCACTCTCTTCTCATACAAACACTACAATCCCTAGGTCTTCAAGACACAGCCCTTTCTTGGTTCTCATCCTACCTATCTAATCGCTCTTTCACTGTTCGCTTTCCTGATTCTAAATCCACTTCGCTACCTCTATCAGTTGGAGTACCACAAGGCTCAGAATTAGGTCCTCTGCTTTTCTCAATATATACCACCTCTCTTAGCAAACTAATCAGCTCTTTTGGTTTTCAGTATTATCTCTACGTGGACGGTACTCAAATATACCTATCCTCCCCAGATTTGTCACCATCTGTGCTGGTACGTGTCAGTGAATGTCTCTCTGCTATTTCATCTTGGATGTCATCTTGCCACCTCAAACTTAATATATCCAAAACAGAATTAATTATATTTCCACCAGCCAACATCAGTTACCAACCTGATATCTCTATTGCTGTTGACAACTCGACAATCAACCCCACCCCACAAGCTCGCTGCCTAGATGTCATCCTTGACTCTGAACTGTCTTTTGTTCCCCACATTCAATCTGTTTCTAAATCCTGTTACATACATCTAAAAAACATAGCTAAAATGTGACCATATCTTACGCAAGACACTTCAAAAACTCTAATACACGCACTCATTATTTCCCACATTTACTATTGTAATAGTCTACTTATTGGTCTTCCCGAAAACAGTCTCTGCCCACTACAATCCATTTTGAATGCAGCTGCAAGGTTGATCTTTCTCACCAAACGTTCAGTGTCTGCTGATCCACTCTGTCAGTTCCTTCATTGGCTGCCGGTCTTCTACCATATTCAATTTAAAATACTTACACTCACACATAAAGCTGTTAACCAAACCACACCAACATACATCTCTTCACTTATCTCAAAATATCTTCCAACCTGAACATGTGGAGATGCTCTGTACAAGATCTGCGTCTCTCATCGCCACGCATTACTTGTTCCCATGCACGATTACAGGACTTTTTTCAGGCTGCGCCCACCCTGTGGAATGCCCTCCCACGCACAATAAGACTTTCCACTAGTTTCCAAACATTCAAGCGCTCTCTGAAAACTCATCTCTTCAGACAAGCTTATCAGATTCCAGGACCGCCCACCTAACCTTTTATAGCTCCCTATCTAACTCTCTTCTTATAATAAACACCTATCACATCTTCTCTTTCTTCAATTTAACATCCTCCTAACCCTAGGCCAACTTTCAAGTGTGATTGGATTATACAGCCCACCAAGAACATCCGCAATCAGGCTGGACCAATTTGCAATATGTAGCACCTATCCTTGTGTATTAACATCTATTTCCCTATAGATTGTAAGCTGCGAGCAGGGTCCTCTTACCCTTATGTATGTTTTTTATGTACAGTCAGGTCCATAAATATTGGGACATTGATAGAATTTTCAGATTTTGGCCTCTATTCACCACCACAATGGTTTTGAAATTAAACAATCAAGATGTGCTTTAACTGCAGACTTTCAGATTTAATTTGAGCGTAATTACATCCAAATCGGGTGAACGGTGTAGGAATTACAACAGTTTCAATATGTGCCTCCCACTTTTTAAGGGGCCAAAAGTAATGGGACTATCAACTCAAAAGCTATTTCATGGACAGGTGTGGGCTATTCCCTGGTTATTTCATTGTCAATTAAGCAGGTAAAAGTTCTGGAGTTGATTCTAGGTGTGACATTTGCATTTGGAATCAGTTGCTGTCAACTCTCAATATGAGATCCAAAGAGCTTTCACTATCAGTGAAGCAAGCCATCATTAGGCTGAAAAATCAAAACAAACCCATCAGAGAGATAGCAAAAACATTAGGTGTGGCCAAATCAACTGTTTGGAACATTCTTAAAAAGAAAACGCACCGGAGAGCTCAGCAACACCAAAAGACCCGGAAGACCACGGAAAACAACTGTGGTGGATGACAGAAGAATTATTTCCCTGGTGAAGAAAAACCCCTTCACAACAGTTGGCCAAATCAAGAACACTCTCCAGGAGGTAGGTGTATATGTGTCAAAGTCAACAATCAAGAGAAGACTTCACAAGAGTGAATATAGAGGGTTCACCACAAGATGTAAAGCATTGGTGAGCCACAAAAACAGGAAGACCAGATTAGAGTTTGCCAAACAACATCTAAAAAAGCCATTACAGTTCTGGAACAACATCCTATGGACAGATGAGACAAAGATCAACTTGTACCAGAGTGATGGGAATAGAAGTGAAGGAAAGGAACTGCTCATGATCCAAAACATACCACCTCATGGTGTGAGCTTGTATGGCTGCCAATGGAACTGGTTCCCTTGTATTTATTGATGATGTGACTGCTGACAAAAGCAGCAGAATGAATTCTGAAGTTTTTCGGGCAATATTATATGCTCATATTCAGTCAAATGCTTCAGAACTCATTGGACGGCGCTTCACAGTGCAGATGGACAATGACCCGAAGCATACTGCAAAAGCAACCAAAGAGTTTTTTAAGGCTAAAAAGTGGAATGTTATGCAATAGCCAAGTCAATCCCCTGACCTGAATCCGATTGAGAATGCATTTCACTTGATGAAGACAAAACTGCAGGGAAAATGCCCCAAGAACAAGCAGGAACTGAAGACATTTGCAGTAGAGGCCTGGCAGAGCATCACCAGGGATGAAACCCAGCGTTTGGTGATGTCTATGCTTTCCAGACTTCAGGCTGTAATTGCCTGCAAAGGATTTGCAACAAAGTATTAAAAAGTGAAAGTTAGATTTAGGATTGTTTAGTTTGTCCCATTACTTTTGGCCCCTTAAAAAGTGTGAGGCACATATAGAAACCGTTGTAATTCCTACACCGTTCACCTGATTTGGATGTAATTACCCTCAAATTAAATCTGGAAGTCTGCAGTTAAATCACATCTTGTCTGTTTCATTTCAAAGCCATTGTGGTGGTAAATAGAGGCCAAAATCTGAAAATTCTGTCAATGTCCCAATATTTATGGACCTGACTGTATGTATGTATGTATGTATTTCTTTTACAACCCAGTATAATGTTAATGTTGATTCAAATTGTAAAGCACAACGGAATTTACTGCGCTATATAAGAAACTGTTAATTAATAAATAAATAATAATAACTTGTGTCAACACAATTAACATGAATAAATTATATCACCTTTACTCACTCACCCAGCCTTCTGTGTGTTCTTCGCACCCTACCACAATACACACTGACCACCCAACCTCCCCCACCACTTCCCTACCTCCATCCCCCCACCCCCACCCCTACACACAACTACCCAGAAGCGCACGTAACCCATCCAGTATCAAGCAAACCCAAAGTAGGACCAGGTACCCCTACTAATACGCTGCAGCACCAGCCCCTATCCCCCCTCCCCCACCCCAGACATTTCCAACCACATACCCCACTGCGAAGCACATCCTAACCAACCATTTTCCTATTGTGTCCATATTATCTCCACTGCTTGGTGTTGTGTCATCTACTGTATTGGTGATTATTGGTTGAATTCAAAACAGAGGGGCAGATAGTGTGCCTGCCTATATATAGTCCCTTATATCACGTTTACACATACACACACACACACACACAAACATGGATTTAGTAAGGGACACTCCGAATCCCGATGCCGGCATCCAGACTGGATTAAAACTTAATATGCTGTCACCTCCTGGTAAGTATCCATACCCTAACCAATAACCCTACACCTAAACCTAACCTGCCCTCCCCGCAGCCTAAATCTAACGCCCCCCCCCCCCGCCACAGCCTAACAACCCTCCCCCTATGCCTATCCCTAACTCCTAAAGCTAATACTTACTCCCAGGATGCCAGAGACGGGATTCTGACTGGTTTGGGGATTCCGGCCCCGGCATTCTGAGCGCCGGCATCACGACCGAAGGGATGTCAACTACATCCCACACGCGTATATTTTGGTATATCACTTTGACAATTATATTGATAGGGCCCTCCCACACATTTGTTGCCACACGACCTTAATTGGGTCCTGCACATTATAAATTGTGTCATTGTACAGCGAATCTTGCACTGTGTATGTCTGATCTTTCAAGAGTGTGCCCAGCTTTAGGTCAAAATTGTGCTAGTGCAGTGTTTCTGAGTCATCTCTTCAGTCAGTGGCTGAGCACACAAGATGACTTGAGGAGCAATCCTCTTGGTTCAGAGAATTTTAACCACTTGACTTCCTAAATTATTAGCACAGCATGAAACGGAAACCACCAACATGTTCACAGAGAGTTCAAACCCCAAGGCCATTAGTTAACTACGTTGAGTGTGTTTGGCCTTAAGTCAACAAATGTATACATTGTATGAATTGTATATGACATATGTGATCTACATGGTTGTGTTATTGTGGATGTATGCTGCATGCGTTAAACTTTTAGCTTACAGAGAAAGTGACTTAAGACGTGTCAGGTTATAGAATCTGTTGGCTGATGAGGAACCAAGGTGTGGTATTGTAATGTAATTCTTTCTATTGTTAATATCTAAACACAGAAATTCCTGTTCTGCTTTGTGTTTTGAATGTGTACTTCTATGCTCTGTGTACTGCTACTTCCCACAATGCCTTCCTGCAACTCCATCCCCGCCCCACTCAACCTCACCTCACCCCTTAAGCTTTAAGACTACACACTTACAAACTGGTTTACATACAATATACACTTTGACTCTCCACCATCTTTTTCTCTTACAGAAAAATCATGAGTAATTATTTCCATTTACTTTTTACTGTCTGTCTGTTCCAAGTTGGAGCAAAAACTTCTGAACCAATTTTCATGAAAACTGCATCATTTTGTAGTGGAAACTCCTAGAAATAACCTGCACTTTGTTTTATCTTAATCCGTCAAGATAAAGCTGAGCAATAACAAACACAAAATGTATTGCCATCATTGCAAGAGATAGGTAGGGCACCATGGCCCTGATTCAGAGCCGCTCACAAGCGGCCCGATGTTTAGGAGCTGCGCATGCACCGTGTCCGGTGTGAACGTGCGCGAGCCCCGCCGAGCGACTGAAGTTCAGTCGCTATGGGGCTCTCAATAAGACGGGGCGGCTGTCGATGGTGAGTGACAGCTCCCCCCCGGTTTTGTGGGCGGGCAGGGGGGGTGGCTGGACAAACGCAGGCGTTCCCTTAGGAAAGCCTGGTGTTTGTAGGGTGGTCTAACTGATATCACTACTGATGTCAGCAGTGGACTTCCTGCTCTATTAGAGCAGGAAGTCCACTCGGCCTTGTGGAAGCTAGACCCTACCGCAGGGTCTCGTCGAAAGGCCGATGGTCGCGATTATCGCGATGGTCTCCTGGCCGCTCGCACAAGCTATGGGTGGGCTCCCACAGCTTTCCGAGCGGCCAGAGGAAAAAAATAAAAAAATACGCCAACATTCACAGCGAGCAGCCAGCGCTTGCAAACTGCTCTGAATCGGGACCCTTGCGCGCAGCCGGTAAGGGGTGGGAGGAGAGGAGCTTTGGGCCCACGTTCCCTTGAATAGAAGAGGCAACATAGCAGTCTGTGCACAGGGCACACAGGGCCTGATTCAGAGGTGAATGGTAAGGCGTATGCAGCCGTACATTCCCACACTCGCAGCTGTGTAAATATGCTAATTTTAGCAAAGATCACCCAAGCATAAAGACGCCTACTGCTGCCTTCGTACTTACATGCACGATCGCAAACACGCATAAATATCGGAAACATTGAAGTACAACGGTGACCATTTTTCCCTTGCGGAAGGTCTGACCTGCCGCATCCTAGGAAGCTCTTCTGCCACGCAGGGCTGCGTATGCACTTGCAGTGGCTAATTTATGCACGCCCATGAAACGGCATTCAAACACCCAGACACGCCTGCGTTTCCTTAACCACCCCCCGTCAACACCCCCAAATGGTCCCTTCCTGTCAATCAATCTCCAGTGGGCCTCCGTGGTCTGCGGGCTCGCACAGTGATCGCACAGCTGCCTTCGCGCACTGCGATGCATACACATGCGCAATGGCAAACAATCGCTCAGTCTGCGTGCGAATTGCAATAGCATCCACCTCTGAATCAGGCACACAGTGACATTGGTGTGAGTGGTGGGTGAAGGCGCTGCTGTCACCCGTCTGTATAGTGCTGCTGGTCACGTGGGCACTCCCAGGACAAGAAAATGTTGGCAGAAGCGATTTCATCGTGAGCGAAGCCATGGGCAACAGCTACGATTGTATATAACAGATTAACTTAATCAACAAAGCTGAAAAAAAATGTTTAGTACTGTTAGGTATTAAACCAAATACAAATAGTTATGCAATGGATGAACTGTGTTATTTTACTTAATCTTGAATATCAGCTGCTTTAAAATTACTAAAAGATCTCTGTTTAGTGAAAACTGAAATTTTTATTTGAATTACCATTCCTCATCACAAGTCACTGACTTGCATAAATAAACATATTGCACTGTTGTTATCAATGATTTCTGAAGTTTCTTTTCTCCTTCACTTGTTTACATGCAGTCGCCAATTGGTGATCAGCCTTACTGGGAGTTTTCCTTGTAGGTAGATGGCCTCATCATGATGTCATGGAGCCACATTGGAGCAGGGCCGGCTAATTCAGTCCCATATTCAATTATTTTGGCCAGCATATATGTATTATATATTTATTTAGTAACAGTTTCTTATATAGCACAGCATATTCCGTTGCGCTTTACAATTTTAAACATTTATAGAACAAAACTGGTTAATAACAGACAGGTATATAGGTAGGAAGGCCTTGTTCGCAAGCTTACAATCTATAGGGAAATAGGCATTGATACACAAGGATATGTGCTATATATTGCAACTTGGTCCAGCCAGAATGCACAGTTTCTTGCTTGGCTGCATGATCCAGTCACACAGGAATGTCGGCCAAATGTCAGGAGGATGTGAAAGAAAGACAATGTGTAAGGTTATGTATGGACTGTGAGAGGAGATGTAATTAGACATGGAAGCTATGAAGGTTATGTGGGTGGTTCTGGAATCTGATAAGCTTGCATGAAGAGGTGAGTTTTCAGAGAACGCTTGAAGGATTGGAGACAAGAGGTAAGTCTTATTGTGCGTGGTAAGGCATTCCATAGAATGTAGCCTGCCTTCTTCCTTAGAGAGCCAGCCTGTGGCTATCTACACACTGGTAGAATTGCCTATTGTGGCTCGTATATACACCCTGCCCAAACACACCTCTGCTTTCATGCTTCGTCCCCCCCTCCTTTCTCTTCCAGGTTCCTGTATTGGCTAAGAATATTATGCACCACATGCTCCCCCCCCCCCACCCATCATAATTTTGTCTCTATTACCCCCCATCTCAGTCTATCTTTTTTGTGTGTCTCTGAGAGAGAACAATTCAATCCTCAGGTGTGTAACACAGAGTGCTTCCATAACAGTCTTGAAGGCAATCAGTGGTGATGTACAGTATCTTTCTCCTCGCATCTCATAGAGGTGAGGGAGTAAACTGAGAAAATATTCCTTCCATAAAATTTGTGCAGATGGACATCACAGAGATGTCTGGTGGTACAGCACAGATTATTTAATTTCCCTCTCTGTCTCTAAATGAGTTTCTTTATCTGCCTAAGCTTGAGTTTCTAAATATTCGTCACCCCTTTTGTGTATGTGCAACTCTTTCCCCCACATTGCATGTGAGCATCTCAGTCTCTGATTTTGTATGTGTGTATTTATCTCTGTAACCCCTTTTGTGTGTGTGTAACACTAAACTCCTTTAAAATGTGTGCATCACTGTCCCCACATTTGTATGTGTATCTGATTATCCTCATTTGTATATGTGCATCAGTGTCCCTGGATATGGGGTAAATTTACAATGCAGAGCTATTCAAATCCACTGTGTCTTCAGCTGCTAATTTTAACTGGACAATAATACTAAATACAAAACCAGGCATGTTTTGTATTTAATATTTTTGCCCCTTTAAAGACACCCCAAAACCACCAAAGATGTGACTGCTTTAGAAAGTGACACATAATAAATTTACCTTTCTGTCCATGTGTGTATCTCAATTCCACATTTGTATGTGTGAATCTCAACCTTCATATGTGTGCATTTCTACTCTGTGTGTGTGTCTCTGTCCCTGCCGTTTGTGTGTGTGTACATCTCCATCCCCACCTTTGTATGTCTCTCATTTTGTTAAATGTACGAATTTCTCCTCATCTGTCTCTGTCTCCGCATATGTGATTTACTCTGCCCGTGGTCCCCAATTGTTTTGTGTCTCTCACTCCACATTGTGGATGTCTGTCATTTTCTTTCTCCCCATTTGTGGTTATGGGGAGAAAATAACCCACTGCACCAGGAGACACTTGTACCACACTGTCTCCCCCCTCATCTTCCACTTTGGCCTTCTTTATGGCTTTGCTTCCTCCTCTTCCTGCCTGAGTGGAAGAATCAGTGCTGGTGGCTGACAATCATAAATGATGTGGATGTACAGTTGCACAACTATTTCCATTACCACATAACTGAGCCTAAAGATGGCAGTTAAGAAGCATTCTCGGATTTTAATTATTTTTGCTCAGTGTCTCAGTAGTAAACTTTTGTTACATTACATTGTCCGCAGGGGTGCCGGAATGGGGGAGAGGGGCAAAGGAGCAACTTGCCCCTCCCAAACATTTGTACAGTACACTGACAAGCACTCTGCTCAAATGTTTGAAACAAGCCTCTGACACATTGGACTAAGGGCCTGATTCAGACCCAGACGCAAGTGGCCGTTCGCTCGTCCGCCGTACGAGCGAAAAAATTTAAATTCAAGCGCTCGCTCGTATGTTCGCTCGCAGCTAATCTTCCGCCCCATATTCTCACAACCCCTCCTCTAGCTAGCAAATGTTCGAAATAGCGTCCGTCCGTCTCCTCTTTGGTTGCAGGGAACGCTCGCACAAGTCAAATCCGGAAGTGGCCCTGTCAGTTTTCGATTGCCTGCTATTTCATTCAGCAAACATACTTGAATTGATTAATAGCAATCACTATATTAATTAGCTTAATTGTTATTCACATGTTTGCAATCCTTTTTTTTTTTTCAATGTCAATAAACTTTATTATTGTTAGTGTGTGTCATTGCTTCCGCAGAATACGTACGGTTGGACAAAGGGGATGGTTTTTCAAAATTAAAAGTTTGTTTGAATGCTGGTATTGTTTTGCATTTTTTTTCTAGTCCGATTTTTCATCTTTTTTATTAATATTTAAATTAGCTTACGCATGTCACTGCATCCAGCCTATCATAACTCACATTATATTTGTGAGGGTGTAGGTCACATGACTCATACAATAACCAACAGAATGCTTTCTGTTAATTTACAAAGTACATTAGCCAATCAAAATTTTTCTAGGACCTTTATTAAAACTGTTTTGTGTAAAAAAAATCATTGCCATCATGAGAGCCGCAGTTTTTTGTAGACGTGAGCTCCTGGTTCTCACTGATGTGATGGACCGGAGAATCACACACCAGCCGCACCCCATCACTAACCTCCGCAAGCGGCTGGCCTACGCGGAGGTGCGGCGCTGCCTGCGTACGATCGGCTACCGCAGGAATATCGGCCAAATGGAAAGGAGGTGGTCCGATCTGGGGCACAGATCCCCACGCCTGTTGGCCAATTTGCGTCAGCAAATACAGGAAAGTAAGTGTTTTTTAAATTATATTTAAAATGTAAGCATACCTGCATGTGCATGTTTACTGTATAGCCCTGTTTCTTTATTTTGGCCATACCTGCGTGTGCATGTTTACTGTATAGCCCTGTTTCTTTATTTTGGCCATACCTGCGTGTGCATGTTTACTGTATAGCCCTGTTTCTTTATTTTGGCCATACCTGCGTGTGCATGTTTACTGTATAGCCCTGTTTCTTTATTTTGGACATACCTGCGTGTGCATGTTTACCGTATAGCCCTGGTTTTTTTTGTTTGTTTTTTGGTGTGTAAATTGTTGAAGCAAAAAATGAAATATGTAATAATATAAATTTTTCAACATCATTTAGGACCGGTATGTTTCGCTTTAATACTATGGCTGTTTTTTCATTATTTTGATTTTGGTTGATGTTGTCCTTTTGCCTGTGCAGTTCAAAATTGTAAAGTATTTCTAATGTTTTTGATATATATCTTTGTGAAACAATGTCTAGGATGTTTTCCCCTTACACATATGACACATGTCCAAACACTCATACTTGTGTCTTTCTTGTTTACGGTACCAACAAATGTTGTATTTTTGCGTAGTTGTAACTCTCTTTTATGTTATTTTTGCCAAAGATTTTTTGGCTTTGTTTTTCGACAATCTTTTCGTTTGGCATTCCTTTTGTTTTGTAGTTTTTTTTGTCACTTTTTTTGTATAGTATGATTTTTTAGTTGTTTTTTCACATATAAAGATACACAGTGGATTTGAATAGCTCTGCATTGTAAATTTACCCCATATCCAGGGACACTGATGCACATATACAAATGAGGATAATCAGATACACATACAAATGTGGGGACAGTGATGCACACATTTTAAAGGAGTTTAGTGTTACACACACACAAAAGGGGTTACAGAGATAAATACACACATACAAAATCAGAGACTGAGATGCTCACATGCAATGTGGGGGAAAGAGTTGCACATGATTTTTTAAGAAATGTAAATGTGTTTGTCGAAAGCTCAAGTAAGTATGTAAGCTTGCACATTAAACACATAACAATACCAATAGGTTTGGAGAAGTAACCTCAAAATTAGATTTTTTTTTGGTGTGGGTAATGTTAAATTTAAAGCTACCTGCTTAGGCCTACAATTGCAAACATACTGATTCACCATAATATCTTTGGTGTTTGTTTTTAGCAACAAAGCAGGGTACTAAACTTTTCCAAATAAGAAATTACAATATTAGGCATTAAGCAACTATGCATTTTTAGAAACAGGTTACACTTGGTTGTAATTTACGACGGAAATCGTTGGTGAACGTAAAATAAAATTTTAATACACACAAATAATAATCACCAAGTGAATACACACAATAAATACAAAAATTCAAAACACACACACACGTCAAAAACACACCAAAACCCCCAATAAAACAAAATCAGGAACTGTTTGAAGAAGGAGCATGCCAAAATGAATCCACAAATGAGGAGAAGAAATCATTGTTCCCGAAGTTATATCCAATGTGTCCACATAAAGTCATTTGTGTTGATCAGGTAGTAGGCATGGTTTTTTATGGTCATTTTAGGGATTAAAAACAAAACAAAAAAAAATCAGTTAAAAGTGTACTTTAAAATATTACATGTCTACATTGTGGCATTTTTAAACATTATGAGGAAATAATTACCTAAAAAATCTGGCCACAACTTCATCGCGTATGGCCCCCCCACATACTGTCCTCCGACCAACCTCGGAGGGGCCGTCCTCAGGCAAGGCATCCTCTGGCTGCATTGGGACACCACTCCTTATGGCGATGTTGTGAAATATCCCACACAGGACCACAATTTTCGAAACCATAGCCGGCAAATACATGAGGTCGCCACCAGAGCGGTGGAGGCATCTGAATCGGCCTTTTAAAAGGCAGATACAGCACTCCACCACCTGCCTGGTGGCTGTAAGTGTGGAATTATACTCACTTTGTGGCCCTGGTGTGGGAGCCAAATAAGGAGTGAGAAGCTAGGGCGTGCAAGGGTAACCACTGTCTCCTGTGAAAATATATAAAAAAACATCAGGACCATTGTGTAACAAGCTTTGCATTGGTTTCAACAGAAGGTGTCAACTTACCCAGAAGCCACGCATCACCAGCTTGTAGGTTGTTTAATTTGTGCTAAATCCCTGATTGCCGGATGACAAAGGAATCATGTGCACTGCCGGGGAATTTGGCATTCATGGACAGGATCTGGAGGGAGGCATCACATACCACCATTACATTCATCGAGTGAAAGTGTTTGCGGTTCCTAAATATAGCCTCCAGCCTTGCTGGAGGCTGAAGTGGTATGTGAGTGCCATCCACAACCCCTATGATGTGTGGGAAGCCAGCTATTTGATAAAAATTAGCTTTTAAGGGAACCCATATCCAATGGCATTTTAATAAAATGATGGAGGTGTTTGAAAAGGGCCTCCATCACTGCCCTCAGGATCCTTGAAAAGGAGGATTGGGAAATTCCAGCGACTATTCTCACAGTGGTTTGAAAGGATCCTGAGGCACAAAAATGTAACACCGACATTAATTGCGTAAGTGGTGGTATTGCTGTAGGACTGTCAATTTGCCATTCAAGATCACTCTCTATTAATGAGAGAGTGTCTATGATGAGTTGTGGCGGAAGACGGTAGCGCCTTAACACCTCATCATCTGGCATTCCAAAAAGGGTGACACATGTTCTATATATCTGGGGCCTTGCACGCCTACGAGGCCTACACCTGGGAAGAAGTTGAGGTTGGTCGGGTTCTGGAACCATGGCCAATATAATACGACCAACATCAACCTGAAATGTTAAGCAAGGTAGTTATAGGTTTAGACAAATGTGTTAAGAAAAATATACTTATCTTTTCCAAGAAAACCAAAGATGCTTACAGGCCTGGGACGTGTCATGGGCAAATCAACCTACATTTCAAAATTTGAAATTTTTAAAGATATTAATTTCAAAAACTAGGATTTTTAAAAAAATTGTTATTCTAAAAAATAGAGAAGGGAGCACACATTAGTTCTCAAAATAGAGCACTACATTTAGTGGGAAGACATGATTTTACACAGAAAAATTGAAAACACATTAGTTCGCTAAATAGTATGCTACTTTTACAGTTTAATAAGGATACATTAGTTCGCTAAATAGTACGCAACTTTTACAGTTAAATAAGGATACATTAGTTCGCTGAATAGTACGCTACTTTTACAGTTAAATAAGGATACATTAGTTCGCTAAATAGTATGCAACTTTTACAATTAAATAAGGATACATTAGTTCGCTAAATAGTACACTACTTTTTACAGTTGAATAAGGATACATAGTTCGCTAAATAGTACGCTACTTTTACAGTTGAATAAGGATACATTAGTTCGCTAAATAGTACGCTACTTTTACAGTTAAATAAGGTAACATTAGTTCGCTAAATAGTACGCTACATTTAGTGGTAAGACATGATTGTTCAAAGAAAAAAAACAACATTACTTAGCGAAACATATGCTAAGACCAACACATCAAATTTGTAAAATCATGAAACCAAAAACACTTACCAAAAACAGACAAATGTCCCAAAGTTCAAAAACTTCACTCGGTCACTGCCAAAATAACTGTAAAACAAATAAAAAATTAGAAACAAATGTAAACTATTTACTATTATTATTTACGGTGGTTTTTTTAAATACTTACTCAAAAATGCAAATCCAAAAAGCCGAATAAGATAAAAAAAATGCGAACGGAAAATAACGAAGAAAAAAAACCAAAAGATCAAAATAAACCAGTCCTCCTTCTCCAAACCAATCGCCAACAATCAACTCCAACGCTAAACCTCCAACAATCAAAACATGCCACCTCGACTCGAGTCACACCAAGCCATAAATAGGCTTTATTTTCCCGCTCAAATTAAGGACGGACAATAGGAGCACACAAGGAATGATGCGGCCGTTATTCGCTGATGCATGTATAAAAACGTCACTGAAGGCCAAAATCGGTCTGCTACATTGACCAAAAAAAATGAGTACAGAGCAGCAAAGTACTAGCCAACAGTAAGTGTTTTTTTTTTATGGGAAAATGCGTATGTTTAACACATTTAAAACATTTTACTAAAAATCATTTTTAAAATTTTTTAAAAAAGGTGTGGAGAATGCCATGGAAGAGGCTGCTGGCCCTAGTAGGCAAACTAGGGCCAAAAAAAAAAGGCAGCCACAATTCACAAGGAAGGAGATGGAGGTTTTGGTGCAAATGTGCAATGACAACCTGGCACAGGCACCAAGGAATATGGGTGCAACCCAGAGATGGAAACTGTGGGACGACATAGCCAGTGGTGTCAATGGTGTGGGTGAGTTTGAACGTTCAACCCGGGAGGTCAAACGCCGGTACGTAAAAACTACATTTTAGTAAAAAGTGTTTACAGGGCAAAATACTGCAGGAATAATGCCAAATTTAAAATCAAGAGATGGAGTGACTTCAAATATCGGCTTAAACAAAAACTGGCTGATAGGTCCCACCCCTGTGTCACTTAAGCTCACAGATTTGGAGGAGCTGGCCCAGGGGTGTGTGCAGGATGAGGAGGTGTTTGGCGTGTCGAACATGGATACCGACATGCCAGACTTTGCGGCTCCTCATGTTGCCCCAGGTAAATGTTGTAAGGTTACCAACTCAGAAATGTGTTTTTGACAATATCTAGATTATAATTTTACTCTTTTCTCTTTTTTCTCACAGAGACACAGGCGGATGAGTGTGCTCCAGAGGTGAGCTTTGGCCGCAGAATTTCTTCTGGCTCTGCAGGGGAGGAAGCAGTAGATCCGGCTGGGGACTCTGCAGAAGCCAGTCCAGGGCAATCCCCCTCGCAGGCAGTGGCACTCCTCACAGACCTCAATGGTAAAACGGATCAGCAGACCGAGATTCTGCTGAGGATGGACACCAATCTGCTACGGGTGGCGGACGCCCTGGAGCAAAGTGCTGCGGCCATCGTGACCATTGCTAAGGCCCTTGCGGAAAATACTGGGGCCAACGTGCGAATAGCAAATGCCCTGGAGCAGCTCGTTCGCCAACACATGTTGGAGCCGGCCTCCCTTCCTGCCGGAACATCAGGACCCTCCACCTCTGGCACAACAATAGCCATCCCTCCATGCCTAGTCCAGAGGCCACAACATCTGCCTCTGGCCACGCCAGCCGAAGGACTTCCCGTACCCGTTCAGGCTCCCTCCAACCCCCGGTCAAACGGCCTAAAAGGCGATGACAGCACTGGCTAATTTCCCCACAATCCATCTCTGTGTTTGCCCCATATTCCTGCATGGCAAAAACCTCCCTCTCCTTTCTTGTGAATTGTTTTTATTTGTTTTATTTGTGTTCAAATGCCACTTATTTTGTTGGTGTGTGGGCAAAATTATTTCTCGATTTTGGCCCATGAAAAAAAATATGTTTACTTTAAAAAAAACTTGAATAAAAAAAAATATATATATTAATAAACTTTGGAAACAAAATGGCAAAATTCTATTGTTGATTTATTCACAAACTGGTTAAAAGGTATTCCCTCTAACAAACTTACAAACAGTACAACGGAAATAGAAATATTTCATATTTTGCCTAAAAAACAAGGGTTAAAATCAATTTATGAGTTTTAATTACCAATTATCAAAAAACAAAAGGACAATTGGTTTCTTGGTCAAAAAATAAAATAGAAAAAAACCAAACATGCGTACAATATTGTTTGCCTACAAAATAAACACTTACAAATATGTAAAAAGCACTCAAAAAACCCAAACATTTGTTAACTAATTGATTGTATGCCCCAGAAATTAGCAGCTGAGTAGTTCACCTGCGTTCGGTTTTTAGCTACTAAAAAAGGTCTATTTTCTAAACACCTTAGAAGCTGTTTAGCAATTAAAAGTTAATTGTTTTGTTGCCTCACTTGATTAATCACAACACCATCGATGAGTTCGGGGAAGTACGAGGAGACCATCGTCATTGCGGTAGACTATACCAGACCTAAAGCTGAGCGAGCAGTCTTAATGGAAAATGGATCACACAGTGAAGTGTACAAAATAGCGTCCACATTGGACGTTCGCACAAGATAATACATGCACGCCCAAAAAACGCCTTGCCACGCCTGCATTTTCTCATTTCCACCCCCGTTACCACCCATAAACGGAACATTCTGTCAATCAAATGACATAGGTCACTTCCTGTTCGCTGTGTATACGAGCGATCGAGAAATGACCGCAATGATCCGGCCGCACATGCGCAATGAGATCCGGACGCATGCGTGGATTAAAACAATTGAATGCGTACGAGCGAACGGCTGATAGCGTCCGGCTCTGAATGAGGTCCTAAATGTAATAGGGTGAGAGTTTAGAAAATGTCAGAGTTTAGCAGTAATCTCTCACATTGGACGATCTTTATCTTCAAAATGGGAAAACATCTGGATGAAAGTTTAAATCGTGAGAGTTTTTTTAGTCTGAAAACATGCGAGTTTGAATGTTCTCGGACTCCATACATAGGGCCAGAGTTTAAAAGGTGTGAGAAAACGTTCACATTTTCTAAACTCTCACCCTATTACATTTGGCCCATTGTCTGCTTGATCTGGGGCCTGATTCAGCTTTGGGAACTGAGGGCCTGATTTAATACGGATTGCTATTGCGATCGCAGCTGCAATTACGCACACAACCTGCTGCAAAAATATGCTAATGATTGCAAACGCTATGCCATCGCAGTCAACATAAAGACGCCCACTCTCCAGTACACACATCCGTAATACTTTGCAAGTCTGTGAAAACATCGGTACCATCAAGTAACATCGGAGCCTCATTGATAGTTGCACAAGGTCAGACCTTACTCAGAAATTGCTAACCTTCCTGAGTGAGAGCTCAAGCTGCGTATGCCATCGCAGTGGCTAATTTATTCAGGCCCCTGTAATGGCGTTCAAACGGACAGACACGCTTGCATTTCTCCGCTGACCACCCCCCTCCCCGTCAACACCTTGAATGCTCACTTCCTGTCAATCACTCTGCGATGGGTTTGCATCTTTTCTGCGAACGCATGCCTTCGCGCACTGTGATGCATACGCTTGTGCATTACGCAACAATCGTCAGTCTGCATGTGTAATCACAATAGCGATCCGTAATGAATGAGGCCCAGAGTAAGAAGGAACAAGTAACTGTGTACCTTGGTAAAACCATGTTGTACTGCAGGTGGGGCAGATTTAAAATGTGCAGAGATTTAGATTTGGGAGGGTGTGTCCAAACTGAAATCTAAATAGCAGTGTAAAAATAAAGCTGTCTAGCATTTGTCGGCTACATTCAAAAGCAGCTAGTATTTACCCTGCATGCAAAAAAATGTATTGGACCCTGTTCCCCGCAGTTGCTAAAATTAACACAGGCTTTCATTGGCAGCTGCAACAAGACAGACAAGACCCAGGAGCATCACCATGACAACAGACCGGACAGAAAATATTCTTTGGGATGTAAATATGCTTTGGGATGTAGTCGGCATCCCGGTGTGCGAGATGCTGACGGCCTGAATACCGGCACCGAAATCCCAACAGGTTGGGATCCCGGCACCAGTATCCCAACCGCCGGCATCCCGAAGGTAAGTATCGGGGTGTTAGGGGGAGGTTAGGGTTAGTTAGCGGGGTTAGGGTTAGACATTAGGGGAAGGGTTAGGGTTAGGTATCGGGATCGGAGTGTCAGGATTAGGGTGCGGGGAGGGGGAGGTTAGGTTTAGGCACTAGAGGGGGAGGTTAGGGTTAGGCACCGGGGAGGGCTAGGGTAGGGGTTAGAAAAGTACTTACCTGTTTTCCCTATGGGTGTCGGGTTTCTGGCTGTCGGGATGCCGCTGTCGGTATTCTGACCAGCGACATCCCGACAGCTGGGATTTCATACCCAACCCAATGCTTTTATTGGATTTAACATTAAGGAGTTATTTTGCTTATACTGAGGTATGTAATGGGGGGTTAATGACTATGAAATAAATTAATTGATTTGGGGCAATTTATGGGCACCAAAATTAAATTATATCTTGGCCCCCCAACCTAAAAATGATGCCCCTGACTGTCTGATTAATGTACTTGCTAATGGGTTTTGAGACACTGCCGGTCAGGGATTTTGCATGCATTAAGGGGCCAATTTATTCAACGAAGCAAAGTCATATAATGAAATAATATGGCTTCTTCTCACTCTAAAGGGTTACTACTGGCAATCATTTTCCGACTGCTGGCTGTAACTCAAACCGGCAAAAAGATTGCCTTTGAATGGGAAAGCCTAATTAACAAGTATCACAAAGGTACTTCTACCACTGCAATACTTGATCTTTTATCGCTAACTCATGCCTTGGCTCTGCTTACCACTACAACAGCGGTATTCAAACTCAGCCTCCTTTGTGTTGGCCTTGGCTACTGATTGTTTTGGTCCCACCTACATGAGGCCGTTTCCACAAGTTTTTCCCATGACCACTTTAAGTTCCAAATCTAAACCCGTTTACATTGATTTTTTGCAATTGAACATAGAGGGACCACAGCAAATATCTCCAATATTTGCTGAGGTACCAACTTAACACATAATGGGGAAACTTAATTAATGGGAAAATTTGGATTTTACTCAAAAAGGCTCAATATAGGATGAACTTGGAGAAGCAGGAGGTAATTTACAAAGCACAAAACATCTAATGGAAAAATAGCTTTCGAACTGCTGCACACCTTATTTTGATAAGGCATCCATCAATTTCTTATACTTTACAGTATTACCATACCGTAAGCTAATTTATACAGATAAAAATAAGACAATAACACCATTGCATTGGGTTAAGGTCACATCTTTATTAATTGTATGACCAGATTTTAATTTGTAAAGGGTGGCAAAGAAGACAGCGTACTCACAATGAAGTGTGACCAGTGACGTGCGGTGAGGTAAATGGCTGGGGAGGCACTGGCTAGTATCAGAGCCAGATTTACAGATACATATATGAACCCGAGGGCTGGAAATGTGGTGTGTTTTGATCAGGGATGTGCGGAAAAGGTAGACAGGGGAGGCAGTGCCATACTTTTTACCCCATTGTTTTGACTATAAAAATGATTAGAATCATCTTTCATGGACAAAAGTCCATGAAAGATGAAGTTTGTCCATGAAAGATAACATTTTGCTTCTTTCTGAGACCCGAAATTTGGTGGGAAAAATCAGAACTTGGTGGGAAAATCCAAACCTATCCGTGCCTGCACATACTGTATCTATACGTAATATAACTGATAGACTTCTCATAATCTTTGTCCACATACATATGAAGGGGTTGGGTATGTAATACCGCCGGACGGAAATCCTGACACCCATGAAGATCCCGACAGGGGAGGTAAAAATGCTATCCCTACCCCTCTCCCCCCCCTAACCCTCCCTTAGTGGTGCCTAACCCTAACCTTCCCCCTAATTCCTAACCCTAACCTCCCCCCAGGGGTGCATCAACCTTCTCGCACCCTAAACCTAGCATTCCGGGGGGGGTGCCTGACCCTAACCTCCCCCCAGTGGTGCCTAACACTAACCCCCCATTCTCCTAGCCTAGCCATAACCCTCTTGGGGGGTGCCTAACCCTAAGTCCCCCAGGCAGTCCCTAAACCTAACCCTCCCCCCCAGCGGCTATCCACTCACGACGCCCGGCTTACCTACGTGCGGTATGCCGGGCATCAGGTTTTTGGCACGGGGCTAGTGATGCTGGGCTTTCAGTGTCGGGAAGTCGGCGGTCGGCATTTTGACCGCCGGTTTCCTGACTACATCCCATATGAAGAACATAAATGCATATTATAAATTCCATTAAATATGTATACGTAGACGAATATTTTTTTATGAAAGACAATACACGTTTTAAATATTTATATTTATTTATATTTATTTCACATATATTATATATATTTACTTTCTATAATAAATTCCCTAGAATGATGTAAATAGGTGAATTATCTCAATAGTTATATTTTTGTACATAAATATTATATTAAATATTATATTAGCCATACATCAGTATGGCTACACTAGCAAACAGGTTAGCCTCTAAGGTAACTCTGGTCGGATCACATTTCCCATTACAATTATGGGAAATGCGATCTGCTTTGCTAAAAATAAGTGATACTTAGGGGTTGGAGTAGAATTTTACGAATTCTACTCCAATTGCCCTGTAATAACTATAGGTGATACCAATTGCCCTGTAATAACTATACGTGATACTAAAATAATGTGAAAATTAGTAAAAATAATGTTAATAAATAGAGCCCTAATTAACATGACTGGCATGCCGTCTATTCTTTTTGTCAAATACTCTACTGTGCAACTGAGGGGGAGTCTTTCTTTTATTCTGTTACACTTGTATTACTGTCAAGGCCGGTTACACATCAGTATAGTGCAGTCCAATAAGTATTTTTTTTTTTTTGTCCTCGTTTCTCAGTTTCTGGCTGAGAGATGGTTTAATGAAAAACAAAAAATAGCTCAACTACAAGTTAAACAACTAAATCCCAATATTTATTAATACACACAGCCAAATTCAGCTTGACTTAAACTCCACTGATTCCTTATCAGTCAAATATGAAAATCCTGCTTAATGACTTCTGGCCCTGATTCAGAGCCGCTCGCTATTTGCGAGCGCTCGCTCTGATTCAGGGTGGGACGTTTTTTTTTTTAACCCTGGCCTCCAGGCCACTCGCTAAGCTGTTGGTGACCACCCTCAGCTTTAGCGAGCGGCCGGCGATGGTCGCGGTTATCGCGACCATCGGGCTTGCGACGAGACCCTTGTGGTAGGGTCTCGTCCATCGCTAGCCCCAGTGAACTTCCTGCTCTAATAGAGCAGGAAGTTCACTACTGACATCACGTGTGATGTCAGTAGGGCCGCCCACAAATGGCAGGCATTCCTAAGGGAACGTCTCAGTTTGTGCAGCCACCTCCCCGACCCGCCTACAAAACATCGACAGCCGTCCGTCTTGTAGCGAGCTCCAGAGCGAGTGATTTCTCGCTCGCTCTGGGGCTCGCGTGTGCGCACTGCCCGGCCATCGACCCGCTTGCGAGCGGGTCTGAATCAGGCCCTGTATTAGTTTTGGAATATGTTCATCCCAAAAAGAAAATTTTGGGGCCATATGATCAGATATAACTTTCTATTTAGAAATTATAAGTAATATGAATTAGAAGATATTTTTCTTTTCAAAGCACACTTTAGAAGGATATGATACGGATATGATACGGATATGATACGGATATGATACGGATATGTATCAATGTATAATATATCGCCATTGTCATATATGACGTATGACTCAGGAATATTGCTTTATTAATATGCAAAGTATTTTTTATTTATATATTTTTGGTGGTGGTCAGCAGAACTGGGTGATTATAAAAGTCGTGGTGGCATGAGTTTAGTTATAATTATTATTATAATTACTATTATTATAATAAAAAAAAGTTAATGTTCTGTCTTTATTTATTTAAAACAATAGAAATACATTCAGTTCAACTAGTCCGTTTTGCAGGATGGAATAATTGTTCTGGTGCAGGAGGAGAATAGGGGGTTTATTTACTAAGCTATGTTAAGGGGATAAAGTAAACAATAAGGTACCAGCCAATCAGCTCCTAACTGCCATGTCAGCTGATTGGCTGGTACCTTATCACCGTTCACTTTATCTCCTAAAACAGCTTAGTAAATAACACATACAATAAACATTTCACAGACAGGTTAGCTCTCACATTTTCTGGAACTGAGGGGCCAATTTATCATATGTGAAAAATCCTATTGCAGGCTAAGGGCCTCATTTATCACAATGAGTGATAAAACTTGTTGAGTATGACAATGATGCTCCAGCCAATCAGCTCCCAACTGTCATCTCTTTCAAAAATGACAGTTGGGAGCTGATTGGCTGGAGCACCATTTATCATACACAATGAAAGGGTTTTTGTTGTTGTTGTTGTTGTTGTTGTTGTTGTTTTGCACTATACAGCAAAGGTTTACCACTGGTAATAACACTGGCAATACCCCCTACTGATGGCATGTATTGCTTGCCAGCTTTAATGGCGATGGATTCCTGATACCTTTGCATTGGGAATCCTGTTTAACAAGTATTGCTGTGGTACTCGGGATCTCAGGGTGACAGAAAAAAACAATGGAAAAAAAAATGATTTGAACAAAGCTAATTTTTTAATGTGCAAATGTAAAATCACTTGTGCACATCTGCAACAAGTGGCCCAGTCAGGTGGTAAATTATACCTTGTCCCTTAGCCTTATCCTTTTTGTGTCTAACCACAGCAATGGAAAGTCTTCTCTCACTATTATCAATAAAATTTCACTGAGGCAGATATTAGTGAAACTCCACTCCCTGGCAAAACTGACTGGCAGCTTTTAGAGAACAATTACCCCATCGCCAGCCAGTCTTGGGCCTTTAGCACATAAGGTGGCTCTTAATTGCGATGTGAAACTCGAAGCTCAGCCTCCGGCTTCTAATTCCACTTCTGTAAAAACTAAATTAATAGGTAACAAATATGAAAAATAGCAAAATATTTATTTTATTTTTTTTTAAATCTATACTTTATAAAAAAAATGTTTTATTTAAATAATAAGCACTTTTTCGGTAAGAGTCCCTCCTTATTTGGTGATAACAATAAGAGGATTGTGACCAGGGCCGGTGCTAGGGTGTTTGGCGTCCCCCTACAGACTATAAATTTATACCCTCCCTCCAATTTTTCTATAAACGGACAGAGCAAAAAGAGGTGTTGTCTCACAAAAAAGGGGCCTGGTCACACAATCGTATCCCCAATTAAAATTACGCCACACAGTAACACAATTTTATTCACATTACACCGCACATAGGCCCTGATCCAGACCCGCTCGCTGCCAGAGGCAGCTCGCATGTCTGAAGGGCATTTTTTTTTTATGGTGTCCGGCCTCCTGGCCGCTCACTAAGCTGTGGGTGACGACCCACAGCTTTTGCGAGCAGCCAGGTGATGGTCGCGACCATCGGGCTTGCGATGAGACCCTTGTGGTAGGGTCTTTTCTGCCACAAACCCCAGTGAGCAGTGCAACTGATTCACATTAACCACATAGTAGTGTCTCTTAGTCACGTTATGACACATAGTAGTGCCCCTTATACACAATGCCTACGGTAGTAGTGCCCCTTATACACATAATGCCCACAGTAATGGTGCCCCTTATACAATGTCCCCAGCAGTAGTGCTCCTTACACATAATGCCCACAGCAGTAGAGCCCCTTACACATAATGCCCACAGTAGTAGTGCTCCTTATGCAATGTGCACTGTAGTAGTGCCCCTTATGTAATGCCCACTGTAGCAGTGTCCCTTATGCAATGCCCCCAGTAGTAGTGCCCCTTATGCAATGCCTACTGTAGTAGTGCCCCTTTTGCAGGTCAGGTAAGGATGCTGGCGCTCGGGATCCCAGCGATCAGAATCCTGATGCTGACATCCCGACAGGGTTAGGACACCGACATTTGTTGTTCAGTATTCTAACCCTCCCTCCCCGGTGCCTCAACTTAACCTCCCCCCCTGGTGCCTAAACCTGCCCTCTCCGCACCCTAAACCTAAACCTTCCCCTTAGTGCCTAACCCTAACCCTCCACCTAACTGCAGTACTCACCGTCAGGATGCCGGTGCCAGGATTCTGACAGGTCTCAAGATTCTGGCGCCGGCATTCTAAGTGCCGGCATCCCGACTGTTGGGATATTGACCGGATCCCCTTTATGCAATGCCCACAGTAGTAGTGCCCCTTATGCAGTGCGCCCTGCTGCACAGGGCCGGCTGACAGTTTTGCGCCAGGCCTGATTGTGACGGTACAGTACATGTACTTCTTCAATAAACTTCAACATGCTTTTCATGGGGAAGCTACAGCTAGAGGCAGCTGAAGCCAGCTGTAGAGCACTATAGCTATTGCAGGCGTAGGCGAAACTGGGGGGTGATCCGGGGGTGCACAGGACCACCCATTAGCCCAGTTCGCTTAAAAACAAAAATGGCCACCGGGGGAGCTGTTGCGCATGCCCAACAGTAGCTCTTCACACAAGCAGCAAAACAGGTGAGCAGCAGGTAAGTGCTGGCGGCGACTGCAGGGAGGGGGGTGGAGGGGGATTGGAGCTGTGCACAGTGCTAAGGGGGGAGGGGGGATGGAGCTGAGCACAGTGTTGAGGGGGGGAGGGGGGGATTGTTAGAGCTGTGCACAGTGCTGATGGGGGGATTGTTGGAGCCAGTGGCGTAACTAGGGCAGGGCGAGCGGGGTTCGTGCCCTGGGCGCCGTTGGACCGGCGGCGCGGGGGGGCGCCGCCGGCAATGGTACCGGCCCGCCCGCCCTAGATAGCCAGTGTAGCGCCGACCGCAATGAGTGCGGTCAGCGCTACACATTTGCACAGGACCGGCGCTAGGCTTCCAGCGCCGGTCCTGTGCTGCACGCCTGAGCCCATTCCCTCCCCCTGAGCGCTTGTCCAATAGCGCTAGGAGGCGGGCTCAGGCTGTGCAAAACACGCGCATCGCCGCCAGTGCTGGCGGCGATGCGTGTGTTAAACAGCAGCCAATGAGAGTCAGATAGACTCTCATTGACTGCTGCAGCACCCACTGCAAGAGCCGGACTTCCGTCCAGCTCCTGCAGTGGGTAATGGGACTGACGTCATGACGTCAGTCCCATAATGCTGAGCGCGCCAGCCCGGGCGGACTGGAGGGCGGGAGCGGCATCGGCATCGGCATCGCGGACAGGAGCAGCGTGGAATCAGGTAAGTATATTTTTATATATATTTATTTATTTTTAAACCTTACCTATCTGCACAACGGGGGAGGGGTTGGCTACTACTGGGGGGGACATCTACTGGGGGTGCCATTGGGAGGACCTCTACTGGGGGGGGCTACTCTACTGGGGACTACTACTTGGGGGGGCTACCACTGGGGGCATTCTAAAAGGGGCCTAGTATTACTAGAGGCACTGCACTCGGGGGACCACTAATGGGGGCAATAATAGGAAGGGCCACTACAGGGACCACTGGATAGGGGGGGGGTCACTACTGGGAGCCTGCATCAGGGGGACCACTACTGGGGGCACTGCATGGGAGGGGGGGACACTACTGCTGGGGGCACTATATAAGGGGCTTACTGCTAGGGGCACTGCGGGGACCACTACAGGGGGCACTAGATAGGGAGGATCACTACAGGGTGCCTGCATAAGGGGACCACTACTGGGAAAACTGCATGGGGGGACTACTGCTGGGGGCACTATATAAAAGGGCACTGCATAAGGGGATACCGCTACTGGGCGCACTGCATTGTGGGGACTGCTACTGGGAGCACTGCATAAGGGGGAACACTACGTGGGGCACTGCATTTGGGGGGGCCACTACTGGGGGTACTGAGTAAGGGGAACTAATTGGGGGCTGTTTAAGAGGGACCACTACTGGGGATACTGTATAAGGGGCACTACTATGGGCCTGCATGAGAGGGACCACAACTGCATACTGGGGGTACTACTGGGGTTAAGGTGCATATGGATAGAAATGTTCAGTTTGAAAATAAAGGGGTGTGTCATGTTGACACGCCCCATTTTTAAGTGACCACGCCCTTTTTTTGCCGCGCGCGCCGTTGGGGCGCGCACATGGGGGGGGGCTCCCTTTTCAAATTTGCCCTGGGCTCCAAATACCCTAGTTACGCCACTGGTTGGAGCTGTGCACAGTGCTGAGGGGGGGATTGTTGTACCTGTGCACAGTGCTGAGGGGGGAGGGGAGAATTGTTGGAGCTGTGCACAGTGCTGAGGGGGGGATTGGAGCTGACTGCAAAGGAGGCTGGGAAGGATGGTTGGAGCCAGGGCTGCCATCAGAAATAATGGGGCCCGGGGACTGACAAAAAAGGCAGGACCCCCACCCCTTCTCCCTCAGTCCCATCAACTGTATCCATTGTCTGTATCCATTGCCATCAAAATGGCCTGGCCCGGGTCTGGGAGAAAGGACACAGACACACACTAAGGATACTGGATTTCAAACTCTATACGCACCTACCTATACCTTCTAAAACCTGCCTATAAACATCTAAAATTGACGATATTTGCGTACGCAGTCATACAGTAAAATAAAGACTTTAGACCTTGAACATGTGTTTCCAAAGCACAAAGTATTATTCAAGTAAAGTACAGTCAGTTACATGCTGTGATCTAAGTACAATTTAGCGCAAAGAATTATACGGACCCAAGATACAGTTATACATACGCACGTGCTCTGGACCAGATACCAGCATCAGCAAGAAACCTCCGTCAATCAGCAAGAAGACTCCAGATTGGGGTCACAACACACACCTTTATACCCTTACAGAAACAGACAACACAATAGAGAGGTTTGTTGCTGATCCCATTGGTTCCCCATCGTGGTGCGTTTGTTACAGGGCATTTAACAGGTTGATTCAAATGGACACAGAACAGCCTCTAACAGCTTGTTGCCTCCGTTTTCCCGCCTCATGCAAATCTTAGCTGTTAGTTTCACAAAATACATTTTGGTGCTTTATACCTCTACAGTCCATAAGTTGAGAATGCATGTTGCGATCTTCACACCAATGATACCGGGAAGCTGTTGAGAAAGTGCAGATCGGTATAATACCAAACACGGCTTACTTATCACGTATTAAACCTTAGATACCAAAATAGTCTTTATTTCACAGCATTTGTAATAAATGAATAAAACTTGGATCTTATACTTTAAAGCTATGGAACCTTTTATGTGAGTGTGCATTATGTAAGTATTAGGGGTTTGGGAAAAGACGCTAGTTAGGTTTATCTGATTTGGGGCAGATGTGCACGCATGCAGCTAATAAACAGCGTTCGCATGCAGGATATTGTGCATTCGCTAATGTGCGTCATGTTAGCAGCGCAACTGTGCGTAATGTGCGGTGTTCATGCATGAGATTCTATTTATGATGGATTATTTATATATATATATATATATATATATATATATATATATATCATTTCTTACTAACATTTTCAAACTGCAATGCAAATGTGTTATGGGCAGTGAGCTTCACTCTCAAACAGGGTGGTGACCCCCAATCGTGTTGGTGCCAGCCTGTCTGAAAAAAAGCAGATTTAATTCAAGTGTCTGGGCCATATTACAATTGCCACAGCTACACCTGTCCACATGTGGAGTCTCTCCATTTACATGCAAAAACACCCACAGTTTCTGGTGTATTGTTCTTTTCTAATTCCTTTTCTCAGGAAGCTGTTTTTCTAGTTGCTAACTGATACTGTGTTTGTTTTGGTATTTCTCTATGCAAGGTTGTCCCCACAATGGGCCTGTCATGGCTTCTAAAAAGATTATCAAAAACATTGCCATCTGTACTTAGCTTGTGAGTTGTAACTTAAAATGGCGCTGGTCACAAAATGGCGTCTGGCAGATTCTTATTTTTAAGATGGAGTCTGGTTGCCATTCACAAGATGGCATCGTTTCAATCTTATTTTATGCTGATCTTGTCTTAGCCAATTATCCAGCTTCAACAGTCCACCCTTTGATAGCGAACAACATGCTATCACACTCTGATTTAAAATTAATTTAGGCGTACATTTATATATATCACTTAATGTTATTAAGGCACAAGGGGACCCCCCAACATCTAAGAGGACAATTCATAGATACATTTGAACGATTGGTAACTAGGGATGTGGACAAAATACAGGACAAAAAGAATGGTATGGGTATGAATATCACTAAAGCCGAAAGGGCAGCACTGGAGGAATTGAGTCAGAATAAAAATATCATAATAAAGCCGGCGGACAAGGGGGGGAACATAGTTATACTCAATACCACAGACTATAATACAGAATCCAACAGAATGTTAGGGGACAACACCACGGTATGAACGGTTGCCAAAAGACCCCACAGCAACATACCAAAAAACCCTAAGATGTTTATTAGAAGAAGGTTTACAACAAGGGATCCTAAATAAAAAATGAGTATCTAGATATTCAACACCTGGTGATACCAGTGTTCTATTACTTGCCAAAAGTGCACAAAGATGCCACACACCCCCCAGGTCACCCCATAATTTCGGGGATAGACTCAATAACCTCCAATCTGTCAAGATATGTAGATACCTTCTTGCAGCCTCACGTGAAGAAACATAAATCATACATAAGGGACACCACTGACATATTAAGAACACTTGAACAGGTACAGTGGGAGAATAATCTATGGCTGTGTACTAGTGACATGATGTCCTTGTACACAGTCATAGACCACGAACAAGGTATGGAGGCAATACATCACTATTTGGTGCAAGATGACACAATGCAACAACAACAAGCCCAATGTATCATACAATCCATAAGATTCATATTGAAACACAACTATTTCTGGTTTGGAGGAGAATACTTCCGCCAAGTGACAGGTACTGCAATGGGGACTAGGTTTGCGCCAAGCTATGCAAATCTATTCATGAGCCAATGGGAGGACCGCAACATCTGGTCTGGGCATGATTTTGGCGCAAACCTAGTCCTCTGGAGGAGGTTCATTGACTATGTCATTTTCATATGGAAAGGGGAAGAACAGGACTTGAAGAAGTTTCTAGAGCACATCAATAACAATAATCTTAATCTTGAATTCACGACAAACTACAGTAAGGTACAGGTAAATTTTTTGGACATCTCCATATACATTGAAAACAACCAGTTACACACAAAAACCTATCTCAAACCTATAAATGTAAACAGTTCCATCCTTTCTAGCAGTGGGCACCATCCGAATTGGCTCCAAAGCATACCCATGGGCCAATTCACTAGGTTGAGAAGGAACTGCACCACATTAGAGAATTATGATACCCAAAGTCAGAGGATGAGAGAGGAGTTCTTAGACAAACAGTATGATAGTAAACTGGTAGATGAACCACGCCAGAAAGTGAGGGAAAAGGATAGAAGCAAATTACTCCAGTACAAGGAGAGAGAAAAAGGAGACAATACGCAGTATAAAACAGCCTTCATCACCAAGTACAATCAAGATACAAACAGACTAAGGAAGATACTTAACAAACATTGGCACGTACTAATGGAGGATGAAACCCTTGCAGATATCCTACCAGATCACCCTAGAATGATATACAGAAAAGCTCAGGACCTAAAACAAAAACTAGTAAAAAACCATACACGAACAGGAAATAGATCCATCCAGACCACATTACATCAAAGTACCCTGAGGGAAGGATTCTATTACTGTGGCACCTGCTCGAATTGCAAGAGCAGTGCAGTCACCACCAAGAAGGTAGAGCAATTTCAATCCACATCCACCAATCTAACGTACAAGATCAAACACCATATAACTTGTAATAACACAGGGGTAATATATCTCATCCAATGCCCATGTGGTCTGCAATATGTAGGCCGAACTATCCGTACACTTAAAGTGAGAGTATCAGAACACATACGCAACATTAGAAAAGGGCTAGACACACACAACCTCTCATCTCACTTTAAGGAGAAACATAACCAGAACCCACAGGGTATGAAATTCATAGGGATCGACTTGATTGAAAAGAACTGGAGGGGAGGAGACTTTGAGAAGGCACTTAATCGCAATGAACTCAAATGGATTTTCACCCTAAAGACATTTAAACCCCGAGGTCTAAACGTAGATAACGAAATCAAAGCTGTATTTTGAATGAATGAACAGCGACTACGCAAATACAAGACAGCACAATATACAATTAACACCAATTACCACATATTAATACCCAAAAAATAAAAAATAAAAAATTATTTTCACAATATATAAGTTAAGGGTAGATAATCCAGAATGGGTTAAATACTAAGAGATTGCCCAATTAGGCAGACCACTGATTACATCACAGAAAACAAGAGACTGGCAAAACAGAGCTTTTTCCCTTTAATAATATGGCCCCCATTAAGACATAGCCAGGGATTCCGGATGTGAGAACTATGGTACAATACCACAACAAAGATGGCGCCAGGACTTTCATTCCCTATATATAGACACCACTACCAAGATGAAGTTTATTCAACTCCCTGAGGAAGGCCAAGCGGCCGATATGCGTCGGAGCTCATACACTACTTAACCAGGAAGTACATATCATCCCCGTAAGTCTCCTCGCTTCAGCGAGTCGAGCGACCGGCTCCCGGAGCGTGAAAACCAAAGACCGCGCAATCTCGCGAGAGCCTGGCACCTCAGAAGGAACGCTACGGACCGGTGAGTATTACAACACCCAGTCTCCTCGCTCCAGCGACCAGATCCCAAACCGAAGCGTGAACACGAAGGACCGCGCAATCTAGCGAGAGCGCGGGACTTTGGAGGAATGCGACGGACCGGTGAGTATAGCAACCCAGAGCACTAGCGGACAGAGGGACACCTGCTAGGACATTGAGAACAGAAGACAATCCTATCGCTCACCAGGAGGTGAGCGCTGCACTGGGTAAGTTGTGCACCTGGCAGGACACGGGACGCCGCTCCACCAGACACAGCCCCCAGCAACATTCTACCCCCACACTTCCTATTGGAACATTTCTTCACCATCCCATATCTATTTTAAGCAGCAACAGTAGTTAACTGCACAACAGCTGACCCATTTAAACTTATACCCGATCAGGGAATCCATAAACCGTAATAATTCACCCGGTTAGGGTACATTTGATCCAAAGACAAAATCCCGGTCAGGGTATCATTCAACCTTGGAGCTATCCAAGAACATTATTCTATTAATCCATTAACTTGTAATTAACTGCATAGGGAGCACTGTGTCTCCAAGAATTAACACCATTCATCCTATTAATATAATAAAATAAATTAACACTCTGTAGGGTTTATCCATTTATATCCACGATTGCAATCAACACACATACTGTACAAACAATTAGCGCGGATCTTCCAATCTCCTTATTCATGTTCTGTATAGCTTGAATTCTGTCATTTGTGAGATGTCGTAACCCCTGGATTAGGCAGTGTCCCAAATATTTTACTCTGGATTGGCACGGCTGTAGTTTGTCCTTAGCAACCTTGTGTCCTGTGTGCGAGAGGTGAAGCAACAAAAGTTTAGTATAATTTAAACATGACATAATCGAATCAGAACATAGCAATAAATCATCCACATATTGAATTAGAACAGATCCATTGGCAGGTTGGAAAGATTGTAAACAGTTCTGCAAGGCCTGGGAGAAGATACTGGGGCTGTCTATGAAGCCTCGGGGCAGTCGTGTCCATGTGTATTGTACATCCTATATGTGAAAGCAAATAGGTACTGACAGTCAGGATGAAGAGGCACAGAGAAGAAAGCAGAACAGAGGTCAATGACAGTGAAATGGGTTGCATTTGGTGGGATCTGCATAAGAATGACAGCTGGATTTGGCACTATGGGAAATTGGCTCTCTACTACCTTATTAACACCTCTAAGGTCTTGTACCAGCCTATAACCCCTCCCACCACTCTTCTTTATCTGAAAGATGGGACTGTTGGATACACTAGCTGTGCGAACTAAAATTCCCTGTTGTAATACTCGCTCAATTATTGGATAAACCCCCAATTCTACCTCCTGTTTTAGTGGGTACTGGGGAATTTTTGGAGCTTGCCTACCGCCTTTTAAAGTTACCATTACAGGGCTTACGTTTGCCATTAATCCAGTGTCCTGTCCATCCTTGGTCCAAAGTGAATCTGGAATTTGGGATAACATTTGACCTACCGGAGATGGATTTCCATTTACACTGGTAGAGTGATACATTATACTTTGGGGAGTGTCCAACATATCCCTCACCTCGTGCGCAACTCTCTCTGGGATATCTACAAATACACCATCAGGGGTGCAATATATGACACATCCCATCTTACATAACAAATCTCTTCCCAGTAGGTTAGTAGGAGCCGCAGCAGCCAGAAGGTAAGAATGCCTGGTATGCAACGGCCCGATAGTAACCTCTGTTGATTTTGTTAAAGGATAATGTTGCACTTTACCCGTTACGCCCATTGCTGGTACTGTCTCGTTGGTTACCTGTAAATTAACGGGAGATTTTATCACTGACCTGGTAGTCCCTGTGTCTACAAGAAAAGGATATTTAGTACCAGCTACCTCAACCATCATGACTGGCTCTTCCCTAGTACCTCCCGTTAACCTGACTATCTATAGACTACAGGTATGACCTGACCCCTAGCGTTGGCTCCCACTCTCCTATAAAGCATTAACGGCCACAATTGGAGCTGGTGCCTATATGACATTTGCTGGTCTCTGTGCATATCCCTTATGGGGATATCCAGGTTTTCCCTGATTTGGGGGTCCTACCCTTTTTACCGTACAGTTTCTACTTACATGTCCTGGCTGGTTACAATTAAAACACGTTCGTGGATTGGATGAAGAAAAGGATTGTCGTGTGGGTTGAGCAGGAGGGAGAGGTGGTGGGTATGGGTAGGGATATTGAGGGAAAGGATATGGTGGGAGATATGAAGTTTGTGGGTAGTATGGGACTTGTGGTTGTGTAGGATAAGAGGGATAGGGCTGTGTTTGCTGTGGTATAGGATTAGTGAGGGCGTATAACTGTTCAGGTGCAGGTGTGTGTGTGGGTGCAGGTGTGTCTGCTGGCTATGATGTTACCGTCATTCCTTCCAGAGCTTGAATACCGACAGCCATTAGTTTCTCGCTCTGTGTCTCTCTCTTCTTAGAGATGTTTTTATCATGTTCTATGGCGGATTCTATGAGGGTATCTATTGTGACTCCCGATAGTTTGCATCGCTTGCACATTTTTAAGCCATGCATCCCCTTCATGCTGCCACAACTTTAAACATTCATAATATTTTACTTTTTTCTCTCGAGAGCGCATCATACTGATGTGATCCCGGACATTATCTAATACATCTTTATCAAAACTACCAATTCTGGGAATCGGTCTAACACTCTTCATCGTTATTTTAAACCATACGTCACAATACCTTATTGCATAAGTACCGTATTTAGTATGCATAATACGATGGGCCGAACCAAGTGGCGCTTCCATAAGCAGCATATCATTGCCTAACATTTCTATTGTTTGCATGGCTCCCATCTTGGGACAACTCCTACGTGTTTCAATAAAAATTTTAACTGGTGAAAGACAATCAAGATACTTTCACTTACCTGCGGACGCCTTTGAAAAAGGGTGTATCCACGAACCCTATGGAGGACTTCTAGATGGGAAAAAAGCTGCTCCCACACAGAAAATCCCTTTTTGACTACCTTTCAACTGCTAGGGGGTAGCAAAGTACCCTTTATTTTCCAGTTGATTTCGTCCACCTTCTCACCAGCTCACAATCATAATCTAACCAAAATTATGCGATTCAATTATAATGTTCAAATAAGCCAAACAGATCACACACATTGATTACTGAACGCTATAATCACGCTGGGAGCCGAACCCTAACAAAAATAACAACCCATACACCTGCTTTGTGTAAAGTAAACGGTAAGCTGCTACCGAGTCACTAGGCAAATCCTGCGCCTAGCACTTAAGGGTCCTACGATACCCTTAACATTTAGGTCCCGTGTTACACCCTAAACAAGTACTCACAGTTACACACTTTTTTCCTGCGCAGAAAAACACACGTTAACCCGGTTATTGGCAACAATTGAAAAATGTAAACTCAATGGCTTTGTTTAAACCTCGTGGCAGCACTACCAGAAGTACATATACGCTATTGTGCGACTAGTCGCATACACAATAATGCGACTACTACACAACTTAACGTTAGCTGCGTAAGCAAAAGTGCGTCTCTATTACGCGCGCAAAAATGCGACTCAGCCGCGTGCGCAATACTGCGGCGCCTTTTTAGCGTAAAATACTATCAACAAAGGAAAACAAACTTTTGCCTTTCTTGTCCCTGGATTCTAGTCAGCGTACCTTGACTCACACGATAACGGATAGCGATCTCTCAGCATCGAGTGGTTGCAGGGAAAACTATGTGTGGCCACTATCCACCCCTTGGAAAGATATCGATAACTGTATTTTATCGAGTGAACAGGTAAGTGACCTCACACTATGAGCCCCCAACTAAGGATACTGGATTTCAACCTCTATACGCACCTACCTATACCTTCTAAAACCTGCCTATAAACCTCTAAAATTGATGCTATTTGCATACGCAGTCATACAGTAAAATAAAGACTTTAGACCTTGAACATGTGTTTCCAAAGCACAAAGTATTATTCAAGTAAAATACAGTCCGTTACACGCTGTGATCTAAGTACAATTTAGCTCAAAGAATTATACATACCCAAGATACAGTCATACATACGCACACGCTCTGGACCAGATACCGGCATCAGCAAGAAACCTCCGTCAATCAGCAATCATCAAGAAGACTCCAGACTGGGGTCACAACACACACCTTTATACCCTTACAGAAACAGACAACACAATAGAGAGGTTTGTTGCTGATCCCATTGGTTCCCCATCGTGGTGCATTTGTTACAGGGCATTTAACAGGTTGATTCAAATGGACACAGAACAGCCTCTGACAGCTTCGTTTTCCCGCCTCATGCAAATCTTAGCTGTTAGTTTCACAAAATACATTTTGGTGCTTTATATCTCTACGGTCCATAAGTTGAGAATGCATGTTGCGATCTTCACACCGATGATACCGGGAAGCTGTTGAGAAAGTGCAGATTAGTATAATACCAAACACGGCTTACTGGTCACGTATTAAACCTTAGATACCAAAATAGTCTTTATTTCACAGCATTTGTAATAAATGAATAAAACTTGGATCTTATACTTTAAAGCTATGGAACCTTTTGTGTGAGTGTGCAATATGTAAGTATTAGGGGTTTGGGAAAAGACGCTAGTTAGGTTTATCTGATTTGGGGCAGATGTGCACGCATGCAGCTAATAAACAGCGTTCGCATGCAGGATATTGTGCATTCGCTAATGTGCGTCATGTTAGCAGCGCAACTGTGCGTAATGTGCGGTGTTCATGCATGAGATTCTATTTATGACGGATTATTTATATATATATATATATATATCATTTCTTACTAACATTTTCAAACTGCAATGCAAATGTGTTATGGGCAGTGAGCTTCACTCTCAAACAGGGTGGAGACCCCCAATCGTGTTGGTGCCAGCCTGTCTGAAAAAGAGCAGATTTAATTCAAGTGTCTGGGCCATATTACAATTGCCACAGCTACACCTGTCCACATGTGGAGTCTCTCCATTTACATGCAAAAACACCCACAGTTTCTGGTGTATTGTTCTTTTCTAATTCCTTTTCTCAGGAAGCTGTTTTTCTAGTTGCTAACTGATACTGTGTTTGTTTTGGTATTTCTCTATGCAAGGTTGTCCCCAGAATGGGCCTGTCATGGCTTCTAAAAAGATTATCAAAAACATTGCCATCTGTACTTAGCTCGTGAGTTGTAACTTAAAATGGCGCTGGTAGCAAAATGGCGTCTTGCAGATTCTTATTTTTAAGATGGAGTCTGGTTGCCATTCGCAAGATGGCGTCATTTCGATCTTATTTTATGCTGATCTTGTCTTAGCCAATTATCCAGCTTCGACAACACAGACAAAGACACACACATACACTTAACTTACCTATTTTGCTCCTTCTTCTGTCTCAGCCTCTATGCTCTGGACGCCAGCTCCTTGCACTACCCGCCCGTCGCGGCTCCTCTTTTTCATTTAGCGGCGTGGGGGGATGTCATGCCACGCTTACTTGAGTGCAAATAAAAAAAACTTTATTGGGGGCAAGATAACGGGCACAGCAGCCAATGCGGGAGGGCGGAGCGGCTGGGGCTGGGTAAGAAGTGACTCACAGCGAGTCACTTACTCACTCACTGTATTGTGCAGCAGGGGGGATAGTGGTGGGCACTTGCGTGGGCGGCTGCAGGCCTGCAGCATACTGGTAAGAGCGTCCATAACCCCCCTCCGGGCCTTTCACTGCAGGGAGGTAGTGGCAGGCAGGCGCACAGGCAGCAGCAGACGCCGGACGGGCCCCCCGAGTGTTTGGGCCTGGGACTCCAGTCCCGACAGTCCCCCCCCTGATGGCGGCCCTGGTTGGAGCTAACTGCACAGTGCTGAGGAGGGGATTGGAGCTGACTGCACAGTGGGCTGGGGGGTATGGTTGGAGCTGACTGCACAGGGCTGTGGGGGATTGGAGCTGACTGCACAGGGGGCTGGGGGGGAGGTTGGAGCTGACTGCAAAGGGCTGGGGGGGTTGGAGTTAACACAGGGCTGGGGTGACACGGGCTGGGGAATGACGCTGATGCACATTGTGGCTGGGGGAATGGGACAGAGAGACGCACACTGGAGCCGGGGGAATGGGACAGAGAGACGCACACTGGGGCCGGGGGAATCGGACAGAGAGATGCACACTGGGGCCGGGGGAATGGGGCTGAGAGACGCACACTGGGGCTGGGGGAATGGGGCTGAGAGATGCACACTGGGGTCGGGGAATTGGAGCTTAGAGACACACTGGGGCAGAGAGACACACACTGGGATTGGGGCCTGGAGATAGAGAGACATGGAGGCCTGGAGATAAAGAGACACAGAGAGCCTGGAGAACCACAGATGGGCCTGGGGATGGAGACATTGGGGGGTCTGGAGTAACACAGGGGAGCCTGGAGAGACACAGAAGTTTGATCAGAGAAATTCAAATTTTTCCTGCACAAAAGCTTCTGTTACTACAGTATATATATTATCTGGTTATGATGATGACATGGGTTATGTTTCTACATAAACAGGCATCTTCCAGACAATGTTATCTCCTACATGAATAGTGAATATCGGCTGAAGACGCTGCCCAGTGAGGCTCAAATTCCTCAGAGGTTCCCCTTTGCAGAGAAACCACCATATAGGTAAGAAAATACTTTCAAACTGACTGGGGTCCTAAAATCCCGCCTACGGGTGACACCAAGGTGACAGGAACCGGGTGCTGCACTGTAGCACTTGGCTCCTGACAGTGTGAGGGAGCCGGCACTGCACAGTGCTCACCCGTATTTCTTCCACACACCAGACCACTGGGGTTTGGGCCTTGAGGTCATTCCTCTTTCTCAAGTGACCACATCCCCCATTCACGAGGCCTCGCCCGCTTTATTTGTGGCGCACAACATACCTCCCTGCTCCTGGTGACAACATGGGGAAGGACGCCTCTGATGTATTTTTTCCAATATCTGACGTGCTAAAACTGGGAACACCCATTACCAGATCTCTAGTTTCGTCTATGATTGCAGGCTGGGGGGGACTTGTTATATAGAAAGATTTCACTGGATTTATAGTTTGTCTCCCTGTAGCAAATATACCCCTAAAAGCAGCAATCAAGTTCAATTCAGTAAATTAACAATACTTTGGAGTATCTGGAAATGAACTCATTTCAGTTGACAAACTATTTTCACTTAAATATATGTACTATAAACTAATTTATTCTCTTCCTGCTCCTGTTATTGAGATTTGTGGATTTAAAATTTTTTGCCCGTTCCTGTTTTAATCACTGCCACCTGTCTGATTAGCTCCATGACATAAAACTCTTTTCTATACACTAAATGCAAAATAAGTGAAGCAAATTTAATGGGGAACCTTAAAATTGGCCCAAGGATATTTACTGTATAATGGCCACAGTTGGACTACAGGAAGCCTCCTAGCTTATTGATTTGTGTACCAGTCCGCTGAGAGCCATCACGCAGCACTGTGCACTCTCTCCGGCAGTTACATCGTGGTTGGCTTTCCAAGTGTTAATGTAAATCCCAGTGTATTCGGATGGTACTCGGGGTCTCAGCAACGTTAATAAAACACAGGCAACGCCAGTACGTATTGAATTACCAATGTTTCAGAGCTATAAGCTTTATTTATCAAGATATGTTTTGATAAAAAAGCTTCTAGCTCATCCAAATACACTGGGATTTATATATATATATATATGTATATATATATATATATATATATATACATATATATATATACATATATATTTCCAGCTCGGAAAGGAAGAAACATCAAAACATTATTATAATCGTATCTGGAAGACATACGTATCTTGGTGTGAACGCCGCTGTTCACCTCCGTCTGATTTCAAGGTATCACGTCTTTTTCTGCAGTCCGGTTTATCAGCAGGCCTTCGTCTAGGATCTTTGAAGGTTTAGGTGTCGGCGCTGTCCATTTTCGTTCAGAAAAAACTAGCATTATTGCCGGATGTCCAAACCTTTCTACAGGGAGTAATCAGACTACAACCTCCATTTGTGCCACCAACGGCCCCATGGGACTTTGACTTGGTCCTTTCTTTTCTCCTGTCTGCTCTGTTTGAGCCTCTACAGACGGTGGAGATTAAGTTTTTAACTTGGAAGGTGGTTCTCCTTTTGGCGCTCACCTACGCTAGGCGTGTGTCGGAGCTCGGGGCTCTATCCTGTCGCCCGCCTTACCTCATTTTCCACGAGGATAGGGCTGAGCTTCGTACGCAGATGTCCTTGCTTCAGAAGGTGGTGTCTGTGTTTCACATAAACCAGCCAATTGTGGTTCCAATGTTTAAAGAAGATTCTCCGGCCTCCAAATCATTAGATGTTGTTAGAGCTCTTCGGATCTATGTTGATAGGACAGCATCTATCCAGAAATCGGATGTGCTTTTGTTCGCTTTGATATGGCGCGGCCAGGTTGGCCGGCTTCAAAGCAAACTATTTCTCGTTGAATTCATCTGACAATCAGACTGGCAGTCAACGTGCTCGGTAGGTCCTTTGTGGGCGGCTGCCTGTGGTGTTTCTTTGTCGAGCGGCCACTTGGTCAGGCAGGCATACTTTGTAAAGTTTTACCGTTTTGACACTTTTGCAGCCTCTGCCTCGCAGTATGGCTGTGCTGTTTTGCAGAGTTTTCTTATTTGTTCATGCCTGTTGTAGCTTTTCTTCTCCTTTCTCCTTATATTCCAGCTCTCCTCGGGCACAGTTTTTTAAGACTGACCTGTTGTGGGATATAGAGGGGGAGGAGCTAGCTACCATTCAAATTTATTAAAGTGCCAGCTCCCGGTTAACCCACTGCTATACCCCACTGTATTGAGACTCCAGTCACGCTTGTGGAATCGGAGAAAGGGATTTATCGGTAAGTACCAAAATCCTGATAAATATATATATATGATGTGCAGTCAGGTGAAGCAGGTTAGCAGAGCTGTTCCTGTCATACTTAGGTATACTCAGGGCCAGATTAAGGTGGGGGCGACAGGGGCGGTCGACCCTGGGCCCCCACACAGGGTCAATGTGACCCTACCGAGAACAGGTGCCAACGGCACCTGTTCCCGGGAGGAGGGCGCTCTGAATCTGCGGCTATTCTACTGCATGCAGCAGCACAGTCAGTGCTGCTGCATCAGCTTGGGGCAGGGCGGTAGTGTGGATGGCACATTAGTGCCGTCCGCACTACACTACACAGCACAAACACACAGCCACCGGCACCGGCAGCTGTGTGTTTGTTTTAGCAGCTGATGAGAGTCAGACAGACTCTCATCGGCTGCTGCGACCAACGCCGGAGCCGGGCTATCTTCCAGCTCCCGCAGTGGCTGATGGGAGAGACGTCATGACGTCTCTCACATCATGCAGAGTGGGCCAGCCCCGGAGGACGCCGGATGGAGGAGCAGATGACGGAGCGGGGATTAAGGTAAGTGGAGGATTTTTTTTCGGGTGTGTCTGGCCGGGGGGGGGGACTACTACTAGGAACACTGTTGAGGGTACTACTAGGGGCACTGCTGGGGGTTCTGCACACTGGTGGGACAACTACTGGGGGACACCGCATAGAGGGGAATTACTACTAGGGGTACTCCTGGGGGGACTACTGTTGAGGGGCGACTGCTACTGGGGGCACTGCTGGGGCAGACTGCTACTGGGGGCACTGCTGGGGCAGACTGCTACTGGGGGCATGGCTGTAGCTTGAAGGGGGCCTCTGCAACTTAGTTGCCCTGGGGCCCCCACAAGCCTTAACCCGGACCTGGGTATACTCTAATGTTTTTACTATAAAAATTATAAGAAAAATTTAAGAAAATATTATAAATATATTCTTTGTATTATTCTAATCATTTTTATAGTCAAAACTCTGGAGTAAAAAGTGTATGGCAGGTGAGGCACTGCCTCCCCTGTCTACACTTTCCGCACATCCCTAAACAAAACACACCACCACATTTCCAGCACTACATACTGCTGCACCTTTGTATAATGTGCACATGAACCCTCTTGTTCATATACAGTATGTATCTGTAAATCTGGCTCTGATACTAGTCAGAGCCTCCCAGCCATTTACCTCACTGCACGTCACTGATATATATATATATATATACACATATATATATATATATATATATATATATATATATATGGATATTGTAGACGGCTCTCTGACGACTGGAAATATATATATATACAGTCCAGTAGGGCGCAGGGAATCCAAATAAATCTAAGCGGTATCGGCGGCACTCAGCCAATATCACTTGGTTATACAGTGTATGTATATATATATATATATATATATATATACATACACACACATACAGGTATATATATGTGTGTACAGTTACGATGATAATTTGATGTGTGTTACTTGATATTTCTTTGTCTGTATTAGGAATGTACCTATGCTACAAAATATCAATATCAGGTGTATAACTGCCAATCACAATTTGTATGTAAGAAATGCAATGTTTGTATTATATTTTCTGCATGCTGACTCGTATAAATAAAGCTGAGTTTTAGATTAACTGCCATTTGTTCCATCTGCTTTTCATTCCTTTGGAAATTATAGATAGATTGAGTTACTTATTGATTGGAAGTCTGCTTTCCATCTATATATAGCTATGTCTTGATGTGTTTTTTTTTTTACTAGCAGTGATTATTGCTTCCAGTTAATACAAACTAAATTTAGCTATCTTAAACTGAAAGGGAACTGTTTACTGAGTGCCTGATTCAGCAAGGAACACAATTCTGTGTATATGCACGCACCGCAGTTCCTAATATCAGCGGTGCTATTTAAATGTGTGCATTCACATTGCGAACGCAGCCTGACATAAGAACGCCCACTTCCCTTACTCACATCCGTATACTAGGGCAACATAGCCAAACAATCAGTAACATCTTACCCATATGCACAGTTAAGGAAGCCCAGACCTCACTCAGGAATTGCTTACTTCAATGCATGTTATGAGTTCTCAGTCTGCATCTGGTAGAGCAGTTTCTAATTTATTCACGCCCATGCAACAGCGTTAAAACGCACTGGCATGCCTGCGTTCGCCCAACCACCCCCCTGTTACCACCCACAAACAGCACTTCCTGTCAATCACTCTGTACACAGTCTGCGTAGCCTCTGCGATGCATATACATGCGCAGTGCAAATTAATCGACCGATTGCGTGCATATATGTAACTGTGGCCCTGATACAGAGCCGGACGCTCTGACAGAGCGCTCACTCTGAATCAGGGCCGGTCTTTTTTTTTGACCACCCACAGCTATAGCGAGCGGCCAGGAAGATGGTCGCGATGGTCAAGACCATCGCGGCCATCGGGCTTGCGACGAGACCCTTGTGGTAGGGTCTCGTTGCCGCAAGCCTCAGAGAGATTTCGGCTATAACAGAGCCGAAATCTCTCCCACTGACATCACTCGTTCACATGGGGACACCTCCGTTTGGGCAGCCACTCCCCTGGCCCACCCACCAAAGGGGGCGTGCTGTCACTCAACATCGACAGCACGCCCCCCTTTGGTACGAGACACGGAGCGACGGATTGCCCGTCGCTATCCGGGTCTCGCGCATGCGCACGACGGAGCACTCTGGGCCACCATCGACCCGGTTGCGAGCGCTCAATGCTTGCGACCGGGTCTGAATCAGGCCCAGTGTTCCTTGCTGAATCAAGCCCTGAGAACATAGAGATAAACAGACAGATTGGTGGGCCAGGATTATGATAGAAAAAAAGGCTCTCCCAATATAAAACTTTATAATGAATTGCTCTATTTTTTAAATCTATCAAACCATAAAGCTAACACAAACAATGCATAAAAGCAATATGATATGTCAAATGGTCAAATACAATACTAAAGATAAAAAAGAGTGCAAATGCTGGAGAAAGATCCCTTAACTGCTTCAGTACTAGGTACAACTGCCATCAGAAATTGTGGGGCCTAGGACTGACAAAATAGGCCAGGCCCCCCCTTGCCACATTTCCCTCTGTCTCTCAGTGCCACACCCCCACATTCCCCTCACATATTAAGTAGGGGTGTGCACCGGCCACTTTTCGTGTTTTGTGTTTTGGTTTTGGATCTGGATCTTTCTTCGTGTTTTGGATCTGGATTGGTTTTGCCAAAACCACCCTTCCGTGTTTTGGGTTCTGGGTTTTGTGTTTTGGATCTGTATTTTTTTTTTAAAAAGCATAAAAACAGCTAAAATCACAGAATTTGTTGGTTTCTCTGCTCCTATGCTATTATTAACCTCAATAACCTTAATTTCCATTCATTTCCAGTCTATTCTGAACACCTCACACCTCACAATAGTGTTTTCATGTCCAAAAGGTTGCACCGAGGTAGCTGGATGACTATGCTAAGCGACACGAGTGGGCGGCACAAACACGTGACCCATCTAGGAGTGACACTGCAGTGGCAGACAGGATGGCAGTTAGAAAAACTAGGCCCCAAACTGTACATAATGCAAAGAAAAAAAAGAAGTGCAAGATGGAATTGTCCTTGGGCCCTCCCACCCACCCTTATGTTGTATAAACAGGACATGCACACTTTAACAAATCAATCATTTCAGCGCCAGGGTCTGCCACACAACTGTGGCTGAAATGATTGGTTCGTTTGGGCCCCCACAAAACAAGCTGGCAATTAATGTGTCCCTGCACAAACTGGCTCTACGGAGGCAAGATGTCATCCTCATCCTCCTCATCCACCGATTCCTCACCCTCTTCAGTGTGTACATCCTCATCCTCACAAAGTATTAACTCGTCCCCACTTGAATCCACCACCACAGGTCCCTCTGTACCTTCTGGAGGCTGGTCTGCCTGGAAGAGCTGATAATTCATTTTGATGAACATCATCTTCTCCACATTCTGTGGAAGCAACCTCCTACGCCTTTCGCTGACAAGGTTCCCGGCTGCACTAAACACTCTTTCGGAGTACACACTGGAGGGGGGGCAACTCAGGTAAAATAGAGCCAGCTTGTACAGGGGCCTCCAAATTGCCTCTTTTTCCTGCCAGTACAGGTATGGACTGTCTGACATGCCTACTTGGATGCTGTCACCGATGTAATCCTCCACCATTCTGTCAATGGTGACAGTATCATATGCAGTGACAGTAGACATGTCAGAAATTGTTGCCAGGTCCTTCAGTCCGGACCAGATGTCCAAACTTGGTCCTGCCTGCCCTGCATCACCGCCAGCGGGTTGCTTAGGATACCTAAGTTTTTTCCTGGCAGCCCCAGTTGCGGGAGAAAATGAAGAAGGAGCCGTTGACGTGTCACGTTCCGCTTCAGCTGACAGTGTGTTCACCAGCAGGTCTTTGCACCTCTGCAGGCTTGTGTCGGCCGGAAAGAGAGACACCACATAGGCTTTAAACCTAGGATCAAGCACGGTGGCCAAAATGTAGTGGTCTGATTTCAACAGATTGACCACCCTGGAATCCTGGCAAAGCAAATGAAGGGCTTCATCCACAAGTCCCACATGCCGAGCGGAATCGCTCCGTCTTAGCTCCTCCTTCACTTTCTCCAGCTGCTTCTGCAAAAGCCTGATGAGGGGAATGACCTGACTCAAGCTGGCTGTGTCTGAACTGACTTCACGTGTGGCAAGTTCGAAGGGCTGGAGAACCTTGCACAACACGGAAATCATTCTCCACTGCGCTTGAGTCAGGTGCATACCCCCTCCTTTGCCTATGTCATAGGTGGATGTATAGGCTTGTATGGCCTTTTGCTGCTCCTCCATCCTCTGAAGCATATAGAGGGTTGAGTTCCACCGCGTCACAACCTCTTGCTTCAGGTGATGGCAGGGCAGGTTCAAGAGTGTTTGCTGGCGCTCCAGTCTTCGGCACGCAGTCGCTGAATGGCGAAAGTGGCCAGAAATTTTTCGGGCCACCCAAAGCGTCTCCTGCACGCCCCTGTCGCTTTTCAGAAAATTCTGCACCACCAAGTTTATTGTGTGAGCAAAACATGGGACGTGCTGGAATTTGCCCAGATGTAATGCCCGCACAATATTGGTGGCGTTGTCAGATATCACAAATCCCCAGGAGAGTCTAAGTGGGGTAAGCCACTGGGCGATGATTTCCCTCAGTTTCTCTAAGAGGTTGTCGGCGGTGTGCCTCTTACTGAAACCGGTGATACACAGCGTAGCCTGCCTTGTAACGAGCTGGCGTTTCTGAGATGCTGCTACTGGTGACGCTGCTGCTGTTGCTGCGTAAGGTGATACATCTACCCAGTGGGCTGTCACAGTCATATAGTCCTTAGTCTGCCCTGTTCCACTTGTCCACATGTCCGTGGTTAAGTGGACATTGTGTACAACGGCATTTTTCAGGACACTGAGGACACTTTTTCTGACGTTTCTGTACAGTCTCGGTATCGCCTGCCTAGTGAAGTGGAATCTAGACGGGATTTGGAACCGGGGACACACTACCTCCATCAATTGTCTAAATCCCACTGCACTAATGGCGGATACCGGACGCACGTCTAACACCAACATAGCAGTCAAGGCCTCAGTTATACGTTTTGCTTCAGGATGACTGCTGTCGTACTTCATCCTCCTCGCTAAGGACTGTTGGAGGGTCAATTGTTTAGTAAAAGTAGTGGTGTTCCTACTTCCTCTCTGGGATGATGAACGACTCCCAGCAGCAGCAACAGCAGCAGCGGCAGCAGTAGGCGTAGCAATGCAGGATCCTCCAGAGGAATCCCGGATAGGAGAGTCAGTCATGCCAGTGACATGGCCTGCAGGACTACTTCCGATCCTGACTAAGGAGGAAATTGACGAGGAGGGAGTTGACGGTGTGGTTTGCAGGCGCTTGGATACAACAGGACAACGGGATTTAGGTGTCCCTGGACTGCTTACGGTCTTAGCCAAAGTTTCTGAACTTGACAGTAACTTTTTATGAACGCGCTGCAGGTGCCGTATAAGGGAGGATGTTCCTAGGTGGTTGACGTCCCTACCCCTACTTATTTCACCTTTACATATGGTACATATGGCAAGACAGTTGTTGTCCGGATTTGGATAGAAATATTGCCAGACCAAAGAGGTGGAATGTTTGGTCTTCTGCCCAGGCATGACCGTGATGGGCTTTTTCATCCCACGGACAACAACTGTCTCCCCCGGAGCCTGATTTAAACAAACCACATCACCATCAGAATCCTCCTCGCCAACTTCCTCCTCAGCGCCAGCTACACCAGTATCCTCATCCTGTTGTACTTCAACAGTGACATCTTCAATTTGCATATCAGCAAGTGGACTGTGGGTGCTCCTTTCAGCACTTGCAGGGGGCGTGCAAATGGTGAAAGAGCCACCTCTTCCCGTCCAGTGCTGGGAAGGTCAGGCATCGCAACCACCACCACACTTGGACTCTCCTTGGGGATTTGTGATATCTTCTTAGAAAGCACAGTTCTTCGCTGTGCTTTTGCCAGCTTAACTCTTTTGATTTTTTTAGTGGGAGGAGGGCTTCCATCGTCATGTGAAGCTGAACCACTAGTCATGAACATACTAGGGATCGACCTTAACCGTTCCTTGCCACTCCGTGTCGTAAATGGCATATTGGCAAGTTTACGTTTCTCTTCAGCTGATTTAAATGTCTTTTTCAAGGTCATTTTCCTGAACTTTGCCATTTGGGATTGTATGTGCCCCTCTACTATGACATTGGGCATCGGCCTTGGCAGACGACGTTGATGGCAATGTTATCGTCTATGTCATGACTAGTGCAGCAGCTTCAGCACTAGGAGGAAGTGGTTCTTGATCTTTCTCTATTTTATTTTTATCGGAGAAAGTTTGGTCCTCCATTTATGTTATATCGATTTGATATATACGTGCGGCTAAACACAGAAAATAATTTTTTTTTTGGTTTGGACTGGAGTGTACTTTCAGGGGTTACAGCACCCTTTAACGGTCAAGCCAGCCGGCCCTTTACTTATGACACAGGCGCACGCTTGGCACTACTTTGTTGATGCACGTGCGGCTACTGCGCACACAATTCACAAACACAGAAAATAATTTTTTTTTTGGTTTGGACTGGAGTGTACTTTGGGGGTTACAGCACCCTTTAACGGTCAAGCCAGCCGGCCCTTTACTTATGACACAGGCGCACTCTTGGCACTACTTTGTTGATGCACGTGCGGCTACTGCGCACACAATTCACAAACACAGAAAATAATTTTTTTTTTGGTTTGGACTGGAGTGTACTTTGGGGGTTACAGCACCCTTTAACGGTCAAGCCAGCCGGCCCTTTACTTATGACACAGGCGCACTCTTGGCACTACTTTGTTGATGCACGTGCGGCTACTGCGCACACAATTCACAAACACAGAAAATAATTTTTTTTTTGGTTTGGACTGGAGTGTACTTTCGGGGGTTACAGCACCCTTTAACGGTCAAGCCAGCCGGCCCTTTACTTATGACACAGGCGCACGCTTGGCACTACTTTGTTGATGCACGTGCGGCTACTGCGCACACAATTCACAAACACAGAAAATAATTTTTTTTTTGGTTTGGACTGGAGTGTACTTTGGGGGTTACAGCACCCTTTAACGGTCAAGCCAGCCGGCCCTTTACTTATGACACAGGCGCACTCTTGGCACTACTTTGTTGATGCACGTGCGGCTACTGCGCACACAATTCACAAACACAGAAAATAATTTTTTTTTTGGTTTGGACTGGAGTGTACTTTCGGGGGTTACAGCACCCTTTAACGGTCAAGCCAGCCGGCCCTTTACTTATGACACAGGCGCACGCTTGGCACTACTTTGTTGATGCACGTGCGGCTACTGCGCACACAATTCACAAACACAGAAAATAATTTTTTTTTTGGTTTGGACTGGAGTGTACTTTCGGGGGTTACAGCACCCTTAACGGTCAAGCCAGCCGGCCCTTTACTTATGACACAGGCGCACGCTTGGCACTACTTTGTTGATGCACGTGCGGCTACTGCGCACACAATTCACAAACACAGAAAATAATTTTTTTTTTGGTTTGGACTGGAGTGTACTTTCGGGGGTTACAGCACCCTTAACGGTCAAGCCAGCCGGCCCTTTACTTATGACACAGGCGCACGCTTGGCACTACTTTGTTGATGCACGTGCGGCTACTGCGCACACAATTCACAAACACAGAAAATCATTTTTTTTTTGGTTTGGACTGGAGTGTACTTTCGGGGGTTACAGCACCCTTAACGGTCAAGCCAGCCGGCCCTTTACTTATGACACAGGCGCACGCTTGGCACTACTTTGTTGATGCACGTGCGGCTACTGCGCACACAATTCACAAACACAGAAAATAATTTTTTTTTTGGTTTGGACTGGAGTGTACTTTGGGGGTTACAGCACCCTTTAATGGTCAAGCCAGCCGGCCCTTTACTTATGACACAGGCGCACGCTTGGCACTACTTTGTTGATGCACGTGCGGCTACTGCGCACACAATTCACAAACACAGAAAATAATTTTTTTTTTGGTTTGGACTGGAGTGTACTTTCGGGGGTTACAGCACCCTTAACGGTCAAGCCAGCCGGCCCTTTACTTATGACACAGGCGCACGCTTGGCACTACTTTGTTGATGCACGTGCGGCTACTGCGCACACAATTCACAAACACAGAAAATAATTTTTTTTTTGGTTTGGACTGGAGTGTACTTTCGGGGGTTACAGCACCCTTTAATGGTCAAGCCAGCCGGCCCTTTACTTATGACACAGGCGCACGCTTGGCACTAATTTGTTGATGCACGTGCGGCTACTGCGCACACAATTCACAAACACAGAAAATAATTTTTTTTTTGGTTTGGACTGGAGTGTACTTTCGGGGGTTACAGCACCCTTTAATGGTCAAGCCAGCCGGCCCTTTACTTATGACACAGGCGCACGCTTGGCACTACTTTGTTGATGCACGTGCGGCTACTGCGCACACAATTCACAAACACAGAAAATAATTTTTTTTTTGGTTTGGACTGGAGTGTACTTTCGGGGGTTACAGCACCCTTAACGGTCAAGCCAGCCGGCCCTTTACTTATGACACAGGCGCACGCTTGGCACTACTTTGTTGATGCACGTGCGGCTACTGCGCACACAATTCACAAACACAGAAAATAATTTTTTTTTAGGTTTGGACTGGAGTGTACTTTGGGGGTTACAGCACCCTTTAACGGTCAAGCCAGCCGGCCCTTTACTTATGACACAGGCGCACGCTTGGCACTACTTTGTTGATGCACGTGCGGCTACTGCGCACACAATTCACAAACACAGAAAATAATTTTTTTTTTGGTTTGGACTGGAGTGTACTTTCGGGGGTTACAGCACCCTTAACGGTCAAGCCAGCCGGCCCTTTACTTATGACACAGGCGCACGCTTGGCACTACTTTGTTGATGCACGTGCGGCTACTGCGCACACAATTCACAAACACAGAAAATAAATTTTTTTTTGGTTTGGACTGGAGTGTACTTTGGGGGTTACAGCACCCTTTAACGGTCAAGCCAGCCGGCCCTTTACTTATGACACAGGCGCACGCTTGGCACTACTTTGTTGATGCACGTGCGGCTACTGCGCACACAATTCACAAACACAGAAAATAATTTTTTTTTTGGTTTGGACTGGAGTGTACTTTCCCGGGTTACAGCACCCTTAACGGTCAAGCCAGCCGGCCCTTTACTTATGACACAGGCGCACGCTTGGCACTACTTTGTTGATGCACGTGCGGCTACTGCGCACACAATTCACAAACACAGAAAATAATTTTTTTTTTGGTTTGGACTGGAGTGTACTTTGGGGGTTACAGCACCCTTTAACGGTCAAGCCAGCCGGCCCTTTACTTATGACACAGGCGCACGCTTGGCACTACTTTGTTGATGCACGTGCGGCTACTGCGCACACAATTCACAAACACAGAAAATAATTTTTTTTTGGTTTGGACTGGAGTGTACTTTGGGGGTTACAGCACCCTTTAACGGTCAAGCCAGCCGGCCCTTTACTTATGACACAGGCGCACGCTTGGCACTACTTTGTTGATGCACGTGCGGCTACTGCGCACACAATTCACAAACACAGAAAATATTTTTTTTTTTTGTTTGGACTGGAGTGTACTTTCGGGGGTTACAGCACCCTTAACGGTCAAGCCAGCCGGCCCTTTACTTATGACACAGGCGCACGCTTGGCACTACTTTGTTGATGCACGTGCGGCTACTGCGCACACAATTCACAAACACAGAAAATAATTTTTTTTTTGGTTTGGACTGGAGTGTACTTTGGGGGTTACAGCACCCTTTAACGGTCAAGCCAGCCGGCCCTTTACTTATGACACAGGCGCACTCTTGGCACTACTTTGTTGATGCACGTGCGGCTACTGCGCACACAATTCACAAACACAGAAAATTATTTTTTTTTTGGTTTGGACTGGAGTGTACTTTCGGGGGTTACAGCACCCTTTAACGGTCAAGCCAGCCGGCCCTTTACTTATGACACAGGCGCACGCTTGGCACTACTTTGTTGATGCACGTGCGGCTACTGCGCACACAATTCACAAACACAGAAAATAATTTTTTTTTTGGTTTGGACTGGAGTGTACTTTCGGGGGTTACAGCACCCTTAACGGTCAAGCCAGCCGGCCCTTTACTTATGACACAGGCGCACGCTTGGCACTACTTTGTTGATGCACGTGCGGCTACTGCGCACACAATTCACAAACACAGAAAATAATTTTTTTTTTGGTTTGGACTGGAGTGTACTTTCGGGGGTTACAGCACCCTTAACGGTCAAGCCAGCCGGCCCTTTACTTATGACACAGGCGCACGCTTGGCACTACTTTGTTGATGCACGTGCGGCTACTGCGCACACAATTCACAAACACAGAAAATAATTTTTTTTTTGGTTTGGACTGGAGTGTACTTTGGGGGTTACAGCACCCTTTAATGGTCAAGCCAGCCGGCCCTTTACTTATGACACAGGCGCACGCTTGGCACTACTTTGTTGATGCACGTGCGGCTACTGCGCACACAATTCACAAACACAGAAAATAATTTTTTTTTTGGTTTGGACTGGAGTGTACTTTGGGGGTTACAGCACCCTTTAATGGTCAAGCCAGCCGGCCCTTTACTTATGACACAGGCGCACGCTTGGCACTACTTTGTTGATGCACGTGCGGCTACTGCGCACACAATTCACAAACACAGAAAATAATTTTTTTTTTGGTTTGGACTGGAGTGTACTTTCGGGGGTTACAGCACCCTTAACGGTCAAGCCAGCCAGCCCTTTACTTATGACACAGGCGCACGCTTGGCACTACTTTGTTGATGCACGTGCGGCTACTGCGCACACAATTCACAAACACAGAAAATAATTTTTTTTTTGGTTTGGACTGGAGTGTACTTTCGGGGGTTACAGCACCCTTTAATGGTCAAGCCAGCCGGCCCTTTACTTATGACACAGGCGCACGCTTGGCACTACTTTGTTGATGCACGTGCGGCTACTGCGCACACAATTCACAAACACAGAAAATAATTTTTTTTTGTTTGGACTGGAGTGTACTTTCGGGGGTTACAGCACCCTTTAATGGTCAAGCCAGCCGGCCCTTTACTTATGACACAGGCGCACGCTTGGCACTACTTTGTTGATGCACGTGCGGCTACTGCGCACACAATTCACAAACACAGAAAATAATTTTTTTTTTGGTTTGGACTGGAGTGTACTTTCGGGGGTTACAGCACCCTTAACGGTCAAGCCAGCCGGCCCTTTACTTATGACACAGGCGCACGCTTGGCACTACTTTGTTGATGCACGTGCGGCTACTGCGCACACAATTCACAAACACAGAAAATAATTTTTTTTTTGGTTTGGACTGGAGTGTACTTTGGGGGTTACAGCACCCTTTAACGGTCAAGCCAGCCGGCCCTTTACTTATGACACAGGCGCACGCTTGGCACTACTTTGTTGATGCACGTGCGGCTACTGCGCACACAATTCACAAACACAGAAAATAATTTTTTTTTTGGTTTGGACTGGAGTGTACTTTCGGGGGTTACAGCACCCTTTAATGGTCAAGCCAGCCGGCCCTTTACTTATGACACAGGCGCACGCTTGGCACTACTTTGTTGATGCACGTGCGGCTACTGCGCACACAATTCACAAACACAGAAAATAATTTTTTTTTTGGTTTGGACTGGAGTGTACTTTCCCGGGTTACAGCACCCTTAACGGTCAAGCCAGCCGGCCCTTTACTTATGACACAGGCGCACGCTTGGCACTACTTTGTTGATGCACGTGCGGCTACTGCGCACACAATTCACAAACACAGAAAATAATTTTTTTTTTGGTTTGGACTGGAGCGTACTTTGGGGGTTACAGCACCCTTTAACGGTCAAGCCAGCCGGCCCTTTACTTATGACACAGGCGCACGCTTGGCACTACTTTGTTGATGCACGTGCGGCTACTGCGCACACAATTCACAAACACAGAAAATAATTTTTTTTTTGGTTTGGACTGGAGTGTACTTTGGGGGTTACAGCACCCTTTAACGGTCAAGCCAGCCGGCCCTTTACTTATGACACAGGCGCACGCTTGGCACTACTTTGTTGATGCACGTGCGGCTACTGCGCACACAATTCACAAACACAGAAAATAATTTTTTTTTTTGTTTGGACTGGAGTGTACTTTCGGGGGTTACAGCACCCTTAACGGTCAAGCCAGCCGGCCCTTTACTTATGACACAGGCGCACGCTTGGCACTACTTTGTTGATGCACGTGCGGCTACTGCGCACACAATTCACAAACACAGAAAATATTTTTTTTTTGGTTTGGACTGGAGTGTACTTTCGGGGGTTACAGCACCCTTTAACGGTCAAGCCAGCCGGCCCTTTACTTATGACACAGGCGCACGCTTGGCACTACTTTGTTGATGCACGTGCGGCTACTGCGCACACAATTCACAAACACAGAAAATATATTATTTTTTTAGCACTTGGGGGAGCACCCCTGATGGACAGAGCACCCCCTGGACAACACTACAGCACTCCTTTAGGACTGGGACACTGCACAGGACTTTGGAGTGGACACAGCCCCTATGGAGAACTGACTGCACAACACAGTCCAGCCAGCCCCTATGGACTTTGAAGTAGTGGACACAGCCCCTATTAACAACAGCAGCACAGCACAACACAGCCAGCCCCTATGGACTTTGAAGTAGTGGACAACAGCAGCACTACACTACACTACACTACACAGCCCTAACTCCCACCCTCCCTCTTCACTGTCCACAGCCGAGTGAGAAAATGGCGCCGACGCGGGTACCTTATATAGGATCCAAAACCCGCGAGACTCGGAAGGCGGGATGATGACGTTTTGCCTCGATTTCAGATCCGAGTCAGGCGGGAAAAGTCGAGCCTGACTCGGATCAGACTCGGATCGGGGGGGTTCGGGGGGGTTCGGATTTCAGAAATCCGAACCCGCTCACCCCTAATATTAAGGGGCGTGTCCACGGGGGTCTTGAGGCAGCTGACGCTGGCGGGTTTCAAACTTGCAGTATAAGTGTTATACTGCAAGTTCTGTTTACCGGCGCAAGCGTCAAGCCAGACTGTGGAGAACCACAGAGGATGGAGAAGAGCCGGCTGTCACTCAGCAGCGCTGCGGGAGTCTTGTGTTAAGCAGCACTGCTTAAGAAATCAGGAGATTGTACCCACCTGGTAAAATCGGTACAGCCCATTTGCCGGTACAGCCCTTTAAAAACCGTTACTGTGCCGGCTAAAACGGTAGAGTTGGAGGTTATGCCCTGTGTCTCTCGGAATCGGTATGTAACACCGCCAGATCTAGGCCTGGCAGATGAAATCCCGATGCCGGAAGGCTGGTAGATGAAGATCCCAACAAGGATAAGTACCCTAACCCTTCCTCCCCTTAACCCTAACCCTCCATTAGTGGTGCCAAACCTTAACCTCCCTCCGTAGTGCCTAACCCTAACCTCCCCCCCATAGTTTTAACTATTGTGGCCACGCTCCGAAAAGCAAAGCTTTTCTCAGCTTTCTAATTTGATCTTTGACAAAAATGGGGAAACCAAAATGACCATTGAGAAAAATGGGGACTGCAGTATCTTGCATTATTATGCTGAAAGAAGGATATATCACCGGTATCTATTGCATGCAGCCTTTGGTAAATAGCAGGGAGACTTAAAGCATATGGAAATTGCTGATCTACATGATTTTCAGGGGGAAAGGCATTAATAAATAGGCTTCTAAGTGTCTACCCTGCCCAGAACGGTCTTAAGGCCGGTACACACTAGATGATGTCTAGTGTGTACCGACCCCATTCATGACAGCACCCGGAAGGATCAGGGGCACCGAGGGGGGGGATAGTGGGTACTAATTACCAAGGCCCATGCTTGCAGGAGGGGCCCTTTGGGGGCTCGGGTCCGACGCTCCCCCTCCTAGACTTGTCAACGGAGCAGCACAGTAATTACAGGGAGGCTGCTGCCGCTGAGTGCAGCAGCAGTCTCCTCTGCCTGCATCATATAGGAAATGGAGAGCGATCCCACTGATTGCGCTCCCCCCTGGATCTACTCTTGACTGAGGGGCACAACAGCTCCCACATGTGGAGCATGTGGCGTCACTTTGCTATTTTTTGTAAAGAGGTATGCCAGCAGCGACGGTGGGGGCCATGCGGCATTCGGGAGCATGGCCCTTGCTAACGATGTCGCCAGAGGGGGCGATGTCGCTGATGATGCACAGGAGCGCGTATCGTCAGTGACATTGAGGGTACACACTAGACGATGTGCCCAATATATCGTCCGATCCGGCCAGATTGAACGACATCTCATCTAGTGCAAGGGTTCTCAAACTCGGTTTTCAGGACCTGACACAGATCACATTTTCCAGGTCACCTAGCAGGTGCACAGGTGTATTCCTTACTCACTAATACATTTTAAAAGATCCACAGATGGAGCTAATTATTTAACTTGTGATTCTATGATGAATCCTGGAAAACATGCACTGTTTGGGGTCCTGAGGACTGAGTCTGAGAACCTGTGGTCTAGTTTGTACCTACTTCCCAGCATTACACAGAGAGAGCAGTGATCCTTAAACATCCCCATTATAACTCCTAATACGTTTCCATTCTAACATAATAATGGTGTCATAAAAGAGACGAAGATGGCATCTTGGAATCATGGACTTTGTAACCTCATCAACCTGGCTGTGGTGTTACTATGGATAAACACACATGTAAAGCACCTGGGGATTACCAGAATGGGAATGTAAAATATATTACAGAAGATAACCCAGTCTGTAATCTTGCAGTAATTGCCACGTGAATCCATGCCTTGGTAATTGAACAATAATACTTTACCCCTTCCCATCAGACGGAAAAGAAACACATAGGAAGGAACAAGTCAGTCATCATGATGGTTTTCCCTTCCTGGATATTTCAGGGAATTTACAGAATTGCAGGCTTTATAAAGAAAAAGTCATTTAGATTATCAACTAAAAATATACACAAAGCAGAAGAAATATAAACCAAAAGGTACCATTAATTAATCAACATGTTTGACAGAATGTGAAACTAATACAGCAATCAGGCTATAAAGGTTGCTGGGATGGTAAAACAATGTGTGTAAACATATTATAAATATGTACGGAATATTTCCTTACCAACTTCTGGGTTTTGCAGCAATACAGCATGGTGGTTTGGGCAGCACAATTTTTTTTATAATTTTCTTTATTTTGCCTGGCCATTAATTTTAACATAATCATGAAAAATATAACAGAAGTGACCACAAATGTTGCATTATCACAACCTGGAGTAATCATAAAAAAAGAACAAGATAAAAATGGAACATATGTCTCATAAAAAAAGACAACAGTGCACAGCCTTAATAAAGGCTGGCTAAAGGGATAAGGACGGGGAAGATGGGAGGATGAATGGGTGATCTACAGTAACGTCTATAAAAGAGTGTTCCAGACAGAAGGTTTTATTGTTACACTTGTGCACTATATACAGTATTTTGGCTGTTACCCCCTAGCAGATAATCCCACCACCAATCAGAGGGTCGTTGTCTGCCTTATTTATTTATTTGTGTTGAGGGCCCCAGGTCACCAATGATCCATCCAGCAGGCAGGCAGCGACCCTCTGCCCAGTGCCTGTCAGCACCCCAGCCTCTCAGAGTCAAGCAGACTCAGTCAGATCCAGCAGCCTAAGGCAGCAGCACCCCTCTCTGCCCAGTGACCTCCACTCTCCTAGCCTGAGCTAGCTTACTAGAGACAGACTTACTCTCATCTGGTGGTGGTTTGACTGTCTCAGGCCTAGAAGTAGGAGCTGGGACCACCCCTGCTACAGTGCTGATGCCTAGCTTCTCCTGTCCTGATGCCTGATAGGTGCTGGGCGGCGGTGGGTAGCAAGTGAAGGCGGAGCCATGAGTTGTCACTCATGACTCAGTTCAGCAAAGGCCCATGGGAGGAGTGGCCGTGGCTGGTCATGCCCGGGCTGGGTGTGTATTCACTATGCCGCAGCCAGAAACCACAAAGCCGTGGGATGCCCCTATGTTTGTTTAGAATGCCTATGCCTAGAGCCGGCTCTGGCCTGAGGAGGCTGATACTTGTACTATTATGTGTGTCTAATTTTGGACAGGAAAAAGTGTGCTTTGACATACGTGGGAACTCAGTTCTGTCTTTTGAACAGATAGATAGTAAGTGGGCTTGACCTTCAAGGAATTTATATAGTGTACAGTATGCATGTGGCTGCACATTCATCAGAATAATTGCATATCTTTCTACCAATGATTTATAGTATTTCCGTTTGTGAAGCACTGGTAGGCACTATCTTCATTACTATGTATTATATCTAATTCCCAAATGTAACATACTAATTGCTGGGTTGGGTATGAGATCCCGGCGGTCAGGATGCCGCTGGCCAGAATACAGACATCGGCATCCCGACAGTCAGAATTCCGACACTCATAAGGACAGAAGGCAAGTCTAACCCTTACCCATACCCCTCCCCGGTGCCTAACCCTTACCTCTCCCCCACTGCCTAAACCTAACCTCCCCCTCCCCGCACCCTTAACCTAACACTCCCTCCCCGGTGCCTAACCCTAACCCTCCCTAGTGCCTAAACCTAACCTACCCCTCCCTGCACCCTAAACCTAACCCTCCCTCCCCGGTGCCTAACCCTAACCCTCCCTAGTGCCTAACCCTAACCCCCCCTAATGCCTAACCCCGCACCCTAACTCTCCCCCTAACGCCCGATACTTACCGTCGGGATGCCAGAGATCGGGATTCTGGTGCCGGGAACCCAACACTGTCTGGATTTCGGCGCAGGTATTTTGGCTGTCGGCATATCGCATGCCGGGATGCTGACTACATCCCGTTATTGGTAATACACACTGGGGTCAAGCCATATAAATACATGAGTGAATATTAAGAAAGTATTCTCAATTCACCATCATGAGCTTTGTGGCCAAATAGTACTACTTATAACTGTCTAATGTATTACTGCTATTCAGGCACAGTGGAGTGTGGAAATATATATATATATATATATATATATATTGTGATAGAAGCACTGGAAAAGTTGTGGATGGCATATATGTGTGTCCCAGATTTCTCACATATGTCTTTTAAACCCCCAGGAAAAGTCTGTTCTGCTGAACAGATTGGAATGTCGGCTTTGGTGAAAAGCCGGAATGGGTCCTGGGGGTGTGGATGTGAGGAGAGGGAAGGCTCCATCCACAGGCCACTCCGAGTGTTGGGCCTTTCAGCCTGGTAGCAGGCTCATTAGGGCTTGCACCTGGAAATGGCTGTTATAAGCTGGATTTAGTTCTGGCTGAGTGTCTCACACCTGGGAGAGCAGGCCCGCAGGCTAGCTTGCTCTGAGACATTGTTTTGATACTGACCTGTAAGTACTGTGGACGTGAACTTGTTTATAGTGTTCTGATAGTGAAGGAACCTACTGTCTAATTAGAACCCTGACGGGTTAGGATTTTGTTTATGTTTTGTGTTATTTATGTACCTGGTACAATAAAGACTGGCTCCGACCAGCTTGTACGAGAACCCCAGAATTGTGTCCTGCTTCTCTGGCTGCAGTTTGTGTAAAGAGGAAGTCCGTCTACCCCAGGAGGGGGACCCCTATCCCGACTGTGTCACAATATATATATGTCCAAAAAAAAACGGCACTCAGAGACAAATAAATGTATTGGACCTGACACAATACATTTATTTGTTGCTTTGAATTCTCTGAGTGTCGTTTTTTTTGGACCTATCTGTATTCGTGGATTGTGCACCAGAGGCAGCTGTGATGATGTTGGGAGTGCCGGCAGACTGTGGATTATATATATATATATTCCAGGGTGTCCACACTCCAATATAGCAGGAATACGGGCGGGGTGTTCAATTTAAAGGCAGCAGAACTGTCCATTTATATACAGAGAAAATAATCGGCACTCACCAGATATATGAAAAAAGACTTATTTATATATGCAAAAACAGGTTTTGAAATACCCATAGCAGCAAGATACAGGGGTTCAGTCCAGTCGACGTTTCGATCCCAATCCAGGATCTTTATCAAGACTTCAGCGACCATGCAACAACAATTCCAAATGAGCAGCCAAGTGCAGGATATACACCTTTCGTTTGTACCTACACTGGTACATGACAGGTTTGAATGTACAGTTGATCATTATAAACTTGGTAGAAAAATGAGACTACACGAGTTCTTTGGGAATAATAACAATACTATACCAGATCAACTATTTAAATCTCCTAGTAATTTTGATCCTCCGAGTACTAATGCTAGTATCAAAACTTTTTTGCGACTCATTGAACAGGATATGGCGCTGGTTACCAGTAAGCCTAAATATGACAATTTGAGTCCTGCTCAAAGATTGGCATTGAAGTCTTTGATCAAAAATGATAAAATAGTTGTGAGACAGGCTGATAAAGGTGGGGCAACAGTGGTTCAGGATTGGACTACATACAATAAGGAGATACTACGCCAACTATCTGATACTTCTACTTATACCAAGGTTGCCGTTAACCCGCTGCTTTCCGTCAAATGTAAAGTTGATACAACTATTAAACGTGCATGTCAACAGGGGTGGATTGATGCTAGAGTTGCCAGTTGCTTGGTGGTGGAACATCCAGTGTGCCCTATTTTATACACCCTTCCCAAGGTTCACAAGCAACTGGTAGACCCACCAGGGAGACCGATTATCTCCGCACGCAATTCAACATTACAGACAGTGGCTCAATTTATTGACTCTTTTCTCCAGGTGGCAGTAGTACAGATGCCTAGCTACTTAAGAGATACTGATGATTTTTTAAAAAATTTGAGATCAGTGAGTTTACCTGCAGGACCAATTTTGTTGGCCACATTGGATGTATCTTCGCTGTATACCGTAATTCCACATGAAGGTGGACTACATGCTATCAGACAAGCGTTGATTAATATTGATCATTGTGGCCCACCAATTGAGTTTCTGGTTGAACTCACTGAATTGGTTTTGACCAACAACTATTTTCAGTATGGCGGTAGCTTCCATATTCAAAATACCGGCACCGCCATGGGGTCGAATTTTGCTCCGGCGTACGCCAATTTGTACATGGCGGGGTATGAACAGACACACATCTTGCCAAACTTTATTGAGAATATAGTATTTTATAGACGGTTCATTGATGACCTCTTTATGATTTGGTCAGGTACAGAAACCCAGTTCATGGACATGGTCCATTATCTTAATGGTTTGGCTTCCTCCATTAAGTTCACTAGCAACATTCATCCCACGACATTCTGTGGCAAGTCTCAAGTGTATGCTAATTGACCACATACCAGCCCTTGCTAGTGGCGCAGATCGTGAATTAGCTTTGCGTAAATGTGAAGCTAGGTGGATTTTTTACCTTGATACATTGGCCCCTAGAGGACTTAATGAGTCCAACTCTTATAATATCTTTTAGAAGTAATATAGTGTTTTTGTTTAAAAAAAAAAAAATTTCTTTGAATTTTTTTACCTTGCACATGAGGATACTAATTTTTGTATGTTTTCTCATTTATATAGTTTTTTTATTTTAGTTTACTTTATTTTATTTTTTATGTTTTCAGTATTGGTGTTTATTAATAGCCATACTATTTACCCACAACGATTAACCATATTTCAAGTATACCAGTAGAATAGTAATAAAGAAATCTTCTTGCTTGTGCAATATGCTGGTAACCCAGTAGATGGCGTCTATATGGGCCAAGTTATACATTGGCTATGCGCTCCTATGTGATGGCACGCAGTCTAATTTGTTTTTTGACCATTAATATGGTCCGGACATGTGACTTCCGGTTTTCGCGTGCGTTCCACGGTGGTGGAGCGCATGCTACTTCCGGGGGTCGCGTTCCTTTAGTTTTAGAATGCTTGTTAACCTGACTGTTGTTTCTAATATGGATCTGACACGTGACCTCCGGTGTTGGCGTGCGTTCCACGGTGGTGGAGCGCATGCCACTTCCGGTTATCGCGTTTTTTCAATAATACTACAGCTTTAGAGCTGGTGTGTATAGCGCTGGTCCTATCGTAGGATCTGCACACAGGCAGGAATGCTCTACTTAAAGTAAGTGGTTCTATCTTGAGAGTCTAATGGTACTATTGTGTTTGTACTGTTTTTGGTACCCATCAGGCTGTGTGGCTGGGGGTGGCACCTTGTGTTAATTGTTTGGGGTATTTAGTCTGGCTAGTATGGTGATGGTGTATATCCTGCACTTGGCTGCTCATTTGGAATTGTTGTTGCATGGTCGCTGAAGTCTTGATAAAGATCCTGGACTGGGATCGAAACGTCGACTGGACTGAACCCCTGTTTCTTGCTGCTATGGGTATTTCAAAACCTGTTTTTGCATACATAAATAAGTCTTTTTTCATATATCTGGTGAGTGACGATTATTTTCTCTGTATATATATATATATATATATATATATATATATAAATATATATATATATAAATTACAGGGGCTCTGCACTCACCATAATCACTAATAATAATAATAATAATAATAATAATAATAAACATAATAAACAGTGGGGTTTTGGTTCATGAATTGATCAATGCATTTAAGCTTGCAGCCCATCATCACGGGACCCCACTTTACTGCAAGTCCCGTGATTTATTATGTTTATTATTATTATTATTAGTTATTATGGTGAGTGCAGAGCCCCTGTGATTTCTATTTAAACAATGTGGTCACATACCATGTTGCACCCCAAAACTAGGAATGGTGAGTGCCGTGGATTAGTGCTTTTTTTTTTTTTTTTTATATATATATATATACATATATATATATATATATATATATCAAGAATATATATATATTATATATACACAATTTGTTTGCTTGTTTGTTAGCGAATATCTTCCACAGTTCTCAAGGTATTGCTGCCAAATCTTACTACCTTTGCTATCGAAAAAGTAAGCTAGTAGACCATAGAGCAACAATGCGACAGAGCGACAAATCTTATATATAAAATTCATTAGTCTGTTTGTTTGTATAACCGGTTATGGATTCGTACACCCTTTGCACCGATTGTGATGAAACCAATATGAGGTGGTACAGATGAATCATGGCCAGGTTTTAGGGGGTTAGTGTACCGCCCGGACCTCCCGTTGGTGTACTCTGGGCAGAACTTTGACCCGGGTAGCCTGTTCTGAGCCTTCCACTGGATGGATTTGGATGAAAACTTCACAGAGTGGTAACATTGGATCCCAGAAGACACAGTATTACCGCAGCTGTAATCAGTGCTGTGTATGCGGCGCTTTTGTGAACGTAACGTCGCATGCGCAGCACTGATTACAGCTGTGGTAAGTTAGAGCAAATAGGGAAAAGTATCTATTTTTTGAAAAGCTGTCATCGCAAAAATGACAGCTTTTCGGAATAGAAACTTATGGAGAGGAGGAATGATGAATTCCTCCGTTAATTTGGTAGAACTCCATGTGAATTCTAAACCTAATTACCTCAGTCGATTTTTTAGTAATGATGAATAGGCCCCATATTCATTCTTTTTTCACTCACTCTATGTCTGAATTTTATTTAGCTGGTTTTAATATATTTTTAAATTAATACAAAGTTATGTTTTATATTACGTTGTGCACAACTCTTTCTTTCTCCTTTGTACACTATAATATTCTATAGTTGTCCGTGTAGCACCCCCTTTCAATATCAGTCAGAAAAAAAGATCAAACTGATACATTAGGGGTATTTCTTGATATACTCTAATACAAGTATGTGTCCTCTGCGATTGGTTAAACCAATATCATATACAATTGATGCAGAATGTTGTCTAGGCTCCACTTCTGCTGCAGGATTTCTAAATTGCTGATCGAAAATGTTAGGTTTCAGAACAAGGCAATGCTCAGCTCCCCATCGATACTGGCAGAATATGTGAGAGATACAGTAGTTCACTTGCGGCCACAATTCCACCAGCTTCTAGGGATTGGAACTAGAAAATATCCTGCTCAACTTGTCAAAAGTGTAATACCACCCACAATACAGTTTTCTAGTCATTTCTTTAAACGGGTTGGGTATGAAATGCCAACAGCCGGGAAACCGCTTGACTAAATCCCGACGCCACAAGCCCGAACTCTCGAAATACCAACTGGGGCTGGTAAGTACCCTAACCCTCCCCTCTCCCCCCTCTAACCCCAACCCTCCTTTAGTGGTGCCTAACCCTAACCTCCTCTCGGTGGTGCCTAACGCTAACCTCCCCCCAGGGGTGCCTAAACCTAACCTCCCCTCTCCGCACCTTAACCCTCCCGGGGTGGTGCCTAACCCTAACCTACCCCCAGGGGTGCCTAAACCAACCCCCCCTCCCTGCATCCTAAATCTAACCCTCTCAGAGAGGTGCCTATCCCTAAGTCCCCCCAGGGGTCCCTAAACCCCCCCCACGCGCGGCTAAGCGCTAACACTGCTCGGCTTACCTTTGTTAGGGAAGCCGTCTGTCTAGATTTCGACGTTGGGATTTAGACGGGCATTGGGATTTCAGCGCCTGTCTTAAGTCCCGCAACGGTATTTCGATGCCGGGATTTAGACAGACGGCCTCACGACCATCGGCATTTTGCCTGTGTCCCCTTTAAACAGTGTGAAAATTGAGAAATTTGCAGTTCATCTTCCTCCACTGGGTGTCCCAGATCCTTCTCCCCTTCATGTGCGTGGCACCCCTGAAAGAAAGTGGTTGAATCAAAGATTCTGTTATTTAATTCAGAGATCATATATTTGTTGGCGGGTATGTATACAAGATTTCATTGTTAACTTTTAACCAGGGGAAGGAGGCAATTTGGGGTGATGTGTAATTTATGGAGAACCCAGACAGATGAAAGCGCAGTTAAATTCAAATCTCTGTGTGCTAAATAATCTTTTATAGTGAAAAACTATTTCTGGTTTGATATTGAATCTAGGGGGTATATTTACTAAAGTAAGAGTTTTTAGAAGTGAAGAGTGGAGAAGTTGCCCATAGCAACCAATCAGATTCTAGCTTTTATCTTCTAGAAGGTGCTAGTTAAATGTTAAGTAGAATCTGATTGGTTGCTATGGGCAACACCTCCATTTCTAAAAACTCTCAGTTTAGTAAATATACCCCCTAGATTCAATATCAAGCCCGAAAATTGTTTTCCACTATAGAAAATGATTTTGCACACTGAGGACCTCATTCAGAGTCGGTCGTTGCGGCCGCACGGTCGTACGCCACCGATGTTCGCTAAACTGCGCATGCGTAAAATTCGCAATGCGCGTGCGCAAACTAGCTATTGCGATCAGAAATTGCTCTCTCCTTCAACTTGGCCAGGTCGTTAGTTTGAGTGACAGGATGAGGCGTTTGTGGGTGGTAACATGGGAAGGTGCTTGTGAACGGGGGAGGGGAGATCCAAACGCAGGCGTGCCTGACTATGCAAACGGCGTTTTATGGGAGTGCATAATTAACTAAGTAGTGTCATGGCACATGTGACATGGGAGTTTTTTACACTGACTTGATCGTAGTTCTTAAGAGAGGGTATGGTCAACCTTAAGCTCTACGACCAGCTCCGATGGTTCCCGATGGTCTCAATTAATCCTTATATGCCCGGAGATGACGTGTAATGCGAACGAAAAGGGGGCGTATTTTTAGTCTTACGGCCGCATCCTCCCCTCGCTCGTCCAGCTAACAATCCGATCTTAACGACGCAACTTGCGAGCGCTTCATTTGCATATCCGGCCCCTTTTACCTTGCGACCGTGCGGCCGCAACGACCGACTCTGAATGAGGTGCTGAGATTTTTCCACCTATATACAAAATCTTTGGGAGATTGGGAAGAAGTGTGGTATAAGTCAACAGTCATAATGTCACCTTGGTAATAATGTCACCATTGACCATGTTGGCATTCATCATGTAGAAAGTGATGAATTGTCAACAAGTTAGAATGTCTACATATCGTCCCTGATGGCATAGTCTGTGACTTACCTTGCTCCCAATTACTGCGGAAAGCCCAGCACGGCTTTGGGACTGTGACTTCCGGGTCAGAGGTGTGATCCACTGGCACTCTGGTAAGTATTTCTCCCCTATCCCTAACCCCTATCAATAATACCTAACTCTAACTCCTCGCCCTGTGGATCCTAATCCTAACTCCCCCCCCCCCACAGTCTAACCCTATCCCTTCTGTCAACACATTGCCTTTTGACATTTTAACAATGTTGACATCATAACTGTCGATGTTGTGGTGTCCAAAGGAAGAAAAGAAATCCGCACAGAACTAACAAAGATGATGATAATTATTAATAGAAACCAACCGTTATATAATCTAGATACAGCTGTATCAATAGTTGTTGTTGGTGGTGCTCCCACAGCCCAATGTTTACATAGGTACAAAGGACAAAGAAAGAAAGAGAGGGCTATTCGCTGGGGCACTCTTCATGACAAATTTCCACTTTCATTTATGTATGTTGATTGATAATAGAAAATAATAGAAAATTATATCAATTACACCCTATATAACCAGATGTTACACAACCTTATATGCACAGCCAATAGAAAAAGGATTGGTGTTTGGGCATATTAGCAATAAATGATCCAACCTATTTCCTCATATGTATGCCTGTAACTGACTTTGTGTCACTACAGACATCTTTGCCCTGGATTATATGTGAGCCTGTAAATGACCTCCGTGTCAATACAGATACTTTTTTCATGAGCAACACGTAGAGTTGTTTATATTGAATATACGTTTTTTTTGCTGATCCAGCGGGGGAATTCACTCCCTTATTTCAGTGTGACATACACTTATTTATAGTGCTGTTCCAGTCTATTGTTTATTTTATAAGTGTGCAAGGAAATGCTGAATAACATGTGAGCTAATTATTTGGATGATTGCATATATCTATATGCTCATTACTTATTCATTAGACGAGCACATACTCTGTCTGTTTATAGTGGAGGATAAGTATTATACTGACAACCTATATTTTTTTCTGCGTACCTTATGAGCCTTATGAGGTCTGAGATATATTACAATACGCATCACTTTATTCTGGCTGCTGTGCTAACCATTTATGATTAGGCTTTTGGAAAGTGTTATCACTTATTGCCTACTCACAGGATTGAATGGAATCACTTGTTACGCTACTTATTGTACGATTTAGTGGTTAGAATGCACTATTTACAAACTGCCTATTAATAGGATTGAATCTAATCATTTATCATACAGACCGTATTACGTGCATTTATGTTATGTTAGATTAATATACAAATATCACTGTCACATGAACAGCATATTTAAGAGCCTATTGGAACATATTATTTGACTGATCAAATACATTAGTAATCAGTCAGACAATTATACTTGATTGTTCTACTTTATATGTCTAACCATGTGACTTACTGTATAATTGCAATTAAAGTACGCTCATGCAATACTTTTATTGATACTGTGTATTATTTAACAAAATGGACTTCTCTGGTGAGTTAGTCCTACATACACTCTTACGCTGTGTGTACCTGGGTATTCATACTCCCCAGTTGGGAATTATCTACAATCATACCATACTGGATATGCCCAATCCCGTCTGATCTTGAAAGCTATACAGTTATGGGCCTGGTCAGTACCTGGATGGGAGACCACTTGGGAATACCAGGTGTTGTAGGTCATTAATACCTGAGGTGGATTAGGATGATTGGTAACTCAGCAGAGTGGCAACTCAGTACCATTATAACAACCCACATATATTCAGAGGGCAAGATATTTTATTTCAATGGTTATTTATGTACGACCAGGGTATTTACCTATCCACATGTATGTATGAACGCATGTAGAGATTTTATCTTATTTTTCAATACATTCTATTTTCGCCCTTATCTAATAACTCTCATTTTGTTTGAAGGGATATTCATTTTCAATTTTTAATACAACTCTGATTAAAAGTTAATTTTTAATATGAGGAAATAGGTTGGATCATTTATTGCTAATATGCCCAAACACCAATCCTTTTTCTATTGGCTGTGCATATAAGGTTGTGTAACATCTGGTTATATAGGGTGTAATTGATATCATTTTCTATTATCAATCAACATACATAAATGAAAGTGGAAATTTGTCATGAAGAGTGCCCCAGCGAATAGCCCTCTCTTTCTTTCTTTGTCCTTTGTACCGATGTTGTGGTGTCGACATTATGAATGTCAACATTATCAGTGTTGACCTTTTTACTACATCCCATTGGGGAGAGACATCCAGAGAAGCATCATCTACAAATATTGAGATTTTAAAGGTTCCTTGGCCCACCTGCACGCCATGTACATATGTTGTAGTTCTAACAATTGAGGCCAGATGTACGTGACTGAGTATCTATCCGGGCCCAAACTTGTACATATCCGGGCCCAAATGATTTCTGAATTTCTGATTTTGGATTGGGGCATATACTGTATATTGACCAATGTGTTGTTAGTGGAGTGTGCTACTGCACAGGTTCCATGCTTAAAGTACCTCCAGGGAGGCTTCAGTCCCTGATCCCAGATGGCCACCGCGGTCAGTATTGTGCATGTGTGGTGCTATCTTGTTACTTTGAGCCAGTGACACAATTAGGAGACAAACGTCCAGTGGCGGCTGCAGGGGTGGGGCTGCAGCACAGTCCAAAATTCAAATAGGGGAACCACAGCAACTGCCAGTGAGTCCTGGCCAGCTATGTTTGGCAGTGTTTGAGGTGACAGTTGGTGTGGCTCCTATATTTGAATTTTGGACTGCGCTGCAGCCCCACCTCTGGAACCTCCACTGCAAACGTCTACTCTTTAGTTCTGTGAAGCTGTTTTACCACTGTTCTAGCATTCTTCATCGCTACCTGTAAGCTATATACACTCACTGTCTGGTGATCTGTATCACACCCCGCTCAGTACAAGCTCCGTTCCATCTAAACCAGTGTTTCACAGGGAGGACGGCTGTACACCACTTATCCTTTAATAAACGTGTTACTACTTGTTAAGCAACTGGGCTGTCTGTAGTGATAAGGCATTCTGATGGTGAGCACATAACTCTGCCACACCACCCCACCTGTACACAAGCATTTCCAACACAAGGCACATAGCAAGATGTTCAATTAATTTGAAATTGAAATTCTATTTAAATTAAATATCTACTTGTTTTTTATGAATTCTTTATTTAAAATTAATTATAAATTCTGACTATTTAAAAAAAAAAAACAATAGCTAGATTAGCTTACAGTAAATGAAAGAAAAAGCTGGGCAAGGAACTAGAGGCGAGCGTGTCTTTTTCTTTTCACTTTATTTCACCCGAGAAAAATCATGAAACAATCTCGTGCAGTCTGAGGAGGAGATATTTTCATTTCTGCTGTGGAAGCTGACACTGCACATGTGCACAGTGTCAGCTTCAGGAGCCAGCCGGAGGCTGCGAGAGTGAGATCGAAAAATCTCTCTCCTGCTCCTGGAGCCTCCATAGACTTAAAACAGTTTATACCCAGTGCCAGATTAATGTCCACATGGGCCTGGAGCTGAAATTTGTGAAGGGCTTATTGTGTGCTGCTGCAGGGGGTTGTGACAAGCGCTGCAGCTGTGTGACTAGTGAGGGGGGAGGGGATGGGACTCCAATGACCATCACAAAGTACATAGGGCCTCACTGCCACACACTATGGCCCATGGAATTGGATAAATCAGACAGCAAACTGCTGGCAGATCTATAACATCTATAATATATTAGGAATAGATGGCTGGCAGAAAAGGGAGGGGGGTTTAACCCCTTATTGTTCCTCAGCACACTGAATTATAATTGCAACAATATATGAACACTATATGGTAATAGAACTTCAGAGATATTGGTTGCATGCATTTGCAAATACATGAGAATCTGCTAGGCCTCGTCACGGCTTCTCTGTCACTAGCAGTCCCTACACTAAGGGGTTCACGTCCGGGGCACAGAGCACCACTCTGGAAATCTAGGGCTTGATTCAGAGATAGACGCTAAGCTATGCTAATGGTTCCAAAGATCACCCAAGCATGAGGACGCCCACTGCTGCATTCTCATATGCGTACGATGTCGCTCACCTCCATAAATATAAGTAATATTGACGCATATCCAGCGCCTATCTTGCCATTGCGGCATGTATGACCAGCCGCAAACTCAGCAGCTCTCCTGGGTTGCAGAGAGCTCTCATGCTGCGTAGGAGGTCCCAGGGGCTAATTTATGTACGCCCATGTAACAGCTTTTAAACAGTCACGCCTGCGTTTTCTGACCACCCCCCGTTACTGCCTCCAAACGCTGACTGCCTGTCACTCACTGTGCGATGGATTCCACTGTGTGTCCATAATTGCAGTGCGGTCTCTGCGCACGCTCAGTGCGGCTTATACCATACTTGCCTACCTTTTGCTTGTCCTCCCCGGGAGAAGCCTGGGGAGGACAAGCAGGTGGGCTGTGATGGGGGCAGGGCCTGATGGGTCACGTCATTAAGCCCCGCCCCTTTGCGGGAAATTGCCACAAATGGATTAAATTTAAGTAGAAGGTGGGGCTAAATGACGAGATTCATGGAATCGCGTCATTAAGCCCCACCCCCTACACGGGGACCCGCTATCGCTGTGGAAGTGGGCAGAATGCGGGAGAAATGCCTACCCTACCAGGGGTGCAGGGATTCCCTGAAAAAATCGGGAGCCTCCCGCGAAAACCGGGGGGGTAGGCATGTATGGCTTACACGCATGCGCAATAGCAAACAATCGCTCGATCTGTGCCTGTAATTACCATTGCGTTCATCTCTGAATCAGACCCCTAGTACTCAAACACAGGATATCAAAAGTAGTCTTTAGTGTTTCAGAACTCTTTATCAATGTTCTTTCATCCCAGCGCAGGAGGTAGCTACACACACACACATTTTGCACTCAACAAACAAACACACATTTTGCACACATGAACACAGGTACAAACACAGAAGCATTAAAGTATTTTTTTTTGTTTCTTTTGGTCTGTTTCAGTGTCACAGGTTACAGCTCACAACTCCCCCATCTCTTACCTCTCCTGATGTTCTGCTCCCCTCTAACAGTACAGTACCTAATTATTGTTGCCACCGAGTACCTCTTGATGGTGGAGCCTGGACGAGAGCATGGAGTGGTCACCACTGTGAGACATATAAATCTCTGGGGGGGGGGGGGGGTGAATGAGCAGGGAAACGACCGAAGCTTTGCTGCCATGCACAGGGACACAATTGCGGATGGACCATGAATTAGGGCTTAGAGCAACTGAGGGCGGGGCTTCAGATGGCATGGGGGTGGAGCCCGTTGGTGAGGGGGAGGGAGGTTGAGTAACGGGGCTTCAAAACTCGGAGTGGCTGGCCAGAAGGTGAATGGACGGGCCACGGAACATTGGAGTCCTGTAGATAGTTACAGGAAAATGTACAACAATCGATATCTGGCGCTGGAACCTATTAAGATATGTGACTGAAGTGATGCAGCGGAGTAAGCAAACTGTGTGCGTTTGCAAAATAGAAATGATAAAATAAAAGGAACGATACTCCGCGCTGACACTACAGTACAATCAGTGTGATCAATAAATAAAAAATACCAATGAGATGTGTAATAGATATATAGAAAAACAATTATTTAATAGCCATTAGGCATAAATTAGGCATAAAGAGACAAATGACTAGACAAAAACATATAATGACTAAACATTACATATAACATACAATAACCTGAATATATAAACAAACAATGTATAAAATGTAAGTATGATTAATTTGCCATATGGCTGACAACAAAATGTACACTGACCACTGTGCTCTTTTTGCAAGTAATGCAGAGACTGATTCTATTGTACGGCTGTAGAATGATCACTCAAATTAGGCTACTAACCACTCCTGGCAGCGAGTGATGTAGCAAGCAGGATTTGGCTGATTTATACAGGGATATCCTGATATCAGTGGTGGTTTGCCCATAAACAAATGACAATTGGATTATTATTGTAGCCTTCCGTGTAGCAATCTCCATATTTTAAACCACAGTCATGTACTGATTCCTGATGACAGAATCGTATATCGTATGCTTTCAGCTGTTCTTGCTAGATATCAGGCTCTTAGCAGCAACATAAATGACACAATAAATATATTGTCATAATATTACAGCGTTCTGTGTAACAGTCTCTGTATACTTGAAACAATGTATAGGCTCCTGGTAGTAGATTCACATCTCATATGTAATCGGCCATCCCAGCTGAATATCAAGCCCTTGCAAACAACTTTAAAAGTGCAGTATGGCAAAAACGTAGATCAGGTAAGTACCATACAGCTTGGGCATAATGATGATAAAGTCACATGCCAAGTAATGAAACGCGTTAGGCGGGACGCTCAAACTATTCACTGCTACACTGTTGCCACTTGAACCATCCAGCGCTCCATCCAGGTCCACGCATTGACACGTACATTACAAAGAGCACTGTCGTGATCCAAGGACCAGCCTCCACATCCAGCATGGTGGGAGAAAACGCTCCGGAACCCAGCGCGCTATAAGGAGGAAGGGAGAACAAGGGGGGCCCCCACTTTTTATCTACACGACGTGAGTTCTCACAAACTTCTCCCTACTCAAGCAGGTTTCTGCTTATGGTACAACACATGAGCTGCTGGTGGTCATTCTATTAGAGCAGGAAGCTCACTGGGGCTTGCGGGAATGAGACCCTACCACAAGGCCACAAGGGTCTCGTCACAAGCCCAATGGTTGCGACCATCGTGACCATCACCTGGCCATCACCTGGCCGCTCGCAAGAGTTGTGGGTGGTCACCCACAGCTTAGCGAGCGGCCAGGAGGCCGGCTCCAAACAAAAAAAAACGCCCTGATTCAGAGCGAGCGCTCTGAAAGAGCGTCTGTCTCTGAATCAGGGCCAGAGTGCACTGTGGTATATTGTAAACAGGAGGCACAGTGGTAAATTGCGAACAGGGGACGCTGTGGCATCTTGTGTACTGGAGGCACTGTGGAATATTGTGTATGGGAACACTGTGGCATAATGTGAACCAGGGGCACATTATTGTAAAACATATTAGGTGTTTTTTTTTAACATCTAATCATTTATTTTTATACTTAACACTCAACTAAACACACTTTTGTAGAAAAATAGCAATGGCGGTGGTTAGGTGTGGTAGATTTGACACCTGCAAGTAGCTCACAACCTTGTGACTGGGAGACTACCTTGAACTGTAACTGCCCTGGTCATGTCTGTTTGTGTACATCAGGGGATACTTGCCAACACTTCCTAATTATCAGGGAGACTCCCTGAAATAGTAGCAATCTCCTTGATTGTACTTTACCCTCATTATGATGCTGTTTTGAAGGCAAATGGTGGTCACCAAATATTGATTTGATTTAGATTTCTTTTTTAGCGTCCATAAGGATCCACGGAGAAATTGGAGATCCAGGCACCAAACAGTTAAAGCTTCAGCTCCAAGAATGCCTCGGTCCTCCTCCATATATACCCCGCCAGGGCTGCCATCAGAAATTGTGGGGCCCGGTACTGACAAAGTACATAGGGTTCCCCCAGGGGAGGGAGGGGATGGATTTATACATAAATAAGCCGTAGCCACATAAGATATGTTGAAAAAGCTAGACCCACATAAAAGCCAGAAAAGGCTGACTGGACTGGGGGGGGAGGTTGGGGGGTAGGCTCAGGGCTGAGAAGTGGGACACGACAGTGACGGCTGGCGGTACTAGGAGGGAGACGCACAGGGCAGGGAAGTTTGGCTGGACTAGGAGGGGACAGGGGAGGCTGGCTGAACTAGGGGGGAGACTCAGGGCAGAGAGGGGGGGACAGGGTAGGGAGGGCTGGCTGGACTGGGGGGGGTCGGACAGGGATGGCTGGCTGAAAGAACTAGAGGGGAAACGCACAGGGCAGGGAGGACTGTCTGGCCAGGGTGGTGGGGCATGGCAGGGAAGGCTGTTAAGATTAGGAGAGGGACAGGGAAGGCTGTCTGGACTAGCTGGGGAGGCTCAGGGTAGAGAGGGGGGACAGGGCAGGGAGGGCTGGCTGGAACAGGAGGGAGAGCACAGGGCAAAGTCAGGCACTATGTAGTACCTGGATTGCGCTTCTTCAGTAGGCAGCCGGAATCATACATGTAGAGTGGCACATGTATGATGCCCGAGCCCGAGCCAATCAAAGCTCGCGGACTGGCAGCCAATCAGGATTGGACGCTCCTAATTGGCTGCCGGTCCGCGAGCTCTGGCTGACTCACGGCCGGCACCATATTTGTAACTGTAATACAGCAGGCACTGTCAGGCATTAAATCATCGGTGCAGCACCGCAGCCACCCGGGCCCCCCTCTGTCTCTGTTCTCTCCGGGCCCGGGATTCCAGGCTCGACGGTCCCTCCCTGATGGCGGCCCTGTACCCCGCCCCTAGCCACACGCATTCCGTTGTTCGTTTGGTGCAGCAGAATTAAGATGCACCTTTGTAACAGGGGACTACTCAGGCAGTCCTAAGCTTTTATTTTGTTTTATTTTATTTCTATGTTTTTGGGTTGGCAGTACTAAGAATCTGAATTAAGACGAGTATACTGCGACTCCATCTACCTCTGCCTGGCCGCAACACCAGTAACAGGGCTGATTCTCGGATGAGTTTGCAAACAGCGATGCTGGGACCCAGACAGCAACCGGAAGCACGGAGATGTCAGGTAAGGCGTTTCCTTGCTTACAGGGAATTGTGTGCAGCAGTCCTTGCTTATGGCGCTGGAGACGCACCGGTAGCCGCTGCAGTCAGGGCCTGACAGCATCCGCATCCTCACTAAACCGCCAGGGCCTTATCGTCTGACGCCGGGGATCGGCAACAGATGCAATTCTGCTGCCATGAGGCCACCATACCCAGCTAGTTGATACAGCGATCTGATTTGGCAGTGCTTTCTTGTCGCTCCCCATTTTTTATTTTTCACCAGGATAAGGCTGTTCTTCGTATAAGGGAGGGTTACCTTCTTAAGGTAATGTCCCGTTTTCATTTGAATGAAGAGATTGTAGTTCCAGCTTTTCAGGCTCCAGATCTTTCTGTAGGTGAAGCCTCCCTGGATGTAGTTTGTGCTCTCCGTATCTATGTGGAGCGTACAACCTCTGTTAGAAAATCATATGCTCTTTTGTATTATATGGTTTTCACAAATGAGGATGGCCAGCTAGCAAGCAGACTCTGGTGAGATGGCTACGCATGACTATCTCTCAGGTGTACACACAGGCTGATCTCCCTGTCCCAAGCACGGCGACAGCACATTCTACTCAGTCTGTAGGGCCATCGTGGGCATTTAGCCGTGGTGCCTCGGCTGAACAGTTGTGTAAGGCAGTCATGTGGTGTTCTGTCCACACTTTTCTTAGGTCCTTTGATACTTTTGACTCTCAGGATGCTTTCTTTGGGCGACGAGTTCTCATTTTTGCTCAGGAGCATCCCCCACCCTAGGGGAACTGCTTTAGGACATCCCCATGGTATCCATGTGGATCCGTATGGACCCTGAAGAAGAAAATTAGAGTTATGGTAGACTTACCTAGATAACTTCTTTTCTTCTAGGTCCACAGGGCACCCACCTAGATGCACCTGGCTGCATGGGTAATTTTTTCTTTCGGTCACAGATACCCTCATCTTGTGTAAGTGTGTTTCTGGTGTACAACTGCTCTTCCTTCTCCTCTTTCCTTCTCCTGCCTTGAGGCTTGTTAACAAAACTAAATGCCTGCAGCTTGGAGCGAGATATATAGAGAGGAGGACCACAATATCCCCATGGTATCTCTGTGGACCCTATGGACCTTGAAGGAAAGGAGTTATCTAGGTAAGTCTACCATAACTCTAATTTTCTATTTTGTTAAGTGATAAAAATAAACTATTAACACTTCTATTTTTGAAAACATTCTTACTTTGCAGAATTTTTTCCACACCTGCCTAAAACTTTTGTACAGTACTGTATATCTGCCATTGGTTGTGCAGCATAGATGACGCAAAATGTCTGTGTACGACGTCAATTCAGACATATAGCTGGTACACTCTGGTCAAGGGGAACAAAATATATTGGCCGATCAATTGAAACCCAATATACCTGCCAGTGTGTACCCAACTTTAGACACTTATATGAACTCCTTGTAATAAACAATACTTGAGCAAGCCCTGGAAAGTATCATCTTACTAACTGCTTTGGGGCTTGTTTACATTTAGATTTATTATCAGTTATTTATATTGCGCACACATATTCCCCAGTGCTTTACAGAGAATATTTGGTCATTCACATCAGCCCCTGCCCCAGTGGAGCTTATAATTTATATTCCCTATCATACAGGTTCTTAAAATCTGTCCTCAGGGGCCAAACAGTGCATGTTTTCCATGTCTCCTCACAGAACCACAAGTGAAATAATTAGCTCCACCTATGGATCTTTTAAATGTGTCGGTGAGTAATGAATGCACCTGTGCATCTGCTGGGTGACCTGGAAAATGTGAGCTGTGTGGGGTCCTGAGGACCAAGGGCCTGATTCAGAGCCGCTCGTAAGTAGCCGCTCGTTCGTTCCGAGCGATGTTTGCACAACTGCGCATGCGTACGGAACGTAATACGCATGCGCGAACCAGTCAGCGTGGCCGAAAATCGTTTGTTTGCTAAATAGCGAATGCCTGCTATTTTGAGTGACAGGAGGAGGCGTATGTGGGTGGTAACAGGGGAAGGTGCTTGAAAACGGGGAGTGGAGATCCGAACGCAGGCGTGCTTAAAGGTCAAAACGGGCGTTTTATGGGTGTGCATAATTAATACAGCAGCGTCACTGACCACGTCACTGGGTTAATTTATAGTCAGAACTGCTCGCAAGATTGCGGTAGGAAAAACCAACCACAAGAATAGCGAGCAGTTCATACGCTGGTCGATGTACTCCATTAATCTAATAAATAGCGGACATGACGTAGGATGCGAGCGGCCAGGGGGCGTAGTTTTCCAAAAAACGACCGCATGTTTTGTACCCTCGTTCAGACCTAGAGGCGTGAACAGGCCGCAAAGAGCGAACGGTTCATTTGAATAGCCACCCCTTTTTTCTGAACGAGCGAGCGCAAATAGCGTCCGGCTCTGAATCAGGCCCCAAGTTTGAGAACCACTGCCCTATCACATGCGCGCGCACACACACTAGGGTTAAATTTGTTGGAAGCCGATTAACCTACCAGTATATTTTTGGAATGTGGGAGGAAACCCACGCAAACACAGGGAGAATATACCAACTCCATAGTTAGTGCCATGATGGGAATCGAACGCCCACAACCTCAGTGCTGTGAGGCAGTACAGGTTGAGTCTCCCATATCCAAAATGTTTGGGACCAGGGGTATTTTGAATAACGGAATATTCCGTATTTTGGAATATTTGCATATCATAATGAAATATTTTGGGATGGGACCCCAATATACACACAGAATGCATTTATGTGTTATATACACCTTATACACACAGCCTGCGGGTCATTTTATACAATATTTTCAATAATTTTGTGGCTCAAGCAAAGATTGCGTACAGAAATTAAATTCATTTATGTTTCATATACACCTTATACACACAGCCTGAAGGTAATTTTATACAATATTTTCAATAATTTTGTGCCTTAAACAAAGCTTGTGTACAATGAACCTTCAAAAATCAAAGGTTTCAATATCTCAGTCATGCCAAGATAATTCTGTATTTCTGAATATTCCGTATTTCTGAATATTTGGATATGGGAGACTCAAACTGTAATGCTAACCATTACACCATCTGTGCTGCCCAAATGCAAATGTAAGTCAATTGTATGACGCGCCTCTCAGATGTAGCAGTACACGTCCACTTTACCGCTGCACTCATAGCTGTTTCTTTCACAGTGCTCTTTCAAAAGTAGGCAAGTATGCATCAGAGGTACTGTAGGCAACCTGTGGCACTCCTGCTGCTATGGAACTAGATATCCCAGTATGCCCTGTCACTGTTTCATCATTCCCTAACAGCAAAACTGTGGCAGAGCATGCTGGGATGTGTAGTTCCACAGCAGCTGGAGTACCCAGGTTACCTACAGATACATATGTCATGAATACTCTCTCTACCACCTGCAAATAGACAAATCTAGTGCTGTAGTGGAAATAGGTAAGAAGTTTGCGCTGTAAGTTACAGTATGTTGGGACTACAGTAGTTAGAGAATGACGGTGATTGCCTTTGGTTTTGGTAATGTGAATGCTAGTAATTTGGGTGCTGGGATGGGGAAAGGAGGCCTATTTATTAAAAAAAAAAAAAAAAAGGTATTAATTTTATGTAGATTTGGCTTGGGGAAAGTCATTATGGCAGGAGGAGGGAGTCCTCATTATTCTGTTTTACCAGAAAGTTAATCCTTTCTTTTTTTTTCCCTCCAAACAGGGCCACAATGTTCCTGGATCCCCAAAAGCCAAATGTGGCCAACCCCAACGTTGGCAAATTTAGACCATTTTTCACTGCTCCACAAAATTCAGTGCACTGGTGTACCTTCTCTGTACTCTGCTACAAATACACTACGCCAGTGGCGGGCTGGGCAGGGTGCCATCTGCCCCCCAGGCCGGTACAATTCTCGTGTTCCAGGGCTGCCAGGCTGCGGCAGGCAGGCTGAGGATGCGATGCTCCTGCTCCCGTGCTGCTGCCCAGAGAGAGATCTAATTCAAATAACAGGGGCTAAATGAAAATGGCTGCCCCCATATCAGGCTACAAAAAGATGGCTGCTGTCGACCAATGGGGAGCCAGGTTTCCCTACCCACAATTCCAAGAGGCTGGAGAATGGGAGAAGGGTGTGGCTTATCGGGGGAGTGGGAAGAGCCTAAAAGGAGCTGAATGGCACCCATGGAGGAGAGAGGGCAGAGAATGGGAGTTCCTGCCTCCTGTCTTCTACACCCATACCCAGGGGCGTAGAGAGCGCTGCCGGGCCCCGGTAAAGAGGGGGCATGGCCTAATCGTGGGACACGTGGCCACGCCCCCTTGAAAACAACAACAACAGAAGCCCATACTTTCGCAGCGCCGCGCACCGGGGGGGAACCGGTGCAAAACCAGGGGGGGGCCGCGATCAGTGTAATTGCTCCCCCCCTTAGGCATAGGAGATTGCTGTGGCTGCTACTTAGCAGCCGTGAGCAATCTCCCACTGCATCCCAAAATTGTACCCGCTCCGCCCCCCTCTCGACGCCCCTGCCCATACCAGGTAAGTGGAGGGTGGAGTGGGACATATATATATATATATATATATATACATATATTTATATATCATTTATATTAGTGAGTAACCATGGCATAAAGTTTGCATTGCTTTGTTATTTAAAATGTGTGTGTCTGTGTGTGTGTATATATATATTTATATATATATAATATAATATATGTGGTCAAAGTGGGTGTATGGAAATATCAGGGGGGCTTTACTTGGGTAGGCCTAAATCCTGAGCCCCCTGATACTTCCATACCCCTACTTCCTCCTACCCATAGCACACTTTCCCTCACAGTCACAACACAGCACACCACACACCATAGCTCATAGCATACTTCACACTGCCCACCTCACCCTGCTCTGCTCTGGTGACCGTGCTCTCGTCCCTGGGCCCTCCACCAATCTTTGTCCTTGGTGGCACTAGCATTTTGAATTCAGTGCCGGCTGTGAGCAAATGACGGCTTGCGGACCGGCAGCCAATCAGGGGCGGCCACGTGGCCGCTCCTGATTGGCTGCCGGTCTGCTAACCGTGATTGGCAGCCAAATTTAGACATGCAGCTGCTTGGTGACCGGCATAGAGACAGTGATAGTCCAAGTGCTGGCCTCCCCTGATTGGCTGCCGCTCCGCGAGACATGTTTGATTTGCGGGCCAAAATCAAATTTAAACAAACAGAGAGCAGCTGCTTGTTGACTGGCACTGGGACAGTGACAGTCCCAGTGCTGGACGGGTGCCGAAGTGATGGCATGAAATACAAGCACTATATATATATATATATATATATATATATATATATATATATTTGACAAGAGGTGGAAAACAAGCGCCTTATAGTGTAATATATTCAATGTCATTGAAGTAAAGAAAGTAATTATTATGCGTACCATATAGGATCAAAAATCAGACATGTAGTAGTTTACTTTGTCATCAGGCCGTGGTACACACTCCCAACATTATTGTCACGCCAATTTTTAAAATTGCATTCGCCTGTAGAAAAGCTGGGCCGCTTGCTCTGGTTTGCCCCCATGGCTGAAAGTTGCCAGCCAGCCCCTGCACTCCGCCCAAATCCTCTCATCCCAGTGCCAACTTCTGGTCCTCACCATGCACTTTAACGTTACTCTGTAATAAACCCATGCGATTTAGCACAAATGGGCGCACCTATTCAAAGCGATGTACACTACAGAAAAGAGCTTTGCACTGTGCATGGTTCACAAGTTGCAGATGATGCTCAGATTATTCCTTTTCTCTGTCTAAACAGGCAGCAAGGCTGAGAAAAGAGGACAGCTGTGTTAAGGTGGCCATAAACCTACGCGATTTCTGTCCGATTGTACGATTTTCGACGCGCCGTACGCTCAATCCTGTAGAAAATCGTGCATTTTTTTTCCCGTATACAATCCGATGCTCGGTCCCGCAGCTCCTATATTGGATCGTATGATCAGATGTGCAGCACTTCTTGTCCGTCGTGTTCGTATGCTCATCGTGCCCTGTTTTTTCAGCATACGATGCATCGTGGGTCTGAGCGGCTTCATTTAAAGAAGAAAAAAAAGATTGATACACGCACGGGTAGATCCGTGATGCATGCATCTGTCTGTAATAAAATAAGTTGCACGCTGTTTTTTTTTTTTTAAACACTTTTTTTTTTTATCACAGATGCACGGATGGTTCACACTGAACCATCCCCGCATCTGTACTTATTTTATTACAGACAGATGCATGCATTACGGATCTACCCGTGCGTGTATCAGTCTTTTTTATTTTAACAAATGAAGCCGCTCACATGACGGACGCACGATGCATCGTATTGTGAGATCGTATGTACATCATGTGTCAATCATGTGGCTGGGACTGCCAGGGAGCTCCGGGGAATTGAAGGGAAATCGTATGATGAATCTTATCTTATGCTGGTCGTGTAGGTGTATGGTCAGCATTATACTATTTAACTTATCTCTATACACTGATAAACTTATTTAATCAGTTAAACCATCTGCTGTAAACTCTACATGTAGCATCTGCTCCTACAAAGCTCAGCAGTTCAATTTCATTTTAAAATTATTTTTATAAGCTATTCTTAAATATTTTGAAAGCGGAAAAGAGAAGAATTTTTGCCAGCTTCCGCTTCTGGTATTTTATGTGTTTCCAGTTTGTGCCTGAATGTGTGTGTAACAGGGAGTGGAAAAATGTCATACAAAGGGAGGAGCGTAAAACACTACAAAATTCTGACTATTAATTTAAGGGTTGAGAAGGGGGAGGGTGGTTAGTGAAACCAGGAAATGCTTGCAGAAATTGCACCCTCTGCACTCCCATAACGAGCTTTACAAAAAAAATAAAATAAAAACAGAAGTCAGGAAGACCTTCCTCTTTGCCTGGAGCTTTCAGCAGTCATCACGCATCACCAAAGCTGAAAAAAAAAAAAAATACACCCACCCACTCACTACCTTCCACTGAAGAGAATGTCATTCTGTTTCAGCACAGTCTGTGCAGCTTCTTAGGCAGAGACATATACTGTCTGCTAGAAGTAGAGCTGCCTGTGTGTACACCGTGGGGACCAATTTTCACTACACATCATCCACGGAGTCTGAGGCAACATGGACACATTTTGTGGTACCAGTGGGAATCTGGGCTCCAAATTCTGGGTAAGGATTTAGCAATTTTATAAAAATCTTCATTGTTTTATTGCTTTTGAAGAAACCCTAAAAGCATTTGTTTGACTTATACCTTAGGTCTACTGTAATGTAACTTTATTTTCCCATGTGGCTTATTTATTTTTCCTTAAAATCGTAATAGATGATACATGCAAGACGCATGTATTTTACCAAAATACAGATGTGTGTGTGTGTGTGTATGTATATATATATATATATATATGTGTATATATATTTGTTAATAAACTGTGCTGCGTTTTTCTAAGTCTGAGTGCACCCTTGTTTTATTTATATATATATATATATATATATATACATATATATATATAAATGTTAAAATGTTTTAGAACACACATACATATGGGCCTATGTATCAAGCATTTTTTTTTAAATAAAATTGTGCAGAAACTGCAGTTTCTGCATAATTTTATGTATCGCTCATATGTACTAATAGCTCAATGCAGGAAATTTCACAGAAATCTCTGGCAAAGTGCTAATTAGCGCTGCAGATCGCAGTCCCCATTATAATCAATGGGGACTATAATCAATGGGGACTACGAGCTGACTCTTATGTACTAAACTCCAAATAGCAAAGCTTTTCGGAGTTTAGCACTGGTAGATTGTAAACTACTGTTAGCCTATGGAGGCTCCAGGGGCAGGAGAGAGATCTTTTGATCTCTCCCTCGCAGCCCCCGACCAGTTCCGGAAGCTGACGCTGTGTGCATGCGCAGTGTCAGCTTCCCCTGGGGAAGTCTTTCACTTCTGTGAAAGACTTCTCCTAAATGCCGAGGACAGAACTCGCAGGAACAGCGGCTACCACAATCGCTGTCCCTGCGAGTTCCCCATAGTACATAGCAGGGATATTTTTAGTAGAAATGAAAATATCCCCAGCGAGTTAGGTACATAATAATCACGGCAGTACCACCATTATTAGTACATAGGACCCATAGGCCGGGATGTACTAAGGTTGCGGTGTACTTACCACCAGTCACCACAACCTTAGTAATCGCATATATACTAACATATGCGATTAGTATCGCAAAGGACAGCTCTTGCGATAAGAACTGCCCTTTTGCGAAGCAGCCGATGCCGAGTGAGGGGGTCTTCGTGGGACCCCGGCCCCTCCGAGCCCCGGGACCTTCCTGCTGGTCACCTGTGCAGGAAGCCCCAGGCTCCTCCTCCTCCTCCCTGCACCCGGAAGAAGATTAGGAGGAGGAGATGGAGGACCCAGGAGGAGCGCGAGCCGGCGACCAGTCACATTAAGGTGAGGGAGGCCAGTGATGGGCGGCGAATCGTCTGGTGTGGGATGCAGTAAGAAGCCCATAGGCTTCTATAGGGTAACGCCAGGTTTTTCTGGCGTTACCCTCTGCACCGATTAAAAGGGCAGCCAGAAATACAGATAATTTTTTTTTTAGCATGACTGAGATAATGAAACCTTTAATTTTTGATGGATCAATGTACACAAACTTTGTTTAAGGCACACAATTATTAGAAATATTGTATAAAATTACCTTCAGGCTGTGTGTATAAGGTATATATGAAACATAAATTAATTTCATGTATGTACACAAACTTTGTTTGAACCTCAAAACTATTGTATAAAATTACCTTCAGCTATGTATATAAGGTGTATATAACACTAAATACATTCTGTGTTTAGATTTGGGTCCTAGTCCCAATATATCTCATTACAGTATGCAAATGTTCCAAAATACGGAATATTCCGATATCCAAAATACCACTGGTCCCAAGCAATTTGGATATGGGAGACTCCACCTGTATAACTTTGTATTGTAATATTGCTGTGGTAGAACCAGAAATCTTACTTTATACAACAAATGCTTTGCTCGAGTTTCACAGCTTGACAGATGAATATTTAGTAACATCTCCAGACATGACCGGAGTTAAGCTACAGTACCATCAGTCACTATACAAAGACGGTTTAGACAAAGGACATACAAATGACAAATGTGGTGCAGAGTTCTGAATTGTATTAATACACATACTAGTTGGTGAACAGACTAACAATATACAGTATACAGGGCCGATGCTACCATTAGGCACCCTTAGGCAACCGCCTAAGGGCTCCGGCCACTGGAGGGCGCCACTGAGTCCACAAAAAAAAATGAATGGCTTAATTCATGGCTAAGTGGCATATAATGAATTTCTGGCACAGCTGTGTGGCGCATTATGAATTTGCGGCAGTATTATGAGGTACATTATGATTTTGGAGCTCTGCTTTGTTTAATATTCTATATAGTATATTATGAATTTGGGACACTGCTGTGTGGCATGTTATTTAACTGGGGAGACTGATGCGTGGCATATTATGAATTGGAGGGAGCAAGGGCTGTTGGTGAAATGTTGCCTAGGGCTCCCGGAAACCTTGCACCGGCCCTGACAGTATATGTAAATATTTCAGCAGTTTATCAAACTGAAGATATTTGAGATAATGGGGGGGAATTAAATCATCTTCGTGTGGACAGATCCCGGGTTAAGTGCCTAGAGCTTTTCAATTACCCGCACAATAAACCCACAACTAGCAGATTTCTGCTCGATCGCTGCTCAAGAGTGTATGCTTAAACTGCACAACAGGATACGGAGTACATTGGGCCTGATTCAGACCCGCTCGCGAGCGCTGAGTGCTCGCAAGTGGATCGATGGTGGCCCAGTGTGCATGCGTACGACGGAGCCGGCTCCATCGTGCGCATGTGCGAGACCCGGATAGCGACGGCCAAGCCGTCGCTCCGGGTCTCGTACCAAAGGGGGCGTGCTGTCGATGTTGAGTGACAGCACGCCCCCTTTGGTGGGCGGACCGGGGCGTGGCTGCCCAGACGGAGGCGTTCCCATGGGAACGCCTACCGTCTGGGGCCCGCCCCACTGACATCACAAGTGATGTCAGTGGGAGTGCTTTCGGCTCTGTTTGAGCCGAAAGCACTGTTGGGCTTGCGGCAACGAGACCCTACCACAAGGGTCTCGTCGCAAGCCCGATGGTTGCGATGGTCTTGACCATCGCGACCATCTTCCTGGCCGCTCACTATAGCTGTGGGTTGTCACCCACAGCTATGCGAGCGGCCAGGAGGCCGCTCTAAAAAAACAGAGGGCTGGCCCTGATTCAGAGCGAGCGCTCTGTCAGAGCGTCTGGCTCTGATTCAGGCCCATAGAACTGTAGTTTGAGAGTGCCAGTTTGAACACAATATAATAATTTAATAAAGTGTCATATACCCTAGAAAGTAAAAAGTGTCTTCACCATCATTAGTAAATTTGAAAGGAAAATTTGAAAGGCACATTTAACATATACTATGTAATTAAATACAAATAATGCCACTTAATCCGTGTCATTATTGTCCCTGCATCTACACTGAGCACAAGCCACTGCCAAAGAGATAAAGCACTGTTCCTCAGTGTCAGTGATGAGCTGGAATTGTGGCGCACTATGATGTCACAGCTCAGCGCAACATTACTAGCGTGACAGGAGCAGAAGATGCTGTCATAACCTTCCTGCTTAATACAAGATAAACAGGGAGGGCGGGGGCAGGGCAGTGCATGATGGGAATTACATAGAGGCGCACAGGGTGCGTGTGCCGACCCTGGTGCTGGAAGCTAGATGCAATTGCTAAAATTGGCAATGGGAAACATTGATGCTGCAATAGATCATATAGATTGTATGATCACCAGATGTAAATCTCTTTTCCAATACTACTGGCCCTGAATTCTTTATATTGCTCTGTGAATGTAGCTAGCACTGGTTTCATACTTGCACACTCTGCTTACTTGTTATGCTGGGTACACACTGAGACGATGGATTGGTTGGCAGATCGGCCGTCAGAGTGGCCGATTGGTAAGCTATATACACTTACCAAATGGCCGCTCGATATGTCTGGGCTGACATCACAACTGGGCAGGCATATAAATTTGTCCGTCCAATTGAGATGTCAATGTCAGTGGTCCCTGCAGCAAGTGTTCGGGCGGTCGATGGGTTGCCCGTACACGCATACAGATGCACCGATATATCGGTTGTGCTACAGGGCAGACCTGATATGTCTGTGAATGACGTAATTTACAGAGATATCGGGTGTACACACCCGCCGATGCAATCGCTATATATCGCTCGCTGATACAACGAGCGATAAATTGCCAAGTGTGTACTCAGGAAAAGAGTTATTAATTGTACAAACTAGTGACTAATTTTAACATTATTTGAATGTCTGGAAAATAATTTGGCATGTTTATTATTATTACCAGTTCTTTATATAGCACACACATATTCCGCAGCGCTTTACAGAGAATATTTGGCCATTTACATCAGTCCCTGCCCCAGTGGAGCTTACATTCTATGTTCCCTACTACATGTACACGCGTACACATATACATTAGGGTTAATTTTTGCTGGGTGACAAGTAACCTACCAGTATATTTTTGGAGTGTGGGAAACCGGAGTACCCGGAGGAAACCCACGCAAGCACAGGGAGAATATGCAAACTCCACACAGTTAGGGCCGTAGTGGCAATTGAAGTGCTGTGATGCAGTAATGCTAACCATTACACAGTCTGTGCTGCCTATATATATATATATATATATATATATATATATATATACATATACACATGCATACCTATATATATATTTTATGTAAAATTCATCAAGAATGTGCATGTGACACGGACAGATACATATTGCCTGAGTACTGAATTAAAAAACCTATTGTGTAGTTCTATGTTGATAAATGTACACATATTTACAGGAGTCTAACTTTAAGTTTTCCTCTTCAAACATTAATATACTCGGAAATGCAGATACTTAGCTATATGATTTGTATGCAGTACAGCAAAATTCAGTCCACAGTCACTAAACTTCCTGCCCTAGAAGGCTGCTTTAGCTCACCTGAGCTTGCACTTTACGCAATGTACACTTTTAACTTTTGCGTGCTTGGCTGATTAGTCACTGACTTTGCATTAATTGCCACTGATTCTGCATGTCGACCCAATTGCGTTTAACATTCAGTGATTAATCAGTTCTTTTAACTTGCGGTGACAGTCTGTTTTGGCAACTTGCACTGATATTTGGCGATACAATGTAGATGCTCCCATCTGCATGTGCAAATGCTAGCCTAGTGGGTATGAGGTCATTGGAAAGACTATAATCCATTCTCATACACATTTATATGCTTTTACTAGCGAGTCAAAATTGTTTACTCCAATTAGTTATTTTGTGGTGTTTGTAGCTGTACATAGCGAGTTGTGTTTTAGGAGAACTACCAATGATTGGAGTTTTGTGTATACACATAAGCAAAACGGTTTCTAATCTTGTGTGTATTTGAATTGTTGAAATATTTATATATACCTGGTTAAGTGTTCATTTAAGAATTTCAAATATTTGAGTTTCCGTACTGTAATACATTTTCTGCATGTTTTCCCTTATGTATACAGTATCTCACACGTGAAATTACAATCTGCTATTTTAGGGTTTTCTGGTGATCGCCGTGACTTTCTTATTTGTATCATTCTTCTTTATGGTCTATTAATAAAATGCTTTTAAAATACAAAATATGTTTCCAGTGAGCTACATAACTGGTTATACTCAAAACCATGATATAGGTCATGCCTCTGGGAGATGCGGGTAGGGGCATGTAAATAAGCACACCATGAATTTGTGTCCCGTGTGCTTTTATATAGTAACCTTTATAAGAAGAGGATTTCCCCCTCCCGTATGACCAAGCAAAATTTTAAGTATGACGTTTGTCCGCTCCATTTAGAATGACTTTTTTTTTCACCTACTTCACCAATACTATTATTGTTTTCAGTGCTTTGTTAGTATGTGAGAAGAAAATAGTGTCTCACAAGGATGTGCTTGGTTAGGGTGAGATTGTAGTATGTATACAGAGATGTGCGGGACTGTTTTTCTTTTAAATACAGAACCAAAACATGTAAGGCTGGTTTTGCAAAACCAAAACACGAAGACTAATCCAGATCCAAAACCAAAACACGTGATTGTGTTATAATTAGGGGTGAGCGGGTTCGGATTTCTGAAATCCGAACCCCCCCGAGCCCCCCCGATCCGAGGCCGATCCGAGTCAGGCTCGACTTTTCCTGCCTGACTCAGATCTGAAATCGAGGCAAAACGTCATCATCCCGCCTTCCAGGTCTCGCGGGTTATGGACCCTATATAAGGTACCCGCGTCGGCGCCATTTTCTCACTCGGCTGTCGACAGTGAAGAGGGAGGGTGGGAGTTAGGGCTGGCTGGGCTGTGTAGTGTAGTGTAGTGCAGTGTAGTGTTGTGCTGTGCTGTGCTGTGCTGCGCCGTGCTGCTGTTGTCCATAGGGGCTGTGGGGTCTATTTATCAAGCAGTGAAAAGTGTGGAGAAGTGAACCAGTGGAGAAGTTGCCCATAGCAACCAATCAGCTTTCAAGTAACATTTATTAAGTACAGTCTATAAAATAGTATTTAGGAGCTGATTGGTTGCTATGGGCAACTTCTCCACTGGTCCACTTCTCCACACTTTTCAGTGCTTGATAAATAGACCCCTGTGTCCACTCCTCCAAAGTCCATAGGGGCTGGCTTGACTGTGAGTCAGTTGTCCATAGGGGCTGTGTCCACTCCAAAGTCCTGTGCAGTGTCTCAGTCCTAAAGCGGTGCTGTAGTGTTATCCAGGGGGTGCTCTGTCCATCAGGGGGGCTCCCCCCAAGTGCAAAATAAATAAATATTTTTTCTGTGTTTGTGAATTGTGTGCACTGTGGCTGCACGTGCATCAACAAAGGAGCAGCGCCAAGCGTGCGCCTGTGTCCCATAAGTAAAGGGCCGGCTGGCTCATTTCTTAAAGGGTGGTGTAACCCACAAAGTGTACTAGTCTCCAACAAAAATAAAAAATTATTTTCTGTGTTTGTGTGCGCCTTAGCCGCGCGTATATATCAATATAACATAAATGGAGGACCAAACTTTCTCCGATAAAAATAAAATAGGGAAAGATCAAGAACCACTTCCTCCTAGTGCTGAAGCTGCTGCCACTAGTCATGACATAGACGATAACATGCCATCAACGTCGTCTGCCAAGGCCGATGCCCAATGTCATAGTAGAGGGCACATACAATCCCAAATGACAAAGGCCCTCATTCAGAGCCGCTCGCTAGCGGCCGTACGCTCGTTCCGAGCGATGTTCGCACATCTGCGCATGCGTACGGTTTTTAGTACGCATGCGCGAACCAGTCAGTGCGGCCGAAAATCGTTTGTACGCTATATAGCGAGTGCCTGCTATTTTGAGTGACAGAATGAGGCGTATGTGGGTGGTAACAGGGGAAGGTGCTTGTAAACGGGGGAGTGGAATTCGAACGCAGGCGTGCTTAAAGGTCAAAACGGGCGTTTTAAGGGAGTGCATAATTAATACAGCAGCGTCATTGACCACGTCACTTGGTTTTTTTTAACTCAGAACTGCTCGCAAAATAGCGGTTGAAAAGACCAACCACAAGAATAGCGAGCAGTTCATAGCTGTTCGATGTACTCGATTAATCTAATAAATAGCGGACATGACGTATGGTGCGAGCGGCCAGGGGGCGTTTTTAACAAATAAACGAGCGTATGTTTTGCACACTCGTTCAGACTTAGAGGTGTGAACAGACTGCAATTTGCGAACGGATCATTTGAATAGCCACCCCTTGTTTTTGAACGAACGACCGCAAATAGCGAACGGCTCTGAATGATTGCCAAAGTTCAGGAAAATGACCTTAAAAAAACATTTAAATCATCTGAAGACAAACGTAAACTTGCCAATATGCCATTTACGACACGGAGTGGCAAGGAACGGCTAAGGTCTTTCCCTATGTTCATGCCTAGTGGTTCAGCTTCACATGACGATGGAAGCCCTCCTCCCGCTAAAAAAATCAAACGAGTTAAGCTAGCAAAAGCACAGCGAAGAACTGTGCGTTTTAAGAAGATATCACAAATCCCCAAGGAGAGTCCAAGTGTGGTGGCGGTTGCGATGCCTGACCTTCCCAGCACTGGACGGGAAGAGGTGGCTCTTTCCACCATTTGCACGCCCCCTGCAAGTGCTGAAAGGAGCACCCACAGTCCACTTGCTGATATGCAAATTGAAGATGTCACTGTTGAAGTACAACAGGATGAGGATACTGGTGTAGCAGGCGCTGAGGAGGAAGTTGGCGAGGAGGATTCTGATGGTGATGTGGTTTGTTTAAATCAGGCTCCGGGGGAGACAGTTGTTGTCCGTGGGATGAAAAAGCCCATCACGGTCATGCCTGGGCAGAAAACTAAACATTCCACCTCTTTTGGTCTGGCAATATTTCTATCCAAATCAGGACAACAACTGTCTTGCCATATGTACCATATGTAAAGGTGAAATAAGTAGGGGTAGGGACGTCAACCACCTAGGAACATCCTCCCTTATACGGCACCTGCAGCGCGTTCATAAAAAGTTACTGTCAAGTTCAGAAACTTTGGGTAAGACCGTAAGCAGTCCAGGGACACCTAAATCCCTTTTTCCTGTTTTATCCAAGGAATCGGTCAATGAGGAGGATGAGGACGACATCTTGCCTCCGTAGAGCCAGTTGTGCAGGGACACATTAATTGCCAGCTTATTTTGTGGGGGCCCAAACGAACCAATCATTTCAGCCACAGTCATGTGGCAGACCCTGGCGCTGAAATGATTGGTTTGTTAAAGTGTGCATGTCCTATTTATACAACATAAGGGTGGGTGGGAGGGCCCAAGGACAATTCCATCTTGCACCTCTTTTTTTTCTTTGCAGTATGTACTGTTTGGGGCCTAGTTTTTCAAACTGCCATCCTGTCTGCCACTGCAGTGTCACTCCTAGATGGACCACGTGTTTGTGCCACCCACTCGTGTCGCTTAGCATAGTCATCCAGCTACCTCGGTGCAACCTTTTGGACATAAAAACACTATTGTGAGGTGTTCAGAATAGACTGGAAATGAGTGGAAATTAAGGTTATTGAGGTTAATAATAGCATAGGAGCAGAAAAACCCACAAGTTCTGTGATTTTAGCTGTTTTTATGCTTTTTTTAAAAAAAATACAGATCCAAAACACAGAACCCAGAAACCAAAACACGGAAGGGTGGTTTTGGCAAAACCAATCCAGATCCAAAACACGAAGAAAGATCCAGATCCAAAACCAAAACACAAAACACGAAAAGTGGCCGGTGCACACCCCTAGTTATAATACATAGATATTGAAGCTATGCCAATCTTACTTGTGCTATAAGCAAACTCCATCTTCCAGACTGATCCAAATGCAACACAAATGTTCAAGCAATAGAAATAGTGAGAAATAAGGGACAGTAGGGAAAAAGCTTATTAGCTGTATACATGGTTTCTGGTCTTATTTGGTTGCCTGTGTGTGTGCACATTAATAGTTTGGGGAATCTTAAAATTAGTTTTGTCCATACCCCGTATTAACAATTAATATTGTAAAGGTGCGTATCCACTAATAGACGGAGAAACGAGAGCACGATTACAACATTGTGATCTTGCTGTCGTTTGTCCGTCTGTGATGTGCCTACACTGAACGTTCAGTTGTAGGCATGTCCATCATCACCGTACATGCTGAACCTGACGTGATCGTCCGGATGACCAGCATGTATGAGGAATGATAGATGTCAAAAACGACCAGCGGACACGCGCATCGCTGGTCGTTTTTGACATTTAAATGCCCGATTTGCTGCCGATTACTGAGCGATTGCACGATTACGATGTCGTAATCGTGCAATCGCTCTGTAAGGTCGCGTAGTGGATACGCACTTTAAGACTAATCTTACAATTAAGTTATAACTAAGTGAAAAATAATCCTTTAAACAAGTCGAAATTTAACACGTGCTCAATGGCGGAACTAACACCTTTGCATTGTGTGCTGTGATTAGGGTACCGAGTTGAGCCGGAGGCCATTACCGGGACACATTTCACAATGGTGGTTTTCTGCCAGTGCCAGTACCATCCATCACCTCGACACAAACGCAGTGAAGCGTAACTACTTAACTGGCTAATATATTTTCTAAAAACTGCTTAGAAATTGGCTTTTTTTATTTTTAAACACGGTATACCATTAGCAATTTTTATGGAATACTGCAGTGATGGCCATCAACAGCTGTACCATTGATGGCCAATAGTTTTAAACCATCTTTAGAAAAGCATCGCTGGTGCAGCCATTGATGGTAGAGATTTTTGCATGTACAGAATGCACTGCTTTCTGGCATATGTAAAGGGTAAATGTAATAGCCTGTGGACTGCAGGCATCATCCAGTTTTGTGCGAGACTGTCTGATGTTTTAAAGAAGCAGTCATTTAAAAGGCAATACCAAGTTGATTTTGCATTATAAGTGACTGGTACTTTAAAACATCAGGCAGTCTCGCACGGAACTCGACGATGCCTGCAGGCTGTTACATTTACCCCATAGGGGCCTATTCATTAAACATAAAAATTCAATGGAGATAATTAGCTTTAGAACTCTCATGGAGTTCTACCTAATTATAGGTGGCATTCATCATTCCACCTCTCCATAAGTATCTATTCCGAAAAGCTGTCATTTTTGCGATGATAGCTTTTCGGGAAATAGATACTTTTCCCTGCCTACACTACCTTATCGCATCTGGAAACAGTGCTGCGCATGCGCTGTTACATCTGTAAAACCAGCGCATGCGCAGCACTGGCTACAAATGCATTAAGTTTCGTACCCCCCCCCGATACCCCCCTCCCCCCTCCGCTCACCTCCCCCCCCCTGACTTACCTGTCCGCGCAGCAGCCTCCGGCTGGTCTGTCATGTGGTTTCCCAGCAGACCACATGACAGATTAGAAAAAAAAATATTTTTTTTTTTCTTTTTCTAAACTTTCTTGTGCTCTGCTGGGGAGCACACATGTCCGACCAGCCTCTGGAGCCTGAGGACGGAGCAGAGCGCCGGAGGGACTCGTCGGGGGACCTGCACACGCGGATACAGGTAAGTGGATTCTGCTATTCGCCACCTCACAGTGGCGAATAGTAACTGCATCAAATTCCGAAAATTGATAATTTTCGGAATTTGATGAATACCATAATTTCCACATCCCCATACTAATGTACTAATGTATGGGGAGTGTGGAAATTAACGCAGGTGAACTTAGCAAGGAGATATCTGTGATATCTCCTGTGTTAAGTATGTTCATGAATACCAAAATAACGTTATTTAAGGAAAATGTCCTTAAAAACGTTATTTTAGTGTTGATGAATAGGCCCCATAGTCTGCAGTACCATAAATGTTGGTTCAGATAACAATATGTCTGCCTCCCTGTGAATTGGTGCACTTAAAAAAAAAAACCTCATCAGAGGCTTCTGTTCATTTATTAATTGAAATGATTGATGGTTACTATATAAAGGTCTATCCCAGTTATACTACCTAAGCTATTGCTGTCTCGGGACTGAAATTAAGATGATTTATCACTTGGTGAGCAGTACTATGATGGATTTACTGATGGTAAAACAATCTGTAATCATTGAAATCTTTAGCTGTAATTCATTAAAAGGGACGCAGACCATAGATTAGCCTCCCCAGCCACTGCATTCCCCTATTCTGCTCCCATCTCAGTTTTTGTCCACCCACATCCCCTCTAAAATGTAAGCTCTTGTGAGCAGAGACCTCTTTCAGTTATTGCATCCTCTACACATACCTCCCAATTTCAGCAGGACAGTCACGCATTTAGGCACTGTCCTGTTGTCCCACCAGCAGGCCGCAGTGTCTCACGAGGGGAGGAGGGGAGGTAGGGGGTGCCACTCTGTCACGACTCAATTTGCAGAGCAGCAGTGAATGGATGGCACGTGCATGTGTGTGGCTTACATTTAGAGCAGGGATGGGGAACCTCAGGCCCGGGGGCCGTATAAGGCCCCCCGGAATCATTTGGTCTGGCCCTCAGAGCTTTTTTCTGCTAGCCTCATTTGGCTAGCATGGTGCCCAGAATAGCACCCTGCAGCCAAAATCTATGCAGCAGTGCCGCCAGGAGCATCCTTAGGACGCTTCAGACGGTTACACCGCTGCCCTTACAGCTCCCCAGAGCATCCTCAGCATGCTCCGGGCATTGCTGTAATCACCGGCGATTGTGGCCCCGTCCCTTGGTGTGAAATCACACAGAGGGGATTTGATCTGCACCAAGCCCGCGAATAATGTGATATATATCAAAATGGCCCTCTGCAGAAAAAAGGTTCCCCACCCCTGATTTAGTGCCAGGAGAGACTTGGGCATCCCAGCAGCTGCCAGAATGCTGGGTTCGAACCCAGTGTGATGAGAAACAGGGGCGCGCAAGAAGTCCCGCTTCATAATATTCAAAAGTTGGGAGGTATGTCTACATAATTAACTTGCAAGTTGCATTTATGTAAATATACTTGTAAATTTGTATAATTGCCTGTAACATTCTAATGTATTTATGTAATTTTGTTGTATGTTATATCCTCTATGTATGGCGCTATTTTCCGATTGTTTTTATCTAATGTAAATATTAAGGAATGACTGCATACAAATGCTCTTGATTTCAAACGTATTCCTATGATAGTGCTTGTAATAGCCCTTTCAGATATACAACCCGGGAAATTTCCTGCTCAGACATGGGAATTTCTCCTGTGCAAATTCCCGGGTATTTGGTCGAGACCCCCTTTCACACTACAGTGTCTACCTGGGAAATTCCCAAGTAGACCACTTTCAGACAAGAGCAGGGATTTTCTGTTTACCTGCCTCTTCTCTGCCGTCTGCTCCTCCTAGCCTATCCCCTCTCTGGCTGATGATGATGACGTCATCATTCAGCAGCCAAAAGCCTGCCAATCATAATGAAGTTTTTTTTTTTTTTATTATTATTATTATTATTATCATTTTTTTAGCATTTATTTTAATTCCCTGGTGGTCCAGCGGGAGTGCGGGCGGCCCGCTGTGGCACAGCCGGCCGGTGCTGGGGGTGGTGAGCAGCAGCGCTGAGCGTCCTATAGGACGCTCTGCGCTGTCAGCTCAAACAAAGCAGCAGTGCTGAGCGTCCTATAGGACGTTCTACGCTGTCATCTCACAGCAGCAGCGCTGAGCGTCCTATAGGACGCTCTGCGCTGTCAGCTACATGCAAAAGCTGCTTGGTGCTGCCCGGGAGTAGTAAATGCCCGGGTAGCACCATTCAGACAGAAGCAGGGTAATTTCCCGGGACTTAAGTCCCAGGAAAAACCCTGGTCGATTGCAGGGACGGCTACCCGGGAACGTGTTCCCGGGTAGGTACCTTTCACACAGACATGAGACCCGGAAATTTTGGCCGAGGCAGGCCAAAATCCCGGGAATCTCAGTATGTCTGAAAGGGGTATAAGTCTGCTTGCCTCTTTCAGTGCAGTTCCACAGTTTGCCTTCTCCTTCATATAGGGGCCTATGTATCAAGCTGTTTTTTTATGTTAAATTATTTAGAAACTGCAGTTTCTGCATAATTATATGTATTGTAGCTATGTACTAATGGCAAAGTGCTAATTAGCACTCAGATCGCAGTCCCCATTATTATCAATGGGGACTACAATCTGACTTCTATCAAACTCCAAAAAGTGAAGCTTTTCCGAGTTAGGCCCTGGTAGTTTATACCATTTGCAGATGGTGTAAACTGCTTTAAGCTTGTGGAGGCTCCAGAAAGCTGACTCTGGGTCTGATTCACTACGGATCGCTATTGCGTTCGCAGCTGCGATTATGTACACATACCAGCTGTGAAAATATGCTATCGATCATCCAGCACACCTGGGAGATCGTTCAACGATATAGTTATCGATGACGATCATCCCGTGTGTATACACCATAAGAAACAGCTGTTTCAACATTATTAAAAAAATGGCAGGACTCATCCAAACAGAACGACATGCAACATGAGAAAACTGCAGGATAAATTGCATTGTCTGTTGCAATATAAATTGCAATGCCATGTATGGTATAAGCACAGGATCACCTCCCTCTCAGGAAGCACTTGTGTGTTGTATTACAAATCCCTGCAACATGAGTACAACACAGAAAAGTTCCATTGGCAGCGACTTTGGATGTATTGCTCTCTGCGGCTGCCGTGCATGGAAAGTAATGACATACACAGCACAGCGGTGACCCCAGAGTCTGTGCGGACATGTCTGGTTGTACATTACGGTTTTGAAAGGGCACTCATCTGGATGGGCGCACATTTCTCAGATTAGTTCAATCATGACCTCTACAGTTCCCCTTTAGCATTTGTAGAATGTGCAGGGTGTGTGGCTAGTGGGGAGGTACATGATTTCACTGTAAGGAGACACTAGTAAATTCATGTAGTCTAGTGGGCTGACTCAGAGCATAGCTGTCATTTACATTATAAAAATATTTACATTAAAAGGCATATAGCAATTATATGCTCATTAAGCAAATATTTGCAGAACAGATATTTTAGCAACTAGAGATTATTTTTTATTAATGTAGGGCAAATTACAATAAAGCTAATGTTATCCACTCACTAAGCAGCTGTATAAATGTTATTGCACATTGCCTCTCATCAGAAGTCATCGCGCAACAGAAGAAGAAATAAAATGACTTGCAATGGAAAATGTAATTTATGTAAAAATTCATATCATACATACAGGCAGTTAGGAGCTGATTGGGTGGTACTTTATCTCTCTCCACTTTATCTCTCTCCAATGCTTATTACATCTCCCCCATGTTTGCCTACTCTTCCTCTGATTTCTAGAGCGGTCAGACGCCAGGTGCGGCGGCGAGTGACGCACTGAGGATTATACCTGGGGTCTGCTAGGACATCCATGTGCTTGCTCTGTGATTTGGTTTCTGCGGTTACCGTCATGGACACAGCCATGACAGTCTGTTTTCATTTGACTAGCCCTTTACCCAATGGTAGCGTCCTCCAATGGACTGAAACCTTAGGGTATATAACTGGGTTCTGTACAACCGGTAGTTGCCTATACAATGTTGTTACTTCCAGTGTTGACTTGCTGTTGCAACGTTCCTGGTTCCAAGCTCCTTTTCTTCTAGTGACTTTTTTCCTAGTGTTTTCCACGGTGTGTGTACTCAGAACGTCGTCTGAGTACAATCTATTAAGAGTCATCTTCTGTGCTAGCTCCGCTGCTGAATCCTCAACGTGTGTTCATCATTCAAGTACCGTCTTGTGATACCATTCTCCTGTGCTGCGTCTGATGCCACAGTGTGTGTACCTAGTACATTATCCAAGTACTACCTCCTAAATATAATTCTCCAGGGACAACTCTGCATCTGAAGCCGAGTGTGTACTCTGGCCTTGATTCAGAGCTGGACGCTCTGACAGAGCGCTCGCTCTGAATCAGGGCGTCTTTTTTTTTTTTTTATGGAGCGGCCTCCTGGCTGCTCGCATTACTGTGGGTTGCCACCCACAGCTAATGCGAGCAGCCAGGATGATGGTCGCGATGGTCAAGTGATGTCAGTGGGGCCGCACCCAGACGGTAGGCGTTCTCATCGACAGCACGCCCCGTTTGGTGCGAGACCCGGAGCAACGGATTGCCCGTCGCTATCCGGGTCTCTCGCATGCGCACGACAGAGCCGGCTCCGTCGTGCGCATGCGCTCTGGGCCACCATCGACCCGGTTGCGTGCGCTTGCGGCCGGGTCTGAATCAGGCCCAGTGTACATCACTTCACTACAATCCTCCAATATCTTTCCCCTGTGCTTGTCCTGTGGTATAGTGTTCTTTAATTTTTTTCCCACTAGTGCCAGTTACCTGACCAAAGGGCCGCGACCTGCCTACTGGGTGCAGCTTAAGCCCAAATCCCGTTTGGAGGGATCACTGGTGAACACCTCCCAGTAGGTTAGACTCCGCCTCTAGTCAGGTCTCACCAACATCCGGTACTGGTGGATGAGGAAGACACTAATCCAGGCCCCTCGCCTCCTGTTCCCCCCTCAACCTGGGTCCACGTCTTCTAATCTCGTGCTGGAGAATCATTTTAGCCAGAGCGTGACATGATGGTTGTTCATACACACTGAACAACCATCATCTGTGTTCTGGCAGCGGATCCCGCTGGCCAGGGGGCATGTCGCACTCCCCTCCCCGTGGCCTCTGCAGCAAGTGTAAGGGCAGTCAGCAGACTACCCATACACACAGCACAACGAGCAGATATATCTGCAGGTATATCTGCCATCGGCTGTGCAGCAGAGCCGACATGATATGTCTGTGAACAATGTCGTTCAGTCATATCGCTGGTACACCCTGGCCGACAGGCACCCGATATATATTGACAGATCAATTGATCGCCCAATATATTGGCCAGTGTGTACCCAGCAGTAGCAATGAGAGCAATAAAGTGTGGAAGTTGCCCATAGCAACCAATCAACTTGTAGCTGTAATTTATCTAGCACAGTCTATGAAATGACCGTGAGAAGCTGATTGGTTGCTCTAGGTAACTTCTGGACTTTCTCTCTGGAAGGTTTGATACATTTCCCAAAAATGAATAGGATAAATATCCAATAAATTACCGAACTTGCTGAAAGTGCTGGGCAGTATTGAGAATTTTGTTTCACATTTCTACTTCCCTATTAAATGGAGGCTAATGCATGCTCTATCTTCTGTCATCAGCTCAGGTATAACATCTGTGAACACTATGACTGTGCCACACCCCAGAGTTCAATTATGTTTATCTGAGTCATCAGTAAAAAAAAAACAAGGAAAATAGTAGTGTGCATATACTGACTGTAGCTACCTCCTTATTGCAGAGTAGTATAACTTAAAAAAATAAGACTGCCATAATAGAAACATAGAAACATAGAATTTGTGGTAGATAAGACCATTTGGCCCATCTAGTCTGCCCCTTTTCATGTATCCTTTAGGCAACTTCAACCCTATTTGCTCCTTACAGCTCTCTTAAGGATATTCTTATGCCTATCCCAAGCGTGTTTAAATTGTTCCACCGTTTTAGCTTCAACCACCCCTGATGGGAGGCTATTCCACTTATCCACTACCCTTTCTGTGAAGTAATTTTTCCTCAAATTTGCTCTGAGGGGATTTGGCAGTACTATAAACATTTTAGTTACTGACCCAGATCTCTGTCTCCCTCCAGTTTCAGTGCATGTCCTCGTGTTCTTGTACATCTCTTCCTTTGAAGAATGCTTCCCCCCTGTCCCTTGTTAAAACCCTTCATGTATTTGAAAGTTTCTATCATGTCCCTTCTCTGTTCCAAACTATACATATTAAGATCTTTTAGCCTTTCTGGGTAAGTTCTGTGCTGTAGGCCATGCACCATTTTAGTTGCCCTTCTTTGTACAGTCTCTAATGTGTCTATGGCCCTCATTCAGAGTCGATCACAAGAAGCGATCGCTCACTCTGAATGAGGGCGGGCAATTCTTGTTTTGAAGTGCTGCCTCCAGGTCGTAAGCTAAGCTGTGGGTTACCACCCACAGCTAAGCTTTGATCAGGGTGATGGTCTCGATGGTCATCACCATCGCGACCATCGGGGCTTACGACCAGACCTTAAGGTTGGGTCTGGGCTCTCGTAAGCCCCAGGGAACTTCCTGCTCTGTTTGAGCAGGAAGTTCCCCACTGACATCATCAATGATGTCAGTGGGGCCGCCCCCACATGGCAAGCGTTCCGACTGGAACGCCTCCGTTTGGCCGCGCATGGCCCCGGCCCGCCCAGCAAACGGGGCGAGCTGTCACTCAACATCGACAGCTCGCCCCGTCTGCTACTAGACCCCTAGCGACGGAGCGCCCGTCGCTAGCCGGGTCTCGCGCATGCGCACGATGGAGCCGGCTCCGTCATGCGCATGCTCTGTGGGGACCATCGACCCGGTTGCGAGCGCATCGGCGCTTGCGACCGGGTCTGAATGAGACCCTATATCCTTCTGGAGATATGGCCTCCAGAATTGAACACAGTATTCTAGATGAGGACGTACCAATGATCTATACAGTGGTATTATCACTACTTTTTTTCCTGCTACTGATTCCTCTCCCTATGCAACCAAGCATCTGACTTGCCTTCCTCATTGCTTTGGTGCATTGCTTGTCTGCCTTTAAGTCATTTGAAATGGTGACTCCTAAATCCCTTTCCTCTTCTGTATTTTCCATTATAGTGTCATTGATACTATATTTAGCCTTTAGGTTATTGAGACCCAACTGCATGATTTTGCATTTTTTTACATTAAACTGTAGTTACCATGTTCTTGCCCATTCATCTAGTCTACCCAGATCCTCAGTCATTTGTTTTACCCCTCCTGGTGTGTCTCCCCTGTTGCATACTTTTGTGTCATCTGCAAAAAAGCTTACGTTCCATTTAATATTATTTGCAATATCACCTACATAGATATTAAAAAGCACCAGCCCAAGTACAGATCCCCGGGGTACTCCACTGGTGACCTTCCCTACCCGTAATATATGCCAAGATTACAACAGCTCAACTACATCACAATAATCCTACATCTGTAAAAACAAAAATGTTGTATTATCATTACAGAACTTATCATCAGCCCCACCAAGGCCCCCATATAAACCTTGCAGACAAACATCTGCGCCTATTGCACTTAACTATAAACAAATCTCTTGTAAATAGTCTGAAAGCGTAATAGTGGAAAACTGGCAGTCATTTCTGACATTAGGATGTTTTAGTCATCTAGGCATGGAAATACTATAAACATATGTTGATTACTTTTAGGAGTAAGCTAGCATTGCTCAATAAGAGCTCTGTGCTTTCCAAATGCTATCAGATGTAATATAGGCCATAGGCAAAGTAGTGTCTTGGAGCCCTTCACATTTCCTTCCCAACACAAACTGACTATATATCTATATACTTATACCTATCTATATCTATCTCATACCTTCTGGATATATTTACTAATGGTAGATTTTCGTCAATTTTGATCAATTTAAAATCAATGAAAATTGATCAACATCAATGTTTCTGGGGCTAAATCACACATTTACTAATACTTAAAAATCGAAATAAAAACACTGTCTGTTAGTAAATGTGTGATATAGCCCCAGACACAAACAAAACATCGATGTTGATTGATTTTCATCGATTTTAAATTTATACCCCACACTGTAAGTTAAGTTAACTCACCTGATCTTCTGGGGGTATTTAAGAACTTCACCGTAAGGTGAACAAGGCCAAGAGTCCTCTAGTTTATTTCTTTTACATTACTCAATGCTATTGATGATTCATGGCATGACACTGGGGGATTTGGCAGTACTATAAACATTTTAGTTACTGACCCAGATCTCTGTCCCCTCTGTATACAGTATGTCTGTGTTCCATTATCAGAGGAGTAGCATGGGACCATAGCGCCTGAAGAAAGTGCATGTCTTAGCACCTCCCCCACCCCTCCGGCCTGTACTGAACTGTGCCATTGGGGTATGGCCAGCCTGCAGGTGAATACAGCAAACAGTGGCAGTATCATGCTGGGCATTGAGGTCCCACTAGGGGAATAGAATGCTTCTGTGATACACTATCTGACATTAAGGGGTAGCTCCTTTGGCACTGCTTTATTTATGTATAGCACCTAGGATCTGACTTTTGCTACTTTGAATCATTGTTATTAGTCATTAGAGGAGATTGTATTATATATTCTGAACATTTAACTTAAATTGACAGAGTACATGTGCTAGAGTGAAATTCCCTAGGGTGCACAGCATATGACTGCAGTTACTGCACTAAGCACCTTTTCACTGGAATGGTAACACATATGGGAAGCTCCCTTCTCAGCTATGCTCCTACCTCTCAAATATACATTGCACCTATATTAATGTGAGTACTACTAATCATGTTCTGTCTACCACCATTATTATTATTTCAGGTTTCCTAATATTTTTTAAAACACCTTTCAAACAACACTTTTTTATCGTCATGCCTGGGAACACCTCATTATTTAAATAGCACAGCAGTGACTTTGCTTAATCTCATACCAATTAATTGAAGTTTAGGACTTTACCTTAGATGTGTCACTTTTAAATCCATTGAAGCACAATGAATGAATGAGGTGAGAAGGAGGGAGGGGATCAAAGAGAATAGAGGGGAGGGGCAAAGAGTTTATCAGAGAGGGGTGGTGACAGATGGCAATAAGAAAGGAGTGGACAGGGGTAAAGAGCTGATCACGGGGTAGATAAGGGAGGGAATTAAAGAGGCGAGAAGTGAATGTAATCAATCTGACAGAAGATGATCACAGAGGAGGGGGGGCCGGAGGGGAGGAAATCTGGGCAGCTTGAGGGAGCATTAAATGTAGAAACGGATCTCAGAACCATAACTTATGTAGGATATAGAGCAAACAAACCGAGATAAAACTAACAGGTGGCTATCATACTGTGCAGTGCCCCATAAATTCCAGACCCCTAGACGGCACCCTCTGTCCATTTTGCTCCACCGGAACCACCCTCGTTACTCACCTGCCCATTATGAGTGTACAGTATACTGTACACGTGTCCCATTGAGGGTGTGCTGAGTGCAGACTGATTTTTAAGGGTAAATTTACTAAAGTGAGAGTTTTTAGAAGTGGAGATGTTGCCCATGCAAGGAAGTGGCACTGATTATACCATTTGAATGTATATATTTTTGATTTCCTTTTTTTCCCAAGTACAGCTACATAATGGTGGTAAGGTGTAATCAGGGAGATTGCTGGGCTCTTCGGGGAGTCGGGGAGATTGTTACTATTTCTGGGGGGTCTCCCTGACATTCAGGGAGAGCTGGCAAGTATGGCCTAGGAGTTTGTTTTCCACATGCCATACCTGGGCTGTTGGTTGATTAGGGAAATCTGGTTACTCTATGGGGTGTATTTACTAAAGTGAGAGTTTTTAGAAATGGAGATGTTGCCCATAACAACCAATCAGATTCTACTTAACAACCAATCAGATTGCCCATAACAACCAATCAGATTCTACTTAACAGAGTTCTAAAAACTCTCACTTTAGTAAATCTACCCCTATGCATCTATTTTTTAGTCATGTGAGTGCTCATTTAAGTGCTGGCCAAGTGGGGCCTGCCAAGTCCAGCGAGGCTGCTTGCCTCACGGTATATGAGCACTGAGAAGTCATGTGTGCTGAACTGATTTAGGCAATGTGCTGTTGTTGTGTAGAAGGAAGAGATAAAATGGATATTTTACTATGTCCTTGTCCTGCCTTGTTTTCTTCTTTTAATAACTGTTTTTCTTGTGTGCTCATTTGTTTATGTACCTTTTAAGGAGTTACGGAACCTTTGTGGCGCCATTATAAATAAAGGCTGATGATAATAATATTTGCTCCGTGGTGCAATTGGTGGCTGGTCCCGGGTTAGTGGCCAGCCAGCGGAAGATGGTCAGCAATGTAATGTGGGTCACGCGCTAGTTGTCCTAGGTCTACATGCACCCCAAATTGGGACCATGGTTGCCTAATGGGTAATCTGCCCCTATATCTTACTCTACGTACCCTGGTTATTTCCCATATATTCCAACACTGTGGTATTGTGTTACAAGAATATGAATGGATACTTGTTAATACTTGCATATAAATTATCAAAGTGTTCCAACCATTTTGAAATGTTATAGAAGTTGTCTGATTTGAGGACCTCAAAATGAATCTCTGTCAAATTATGATGTGTGGGTATGTTCTGCTTGAATTCAAACACAGCAGCCAAAGTTAAACGGAACGCTTTACAATAAAATATAAAATGTGGTCTATTTGATCTTAACTTGCACGAGAAGATAAAACAAGAAAAACACCCACATGACACCTAGAATTACCAATATTAGAATGTAACATAGAAGCAAATTTGACAGCATATAAGAAGAACCACTTGGCCCATCTAGTCTGTCTCCAAGGCCAACAGTTGCACCTGGATGGACTCTTGCTGAGCTCTGGTAGCTTCCTGCTGAGCGGCCATAGCCTGAAGCAAGGCTTTTACAATGTCCTCCATGCTGCTTTTAGGTGCGGGCTGGAAGCAAAATCTGGCTTCTCTAAGCATCTGTGGGTGACACCTCCATGGGCTTCAACGTTATATCCACCACAAAAAATTGGTGTCTGTCACTTTAAATTTTAAACATAGAAATTTTTCCTTGCTGCAATTTCAGTGTGTATACCCGCATTCTCCACCAAATGTGACACAGTCGGGATAGGGGTCCCTCTCCTGGGGTAGATGGACTCCCTCTTTACACACACAGCAGCCGTAGAAACAGGACACAAGTCTGGGGTTCTCGTACAAACTGGTCGGGGCCAGTCTTTATTGTGCCAAATGAATATAAAAAGCATAAACTAAAATCCTAGCCCATCTGGGCAGTAACTAAACAGTAGGTACCCTTACAAGCAGGATGGTAGTGCCTACTGCCCACACCGTCAACAACAGCACGTGCACAGTACTTACAGGGTTGTCATAACAGTGTCTCTGGACATGCTAGCCTGTATACTTCCCAAGGTGTGAGACACTCAGATACAACTGAACACAGCTTATATCCACCAGTTCCAGCTGTAAGCCCTAATGAGCCTGCTACCAGGCTGAAAGGCCCAAAACCTGGAGTGGCCTATGGATGGAGCCCTACCTCTCCTCACATCCACACCCCCAGGACCCAAACCGGCTTTTATCAAAAGCCGATACTCTGGTCTGTTTACAAAACAGACTTCTCCTGGGGGTTTTAGAACACATAGGCCAAAAACCTAGGACAAACGTACCTGCCATTGACCACTTTACCAGTGCTACTATCACATATCCCCCCCCCCCTTTGTTTTGACCTGTGGGCTGGAACAACTGAAACCCCAAAGCAATACACACGCGATAAAGCATTTGCATTGGCCAGCTGGCTTCCTGGCCTGTGTTCTACCAAAAACTTAAAGTTTTGCAATGCCAAGAACCACCTCGTTATTCTCCCATTGCTCCCTTTGTTCTCTGACATTCACTTCAAAGGGGCATGGTCAGTGATCAACCTGAATTTTCTTCCCACCAAATAGTACCTGAGAGTTTCTAATGCCCATTTTATGGCCAACGTTTCCTTCTCGACTGTAGCATAGTTTCTCTCATGTACATTGAATTTCCTATTTAAGTAAAAAATAGGGTGTGCCTCACCTTCCTTGCTCTGGGACAGAACCGCCCCTATACCTACTTCTGATGCATCAGTTTGCACCACAAACTTCCTGTCAAAATCAGGAGTTGCCAGACCTGGTTGGGTACACATTGCTGTTTTTAACGCCTGAAAAGCCTTTTCTGCTTCAGGACTCCACTCCACCATGACTTTCTGTTTGCCTTTGGTAAGGTCAGTCAGTGGGACTGCAACAGTGGCAAAATTGGGTATAAATCTCCTATAATACCCAGTAATCCCTAAGAAGGCTCTCACCTGCTTCTTATTCAGGGGTCTTGGCCAGTTTTGTATTGCATCAATTCTATTAAGCTGTGGCTTTATCAAACCTCTGCTAATTGTGTATCCCATATATTTCACCTCTTCCATCCCTAGACAACATTTTTTTGGGTTGACTGTCAGACCTGCCTTATAGATGGAGTCCAACACTGCTTGTACTCTAGGCAAGTGAGACTGTCAATCAGCACTATGAATGTCCACATCGTCTAGATAAGCAGCAGCATACTGCCTATGGGGCCTTAGAATCCTATCCATCATTCTTTGAAAGGTCACAGGTGCCCCATGTAACCCAGAGGGCTACATCTTGTATTGAAACAACCCTTCTGGTGCTGAAAAAGCTGTCTTTTCTTTGGCATTCTCAGCTAACGGGACTTGCCAATACCCTTTGGTTAAGTCATGAGTGGTTAAATATCTGGCTGTTCTTAGACTTTCAATTAATTCATCCACCCTAGGCATTGGGTAAGCGTCGAATTTTGACACACTGTTCAATTTCTGGAAGTCATTGCAGAAACGCACACTCCCGTTGGGCTTTGGAATAAGCACAATGGGGCTTGACCACTCACTATGCGATTCTTCAATTACACCCAATTCTAAAAATTTTTTAATTTCTTTAGATACTGACTCCCTTTGGGCATCTGGTAACCTATAAGGTTTTAGGTTTACCTTAACCCCTGGGTCCATGATTATATCATGTTTAATGACAGTGGTTTTCCCTGGTATGTCTGAAAACAAGACCCTATTTCCGATAAGAAATTCCTTAACTTGCTGCTGTTGAACTGATGACAGGGTTTTTGCTACTGTCACTTCGGGAACCAAGGGCCCTGGGTTTACTGGAGGGGCTCGGATGGCTGACAGAGCTGCTCTCTCCTTCCAGGGTTTTATAAGATTTAAATGGTATATCTGTTCTGGCTTTCTTTTCCCAGGCTGGTAAACTTTGTAATTAACTTCCCCCACTTTTCTAGGACTTCAAAGGGCCCTTGCCACTTAGCAAAAAGTTTACTTTCTACTGTGGGAACCAACACTCTGTCCCCTGGAGCAAAGACACGTAACTGAGCATTGCGGTTGTACACCCTCTGCTGTGCCTGTTGGGCCTGCTCCAAGTGGTCTCTCACTATCGTCACCACAGCAGCAATCCTTCCTTGCATTTGGGAAACATGCTCAATAACAGTTTTATACGGACTGGACTGCCCCTCCCCCATCTCTTTGGCAATGTCTAGTAACCCCCTGGGGTGTCGCCCATACAACAATTCGAAAGGTGAAAACCCAGTGGATGATTGGGGAACCTCTCTTATGGCCAACAACAAATAAGGCAATAAGTAGTCCCAATCTCTACCGTCTTTGTCCACTACTTTTCTTAGCATGTGTTTTAAAGTCTTGTTAAACCTCTCCATTAACCCATCGGTTTGGAGGTGATACACAGAAGTTCTTAACTGATCAATTTTAAACAGGCGGCATAGCTCTTTCATGATTTTTGACATAAATGGATTACCTTGGTCAGTCATAGACTAAGGGCCTCATTCAGAGGCGGTCGGAGGATGCAAGCGGTCGCTCAGAAACTGGGCGGCCACTTGCATCCTGACTGCCCGCCTCTGTTGCGGTCGTTAGGCTGTGGGTTAACACCCACAGCTTTAACAACCGCTCGGGTGATGGTCGTGATGGTCAGAGACCATCGGGGCTTACGACGAGACCCTAGGGTAGGGTCTCACTTGTCGTAAGCCTTGGAGAGCTTCTGGCTCTGTCAGAGCCGGAAGCTCTCCACTGACATCACTAGTGATGTCAGTGGGGCCTCCCCCAAATGGTAGGCGTTCCCACGGGAACGCCTCCGTTTGGGCTGCCACCCCCCCGGCCCACCTTCCAAACGGGGCGAGCTGTCAATCAACATTGACAGCTCGCCCCCTTTGGAAAGAGACCCGCTACGACCGGCGCTGTCGGTCGTAGCGGGTCTCACGCATGCGCACGAGGGAGCCAGCTCCCTCATTCGCATGTGCACTGGCAAAACATCGAGGCAGCCGTGCGGTCGTAGACCGTACGGCCGCCTCTGAATAAGGTCCTAATTCCCTAGCAATGGTCTTTGTTGACGTATTGCGCAATGGCATCGCTTCCGGGTACTGGGTAGCGTAATCCATTATCACTAGAATATATTGATGGCAGTGGGCAGACTTCATTAATGGTCCAACCAAGTCCATAGCTATTCTTTCAAAGGGAACCTCAATAATAGGCAACGGGACAAGTGGACTTTTAAAATGCGGCCTCGGAGCATGATATTGACATTCAGGATAGGATAGTCAGACACCTCTTTATGGACCCCGGGCCAGAAAAACCTCTGCAAGATCCGCTCAGTGGTTTTTTATACCCCTAGGTGACCTGCCGTTATATGACCATGAGCCAGGTCTAACACTGTTCTTCTGTATGCCTTGGGTATTATTAATTGTTCCACAATGTCCTCTCCCTTCTTAGTCACTTGATACAAAAAATCCTGGCACACTGCCATGTGAGGATATGACAACGGACTATCAGGGTTTATGGGTTTACCATCAATTACTTTTACTTTCTCCCTGGCTTTTACCAGAGTAGGGTCATTCAACTGCTCCACGGCAAAGACCTCTCTTCTGACCACAAGATCAGGCAGGCGATCCACGGGCTCAATAACACTCCCCACCTCAGTGGGAGGCACACCGCCTGGTGAGCCACCATCACTCTCAGGTTCGCCAACCATGCTAGAAAAAGGGAACATCACAGACTCTGAAGAAACTCCCCCTTCTACTGCATCAGTAACCTTCTCAAATGGGTCGGGGTTGTTTACGTCTGGAACAAATCGGCTTTCCCACAACTTCCAGAAGTGAGCAAAGTCTTTCCCCAATATTGTATCATACATCAAACCATGCACCAAACCCACAGAGACTATCGCGGAACCTCATTGTGTTTCTATGTTCACTTCTGCAGTAACATAATACCAAGTATCCCCATGTATGCAGGTCACTCCAACAGTTTTTCCCTTACGCTTTAAGGGGCTCACCAGCTCCGCTTTCATAAGTGTAACCAGGCTACCAGATCTAACAGAGCCTCCACTAGTTTGCCTTCTATAGTGACCATACACATTTGCTTATCTGTCTCAGCCGGTCGACCAGCAGAACAAGCTGGCTGTGCAAAGTACGACATTCTGCGATTGACATAAGCAGTATCACATTGCATGGGTTCAGAGGTAAGTGAACAATTAGCAGCAATATGGCCCAAAGCACCACATCGGAAACACTGAATTACATTATTATCTAGTCTTTTATGGTGTAGGAACCTTCCTGGCCTGGCGGGCCTATCTCCATGTCCCAAACCCACAGTCTTAAGTACATTCCACCATCCAGCACCCTTCTCCCTGGGAACAGTCTTACCCGTGTCCATGGGAGATCGCCGTTGCGCCACGGGGGCTCGGTGGGGCACAGTCAACAGTTTCTCAGCCGCGACATACCTCTCCACTAATTCAACTAACTGGTCTGCTGTCTTAGGGTCCGCATGGCTCACCCAGTTGCGCAGATTTGCAGGTATCGATCGCAGATACCGGTCCATGACGACCCTTTCCACAATCTGTGGTCCTGTTAGCGTTTTGGGCTGCAGCCATTTGGTGGTAAGATGGACAAGGTCATGCATCTGTGAGCGTAGAGGCTTTTCCATTTGGAACTCCCAGCGGTGGGCTCGTTGGGCGTGAGCGAATATGGTTACTCCTAGGTGAGTTAGAATCTCTCCAGACAGGAAAGGTGCCACCAGATTTGCCCATTGTTCCTTGGGCCAACTCTTCCTCTCTGCTGTTCTCTCAAACGTGGGGAGATACGCCTCCACATCATCACCCGAAGTCATCTTCTGTAGGAAATGACTGACGTGTATGGAGCGAGTGGTGGTGGGAGGACCACTGAGAGCATCTCCAGACCGGGCTACTAGGTGTTGTACCACCTCCTTTAGGGCCTGGATGTTTTCTGCTAAGGCCTTGCGGGTTTCCTCGATGGTGACTTGTTGATGCCTCTGCGCTGTCTCAAAGGCCTACAGCTGCACCTGGATGGACTCTTGCTGAGCTCTGGTAGCTTCCTGCTGAGCGGCCATAGCCTGAAGCAAGGCTTTTACAATGTCCTCCATGCTGCTTTTAGGTGCGGGCTGGAAGCAAAATCTGGCTTCTCTAAGCATCTGTGGGTGACACCTCCATGGGCTTCAACGTTATATCCACCACAAAAAATTGGTGTCTGTCACTTTAAATTTTAAACATAGAAATTTTTCCTTGCTGCAATTTCAGTGTGTATACCCGCATTCTCCACCAAATGTGACACAGTCGGGATAGGGGTCCCTCTCCTGGGGTAGATGGACTCCCTCTTTACACACACAGCAGCCGTAGAAACAGGACACAAGTCTGGGGTTCTCGTACAAACTGGTCGGGGCCAGTCTTTATTGTGCCAAATGAATATAAAAAGCATAAACTAAAATCCTAGCCCATCTGGGCAGTAACTAAACAGTAGGTACCCTTACAAGCAGGATGGTAGTGCCTACTGCCCACACCGTCAACAACAGCACGTGCACAGTACTTACAGGGTTGTCATAACAGTGTCTCTGGACATGCTAACCTGTATACTTCCCAAGGTGTGAGACACTCAGATACAACTGAACACAGCTTATATCCACCAGTTCCAGCTGTAAGCCCTAATGAGCCTGCTACCAGGCTGAAAGGCCCAAAACCTGGAGTGGCCTATGGATGGAGCCCTACCTCTCCTCACATCCACACCCCCAGGACCCAAACCGGCTTTTATCAAAAGCCGATACTCTGGTCTGTTTACAAAACAGACTTCTCCTGGGGGTTTTAGAACACATAGGCCAAAAACCTAGGACAAACGTACCTGCCATTGACCACTTTACCAGTGCTACTATCACATATCCCCCCCCCCTTTGTTTTGACCTGTGGGCTGGAACAACTGAAACCCCAAAGCAATACACACGCGATAAAGCATATATATAGATATACTGTGAATGCTGTCTGCCATTGTGACACATTGAGCTGGTTACGAAGGGCAATTACAGTACTTGAAAATGAGCTGGGTTGCTGCAAACAGGCATCTTATTGCTGCACGATAATGCCAGGCCACACTCAGCCAACTGCACATGTGAGCTGTTACGGCGCTACCATTAGAAGGTACTAGACCATCCTCCTTACAGCCCTGAGCTGGTCCATCTCTTTGGACCATTGAAGAGGAAGGTGATTCGCAACTGATGGTGAAGTGCAGCAAGCCATCATGTCCTGGCTTCAGGAGCTTGACACTGATTTCTTCAATGGCCGGAGAGATGCCTTGGTGTTCCATTGGAACAAATGCTTAGAAAAGTATGTAGAAAAATTAAAAAAGGCCATACTATTGATTATACAAATATGTACAGTACGAATAGAATACATTTATGCAATGAGAGGTCTTGTTACCTTATTTACTGAATCACCCTCTTAACATTCTAATGTTGTGATATTGATATTCATTCTATTGGAATAAAAGCATCATACTGTAAATAGTAAACCTATTAGCACTAATAGCGAGACTACTGGTTAGGAACACTCATCCTAGTTTGCATATGAGCAGCGGGCCTACAGTAGTTCAGAATTTTATGCAAACCAAATGTCCTGTGGCGAGGGGACTGCTTTTGTAGGACCCGTTATGTTCAGAACAGGTCCTGTGAGATCACTCGCAGTGCCCCCAAGCCACAGACTTTATTGACGGGCTGCGGCCGTTTGGGGGCAGGGATTGGGTGAGGCCAACCAGCTTTTCCAAAGTCACTCCTGTTTTCTGGAAGGGCTGGGGCCAGAGTCGGTGTCTACCGACGCAGATTTCCTGGTCTTGACTACAGTTCTAAGACGGTCATCTGGGTTACTCAGATTGTCAAGAGATTTGATGGCTGTGTCCTAGGACGCAGATGCTGATCATACAGGAATGCAGGAGCCGCCTATTTACACCAGACGCAACCAGCTGCATTAGCATATGTTAGCATCGTACAACTATGAATCAGACTTGCGTAAGCTGAGGTTTTCTCGGCTGGCCGATGCCACACAACACCAATGGTCGCAATAGTGAACCCAGGCTGCAATCTCGGTCGCAGTGCTAGGATCGTGTCTCTTCACTTCTGACGCCTCCTGTAGCATTAGAATTTTAGCAGGACTGAATTGCAAAGCCTCTTGTGTGCGACTTTGCAATTCCATCCACAGCTGAATCAACCCCTATGTCATTATTGTAATTATTTCACCAACTGCCTTTTACTTAATTATAAGTCTGCTTACTTCAAGTTCCTGCACTTATAATGGAAATATCACATGCCCTTAATAGGCAACAAATTAAAACCAATAACGATCATGTTATCCCATAAGTGGTCTCACTGCATCCATTACCATGGATATAATTACCGAAGGGCGTTCTAGGAAATACACTTTGGGCAGAAAATGTCACCATTAATGCAATTATGTTTATAACTAGTAGATGTTACATATCCTGAGTTTTTATATTTGCCTTTCTCTGTCAATATAACTAATAATAGAGTAAGTGCCTCACCTGCTTGTGAATGAATTATAATTATATACCATTGTGTGTTCAGCACATCTCCAGTACAATATACCCTACTTTCTTTTCTAATTGTTGTATATATTTAGCGTGTATTATTATAATTTATTATGCAATAGAAACATGTTGGTACACAACCGTTGTTCAGTACAGTGCACACTAACAGTGGAAGTGATGAAGCTGCATCTCCAGGAGGCTTCATGTGCCAATAATACTACCAAATTTGCTGTACAAACAGTTGGCTTCCGATTGCATGAGCAAATGCTAAATATAGCAAATGTTTGGGGCCCTCATGGTACCAATCACCTCCAAAATAATATTTTAGGCAAGGAATGGTATTTATTAGAAGTTTCTAATTTCGTAAATTCATGGTAAATTCTCAAACTTTAGGCAGTCTAAATAATATGATCTAAGTTCCAGTAAGGTAAACAGGACCGAACATGTTCAAAGTTAAAGAGCTATATAGTATTATTAAATAAAAAAACAAATACTTTAAAATACTTAAGCTACATAAAAAAAACAGAAAAGGAAACATTTTTTAGTTTATTTTAAAATCTATTAACTGCAGTGTGCAAACCCAAACTTTAAACTTAAACTTCAAATTTCGGAGTTCAGTTTAGTTATTCTGAAATACATATCATTGGTGGCTGAGCGTAAAAATAAAACAATTGTCAAGATTCTCAAGAATTTCTTGAATTTGATAAATCTGGACAAATTTTGATCTGACTTGAATAGTTTGAGTATCATCTCATGCCACTTTACTATATATGATGGTCATTTTTATTTTGCTTTATGTGAGAGAAAACAGCTTACTGCCTTTCAATGTTTCTTCAGGATGACACAGACAAACATTTCTAAAGAACACGGAATATAGACACCCCCGTCTGTGTCACTCATCTATTTTCATTGAGGTTTCAAGCATCTGCCATGAATAGCTTAAGTGTACTGTGGCTGAAAGGAATAATCACACTGAAACTGTATATATCACAGCATATGCATATGATTTCTGAAATCTATTGTCGTGTATCTGCCATCACATAAGGAATTAGAAGGAGCTGTAAAGATTGAAAGTAGGAGAGAGAAAAAACTGATAATAGGATTTTGACTTACTTTCCTTTTACTTTAGATAACAAAATTCTCAAAGGATCGCTCTTTGCAGGATTTTTTTTTAGCTCATATCTAAACGATGCTGGTGTTTAGTTTGACAGGTTTTTGTAGATATGTCAGAGGTTGATGAAGATGTGTAGAAGAAGAGCTATATCTTTCAAATATTGGTGATTCAAGAACAAAGGCAAATTTAATCTACAGTAAAACATCAAATAAAATAGAACGTTGGAGAAAGAATCATGGTAAATGTATATGACGGCTTTGAAAATATTGGCATGCAGTCAAACCTTCATTTTCCATCCCTGACTTGCTTTCACATAACTTACACCATTTTTTCCTGGACCTTTTAAAAAAACTTGAAATGAGAGTTTGACTCTATAGTACTTGACGGAGGAGAAAATCTATATTGCATGTTTATTTATATTATAACTGTGCAAGGTCTGACCCATCTCCAACAAGTACTTGCCCCAACGACTCCCTCTGCTAGGGAGATAGGACACACCTTAGCCTAGCAAGAGCCAGGAGAGGAAGAGGAATGCGCCGCAAGGAACAAGGTAAGCATGGGAGCAGGATGGAGCGAGAGGGCAGGACTGTGCAGGGGGGTATGGGAGTGCACAACGGGGTGGGGGGGGACTGATGGGGGGAAGGAGTTGTTAACTAGCATTGCCTAATCAACCATTAGGCTAAGTCAGCTGCCTTGTGTGCTGGGCCAAGGAGGGGGCGAGAGCTGACACCCTTCAGGTCTCAGACATCTTCTAAGTAGAGGAGCTGAAAGAGGTTGGAAGACTGTACAACTGTACAGTGGCCTTCACACTTGTTGTATATTGACTTCAAGATCTAATTTCGCTTTGCCAGAGGTGGTGGCAGATGTTGACAAGAGGAGGAGGAAGAGGAATAAGAGCAGGAAGAGATACTTTTATGTGGCTGGGGGGAGACACGCAAATGTGGTATTTGATGAGGGGTGGGGGTGGGGTGTTACAAGTCTACTAGCCTAGGGTTGCCGGATACCTTAATCAGGCCCTGGTAGCTAGGGAAAAGGAAGTCCACTTTATATTGAAAGAAGGCAGATACGCTTGGAAAAGAAGGTTGAGATTTTTAGTAAAGATGGAAATGTACAGAGATACTCAGTGGAGATGGTTCAGTCATAGTGGAGATAATTTTGTTGAATTACAAAATAAATACAAGTAAAGTCATATACAGGACAGTTTGTCAGCTAATTTGACACATTTAGGTCTATTTGTCCCAAGATTGCTGCATATTTATAGGTCTAGATAAACTGGTCAAGGTTTAAAATACCAAATATCGTATATGTAACTGCTTTGTTTTGCTCCAAAGGATCTGTACAGTTTAACTGTATCTTAAAGACTTTTCCGTTTTAAATAATGTCATCACTAGTAAATGTCTCTGCAGTATTTCTATGGCAGCATTCTTCCCATGTAACCCTTAACATGTGTGAAATTAAGTTAGTTGTAGCTGTTGCATAGGTGTGCATAAATTATCCACTGTGATGCTGTACGCAGCTTGATTACTCATAGCGTGCAACGAGGTTAGCAATTCCTGAGTAAGGTCAGAGCTTGTGCAAGTGTGCGTGAGGCTGCGATGGTACTCAATGTTACTGATGGTTTCGCAGTCTTGCTAAGGATTACGGATGTGTGTAAGGTAAAGTGGGCACCCTTATGTTGTGCTGCAACGGCATAGAGATCGCAATACTATCGCAGCGAGACTGCGTGTGCGTAATCGCTATTGCAAGCACAGTTGCGATCCGTAATGAATTGGGCCCTAAGAGCCCAATATCGATGTCTGATGCAGTGGAGCAATTTTTTGCTACTGTGCATGCACCACAGCAACACTGCACACACTCAGTGATTGATTAGTGAATGCAGTCGCAGAGAGGATTTATTTGCAGATAGTGACAGGTAGTCAGTTTTTGGGGGAGGTAACGGGGTGGCTAGAAAACCACAGTCGTCTCGGGACCGTGTTATGGGCGTGTCCTAGTGAGCCTCTACAAATTTGTATACAGCTGGAGAAGCACCGTCATCTTAGGAGAGCCACTTATTCTGAGACCGCATAGGTTTGCTCAGAGATTTAACGTTCAAACAATGTTTCCGATGTTTTTGCATATTTTCGGAAGTCCACTGTATACGGGATTGTAGCAGTGGCAGTCATTGCACGCATCTCTAAACAGACCCTATTACTTGTGTTCAAGCATGGATATCCTTAAACCTGTACTTTGAGGATGGAATTTAGTAATCACTGACCTCCTTGGCAGAGAAGCTGAGAATCCTAGCATTTTATTTAAAAATATCCAGAAGGTATCTGCTGATGTAATTCATACTGGGAGAGTTCAGAGGTGAGATGCAGGGGCCTCTTTGGGAAGTGGGGCGAATAATGTCATTATGGACCTGCCCTCTGCAGCACATTGCTGCAAATCATGGCATTGTGCAGAGAGGGAAAGGCCATGATGGTGGGATTCACAGAGAATTACGTCATTATACCTGTCATGCTGCACATTTCACTAGGAATTTGGCTGGATGCGGGAGGGTCATCTGCTCCCCTTAGACTGTCCAAAAGTCAGGTCTTTTCCAGACATTTCAGGAGAAGAGACAAGTGTGATGTAATTATCAGTTTTTTTCTCTTATGTATCGTGGGCTCAATCCAATTAGCCGTGAAGGGTGCTAGTTGCCGAGGGTGGAATCAGACGGCTGTTATATCCATATGTATGCTGCGGGTGGAGGGGTCAGATGGGACGGCTGACGTGTACTGAGGAAAGAGGGGGTTGCCAGCTGCAATATAAATGATGATAAAATAATTATTTAATAATAAATATAAAAAAAAAAAATATATATATATATATTGTGATAGGATCACTGGTAAAGTGGTCTGTGGCAGGTACATTTGTCCCAGATTCCTGTCTTTTGTGTTTTAAACCCCCAGGAGAAAGTCTGCAGTGTAGCAGGCTTGAGTTTCGGCTTTTTGAAAAGCCGGTTTGGGACCTGGGGGTTGTGGGTGAGAGGAGAGGGAGGGCTCCACCCACGGCCACTCCAGGTTTTGGTTCTCGCAGCCTGGTAACAGGCTTGTTAGTTTTCCACCTGAGAGTGGCCAATATAAGCCTAGTGTGTTTAGGGCTGATTGTCTCACCTGGGAGAGCAGGCAGGGAGTTTGCTCAGAGACACTTGAAAAACCTATTTGTGAGTACTGTGCTGTGCTTTGTTGCTGGCGAGGGCATTAGGCCCTGCCAGGTTCTGGTAGTGAGGGAACTACCTGTGAAGTTAGTGCCCCGACAGGGCTAGGATTTATATTTATGTTTTCTTTATATTTCTGTCATTGTACAATAAAGACTGGCGCCGACCAGCTTGTACGTGCATCCAGACTGGTGTGCTGCTTCCCTGCTGCTGTGTGTGTGTGTAAGGAAGGAGTCCTCTACCCAGGAGAGGGACCCCCTAACCTAACTGTGTCACAATTTGGTGGAGAATGCGGGCATCTACACACTGAAAGGTGCAGCAAGAAAAATTTTTACGTTTAAAAATTAAAGGGACAGACACCCAATTTGTGAGTGTGGAAATAACGCTGTGTCCTTGGAGTGCCATAGAGGAGGCGTCAGCCAATGCTCAGAGAGGCAAGGTTCAGCTTCCAGGCTACACCCTATGACAAAATGGAGGAAATTGTTAAGGCCTTGCTCCAAGCTACAGCAGCTCAGCAGGAATCTACCAGGGCTCAGCAGGAAGCTACAGCAGCTCAGCAGGAATCCACCAGGGTGCAACTGTTGGCCTTGGAGACAGCCCAGAGGCAACAACAGGTCGCCATTGAGGAAACCCGCCAGGCCTTAGCGGAAAACAGCCGGGCCATAAGAGAGGTGGTACAGCACCTGGTCGCCCGGCCCAGAGATGTTACTACTGGTCCTCCCACCACCACTCACTCCGTACGAGCCAGTCACTTCCTCCAGAAGATGACTTCGGGCGATGATGTGGAGGCCTATCTCGCCGCATTTGAAAGAACGGCCGAAAGGGAGAGTTGGCCCAAGGAGCAGTGGGCAAGTCTGGTGGCACCTTTTTTGTCTGGGGAGCCACAAAAGGCCTATTTTGACTTATGCCTGGCTGATGCCAAGGACTATAAAAAACTAAAACAGGAGATCCTAACTCGCTTGGGTCACCACCTTTGTTCGTGCCCAACGGGTCCACCGCTGGGAGTTCCATAAGGACAAGCCTCCACGTTCACAGATGCATGACCTCGTCCATCTGTCCTCAAAATGGCTACAGCCCGAGACGCTGACGGGACCACAGATCGTGGAAAGGGTCGTGATGGACCGGTACCTGCGATCATTACCTGTGACTCTGCGCAAGTGGGTGAGCCATGCAGACCCTAAGTCCACGGACCAGTTGGTCGAGCTGGTGGAGAGGTTCGTGGCGGCTGAGGAGCTGATGAGTATGCCCCACCGAGCCCCGATGGCGCACTGGCGAACTCCCACAGACACTGGTAAGACTGTTCCAGGGGAGAAGGGTGCTGGGCGGTGGAATGTACCTAAGACTGAGGGTGTAGAACCTGGAGACAGGCCTGCCAGGCCGGGAAGGTTCTTGCCCCATAAACGACTAGACATTAATATGACTCAGTGTTTCCGATGTGGTGGCTTCGGCCATATTGCCGCTAATTGTGCACTTACAACTGAACCTATGCAATGTGATACTGCTCATGTCTACCGCAGGGGGTCTTTCTTTGCACAGATAGCCTGTACGGCTGACCGGCAGGCTGTGACTGATAAGCACATGTGTGTACTCACTGTAGATGGCAACCGAGTAGAGGCACTGTTAGACTCTGGTAGCTTGGTGACACTTATAAAAGCTGAGCTGGTGAACCCCTTGCGGCGTGAGGGGAAAACTGTTGGTGTGACCTGCATACATGGGGATACTCGATATTATGTTACTGCCGAGGTGAACATCGAGACACCATGTGGTTCTGCTATAGTTTCTGTAGGTTTGGTACATGGTCTGATGTACGATGCAATATTGGGGAGAGACTTTGCTCACTTCTGGAAGTTGTGGGAAAGCCGTTTTGTTCCAGAGGTGAACAACCCCGATCCATTTGAGAAGGTTGTCGATGTAGTGGAGGAGGGAGTTTCTTTTGAGTCAGAGTTATTCCCTTTTTCTACTATGATTGGCGAACTAGAGAATGCGGAGCGTGACGGTGGCCCGCCAACTGATGTGCCTCCCATTGAGGTGGGAAGTGTTGTTGGGCCAGGTGATCGTCTGCCTGATTTAGAGGTCAGAAGAGAGGTCTTTGCCGTGGAGCAGTTGAATGACCCTACTTTGGTAAAAACCAGGAAGAATGTAAAAGTAGTTGATGGTAAACCCGTAGACCCTGATAGTCCTTTGTCCTATCCCCACATGGCAATGTGGCAGGATTTGTTATATCAGGTGACTAAGAAGGGGGAAGATGTTGTGGAACAACTAATAGTTCCTAAAGCCTACAGAAGAACAGTGTTGGATCTGGCCCATGGTCATATAACGGCAGGCCATCTAGGGGTAGAGAAAACCACTGAGCGAATAATGCAGAGGTTTTTCTGGCCCGGGCTTCATAAAGAGGTATCTGACTTTTGCGCATCCTGCCCTGTGTCAGTATCATGCTCCCAGGCCACATTTTAAGGGTCCACTAGTTCCATTGCCTATCATAGAGGTGCTGTTTGAAAGAATAGCGATGGATTTGGTTGGACCCTTAATGAAGTCTGCCAGGGGACACCAGTATATTCTGGTCATAATGGATTACGCTACCAGGTACCCGGAAGCGATCCCGTTGCGCAATACGTCAACCAAGACCATTGCCAGAGAGCTAGTTCATGTCTTTAGCAGGCTGGGTATACCTAAGGAGATACTAACTGACCAGGGTACACCGTTTATGTCCAAAGTCATGAAAGAGTTATGCCGCCTGTTCAAAATCGAACAGTTAAGAACTTCGGTTTATCACCCCCAAACCGATGGGCTGGTCGAGAGGTTTAACAAGACGTTAAAACACATGCTTAGGAAAGTGGTCGACAAGGATGGTAGGGATTGGGACTACTTATTGCCGTATTTATTGTTGGCCATAAGAGAAGTTCCCCAGTCCTCCACCGGGTTTTCACCCTTCGACTTGTTGTATGGGAGACACCCAAGGGGGTTACTAGACATTGCCAAAGAGACATGGGAGGGGCAGTCTAGTCCTTACAAAACGGTGATTGAGTATGTTTCTCAAATGCAGGAGAGAATTGCTGCGGTAGTGCCGATAGTGAGAGAGCACCTGGAACAGGCTCAACAGGCACAGCAGATGGTATACAACCGCAATGCTCGGTTATGCAGCTTTGCTCCTGGGGACAGAGTGTTAGTATTGGTTCCCACTGTGGAAAATAAACTTTTGGCTAAATGGCAAGGGCCCTTTGAAATCTTAGAAAGAGTGGGGCAGGTCCATTACAAAGTTTACCAGCCAGGGAAAAGAAAGCCGGAACAGATATACCATATAAATCTGTTAAAGCCCTGGAAAGATGGAACGGTACTGTTGGCCGTCCGAGACCCTCCAGTAAGTCCAGGGCCCTTAGTTCCCGAAGTGACAGTGGCAAAAACCCTGTCGGCAATTCAACAACAAGAGGTCAAGGAGTTTCTGATTAGAAATAGGGTGCTGTTCTCTGACGTACCTGGGAAAACCTCGTCATTAAACATGACATCATCACTGACCCAGGGGTTAAAGTTAATCTAAAGCCCTTTAGGTTACCAGAAGCACAAAGAGAATCGGTGTTGAAAGAAATTAAAAATATGCTAGAGTTAGGGGTTATTGAAGAATCACATAGTGAATGGTCAAGTCCCATTGTGTTGATTCCAAAGCCCGACGGGAGTGTGCGTTTCTGCAATGACTTCCGAAAGTTGAACAGTGTTTCAAAATTCGATGCCTACCCGATGCCAAGAGTGGATGAACTGATTGAGAGACTAGGGACGGCAAGTATTTAACCACTCTTGACCTAACCAAAGGGTATTGGCAAGTACCGTTAACCGAGAGCGCCAAACAAAAGACAGCTTTTTCAGCGCCAGAGGGCTTGTTTCAGTAAAAGATGTTGCCCTTCGGGCTACATGGGGCACCTACTACCTTCCAAAGAATGATGGACAGGATTCTAAGGCCCCATAGACGGTATGCGGCTGCTTATCTGGATGACGTGGTCGTTCATAGTCCTGATTGGCAGTCTCACTTACCCAGGGTACAAGCAGTGTTGGACTCCATCTATAAGGCAGGTTTGACAGCCAACCCAAAAAAGTGTTGTCTAGGCATGGAGGAAGTAAAATATCTGGGATACACCATTGGCAGAGGCCTGATAAAGCCTCAGCTTAATAAAGTTGATGCCATACAAAACTGGCCATGGCCTCTGAATAAGAAGCAGGTGAGAGCCTTCTTGGGAATTACGGGGTACTACAGGAGGTTTATACCCAACTTTGCCACCATGGCAGTCCCACTGACTGACCTGACCAAAGGCAAACAAAAACTCATGGTAGAATGGAGTCCTGAGGCAGAGAAAGCTTTTCAGGAGTTGAAAGTAGCATTGTGTTCCCAACCAGTCCTGATGACTCCTAATTTTGAAAGGGAATTCATAGTACAAACCGATGCATCAGAAGTAGGTTTAGGAGCGGTCCTGTCCCAGAACAAGGAGGGTGAGGAACACCCTATTTTCTATCTTAGCAGAAAGTTGAATGTACATGAGAGAAACTATGCCACAGTGGAGAAGGAGGCGTTGGCCATAAAGTGGGCGTTAGAGGCTCTCAGGTACTACTTGGTCGGAAGAAAGTTCTAATTGATCACTGACCATGCCCCTCTGAAGTGGATGTCTGAAAATAAGGACAGTAATGTGAGAATTACAAGATGGTTCTTGGCGTTACAAACTTTTAAATTTTCAGTGGAACACAGGCCAGGAAGCCAGCTGGCCAATGCTGACGCGTTGTCATGCGTTCATTGTTTAGGGGCTTCAGTTGTTCCGCCCCACAGGTCGAAACAAAGGGGGGGGATATGTGATAGGATCACTGGTAAAGTGGTCTGTGGCAGGTACATTTGTCCCAGATTCCTGTCTTTTGTGTTTTAAACCCCCAGGAGAAAGTCTGCAGTGTAGCAGGCTTGAGTTTCGGCTTTTTGAAAAGCCGGTTTGGGACCTGGGGGTTGTGGGTGAGAGGAGAGGGAGGGCTCCACCCACGGCCACTCCAGGTTTTGGTTCTCGCAGCCTGGTAACAGGCTTGTTAGTTTTCCACCTGAGAGTGGCCAATATAAGCCTAGTGTGTTTAGGGCTGATTGTTTCACCTGGGAGAGCAGGCAGGGAGTTTGCTCAGAGACACTTGAAAAACCTATTTGTGAGTACTGTGCTGTGCTTTGTTGCTGGCGAGGGCATTAGGCCCTGCCAGGTTCTGGTAGTGAGGGAACTACCTGTGAAGTTAGTGCCCCGACAGGGCTAGGATTTATATTTATGTTTTCTTTATATTTCTGTCATTGTACAATAAAGACTGGCGCCGACCAGCTTGTACTTGCATCCAGACTGGTGTGCTGCTTCCCTGCTGCTGTGTGTGTGTGTAAGGAAGGAGTCCTCTACCCAGGAGAGGGACCCCCTAACCTAACTGTGTCACAATATATATATATATATATATATATATATATGATAATAATAATTATATATCTTAATATGTACTTGGTCTATCTATCTATCTATCTATCTATCTATCTATCTATCTATCTATCTATCTATCTATCTATTTATCTAAGTTACCATCAAAACTAAACACCAGTGGCATATTTTGTTTAGTATTGCAGTGATACAAATGAAAAATACACTGGTATTCATCAATACTTACCCCTCTGGCGAGGTTCAGCGACGTTCTCATCTGTGAGGTCCTCCGCTCAACTGCTAACAGCCTAATGCTGCCAGCGATGGGCTTGTGTGTAAGGCGCATGTGCAATGGTCCGTCTGTGCATGTGCATGATGCGTTTAGCAGGTGGGAACCCAGCAGTGCCTGGAAGGCTTCACTGAAGCCGGGAAAGCAATGCATCTAAAGATGACGAGAGAGATCCAGTGACAAACAGCGCTAAGCTTAGATTACCGCTGTTTGTTGAATAAAGAAAGGATGACATAACCCCTTTAGCGTGCACTAAAGGGGTTATGCTTCATTGATAAATGGGCTCCAATATATTGATATAGCTATATTGGGCCTGATTTAGAGGTGGACTGCAACTTTATGCTAATGCAACAACGATGGGCTTCCTACTGAGACACACACTTGCTGTATCGGAAAATCCTGCTCCAACGTACCATCGATTGCAATGTCGGACACAGTAGCAGCCCTGTGCAGGCATAGTATGTCCATTGGAACACGGCCACTGATGCCAATGCAACTGCATCTTTGGACGCAGTCACTGGCCGTGACATGCTTGTATCTGATAAACCACCCCCGTTACACCCCAGGAATGCCCCCAAAATTGCCTCTCTCTGCGCCCAAATTCGTTCTGCGTCCACTGGCAGTAACAATCGGGATGTATGCGCATTGCAACTCAGATGCACGCGCGGATGTAATACATTGGCCATTTGCATCCGATGCTGCATCCACCTCTGAACGAGGCCCATTATATGTGTATGGGAATGTAGTGCTGATCACCATCTGGTACAGAGACCAATTATATGTGTATGGGAATGTAGTGCTGATAACCATCTGGTACAGAGACCCATTATATGTGTATGGTAATGTAGTGCTGATCACCATCTGGTACAGATACCCATTATATGTGTATGGGAATGTAGTGCTGATCACCATCTGGTACAGAGACCCATTATATGTGTATGGGAATGTAGTGCTGATCACCATCTGGTACAGAGACCCATTATATGTGTATGGGAATGTAGTGCTGATCACCATCTGGTACAGAGACCCATTATATGTATATGGGAATGTAGTGCTGACAGCTCAGGTACTGAACGGGAAAGGCTACTTATCACCATCTGGTACAGAGTCCCATTATATGTGTATGGGAATGTAGTGCTGACAGCTCAGGTACTGAGGGCAAAGGCTACTTTTCACCATCTGGAGATGGAGATAAGTTTGTTTTAAAAAAAGAGATAAATATCTCTTCTCCAGTTATATAAATATCTCCAGGAGAAACCCCCCATTAGATTCTAAGGGGGAGGGAGTGTCAAGTCTGTGACATCTGTGATTTCTCCATACTTTTCACTGCACTTAAATTTGAAGAAATCAAAAATATCAAATTTTCCAGCTATTATGCTGGAAAAATTAGATAATTTATGTTTATTAAATATCCCCCAAGTTCATTGCATAAAATGCATATAAAAGTTGAGCATGAGCAATTACCAAAAAATGTAAGCAGTCCAAAATTTAGCTAGAATTTTACTTTTAATTCAGTGCATAAAATGCAAATACAAAGTGAGCAATTTACCAAAAATGGTTAACAGTGAAATCAATCACAATTGTGAAAATTAAATTACTTTTAGTCCTCCTGCTGGTTGTTCATGATTTTGTCAAAATGTGGAACTTTCTTGCTGGCTGTGAGCCACAGGTCTGCCTTTGGATTCTGTCTATTCCTGAATTTTGTCTTGATTGACATATGTATGTTGTGGCAAATGGAATGAGGACACGGAATGATTTTCCACCAAGTCTTGGGAACATATCTAGTGCTGAACACCAAAACTTCTCCAAAGTGTTGCTTTAAGCTTGCATTTCAAGAGCGTGATTTGTCCACAAATCAATAAGATCTTCCTTCAACTATTCATCATCTGACATTTTCTCCAAATTATGATCCATTCTTCTGAATTTGTCAAGTCTCAAGCAGCAAAATAGCCCTCAAACGATTCTGACAGCATTTCCAAATGAGACACAATTACTTCACACAAAGTAGGAATTATGGCTGCAGCATCACCAACTATCTCTTCAAGTGAAGGGAAATTTGAGAAATAGCCTCCTTCCATTCTTCAACCCCAAGGGAGTAACTTTTCTTTAAAGGCGTTACATTTTTCACAAGTCTTCAATATTTTCATCCATTGTCCTTGAAAAGAAACACTCAGATCATTTATATTAATGAACTTGTCAGCCAAGTAAGCCATTAGGTTGAATTCCTGTTATTCCAATGCCTCAATCAGATCACATTCACTCTCACGCAGAAATACTTTGATTTCTTCATGCAGTTCAAATAAGCGTGTTATAGCTTTTCCTCTTTACAACCAATGGAGTTCTGTGTGGAAAAGTAAAACCGAATGCTCACCTCCGAGATCTTCACAAAATGATTTGAAGATGCGATGATTCAAAGCACGCCCCCTGATCCAGTTGATGATCTTCACACAAGTATCAAGGACTGTCTTCAAATTTGGAGGCAATGTTTTTGCTGCCAAAGCATGCTGATGAAGAAAACAATGTGTAATGTGTACGTCTGGAATCGCCATTTTTATCAATACACAAAATCCAGATTTATTTCCAAGCATTGCAGGTGTCCCATCACTGCACACAGAACCAATGACTTTGATATTTAAATCATGTTTAGCCAAGAAGTCTTTCACCTGCTGCATCATATCCTTTGCAGTTGTTGTCTGTAGGTCCTCACAAAACAGGAAATTTTCCTTCACAGCACCGTCATTGACGTACTTCACAAATGTGATGAACTGACTACAAGTGGAAACATCAGTTGACTCATCCAACTAACTGGAGATCTTCAAGGAAACTACCTCTGATATCTGAGATGGCTTGGTCCAAAATATCTTTACTTAAATCACTGATGCGGTTGTATATTACATTATTTAGAAGTGCTAAGTAAAAAAAAATTCTTGCTTCTTTGCCCAGGATGTTTGAAGCCATTTCCAGTGCACATCACTTGATTAGATCTCTGCAGCTGTATGAGGCTTCTTTAATTTGGCCACTTTATATGCGACTTGGTATGAAACAAGAAGTAGTGTTTTTTCTACAGAAACAAAACTCATCTTTGAGAGAGTTCCTTGAAAATTAAAACAAGCTCTTTTAATTTTCAATGATCCTTCAACATCAGTTCCGCCATGCTTGTTTGTTGAAGTGCTCCTGAAGCTTTTACGGCTTCAGATTTGAGTTGCAAAACACAACACTACAAAGAATACACTGGGGTTTTTGCACAACATAATTTCTGTTTGCGCAACTGAACCCGAAGTGCACATATTAATAATTCCATCTCCTTCTTTTGGACATGATGAAGGGGTGAAATCTGCAAAAATACAAGCTAATTGACCTAATTATAAAGCCCATTCGGACAAATTTAATGTCCAAACATTGTTAACAACACAATAATAAAGAAGATGACCTACTACCCAAAGCACAATTTAAAACACTATCTAAATGGTGGCACACTGCAAGACACCGATTGCAGCACGAGAGTCGGATAACTCACCTCACTCTCAGATGTACAAATGCATACTGTAACTGGCGGCTGTACCTTGGCTCGCTGGCTGGATGGCTTCGGCCAGCAGTACTGGCGGGGTGTGCATAGCTAGTGCCAGCCAACAAAGCATTGTCGCACCCCCTGAAATGCCATCTCTCACCCCCTGGGGGCACCCCAGATTCGGAACCACTGAACTGTGGTAATGTACCTTGACGGATGAGCAGTGCGGCTTAGTTGCATGCGCAGACATCCGATGATCGCTCATCTGCGAAAAACATTGGCATAGTGTACTTCTCTGAATCAGACCCTCTGATCCTAGACAAACGCATCCAAAAAAGTAATTTCAAAATGTTTCAGTGTTAAAAAACAAAGCCACCTTCTACCATGTGAGGTGGGAGTTGCATTGCTAGCAGACAGAGGGCCTGATTCAGACCCGCCCCAAAGCGCTATGCGCTCGCGAGTGGGTCGATGTTAGTCCGGCTCCGACGTGTGCATGCGCGAGACCCGGCTAGCGACGAGTGCTCCGTCGATCTGGGCCTCGCACCAAAAGGGGGCGGCTGTCGATTTTGATCGACAGCTCACACCGTTTTGGATGCGTGGCGTGGGGGTGGCTTCACAAATGGAGGCGTTCCCATGTGAACACCTGCCGTTTGTGGGCGGCCCCACTGACATCACCAGTGATGTCAGTGAGAGAGCTTCCGGCTCTATTAGAGACCCTACCACTAGGGTTTCGTCGCAAGCCCGATGGTCGCGATGGTCTTGACCATCATCCTGGCCGCTCGCAATAGCTGTGGGCTATGGATCAGGGCCATAGTTTGAGTGACAGCTTTGCAGAGTTATGTGAAGAAATGCACAGTGCTAATTGGATTGTAGGAACAATGATGTCATGGTACCACTGATGACTGCATTTTGATCTGTATGAGTTGTCATCAGGATACTGCCCTAGAGCTTTGAATGTGTTTAATTGTGGCAGTGTAGTGGGGAGGACATTTTGTTTATTTTTTATATAGCTTTTAATATCGCTGTACTGCTTGTCCGCTTCACACTGAATTTTACCTTCATGGTGTCTGAACATTTCAGCTGTGGAGATTAACGTCCTTTTTTTTATGCCTTTTTAACTTTTTCAAATATTTTTTCTGAAATAAAAAAATCTGTTTATTACAATTTTAAGAAATTTTCAATTATTACACTTTGAGCCACAAAATAGCACCTGAAATGACCAATGATGGAAATGTACCACTTGTTTTGCTCATCTCTAGTTAGGGTGCAAATAGAAAGAAGTTGTAATGTGTTGCACAGTACATGAACTTTAAATGTTATTATAGATTATTGTCGCCACAATTAAATTATTTTCCTGTCTGGTGCCATGGATCTGCCTGACTAGACTGCAGACACTTGAGGTTACTTAGCATAGAATGCTGGAAGAGGATGCTGTGATCTGAACAGTGCTGATCAGCCATGTGTAAATCTATAAAACAGTAACTAAGTAACTCAAACTATTATACATCTCAACTATAGCCAAGAATGTTACAATTTTGGCAAAGTGTCAGATACAAAGAAGAAAATACTACTTTAATTAGTTTGGCTTTAAGGGCTATCTATCTATCAATCTATCTATCAATCTATCTATCTATCTATCTATCTATCTATCTATCTATCTATCTATCTATCTATCTATCCATCTGTAAACTAACAACTTGATAATAATGAAGAGTGCTTTTTTTTCATGGGGTATTTGATAAATGCTTCTCCTACTTGTCTGTGTGTCCCCAGTTTTGAAGTGGGCTTCTGTAAATTTGCACAGAGCACTTCATGAGATGAGTATTACAGTCTTGTGAAAGGCAGTGTGATCTGCCCCAAAAAAAAAAAAAAAAGGCAAAATTAGGATGAAAATTATCCTATACTGAAGCCTCAGTAGTGGTGCCCTCTTAATTCCAAAAATATAGCTCCTGGCGTCTCTCATTGCTTAAACAACATAATTAAAATATATTGCTAGGGGTTTTGTTTGTTTCATTTAAATAAGGCACTGAGGGCCTGATTCAGACCCGTTCGCTAGATGCGTACGCTCGCTCCCAGCGTATGCAAATTCGGCTAAGCAACCGCAAGGCAGGTGATCGTACAGCAAGGCATGTGCCTACTATGTCTTGGCGTGTGATGGCGGTGTGTAAGCAGACGCCCACCAGCCTGTCTTTAGACGCCCACTAGCACACATCATCTCCAGGAAGTGTATGCAACTATCGGTACATCGGGTACCATCGGAAGAAAACGCAGCAATTGAGGTTGACTATACCCTACCGCAAGCACTGCACTCAGTGTATAATTCAACCAGGTGACGTATACTATGATGCTGGCTATTAATTATGCACGCCTCTGAAACAGTGTTAAGATACTCAGGCATGCCTGCGTTCGCACCTCCACTCCCCCATTTCCAGTGGCCTGCCCCTGTTACCACCCACAAACGGCTTGCCCTGTCACTCATTCAGCTGGGCTGTCTCTGCTGGGCGAGCGAATGCTTCCCGATTGCTCAGCCTAGTTCGCACACGCGCATTGCGATGCATGCGCACATTGCAAAACATCGCTCGCTCCGAGTGATCGCTTGCAAGCGAACAGGTCTGAATCAGGCCCTGAGTCCACAGAGCTCACCTGTAAAATATTTTCCAGGAAACGTCAGCTAGTGACTGCCATACACCTTCAAAAAGACATGGGAACAGTTTTATGTTTAATTTAGCATATTGTAAATCAATATTGTGAATGTTACACAAACTTACATTTCAAGTAAATAAAGATAAATTTTAGTTTAAACAGACTTATTTATGTTCTAACATCAAGGGACTTGTTTCATAGATAAAAGCTATTGCCTCCACAGCTGCGATCCCATACACAGCCGCTATGCGAGTATATGCCACTGTGCATACGCCAGGATATGTATTGAGACGCCACTGGCGTCTTTGTAAATCCAAGCATCTGCGTACAAAGATGCAGCATCGTTCGCAGATAATCCTAAGTAACTCTATGGTCACGCAGAAAGGGAACTGAGATGCCAGAGCCTATACGGGATCCCAAATGCAGGATGTGACATGCCCCCGAAATGGTTGCAACACACCTGCGTTTATAACCGCCACTCCCCCATTACCACCCCCAAACACTCCCTGACCATCAATCACACTGTAAATAAATAGTAGCTGCGAGTGACTACGGTAATGTACCTTGATACATGCGCATTGTGGCTCAGACACATGCTCAGACAGCATATATTCGCACCACGGGAAAGACATCGGCATAGCGGACGGCTCTGAATCCGGCCGATAGGCAGATAGAAGTATATTAAGAAAGCTATTACAATTCTACATAGAGATTTTGTGACATTTAAAAAATATAAAGACAAAGCATTGTACTGGAGTACACAAAAACTGAAAACTGGAGTATCCAGACGAAAGTCGCACAAACGGGAGAACATGTAATCTCCACAAAGTTAGGGCCTTGGCGGGAATTGAACCTATGACTTCAGTGATGTGGAGTAGTAATGCTAACCACTATGCCAGCCATGCTGCCCACAGTTTTATTACTGTGTTCATCTCTGAATACACTGGTGCTTACATAAATGTTAATAAGAACATAAAGAAAAAATAAGATAAAAATGAATAATTCATAGTATTTGAAGCCGTGCCTACTTTGGTATGAACAGAAAAGCTCATAGTGAAATTGTCCAAGTCGCTGTCACCTTAGGTCAGGGATGGGCAAAAAACAGCCTGATGCGGCCTGCAAGGCAATTGAGTACAGGCTGATTGATGCTGCAGCCCCTGTGCTGTTACTGTTGCTAGACCGCCACACTCGTGGGGAGGAGCCAAGCCCAGGCAGCAAGCACTGCAGAGAACAGAAAGAGTGGGAGATTCAGTAATGTGCAAGATGCCAATGCAAGGATAGCGGAAAGAAAGATCTGAGCCTGAGGTGACGGGTTGTCTAAGTAAAGTGGAGTTGGAGAGGTGAAACAGTGGATAGTTTCTGTGAAGGGAGATCTGTAAACTAAATTGTTGCTTTGAAATGTTATGTAGAGGCTATTCGGTATTTTATAAGGGACATACATTTTTTGTTGGAATATGTGCATATATATATATATATATATATATATACAATTATATATATATATATATATATATATATACATATACATATATACGTCCAAATTCCGGCACTGTTTAGGTACGTAGAAAATAAGTGGTCCAGGTGCCCTCCACAATGTGACTCTAAAGCCGAAAAACACTGATGTGTATAGATCCAATGGCGGCACTCCGGAGAAATAACATCACTTGTTATTTCTCCGGAGTGCCGCCATTTAATTTCGATATATATATATATATATATATATATATTCTACAGATAAGCTGATCTATTGTTTCTTTTGGTATGCATGTTCATTGGTTCATTGACTCATCCCCCACTGATGTAAATCCACAAGCTTATCTATAAAAACAGCTGCATTTACAAACACGCATGTTAAATAGGCTCCAAAGTAACACATTACAATTGTAGTGTATTTCATGTCAGAATATTGAGGCCACGCTTATTTGTGTATGTATATATTTTTGGGGGAATGGGATTGTAATACCGGCGGTTCAAATCCCAACACTGTGAGCCCAACAGATAGAAATCCCGACAGTCTGAGGTAAGTACCCTAACCCCCCCCCCCTAACCCTCCTTTAGGGTGCCTAACCTCCCCCTAGTGCTTAACCCTAACCCTCCCTTAGGGGTGCCTAACCCTAACCTCCCCCCCTAGTGCCTAAACCTAACCCCCCCTCTCCGCACCCTAAACCTAACCCTCCTGGGGGGGTGCCTAACCCTAATCTCCCCCCAGGGGATCAAATCCCTAACCCCCCTTCCTCTAGCCTAATCCTCCCGGGGGGATGTCTAGCCCTAAGTCCCCCCCTGGGTGCCCAAAACCTACCCCTCCCTCCCACGGCTAACAGGACGGGCGCCTCGTATTCACCTCGTTCAGGCCCGCAACGTTTTGGATTCCAGCGTCGGGATTATGACAGGCGTCGTTATCTCGACGCCTGTCATAAATCCCTTCCTTCCTAAAATCCAAATAGAATATTTTTAACACAGTTGAAAGTTTGTGATTGCTACACATTTAAATGAAATATAACCGATCTGTACAATTTGTTTGCAATTGTAAATATTTACAATGTGCTGCAGTTAAATAAAAAATTTAAAAAATTGAAAAATTAGTTTCCTGCCAGGCTCACTGCCATTTGCAACATGATTGCACAGTAGACAATCTGAATAAGATAGATAATTACTAAGAAAATAGCAAACTACCAACATACAGTATAACAGAATTAAATGAAAATCTGTCATCTTTTTAATTACTATTAAAAATAATTTTGTATATTAATAAAGTGAGCATGGTACATGTAGAGTGATAGACATTGAGCACTGTGGCTAAGGAGAGGGACCAGTCCAAGAAAATCAGCCATAAAGAGTAAAAAATAAAAATTGTTAATCCAGGTCTGACCACATTTTCAGTCTCAAAAATCTGGTAGCAATTTATACCATGATTAGTTATTATATTACATGCATAAATGTATATGCATATATTTAATTAAAATTTAAAGAAAAATGTTGGTTTTTCTCTCTGAAGACCTTGATACTTTTCCCTGAGCAATGTCACTAAATTGTAACAAAACATTTATCAGGGTGAAACGTTAAACACCCCAGACAGTTACTACAGCAACACTATCCCAAAGAAAAATAACTGCATAAACTCACAGGTCCTGAAAACCGTCAAGCAGTGAATGTGCAGCATATCTTTTTATATTCTGTGCCTCATGAAATATCTTCTTAGTGACTTAAATGTTGACCTTTATTGACTTATTGAACTTAACTTAAAATATTTTTTACATATTTTGATAAAGAAAGACTTTTACAATTAAATGCATTTATTAAATTCTGAATATAAAAGTAGTTATATTTTTGCTAGGATCCCTCTAGACTGTAATATAGAACAACCAAAACCTCAAGTTTGCAATTTTCAAAAATGACTGTGTTCCTGGTAGGGGGAGCTTGAAGACCAATCATTAGCAAGAGTCACAGAGATTGTGGCTTCTGATTGGCTTTTCTGCTCACACACATCTTCTGCAACATTATACAGCCTGGGATACGTTCAGTATCTCGGCACAGGGAATGACGGCACTTAGAATTCTAGCGCCGGAATCCAGACACCTGTCAGAATCCCGGCGCCGGCATCCCAAAGGTAAGTAAGGGGGAGGGTTAGGCACTAGGGGGAGTGTTAGGGATAGGCACTAAGGGGCAGGGTTAGGTTAGGGTTTGGGGAGGGGGAGGTTAGGTTTAGACTCTAGGGGGGAAGGTTAGGTTCAGGCATCAGGGAGGGTTAGGGTAGGGGGGAGGGTTAGGATACCGACCAACAAAGTGTCGGTATTATAACCCTGTCGGGATTCTGACCACCGGGATCCTGTACGCCGGTATCTTGTACGCCGGCATCCCATACCCATCCCAGATGTAGCTAACGTCCTTTTATTAAAATGTATTAAGCTGAGATGAAAAGAACCTTTTGGCATATTTTAGTTTTCATATGACAGTGGCTTCTGTCCAGAAAATTCATGCTGCATTGAAAACATTTTGAAATTCTAAACACATTTATCTTTAAAATAAAATAAGATATACTTCTAAAGATATGTCCTTTAAAATGTTTTTCCACTAATTGTCCTGTGAGATAAACTTTCAGGAGTGCAGGGTCATATGTATACTTAATCATACAGTATATGTCATTGAAAAACCACTCAGTATATCATTATCCTGATCACCAAGGCTGTTTTTCATCTAACATGTTATAATACCCACAATGACTTGCCACTTTGTTTACTCAGCTGCCCTAATCAAATATCATAGATAAGACTATGTACCTACTATTACCACACTTCCTCTTTTACAGGACTTTTTTTTACTTGGCTAACACTAGAAACATTCATGCTAAATGTGTCCTGGGATATATCTGAACATGTGTTTTCGGCGATTTACAGATCTGTTGTTATATTACAAATGTATTTATTATTTTGTTCTCCTTGCCCCTGGGAATTCAAGTGATTATATATAGGGTTAATATCACTCCTGGGTTGTGTGTGTATAGCAATGCAATCCAACTATAGCAACAAATGTATCAAAACAACATGGAAAAGTTAATTTGAACTTTTGGCAAATTGAAATAAATCAAAGGTTTCCTTCATTTCTAATGATAGCATACACATACAATTATATAGGTATATAACATGTCTGCAAACATCTGAATTCCTGTCATGGTATATAGACACCCTCACATATACTAATGTAATTTGCATTTGTCATTCTTAAAGTTAGTTACTGCAATGTGCAGTAAGGATGGAAATATTCTCTCTGTTTTCTTTACAAATAGGTGTAAATGTTGTAATATTTCCTAGTGTGTACTAGCAATGTCACATGGATGGCAACTTTATCTACAAGGTAAGAAGTGTAGATGTAGTTTATTACAATACATTGCTCTGGATGCCTTTTGCATTCAAAGTTTACTGCACAAACAAATATAATTTTTTCTAATGGGTTCTTAAAAGTGCAAGAAAAAAATCCTTAGATAGTGCGCAATAAAATGTAGAGTGCAGCTGAAGTGAGTACAAACAAAGTATACACCCAGAATATACTCAAATATATAACAATAGAGAGAAAAATGTGTACAAACTTACAAGCGCTCTCTAATTAACATGAATACATACATAAGCACCAGAAGGTGAAAACACATCTAATTGTTTGAAGTAATCACCCTCAAATCATAGTTCCAATCTGATAAAGATGGTCAATACACATCAATACCCACTATTCCCTCAGTGAGAGTTCTAGTTCTCCTACAGTTGGATTCTTCTAGTATAAAATAGATCTGCAATGCATCTGTACCTTCCAGCCTTTGTGCTCTTGATAATCCACATGTGGCATATAGAGACACGACAGCAATACAGAAGAGATTTCCTTTAACAAACAGTCATTTTTAATAACAAGTAGCACTTACAAGATTAAGAAAAACACACGCATATAACTGTTCCCCACTGGCACACCGCAGCAACAGTCATCTGATGAATAAATGATCCGAGTCTCAGATGACACAAAGGTAAAAGATGGACCTCCATCCGGATAATCGGGTCCACCACTCAGGATACGTCACCAGCACTGCTTCCACCAGGAGTCCAAAACAGAAAGTGAGCCACGCTTAACGCGTTTCGAACGAAGGACAATTACGTCTGAAACGCGTTAATGTATAACATTATTATATTGGGGAGCAACTTATGAGGTTGAACATGTATATATCTTCGGCATATCCTGAAAGTGCTGTCAGAAACACAAGAGGAGCCTCCAATCATTGCAGCCAATTAAGGTGGACTTAAAATCCCAAAGACCTGTGCATTCCAAATTGCATATTTGTGGTGGACAATAGGGTAACTCTGAGTGGTTCTTTCATGTTGTCAGGTATATTCATCATTTGTAGTTTGGGCATTCTGCCATTGGTCTAGTTTTACTTATAGGCTAATATTATTTCAGTTTAAAAGTGACGCAAGCAAGGAAAATGTGTTTCTTAAAATAGGAGCTCTGCCAATAATTCTTGGATTATGAGTAATAAAAACTCATTTATTTCAATAGCAAATCATTGGAAACAGAACAGAGGTAGAGTAGATTGATTGAGATTATACTGCACAACTGAGAAAGAGATGAATATGACATTTTTTATCCGGACAACCTCATTTCTTTAAATACCTGTAAGGGCAGCCATATTATTTGCTATGTATAGGCAAAAATGTAGTTGTTGGTTCCGGAAGCAGTAATGTCCTTCAAGAAGAGTGCATTGAATGTAGACAGCTTTTTGTAAAGGATTCTATTGTATATGAGGTATTCATCAATGAGTTGGTCATGAAGGAAATAAGAAGATTAAATGAGCGTAGAGATATAGATGGTACATGGTAAGATGGAGAGGTAGGTGTTATGGGTAAGTTGTTACTAATGGTGATGTACAAGCCGTGACAGAGCTTTAATGGCCCAATGTATGAAGGGTTTTTCTGGATTTTTAAGTATCGCCATATGTATCATAAATATCTCCTGCGTTAGCAAACAAATCCTAAATTATTGCTTAGCATTGCCGGAATCATAGAAGCGTATGGTTAGTACAATGCTTTCTTATTGTATCAGGTTTTGAATAGCTTTTTTCAGAACGTGATTGCTATAACTAACAAAATCTTCAGATGGCGTTAGAAATACAGCTTAGTTGAAGACATTGGGGATGGAGTAGAAAGCACAGAGACAGCACACTGTATGTACAGCACTGCACACTGTGGGGCTGATTCTGAGGGGCACACTGTATGTACAGCACTGACGCTGTGGGGATAATTCTGAGGGGCACACTGTATGTACAGCACTGCACACTGTGGGGCTGATTCTGAGGGGCACACTGTATGTACAGCACTGACGCTGTGGGGATAATTCTGAGGGGCATACTGTATGTACAGCACTGCACACTGTGGGGCTGATTCTGAGGGGCATACTGTATGTACAGCACTGACGCTGTGGGGATAATTCTGAGGGGCTTACTGTATGTACAGCACTGCACACTGTGGGGCTGATTCTGAGGGGCACACTGTATGTACAGTGTTGACGCTGTGGGGATAATTCTGAGGGGCATACTGTATGTACAGCACTGCACGCTGTGGGCTGATTCTGAGTTTGGAGCAAAGTAAAGAAAGCAAGTAACTGTGGGACTGATTCAGAGGGCTTCCTACTGGCTGTGGCTCTAATCCGATGAGGTTCGCAAATAGTCGCACCATTGATTGGACATCAGCCACAGCATCAGACATTAGAGCAACCCTATGGTTGCTCAGAATGTCTAACAGTACATGGCCACCGGTCACAGTGGATCTGCGTCCCTGACACCAACACGCCTGCCGCCGATAGCCACACCCTCAGTCCCTGTTAAGGAAAGACCATCGGATTATGCAATTTTAATCTGCATCCCACGGTGGTAACCATTAGGCTGCATGTGCAGTGCGTCTCGGACATATGCACAGAATTAAAAAATCGGGAGCTTGTGTTTAATGTTTTTATTCCATCCACCTCTGAATCAAGCCCTTTGTTTCTTTAATAAACCATGCTGTAATACAAGGGGTGCAGATACATTTATTTAATATTTTGGAATGTAAGGTAAAATACAGGCTGCTATTGCATGTAGCCCACAAAAACAGGTCAGCTTTATTTTTGCAATTAGATTTGATTTTAGACATCCCCATCTCAAATGTAATTATGTGCACATTTTAAATCTGCCCCACCTGTAGTGCAACATCAGGGGTGAAACTATTGGCGGTCAGCTGGTGAATCACCCCGGGACCCGCCTCAATGAAGGAGCACGCGGCCGGTGTCATTATTAGAACAGTACTAATAATGATTTGGACTGACTCATTATACACGCTGTGGCCGGTTATATCTCGTAACCAAGAAGGAGACAGAAATTCAATAAATATGCAAAAGGCGGTGGGACAGTGATGGGTTGACATTGGCTGGTGCTGGATAGACATAGGGAGCATGATCTGGACAGATGGGGGGTGATCTGGAGTGACACAATGGCCTAAGTTGGAGTGACACGGTGGGGTGATCTGGAGTGACACAGGAGGGTGAGTTGGAGTGACACAGTGGCCTGAGCTGGAGTGCCACAGGGGGATGAACTGTGGTGACACGGGGGTAAGCTGGAGAGACGCAGGGGGATGGCACTGGATAGGCAGTAGCAGCATTAAAGTCTAAAATAATACTTGAGTGTCCAATGTCTGAGTCTGACGTCTTGACGTTGTGAAATTATGTCAGACTCACTGTGGCTTCAACACATATTATGTAATTTTTCCTGTTTGGCTTATTATATATCTGAGAAAAAAGACAAAGGGCTATATTTACTAAGCGACAGCAGCTGCTTGTCTGCACTTTGTAACTAAAAACTTAAAGGGCACTAACATTCAGTGTAAAGCACACCGGGCTTTACACTGAATGTTTCACCTGGGCCCACCACTCTCTAGCCATTGTGCAACATGATTTTACCTAAGTGCAAAGTTTCTTTCTCTTTTGTGCTCCCAACTTAGAGGCAGCCCCGTTATGTACAAGAATACAACTAATCATTATTAATAGGGTAAAATATCTTAATGCCAAACTACTTGCCAATGGAAAAAAATGAGGGGACATGTGCATGCAGGAGAGGGGTACTTTTTCCTTAATCCAGAGTACACATGGAACGTTCTTCTACTCTTCCCTTCCTCCAAGGATTATGCAATTTTGATCTACATCACAGTAGTTTTTTCCATGCGTGCACAGACACGTGGCTACTATAAAGCAAATTACAGACTGCTGTGAGATGACCACCGAGACAGCCACTTCCACATACTGTACACCTATCCTCAAATCATGCCTAATAGCCCTACTACAGAGTTTGTGACCATACCTTTCCATACATCCTACCACACACTTTTGTACCGAATATGCATCTTATCATTAATTCGACATAAGTATAATGGACGAGTAACCAGGACACTGGCACTGGCATTACATGCAGCTGCTGTGTGCAACTCAGACACTAACTTGGGTAAAAATACAAAAGACCTATGCCCAGTAGAGGTGAGCAGTGCCATGCATCCCACCACACATCACTGTGCTTCATCTGTGACTTTATACAAACTCCTTTACATGCTAAAGGTGCCTATCTATTAGGCGACCTGAAAGACCGAACGTCTAGCATTCAGACCTTCAGGTCGCCGAGGTGCGGGCACCGCACTGAACGGTGTTCACTGAACGTCTTTCAGTGAAGGAGCCCAGCCTCCTATCCCTGAACATGCTGAACCTGACGAGCGTCGTCAGGTTGACAGGCATGTTCAGTAGATAGTCGGGGTCGGCAAGGAGCATGCGTGCATGCGCATCGCTGGTCCTTGACGGCTGCACATTACCCGACTTTGTGAACAATGCGACAAAAACCTCCTGGTTTTGGTCGGATTGTTCACAAAGTCGGGTAATGGATAGACCCCTTAAGGCTCTGATTCAGAGTTGTATAGCTGCTTATGCCGCCTCTGCTGCATCTGTGTACTCGATTCCTTAATGTCTTAGGAAAGGAGCTTATTCTGCAGCGTCTTCAGTGTCTGTGCCAGTGGGAAAGATTCCTGTCAGATACATTAACACTTAGCTAAAGGAACCATGCAAGATGAAGGCTTTGCATTGTTCTGTAACAACTTTGTTAGAAAACGGCTGCTTGCATCTAGTTAGGGGGTGAGGAGGGAGCCAGCCACGGTCCTGCTGTGTGTTTAGTTTCTATGCAGCTTGGTTTTGCAGTGGTTAAGTGGAAGGTTAGGCTGAGCCAATATTGTGAGACTAGGAAGCGTGTATGGGAGCAGGAGAAGGTAAGAGTTGCATTCCCGGCATGGCCTGGCATACAGCTATAAGCGATGGGCGCTGACCTATCCCTCTTTCCGGAATAAGACACGGGAAGCACCCACACGAAGCCCATACTGGATAAGATGGTTGTAGGGAGGTTGTTGGCTGCTGTCTGTCTTTCCGTTGGCAGTTTATGTGGGGCAGAGTGGAAGATATTATCCCTGTCTAAGGTCATAGTGGTGACAGGTTAAGGAGAAGCTGTATTATCTTAATTATTATGTAAAGAAATGTGTTCAGTTTAGGAAATAAACTTCCTGAAGTGATTTCAATCATTTCAAAGATAGTTTTAATTCTTGTAGCTGTAGCTGAGTCACATTACAATGATAACCTTGACTAGGACATAGTTATGCCTGGTTACACCCTGTTTACATAAGATATAGAGTAGCAAAAAGGGAGGAGAAGTTATATTACTTTTAAGGCGTGAGATAAAAGAAACTTTCTGATATCATTGTGAGTGCTTGGTAAACTCTAGAAACCTGAGGAGGTTTTCCAATTAGGTGCGCCATGAGAAAAAGGCACTGAACTGGGGCACATTAGCAAAAGCTTTAGGGTCAGTCATAGTGCAGCTTAGAGTGAAATCAGTGGATGAGGTAATATTTATTTGCGATTTCAATACTGTACTGTACTGTTGCTAAATCAGCCAGGAGTAGTGACATCCTGGATTGCAGCATAGGGTATATATCAATCAATGGAGGAAACAAAATGCAAGCTAACAACTCTACATGTATTTCTCAGATATGTAGATGTACTATCCAGTGTGTCTTTAGGAGAGGCAATGGGTGTGCCATACAGGTAGAGGTTGAACTGTACCAAACTGAACGGTTTTACATTTTAGAAAGGCTGACTTTAGTCACTGATAATTGTTCATCCAGGGTGGAAATTAATAGCTGGAGAGCAGGAACAGTAGAATACACTAAGGGGTCTATTCATTATCACTTAATTTCTACAAAAGCAGGTGAAAATTAATATTTTAACCTACTTTTGAAGAAATTTTTTATTTTGGGGCCATTCATCATAAAGGAAACACATAACCTTTCACTCCTGATGTGGCCTGCTGTCCCCATACTCTACAATATTTTCAGAACTTGACTGCGGCAGCATTCGCCATCTCCAGCGCTGCAGTTTAAGCCCACTGGCATCAGCACACAAAAAAACTGCACTTGTGCGAGCCAGCGAGGCCCCACATGTGCCCAAAACATTCTAGATCATTTTGGTCTGTGCATGATGCATATGCAGGCTGCTAAAGGCACAGATGTGACAGAAGGCGGTGAAGATGCTACTGGACCCTAACTGTGTGGAGTTTGTATATTCTCCCTGTGCTTGCGTGGGTTTCCTCCAGGTACTCCAGTTTCCTCCCACACTCCAAAAATATCCTGGTAGGTTAATTGGCTCCCAACAAATTAACCCTAGTGTATATGTGTGAGGATGTTGTAGGGAATATAGATTTTGTAAGCTCCACTGGGGCAGGGACTGATGTGAATATTCTCTGTAAAGCGTTGCGGAATATGTGGGCGCTATATAAAATATCTGGTAATAAATATCTGGTAATAATTGGACGCCGCAAGCCTTGCAGGAAACCTAATGCCATCTCAGGATGGCATTGTGTTTTCAACAACAATAAATTGATGAAGTATATTACCCTTTTTCACACTATAGGGGCAGCACAAACACTAAATAATAAACAATACAGTGGTGAAATCATTGATTGTTCCTCTGTTTACTAGAGTATTCCAACCAAAAGGCCTCTATGTTTTCATAAATGATCACTAAAATACAATTATTTTGTACTATTTTTGATCAAATTATCAATGTTCTCAGTGATGTTTGCTCAGCTAGGACTTCTTTGTCGTGTTTGTTTTTCTAATGAAATTGGAGTTGTTTTATCAGCCAACTTATTTGCATATTATTTAAATATTTTATTTTAGGAAAATGAAAAAATAGATACAGTAAATGCAAATCCAAAATTATATTGTCCATTCTACCCATTAGATTGGACACTTGATAACACAAGTCTACGAAATGTAAGGTATTGAAAGCTTTTTTAATAACACTTTTATATTCTTAATTATACTCCTGTGTACATCAAGAAATAGTATATTAAAAAAAATTACCACATCACATTTACCTATAAGAGGGTTACATACATTTTTAAGAAAAAACAAGAAGTTTAATTGTTTTTGACATATTTATTGTGAAATACGAAGAAGTGTAGATGATATCACTGTGTTTTTGTCTTAATTACATAATAAAATAACAAAAAAATCAAACAATAATAGAAATCAAACCATAATTATTGAAAAAAATTGTTAATATCTTGTGTTTTTTTTTGTGTTCAAACTTTGTTTTGTCACTTTTCGCTTATAAGCTTTTTCTGTGTCGTTTCTGTGTATCATCCAGCAGTAGTCAGCCGTCATGCTGACGTCCCAACGACCCTGGTATCTTCTTTCTACATCTTTAACGTCTAGTTGGAACCATTCACCCTGTTCTTCACTGTAGTCTCCGAGATTATTTGGGAAATGCTCAATATGGGAATTCAAAAATGTACCTTTAAACTCATATTGCAGCTAAGGTTTCTGTAACTATTAAGCATTTCCCTGACAATTTATTTGTATCCTTGACATTGCAAAAAAATGTTGAAATCACTTGTTTGAACAAAGGCCCTCATTCAGAGCCACTCGTAAGCGGCAGCTCGTTCGCTCCGAGCGATGTTTGCCAAACTGCGCATGCGTACGGATTGTTATATGCATGCGCGAACCAGTCAGTGCGGCCGAAATTCATGTGCTCGCAAAATAGCGAATGCCTGCTAATTTGAGTGACAGGATGAGGCGTATGTGGGTGGTAACAGGGGAAGGTGCTTGAAAACGGGGAGTGGAAATCAGAACGCTGGCGTGCTTAAAGGTCAAAACGGGCGTTTTATGGGTGTGCATATTTAAAACAGCAGCGTCATTGACCACGTCACTGGGTTTTTTTTTAGCCAGAACTGCTCGCAAAATTGTGGTAGCAAAAACCAACCACAAGAATAGCGAGCAGTTCATACCCTGTTCGATGTACTCGATTAATCTAATAAATAGCGGACATGACGTCGGATGCGAGCGGCCAGGGGGCGTAGTTTCCCAAAAAACGACCGCAAGTTTTGTTCACTCGTTCAGACCTAGAGGCGTGAACAGACCGCAAACAGCGAACGGTTCATTTGAATAGCCACCCCTATTTTCTGGACGAGCGAGCGCAAATAGCGACCGGCTCTGAACCAGGGCAAAGTCCACACTGAAGGTTCCACAATATTCATTACACGCCCGAAATGTTAATCTTTTATTAACTTTCTAATGTCAGGGCCTGTAAAAATGCCTTCCTGAAGTTTAGCATCCGATAAGTTAGGGAATTTGGTGGAAAGATATATTTTACATTTTCTCCATCTTTAGGCAGTGCTTTTACAAATTGTTTCAGCAGTCCTAATTTTATATGTAGAGATAGAAGTAAAACTGTATTTGGATCTACTAAACTGGATTTGATTACATTATTTTTTCCAATTTCTAAACTTTTTCGAGCTGGCCAATTGTTTTTTTGCCAATGTAAATTGTTAGCTCTGCTATCCCATTCACAGAGAAAACATGGGAATTTAGTGTAACCTTGTTGCTGGCCAAGTGCCATGCATAAAATTTTAAGATCTCCACTTATTAACCAGTGGTGTCTTGCATATCCAATCAGTTCCAAAACATGTGGACCTTAATCTGGCACTGGGCGGGGGGAAGTTTTATGACGAGAACTGAATTGCAACATTCTATACTACCGACAGGATTCATTTAAGACAATGGGTCTGATTCAGACCCACTCGCGAGCGGCTGTCCGCTCGCAAGTAGGTCGATGGTCTGCACTGAGCATGCGCACGACGGAGGGAGCTCCGTCGTGCGCATGCGCCAGACGCGACGAGCGAAGGACTTTCCTTCGCTCGTTGTGTCTGATCAAAGGGGGCATGCTGTCGATGTTGATTGACAGCACGCCCCCTTTGGTGGGCGTGCTGGGGGCATGCCTCCCTGACGGGGGCGTTCCCAAGGGAACGCCTACCGTCAGAAGCCGGCCCACTGACTTCACTAGTGATGTCAGTGGGAGTGATTTTGGCTCTGATAGAGCCAAAATCACTCCAGGCCTTGCGGTTGAAAACCTCAACCGCAGGCTCCGGCTCGCAGTGGCGATGGACCATCGCGGCCATCAAACTGCATGCTCGTATAGGCTGTGGGTGGTGACCCACAGCTATACGAGCGTCCAGGAGGACGCTCCATAATTATGGAGGGCGGCCCTCATTCAGAGCGTGCGCTCTGCTCAGAGCGTACGGCTCTGAATGAGGGCCAATGTTTTATAATAAATGTAGGCAAAATACATTTATTACTTTAAAGAATATGTAAAAAATTACTTCTTCATAAATACACATTTTGCAGAAAAACGTAATGTGATATGCAAATTCGGGAGTCATTTTCGTGTTCAGAAGCCAAAAATCTATAAGTATCACATAAATTTGTTAAAAAAGCTTTTTCATCGCAGACCTATGTAATTATCAAGACATGTCTGACGTTAGTCTAGGTGGCAGTTGCAGTTCCTCACAGTTAAGCCAGTGCAGTGAAATACAGCCAAGTACTACCTTTGATATATACCCATAACCATCACTGCTTTAGTTTGTCTGTCTCCAACTCACAGGGCTGGGCATACCCCAACCATGATGAAAATGGGGGAAGCGGCTCATGGGCATAGCATTTAATGGGGGAAGCGGATCATGGGCATAGCATTTACCATGAGACCACACCCATGGTCATGAGGGCACACCCAATTCAGCCTGCACAAAGGTCACGGCCTCCACTGAAAGAAACTTGGGAGGTATGCAGTAACGACACTAAAATTCAGGAGGCACATTCCTAGTGGAGTGATAGAGTGCAAGTCATAAAGGTTCAGGAGAGAAATGGCTGCATCCACTGTATGTACCAGACAGGTGTATACAGAAATAGTGGCATTATTATGTATGAAGATCATTAATAACAAATCAACATAAATTTATATTTTTGAAAGGTATACTAAACTGAGAAAATATAAATAATATTCTATATGGTTAATTCTGTTGAATAAAACATTATAGATACTTAATTTTTCCTTTAATTTGATATATTCTTAAGCAATATTCCAATACAGGAGGAGTGGGTACTACTTGCCCGGGAATGTTGGAGGGGCCCAGTGGTGGCCCGAGTCTGATGCCGCCAACCCTCCCTCTTACCTGTCAGCATCCCAGCACACGCTGCTGTGTGCTGGGCTCCACTGGGAGACCAGGGAGGCTACTGCCGCTGAGCAGCAAAAGCAGTATCTTCTTCTCTGCCTGAATGTGTTAACGGGTGTTAACAGGGGTTAATTATTGGCTGTTAACACACAGGATCCGTGATAAGTGCTCTGTTAACGGAGATTTCTTTTCGGGTCGCAGGAGACTCGAAAATAAATCCCTGATAAGCGGGGCTAATTAAATTGGGTCCAGCATTCAATTAGCACCCGTTAAGTTAACAGATCTAATTGAATTCTCCCCTAAGTATATACATTTCCCTGTCCTGTCACACGGAATAAATGGCTGCACACTAAAATAATTTACATCACCCTAAAGCAAACAGTGACAATCCAGGTCCGGTGGAACTCTGTAAGGCTGTAAGCACTCCTCCACAGCTGAAGACTATGGGCTCAATCCAATTAACAGCGAAGGGTGCAAGTTGCCGTTGCCACGGCATTAACACGCCGGCAATGGCACTGCATCTCGCGGCCCGCTCCGAACCCGAATTTGCACAATTTTGCTTGGAGCCCTTTGGGCCTGCGAGTACTTTTGTGTGACTTCGGGCTTCTGTAAGGAATAGCTGCTGTCGCGATGACTCGCATACGCGACATCATTACGGCCTAACACTGCTCTAGAGCAATGTATCCTGCTGTGAAAGATGAATCACTTTGTTCCTGTCTCTTTTGGTCAGCTGTTATGTACAGTACAGCAAAGTAGAACTAATGGCGCCTATTTATCATTAGAGTCTGATCATGGAGACAGTTTAATTCTTTGTTGTTTACTATTCCAGCATTAACAAAAAAATATTTATATCTGCAATTTAACAAAAAAAATACTGTCTCCGGGCCAGTGTCTGCAGATGTGGCGTGTATGCGCTGGCTTGCAGACAGTTTTTGCCTTTCAGTTAATTTCTTAAATAGTCTCCTCCTGTACAATTACCTAAGTTGCTCCTCTTCTCTTGACGCCGGCACAGTCCTAGGTTACAGTTGCACTATTATACTAAATGAAGTGTGTAGACATGTGTGCATTAACTAGCCCCTCCACTGGCCAGATCTTGCACCATAGCTTATAAACAGTGGCAGATAGACCAGTTAGGGACATTGAACAGTAAGTAGTATTGCAGTGGGTGATCAAGCGTAATTCATACATGCCTACTCTCCCTGAAGTCGCCGGAGGCTCCCGATTTCTCGTGTAACCCGCCGCACTCCCGGTAGAGTAGTAATTTCTCCCGATTTCTCGCGTAACTTCCTAGTAAAGTGGGCAGTTGGGGAGAATCTTTGCGGCGATCGCGGTTCCCCATATAGGGGTTGGGCTTAATGACATGATTCTTCATGAATCGTGTCATTTAGCCCCGACCCCTATTTAAATTTGCTGCAATTTACCGTGAAGAAGACGTGCTTAATGACGCTAGCCGTCAGGCCCCGCCCCCATCGCAACCCACCTGCTTCCCCTCCCAGGGCTTCTCCCGGAGAGGAGAACTAAAAAGTAGGCAAGTATTTGATTTAGGGAACTGTTAATTGTTGTACCTCGATTGTTCTGGGTCTGTTATATGTAACAAATCTAACTGGTAAACGTTGCGGTTCTTTGTGGATTAATAGAAATTCCTTTTGACTTTACTGACATCATTTCTCTGTTCTTCGTTACTCTAAGTGAACTGCATTTTTTATGCATTAAATTAATTTTTTTTTTTTTTTTTTAAATGGATCTGTTCTTTTTTCTTCTCAGTTGTTGGAGCTATGAAAACTAGAAATATTCCTATAAAATGTAAAACTGTCTGGGACTGAATGCTAATGCAAACAGTCACTGTGTCAGCATACAGTATTTCTGTACCCTCAAGGATAAAATGAAGACTTTAATATTTCCTTAAAAGCAAATAATCGTAAAAATTAAACTGTTAATAATAGTTAATTTGCTATTTAAAATTATTATTATTATTATCCTTTATTTATATGGCGCCACAAGTGTTCAGCAGCGCCTTACATCGTACATAGAACTAATAAGTGAACAAGAAACAAGTAACTTACAGTACATTACAGTGCAGGACAAGGACACGATTTAGATACTTTGCTGCAATAGCGATTAAACACTCTCAATAAGCAGCCGGGAGCTGGCAGTCCTGTGTTAGGTGCCCTTATGGGGAGTAAAGAGTCAAAGAAAATGTAATGAGAAGCACATGAGGGATGAGGTCCCTGCTCGTGAGAGCTTACATTCTAAAGGGGAGGGGCAGACAGACGGGCGCGACACAGAAGGGGAAGATAGGGAGGAAAGAGCATGAAGTGGGTTAGGATGAGAGCTGGAAGGCCTTGATGAAGTAGTGGGTCTTGAGAAAATGAAGTATGTTTCATCTCATCCAGATTAACGTCACTAGAAATTTTACATTTAGCATTTTGATGCTCTTTCTGTTTGTGTTGGTCTGTTCTGACAAACAGCTGCATACTGCACATTACCTTACAAATGCCCTATTGGAAAAGAAGAGAGAACGTAGGCTACAGCCCTGATCTTCCAAAACCACACAAAGATCTGTCCCAGCAGCACCCATTTTGGATGTGATCATGATTTGCCGACGTGCCATGCCCCTTTTAGCCACTGAATATTGGGATTATTGGCAGATATGCTACCTGCATCATTGTTGATACTTCTGTATATATGAAGAGTTTGTGTTTGGCTAATGTCTCTCAACAGAATACAGATGTGTCCTCATACACCTATTCTTTTTGCGCCATGTAGCTTGAGACACCAGACGCGACTTAGACACTCCACCACGGATAGATATTCCTGTGCTTGAGTAAATTTCCCCCTAATTGTGCATCTTAAATTGTTAATAGAGTACTAAGGGCCTGATTCAGAGATGGTTGCAGTACCCACACTGCTATATCTAAATATTCTAATTCTGCTGGAGGCATCTTGTGTAAACAGACGCCTCCTACCAACTTCTGTCAGCCACTGCTGCGTCTGAGGATGCAGCATCAGATCATCTGTGAAAACATAGGCCGTCTGAGTAACCCTCAGGTTATGCAGGGTGGCCGGTGTTTTTACTCTGCTGGGGCCAAGTACTCTGCCTCAGAAGGCGCAGACCCTGGCCTTGAAGACGGGGTCAACATGTCCCTTGTTTTCAAGAAATAACGCTACACAAATAGCCTGGCACTAATATCAGAAATTTCTAAAATATATCACAGTTGTTTAAGCAATTATCAAATCACAGCACAAGTACACACCACGCGCATGTGCCAATCATTAAACATCGGAGATGTGCGTAAGCCATTGGGTTTACATACAACTCTTAATCAGGTCCTATGTACTAGATTTATTATAAAGTGTTTTTTGTCGCAAAGCAGTTGATACAGATTAAGCATAACGTTGGGTGGCGCTTGCACCCTGACTTACTTTTTCCTCAATTTTGCTAATTCGCTAATAGTTTACTAAGGTCCTCATTCAGAGCCGTACGCTCTGAATGAGGGCCGCCCTCCATAATTATGGAGCGTCCTCCTGGACGCTCGTATAGCTGTGGGTCACCACCCACAGCCTATACGAGCGTGCAGTTTGATGGCCGCGATGGTCTTGACCATCGCGACCATCGAAACTGCGAGCTGGAGCCTGCGGTTGAGGGTTTCAACCGCAAGGCCCGGAGTGATTTTGGCTCTATCAGAGCCAAAATCACTCCCACTGACATCACTAGTGATGTCAGTGGGCCGGCTTCTGACGGTAGGCGTTCCTTTGGGAACGCCCCCGTCAGGGAGGCACGCCCCCGGCACGCCCACCAAAGGGGGCGTGCTGTCAATCAACATCGACAGCACGCCCGCTTTGATCAGACACAACGAGCGAAGGAAAGTCCTTCGCTCGACGCGTCTGGCGCATGTGCACGACGGAGCTCCCTCCGTCGTTCGCATGCTCAGTGCAGACCATCGACCCACTTGCGAGCGGACAGCCGCTCGCAAGTGGGTCTGAATCAGGGCCTAAGTTGCTAATAGCATACTAAGTACTTAGCAGGGCCGTAGCTAGTGCATACACACACAATGATTTTTTGAACGATTATCGATAACGATATCGTTTATCGTTCAATCGTTGAAAAAAATCGTTCACTTTCTGAGTTAAACGATGAACGATTATCGTTCATGCGCGTTCACGTTTGTAGTTTGTAGTTCAGTCAGACTGACCAACTCAACGATTTTCAGTAAGGGAATATGCAAAAATCGGTTGTAGTCCCAAAAAATCGTTCATTACATTTAGTAAATGAACGATTTTAGTAAACGACTTTCGTTTATTTTTCCCTTGAAAAAATGAACGAAAATAGTTTACTAAAATCATTCATTTACTAAATCGAGGCGAAATTGGCCGATTTAATCGCCAAAAAATACCAGGCGAAAATGGGGGGGGGGGCAATAAAAATTAAGTGAAAATAGGTGAAAAAGTTAGGAATTTGCATTTGTACTCCAATAGATGGCTGATGTACAACGGAAATTATTTTAGAAGTGTACGATTGGCCATAATAAAAGTATTTTTGGACTTAAATTGCATCGGTTGGGGGTAATTTGCATATACAGATTTTTTTTAAAAAATGATAGAAAGTTATTTTTCCCCAGGAAATAACTGTTCCACGTAAATTGGGGGTTCATTAAAATGGGTGCAACCATGTGCGATGTTAAAAACACGATGCATCCATACCACCCACGGAAAAACCAGACCAATACGTTAAACCCATTTTCAACAATATTTATTTTTTTACCCCAAAAATTTGACCAGTCGTTTTTCGCTGAATTGCACAACTTTAAAAAAAATTTTGGGTAATTTATCATTAAGGAGAGAGTGTCCAAAGGGTTCTGAAAGAAATCCCCACAAATTTAGTAAAAATAGGGATTTTGCCATTTTTTTTTTCTTCTGGTCTTAGGTGGAGAAAACTTTTTGCCTGTTTTTTTTTTGTCGAAAAACGCCCGTTTTCACCTTTTTTTTGTCGAAAAACGGATGATTTCGCCATTGATTGAATCCGGCCCAAAGACGTATATATTAAGAAAATGGCATGAATAAGTCGCAAATTCCTTTGCGTGACAAATGGGGCTATATGGTGCAATTTGAGAATAGGTGTATGTGGACACGTGTAGCACAGCATTATTCGTACACAGCCAACCAATGAGAATGAGAATTCAGCCAATTCACTCAGAATCAGTGACATCACTAAGAACACAACCTATACATTCCCCAAGTAAGAGTGACATCACTGAGAATACAGCCTATGCATGGGCTAGTACTGTACCTGTGCCTCATAAATATAGAACACGATATGCCTCATTTATGGGACTGGATCCTAATGAATTACATATCTCCCAATATTGTAGGTGGAAAAATTATGGTAAAATTTTGGCCAGTCCCAGAACCACCTGCTATGACTTTGATATTGTATCTGGCACAAAAAACCCAGCTTCTCAAAACAAATTACAATGTCTGTCCCATTTGGATTGTGTGATAGGCTTGGCTCTTAATATTATTTCAAACTGCAAAATTGCTGAGTTTATTGAGTGCTGATGAATGGTGTATTTTATATGCAAACTGTTCACATTTTCAATTGTTATTTTAAATAAGAATTTAGTATTTGTACTATACCCAGGTTACATCTTGAATTTACACATCATAAGCTTATATGCAAGTAAAATTTTTCATTTGCATTGGACTGTGGTACAGAGGATATCCCTGATAGGCTCCACTGCCTGAGGGCCCCATCCTCTCCTCTAGGAGTCAGGGTCCAGACCATGCACTCAAGTTACACAATATTATTCTTTATTCTTTGCATGTCTTCTATAAAAGTTGGCTAAAGGTGCCCATACATGGTACGATTTTTTACCCGATATGGACAGTTTCGACGCGTTGTACAGACCAATCGTATTAAAATAGGTGTTTTTTGTGTGTTCTGCGACCCCGATGCGCCTTCCCGCCGTCGTCTAGTTGGATCGCAGATCAGATGGTTTTGCAGAGAGATCTACGATATTTTGAGTACAATGTGATACACTTCTATGTATCTTATCCTATGATCGTAACGATCAATCATAGACCATTTGACCACATCGTATGAAGAATTTCAAGGGCATTCCTACAACACATCTTACCAACTTTGAATCGCACCATGTATTGGGGCCTTAAGTAACTCTATGGTGGCTGACCACACCCCTTAAGTGTGGGCCCCTACCACTGCAATCCCTGGTGAGCCCTTCATGTCCCAGTCAGATACTGCAAATATATATATTTCCGGTTAAATTGCTACTTGTGATAACTTTCTATCATATTCATGGGCTGTACATTTATGTATTGAAAATATTAAATTAACATTCTTTTTATTATTATTTTATTACAGGATTCCAATATCACATTATATACAGACAACCCAGACCTAACTCAATGCTTCCAAAATACAATTATTGCCTGGATTCCCTGTATCTATCTTTGGGTCATGCTGCCGTTTTATATTATTTATTTAAAATATAACAAGAGAGGATACATTGTGCTGTCTATGTTAAGCAAGGCCAAAACGGTAAGGCTTTTTTTTTTTTTTGTTAATTGTATGTACATATATTTCAGCATTGTTGTTTTATACTTTTTCCACAGTATCTATCTATCTATCTATCTATCTATCTATCTATCTATCTATCTATCTGTCTATATATCTATCTAATATAAAATAAAAGTCTCCGGTTTTGGGGTCTGTCTATTTGTTCGGGGTAAGCTCTTAATGGATTGATTTTGATGGGGATTTCGCTGTTCTGTATAGCATTGGCTGATGAATGTTTTGGTGTATGAACCATACATCTGTGACAAAAGGGAGTCTAGCGTGTTGATTTTAGTGAAGCAAAGTCACAGAAAAGAAAATCTTGCACCAAGCTGCTGTATAGGGGCTGACCAAGGTGCTGAAATAGCAAGAGACAGTGAGAGCCAATCAGAGATAGCAATGTGCCCTGTTACTTAGCAGCTTCCTACAGAGGGGAGGGAGTCAGGGTCTGAGCAGGGTCACATCTGAGGCAGACAGAAAATGAGAGACAGCCTCCAACAAACCCATGAAGACCCCCGATTGCAAACACTGTAGCCAAGAAGAAGTCAGGGGAGGCATAGCTATCAGGAATTAAAAAACTAAAAAAAAACAACTATCAGAACACCATCAAATGATGGTGGCAAACATTGGACCGCCATCAAATAGTAAAAACACTACCATCGGAGCAAAAACATTGATGGTTAGTAACCATGGGATTCCAGTGTCCATCCCTATGCTGAACCTGCAGGCGGATTCAGGCCACCACTCCTCCACCGTGAAGCACTCCCTCTCCAGTGTCCCCAGCCCCGGTGACGTGCTGCTGATAATGTTTACAGTAGCTGCAATACAAATCTCTCATCCATGATCCTCCTGCCCTTCTCAGCACATTCCAGTGGCCGGGCCCAAGCCAGCTGCGGGGCAGCAGCAGTGTGGGTGGTGGCGACACTGATGAGTTGCCAGGGCCAGGAGTGAGAAACGGGGTTGTGGTGAGATGCAGGGGACCGCAGTGACATAGCTTAGGTTGTTATGAGATGCAGGGAGCTTTGGCGAGATTAAATTGCTCCCGTGCAAAGCTGGGGCGGGTCGCTAGTTCTGTATACTGTATGTATTTCCTGCCTGTTTTAGCTGGATGTCTAATGAATTTTTCATGCACATGTAACCAGTAGCTTATTGTTCAAGGCCAATGTAAGCGGGGGCACTACAGATTAAACTTATAAGTGGCACCGAGAGGGGGCATGGCACCTCTGAATACAGAGACCCACAGTCTTGGTTGCCTGGTCTCTTTAGTCTGGGCCGTGCAATGCCTGTAGTTTTAGGGAGGCAGTGTGTTGCAATTTACGCTGTACATCCCTGCTCCCTCCTGCACTTCAATTTTAGAATGGGTTGCCGGGGAAGGGGGGTTCAGAGTGCTTTGAAGCAGACCTTACTCTGGGCACCGCAATGAAGTTCAGCCACTGCATGAAATCATTGATACATTTTCTTAGCAACCTGACAAGTCTAGAGGTCTTCTGTCCTTCTCTGCATTTTGTTGTAGGAAGTATAGATGAGTGGTTGGGATCTTCTAATCTCAGAATGAGGCAAAAATGTTATCTTTCACAGACAAATAATATCATCTTTCACGGACAAAGATGATGCTTTGTTTGTGGAAGATGACGTTTGTCCGTATTCTGATATCCGAACTTGGTGGGGACATCCAAAACCGAACCGCTCATCTTAGGAAGCTGTGCCAACATTATTTCTAAGTTTATGTATTCATGTAAGGAGCCTATGTATAAATAATTGCGTCACTGACGTGATTATTAACAGTCAGTGTCGCAATGGATATTTTCTTTTTGAACTAAAATATCCCCACTATGTACTAAAGTTAGCTGGCAGGGACAGCGGTAGCGGTAACCACTGTAAATGTGAGTTACATCTGCGACATATCGGAGGAGTATTTCAAATTTTTTAAAGATTCCTCCAGAGAATCTGACACAGCGCATGCACACACTGTCAGTTTCCGGAACTGGATGGATTGCCTCCAAAGGCTAAGAACGGTTAAACCTATGGGGCCAAACTCAGAAAAGCTTAGCTTTTTGGAGTTTTGTACTTAAGGGTCAGATCGTAGCTCCCATTGCTAATAATGGGACTGCGGTCAGCAGCACTAATTAGCCTTTTGCAGGAGATTTCTGTGAAATTACCTGCATTAGGCTGTTAGTACTTAGGCCCTGATTCAGAGCCTCTCGTAAGCGGCCGCTCGTTCGTTCTGACCGATGTTCGCACATCTGCGCATGCGTATGGATTTTAATACGCATGCGCGAACCAGTCAGTGCGGCCGAAAATCGTTTGTTCGCTATATAGCAAATGCCTGCTATTTTGAGTGACAGAAAGAGGCGTATGTGGGTGGTAACAGGGGAAGGTGCTTGAAAACGGAGGTGTGGAATTAGATCGCAGGCGTGCTTAAAGGTCAAAACGGGCGTTTTAAGGGTGTGCATAATTAATACAGCAGCGTCATTGACCACGTCACTTGGTTTTTTTTTACTCAGAACTGCTCGCAAAATAGCGGTTGAACAAACCAGCCACAAGAATAGCGAGCAGTTCATACGCTGTTCGATGTACTCGATTAATCTAATAAATAGCGGACATGACGTATGGTGCGAGCGGCAAGGGGGCGTATTTTTCAAAATTACAACCGCAAGTTTTGCTCGCTCGTTCAGACTTAGAGGCGTGAACAGACCGCAATTAGCGAACGGTTCATTTGAATAGCCACCCCTTGTTTTAGAACGAACGACCGCAAATAGCGAGCGGCTCTGAATGAGGGCCTTAGTGAGAATACATACATTTATGCAGATACTTCTGTTTCTGTATTTGAAGAATGGGCTTGATAAATAATCCCCTCGATCCACTAGTTTTATAGAACAGTAATAGAAAATGTACCTGATCTTTTTTGTAATGGTGCATGCAACCATTATACAGGACAAGGTTATGCACTATTAGGCAAGCTTCTTCTCATCTTCTCACTAATATGCCACCAGGGCTGTAACTAGGGTAGTGCGACCTGTGCCATGGCATAGGGCACCGCAGGGCAGGGGGCGCTGTTTGGGCCTGTCAATTTTCTGTTTATCATCATTCTCACTTGTAGTTTCCTCTTATTTTATTCTCCGTCCGCCCCTATCTCCTCCTTGGCCCTTCCCCATGAGGCAATGGCTCTTTTTCAGGTGTGTTATCTTCCTATTTAAAACATAGGGGGGGGCGCCAATGATCTTTCTGGCACGGGGCACCAAAAAGTCTAGTTACAACTCTGTATACCACTGAGCTGCAGGATTTTCTTAGTCATGGTGGCAAATGGGTTTAAATTCCTTCCTAACTCTATGTCTGTTATTACCCAGTTTTGTTTTGTTAATGTTGCAACGGAATATGCTGCGCTATATAAGAAACTATTAATAAATAAAAAATAAATAAGTTGAACAGGTAGAATGACCAAGGGTTTCATGCACACATACCTTCTTAAGATTCCTTGGTGAATATTGTTGCTTCTGGAGACACAGGTGTAAATTTACTAAAGTGAGAGTTTTTAGAAGTGAGTTTTAGAAGAGATGTTGCCCATAGCAACCAGATTCTATTTAACTTTCACCTTCTAGAAGATAATAGCTAGAATCTGATTGGTTGCTATGGGCAACATCTCTTCTAAAACTCACTACTAAAAACTATACTTTAGTATATTTACCCCACAGTCTCAATGAGAAAGATACTTCAGGGATGCCTGGTCTTTCCTCCCCTACAGATATGAGGCCTTTACCTGAAGGTGAAAAGGGGATTTATTAACTTAAGGCGCATATATACTACACAAGAAAAATGAACGATTGAACAATTACAACATCGTTATCGTTCAGTCGTTCATTAATCATGCAGTGAACATGCCGGCAACGACCAGCGGTGCACGCTGGTCATTTTTGGTTTCTGCCATCGCCTGAACATGCAGGCCAACCTGCCGATATTGACAGGTTGTGCATGTTCGGGGATGAGGGAGGGTGTCTGCCTGCACTGTACGACATATTGTTCAGTGTGGGCACTTTATCCACTGCACAGAATGAGGAACGAATGAATGATTACAATGTTGTAATCGTACAGTCGTTCCACTCTCGTCAATGGGCTAAGCAGACCTACTGTACCCATACAGAACATTTGGGACTTGTACTTTATCTCCTCAGAATTATTTTCCTAAATCTATTACCACTCTTTTTATTTCTCTATGTAATGCTTGGAAATAGGAGGGGTTGAGATAGCATAGGTTGAGTTCTATTCTTACATTGCACTGTCTCTAACAGTAGCTTATTATCTGCAGCTCCAGGAAAAGGATCTGTAATTATGGTAAGTAATTCAGTCTATGTACTTTTCCATGGGCAACAGAATGTCACCCAGGAAAGCAGTCCCCTATATATTGACTTAGAATCAGCTGACACATATGACATGGGTGTTGCATAATCCTGTGCATCCTATATTGTCTCATTCATTTGCTTATTATTATTATCCTATTAGACCTTATTTACAAACCCATTGCTTTGTTTTTCAGGTGTTTGGTGTATTGCTCTGGTGCGTCTGTTGGGCAGACCTATTTTACTCTTTCCATAAACTTGTTCAGAATGATCCACCTCCGCCAGTGTTCTTCGTCACACCTCTTATAGTTGGAATAACAATGGTTTGTATCACCCAAATCTATACTATTTTAAATGATCATAACATGGAATCATTATAAATATATAATTATATAGATCAAACTGTTAAAAAAAATGGTAAGTCGTGAAATGTAATCCTTTAATTCAGTAGCATTATCATATTACATAATTATACTTAAAAACTTAAATTTAGTTTTTGGTGGAGGTAACAAAGGCCCTCATTCAGAGCCGTACGCTCTGAGCAGAGCGCACGCTCTGCATGAGGGCCGGGCTCCTTTTTCATGGAGCGTCCTCCTGGACGCTCGTATAGCTGTGGGTCACCACCCACAGGCTATACGAGTGTGCATTTTGATGGCCGCGATGGTCGTGACCATCGCGACCATCGAAATTGCGAGCCGGAGCCTGCGGTTGAGGTTTTCAACCGCAAGCTCCGGAGTGATTTTGGCTCTATCAGAGCCAAAATCACTCCCACTGACATCACTAGTGATGTCAGTGGGCCGGCTTCTGACGGGAGGCGTTCCCGTGGGAACGCCCCCGTCAGGGAGGCACGCCCCCGGCACGCCCACCAAAGGGGGCGTGCTGTCAATCAACATTGACAGCACGCCCCCTTTGATCGGACACAACGAGCGAAGGAAAGTCCTTCGCTCGTCGTGTCTGGCGCATGCGCACGACGGAGCTCCCTCCGTCGTGCGCATGCTCAGTGCAGACCATCGACCCACTTGCGAGCGTACAGCCGCTCGCGAGTGGGTCTGAATCAGGCCCAAAGTTCTTTTTCTCCCCTGTAAATTCTCATTTGCATTAAGAGCAGTTCCTCAGGGAGGGGAATCAACAAAACATCCGAGTAGTGTCAGGGAGAAGAGGAGTGCTGAACCATGGAAGCCTCTGGGGTGACTTAGGGAATGCTGCACCCCAGGACTTTATTTAACTCCACCAAAACTAATTTGAAATAATTGTTGTAATCATCCTTTAATGTTTAGTGTATCGGAGCAGGAATCATGCGCAGTTTCCCAAGAACACACTTCGTTTTTCCACCAGATCTCGCAGTGTTTATTTTCAAATAATTTGTGCTTTTCACAAATCCAGATCAAAAGGATTTGTGTGACTGGTCACCTATAAATCTTGTGTTATACCTGGCACACAAAATAAAACCAGAAATGCCAATTATAGAGAGTGCAAACAATGTGTCATGTGGACCTTCATTTACTGTCTCAAAACAACTACCCCTAATCAAGCAAATTTTAAATTAGATAAACTTATGCTTGTGAACACAAATTCAATATTTGTTTGCATGGTCTTTGATCAAATTACTTGTTTAAAGATACATTTTGGTGCCCGTTACATTTTTGTTAAATTTGCTGTTAATGTACAAAATGATCTGAAAACTTGTAACTAGGGGCCAATTATCAGGAATCTCGCTTGCGCAGGACCCGTTCTGCAAATGGGCAGAACGGGTCCTGCGTGATCGCACGCATACCTTTCTATGTCTCTGCCTGATTGACAGGCAGAGGCATTTAAGGGGCAGTGCAGGGCGGGAACGCCCAGCGTCTTCCGGGAGTGGCAAAGCTAGGGGCTGCGTCTACGGATGCAGTTTCCTGGCCTTGCAAGATGGCCAGTCTGAGTAAGCCTCAGATTACTCAGCTGGCCGGCAGCCTGGCACCGTCCATCATCGCGACCGATGGTTGCGATGGTGATCCCAGCCTGCGACCTTGGTGCTGGGATCGCAAATGCAGCAGAGAGTGTCATACTCCTCCTGCTGCATTTGCATATTGGCAAGGACGGAATAGCAAAGCTGCCTGCGTGCAGCAATTCCATCCTAAGCTGAATCACCTCCCTGGTACAGTAATGTTGCTAGAAAGGCAACGACAGTCAAGTACATTATTTAGAGGACTTTGATGAGTGACGTACTGACATATTGCTCAGATACACTGTTAAAAAAGTGAAAAAACGCACTGTCAAGCAGTGATGTATTAACTAATGAAGGGGCTCTTCATTACGGACGACTTGTGCAAGTTTTGGTGTGGGCCATCGTAAATATGGTAGTGGCACATGCTGGGGAGATAGCAAAGGCCCTGGGACAGAACCTTGCTATCTTCTGCGCATGCACCATATTACAGGTGATTTCTACAGCATTTCTTCATATTGTTGAAGAAATTACCGAAAAAGTGGCCCCAGCTTCAGCCCGATCGGACCTTATTCTTGTGTGTTGCTTGTGTGATGTGAGTCCCCCTTGATCCATGTGTGTGTGTGTGTGTGTCACGTACCCGGTAACCATTATGATACATCCCTGCTGTCGATGTACTTAGCAGTGTTCACTGACATTAATGAGTGAATTTTCAAAACTGTTTTTTTTTTTTTGTTATTATTCTCTTTACATTTACATGTTTGGTTTTATTTTTAATAATTATTAATGCAGATTATGGCGACAATACTTCTACAGTATGAAAGACTGAAGGGTGTACAGTCTTCAGGTGTCCTAATCGTTTTCTGGTTCCTAGCAACACTTTGTGCAATAATTCCCTTCCGCTCTAAGGTCATGTCATCTGTAAATAAGGTAAGCTCATTGCCCATTTTATATTGTCATTATATTGACTTCATCCAAACAATGAGCTTCACCCATTAATAAATACTACTTTTTGTTCATTATCAGACTGATATTAGTGGGCATGCTAACTTTCTCCATACTTGTATATCTCTGAAAGGATTTTATGATATACTGTGATATACTGTAGTGCACATTTAGGGTTATTTGTTGCTATGGTTTTGTGCCGATTTGCACCTTTGACCAATGTTAGTGAATAACCCTTACTATTACCAAAATAATTTTCTTGTTCTCTATTTCCATCATCAGTCAGTTAAAAAGCGTTAATAATATTTCATTGGGTGTAGATATTAAATCCAAACTCACACATATAGATCTAGAAAATTGAGCTATAGTGTAAACAATGTATTGTCACAAACACAATGGGCCTAATGCAGAGTTGAATGTGAGTCCATTTACAGAGTTTCTTGCATGTTTTACACAGTGCATTCTCCAAAGTGATGTACAGTATACCCCACAACAGGTGGGGCACTGTCGTACACATCTCAGACTCATATCCACTTGCAAGTGAAGGGGCATATCAGGGCAGAATGGGTATGAAATACCGCCGGCCGCATGGCCGGCGGTTCGATTCCCATCAGCGGCAGCCCGACAAGAGCAGACTTCGAAGCAGCGGAAGCCCGACAGCGCTGGAAATCCCGATCGTGGATAGGTGAGTATATACTAACCTAACCTAACCCCCCTAACCCTAACCCTCCTTAGGGGTGCCTAACCATAACTTCCCCCCCAAGTGCCTAACCCTAATCCCCCCTCTAAGTGCCTAACCCTAACCACCCTCTTCCCCGCTGCCTAAACCTAAGTCCACCGGGGGGTGCCTAACCCTAAGTCCCTCCGGGGGTGCCTAACCCTAACTCTCTCTCCCCCTAGCCTAACCCTAACCCTCCCTCCAGTCCCATCTTTTTGATGTCATGACATCACATGTTCTGGCTACATGGTGCAGTGAGGCAAAAGTCCCCTGCTGCTGTGGGTCATTCTATTTTAGGCAATGTCCAGTGAGAGCGTGTCTACATAATTGCAGGCTATGTAGAACAGGGGTTCCCAACCACGGTCCTCAATGCACATTAACAGGCCAGGTTTTAAGGATAGCCATAGTTGAGCACAGGTAATTAATTAGTACCTTAGTTGTTTTGATTTAACCATCTGTGTTTAAGCATGGACATCACTATTAGTGTGCTTTGAGGACCGAGGTTGGGAATCACTGATGTAGAATAATGATGTTGGCTATGAAACCCAGCATACAGATAAGGGCGGTCCGCTCGCAGAGCTGCATAAAACTGTACACACAGACGAGTATACATGGGTGAATGTACGCATTTAGGGTCTCATTCAGACCCGCTCACAAGCGCTGAGTGCTCGCAAGCCGGTCGATGTTGAGGCCCGGCGCACGCGCAGCGGCCGCACTGTGCGTGCGCAAGCCCCGGAGCAAGAGGAAAATTATCTCGCTCCAGGGCTCACTGCAAAGGGGCGGCTGTCGATGGTGATCAACAGCTCGCCCCGTTTTATAGGCAGGGTGGGGGGGTGACTGGCCAAACGGAGGCGTTCCCGAAGGAACGCCTGCCGTTTGTTTGCGGCCCCACTGACATCACTCATGATCTCAGTGGTGAGCTTCCGGCTCTATTAGAGCCGAAAGCTCACTGGGGCTTGCGGCAGACGAAACCCTACTACAAGGGTCTCGTCGCAAGCCCCGATGGTCGCGATGGTCCATCAACCTGGCCGCTCGCTAAATCTGCGGGTGGTCACCCACAGCTTATCGAGCGGCCAGGAGGCCGGCTCTTTACAGAGAAGCGGCCGCCCTCATTCAGAGCGAGCGCTTGCATTTTGCGAGCGGCTCTGAATGAGGTCCTTAGTTCTATGTGCGAACAATTACGGACGACTTGCTTAGAACTCATCATAAGCCGCACTGTATGTGAATGGAATGAGTCAGGGTACAACACAATGCATTTTCTCTACTCCACTGCACATAAACCATTTGTGTTGATTAAATTCACTTCATCTATAGCCATTTCCAGCATGGTTATTGGTAGGAGTAAAGGTTGATTTGATCCTATGAGGTCAGTAGTGTTGTTAATAGCAAATTATACTCTAAGGCTTAACATGATTTTTTGCACTTCTCTGTTTCATGTTCAGGCTGTTACAGATCGATTCAGGTTCACTACATTTTTTATTTATTTCTCTCTACTCGTGGTGGAACTCATTTTATCCTGTTTGAAAGAGGCTCGCCCATTCTTCTCTCTCGCCAACACTGATCATGTGAGTAGGATCACCGTTAATGTATATCCCACTGTAAAATGTGGAGTAGTTTAACACTTCTAACTGTGTGTTACTTTGCATCTCAGAATCCCTGCCCAGAATCCGATGCTGGTTTTCTTTCAAGATTAACATTTTGGTGGTTTACCAAGTAAGTTAATAATAGTATATGTACCCCCATCAGCACATTTCCCAAATTGACCACAATTAAAATTGACCACAATTAAAATATACTTCACAGACTAAAATGAATAAAAGCCAGGAGACATAAGTATGGCGAATTGAACTGATTTATTTGGTCTGAATACTGTTGTATTGAATTTTGTAATAGCTGATATATTTAAATTTGTATTTTGTACTAGCTGATGTATTTAAATTTGTGATGTCCAATTGGTTAAATTAAATAGAAAACAGAAAACAGACTGGTGGCGAACCAAAGCACAAGCAAGCCGGAATGACCCAAGGTGTTATTTCATCATCAATATCTATATAACAGGGAGGTCTTAACACTCACCCCTTTGCAACATGGTTGACATTGAGTGCCTACTCCTCCAGAAATCTGACTGGAACTGGACCTACCCATGCGGGTGGTATCCGCAATCTTCTTACTGGTGAATTTGGCCCAATAAAATGTCTACGTGCACTCGACCAAATATGCCCAATAGTTATTAACTACAACTTTCTGTGCTTTACCACCCCAACCACGCAAGACAAGCCCAGCGAACTCACACACAGGCACTAAAACTGTCCAGATGAAAGAGGCGAAGCTCCTGTTCCCCAACCTCTATATTGGCCATCCTAATTTCCAACCCCCTGTAACCCGTGTGTGGCCTCACAGCTGCATCTTGAGCTTTAGCTCTTCCACAAGTAATAAATGTAACCCTGCCTGATCTTTATATCAATTTTGAGAAACTGCTTTGGATGTTTCATTTCCCTACGGCCTATTTGTCCCTTGGTCTTTCCATACTTATCTTTATCATGTGTATTTACTGTACATGCCATTATTAGCCACTTTAGTGCATGTGACTGTAGAATATTGTCCAAATGCTACAACCTCACAGACAGAATATGACTCGGGTGGAAACACTGCGTCTGAGAAGAGGTGAGATTAATAATCCTATGCAATGGGTTTATCTCTGCATATGGAACACAAGTTTCAGTATACATTTAGGGGGCTATTCATGCATGCTTGGAGAGATATAAAAGTGTGAGATAAAGTACTAACCAATTGGCTCCTAACTGTCACGTTATTGGCTGTGTTTGAAAAATTTCAGTTAGGAGCTGATTTGTTGGTACTTTATCTTTCACAATTTTATATCTCTCCAAGCTTTCATGAATACCCCCCTATATTACACTTTGACTACATATTGCATTTCTTACATGTTGAATGCATCACATTAATGGAACTGCAGTCATAGTTTCACCAATCCTGCAGAACAATTAGCTAAACGTTAGATATTTCAAAATCTATATCTTCATTATCATCAGTTATTTCCAAGGCGCCACATAACCAGCAGCTATGTGCAGTTGGCTGATAAAATCTTACAAAAAATAAAAAATAAACCACACATTGATAGAGAAAAAGGACAGATGAGTTGATGGAAAGATGCAGATATGAGACAGATGGTAGAAAGGGCCCTGCTCATGCGAGATTACAATCTAGAGGGAGAGGGTAATTATCACTGCACAACAATGAAAATGTTTCCGATGTGAAAATATTAACTTCTAATTGATTTCAGCATGCAAAGAATGAATATGACATTTAAAACTCTCAGTTAGCTCTGAGTTCCGAGATATAGCCCATTTATGACGATGTAGGGGTATTCCTAGTGAAGTGGGCAGAATGGAGAGAATCTTAACAGTAATCTGCGTTCCGCGCAGAGGGGGCGGGGCCTAATGACCCAATTACATGAATCAATTATTTGTCCCCTCCCCTATTCAAATATATGCGATTCATGGGATTACCCACACAAGATAACTGTGGTGCACTGAGTGACAAGTATAGTGAGCGATTCCACAAAGACATTTCAGCAATGGAACAAAGATATCAGGGTAGGTGAATCACTACTGTTGGACAGTGACAAGAGATGCCCCAGAAGAGGAGTACAAGTGACAAGCAAAGAGAAAGCAAGTACAGGTCAGACCTTAGATGTGTGAAAGCCAAGTGCAGGTCAGACCTTGGATGGTGTGAAGGCCAGGTGCTTGTCAGACCTTAGATGTGTGAAGGCCAGGTTCATGTCAGACCTTAGATGGTGTAAGAGAGGTTATCTTGTGGTCAGTAATGTATGAGGGGGAAATGTATTGGTATGGTGAGTGCTTTGAAGGTTAGGATGAATAGCTTGCATTGTGAAGGTTATGAGCAGTCATTGTAGGTATTTGCAGAGTTGTGAAGCAGATGTGAAACGTTAGGAAACACACATTATGTAGGACAGATTGTAGTGGATATAGATGGGTGAGAGGAAGGCCAAATACGAGGTGGTTGTGGTAGTTAAGGCAGGAGATGTCAGAAAGAGAATACAATAGAGAATACAAAATTGCGTATTCTGGCAATGTTTTGAAGGAGCAGACAGCATGCAAGTGGCTGGATTTGTGGATTGATGCCTGGGGCGTATCTATAATGGGTGCAGGGAACACTGGCCCCTGGATCCAGGGGGGCCCCGCACCGCACACCCTGCACCCATAATATTACTTACCTCTCCGGAGTTCCACGTTGGCGCGGGGGTCTAGCGCTGTAAAATTAGATGTTAAACAAGCACATGATGTGATTCTCAGATGTCCACACATTTATATGCCTGTTTATATATCTGTCTATCTAGCTATCAAAACATTTTGCATGATGCAGTATGTTTCATTTCCCTGCCACAGCTCATTACATTGTGACGTGCCAGCTATCATTTTCACATTTGCAACATCTGCACACATTGGTTGAAATACATTACAAAGAAACATAAATATTATTATTTGAGAATATTTGGGAAATATATACATTATTTTATTATGTGTAATAAAAAAATAAATGGCATTTTTGTATGCATTAGTATGCTTATTTTAGTATTGGCAATGATCCTTAAAGTATTTGATTAAATAGTTTTTATTGGATAGACAAGAATTCCCATGACCTTATGAAAACACTGAAGTAAGAATATTGGCAATATATGTTCATTCTGTCTTTTTTTTTTTATGGACTTCAAATGGAGCAATGACTTATGTTATATCTATACAGATTGGCTATATTGGGCTACAAAAGACCTCTTGAAGATAAGGACCTATGGTCTCTGAATGAAGACGATTCATCTAAGTCAGTTGTGTCTAAACTGATGAAAGAGTGGGAAAAAGAAAAAAGCAAGTTAAGGTACTTTTTATATAGTATTTTTGAGCCTGTTTGCAAGTTGAGTGATCACAGTTTTAATGGAGACTAATTAATGTATGTTACCTTATAATTAGAGATAAGCGGTTCAGTTCTACTTGGTTATTTTCACCAAATTATTGCAAGTTCGGATTTATCTTATTGGCTATCCAAAACACATGAGAGCTGGATAGCCAATAAGTTGCCATTTATGAGATCTAAACATAACCGAGCCGCTCATCTCTACTTATAATTATTCTGGCCATACTAAAGTGCCAATTGATAGATTTATATGTACAGATTCTTGTATGTGTTAGAAAAATTCCATGTAAAAATACAAATGTAGTAGTAGATCTTGGTTTGGACCTCCCATTTTATTATTGTTGTCCTCATTTAGTGGTTAGTTGCAAATTATCCATATTATTCACTATACAACATGTACAACTTGTATGCTGTATTGCAGGAGCAGGGAAGTACAATACATTAAGACTCAAGAAGCAGAACTTAATCATGTTGATGAAAAGCCAACTGAGACCGATGTCCTGATTGTGAACAACAAAAAGAAGTCAGAGCCATCCTTCCTAAAAGTTTTGATAAAGAGTTTTGGACCATACTTTTTAATTGGGTCAATTTTCAAGCTTTTTCAGGATCTACTGTCTTTTGTGAATCCTCAGTTACTAAGGTAATGCTCTATCGCATACGTACATGGTTTGCATGATTACAAAAAAGACAAAGGGCCGTTCAGTAAAATTTTCTTAAATGAAGAACATTTCTTTTAAATCATCCGAACTTGGATTTACAGTATACTTGAAGAGCAAAGAAGAGCTACCCTCAGCGAATCTAGGCAGTTGTATAGAGAGACAGTGGCTACATGACATAGGCCCGTATTCAATTGGACCGAAAAGCCGTTTTCGCGTGTTTTTGGTGAAAACTTTTCGCCGATGACGTCATTTTCGCCTGTTTTGATTTAACTCTGTATTCAATTTGGAAGACTTTTCACCTAGGCAGAAAGTCAATGCAATGTAATAGGCGGAAAAGTTTCGCCTATGAATAGCAGGCGGAAAAAAGTGTAGAATTGAGGTTTTGGGGTGCAACGTTGCGGGAACCCCCGTGCAGCTTCAGACAGACCCCCAAAGGTAAACAGTGTCAAAAAAAAAAAAACACTTGAGAACACCCCTATAAATCACTTTGAATTCGGGGGCGAAAAAAAAAATGTTGGGGGACAAAGTTAAAAACTAGCGAACTGGACTCTGGGGGGGTCCCCAAGTATGCCCCAGGTGTTTTTTTCACTGCAGCTGCAGGTGGATTTTTCACGATTTTTTTAACTTCGCTTTAGCAACTTTAAAATATGCTGACCCCCATTTTCAAGTACCCCAAATTTGCTGGGATAACTTATTTTCTGCAAAAAAAACCCCAGAATACTATTCTTCACCACTTATACAAAAACGCTATTTAGCAGCTATTGAGCCCATTTAAAAACACCAAATACCTTCAGCAAGCCAAATCGGGGGTAACCATAGCTAACCCCCATGTCAGAGCATCTTTTGGGGGGTGTCAGGCTGATTTCCCCAAATCTCACAGTACTTTCCGCTTGTTTAAGTTTCGCCGGGTCCCGTTTTCATCGACTTTCAAATTGAATACGGCGATACGTGGGCACGCGGGATACTTTTCCGCCTGCAAAACACGCGGTGTAGGTGAAGAGTCCGGGAGGCGATAAAGTATCGCAGCTCAGCTCAAATTGAATAAGGGCCATAATATCACTCACCCAGTGTTCTCAACCACTCCACATCGCCCCCACATGGAGCGCTGGTTGCTGACATGAAGGAGAATCAGTCAGCAACTTCTTACATGTGACGCTTCTGGCTGCTGCTGCTCCATGTGAGTGACTGCAAGTGTGGAAATTTAGCTCTGCTATCACAGCCAAGCTCTACACTTCCAGCCCCAGAAGCAGAGGATGCTTTCTCCTCCGCCTCCTGTTAATGTAAACAATGAAATGGGGTAGGGATGCCGTTACCTAGGGGGGCCCTGGGTATAAATGGGCATGGTTGTTGCAGCACATTTATTCGCTAAATGGTCGGAGATAAGCAGCATTGGTATGGGTAAGGGCTGTGTTCAGACATCAATAGGTATTTAATTGGTGCCGAGTATGGTACTTTATAGATCAAAACTTCATTGTGACACTTATGCTATGCAAAACTAGTCCCTTACTCTCCATAAATTGGAGCCTAGAAATATAGGACTGTTAAAAGTAGTGCTGACACTGCCTTTAACAGTCTTCTATTGTAACGGACTAGTTTTGCATAGCGGAAGTGTCACAATGAAGTTTTGATCTATAAAGTACCCTACTCAGCGCTGAAGACAATGGCGTAACTACGTTAGTGCAGGGGGTGCGGCTGCTATGGGGCCCGGCCCTCCTTACACTGGCAAAGCTATGGGGTTGCCTGGGGGGTGCACCGGACCACACATTAGTCATATTGCAGATGTATCTGACCCGGCCGCATTTACACACATTGTTAAATACGGGATCACCTGCTGAGCCTGCAAACACTACTAAGAGATCAGTGCTCTCAGGCAGGGGGTGTGGTGTGGGCGGAGCGACACTCGCTGCTCCCACCACGCCCACACCTCACCCCCAGTATGGAGGCACTGATCTCTCAATGTATTGCAAGCTCAGCAGGCGCTTCCATTACCCCCTCAGCGCGTGGCTTGGTGAGCTCTACGATAGTGAGCATCAGAGGGGACATCGGTGTAAAGAGGTAATGTGTTTTGTGTTAGGGCGCGAGAGGATCTATGTGTGGGCGAAGCACTGTGTGTGAGGTGGGAGCAGAGAACTGTGTGGGGGCTCCTCAGTGAGGAGATTGTGTGAGGGGGATCTGAGTAAGGGGGAATATCTGTGTGAGGGGGGATCTCTAAGGGTGCAGCACTGTATGTGTGTGCGGGTGATCTGAGTTATCGGGGAGAGCTGTGTGTGGGGGGTGTGATTGACCTAGGGGGCCCGTGAAAATGTTGCTATGGGGCCCCCCTAGGTCTAGTTATGCCCCTGGCTGAAGATACTCTCCTGTTTTCAATTCTATTCCTTTTGGGTTAATTTGGGAAACCCACTAATTCTTCTTAGGTCGCCGAGATTGGGCACCTACATTCATTTTTATATAACAATAGATATTTGCCTACTGCAGTGTTTCCCAAACTTGGTCCTCAAAGCACCTTAACAGGATAACAATGCTTGAGAACAGGGGACATAATTAGTACCTCAGTCATTTTAATTTAACCATCTGTGCTAAAATATGGATATCCTTAAAACCTGGACTGTTAGAGTGCATTGAGTTTGATAAACACTGGCCTAATGAGAATATTTAAACAATTAATTAAATTGTGTTTCCATCATGTATTCACTGATGAATTCTGGTGCAGAAGTACACAAACAGTACAGGATATATTAGCAATGTTAGGAGACAGAGTGAAAAGTGATAAGGTGCCAGCCAATCAGCTCCCAACTGTCATCTCACAGGCTGTGTTTGAAAAATGACAGTTGGGAGCTGGTTGGCTGGCACCTTATCACTTTCTTATCACTTTTCAGTCTGTCTCCTAACACTGCTTAGTAAATAGACCCCATAATGTTACAGTGTACAAGTCAATGACACAGTTCTTGTCCAGTGCATAATTCACCTTTTTCTGTAATGCCCCATATAATCCATTTCAAGTCATGTGGTTACCCTGGATATATTTTATGTTTTTATCTAAGATTTCACGGTAGGATTATAGATTTGCAAGACAGTAGTCAGCATAAGGGATTTAGGGGCCTATTCATCAAACGATAAATAGCCCGGTACCATGCGGAAACGCTAGTTTCCGCATATTTAAGTTACCGGGCCATTCATCATTAGGGGTCTGATAGGACCCCCTTGGTATTCAGCGAATTCCGAAAACTGAAAGTTTGTTTGTGAATACAAGAGCCATCTTCAGACGGTGCTTGCTCTCGTAGCCCGCTCCTTCCTATGGGAAGGATTTCTGGGAATATGAAGAGGTGTCCGAGCGGATCCCTCCGCTGCCTCCTCACTACCTCCCCGGCAGCTTTGCGCATATGTGACCCGTGGTCATGCATGCGTAGCCGGGACAACGGGGAGCAGGTAAGTAATGCAGCTACAGAAGTGCAGTAGCTGCGACACTAACCACGGGGAGAACTGCTTTCGGAGCAGTTGTCCCCTCACCAGAGCAATGATGAATTGATCCAGTGTCACGTTTCCCCCGCTGCGAGTTGGATACTTAAGTATCCCTCACAGCGACTTCAGTACTTCATCATTGGAGGCCATACGGCCTTCGATGATGAATAGGCCCCTTAGGCATTTGTTTATGGTATGTGTTAAATTATTCCACTTTTATATGTTACATCTTGATAATTGTTACATGTCATAAGCTTTTTCTCAATATAAATTAAAAATCTGTGTGATTTCATTTGTCTTTTAGCATTTTGATAATGTTCATCAAAAACAGCAAAGCACCATCTTGGTGGGGATTCAGCATTGCGGTATTGATGTTCGTTTCATCTGTAACCCAAACATTAATCCTTCATCAGCACTTCCAGTACTGCTTTGTGACAGGGATGAGGCTGAGGAGTGCAATCACTGGCATAATATACAGAAAGGTATGCTCTACAACCAGGGAATGATGACTGTATGGCCACAACAATGGGCACTGGGTGGTGCTGATTCTTGCTGGGTTCATGTCACCTCTTTTATATCAATGTATACAACCCAAATTAGTAGTGGTTAAACTAACCCATGCTTTATGTGTGTAACAGTATGGCAGCCATATCATGATATTGAAGGCTTCGTATTTATAATAAAAGAGAAATAACATTCAGGTAGTCTGGGATCTAATATTCAGAATTCCTGGAAAGTATAGTTTTCTGAAAAGATTTATTTATTTTATTTGTAAATTAGTGCACCATACCTAAATTATATAAAATATAAATATGACCAGTCTCTTTTCCCTTACTGCCCCTGACATACCCTTCTTTACTGCACTGTTTTGCAAGACTCCTCAAAGCAACTATGAGATGATCTAGTCATGGATTATATCTTCACGTAAGACATTCTCTGTGTAGAGGTGCTCCTCACAGTGCCTGTTGGAGGAGAAGTTGTTGATCAGGTTTATGTGCTTGCCATTCTTCTTGTTGCCATGTGTAGAGGTGCTCCTCACAGTGCCTGTTGGAGGAGAACTTGTTGATCAGGTTTATGTGCTTGCCATTCTTCTTGTTGCCATGTGTAGCAGTGCTCCTCACAGTGCCTGTTGGAGGAGAACTTGTTGATCAGGTTTATGTGCTTGCCATTCTTCTGCTTATTACCATGTGTCGCAGGACTCCTTACAAAGACTAAGGCACTGGGCCTGATTCAGAGGTTGACATAGGAGTGCCCACAGCCGTGTCTATTGCCGGCCACCCACCTGCTACTTTATACAACGGCCGCTACTTAGTTATTTTCTTGTGTACATCCACGCATCTGGATGTTCTCAGGCTGAGACACTCACTTTCAGCGTCTGTACTCTGTAATACCGATTGGTGCGTCCTTAGACACTACTTTCGGCATCAGCCCTATGTCTCCATGCTTTCTCTATTCGTGTATGGCCTCCTATGTGAGTGGTCGAGCATCTGTATGCACAGCCACTTTCACAGAGACACCTGTGACAATCCTATAACATGGACCATCTCCGTGCATGCGCTCCCTGTCGCCGCCTAGGAACTCACTAAATTTTCAGTACACTTCTCCGTGTGTGCACCTGAAATTACAATTGCACAGACACCATCGGGACGCATGAGCGGCGTGACTTAGATGCATGCGCAACATTCAGCAGTGCGTCCACCTCTAAATCAGGCCCGCTAAGTGATGATGTCTGCGTATGGGAAAACCCCATCCAATTAGGAGCATCTTGGGAAGTTCATACTGCATCTACTATTAAATGCCTGAGCAATATGTTTCTATGGAACTTTCTACTTCTGTGTTCTGTGCTATACATTCTGCATGGCCCAGCATGACCATTTGTATATGATTATTTGCTAGTGCCCTTGACCTTAGCTTAACCTCTAACCCTAAATCCTTTCTGTCTTACCTGACCTTTAGCTTGTAATTTTGAATGACTGTCCTCCTTACCTACACCTATCGGTCCCTAGGGGAGATGTACTAAGCCTTGGAGAGAGAGATAAAGAGGGGAGAGATAAAATACCAACCAATCAGCTCCTTTCTGTCATTTTGCAGGCTGTGTCTGAAAAGTGACAGGAGCAGACTGGTTGGCACCCCAAGGCTTAGTACATCTCCCCTCCTCTCTCATTTGTCAGCTGCTGTGTGTTGAGATAGAAGTGGGAGCCACAACTCGTGGGCATTCAATGGTAAAGCTCATCACTTCCTTACAGAAACCTGTGTGCCCATTAGATTCCATCCCTGGGTGAACCAATGCTAATGACCATTTGCAAATTGGGTTTACATTTAGGGCCAGTCTTTGACATTTGTGTAGTAGAGCTGCAGCTGGCCACAGTGCCTGTAGTAAGAGACATAGGGCTCTATTTATTAACATTATTTTTAGTAAAATAAAGTGAAAAAAGGTGTTTTCACACACTTTTCACATTATTTTAGTATAACCTGAAGTTACTAAAGAGCAATTGGAGTAGAATTCGTAAAATTCTACTCCAAGCCCTAATTATCACTTATTTTTAGTAATCAGATCGCTTTTCCCATAATTGTAATGGGAAATGTGATCTGTGTGCAAGTTACTAAAAATAAATTGTGAAAAAATACCGGGGAAAGCCCTGTGATAATAACGCCACTGCTAAAAAAAAATAGTAAAAAGAAAGCTTACCAGAGTCCAGGGACCGGAGATCGGGGCTCCGGTGTCCGGTGATGTCCTCCCTCCGGGCAGCTGGTCTCCCATCCTGCACTGGGACCCGGTCAGCTGACCGGGTCCCAGTGCAGGATGGATGATCAGCCGACTGGAGTCACGGAGGACATCACCGGAGTCCCGATCACCGGAGGTAAGTTGAATTAACGGAGGTAGGGGCGCGGGGGGTGGGGCTTCACGGCGGCTGGTCGGCGCATGTGTGGGCACTTGTCATGGTATTTTTTGCGAAAATACCATGATAAGTGTGCGGAGGGGATTCGCAGGGACAGTGCTTTATGGCAAGCTCTGTCCCTGCATGGGATTTTTAGTAAATGCCTGTGATATTGGCTGAATTCGCAATGCGAATTCAGTCGGTAATATCACACTACAATCTGCATTCAAAATGTGGATTGTAGTAATTAGAGCTCATAATGTTTCTGCTTGTAACATGACCTCTAATATACAACAATTCTTTACTTTCAGATATTCCAAGATGACAGGTTTATGGATACAAGATTCTATATATCTGTATTTATTAGAAATGGGAACAATATTGGCCATTATAACTATTTCATATTGCATAGCACTTATGTTTCACCTATTGGACTTAACATATTTAATGATTTACTGATTTAAAAAAATGTAAATGACCTGTGGCCTCACTAGAATATTCATGTTATGTTCTCTTCAGTCTTTGGTGATTACCAATGCAGCAAAGCGCTCATCTACAGTTGGGGAAGTTGTTAACCTGATGTCAGTAGACGCTCAACGTTTCCAAGACTTGACAACCTTTCTCAACATGTTATGGTCGGCCCCCCTGCAGATCTGCCTGGCACTGTATTTTCTCTGGCAGGTAAAAATTGTTCTTAAACACAAATACAATGTTGTCACATACAATCGGTCTCATCCCACCACCTGTTGGACCAACAACATTTTAATTCTGTCTTTGTTTGAAATATCAGATCTGAGGTTATGGGGCTTATTTATCAAATGTGTTTTGCAGGAAATCATTGAAAACAGCCTTTTTTGGAGGATACCTACAAAAACAATTTTTGCACCAGGATTTAAGTAGGGGGACCACAGCACGTATCTCCAATATCTTGTGCGGTTCCTCCATTTTCGTTTTCAAAAGCAGCCCCCATAGGTTAATTTCATGTAAGCTAAATTGTGACATTTACCCAGATAATTGGCACTGATAGCGAACACTATGTAGCCTATGGGCTTCATTGCTCTAAATTTTTTGGGAGAGGGATCCAATGATCGCACATGCGCAGTATCTGTACCAAGGTCCAATCACATTAGTGATTATTTTTACACATCGCAGGGACCTGCTCCTGTCAGAGTCCCTGTCACTGCATATGATTAATGATACGGTCTGACGATAAGTAATTTCTTATTGCCATGATACTGTATTTAGCAAAAAGAAATTATAATTATTGGGATCAATAGGTGAATATTAGTAAACATGCCTCTCTAAATTTTAGCCATTTCTGTTTTATGCTGTAAAAAAAATTTTATTTTTATTTTATATAGACTCTGGGACCTTCCGTGCTGGCTGGCGTTGCTGTAATGGTTCTGCTGATCCCAATTAATGCCTTTATTGCCATGAAAACCAGGGCTTTTCAAGTAAGAATTAAAATGTACAGACTTGTCTCAAATTTGGGGAGATAAATAAAATACAGTAATGGTGGGTACACACTGGGTGATATTACTGAGCGACTGCACGATTACGACATCGTAATCGTGCAATCCCTCAGTAATCGTGCACAAATCGTGCACTTCTATGTCGGAAACGACCAGCGATGCGCACTCGTTTCCGACATTGTCCATCGCCTGAACATGCAGCACAATCTGACGACCTTGTCAGGTTGCTGCATGTTGGGGAATGGGGGAGAGAGCCCGGCGCTGAACGATATCGTTAATGATATCGTTCAGCGGCTGTGCACAATGTCATGAACGACATTGAGCACAGCCTGCCTGGGACACACTACACGATATCGCTCAGGGAGCATATCGTGTAGTGTGTACGCACCATAAGGGGCAGTACACGCTATAGCAATATTTAGGGTCATGCCCGGCAATGCTGGTCTGTGGTGACGAGGCCCCAATACCCTTCGGAGCATGCAAGGTAGGTAGCCACACATGTGCAGGTGATATTCATAGTCATTTAAGCACTAACAGTTTTAAACATGGATACACATCTTCACCTTGCTTAAATGTAGCTAATGATTTACAGTAGTTTATATGAAGCCTGAGGAGTTTCGGCAAGTTTTCAAGTTTTAATTCAGGAAACACGTTGAGAACCACTTCGAAATTTGAGCATCTCCAGCTACGACCCATCACCCTAAAGCCTCTGCTTAATGAGTTCGCCTGCAGCAATGGGACAGGAAGTAATTCAATGATTAGAGAAATATGAGCAATAAGAACAAGCTGGCTATTACATCTTTCATTAACCTTCAACTCATTATTCAAATGTATCCTATTCTATCTTTAAATGTGGTCATGGGATTAGATCAGCAAGTTACACTTTCAGTGTTTATAAATTTGCTATTAACTCCAACTTTAGGTATATTAAGACTTGAGTGAAGGAGAAAACGTTAAAGCTTCTCCTTCTCTCTGAGATATAAATAACATAGCTTGTTAATGGAAAAATGAATAGTAGATAGCAACATCATAAGGGAAAAGGCATCAGCACTAAATGCTTAATAAAAAATACACTGTTCAATTTTATTCTAATGAAGTACATCAGAATTGAACTACTGTAAATTAAGTTAATGTATGCATAAGTATGACTATGTTTACATGTGAGGCTAATTGAACAGCATATCTATAAAATGACATTATTTTTGTGATGCCTTTAAATTTCTTGGCTAATGCTTTTTGTTATGGTTTCATTAGGTTGAGCAAATGCAATACAAGGATTCTAGAATTAAACTGATGAATGAAATTTTAAATGGCATCAAGGTCCTAAAACTGTATGCTTGGGAGCCATCGTTTGCCCAGAAAGTCTTGGAAATACGTAGTAAGGAATTGAATGTCCTTAAAAAATCAGCGTATCTCAACGCATTATCGACCTTCGCATGGACCAGTGCACCGTTCTTGGTAAGATGATCTATTTACTAATCACTCAATCAAAAATAACATTAGACAAACTTGATGCAAGAGAACTGCCTATACTGTTATCTTAATTAGCATATTATGACATTAGTAAAAGTAAAACTAAAGAAGAGCTGTGATTCCAGACTGGTTATATGGAGTATCACATGGGGACAACTGAACCTTGTTCAGGCTTTGTACAAATTTTCTGGTTCATATGAATTTCCAAGGGGAACGCAGGTGATGATAGGACACTTCTAGACTACAGTATGTGTCATATAGTCTCTCCTAGCAGTGCTGTAATTTAAAAAATGGGCCTTACCAAAAATCTGTGAGCATGATTTGCCTAATATGAGTGTTACAAATCTATTGAAAAATGATAAAAGTCACTTCAACACAGCCCATAGGATCAGTGTTACTGGAGAAGTCAGACCACACAATGATCATCATTATATTATGTCACTCCACTTATATGATCATTATGTGATTGGGGTGATCAGTCAGTCAATTATTTAAATTTGTTTAATTCTGCATATGTTATCTTTTTATTTCTTAATTCATGAATTCCATGATATACATTGAATGTTTTGAGTGAGCACTTTCTTTAGCTACCACGTATTTTACAAGACTGTAACTAGGGGTGTGCGAGCTGTGCCACCGCACTGAGCACAAAGCTCTGTGAGTGGGAGCCAGTTAAGATGCCTTCCGTCAGAATGCTGACGTCGTCATCCCGAAGGGATCAAGATACCGATGTTGGCATCCCGACAGCTGGCATCCATTAGTTAAGTATGCGGGTTAAGCTTAGGGTTAGGCCGGGGATGGGAGTGTTAGGTTTAGGGACCTGCCGGGGTGGGTTAGGGTTAGGCACCACCCGGGGAGGGTTAGTGTTAGGCTGCGGGGGGGGGTTAGGGTTAGGCAACACCGAGGGGAGGTTATGGTCAGGCAATGCTTAAGGTAGGGTTAGGCTTAGGGTGCGAGAAGGGGGGGTTAGGTTTAGGACCGCCCGGGGAGGGTTAGGGTCAGGCTGCGGGGGGGGGGTTAGGGTTAGGCACCACCAGGGGGAGGTTAGGGTCAGGCACCACCGGGGGAGGGTTAGGGATAGGGGGAGAGAGGGGGAGGGTTAGGTTACTTACCGGCCTCTGTCGGGATCTTCACCATCGGAATGCCACTGTCTGTCTTCTGATCGCCGGCATCCCATTCGCCGGTAAGTCATACTGACTCCCTGTTAGTGGCACTGTCACTGACCCACAGCTCTTGCTTCTGGCTAGCAGGTTGCTTGGTATTACTGCAGCAGTGCCATCCAGAGCATCCTTTGACTGAATGGCCAGACCCAAGTGAGCATTAAGCTGTGCAATGTCAGTGGCTTATAATTTTGCAGCTGTCGCCAACATGAAGTAGAAAGAGAGTGTTTCTTTCAGTAGGGTATCCGGTGGATTGGTTGACAATAAAAAGTAGAGATGTGCGCGAACCCCCGTGTTTTAGTTTTGGTTCTGATTCATCGTCATGTTTTGGTTTTGATTTTCCCAAAACCATCCTCACGTGTTTGGTTTTAGAACTGGATTTTTTTTAAACAAACAGCTAAAATCATGTAATTTGGGCCTGCTTTTGTTCCTACTGTATTATTATCCTCAAGAATACAATGTTGTTGTTAATATAGCCCATGATTCTTGTCATGACAAGAGTTGCAAGAGAAGCTGGCCATACTACCCCACCCTCCTTCCTTCATAATTGGGTAACAACCCCTGTAGTACATTCATGAGGTGCACCATAGAGTCTGAGTATGAGGGAAACTAGCTCAGTGGCATGAGGGCAGTACAGGGAAATGGAGTTGGAGTATGTAGTGGAAGGCAGGTAAAGCGTTGGTTGATTGATTTAGAAAATTTAATTTGAGACGTGGCCTTGCGAGATCTGTTTTGAAGCAACTAAGAAGATAAAAGGCCATAAAAGAATACAATGTTGTTGTGGATTCCTGACAAGGGTTGCAAGAGAAGCTGGGCATACTACCCTCTGCTCCATCCTAACTGGGTAACAAGTAACAACCCCTGTAGTATATTATGAGGTGCACCAGAGAGTCTGAGTATGAGGGGAACTAGCTTAGAGGCTCGAGGGCAGTACAGGGAAATGGAGGTGGTGTATGTAGTTCAAGTCAGATGAAAAAGAATGATGAATTGATTAATTAAAAAAATTAACATTGAGTCGTGGCCTTGTATCTTCTTGTTCATATAACTAAATAATACTAAATATTCTCCAAATTCTGTTAATTTATTTTAGATTTTGTATGGCACCAGATTATTTGTGGTTGAAAATGTGTTGCAAATTAGTCATGTGTTATAACCAATAAAAATGTTTGTCTATGCAAAAAAGTCTGTCACCAATGTCCCCCAAAAATGCAACCCATTATGTAAAGCGGTACACTCTTATGTTGTATATTTAAAAGGACATGCACAGTTTAACAAACCAAGCAGTTCTGCATCAGGGACTGCGACTTTTGTGGTTGAAGTGCTTGATTTATTTGGGCCCCCACAAAACAAGCTACCAATGGGCTTAATGCAGCTAATATCATTGTTAATCATCTCCCCACTTGGAAGATGCCATTATCATCCTCATCCTCCTCACCCTCATCAGTGTTAACATCATCATCCCCACTGGAATCCACCATTTCAGAAGTCTGTACTTTGATGTAATTGGTGGTCATATGTCTTCCTCATATTATTTGTTGTTAATTTTTATGAACATCAGTTTTTTAATTTTTAGCAAGTATCCTCCTACGTCAATCACTCACAAAGTTCCTGGCTGTGCTAAACACTGTATCCGAGTACACACTAGAGGGTGGGCAGCTTAAGTAAAGCAAATCTAGTTTTACAAGGGACCCCAAATTGCCTTTTTTTCCTCCCAGTATTCAAAGGGACTTTGTGACATGCTTATTTGTACATTGTCATTAAAATAATTCTCCACCATTCTATTGATGCTTAGTGTTCAGAATGAGTTACAGCAAAGGCATCAATGTTGGCAATTTTACGTTTATCGGCAGTAAAGCTTCCCTTTCTTATTAGAGGTGATGTTTTTTTTAACATTGTGAAACTTTGTTTAGATTTCAGGTGCTTTTTCTTAAACTATTTGCCCTGGACCACCTTTAGTAGATGTTGAAGTACTACCACGACTGCTGGCAGCTTCTGATCGACTGATCCAATTTGACTCACAGCGCTCTAGTCAGGGTAGTAGAGAGACAGCCCTGGGGAAGTGGGGGTGTCCTAATTGTGGGAAGTCTGGCCACGCCCCTTTCACTCCAGGGACTGGGGCACTGTGAACCCCCCAGCCAGGCGCAAATCCGGATGGGTGCGTAATCAGGCACAGGCAGAGGAGATAGCAGCTGCTGCTGCTCAGCGGCCCGGCATGTGCTGGGCTGCTGACAGGTAGGAGGCAGGGGGGCGGCTTATCCGGGTAATTAGTACCCGACCCCCCCCCCCTTGGTCCCCCTGCTCCTAGTATAAGGGTGGCACCCTAATGGCATCATATTTTTTAGCACACAAGTGTTATCATTTTATTTTTTTATAACAGTGCTTAAACACACACCACACTGCCTCACAGTGCCTCTAGTAATAGTGATGATTTTGTATTTTTAGCACACAATTTTTATCATTTACATTTTTGGTAACAGTGCCTGAACACACAGCACAGTGCCTCACAGTGCCCCCAGTAATGGTGACACCCTAATGACATATTTTTGAACACAAAAGTTTTATATTCTTACAATTTTTTAACAGGGCCGGAATTCCCTAAACACGCAACAAACTGCCTCACAGTGCCCCAAGTATAAGCCAGGTGGCACCCTAATAGTAATGATGACGTTATATTTTTTTCTTGTTTTATAACAAAGTGACCCAGTAGGCTTTTTAAGTAACACAGTGTTGCAGTCCACACCTAAGGCAATTTGTGTACCTCACAGTGCAGCAACAGCACACAATGCCTCTACAGTGCCCATTAAATACAGTGCTTCCAATATTTTTTTCTTTTTTAGAAAAAAAGTCCCCCAGTAGGCTTTCTTTTTTTTAGTAACAAACAACAACAGTGCTGCAGTCCACTCCTATAGAGTTTTTTTTTCTGTACCTCACAGAGTGCTGCAGCCAGCCCATAGTACTGCATTCAGTGCTCCTAATCGTTTTTTATTTAGTACAAACTAAGTGCCCCTATACTACCCACAACCCTCTCCCTCTGGTCTCCAGTGTGGAATGGTGCCTGTTCACAAGGGAAGGACTTTAACATGCACTCTAAACCGCGTGAGATCTGAAGCCGGAAAGATGTTTTGCCTCATATTGCGATCTGAACAAGGTGTGAAGACCCGAGACTCTCCTCGGTTTGACTTGTAACCTCTAAGTTCGGGATTGCAGAATCCGAACCCGCACAGCTCTACTAAAAAGGTCAACATTCAGAAGGTCGACACATTCTGAATGTCCACAGTCAAAAGGTTGACATGGTCATTAGGTCGACCATCATTCTGTAGACATGTATTTAGGTTAACAGGATTAAATGGTCGACTATTTCAAAAGGACGACATTTATCATGTTAACACTAAGGGCCATATTAAATTTGGGAGAGAAAAGTCCGTGGTGGACTTTTCGCTCCACATCGCAGGTTTTCCAGGGATAAAGTATCAGGTGCGTGCCCGCTTTATCCCCGTATTGAATTCGAAAACGGGAGCCGGTGGAAAGGTATCGCCAAAAAACGGGCATTTTCGGGAAATATTCCAGGGGCCCCCCCTAAAGATGTCTAGACATGTCGGATCATTATGGGTACCCCCATTTTTACCTGCTGAAGGAAGTCTGGGTTTCTAATAGCCGCGGCAGGTGCATATTTACGGCTATGAAGAAGTGATGAAGAATAACACTTAGATTTTTTTGGAGGGGAAAATAACTATTCCCATCAAATTTGGGGTACATCTAAATGGGTGCAAGTATAGTTTTAAGTCCCTAAATTGCATTTTGAAAATAGTTCAAAAATGCACCTGCCGCTACCACCCGCATTTTTTAAACACCGTTTTTTCTCAAAGACTTTTCACACCTGCCAAAGTATTTGAAATTGAATACTGGGATAATTGAAACAGACAAAAATGACGTCATCGGCGATAATTTATAGCCGATTCCGACTTTTTGCAGCCTAATTGAATACGGTCCTAAAATTTCGACCATATTAACATATTGACTGTTTACATTCAGAACCAATCGACCTTTTGATTTTTACTTTCTGAAAGTTGACCTTTTCACTGTCAATTTTGCAAAGCACACTTCTACAGCGCCCACTCCCAAATTAATTCTCCTTAGGCAACAACATAAAGCTGACTTACGGCAGCGCCAGCCCTGTCCACTCTTTGTCTCTTTATTGCTTTTAAGAATGTATTCCCACTTACAGCAATTGATAGAAAATCAAAATATGCATTTAATCATTGTTGAAACAAGAGCAGATTTTGTTTTAATCAAATAAAAATGTTTATTAAAAAACTAGTAATATGGACCGGACATGTGCTGAGTCATCTGAGCCCTGCTATACTTACCCTGTGCCAGGCCTGGGCCTGCATTGTTCTCTCGTTTCCTTGGTTGTCTCATCTCCATGACGGCACTGAGAGTCATTGCTGTTGGAGGGGAGGAGGTGTGCCTCTGCTCCCTCTGCAAATTTCCATCTCAGGACATGCTATCCTTATATAGTTTTTCAGACTGCTTAATTTATCGGGAATATTACTAACTGGATGTAGTGCCGACAGTCCAAATGCCGGCGCCGAAATCCCGACAGGTTGGGATTCCGGCACCAATATCCCAACCGTCGGCATCCTGAAGGTAAGTATCGGGGTGTAAGGGAAAGGATTGGCGTTAGCTAGCGGGGTTAGGCATTAGGGGGAGGGTTAGGGTTAGGCACCGGGGAGGGAGTGTTAGGATTAGGGTGCAGGGAGGGGGAGGTTTGGTTTAGGCACTAGGGGGGAGGTTAGGTTTAGGCACCGGGGAGTGGGTCTTAAGTTTAGGGTGCGGGGAGGGGGGGGGTTAGGTTTAGGCACTAGGAAGGAGAGGTTAGGTTTAGGCACCGAGGAGGGAGGTTTAGGGTAGTGGTAGGGAAAATACTCACGTCCCTTCCTATGGGTTCTGGCTGTCGGGATGCCGCTGTTGGTATTCTGAACAGCGGTATCCCGACAGCCAGGATTTCATACCCAACCCTTACTAACCTATACCCCTGAATAGCTGGTTATTTCTCTGTAAATACTTGACTTTGGGATGCATGCTTTTTAATTAAGAGCTATCACAATTGTAAAGTCATTTGGTATGCATAAAAAGAGACCTAATATTTGTTAAGTTCTCTAATGATGATTATTATATTATTTTCACATTTTTAGGTGGCCCTGACTACCTTTGCTGTGTATGTCACTGTTGATGACCAAAATATTCTGGATGCAGAGAAGGCATTTGTTTCCCTCTCTCTATTCAATATTCTAAGATTCCCCCTTAATATGCTTCCTCAAGTTATAAGCAACTTAGCACAGGTAAGAGAGTACAGTTTGTGTCTGTTTTCCATTCTAAAGCTGAGTACACACTTTTCGTGCCCCATACACACTGCAGGATCCACCGTCCGTCGGCACAATGTAACATTATACACTATGCTGCATGTAACTATACCGCGTCGTTCATTAAATTGTCCCGTAGATGCAGCCGGGAATGACGAATAAACACTATACCATGTGTACGATATATGATCATCGTCGGAACGATATATCAGGCGATCTATCGTATGGTGTGTACTCAGCTTAAGTATACCATACCTAAAATTGAAGGTGGTGTAAATGTTCTAAAAACAAAAGCCTATGTGGCAGGATTTGAAGCAGAGATAATGTAAAAAGCAATACTTGCCATGCATTGGATTAAAAATAAAAGTTTTACTTTAAATCCAACTGTAAAACCTCTGATAAACTACCCAATATCATCGGTTTATAAAATCACTGCTCACTAAATATTAACCCTAAGGCTATTATGTGTAATTGTTTTAACATATTACAATGTGAGTTCTTGATAATAGTTGTTAATGAAAACTCATGTCAAAGGAAGAGATTCAGTTAGCCGCGAGTTGTCCGAAAATTGCTTAACGTGGGTTAAAAACCTGCGGCTGCAAATTTTTGCTATTCAATTATAAATCTGTGTTTAGTAAACGTGGGTCTCAATGGGAGTTAAAGTAGATTTTACTTTGCAGCTCCTGGCGGTGAAAAGTAGGGAAAATTCTTATTTTAATATTAAAATTATAGGACACAATGCAGTACCAAAGATCTCGCAATTAATAATAATGTATTTACAGGTTTTTAAATCGGAAAAAATGCATGTAATTTTCTCTAAAAACCAGTAAAATGGCCTAAATGATTTGGGATATGTATGTTGAGGTGCAAGGACTTAACTAGAGCTCTGTGGGCCCCATAGCAACATTTTGAAGGGGCTCCAACCCAATGCTTCTAGAGGGACACCCCGCTCTGCAGCAGTTGGCAGTTGTTTCTTTTGTGCCCCATAGTAGTGACCAGGAAAGCCAATCCTGGGATCAATATCCAGGGATTTAGCGTGAAAAATGCTGCGATTTGATTTGGTGCCTCCAATCCTGGGATTTTTGGGATTAAACCGCCCTCAGGCCTCCTGCGGATCTGCTGTACGCAGCAGCACGTCAGCCTGCTCCTTATTCAGCCATGCCTGTACTGTAGGCTGGTGTGTGGGCAGCTGGGCCGCCATCAGGGAAGGTATGGGCGAGGGGGCCGCCAAGCCAGCTACACACACTGTCTGTTTAGGACAGGCAGCAGAGCACACTCCATCCTCCCAATGTGCCTCCGTCTATGGACTCCACCCCCTCCTCTACTAGCTCTGCTTAGTGCTTACCCAGCTTCGTCTCGTTTGGCGGGGTCAGGTCTTTTGTTGTTCTGCTACTGCACAGTACAGTCCAGGGAAGATGTGGCCATGTAAGTACATATCAAAAGACACTCACCCCCACTGTCTCCTCACTGTCTTTGTTCATGCCCCTTCCTCCACCCTATGCATTTATCTCAGTCTTCTAACCTGTCTTTCTAGTTTTGTAGGTGTGTGCCTCTGATCCACCCATGTACAGTATGTATCTGCTCCCCTATGTGTGCCCATCACCACCTGTATGTGCATCTGCCCTGCTCTCCATGAGTGCCTCTGCCTGTTGTTTTCATTATCCCTCGTGGTCCCATTATCCCATCTGTCTCCCCATCCCGTCCCATCTGTCTCCAGTCTTTTCCCACCAGTTATATTCTTCTTGAGGGCCCATTTTCATTGATCAACTCAATCCCAGGAATCCTGGGATTTAGATTTTTTTTACTGATCGAAAAAATGATGGGGGATTGGCTTCCCTAGTAGTGGCGTAGTTAAATGTATGCCCCAGTGTCCTACTTCACATTATGCCACAATGCAGTGCCCCCAGCTCTCATTATGCCTACAAGTGTGTATACACCTATTTTTATTGTGTTAGATCTGTAGAGACAACAAAAGAACAGGGGTGTCAAACATAATATAAAGTGTATTTGATATAAATGATATATAAATAAGTTAATCTGCATACCAGAGAAATGTAAAGAGTGTGTATCTGGCAACACTGCTCTTAAAAGCAGAGGTTTCACATGAACCAGATGATATAGAAATCCAATAGATTATATACTGGCACTAAACCAAGCTCTGTTGTTAATAGTATTAATTAGTAGCAACAGTTTGGTGTGCCTATATTTGTATATATTAGTATCATGCACTGAAAGGCGGTTAGTTGTAAACAGCATGTCACTGGTATTTAGTAGGAGCTTTCGGGCACTAAAGTAACTTTTGGTGTTAAGATGGAATCCAAGATGTATAGTAACTGAAGTCTCAAAGCACATGGCAGCTGATTGAAGTCTCTGAATCTCCTCTCCAGTGTGGAATTGAATATGACTCAATATTCCTTAGGATGACTGTCAACTACCGATGGTTGTGCAACCGTCTATGGTCTATGGCCGATAGGAAGTGTTTTTTTCATTGCCATTGGCTAAATCATTGATGGCTTCCTACAATGATTTAAAACCATCAACAATCGATGGCACAGCCTTCTATGGCCATCACTACTCTTGCTCACACATGCCAACATTGAATCACAGTACCCAGTCTGGGAAACAAATTCTGCACAAAGGTTCCGCCTGCCTGAAGTAGAAAATAAAGGTTCCGCGTCCTAGTAAACAATGTCTTAGCAAAATGCATGACTAATCATAGGGAGGTGGGTGTCTCTCCCAGCAGAATAAGGCGGTGTGAGGCAGACCCGGGGGCAATCTGGTCCCCGTAGTAACGGCACCCCCTGTACCCACTGCAGTCACACTACTTTTGACGTGTTGTATTGATAGGAAAGGGTTTTTTCATTTTGCAGATGGGAGTTACTACTGTTTACCACTTGAAACTACACACTTAAAAATCTCTATAAAGACATTTTATTGTACTCCAAAACACTTTATTTGCTGAAATACACAAACGTTTGACACCGTGTGACTGTCTCCATTACTTTGCCTATGGCCACTAACAGTCAGCTCTCTGTAATGTGCTGCTATCTTAGTTGCCACTTTTGGGGGGCTCGGCATGATTTCCCCGCTTTTTCTTGTTCTTCACATAAGTCACACATTGCAGAGTTTATGCGCAACATCCGCGACTTACAAGAGTATTTTTTATTGAATAGTGTAATGCGCAACATCCGCGACTTACAACAGTATTTTTTATTGAATAGTGTAGGAATCGGAAATGCGATTCATGAAATTATATCTCGTAAAATGTGCGCAGTGTTCATCTGTGAGCACAGGGCATGGAACACAAGGTAAATGAATCTAACCCAAAGAGACAATGTGTTATACACTATTATAGATAGTAATGGTTATGTATTATGTAATATGTAACAAATTGTCACATTGCTTTTATATCAGGCCAGTGTTTCCATTAAAAGAATCCAGAATTTCTTGGCTAACGATGAGTTAGACCCGAGCGCAGTGAATAAAGATAAAACAATACCTGGTAAGTTCATAAAATATAATGTACGTACGTTTGTTTTTACATATAGGTCACTTACATTCCCTTACATGCTCATATGACCTCCTAACATGCCCCTCACATGTTCATCAGACCCTCTCCCATGCCTTTTACCTCCTTCATATGCATTCTCAAACATCTACCATTTACTGTATGTTTACAGCTGGAGCCTGCAGACTCTGTGGTGCAAATGAAGGAGTGAGAGTAGACTGCACTCCCCCCTTCAACATAAATTGGTTGTGCTGTGTAACTTCCCTGCATTGGAGTTGGTCACGTGACGTGGACATAACATGCTCTTAATCAGTCTTATTCTCTATTTTATTCCAAAGCAGACAATAATTCACATTAGGATCAGCCACTTGGGCACCAGTCTATCCCTGCCAGCACCCATAGCACCTCCAGCTGAGATGGTTAATGAGCTAGTTGAGTTAGTGCTCCAAAGAACATGGAAAATAATAAGAGTTATGGTATAACATACCTTTGTTAACTCTTTTTCTTTGAGGTTCATAGGGTCCACAGGAACTACCTTGGGGCTATGTAGTTGGAGTAATCCATTGCACCAAACAGCTACAGCTTTTCAAGCTCCCAGCATGCACAGGACCTCCTCCCTATATATCCCGACCCCAGCCACAAGCATTCAGTTTGTAAACAAGCCTAACGGCCAGAGACGGAAAGTGGAGAAGGAAGTACAATATACACAAGAAACACTCTCAAAAAACGAAGAGGGAATCAGTGACACAATAAGAAAGATCCCAACTGAGGCTAGGTGCATCAGGGTGGGTGTCTTGTGGACGCTATGAACCTCGAAGAAAAAAAGTTAACAAAGGTATGCTATACCCTAACTCTTATTTTCTTCTTCGGGTTTCATCGGGTCCACAGGAACTACCTTGAGGATGTCCTAAAGCAGTTCCCTTAAGGGTGGGGACGCTCCTGAGCAGAGGGGAGAATTTGCCACCCAAAGGAACTATCCTGGGAGGCAAAAGTATCAAATGTATAGAATTTGATGATAGTGTGGACCAAAGACCAAGTCGCCGCCTTGCACAACTGTTTTGTAGAGGTGCCATATCTAAACGCCCACGATGGTCCCACAGACTGAGTAGAATGTGCTGCCAATTTTGCGCTGGAACCAAACTGACAATGCAGAAACTTGAACCCTCAAGGTAGCCAGACGAAGACCTAAGGCTAGTCCAGCCTGAAGAAAAGCTAGAACTCAGGAGACCATGAAAACCTTAGGGTCATATTTTCTGTGGGAACACCAAAGAAGAAATGAATGCCAAATCCTGTGATAGATGCGGGCTGAAGCAAGCTGCTTTGCGCTAAGCATCGTCTGAATCACGGAAGTAGAAAAATCTTTGGTCTTTAAGACGGAAGACTCAAGAGCCATGCCATCAAAGCCAGCTGGGGTAGATCTGGATATAGGCAGGGACCCTGCACTAGTAGATCCAACCATAGAGGGAGTGGAAGCGGACTGTCTTTGTCAGATCGGTGAACCATGTCCCCTGGACCAGGCATGAGCTATTAGTATCATCCTGCCGCCCTCTTACTTCAATTTTCTGACCACCCTTGGGAGGAGGGAGATTGGAGGAAACAGGTATGCCAACCTGAAGCCCCACCTCACCACCAGAGTCTCCATGAATGCAGCTGAGGGGTCCCTTGTTCTGAACCCATACCTGGGGGACCTTGTGGTTGTGATGTGATGCCATGAGGTCTAAGTCCGGTAGTCCCCACTTGTCCACCAGGAGCTGAAAGATGTCCAGATGAAGAGCACATTCTCCGGCATGTATGTCCTGATGACTTAGAAAGTCCGTTTCCCAGATGAGGATTCCTGGAATGAATTTTGCCGAGATTGCTGGAAGATGGCATTCTGCCCAAACCAGATTGTCGCCACTTCCCTTCTGGCTGCCGGACTTCATGATGGTTGATGTAGGCCACTGAGGTTGCATTGTTGGACAGAATCTGGACAGGCCTGCCCTGAAGGAGGCCCTGCACCATAATGAGCGCCCTGTGCACTGCACGAAGCTCCAAAATATTTATGGGCAGGTGACTTTCTTGACCTGAAAGGTGTGATGACCTGTCACCGCACCCCATCCTCACAGACTTGCATCCATTGTGACGAGTACCTAATCTTGGATCCATAACGGATGACCCTTGTCTAAATGAGTCATCTGCAGCTACCATGCAAGGGAGAGGCGAACCTCTGGCCAGATGCGGATCGTTTGAGACTTTATCAGATGATACTGACCACCCCAATGAATCCATCGTTGCAGAGACCTGGAATAGTACTGGACATAAGCCACCATGTCGAAGGTGGATACCATGGACCCCAGTAACTGCATTGCTAAGTGAACCGACACTCTCTGATTGCGGAGCAGTTTGTGCACCCGTAATTGCAGGGCAGCAATTTCCACTGGTAGAAGAATCCTTTGCCCCAGGGAATCCAGCAGCACCCCCAAATGTACCATCTGCTGAGTTGGAGAAAGAGAAGACTTTCCAAATGATTATCCAGCCGTGCTCTTGCAGATCGGCAATGGTCATTTGGAGATGGTGTTGTAAAACCTCTGGAGATTGCGCCAATATCAGGAGGTTGTCCAAATATGGTTGTATCCTGATTCCTTGTCATCTGAGATGAGCCGCCACGACTGCCATTAGCTTAGTGAACACCCGAGGGGCTGTGGAATCCCGAAGGGCAGAGTCTGAAATTGGTACTGTTGCTGACCCACAGCAAACCTCAGAAACCTATGGTGGAATAGTGCAATAGGTACATTCAGATATGCATCCTATATGTCCAGGGAGCCCTGAAAACCCCAGATTCTGTTGCCAGTCTGATTGTCGCAATGGTCTCCATAGGAAAGTCTGGCCATAGAAAGAACCTGATGAGGGAGTTGTACCAACAACCTTCTGGGGATTGCACCCCTAATGCACTCTCCCTGTGGGAGAGGGAAAAAAGACATTAGTCCTTATTGGACTCTGTAACAGCTTGCCTGGAGTGTTCCATGCTTCCCCCATAAGCTCAGTGAGTTATTCAAATTGCACGTTATTTACATGAAACCAGCACAGGGACACTGTCTCCTGTTTACCTTTGCAAGTAACCTACAACAAGTGTAGTGTTAACGATGCAATGTGACCCCCTTCACAGATAAAAATAAATGTAAAGTACTCTCTAACCCTTATACACCAGGTAGTTGGGGGTTAGGAAAAAACAAAAAGAAAACAAAACAAATATATTTTTTTTCCTTTCTCCACAGCAGAGTTAGCATAAGTCACATAAAATGCATATATATTTGCAAAAGGGCATTAAAATCCACTACCTAAACACCTAAGTTTGGTAGGATCTACATGCATATAAATACATTTGCAAAAGGCCATTAAAATCCACTACCTAAACACCTAAATTTGGTAGGATCCACATGCCTATAAATACATTTGCAAGAGGGCACTATCACATTGGTAGGATATAAGTGTAATACACACAAATATACTTCCAAATCAGCACAGAATCGGCTTATACAAACCAAACAATTAGTAGGATTCTAGTGCTATATACTTTGATCCTAGAAGAAAAGGTATAAACAGAAAGAGATCAAATCTCCCCTCAGTAAACACTCCACTGCAGCTGAGCTTCTCCCACTAATTAGGAGAGAGGGGGCTGGGCAGCTAAGCCCTCACAAAGTAAATGTGAAATACATTTTAACCCCTACACACCTGGTAGTTGAGTGTAAAAAATGGAGCAATAGCAGTGATAGTTAAACAATAGAATCCCCAGTCTGCGCCTGATGGGATACTCCCTTATGCCTATGCTTGCAAGTAACTGGTCTAATCGTCTGCCCATCTGCCGAGCAGTGGTAGACGGTTAACCATACTCTGCGCATGGGGGGCATATACATAGCAGGATGTAACTGCTGTGGGAACCCCATTGTGCAGGAGCTGGTGTATTGGATTGGTGAGGTAGCTGTCTCCTATAAAAGGTTGCACCAAACCATCTTGCATGAAATCCTGAGCCGACAGGCCTGCTGAACAGTATTTAAATGATACCAGCACAGGGGGTCAGCCTCCTGACCTTAACCTTAGACATATAAGGTATAAATGCAATGTGTTAGTCTTCACAAGCAAATTTGAAAAGACAATGAAAGGCCCCACACACATGTACAGAGGGATGAGAAGAAACACAGTGATAGAGATATCTGACAATTTAGAAATAACAGCAGCTAGCATTAAAGTCACATACAATGCATATATAATTTCAAATGCAAATGGGTGCTGAATCAACTGACCAAACCCCTGGGGGCTTGGTAGGATATCGAGCACTATATACCTGACCCAAGGCAGAGGTATACAGGGAGACTGACCCAAACCTTCTGAGAACCAGCAGCTTTCATCATTGCACCATAGATGGACTGTGAGTCTCAACACACGAGGTGATAAGAAATAACAAACCAGACGCGGGAACCCACTACACAGGAAGTTGCATCTGGGTTGGGGGAGGAGCAGCCGGGAGAGCGCCTATCTCCTCTAAGCTGCATTAACGGCACGGGTACGCTGGCCTCACAGTAGTAGACGCTGACTAGTGCGCTGCTATTGCGTCTACTACCCATCCCCGGCATCAGACGATTTGACCCCGGAGGTTTTAGTGAGGACGCGGCTCGCGGGCCCTCATTAGCAGCAGCCTCCGGTGTGTCTCCTACACCGGAAGCCAGGACTGCAGCGCACGATTCCCCGACAAGCGAGGAATTGTCTTACCTTGTCATCTCCTTGGATCCGATTGCAGTCCGGGCCCCAGCGTCGCTGCTAGCTAAGCTTCGCTGAGACCCGCCGGAATCCCCAAGGCCCGTTCAGGAGCTGGCATTTCGGCATCTGCAGAGGTAGTAGGAGTCGTAGCACATGCATCCTTTTGGATGCTTAGTACTAACACAACTCAGTATATAAACTAAGGTAAATAAAAAAGCCTAGGACTTTTCAGAAAAAATATAGTGACAAGGTACCGCACATGCGCCGACCGGCCGTCGCTGTGCGACCCCCCCTTACTTCTACTTACCTCCGGTCAGGTCAGTTTAATGCAAGTGATCGGGTCACAGTACAGGATGGGAGACCAGCTGACCGGAGCCCATGATGACATCACCGGAGCCCTGATCTCCAGTCCCTGGATGCAGGTAAGTTTTTTTTTTTGTTTTTAACAGCTGACCACTGTGGCCGGCTTAAGGCTCTGCTTTGCCTATTAGCAGAGCAGGAGTCCGGTAACCGGGGGAGACCCTGGATAACGCCACCTCCACGTGGCGTTATTATCACAGGGTTTCCCCTGGTATTTTTTCACATTTTATTTTCAGTAACTTTGGCCAGATCACATTTCCCATAACAATTATGGAAAATGTGATAATTAGGGCTTGGAGTAGAATTTTAGGAATTCTACTTCAATTGTCCTTTAGTAAATATAGGTGATACTAAAAATAAGTGAAAAGGTTAATAAATAGAGCCCATAGGGAGGAGGTCAGGTGCATGCTAGGAGCTTGAAAAGCTGTAGCTGTTTGGTGCAATGGATTACTCCAACTACATACCCCCAAGATAGTTCCTGTGGACCCTATGAAACCCAAAGAAGAAAAAAGTATTTCAGTGTAGTTGATGTGCTAGCACCTAGTGCTACTTAATTAAACTATAACCAGTGGAATATTTTATGACAATCAAAATTGTGAAACATGTAGTAAATTACAAATAAGTCACTGCTAACACAATATACTAGTTTCTCTTGCAGGGACTGGTTAACAGTACATAATGATTTTTCTTTTGTCGTTGACAGGCAATGCCATCACAGTACAGAACGGGACATTTACTTGGGCACAAAAGAGTGAACCAATTCTACAAAAGTAAGGGCATTCATAACATGTTCTGGCATATTTCCTGCATGAATTTCTATGCATATATGTTTTCATGGATTTCTAGCTATATTTTTGGCAGGTAAAATGAGCACTTGTGGAAAAGTTGGATTAGTGTGCAATATGTGTAACAATTTGATATGCAAAAAGATATTGGTATATACTGGATTTGTAGAATCAGAGTAAAAAATTAACTAATTCAGAATTTCACAATCATGACCAATAATCTAATAAATCCTAATTTTATTATTATATTCTTAAATCAATTTTCATATAATTTCTCCATGGTGCAGTGAAATTATGTAGGTATAGCTATAAAATGTAAATAAAAAAAGGTAACTTAAAGCTTAAACCTGTCAGGATCACAAATATCTGAGTCATTTATGGTCTTAGAAGCTTCTGAGATCTTGGAGCTCATATGCTGTTTATTCCTGTAATATTAATATTTTGTTATCTTGTAAGAGGTAGAAACATAAAGGTGATTCTACTTGGAGTTATTGATAAACAACCAACTAAACGGAATAGGAAAACCAAGTGCTAATAATGTTCTGTAATATGATTTTTAATAAAGGATCAATAAACCTGTATATTAACATCTACAGATATGAAGCATAAAGTTAATAATATTTGTTATTGCTGCTAAGTAATTAAATGGGCAATTTATCATTAATGTCAGGCTGATAAGCTTGATAAGTATGCCTTAATAATACTGTATTCTATAAATGTTTGTTTCTTTCTCAGTATCAATTTGCTGGTCCCCTCTGGATCACTGGTTGCCATTGTTGGGCATGTTGGATGTGGAAAGTCATCTCTGGTGTCAGCTCTTCTCGGGGAAATGGAGAAACTGGATGGGGAGGTCTCAGTGCGGGTTGGTAGTATTCCTACAATGTCTAATAATAAAAAACCAGTTTGCATAAAATATTGCCATTTTCTATCCTCATTTTATTTATAACTGTTTAGAGTGGAAATAAAAATACTTATTCTCTATAATTTTCCAAATAATCATGAATTAAAATATAAAACAAAGCAGGAAATTGCAAACTATGATGTTAAATTAAACTAACAAACTATTAATGTAGACCTTCATCAAGATCATGGCCTCGATGTTGGCTCTTGTCCATCTTCAGGGTATCTTGATTGACTCTTATCTAGACAGTATACTGGTGAACAGGAGCGCTGAGAGGTGGGGGAGCAGGTACTAATTACCAGGCCCCTGCCTTGTTGGAGAGGCCCGTGTCCACGCACCCGCTCCCCTGTAACACTCCATACCTGTCAGCGGCAGCAGCCTCTGACCCAGCCCAGCACACAGCAGTGGAAGGTCCAGGAAGACTGCTGCCATTGAGCAGCAGAAGTCTCCCTCTCCGCCTCATGATTGCACTGAACTTTAGGCTCTCTATAGCTCTGCTGGTGAAGGACCATTTCAGGAGACTGGTCCTTCAGCATCACAGCCAGTCAAACTCTCCCTCCAAACCTTGTTCAAGGCTGGATTAATCAACAGACCAAAGTCATCTATTGTGCTATTGACTTCAATGAAGTTCCTGGGCTACTTCTCCAACTAGTGTCTCTCAGGACAATATCTTACTTTTAACTATCCTGTACTGCATATATGTAGTATAGATCATGGTCTCTACTCTGGAAGCCATTCAAGGTGTACTCTTGTGGTTATTGTGCATGTCTTTCAGGCAGCTTGGGAGCACTGTCTGACTACTGTATCTTCAAAAGTTTTTGATTCTTTCAGATCAGTGGCGTAACCAGATTTTGATGTGGTGATGGATCAAAGGGTAGTTAAGAGCCTTCAGGTTTTGCAGTCACAATGAGATCCACCACCACATTTAAATATATAGGAAATTAATATGTACTGTATTTAAAATGCTAACATACAGTGTGAGAAAGTAATGCATTTTTTTCTTCACTTATAAATGCTTTACTTACAAAGTTATCCTATTGTGTCACTTGCATTGGTGAACCAATAATCTTGTGCTGTACATTCCTTTCTATAACGTTCTCACTGCTCTATATCATTCCCATTGCTCCCTCATACCTCTCTCATTATTCATGTATATCTTTCTCTTTCAATTTTTCGGGGGATTCCCTGTGTTTAATAAATATGGCTGTTAGTAATTCACAAACACAAGGCAGTACTCTGCACAGTGCTGTATTTCCAGCCAAAATAAATAGCTTTTACATCATCCAGTGGTGGCAATCCCAGGACTCCTAAGGCATCGGTCCCCTTCTATATGGGACATCCGATCATCTGTGTCCTCCTAAAGCAGAAGAATAAAAAGGAGATTTTTTTTTTGTACTTACTGATAAATCATTTTCTTTTGTGATGTTCTACTTTGCCTTTGCAGTGGGCCTTCTCTCCTTCTATGTAAGGGAAGTACAGTAACCTAGAATTTATGTGCACCACTACAATATTAGAGATAAAGATTTATCTGTAAGCACACACACAAACACAAAAAACAAAAAATCCAATTCTGGGGTGTACAACCAAGGAGTAGATTGCTGTAAAATATTTTTATAGGCTTCTAAAACGGTAGCATATCTGATAACGAAAGTATTGTAAGAACTTTTGTGTGTGTTTGTTATTTCAAGGGGTCCGTTGCATACGTACCGCAACAGGCTTGGATACAGAACTCAACTCTCAAGGATAATATCTTGTTTGGCAAGATAGGAAATGAGAAAAACTACAAAAAAGTTTTGGAAGCCTGCGCTTTACTTACTGATCTGGAGGTGCTGCCTGGTGGAGACCAAACAGAGATTGGGGAAAAGGTAGAGTATGCAAATTTCTAGTTGGGGTGGTTGCAGATGTTGAAATACCTTTACCTTAAACTGTTCCATCAGAAAAGGTATTATCTTGAAATGGTGTATATGTATCAATTTTGTGCCACACATATACCAAATATTTCTCTAATACAGTATGTATCACATAATGCTCCTTTAAGCTTGCTGTACAATGTGGGGGTTACTACTACTAACAGTTCGGCTGGGTACAAACTAGATGATATTAGATGATTTGTTGTTTTGAGGCGAATCAGAACAACAATTCGTCCCCATCGTCCAGTGTGTACACACTATTGCGTGCTCCTGTTCGTCGCATCTTCATATCTGCCTGCAGTGCAGGCCAACCTGAAGATCTGGCGGCCGACACCATGGTTCTGGGTGTGGCGGAGGAACAAGATATCGAGCGGTCGTACACCAGATTGTGCAGTGTGTGTGGACCACCTGATATATCGTGCCATCACATCTGCCGTCGCTGGATACACACAGCTTCTAGTGTGTACCTGGCTTTATAAGTAATAAAAGATTCCAACTAAAGAGAAAAATATTGTCAAATGTGGCGCACATACATAAATTGTAGAACATAAATAATAACTTTTAGGGGGTCTATGTATTAATAAACGCAGTACTGCCGCAATTATTAACACTCCTACTAGCCGTGATAATTTCCCGGCTGTGTACTCGCAGGGCCAGCGGTTGCTGTCCCGGCGAGTTATATCCCCGGCATGTAGGAGAAGTCTTTCACAGGAGTGAAAGACTTCCCCGGGGAAAGCTGACACTGCACATGCGCACAGTGTCAGCTTCCAGGGCCGTCCGGGGGGCTGCGGGGGAGAGATCAAAAGATCTCTCTCCTGCCCCTGGAGCCTCCATAGGCTAACAGTAGTTTACACCATCTGAAGATGGTGTAAAGTACCGTGGTTAAACTCCGAAAAGCTTTGGTTTTTGGAGTTTAGTACATACTGTAGGGGTCAGATCGTAGTTCACATTGATAATAATGGGGACTGCGATCTGAAGTGCTGATTAACACTTTGCAGGAGATTTCTGTGAAATCTCCTGAATTGTACCATTAGTAAATAGGATCGATACATAAAATTAGCAGAAACTGCAGTTTGTGCATAATTTTATGTAAAAAATGGCTTGACACATAGGCCCCTTCGTGTCATATACATATATAAAAATAGCAATATAAAATCAGACAGTAATAGAGAATGAGTGATAGAAAAATCTAGAAGTGATTATTAAAATGACTGTGCACTTGTACCTGCCTCCCAGCTCTTATATTTGAGTAACATACTATATGTAGTGAGAGAAGGTGAAGATGTTCCCCATATATGATATATCATATTGTATCCCCAGATCAAGGGAAATATACAGTATGTAAATAATTAGAATGTTGTACACCATAAATTATTGCTTAATTTTTGTAAGGGAGATATTGATATAAAAGTAAAATAAGTTGTATATGTCTCAGAGGCCCATTTTTTAATGATCGATCTGGGCACGATAATAGCACCCATGATCGCATTGCAGGATGGGATCATAGTGCCCGAATGTACTAAAGGACACACGCAGTGACGGGCCCTTCCATGCGATGTGCTGGGAGTGAAGTTAACATGTCAGCGGCCTCTTCACTCCTGTGCCAAGGATCCTGCGCATATGCGTTCTACAGACCACACATGTCGCTAGTATTGCGATGTGTAGACAATAGGCGTAAGCTGCGGAGACCAAGTTTCAGAATGCTTCGCATAAGCTGCGATCCCTCCATAATACATGTAGAGGGATCGCAGCTGTAACAAATAAATCTGTTTTTTATCCAGATGTATTTGACCATTCACATCAGTCCCTGCTCCAGTGGAGCTTACAATCTATATTCCCTACTATATGCTCACACACACACACTAGGGTTAAGTTTTGTTGGGAGCCAGTTAACCTACCAGTATATTTTTGGAGAGTGGGAGGAAACCGGAGTACCCGGAGGAAACCCACGCAAGCACAGGGAGAATATACAAACTCTACACTGTTAGGGCCACAGTGGGAATCGAACCCATGACCTCAGTGATGTGAAGCAGTAATGCTAATCATTACACCGTCTATAAAACACAGTCTGAAATTGAAATACGTGTCCTGGTTATTATTTCATTATTATATGCCATAATTCTAGGTTTATCACCGTAATGAAATAATACAGTATGTAATATTTATTGTTCAAGTCTGCATGCCCAATCAGTTTATTTTGTAACATTAGTTTTTAACAACATGAGACATACTATATGTGGAAACTGGTGCAAATGACAAGAAGATGTTACCCATAGCAACCAATGGCATGCTTATTTTCTCTGCAAACAAAAAAATGTGGGTTACAATCTGATTTTTATGGGCAACACTGACTTCTTCCTTTACACATATTTTCAAAAATGTCCCTGTGACGTAATTATGTTTTGCATTACTCATGTTGTTTAATAAAAGAGAAAAATCCCATTTGTGAAAGATGCTTTGATAAAAGTAATTGCTTTGTAATGCAATATTTCTTTGATTGTTTATTTGAAACAACCAGTAGGAGGTTCTATGTTATTTCTGCATGAAGCCACTTTACCCTACAGAGCTAATAAAATAACACTTACAGCTTATATTTCAATTTATGGAAATATGCAAAGATGTAATGTACTATAATTTATTTAATAGGTAGAGAAACTAATATGGCAAAAAATCAGATTTCTGAAAATATACTTGTTTGTCCAGTTCTAAATTTAATCAAATAAAGGATTTAATTTGCAAGAGTGTTATACAGTATGTTAAATAGTAAGTGAAATAACAGTATAGTTGGTTACCTGTATATAGTGAATCATGTGACATTTATTCAAAACATACTTTCTCTTCACACTGCAGGGTATCAATCTGTCAGGGGGTCAGAAGCAGAGAGTAAGCCTTGCTCGTGCAGTGTATAGTAATTCAGATGTCTACCTACTGGACGATCCTCTTTCCGCTGTGGACGCTCATGTTGCCAAACACATTTTTGACAATGTCATTGGCCCCGATGGTTTGCTTAGAGGGAAAGTAAGTATTGTTGATTGTATGTCCATTTAAAATGCTTCTTGAGATAATTGAGCCACTTAATTATGCATGTCTCAAATACATGCAATCAACTAGAGGTATACACAAAAACATAATGTTTACAAGATGTGTACACATTATAAAAACAAGAGATTAGTCGCTAATGAATAAAAAGATATACATATATAATCTTGCAGTCAAATGACCAAAATATTTTTTGTTAATAGCAGCAAAATGACATGTGTGCTTGTGAATACACACCTACACCATCACATACTATGGTGTAACAAAGACATGCAAAGAAAAAAGTCTATTTGCGCTAAGACACCATTAATTTATAAAGTAGAATAGAATATTCAGTGGGTCTGATGTTCAATAAAAAATATAGATATTTAATTATATATTCTATATGCAATATATATTTATTCAGACTAGGATATGACTAGCCATATTACAAACATTTATATTTGAACATGTAACACATACATACAGTATGTACCAACAAATACTGCATATAAAAATACATAAAACTAATTGAACAACAATAGTGATCACAATGACTCCATGGAGATCTCCAAGTCTAATCTATAAATGACACTGCTATTAAAAGGACTCACTCTATATATTCATAAAATATCGCTCCTGGTTTTAAGCCACAAATCAGATGCAAATGGATGCAAAAGGGGTGAATGCTGTAAGATAACGATTGTCCAGACGTGCATTCACATAGGGATTTGGATCTCTAACCAGTTTCGCTCCGGTATAGAGGGAGCTTTTCCAAAGCCCTATGTGAATGCACCTCTGGACAATCGTTATCTTAGTGCATTCACCCCTTCGCCATCGCTGGGACTGGTTGCCATACACTTTCCATTGTTGTTGCTGTCCACTTGGGGAATCCTCCATACCATCTGGAATATAAAGGCTACTGATGTCCAATTCTATCGTCAGCATTTGTGGCCCAGACGGACCCCCGCAGGTGGATATACGGGCGGCGTGCACCACTCTTTACAGCACGGGAGTTATTCAGGACTGCCTAATCCCGCACAGCATACTGAGTGCTGACTACTGACATTAGTGGAGCGTGGTGACTTTACAAGTTTTCATGTTCCCATTTGCATCTGATTTGTGGCTTAAAACCAGGAGCGATATTTTATGAATATATGGACTTTTAATAGCAGTGTCATTTATAGATTAGACTTGGAGATCTCCATGGAGTCATTGTGATCACTATTGTTGTTCAATTAGTTTTATGGATTTTTATATGCAGTATTTGTTGGTACATACTGTATGTATGTGTTACATGTTCAAATATAAATGTTTGCAATATGGCTAGTCATATACTAGTCTGAATAAATATATATTGCATATATAATATATCATTAAATATATATATTTTTTTATTGAACATCAGACCCCCTGATTATTCTATTCTACTTTATAAATTAATGGTGTCTTATCAGCACAAACAGACTTTTTTCTTAAGATGTGTACACATGCTGTTGTGGTTGCAATGCTATCCCGCTGTATTGTCTCATGTCCAAAAATGAGAGAAGCTTAGATACTGAACACATCTCTATGTTCCTTCCAGACACGGCTCTTGGTCACACATGGTATCAGTTTCTTGAATCAAGTTGATCATATTGTTGTTTTTGTGGATGGTAAGGTGTCAGAAATGGGCTCATACCAGGAACTTTTAAAACAAAATGGAGCTTTTGCCGAATTTCTACGGAACTACGCTATTGATGATGATGTGGAAGAGGAACAATTGACAAGTAAATATTTACTCTTTTAATCGCCTGATCCAGAAACAGGTTTTTTTTTTTTTTTTTCAATATTAAAACTTGTGTTGTCTTCAGTGGCATTTCTGCATCTAAGGAAGCTTTTAAGCTGGGTACACACTTGTAGATATATTGTAACTCCCCTTTTACCTCTGTAAAGGGTCACCAGGTTACTAAATCCCTCGTGGCTTAGTGTACCCACTTGTAACCTCATATTAAGTGGTGTACCTTTGTTTTATCAGTGCCTCCACCCAAGTATTGGTCGTTGGTATGGGCCTACTTGGGAAAACCCATATTATATATATAAAGGACTTGCCTGTGTAAGCCCAAGGATACACTTAAGTATTAATATTACTCCCTATAGTGTAGTGTGTAGAAGGGGCATGTTAGTTGAAAACAATATTATAACACAAATACATCTGTTCCTTATTCTTTTTGGATGCTTGCATCACACCTCCAGGTAAGTAAACACAATTACATATAGATATAGCGTTCTTTAAACTGATGAAATTCCAAGTAAATAAGAACATACATTCACCTCATTACATGACATAACAGTATACTGTATTGTACATTGACATACATATGTTTATCTGAACAATGCAGTAACATCATGCATAAATAATAACAATATATCAATGTAGATATCCTCCTTAATACTAAGTTCTAAAAGTCCGGTTGTAGTTCCTTAGTAAGGTAAGTATTTCACGTGAATATAACACTCTTCCCTCCTGAGTGTTCATTTTTTGTTTCGTTTTTTTTTAGAGATAACAATATATTAACCCAAGATGCAGAATAGTTCCTATGGATCTCTGCTATCAGAAGCCAAAACTGAATAGTTACTTTACTGTGTGATCATATGTCAATATACCAGTTTTCAACTTTGTCTGAATAAGTGCCGTAAACTATTCTCTCCCCCAACTCTTTAGTCAGTCTGGTAGATAATGAGAGAGCATTAGCGATACAGTACATGAGGCTTTTAAGTGCAGGTAACACGGCCTGCTATTGGTGTGACTGCAAAGCTCTCAATATACCGTAGCTATATGTGTACAGTACATGAGACTAGTAACTGCAGGTAACACAGCCTGCTATGGGTGTGACTGCACAGCTCTCTCTCACTATACCGTAGCTGTATGTGTACAGTACATGAGGCTAGTAAGTGCAGGTAACACGGCCTGCTATTGGTGTGACTGCACAGCTCTCTCTCACTATACCGTAGCTGTATGTGTACAGTACATGAGGTTAGTAACTGCAGGTAACAGGGCCTGCTATCGGTGTGGCCGCCCAGCTCTCTCTCTCACTATACTGTAGCTGTATGTGTACAGTACATGAGGCTAGTAAGTGCAGGTAACACGGCCTGCTATCGGTATGGCCGCCCAGCTCTCTCTCTCACTACCGTAGCTGTGTGTGTGCAGTGCATATGATTTACTCACTGACAGCCAATAGTGATGAACCTCTGCTGACTACTACTGTGTACAATACCAGGATACCCATCTTTACTCTGCTGGCAGGACTGGCTATTTGCTGGCAGCTGTCCCCTATCTCATACCTATGCCTGATCAGCTGAAGGGGGCTTTACTCTATTTCCAACTGAAGTATCTATCCATGGGAACTTTATCTCTGCACTGGCCTGTGCCATGCTTTGCATACTGTAGAGGGAAAAATAATGTCATTTGAATAACATTTTCCATGAGTCTGTTCTGAATATTAATAGGAATTTGTATATTTGGCCTATGGAGCAGCTTTTATCCCCTCCTAACGCTATTCATTGTTTTAGTGAGGCTGAATATATTTTTACATGTATTGTTTTTATGCTGTCTAGTTTTGCTGTTAGTAAGAATGTTTTAGGTAACAATAGTATAAACTTTAGTTGCTACATAGATCTGTATATGCTGCCTATTAAAATAAATAAACAGCCACATAGATATATTATATCTTATACTTAAAAGATAGCACAGTTTTTATCATTTTGTTATGTTTTATATCTTTTCCAGTACTAAGTGAGGAAGAAGTTTTATTGGCAGAGGAGACATTGAGTAACCACACAGATCTAGTTGACAATGAGCCCATAGCTGATGAGGCGCGCAAAAAGTTTATTAGGTAAAGGATATCATGCAAACTTTCCACAGCACCAATCACCAGCGTGTAATCATATAATATGCTCTTGAAATAACCAATTTACTTTTTTCTTCTCTCAGGCAAATTAGCGTTCTCTCTTCAGATACAGAACCATCACACGCAATGTCAACACGCAGGAAATTCTGTGAAAGGAAGATGTCAGAGACTGTGCCAGCAAAGAAGCTTCCAGTGGACAAACTCATTCAAACTGAAACAGCGGAGACAGGCAGGGTATGCTCATTTACTGACTATTGCCAGTCACATGCGTGCCGGCTGTTGCCTACCCTAGTCATAACCTATGGAGCTCATGGATTTGTAGCCCCTGTTGCTGCTGTTTCGCTTGGGTCAGAATTTTTTCACAACAAAAGTTTAAATTAATTGTAGACTATTGTTTTTAGAACAAAATGAAACTAATATCATTATTCTTGTTCTTTGTTTTACATTGTTATTTATAGTATCATAGTTGAATTTGGTATTTGTGTATTGTAATGTACTGTACTTCTCAACACTTCTAATAATGCTTTTTACTTTTAAGGTAAAAATGACAGTATTCTGGCAATATATTAAGGCAGTCGGCATTGCAGTGTCATTATTCATTTGTTTCCTGTACTGCTGTCAAAATGCTTCAGCCATTGGGGCCAACGTTTGGCTCAGTGATTGGACAAATGAGCCTATAATAAATGGAACCCAGCAGAACACAGAGAAGCGGGTTGGAGTTTATGCAGCACTGGGATTATTGCAAGGTCAGAAGATATTGGGAAAATATAGTAATTTGTAAATGTTTGCATTAGAATTTATGCATTCTATTCACCCAGTATGATGTTATAATATGGATCTCTATTGAACAGGTGTCTTAGTAATGGTATCCTCATTTACGCTAGCAATGGCTGGGATTGTTGCTGCCCGCAAGTTGCACTTAGCGCTCCTGGACAATAAGATGCACACACCACAGTCGTTCTATGACACCACTCCTATTGGTCGTATTATCAATCGGTTTTCCAAAGACATTTACGTGATTGATGAAGTGATACCACCAACCATCCTCATGTTCCTGGCTACCTTTTTCACATCCATCTCCACAATGATTGTCATAGTATCTAGCACACCACTGTTTGCTGTGGTTATAATACCTCTAGCATTCATCTACGTATTTGTACAGGTAAGTTGCAGACTCATTGAATTAGTAATAAAGTAGATAACTTTGCCTGCTACTATGGCATACAAACAAGACTCTGTTCACTTCTCGGGGTCTATTGTTGTGTCAAACAAGTTGAATTTTGTCTCATTTAGGTTCACATCACCCAACAACAATCTTTCGGTACTATGTTGATGTTGGATTACACTGCTCCTTTATAACCCTCAGTCTGAGACCTCATTCTTGCCTATATTCCCATCCTCACATCATTCATGACATATGCATATGCAGCTCTGTCCTGACTAACCACCACACAAATGGGCAGGCCATCTTCTGAAATGCTTTGTGCTACTATGAGTATACTTCCCTGCCCATTTCAAAACTGTGTATCTAGGAAAACAAGAGTCAAGGATTTAGTACATTAATGTGCTCAGACACTATATATATCTAAAGGCCCCTACACATTAGACAAGGCATGTCAAACATGCGACCCGAATAAACATTTTGTGGGGCCCGACATTGTGGGCCCACAAATATATAATATGCGGCCCACACCCCTGCCATGATCGAAGCTCAGCTCTGATCAGGCAGTGTTTACTTTATTTAAAGCTGGCAACACTGGTCTCTAAAGCGATCAGAAGCCTCTGATCGCTTCAGAGACCAGCGTTCACAGTGATGCAGCGTCCGGGCGACTTCGTGAGAGGAGTCTGCACCTGCCGCTCTGGATCTAATTAGATCCAGTCAGTGGCAGCGTCTACGCGGGACGATGGGAGTGAAGATGGCATGGGCTGGAGCGGTGCCCAGCGGCCATCTTGAAGAAAGGTAAGTCCTGCACAGGTGAATGGGGCCTGTTCTATACTGGGAGGGGGCACAGCATAAGGGGCATTACTGGGGGCACAACATAAGGGGCTCTGCATGAGGGGCATTACTGGGGGCTCTGCATAAGGGGCACTACTAAGGATATTACTGGGGGCTCTGCATAAGGGGCATTAATGGGGCTCTGCATAAGGGGCATTACTGGGGGGCACAACATAAGGGGCATTAATGGGGGCACTGTATAAGGGGCACTACTAGGGACATTACTGGGGGCTCGGCATAAGGGGCATTACTGGGGGCTCTGCATATGGGGCACTACTGGGGGCTCTGCATAAGGGGAACTACTGGGGGCTCTGCATATGGGGCATTACTGGGGGCTCTGCATAATGGTCATTACTGGGGGCTCTGCATAAGGGGCACTACTGGGGGCACTGCATAAGGGGCATTACTGGGGGCTCTGCATAAGGGGCACTACTAGGGACATTACTGGGGGCTCTGCATAAGGAGCATTGCTGGGGGCTCTGCATAAGGGGCACTACTGGGGGCACTGCATAAGGGGCATTACTGGGGGCTCTGCATAAGGGGCACTACTAGGGACATTACTGGGGGCTCTGCATAAGGGGCACTACTGGGGCACTACTAGGGACATTACTGGGGGCACAACATAAGGGACACTGCTTAAGGGGCATTGCATAATGGACACTACTACAGGGGGCACTGCATTGGTTTTTATTAATAATAAACCTTTCAAAATTGAATATAAGACTTTTTTTTTTTGTTGCGGCCCACACACTCTTAAGACCTTGAACATTCGGCCCGGTTGGTATTTTGAGTTTGACATGCCTGCACTAGACGGCCTGCAAACGATGCAATGTCGTCAACAATATCATGCATACACACTGCAATCTGACCAACGACCTAACGATATAGGTCATTATAGATAAAGTGTCGTTAACGAGATTGCCAGATCTTCCTGCATGGAGGGAAGATCGGAGGATGCGACCTACGACCAGCAGGAATGCGCATTGGCATAATTATCATTTGTACACACTGCATGATTTGACGATCCAATGGGATGTAATCGCCCAAATCGTGCAAAAAATCGTCTAGTGTGCACTCACCTTTATATTCCCATTAACATGTATGCTGGAGATTTATACCCCTTTCAGACATACGACTCGGAAAATTTCCTGCTCAGACGCAGGAATTTATCCTGTGCAAAATCCTGGGTATTTGGTCGAGACCCCCCTTTCACACTACAGGTAGACCCCTTTCAGACATAAGTCAGGATTTTTAGATTACCTGCGTCTCCTCTGCCGTCTGCCCCTCCTAGCCTATCCCCTCTCCGGCTGCCACTGATGAGGTCATCAAAATGCAGCAGGCAGCCGGCCAATCCCAATCCAGCTTTTTTTTTTCCTTTTTTTTAATGAAGAAATTATTTGTTTTATCCCCTATTTGCCATCCACCCCCCCAATGGGGAAGAGATACAACCCCTTCCGTAAATGTACTGCCCTGGTGGTCCAGCGGGTGGCCCGCTGTGGCAGAGACCTGTCGGCAGTCTCCAGCGCTGGCGGGTGTTCCCGACGTCCTATAGGATGCTCTGCGCTGCCAACTCAAAGCAACAGTGCTGAACGTCCGTGATGCCAACTCAAAGTAGCAGCGCTGAGCGTCCTATAGGACGCTTTGGCTGCCAACTCAATGTAAAAGCTGCTTGGTGCAGCCCGGGAATAGTAAATACCCGGGTAGCACCATTAAGGCATAAGCAGGGTAATTTCCCGGGACTTAAGTCCCAGGGAATTCCCTGGTTGATTGAAGGGTACCTTTCAGACATACGCGGCAACCCAGGAATTTTGCTGAGGCAGGCCAAATTCCCGGGATTCTCTGCATGTCTGAAAGGGGTATTAGAGGCAGATTTGCTTTGCCCACCAGTTCCATGGCCATGGTAACATTCATAGTCAATCCAATTTGGACTGTATGTAAAAGGTTTTGAAGCGTTTTGGCCAATCAATACCATGCAGCACCTAGGGTGTCTTCCTCCTCAGAACCCAGGTACCTGAAGTCAAAACACCATGCAGTAAAGCATCTCACACTGCTTAAGACTGAATCTGTGCAGCTCCCTCCAGCAGAGTAATACTTCATATCATATAAACTCTGTCGTTTTTGCAAATTGCGTTAATTAGAAATAAATGTTCCTGTTAGATACTGTATTTATTGAGTCACCATTGCACCATTGGAAAATGAGAGGGCAAATTATCATTGCTGCATGTTACTGTTAGGAAGGAGGTGGTGTAACCAGAAAGCTATGGAAGTATTGTCTATGCTAAACTGATTTTTTAAACATTTTGTAATGGCCGGGCCGTAAAGAAAACGGTTGCCCAGCAAAAATGATGCTCCCTACAGTCCACCCTTCATAAAGCATCATTGTTTTATGGCACAAATAAACCAGCCCCAGCTAATTTTTTATCCAGATGGTTTTTTACACAAACAATATTTGATGCTTTATCTATTCTATTCATATTATGCTGTGTCATATTGTATGCAGATGATTATGACTGTATACAAGTTTCTGTCCATCAGTTTTATCCATGTCACTTTTAGCATTGTGGCTGTTCCTGTATACTATACATAAAGATCATATAATTTACAATGCACTCATCCTCCGATGACATCTAGTGGTTATTTGAAATTTTGCACCTGATTTACAAAATCTTGAATGACTATGGTATTAATAATATTATAACTATTACCCTGTGTGCCTTAAAGGAGAAATCCCATACATTAAGGTCCCGATTCAGAGTTTCACAAAAAGCAGAAGCATTTCCGTGCTGAAAAGTAAATGTAAATCTCCGCCTTTATTTAGAGTTGGCCTCCCCTATCCATCCAACGGTGAAAGCAACGGTCATCAACAAACATTTGCACCAGCCCAATCTTTTGCGCAAGATCTCCATCGGAAGTCAGACAGATCTCTGCATCCGGTCACTTCCTAATAACCTGCAATTCCATTTACACAGCCATATCACACTTAATCCAAATGTGAACACCCAGTTATCTCCTAATAACAACCTCTGACCTAGATCTGTATGATTCAGAATGTCCGGTAATTGTGCAAAGTTACATATGCACACAACGCACGTCCAGTTTTCTAAAAATCACGAGATCTGTTCGCAGTTGGAATTGCATGCATCTCTGAATCAGGCCTTACATGTGCATTTATATAATTATTCAGGGGTCATATATTTTTTAACTGGTAGCCCATGTATAGAAGCAGCTAAGAGACACATTCATTTTTTTCAAAGCAAACCAAAATATATACAACAACATATAAAAACACTTTGTATTTTATTATAGAATAATAATAACAGTTGTATACAGAGCAGTATTGCTGCCTAGCTGTAATGTATTATAAGTGAGTATTTGTGCTATGTGCACTGTCATGCATACATTATGCTGATAGAACCCCAGCACAGCCATAAGGAAAACATTGTTTAATATGATCTAAATACAAAGCAATCTGTGTTTATTCTTATTGTTGTAGAGGTTCTATGTGGCCACATCCCGGCAACTAAAGAGACTGGAATCAGTCAGCAGGTCTCCAATATACTCTCATTTCTCAGAAACAATCACGGGCGCTAGTATCATCCGGGCGTATGGAAGGCAAAACAGCTTTGTCTTACTTAGTGACAGAAAAGTGGATGAAAATCAAAAAAGCTATTATCCAGGAATTGTATCAAACAGGTACGAGATTTGATGTTTATTAGGTGACCAGTAAAGTAAATTTAAACATTGTCTTATTTTAAACAACTGATAACGTTTCTGAGTATTAATGTTTGCACAACTAGTTATTTCCAGATAAACATGGCTTCACATGTACCCCAGACTTTCCCTTTGTGCAACCTGCAAGAAGATACTTCAGTTTGTATCACTATACTTAAACAAGGCAGATAACCGAGAACAAAGACACAGATGTAATTCCAAACAGCTCATGCTCTCTAATAGTATAGAAACTTATTAGTAATATTAAGGCTTCATAATTCAAAACGCCTATTTATTAAGCCCAAAATGGGGTCAATCTTCCTTAAATGGCTATTGAGAATTGTTATCAAAAGCAGTTCCTTTAGGTTTCTATAGGGACTGAAAAATTGCCCCATTTACCTAGCTCTAAAAAGCTTAGCTAAGCAGAACGTGGCCATGTTAGCTTATGCTTCCTTTAGGAGGTTTTAGCCTACTTTATGGGAATTCTATGAGCTACTCTAGATTTCTACTTTTTTCCAGAGAGGGATCCTTCGGGTCCCTTTAGGTATTTACTGCTTGCACATGCCCATTAGCTCAATCAGTTCCAGAAATGATCTCATTGAGTTCCGTCATTTGAAAAATAATAATTTCATTAAATTAATATGATTTATACTACTACTAAATTAGTACTAATAAACACTTCCAATTGCAGTGATTTGCGCTGATGGAATGCTAATTTTCATGGCTTTATCGCAGTATTTAATAAATATGTCCCATAGTGATGTCAAAGCAGCTGAGTCCCAGTTTTTGAACTGTCAGATCCCAGAGCCATAAATAAAACTGAAAAAACAGAGGTATAGTACTCAGTTAACGCAAAAGCAGCCAGCACAAAATGAAAACCAGAAGTTTCACCAATACTACTCCAGATAATACATATACAAACACAATAATGGTATCAACTCATATAGGAGCTTTTCGAAAGATAACTCAAGTAAATGAGTAAATACATCCTTATTATAGTCGGTAATTATCTAAGTCACGATCCTCAATTCAATGTAATAGTAGCATTTTGGATATATAGAACCCTACTTCTCCAAGCAAATGGCAGTTTAAAGTTTCAACTCTTTCTCCTTCTTCTCGGGAAGTTTAACTCCCAACATGCAAAAGAAAAGAGAGGCTACCTAGTCTCTATTCTTTTGCATGTTGGGAGTTAAACTTCCTGAGGAGAAGGAGGAGAAGAAAAAGTTGAAACTGTAAACTGCCATTTGCTTGGAGAAGTATGGTACTATTACACTGAATTGAGGATCGTGACTTGGAGAACTACCGACTATAATAAGGATGTATTTACTCATTTACTTGACTTATATTTCGAAAAAGCAGGAATAAATAGCAGGAAGACATTTTAAAATTGATCTAAAATCAACCTTTAGCAATTTACCCCTCCAGAGTGCAAAAAGTGCATTAAGATCACACAGTAGGGAGAATCAGAGGGGCCAAGAAAGATGTTAGAGGGTGCTTTACCACACTTTGGCAGTTTCAGGTTAGTTAATCGTCTTCGGGCTAGGAACATCCCTTCTGTAAGCCGTTTGACCTTTCAAGATGTAGGAGGGCGCTAGTGTTCTCTTTCCCACAGGGCACTACCATTCGGACATTACCTAAAGCCATATAAACAATTTCAGCTGTTTGCAATGGAATGGGGAGGTAATCATTTACTGTATATGAAAGTTGCTGCAGAATGTCAGTGCAACATTGAACAATGTATGTTATCTTTATAGTTCAGATCTGAAATTGTAATTAAATCATAAGAATTTAGGTCAGCCTATATACAGTAGTATTTAAACAGAATACTGCCATAGGGAATGGTATCGGAAGCCCGGCAGCAGGAGATCCTGACACGACTAGGTGAGTTATCTAACCCTACCCTGCCGCCCCCAACCCACCCTTAGTGGTGCCTAAACATAACCTTCCCGGGTGGGTGCCTGACCCTAACCTCCCCCCAGGGGTGCCTAATCCTCTCTCCCCGCACGTAACACTAACACTCCCGGGAGAATGCCTAACCCTAAATCCCCCCGGGGGTGCCTAATCCTAACCACCCACATCCTCGGCTTACCTTCATACTTACCCGTCGACGTTCGGGATTCCGGTGGTCAGGATGCCGACGCTGGTATCCTGATGTCCATCGGGATATCGGCGTCAACACTATGCCCACGAGGTGATATTGCGGCGGCGGTATTTCGACTGACGGCAACCCGTCCACCGGCATAATAACTGCATCCCTGCCATAGACATTGTACCTTTTGGTTTATTAGTTGATTGAAATTTGTTAAGCTGAGGACTTTATTATTTTCTCCATGGTGGGATATGTTATATCTATTTGGATGGTACTCTAGATATAGAAGAGTCTGGCTATGTCTGTCCATAAAAGAGATTTGGCCTTTGAGTTATGATTCTAGGGGGTTTATTTACTAAGCAGTGTTAGGAGACAGTGATAAGTCTGTGATAAGGTACCAGCCAATCAGCTCCCAACTGTCATCTCACAGGCTGTGTTTGAAAAATGACAGTTGGGAGCTGATTGGCTGGCACCTTATCACATACTTATCACTTTTCACTCTGTCTCCTAACACTGCTTAGTAAATAGACCCTAGAGATCATTAAAGAAAATCTCTGTGCTTTTCGTATTATTGTATTGGAGTGACCTCTCATAAACACCTCTACGCAAGTTAACAACTAGGTAATAAGCAACTAATCCTTGCTGTGTAGTATTCAAAGTTTTTATTTAATATTTTAGGTCATTTGGGAAACTTAACATTAACACTTAGGTGGTTACATGGATTGCACATGTAGGCATCCTTATATAGGTTGTATCTGCTAATATAATATATGAGTGTTCTGAATACTTACTGTATATAAGTAGCTGTGAAAGATATTCTTGGCGTTTTTATTCTGACATCACTAGAAATCAAAAATAATATTTTTGCCATAGTGTCCATTTTAGGACATACTTCATCTATTCCAGACAAAATAACACATCATATACTGTGTGTGAAGTTCGAACCAGACCTATAGCTTCTGTGCTCCACCACTTTCCAAATTCACCTCGACTGGATATTACATTGGCAACAAAACATATATCACCGGCCCATCTCCAGCCCCTCCTCCATGCAGAGCACTGCTCTACAGTACTACTGTACCTCTTATAACAAAGCTGCGTTGCTTCCACTATCATTATGTTTCATAGCAGGGTGCATTTGTACCATATATATTACACACTTGCTTGTTCAGCTTATTTTTTTTTTCATTATTATTATTATTATTATTATTATTATTATTATTATTTACTTTTACATTGTATAAAATATTATTTTTCTTTTTTTTTTTCTCTTTTCCTGACTTCTGTAATCCTTTCTCTTTTTTGCTGCTGTTTAGCCTTTTCTGTCTCTTGCTCTGTGTGAGGGACCTGTCGCATCTGCTTCTCTCTTTCTGCAACTCGTTCATTGTCTCTTGGACAAATTATCTGTGCCCCCCGATATCTGGTTGTTTGACATTCCAGAAGGTAAATATGATACAGTATCATGCATAAGCAGTCCGCTGTAATAGAAGAAATGGTTTTAGAGTCTACTATGAGATTGAATTCATCCAATAACATATGTGGTTCTAAGTTCCCCTCTATAATGAGCTTTTGAGACTGTCTCCTTATACCTGGCAAATATTTTGTTGTACTTACATGTCAATAGCATATAAAACTTTTTGTTAACACTCTCGCCTCACAAATACAGTACAGATATAGGAAATAAACATACCTTCCACAAAGGAAAACAAATCTAAACATAAACTGAGGGTGATTTTGTTTGCGTTACAGGTGGCTTGGAATCCGGGTTGAGTTTGTTGGAAACTGTGTCGTCCTCTTTGCTGCTCTGTTTGCTGTGATTGGCAGAGAGACTCTTAGTCCTGGACTCGTGGGTCTCTCTGTATCTTATGCATTACAGGTACATCTATATTCAGTATATTAAGTGAAATGAAACTCTACTTCTAAAATGGATGTGTTTTTCAATGTACGTCAACTACATCCCATCTCATTACTGTGTTGTTTTTAAGGTGACCATGTCATTGAATTGGATGGTGAGAATGACCTCTGACCTGGAGACAAACATTGTAGCTGTGGAGCGTGTGAAGGAATATGCAGAGACGGAAACTGAGGTGACTTATGTACTATAAATAGTACAAATTGCAAAGATAACAATGTTTGTACAGAAGTTGAATTCCTGGGAATAGGCCTCCATGGAAACAATCACTGCAAAGTTCAGTAACAGCATATCTACAAAAGACAAATATGACTAATAGGTTATGTCAGTGGTTCCCAAACTGGGTGCAGTGGCATCATGGGGTGCCTCAGGGCCCTTGCAGGGGTGCCTCGGGTTGGTGGTCCAGTACCAAATAAAATTATTTTTAGTCAGTGTGATAGGCAAAATCAGTGCTAATGACTGTCAATAAAAAAATATGCGGACAAAAGGAAGCGCAGCCCTGTCAACCATCACATAACCTAAGGGTGACATAAAAGCACAATTTACTTCTTTTAATTTTTTCTGAAATTCTCAATAAGAGACTTGTGGCCCAGGGGTGCCGTGGGAAAAATGCTGATACTCTGGGGTGCCGTGATTTGAAAAAGTTTAGGAACCACTGGTTTATGTGTTAATTTCCTTAATGTAATTTTGGCATTATAAGCAGGCCCGGGTAATAGGGGGTGTGGCCTAATCGCGGGAGACGTGGCCATGTTCCCTTCCCGGAAAAAAAAAAAAAAGATTTTCAGCGCCGCTGGGGAGGGGGGCGCTCTGGGCCCCCTCAGCCCTGCTCAAAGCCAGGGGGGGCGCGATCAGTGTGATCGCTCCCCCCCACAGGCTTAGGAGACTGCTGTGGCTGCTGCTCAGCAGCCACAAGCAGTATCCACTGCAGCTCAGCACACGCTGTGTGCTGGGCTGCTGTGAAGGAGGGGGAGCGGCGCCGGACCCGGGCCCCCGCCGGACCCCTCAGGAAGCCCGGGCCCCGGTAATCTCTACCCGCTCCCCCCCCTCTCGGCGCCCCTGATTATAAGTCACTAAGGAAGTAGTAGCCTTGAAAAACAGAAGTGGAACACAGCTTCACCTGGTGTGTCGGGGATAGCCCCAGGGGATGCCTTTATTGGGGGGTCCCCAACTCAGTGATCCCCAGCCTGGACTGACTAGCATGGGGTGATGAATGCTGTGGCCGGCAGACCCCGTGAAGCAGGTCCCATGGCTGCGGCATTACATCCCCACTAGAAAGAGTCCGGTACTAGTTGTGGCTAATACAGGTGACTCCTACTCATATTGCCCCCCCGTATTTCCACAACCAGAACTGTCTCACTAAGCCTGGTGCTGGTTGATGAAGATACGGGAGACCCCCAAGTCTTTGTTCCCATGTATTTTCAGAACCAGGATCTGCTCAATAAAGCCTGGTGCTGGTTGTGCTTTTAGGGGGAAACCCCACGTAATTTTTATTTTATTTAAACTATTTAATAGCTTTTACAGACAGAAGCATGTACGGATCTCACTGATCTGTGCATGCTTCTGTCTAACTCACACCTGCTCAGTCTACCCGCTAGCCTAAATCAGGTATATTATTTTGCAAATTTATTTAAGCAATTTTATATGAGTTTAAAACTTGCACTTTATTACATTGGCCGAGTTGTATGTTTTCCATGTGAAAACATCTGGATGTGAGTTTGTCCATTGCGAGTTGCTAGAATGCGAGAAACAAGCGAGTTTGCATGTTCTCACACCCTATTACTTGTGCGAGTTGTAAAGAAATGTGAGTTTAGCGCTAAACTCAAAAATTTTTACAACTCGTACCCTATTACATTTAGCCCCTTATGTCAATTTATCCAGGACTCACCTAAAGGCAGATGGGAGGGTTTAAACAATATTTAAGCAGCTATTATATTTTGTTTGCGACCAATAATAACTACAGTAGTTTAATTTCACTTTCATTTCATTTTTTTTTAAGTATCTTGCTGTATTGGGGCAGATTTAAAGCAGCTTATAATAGGGGTGAGCGGGTTCGGATTTCTGAAATCCGAACCCCCCCGAGCCCCCCCGATCCGAGGCCGATCCGAGTCAGGCTCGACTTTTCCCGCCTGACTCGGATCTGAAATTGAGGCAAAACGTCATCATCCCGCCTTCCGAGTCTCGCGGGTTTTGGATCCTATATAAGGTACCCGCGTCGGCGCCATTTTCTCACTCGGCTGTGGACAGTGAAGAGGGAGGGTGGGAGTTAGGGCTGGCTGGGCTGTGTAGTGTAGTGTAGTGCAGAGTAGTGTTGTGCTGTGCTGTGCTGCGCTGTGCTGCTGTTGTCCACTACTTCAAAGTCCATAGGGGCTGGCTGTGTTGTGCTGTGCTGCTGTTGTTAATAGGGGCTGTGTCCACTACTTCAAAGTCCATAGGGGCTGGCTGGACTGTGTTGTGCAGTCAGTTCTCCATAGGGGCTGTGTCCACTCCAAAGTCCTGTGCAGTGTCCCAGTCCTAAAGGGGTGCTGTAGTGTTGTCCAGGGGGTGCTCTGTCCATCAGGGGTGCTCCCCCCAAGTGCTAAAAAAATAATATTTTTTGTGTGTTTGTGAATTGTGTGCGCAGTAGCCGCACGTGCATCAACAAAGTAGTGCCAAGCGTGCGCCTGTGTCATAAGTAAAGGGCCAGCTGGCTTGACCGTTAAAGGGTGCTGTAACCCCCAAAGTACACTCCAGTCCAAACCAAAAAAAAAATTATTTTCTGTTTGTGAATTGTGTGCGCAGTAGCCGCACGTGCATCAACAAAGTAGTGCCAAGCATGCGCCTGTGTCATAAGTAAAGGGCCGGCTGGCTTGACCGTTAAAGGGTGCTGTAACCCCCAAAGTACACTCCAGTCCAAACCAAAATAAATTATATTTTCTGTGTTTGTGAATTGTGTGCGCAGTAGCCGCACGTGCATCAACAAAGTAGTGCCAAGTCGTAACCATCGCGACCATCGAAATTGCGAGCCGGAGCCTGCGGTTGAGGTTTTCAACCGCAAGCTCCGGAGTGATTTTGGCTCTATCAGAGCCAAAATCACTCCCACTGACATCACTAGTGATGTCAGTGGGCCGGCTTCTGACGGGAGGCGTTCCCGTGGGAACGCCCCCGTCAGGGAGGCACGCCCCCGGCACGCCCACCAAAGGGGGCGTGCTGTCAATCAACATTGACAGCACGCCCTCTTTGATCGGACACAACGAGCGAAGGAAAGTCCTTCGCTCGTCGTGTCTGGCGCATGCGCACGACGGAGCTCCCTCCGTCGTGCGCATGCTCAGTGCAGACCATCGACCCACTTGCGAGCGGACAGCCGCTCGCGAGTGGGTCTGAATCAGGCCCAAAGTGCACTACTCTCCAGCAAAAATAAAAAAATATTTTCTGTGTTTGTGTGCGCTTTAGCCGCACGTATATATCAATATAACATAAATGGAGAACCAAACTTTCTCCGATAAAAATAAAATAGGGAAAGATCAAGAACCACTTCCTCCTAGTGCTATTGCTGCTGCTGGGAGTTGTTCATCATCCCAGAGAGGAAGTAGGAACTTCACTACTTTTACTATACAAATCACCCTACAACAGTCCCTTGCGATGAGGATGAAGTACGACAGCAGTCATCCTGAAGCAAAACGTATAACTGAGGCCTTGACTGCTATGTTGGTGTTAGACGTGCGTCCGGTATCCGCCATTAGTGCAGTGGGATTTAGACAATTGATGGAGGTAGTGTGTCCCCGGTTCCAAATCCCGTCTAGATTCCACCTGCATCCTCAAAGCAGCAGCGACAAGCGTGCGTCTGTCTGTTAAAGGGTGGTGACACCCTCAAAGTGTGCTACACAAACAATAAAAATATTGTTCTTTTTTTTTCTGTCTTTGTGAATTGTGTGGGCTGTAGCCGCACTTGCATCCTCAAAGCAGCAGCGACAAGAGTGCGTCTGTCTGTTAAAGGGTGGTGTAACTCTCAAAGTGCTCCAAAAAATAAAAAACTTTTTTTTTAATGTGTTTGTGACTTGTGTGCGATGTAGCCGCACTTGCATCCTCAAAGCAGCAGCGACAAGCGTGCGTCTGTCTGTTAAAGGGGGGTGACACCCTCAAAGTGTGCTACACAAACAATAAAAATATTCTTCTTCTTTTTTCTGTCTTTGTGAATTGTGTGGGCTGTAGCCGCACCTGCATCCTTAAAGCAGCAGCGACAAGCGTGCGTCTGTCTGTTAAAGGGTGGTGACACCCTCAAAGTGTGCTACACAAACAATTAAAATATTGTTCTTTTTTTTCTGTCTTTGTGAATTGTGTGGGCTGTAGCCGCACTTGCATCCTCAAAGCAGCAGCGACAAGCGTGCGTCTGTCTGTTAAAGGGTGGTGTAACCCTCAAAGTGCGCTCCACAAACAATAAAAATATTCTTTTTTTTTTTTCTGTCTTTGTGAATTGTGTGGGCTGTAGCCGCACTTGCATCCTCAAAGCAGCAGCGACAAGCGTGCGTCTGTCTGTTAAAGGATTACATCGGTGATAGCATCCAAGTAGGCATGTCAGACAGTCCGTACCTGTACTGGCAGGAAAAAGAAGCAATTTGGAGGTCCCTGTACAAACTGGCTCTATTTTACCTGAGTTGCCCCCCCTCCAGTGTGTACTCCGAAAGAGTGTTTAGTGCAGCCGGGAACCTTGTCAGCGAAAGGCGTAGGAGGTTGCTTCCACAAAATGTGGAGAAGATGATGTTCATAAAATGAATTATCAACTCTTCCAGGGAGACCAGCCTCCAGAACGTACAGAGGGACCTGTGGTTCCAGCGGGGACGAATTAATACTCTGTGAGGATGAGGATGTACACACTGAAGAGGGTGAGGAATCGGTGGATGAGGAGGATGAGGATGACATCTTGCCTCCGTAGAGCCAGTTTGTGCAGGGACAGATTAATTGCCAGCTTGTTTTGTGGGGGCCCAAACGAACCAATCATTTCAGCCACAGTTGTGTGGCAGACCCTGGCGCTGAAATGATTGGTTTGTTAAAGTGTGCATGTCCTGTTTATACAACATAAGGGTGGGTGGGAGGGCCCAAGGACAATTCCATCTTGCACCTCTTTTTTTTCTTTGCATTATGTACAGTTTGGGGCCTAGTTTTTCAAACTGCCATCCTGTCTGCCACTGCAGTTTCACACCTAGATGGGTCACGTGTTTGTGCCGCCCACTCGTGTCGCTTAGCATAGTCATCCAGCTACCTCGGTGCAACCTTTTGGACATAAAAACACTATTGTGAGGTGTTCAGAATAGACTGGAAATGAGTGGAAATTAAGGTTATTGAGGTTAATAATAGCATAGGAGCAGAAAAACCTACAAATTCTGTGATTTTAGCTGTTTTTATGCTTTTTTTTCCAAAAAATACAGATCCAAAACACAAAACCCAGAACCCAAAACACGGAAGGGTGGTTTTGGCAAAATCAATCCAGATCCAAAACCAGGGGGATCCAGATCCAAAACACGAGGGTCGGCGCACATCTCTACCCAGAACCCAAAACACGGAAGGGTGGTTTTGGCAAAACCAATCTAGATCCAAAACACGAAGAAAGATCCAGATCCAAAACCAAAACACAAAACACGAAAAGTGGCCGGTGCACACCCCTAGCTTATAATAATTCATAATTCAAAAGCAGAATACAGACGTTTTAACCCCTTACACTTCCACAAAATGTATGTAAGTACCTGTGATTATAAAATGTGTTGTCTTCAGGCTCCATGGACCATAGAAGATAAGAAACCTCCTACAGATTGGCCAGACACAGGGGAAGTAGAGTTGTCCAACTACTCAGTCCGGTACAGACCTGGCTTGGATCTGGTGCTGAAAAATTTAAGCCTTAAAGTGAAAGGAGGAGAAAAGGTAAATCTAACACTTTAGACGACATTCATTGCTGCTCCTCTGTCGGACTTATGCCTGGTAAAACAGATTTCAGTAATAAATATGACCACTTACAAACTGTGAGAAAGCATTATCATAGCTAGAGAAGAATGAAAATAAATTCTGAAAGTAAAGTTTTGGGACAATTCACAATGCTGGGTTAATAGTGTATGCTTGGCAAATTGATTCACATACATTTTATTCGTCACTAAAAATAAAAAGTTGCATCGCATTCCGGATATTGATACATTTGGCAGCATCGCTTCCCCCATAGAACCCTAGGGGGGAAGCGGCTGCCAGCGGCATGAGAGGGATCACAGCAGGTATCAGAGAAACCTGCTGTGGTCCCTCCTTAATACATCCGTGGGATACTTAGTATTTGAGGTAAACCCCCGAACACTAGTGTTTTCAGGGATTTTACCTCAAATACACTTTGATAAATGGGCCCAATAGTCTATTCATGCTACTATCTGTCTGAACATTTCTACCATCTGCACATTCCAAGGTTCTGAAACTTGAAGGTTACTAAGAAAATCATTCCTTTATAATATTTAGGATCAACTTTATGAACAACTTTGCAGGCACTGACCATCCATCTTGTGACAAAATGGAGTCTAGGGACCTTATTCAGAGTCAGTCACGAGCGCTGAGCGCTCGCAACCGACTCGATGTTGGTCCACAGGGCATGCGCACGATGGAGACGGCTCCGTCGTGCGCATGCGCGAGCCCCTGCTAGCGACGGATCACCCGTCGTTAGCGGGCTCGAAGCAGACAGACCGAGCTGTCGATGTTGATTGACAGCTCGCTCCGTTTGCTGGGCGGGCAGGGGGCGTGCCCGGCCAAACGGAGGCGTTCCTTTCGGAACGCTTGCCGTTTTGTGGGCGTTCCCACTGACATCAGTGATGTCAGTGGGGAGCTTCCTGCTCAAACAGAGCAGGAAGCTCCCTGGGGCTTAAGGTTGACGAGACCCTACCCTAGGGTGTCGTCGTAAGCCCCAATGGTCGCGATGGTCTTGACCATCGCGACCATCTCCCTTAGCGGTCGTTAGAGCTGTGGGTGTTAGGCTGTGGTTTAACGACCGACATGGAGGCGGCCGTTCAGGATGCAAGCGGCCGCCCTGTTTCTGAGTGACCGCTTGCATCCTACGACCGCCTCTGAATGAGGCCCTATATGTGGATAGCTTAATGTCAGATTTCTCAATATATAAAAATATAATTCTGGAGAACAACTCGAACGTTCTATGGGTTACACCCTAATAAACAAATAGGAAACAGTCAGCTATATAAATTTGTATAGAAACACTCAAATGCACTGTATCATAAATTAATCATAAATTAATCATAAATTAATCGGATGGGTATACTCTCCATATGGCATGAGCCCTCAAAGGTAATCTGTGTTCTCTTCGTCGCAGGAGAGCGTCAGGAGAGTATACCCATCCATTTTATTTGTGATACAGCGCATTTGAGTGTTTCTATACATATTTATGTAGCAGTATAGAGTACAGCTATCCTATTACAAACATAGCATATCATAAACTAAAAAAGAAAGAGAAGACACAAGACAGGCACACAGCTGATACATTTTTTATTTTCACAATTCTTTTTCATTTCAATACACAGTTTCTGTCATTTAAAAATAATTGTTGTTTGTTTTTAAATATACGAGTATTGTTTAATAAAAGCACATTTTTAATTTTCCAATTCACAATTTCCAGACATGTTTTCTTGCATTTCCCGATTGAATCCTCTCTGTGATAGCACCCCCTGCTCTGAAACAATATTTTGAATTGATATATATATCTGTTAGATGCAGTGGTCAACAATAATGCTCAATGTATAAAGAATTTTCCTAGTGCGACAGACACTACTCTACTTCAGTGTAATAAACATCTTTAACTATGGCAAACAATGAAATCATTATGAATTGTATGTTAATGTGGAGGCTTACCCCTATATGCCTTATTTACACAATGGGTGATCAATAAATTCTAATAATGTTAGAGCTCACATACTAGCTAACTGGGTCTTGTTACAGGGAAATGACTGGAGGGTTAACTCTCATGGGCGAGGTTGACAGTTAAAAAGTCTCTAATGATTTGCTAAATGCATTTTGCAGGTTGGAATAGTTGGAAGGACGGGAGCTGGAAAATCGTCAATGACACTTTGTCTCTTTAGGATTTTGGAAGCAGCAGAGGGAATAATCAAAATTGATGGAATAAATATATCAGAGATTGGTCTGCATGACCTCAGGTCTATGCTCACTATAATCCCACAGGTGACTTTATCTATTTGTAAATGATCATATATAGACAATATATCCCATAGGAGAAGAAAGAAGCGACTACCATATATGCTGTGAATGCTTTTATTTCTATATTCCTATTGTTTGTTATATTGGAGGGTGGGGCAGTGGCATAAATAGGGTATTTGGAGCCCAGGGCAAATTTTAAAATGGAGTCCCCCACCCCCACCCTATGTGCACGTGCCAAAAAATGTGCAGGTCACAAGGGACGTGGTCACTTAAAAATGGGGCGTGTCAACATGACACACCCCTTTCTCATCACTCTGAACATTCCTTTCCATATGCAACTTTACCCCAGTAGTGCCCCTTATACAGTACCCCCAGTATGCAATGTCCCCAGTAGTGGTCCCTCTTATGCAGGCCCCTAGTAGTGCCCCTTATACAGTACCAACAGTAGTGGTCCCCCTTATGCAGCCCCCCCATTAGTTCCCCTTATAAAGTGCCCCCAGTAGTGGTCCCCTTTATGCAGTGCCCCTTATATAGTGCCCCCAGTAGTACTTCCCTTCCATGCCGTGCCCCCAGTAGTGGTACCCCCTATGCAGTGCCCTTTATATAGTGCCCCCAGTAGTAGCCTTCCCCCTATGCAGTGCCCCCAGTAGTGGTACCCCCTATGCAGTGCCCTTTATATAGTGCCCCCAGTAGTGGTCCAGGTCCTTCCAATGTAGTGCCCCCAGTAGTGGTCCCCCCAGTGCAGTGTCCCTAGTAGTAAGCCCTTTATATAATCCCCCATTAGAAGTCCTCCCCACAGTAATAGTCCTCAGTAGAGGTCCCCTCCCGATGCAGTGCCCCCAGTAGTAGTCCCCGCCCAGTTGTGCCCCCAGTAGAGGTCCTCCCTCCCGATGCAGTGCCCCCAGAAGTTGGCCCCCAGTAGAGGTCCCCCCTCCCGATGCAGTGCCCGCCAGTAGTAGTCCCCGCCCAGTTGTGCCCCCAGTAGAGGTCTCCCCTCCAGATGCAGTGCCCCCAGTAGTAGTAGTCTACAGTTTACCCAGGCCCGGGCTTCCAGAGGGGCCCGGTCTGGCGCCACCCCCCCTCACTTCCTCCCTCCCTCTGCTGCAGCGGGAGATTGCTTGCGGCTGCTAAGTAGCAGCCACAGCAATCTCCTATGCCTGAAGGGGGGAGCGATCACACTGATCGCGCCCCCCACTGGCTTTGCGCCGGGCTGAGGGGCTCACAGCGCCCCCGGCGCTTAGCGCCGCTGCAATAACTCTTTTTTTTTACAAGGGGGCGTGGCCACGCCTTCAGAAATTAGGCCACGCCCCCTCTTTACCGGGGCCCGGCGTGGCTCTCTATGCCCCTGATTAGTGCAGACAAATACAAATAAGGATCCACTTACACTAACAAATTGATGTATATACCTCAGCAACCTGAACACAATTTACGTGTACAGTGATCACTGTCCTCTTGAGAAACTCTCTGTAATATCATCAAACTGTAGTAAGTCTATCATCTTTTAGCACATTGTCTCAAACACTTCTAATATAAACAAGGTATAGGTGTAAATAAGAAGGCTTTTCACCAATCTGCATATTGTCTGATTGTTCAAAGCTGGATGGTAACATTTCCTGCTTTTCCCATTGTTTCATCACGTAGTATATCCGGTTAATCTTGTGTTCAGTTAGTTTTAAGAAGCATATTTTTTTTTTTATAAGAAAACATTTATAGTATTGTGTATATCTTGTAAAACTGTTTGCGTGCTTCCTCCTCATAGGACCCAGTACTTTTTTCAGGGACACTGAGAATGAACCTTGATCCATTTGAAAAATACTCAGATGATGAGATATGGAAAGCGCTTGAGTTATCAAACTTGAAGAAGTTTGTGTCCAGTCAGCCTACTAAGCTGGACTATGAATGCTCAGAGGGTGGAGAAAATTTAAGGTATGAATATGACAGGACATATAGTGCCCCCAGTAGTACTTCCCTGGGAGGTCATCAATTTTGGTGCTTAAAGGTGCCCACACACATAGCAACATTTTACACGATTTGGCCGATTTCGACGAATCGTGACGACGAATCGGGTAAAAAAAGTACAAATCGTGAGTTTATACTCACGAGCACGATGCCGATGCGTGTTCCCGCTCGTCGTATATCGCATCTTCTGATCTGCCGTGCTGTAGGGCAGATTAGCCAATCTGGGATACAATGCATTGGCTGCAAGATAGATCTTTAGTCAGATTGGACATTTTTAACTCCAAATCGTGATCACGACGGCAAGGGAGCTCCCGTGAAAGTTCATGAGGAAATTGGCTATAAAATCGTATCATGAGGACATCGGTATGTGTGTGGGCACCTTTAGCTGTGATTAAAAAGTCCCATACCTCGGTCTATCTTGGAATCAATGCAGTGATATATTCTGAGGCAAAGTATTTTATAATGAATTATCTAAATACAAGCAGATAAATTCAAAAAGTAACTAATTACTCCTACATGTAAAACAATCATAAAGAAGAATGCAGACATTAATCTGTCTCATCACATTCCCCAAAAGTGTAACAATGATATAATATACTTATGCACCTTACTAAGTAAATGCATCTATTCATAATATACTGAGCAAGTCTACTAGCAAATATACTAAGCAAATCTCCTATCATCACTTAATACAATTCTTAGAAAATATATGCTTTTTATGTCCTAGCGTTGGTCAGCGACAACTTGTGTGCTTGTCCCGGGCTCTTCTTCGCAAAACTCGCATCCTCGTACTTGACGAAGCCACAGCTGCCATAGATTTAGAAACCGATGATCTCATACAGATGACCATCCGAACACAGTTTGAGGACTGTACAGTGCTTACCATTGCACATCGGCTCAACACCATCATGGATTATACCAGGTATGTATATCATGTATATGTGGTTCTTAGTAATAAAAAATACATTTGTCACATGGTCTCTACATGGTCGGCGGCTTGCATCACCTGCTTTCATCACATCCTGGGTGGCTTTGCCCCACAATCTTCTCTGAATTACAGAAGAAATACTCTATACCACAGTCCTGTTTCTATCAGTATCTCCAGATCTGTCACTTTATTACTTCATCCCTTTCTTCTCTAGAGTCTTTACGAAACTCCACGGCCATGAAACGTCTTTGTATCTATAGGCCCCCGGACAAGGGTATCATATCTCAAATTTACCATTCTATCTTAGTCCAGGATACCCCACTCCTAGAGACTCATGAGCGCTGTTGGGAGTCAGACTTAGGTATCTCTCTAGGGGAAGATACATGGGAGGCAATTCGTCTTAATATATCGATATGTTCGATTAGCGTTTCTATTAGGGAAAACTCTTATAAGGTATACACTCACTGGTATTTTGATCCAGAGCATCTTCACCAAATATACCCTAACTCCTCCAACCTCTGTTGGAGACAATGTTGACAAATCGGTTCTTTTTTCCATGTCTGGAGGACTTGTCCACAATCTGCCCCTTTTTGGTCTTTGGTCCAATCTACTATATCATCATTGGTCTCCCTTGATACACCCCGTACCTCTGCCTTGTTGCTTCTGTGTGTCCCGGCCTGCCAACTATCCAAACATGAGAATAAATTGGCCCTACACATCTCTTGTGCCACTAAATATCAAATTGCTAGATCTTGGAAGCAACCACTCCCCCTTACTCGTCAACAGCTTCTCAACCGCATCTGGTTTGTGGCCAATATGGAATATATGAGTCTCCAAAACAACATGGGAGACAAGTTTCATTCAATCTGGTCTCCTTGGTACAGAACACAGGGTGGGACCCCTCCTGGCCTTTCCTAATTACCTGCTTTCTAATCTCATTTCTTCCTCCCTCTGTCCCTTGCTCTCTTTCCCTCATTTCTATAGCTTCCTTTCACTTCTTCTCTCTCCCCCAGCTCGCTCTCCCTTTCCCTACCCATTTTCTTTATATTCTCTTTTTTTTTTATCCTTTTCCTCCCATTCTCAACTATTTCCCCCCAATGGGACTTTAGTGGACAATTCTCCATAATCTATATACTACTACATATTGTTTTATTGTAGTAACTCCTCCCTAGTTTTCTCTCACATCCTCCTCTTATGAGTACTCATCTACATCCCCATTCGCCCCCCTTTTTTTAAAAAATATTTTGATTTAATTTTATTCTGGTAAAAATTATTAATGTTAGTAAATTGTTTTGTGTTTTGTTATTAGTTATCTATGTTATCTATATTTGTATGTATATTATTTACTTTTTATTTTGCCCGTTAATCTTTCTCGGGGATTGATTTTGTATAGTTTTTCGTCTATCTGTTATTGATTTCCCAATACAATTATATGACTGGAAAAAGAAAGTGAACCGCCAGGTCTCATGCGACCCCGCTAGCGTCGGGTGTACGAAAACTCGTCCACTGCTGACTACAACGGACAATATATCATTTGTGTACCAGCAATATGTCTGTGAATTACGTTTTTCACAGGACATATCACATCGGCTGAGTAACACTTGCTGCAGACGCCGACGGGAAGGGGGGGCGCGACAACCCCTGGCCAGATGGCAGTGGTTGTTCAGTATGTATGAACTAGCATCATCTGCATATATATCTTTCAGGTGTGTACCCAGATTAAGTCTCAATGCGATACAACTAGGACGCATCAGGAGACTGTGCTGATTAATTTGATATGCGACACTTGTATATCTCTGTGCAACTGTGGGCCTGATTCAGAGCCGGACGCTCTTTCAGAGCGCTCGCTCTGAATCAGTGCCCGCCTATTGTATTTTTAGAGAGGCCTCCTGTCCACTCGCATAGCTGTGGGTGACCACCCACAGCTAGTGCGAGCGGCCAGGATGATGGTTGTGGACCATCAAGACCATCGTGACCATCGGACTTGCGACGAGACCCTTGTGGTAGGGTCTCGTTGCTACAAGTCCCAGTGGACTTCTTGCTCATACAGAGCAAGAAGTTCACCCACTGACATCACTTGTGATGTCAGTGGGGCCAGCCCTGGACGGTAGCCGTTCCCGGACGGTAACCTCTGTGTGCTCCCATGGGAACGCCTCCGTCTGGGCAGCCACGCCCCCGGCCCGCCCACCAAAGGGAGCGTGCTGTCACTCAACATCGACAGCACGCCCCCTTTGTAGCGAGACCCGGAGCAACGGCTTGCCCGTCGCTATCCGGGTCTCGCGCATGCGCACGACGGAGCCGCCTCCGTCGTGCGCATGCGCACTGGGCCAACATCGACCCGCTTGCGAGCACTCAACGCTTGCGAGTGGGTCTCAACCAGGCCCTGTGTCTGTAAACGGAAGTTGGTGCGAACTTGATGGACCTAGGCTGCATTGTAGCACTTCGTAACTTCATATGCTGATTCTGAGACTCAGGTGCACACAGATATACAAGTATTGCATATCAAATTAACCAGCACAGTCTCCTGGTGGGTCCTAGTACATCACATTGCGACTTAGATACATTTTCAGCAAAAAAGATGCCCGGTGCTAGCAGAGTCGCATGGAACCTGGCGCTACGAGAGAGGCTGTTTGGCGCGACTGCAGCAAAGATGTACGAGGACACATATGTAGTCCTAGATGTACAGATGTGTCCACAAATATCTTACCTCCGTGTGCTACAAGTCGCGTTAAACATAAAATGTGAGTGCCGTGCAACTCCGTAGCATTGAGCGTCTTTTTGTGCGACAGTTTACCTTCAAATGCATTTTATTCGCAAAGTGATGTGACTAGGACGCACAAGCAGCTTCTGCTGATTAGAATGATATGTGGCATGACTATATTCTGTGGTCACCCACAGCTATGCAAGCGGCCAGGAGGCCGTTCAAAAAAAAAAATAGCCCGGCCCTGATTCAGAGTGAGCGCTCTGAATCAGGGCATCTGTGCCGCCCCCCAGTGGCTGGCGTTCCTAGGCAGCCGCCTAAAGCTGCCTAATTGTAGCACCGGCCCTGGTTAAACATAGTGCATGAGCACCGTAGACTCGGTAGTGCCAATCCTCTTTTCGTGCAACTTTTTAACTTTTAATTGCGTTTTAGTTGCAAAGAGATGAGAATAGGACGCACACGCAGCTTCTGCTGATTAAATTGATATGCGGAATTCCTATATTCTGTGTGCGCCTGCGGTTATATCTGCATGCAAAATGCTACGTTAGTGTGCCCCTGATTTAAAGGGTTATTATAAAACACTGTAATGTTATTCTCTCTCCCTGCTTCCTCCAGTTAATATACTGTAGCTATATTCCCTCAAATACCACATTATATACTGACATTTGGACATCTTTTGTAAGAGACCCCAAACTTTGAATGCCATAATCTTAGTACTTGGCCAGATATCACCACTCACAAAGTGAGTGACAGGTAGTCAGCGTTGGGGATTGTAACGGAGGGGTGGTTAGAAAAACGCAGGCGCGTCAAGACTGTTTAAACGCAGTTTCATGGGTGTGCATATATTAGCCATTGCAATCTCCTTCACAGCATGAGAGCTCTCTGCGTGTTAGGAGAGCTGCAGTGTTTGCGGCTGGTCAGACTACATGCTGCATGACTACACAATGCATCAATGGTTCCAATGTTTATGCTGTTGCACGTCATCGGACGGCTATGAGCAAGCAGCAGTGGGTGTCCCTATGCTCGGCTATATTAGCAACTGCCATCCGTGAGAGAATGCAGTTCCAATTGCATTAGCATAAATCTGGGAATCAGGCCCTTAGACACTCGTTATGAGAATTTAGTGCATATTGTTAGTTTGTGTTTTTACTTTCCTTTCGCACTTTGTATTTACCTTAAAGCAGGGGTGGGGAACCTTTTTTCTTGATATATATAACATTATTTGCGGACCCGGTGCAAGCCACGCCCCCTCGGAGGAGTTGTAAGGGTAGCGGTGTGACCCTTTGGAGCGTCCTCAGGACGCTCCAGACGGCACTGCTGCATAGATTTTGGCTGCAATGTGAAATTCCAGGCACCCTGCTGGCCAGATGAGGCTAGCAGAAAAAGCTCAGAAGGCCAGACCAAATGATTGCGCGGGCCTTATACGGAATCGGTATGATTTACCGCCGGTCCCATGCCTGGCGGTTCAAATCCCGACAGCGGCAGCCCGACAAGGATTAAAATCCTGATCGTCCCCAGGTAAGTATTCACTAACTTATTCTACCCCCTAACCCTCCCTTAGGGATGCCTAACCCTATCCTAGCCCCCTAGTGCCTAACCCTAATCCCCCCCTCTAAGTGTCTAAACCTAACCCCCCCCTTCCCCACCGCCTAAATCTAAGTCCCCCGGGGGGTGCCTAACCCTAAGTCCCCCCCAGGGGTGCCTAACCCTAACCCTCCCTCCCCCTAGCCTAACCCTAACCTCTCGGGGGGTGCCTAGCCCTAAGTCCCCACCCCCGGGAACCCAAACCCTCCCCCCCCCCGCAGCTATCCGCGCTCGGCGCCCGGCGTCCCTTCGATCTGGATACCAGGCGCCGGACTCCCGGCGTTGGTAAAATGACAGGCGTCTAGATTTAGACGCCTGCCATTTAACCCTCGCTGGGATTAAGCAGTCGGGAAGCCGACTGTCGGGCTTACGTCCGCCAGCTTCCCGATTGCATACCCCTTATACGGTCCCCGTGCCTGAGGTTCCCGATGCCTGCCTTAAAGGATCCTTCAAGTAACTATGTAAAAGTGATTTATCTATGTAATGTTTTGTTATCTATTACTCCATTCTTTTCCTCTGTTTTAGAGTTCTTGTTCTTGACAAAGGACAAATAGCTGAATTTGATACACCAAGCAATCTCATAGCATCAAGAGGAATATTTTATGGAATGGCAAAGGATGCCGGATTAGCTTAATATGATGTTCTTATATATATTTTATTATGTTACAGACTGCCTTAAGTACAACTCACAATGTACAGAAAATCTAAAAGTATGTTTTTTTTGTAACACATTGTACATTCCAATTGTATTGCAAGCTTTAAGCTATAAATATTTTGTATGGAGTGTGTATTTTTTATTTACAGAAAACACTTTTTTTACAATTATTTTGTATTTTGATCAGTGCAAATTTGCAAATCTATGTTTATTTAAATGTGGTACAAAATACTGTACTCCTTCAGATCCATTTACAAAAGGCCAAATAAATTATTTTCACCTTTTTTTTACCTTTTGTTGTCTTCCATTTATTTGACTGTGTAACTGCAAAATAAGACATTATCATTTTTTTAATTTCTGTGACACAGTAAGAGCAAGGTCAAATAAGGTATAATGCTGTTATTACATCTTCATTGTCAACATGTACCTCAAAGAAAAATTAACTGGACATTAATACATACCTATGTACTACTGAGCTACGTAATATGTTTTAGGTTAATAACAATGGTTGAAGCAGTCAGGTATGCAACAGAATACTATACTGGCACATCTCTGAGAACTCTCTTGCACTTACTCCTACTAACCACTTGTTGTTTACTTGTAAAGATTAATGCTGAAGCCAAGGTGATACAGGTACCTAGATCTTTTGCATTTTGGCCTCCGGGAAAATGGTTGCCACTTGTATGGCTCAGTTAGTAATAGGGGCACACTGAAAGTGGAAGTTAATTCACCTCAAACTGATGTTATGGCAAGACTCTATTAACGTCCTGGCTTTCCCTCAGCAGAATGAACCTGGAGTTCTACTAATATGCAGGCCTGGTGACAGGGGGGGACTAGGGGCACAGCCGTACCGGGCCCCGAGACTCTAGGGGCCCCGGAGGGCCCCATCACTGCATGGTCCATCATATAGGTGGCATTGACAGCAGTATTGTAATGAGTCAGACTGATTCTTTACAGTACACTGCTGCGTGACACTGATGCGGGCTGTAGCAAAGAAGGAGGAGGTGATCCGACCCCCCTCTTCCCCTGTTGTCTCCTCCCCCCTCTCACCTTCTTCTTCTCTCTGACACTCACTGTAGTTGCCGGGGGCCTGATGTCACACTCTAGTGCTAACAGTATTTCTCTCTCTCTCTTTCTCCCTCTCTCTCGTCCCAGTAAGCCCTTCCAACCCAAATAACAACTTTTATACCCTCCAACAGAGGCCTTGAGGGGGGGGCATAAAAAAATGTGCATACCGGGCCCCGAGATTTCTGTTGCCAGCCCTGCTAATATGCCACAGCCAGATACTATACTGATAGAGACAGATTTCTGTATACTTGTTGTTATTCTCTCTTCGGCTAATTGAATTCCCCCCTATGTGTCTATCATTTGTGTGCCTGTATGTTGCATCTGTGTGTCCCAAGTGTGGCTGGCTGTGTGTTCCATCAATGTCTATCTGTGTGCCCATACTGTATTTTTGTCTCTCTAGCTGTGTGTGTCTGTGTCCCCCCTATGTGTGTGACATGGGAGAGCTGGGTGACGCAGAGACATCACCTGATATGCTTTTAGTACTCTTCAGTCAAATACAAAATACACATCGAGTGCTATAACTTTATTTTTGTCATTTTGTATATTTTTAACTAGTTTTAAAAAGCATCTAAAATTACGGCTAAATGTATTCAAACCTATCAAAAAATACATACAACTTTGGGAATTAGGTGACCCAGCCATTTAGTTATGTTTGCCATAGTTCAACTTTGCCACTGGTTAATACAAAGGGGCATAACCAATTACCCGCGGGACTTCTCCCGCGAGTAATTGAGGCTTGAAAGTCCCACGGCGCGGGGTTAAGCTATTCAATAAAATAGCTTTTTCCCCACACCGTTAAATCGGCTCTCGAGCGCGGGAACACACTGTTTCCTCCTCTCGCACAAGGCCGATTAGGGCGGCTTCACGCAGATTTTACCTCGCACCTACATGCGGTGCAAGGTAAAGCCCGACAGCGGGGACTCGGGGACACCCGCGCGTGCAATCCCCGCTAATTGTATTCCAACCAGCGCGATAATTAGCCACGGGGCACACAACATTAACTGACAGACACCAAAGGAGGTAGTCCATTAAAGGAAAACCAAATATTCAGTTATAAACTATGAAGGAAAAAAGAAATTTCCGAGTGTTACCCTGCATTGAACTCTATCAATGTTACCCTTCATTGCACTCTGTGTCACCCTACAGTACAATCCACTCTATTAGTGTTACCCTGCTTTCCACTCTAGCAATGTTATCCTGCATTCCGCTCTCAGTGTTACCCTGCATTCCATTCTATCAGTGTTACCCTGCATTCCGTTCTATCAGTGTTACCCTGCATTTCATTCTATCAGTGTTACCCTGCATATCATTCTATCATTGTTACCCTATGCATTCCATTCTATCAGTGTTACCCTGCATTCCACTTTATCAGTTACCCTGCATTCCATTCTGTGTTACCCTGCACGGCACTCTATCAGTGTTGCCCTGCATTTCACTCTGTTACCCTGCATTCCACACTCTGTTACCCTGCATTGCACTCTATCAGTGTTACCCTGCATTGCACTCTATCAGTGTTACCCTGCATTCCACTCTGTCATCCAGTTGGGGTGCGCTCTGCACTCGTGCATGGTGAGTGCCATAATTTCCTTCCATCTAATGTCCCCTTAAGCCTGATTTAAATAGATTAAAGTTATAGCTCTTAAAAAATGGAACTCAATACAGGGTCGGAGCCTACACGATCTCCACCACTTAAATTGTGAACATGCACTGTATCTACACTGCCTGTACGTCTGTTACCACCTACATGTACACTTACAAAGCTACAAAGTGCACGGACACCAGATTTAAAATATCCTCTGTATCTTAAAATGTTGACCATCCTTCTAATGCCCTCTCTTCCTTTACAGAAAAATATAAATTCCAGTAGCATAAACCACGCAATCTTGCTCAAACACCTTGCAAAGCATTAAGTTGATACAATACTTATAGTAGCCGCCATACACAGAGCAAGTTTTAAGATGCTTCTTTTATTCATTTCTGATTATGTTGTCACTGATATTTCTTTATTCTTGTTCTAAGAATTAAATATCCTACCAAAGAAGGTGCTAGAACTGAGTACCACTGAGTACCATCAGAACAAAGCACTGAGCACAGCATTTACTACATTAAACCTAAAATACATCATTATATTCATAATGCAAACAATGTTAATACTAGGGGTGAGCGGGTTCGGATTTCTGAAATCCGAACCCCCCCGAGCCCCCCCGATCCGAGGCCGATCCGAGTCAGGCTCGACTTTTCCCGCCTGACTCGGATCTGAAATCGAGGCAAAACGTCATCATCCCGCCTTCCGGGTCTCACGGGTTTTGGATTCTATATAAGGTACCCGCGTCGGCGCCATTTTCCCACTCGGCTGTGGACAGTGAAGAGGGAGGGTGGGAGTTAGGGCTGGTTGGGCTGTGTAGTGTAGTGCAGTGTAGTGTTGTGCTGCACTGTGCTGCTGTTGTCCATAGGGGCTGTATCCACTCCTCCAAAGTCCATAGGGGCTGGCTGTGTTGTGCTGCTGTTGTCCATAGGGGCTGTGTCCACTCCTCCAAAGTCCATAGGGGCTGGCTGTGTTGTGCTGTGCTGCTGTTGTCGATAGGGGCTGTCCACTCCTCCAAAGTTCATAGGGGCTGGCTGGACTGTGTTGTGCAGTCAGTTGTCCATAGGGGCTGTGTCCACTCCAAAGTTCTGTGCAGTGTCCCAGTCCTAAAGGGGTGCTGTAGTGTTGTCCAGGGGGTGCTCTGTCCTTCAGGGGTGCTCCCCCCAAGTGCAAAAAAAATAAATATTTTTTATGTGTTTGTGAATTGTGTGCGCAGTAGCCGCACGTGCATCAACAAAGTAGCGCCAAGCGTGCGCCTGTGTCATAAGTAAAGGGCTGGCTGGCTTGACCGTTAAAGGGTGCTGTAACCCCCAAAGTGCACTCCAAACAAAATAAAAAAATATTTTCTGTGTTTGTGAATTGTGTGCACTGTGGCTGCACGTGCATCAACAAAGGAGCAGTGCCAAGCGTGCGCCTGTGTCCCATAAGTAAAGGGCCGGCTGGCTTGTCCGTTAAAGGGTGCTGTAACCCCCAAAGTGCACTCCAAACAAAATAAAAAAATATTTTCTGTGTTTGTGAATTGTGTGCACTGTGGCTGCACGTGCATCTACAAAGGAGCAGCGCCAAGCGTGCGCCTGTGCCCCATAAGTAAAGGGCCGGCTGGCTTGTCCGTTAAAGGGTGCTGTAACCCCCAAAGTGCGCTCCACAAAAAATAAAAAATTCTCCTTTTTTTCTGTCTTTGTGAATTGTGTGGGCTTGTAGCTGCACCTGCATCCTCAAAGCAGCAGCGCCAAGCGTGCGTCTGTCTGTTAAAGGGTGGTGTAACCCCCAAAGTGCACTCCAACAAAAATTAAACATTTTCTTCTGTGTTTGTGAATTGTCTGCACTGTACGTGCATCCTCAAAGCAGCAGCGACAAGGGTGCATCTGTCTGTTAAAGGGTGGTGTAACCCTCAAAGTGTGCTCCACAAAAAATAAAAAATTCTTTTTTTTTCTGTCTTTGTGAATTGTGTGCACTGTGGCTGCACGTGCATCAACAAAGGAACAGCGCCAAGCATGCGCCTGTGTCCCATAAGTAAAGAGCCGGCTGGCTCATTTCTTAAAGGGTGGTGTAACCCACAAAGTGCACTAGTCTCCAACAAAAATAAAAAATTATTTTCTGTGTTTGTGCGCGCCTTAGCCGCACGTTTATATCAATATAACATAAATGGAGGACCAAACTTTCTCCGATAAAAATAAAATAGGGAAAGATCAAGAACCACTTCCTCCTAGTGCTGAAGCTGCTGCCACTAGTCATGACACAGACGATAACATGCCATCAACGTCGTCTGCCAAGGCCGATGCCCAATGTCATAGTAGAGGGCACATACAATCCCAAATGACAAATTTCAGGAAAATGACCTTAAAAAAAACATTTAAATCATCTGAGGAGAAACGTAAACTTGTCAATATGCCATTTACGACACGGAGTGGCAAGGAACCGCTAAGGTTTTTCCCTATGTTCGTGACTAGTGGTTCAGCTTCACATGACGATGGAAGCCCTCCTTCCGCTAAAAAAATCAAACGAGTTAAGCTGGCAAAAGCACAGCGAAGAACTGTGCGTTCTAAGAAGATATAGCAATTCCCCAAGGAGAGTCCAAGTATGGTGGCGGTTGCGATGCCTGACCTTTCCAGCACTGGACAGGAAGAGGTGGCTCTTTCCACCATTTGCACGCCCCCTGCAAGTGCTGAAAGGAGCACCCACAGTCCACTTGCTGATATGCAAATTGAAGATGTCACTGTTGAAGTACAACAGGATGAGGATACTGGTGTAGCTGGCGCTGAGGAGGAAGTTGGCGAGGAGGATTCTGATGGCGATGCGGTTTGTTTAAATCAGGCTCCGGGGGAGACAGTTGTTGTCCGTGGGATGAAAAAGCCCATCACAGTCATGCCTGGGCAGAAGACCAAACATTCCACCTCTTTGGTCTGGCAATATTTCTATCCAAATCCGGACAACAACTGTCTTGCCATATGTACCATATGTAAAGGTGAAATAAGTAGGGGTAGGGACGTTAACCACCTAGGAACATCCTCCCTTATACGGCACCTGCAGCGCGTTCATAAAAAGTTACTGTCAAGTTCAGAAACTTTGGCTAAGACTGTAAGCAGTCCAGGGACACCTAAATCCCGTTGTCCTGTTGTATCCTAGCACTTGCAAACCACACCGTCAATTCCCTCCTCGTCAATTTCCTCCTTAGTCAGGATCAGAAGTAGTCCTGCAGGCCATGTCACTGGCATGACTGACTCTCCTATCCGGGATTCCTCCGGAGGATCCTGCATTGCTACGCCTACTGCTGCTGCTGTTGCTGCTGCTGGGAGTCGTTCATCATCCCAGAGAGGAAGTAGGAACACCACTACTTTTACTAAACAATTGACCCTCCAACAGTCCTTAGCGAGGAAGATGAAGTACGACAGCAGTCATCCTGAAGCAAAACGTATAACTGAGGCCTTGACTGCTATGTTGGTGTTAGACGTGCGTCCGGTATCCGCCATTAGTGCAGTGGGATTTAGACAATTGATGGAGGTAGTGTGTCCCCGGTTCCAAATCCCATCTAGATTCCACTTCACTAGGCAGGCGATATCGAGACTGTACAGAAACGTCAGAAAAAGTGTCCTCAGTGTCAGTGGACAAGTGGAACAGGGCAAACTAAGGACTATATGACTGTGACAGCCCACTGGGTAGATGTATCACCTTACACAGCAACAACAGCAGCGTCACCAGTAGCAGCATCTCAGAAACGCCAGCTCATTCCAAGGCAGGCTACGCTGTGTATCACTGGTTTCAGTAAGAGGTACACTGCCGACAACCTCTTAGAGAAACTGAGGGAAATCATCGCCCAGTGGCTTACCCCACTTAGACTCTCCTGGGGATTTGTGATATCTGACAACGCCACCAATATTGTGCGGGCATTACATCTGGGCAAATTCCAGCACGTCCCATGTTTTGCTCACACAATAAACTTGGTGGTGCAGAATTTTCTGAAAAGCGACAGGGGCGTGCAGGAGACGCTTTGGGTGGCCCGAAAAATTTCTGCCCACTTTCGCCATTCAGCGACTGCGTACCGAAGACTGGAGCGCCAGCAAACACTCTTGAACCTGCCCCGCCATCACCTGAAGCAAGAGGTTGTGACGCGGTGGAACTCAACCCTCTATATGCTTCAGAGGATGGAAGAGCAGCAAAAGGCCATTCAAGCCTATACATCCACCTATAACATAGGCAAAGGAGGGGGTATGCACCTGACTCAAGCGCAGTGGAGAATGATTTCCGTGTTGTGCAAGGTTCTCCAGCCCTTCAAACTTGCCACATGTGAAGTCAGTTCAGACACTGCCAGCTTGATTCAGGTCATTCCCCTCATCAGGCTTTTGCAGAAGCAGCTGGAGAAAGTGAAGGAGGAGCTAAGATGGAGCGATTCTGCTCGGCATGTGGGACTTGTGAATGAAGCCCTTCATTCGCTTTGCCAGGATTCCAGGGTGGTCAATCTGTTGAAATCAGACCACTACATTTTGGCCACCGTGCTCGATCCTAGGTTTAAAGCCTATGTGGTGTCTCTGTTTCCGTCCGACACAAGCCTGCAGAGGTGCAAAGACCTGCTGGTGAAAACACCGTCAGCTGAAGCGGAACATGACACGTCAACAGCTCCTTCTTCATTTTCTCCCGCAACTGGGGCTGCCAGAAAAAAACTTAGGTATCCTAAGCAACCCGCTGGCGGTGATGCAGAGCAGGCAGGACCAAGTTTGGACATCTGGTCCGGACTGAAGGACCTCCCAACAATTTCTGACATGTCTAGAGTCACTGCATATGATACTGTCACTATTGACAGAATGGTGGAGGATTACATCTGTGACAGCATCCAAGTAGGCATGTCAGACAGTCCGTACCTGTACTGGCAGGAAAAAGAGGCAATTTGGAGGCCCCTGTACAAACTGGCTCTATTTTACCAGAGTTGCCCCCCTCCAGTGTGTACTCCGAAAGAGTGTTTAGTGCAGCCGGGAACCTTGTCAGCGAAAGGTGTAGGAGGTTGCTTCCACAAAATGTGGAGAAGATGATGTTCATAAAAATGAATTATCAACTCTTCCAGGGAGACCATCCTCCAGAACGTACAGAGGGACCTGTGGTGGTGGATTCCAGCGGGGACGAATTGTGAGGATGAGGATGTACACAACACTGAAGAGGGTGAGGAATTGGTGGATGAGGAGGATGACGACATCTTGCCTCCATAGAGCCAGTTTGTGCAGGGACAGATTAATTGCCAGCTTGTTTTGTGGGGACCCAAACAAACCAATCAGTTCAGCCACAGTTCTGTGGCAGACCCTGGTGCTGAAATGATTGGTTTGCTAAAGTGTGCATGTCCTGTTTATACAACATAAGGGTGGTTAAGAGGGCCCAGGACAATTCCATCTTGCACCTCTTTTTTTTCTTTGCATTATGTACTGTTTGGGGCCTAGTTTTTCAAACTGCCATCCTGTCTGCCACTGCAGTGTCACTCCTAGATGGGCCACATGTGTGTACCGCCCACTCGTGTCGCTTAGCATAGTCATCCAGCTACATCGGTGCAACCTTTTGGACATAAAAACACTATTGTGGGGTGTGAGGTGTTCAGAATAGACTGGAAATGAGTGGAAATTAAGGTTATTGAGGTTAATAATAGCATAGGAGCAGAAAAACCCACAAATTCTGTGATTTTAGCTGTTTTTATGCTTTTTTTTCAAAAAAATACAGATCCAAAACACAATACCCAGAACCCAAAACACGGAAGGGTGGTTTTGGCAAAACCAATCCAGATCCAAAACACGAAGAAAGATCCAGATCCAAAACCAAAACACAAAAAGTGGCCGGTGCACACCCCTAGCTAATACTGTTGTAAAAGCAAAGACAATACTTTTTATATGTTTGAATATACAGTAGTCAGTTTTAGACAATATAGTCAGCTGGTACCCTGGGGGCAGCATGCTTCTCTAGGACTTAGGTTTTCCATTTTGATGGATGAGTGGCAGCAGAATATGATTATGGGGCCAATTTATCAAGCGATTCTGCCATTCAAAACTGGAAACTGCTGTTTCTGCATGGATAAAGGCAGAATTAAGTGTCTTTAGAATGTAATAACATAGGAAGTTTCTTTCCAGCAGCCATCCTTCATAGCAGCCTTCCCCACTATGGGGACAATATTTAATAAGACCTGAGAAGCGTAGCTTTTAGGATCTTGCATGAGTGGACTAACATCTGTTAACATCAAAGGGGCTTCTTGATCGCATTGCTCATGAGCAGCTGGATACTTCTCAAACCTGGAAATAAAGTGATCACACAACTAACGGCCCCTGCTGTACTTACCATCGGGATGCCAGCTGTCGGGATCCCGGTGTCGGGATTCTGGTGTCCTGTCCGCGGTTTGGGATTCCGACACCAGGATTCCATCAGCCGGCATCCCTATGGTCGGCAATTTAACTACATCACATATTGTGCAGCCCTTTGGATGAGGTGGAATGTAGATTGGCCATCACTGTTATAAAGTCTGTGCATTCATTCCTGAGCTATATATTATTCCTGAAATACTGATATGTTTATATTTAATCTGTCCAGTATGTTGTCTTTTATGTCCATTAGAGAAAGCGGCATATAGGAGGGTGCTTCTTTAGTTTCCGTTATTATGAGTCCGTTTAATGGAGCATACACACGGTCAGATTTGTCAGATGTGTCAGATGAACGATTTGACCAACGATTTGACCAACGATTTGAACGATTTGAACTATGAACGATTTTTGACTGCATTAAAATGAATGGAATCGTCAAATCTGACTGCAAACACATCAGATGTCAGATATCGTTATCTGACCATCGGGAACGCACATCTTTCATTGTTTAGACATGTCAGATATGTCAGATTTTCCTTCAGATATGAACGATTGATTTGTTTTTTCAATCTGACCGTGTGTATGCACCATAATACTGGCCACACGAATTGAGCGATAGGATGATATTGCAGAATTCTGTATGGGCAGCTTTAAAGCAGAGTTTGCTCAGTATCTCATAGAAATGAAAATAAGTTTGCTGAAAGTATGTAACTGAAAACTACCAACTAACATTTCAAAGCTTCTAAAATTATCCTTAACATGGACAAACAAAATTGTGCTATGGAGGCTATCTGAATTTACAGTAGTTCTTGGCCAGTAGTGAGGTTTTACACTTTTGTCCTGTAAGGCCTGGTACTGCCAGGCTTAAGCCGTGCCTCCCAATTATATCAGCTGTCAGTGAACAGGACAGAGCGAGGCACAGGATTCACAGTTTAGTGACACAGGCTTGTTTGGCATGGCCAGGTGATGGTGCCCTGCTGGCTTGTCTGGAGATCACATAGTAATCCAAAACTTGCTTTTGACAAATGCACTGCTCAAAAAAATAAATGGAAGACTAAAATAACACATCCTAGATCTGAATGAATGAAATATTCTAATTAAATACTTTGTTCTTTACATAGTTGAATGTGCTGACAACAAAATCACACAAAAATTGTCATTGGAAATCAAATTTATTAACCCATGGAGGTCTGGTTTTGGAGCCACACTACAGGCTGCTCCAACTTTGATGTAATGTCCTTAAAACAAGTCAAACTGAGGATCAGTAATGTGTGTGGCCTCCACGTGCCTGTATGACCTCCCTACAACGCCTGGGCATGCTCCTGATGAGGTGGCGGATGGACTCCTGAGGGATCTCCTCCCAGACCTGGACTAAAGCATCTGCCAACTCCTGGACAGTCTGTGGTGCAACGTGGCGTTGGTGGATGGAGCGAGACATGACGTCCCAGATGTGCTCAATTGGATTCAGGTCTGGGGAACGGGCGGGCCAGTCCATAGCATTAATGCCATCGTCTTGCAGGAACTGCTCACACACTCGAGCCTCATGAGGTCTAGCATTGTCTTGCATTAGGAGGAACCCAGTGCCAACCGCACCAGCATATGGTCTCACAAGGGGTCTGAGGATCTCATCTCGGTACCTAATGGCAGTCAGGCTACCTCTAGTGAGCACATGGAGGGCTGTGCAGCCCCCCAAAGAAATGCCACCCCACACCATTACTGACCCACTGCCAAACCGGTCATGCTGGAGGATGTTGCAGGCAGCAGAACGTTCTCCTTGACGTCTCCAGACTCTGTCACGTCTGTCACATGTGCTCAGTGTGAACCTGCTTTCATCTGTGAAGAGCACAGGGCGCCAGTGGTGAATTTGCCAATCTTGGTGCTCTCTGGCAAATGCCAAACGTCCTGCACGGTGTTGGGCTGTAAGCACAACCCCCCCCCCCCCCCGTGGACGTCGGGCCCTCATCCCACCCTCATGGAGTCTGTTTCTGACTGTTTGAGCAGACACATGCACATTTGTGGCCTGCTGGAGGTCATTTTGCAGGGCTCTGGCAGTGCTCCTCCTGTTCCTCCTTGCACAAAGGCAGAGGTAGCGGTCCTGCTGCTGGGTTGTTGCCTTCCTACGGCCTTCTCCACATCTCCTGATGTACTGGCCTGTCTCTTGGTAGCGCCTCCATGCTCTAGACACTACACTGACAGACACAGTAAACCTTCTTGCCACAGCTCCCATTGATGTGCCATCCTGGATGAGTTGCACTACCTGAGCCGCTTGTGTGGGTTGTAGACTCCGTCTCATGCTACCACTAGAGTGAAAGCACCGCCAGCATTTAAAAGTGACCAAAACTTCAGCCAAAAAGCATAGGAACTGAGAAGTGGTCTGTGGTCACCATCTGCAGAACCACTCCTTTATTGGGAGTGTCTTGCTAATTGCCTATAATTTCCCCCTGTTGTCTATTGCATTTACACAACAGCATGTGAAATTGATTGTCAATCAATGTTGCTTCCTAAGTGGACAGTTTGATTTCACAGAAGTGTGAATGACTTGGAGTTACATTGCGTTGTTTAAGTGTTCCCTGTATTTTTTTGAGCAGTGTACATTGCAAGGACAGTCGGACAGGAGGGAAGTGATCCTAGCAGCCTGTTTAAAAAATAGTGGAGTACTACCTATGATGTGTAGGAGAAGAGGCAGGGCCATATTATTAAAGTCTAGGGGCCCCGCAGGGAGAAGTTGCAAGGCACACTCATAGTCAACTGAGGTTTGTTTTGAGACAATGGGGGGAAGGAGACACAGCAGACCAATATCACACTAGCATCGCGTTTGTTACACATCCATGAGAGGACTTGTAACTGCTGCATCAAAGCTGCTGTCACCGCCACTAACTGGAGAAAATTCTCTCTCCTCCAGACCTCAGCACGCACAAGCACAGGAGATTACACAGGACTTGCAGGCATTCCGGCAGCCCACTAGAGAACCACCAGTGCAGTGCAAGGACACCCCAGCATAGGGGTGGAGCCAACTGGATTGAAGATCTTGAGTGCACACACCAGGACAGATGCTTAAGTAAGTGCATAGTGTGGGACACTGCCATGACACACACACAAGGACAATGGAACAATTTTATTCACTTAGAAATATTACAGTATTGAACAATTATACCCCCAAAATGTGCTCTCCTCAAAATTTCTACTTGCGCAATAAAAATCTAAGAAAAAATTGTGAATAGAATTCTTTAGGAGACCCTCAAAATGGATATAGGGCTATGTCCTGCGGTCCAGTACTTACTGTACCAGGGTCAGGCTGTCAGCTGTAGTGGGGTGAAAGGTAGAGGGTCCTCCATTTTGTGTGTTATAGGATCTCTGGCCCTCATTCAGAGTCGTTCGTTAGCATCAGTACGCTCGTTGCGTTCCGATATTGGGAAACCACGCATGCGCCGGTGTTCCACTGCGCATGTGCGTACGGCAGATTGCAAGCTTTTTTTGTCTCGTTCGTCAAATTGCGAACAGGAAGTGACATGTCAAATGTGATTGACAGAACAGGCCGTTTTGGGGCGTTGACGGGGGTGGAGATGGAAAAACGCAGGCGTGGCGAGGCGTTTTTGGGGTGTACATAAATTTTCAGATGCGAACGTCAAATGTGTTCGTACCAAGTCATACGTCACTGGATGATCCTCTTTCCGTGAAAACTGCTCGCACAGCTTGGGGTGTGGATTACTCGACCACAATGGCGATGGCCTTGTCCTCCGTCCCGGGCCTCCACGATGTTTCATCGATTAATCACGGCTTGTCAGAAAAACAATCAACTTTGAATTGAAAACCAGCTTGTAAAGTGTTTTGAAAAGAGTTTTTTTGGTTAGCACAAAACCGTACGCAGGTGGAAATCACAGCAGCTAATTTCAGGATTACACAATCAATTAGCGTACATTTGTAGGAATGTTTTTTTATTTTTTATTTTGGTTTTGTGCTATTGTAACATTAATGTCATCATGTTTGTGTGTATTTTACCATTTTGCTTTGGCCAGGAGAATTTGCATCCTTTTTTAATTTTTAAAGTGTTCCTTAAAGAGACCTTTTTTAAAAAACACTTTTTTTTTTTTTTGGAGGTCGTTTTTGGCTTGTGGGCCAGGATTAACTCTAAACCATTTATAAAATAATGTCACAATACAATGTAGATCATTTTTCTAAATTTTAATTTGACACACACATTTTCAACGTTTTCGGGCCCATTTTGCCCAAACACTTTTTGGCCAGTGTTAGGCACAAAAAAATAATAATTTGGACAAACATAAAAGGTTTGGGCAACTTAAACAAACAAATTAAAAACAATTCACAAGAAAGGAGAGGGAAGTTTTGGCCAGAAAGGAATATGGGGCAAGCACAGAAGGAGTGTGGGAAAATTAGCCAGTGCTGTCATCGTTTTTTTCCCAGTTTGGCTGGGGTAGGGTGGGCGCCAGACCGGGTCCGGGATGTCCTCTGGCTGGCCTGTCCAGAGGCAGATGTTGTGGCCTCTGGACTAGGCACAGGGCTAGGCACATTTGGAGGAATGGCTGTTGTTGTGCCAGAGGTGGAGGATCCTGATGTTCCAGCAGGAAGGGAGGGCGGCTCCACCATGTGCTGGCGAATGAGCTGTTCCAGGGCATTGGTGATTCTGATGTTGGCCCTGGTATTTTCAGCCAGGGCCTGACCAATGGTCACGTTGGCCGCAGCATTTTGCTCCAGGGCCTCAGCCACCCATAGCAGACTGGCGTCCATCCTCTGCAGAATATCCGTATGGTAATCCGATTTAAAATTGAGTTCTGTGAGGAGTGCCACTGCCTGCGAGGGGGATTGCCCTGGACTGGCTTCTGTAGGGTCCTCAGTCGGATGTACTGGTTCCTCCCCTGCAGAGCCAGCAGAAATTCTGTGGCCAAGGCTCCCCTCTGGAGCAGACTCATCCGCCTGTGTCTCTGTGAGAAAAAAGAGAAAAGAGTCACATTAGAATCTACATATTGGCACAATAACATTTCCGAGTTGGTTACATCACAACATTTACCTGGGACAACATGAGGAGCCGCAAAGTCTGGCATGTCCGTATCCATGTTGGACACGCCAAACACCACCACATCCTGCACACACCCCTGTGCCAGCTCTTCCAAATCTGTCAGCTCCAATGACACAGGGGTGGGACCTCCACCTGTCCCCCTTGCGTGCCTAGCCCTGTCAGCCAGTTTTTGCTTCAGGCGATATTTGAAGTCTTGCCATCTGTGGGTGAAAAAGTTGGCATTATTCCTACATTATTTGGCCCTGTATACTTTTTTTTAATTTAGGTTTTAACTTACCGCCGTTTGACATCCCGGGCTAGATGGACATAATCACCCACCCTATTGACAGCACTGGCTATCTCCTCCCACATTCTCCACTTCTGGCTTACACCCATATTCCTGTCTGTCTGTGGCAGGATGTCCACACACTTCTGAACCAAAACCTCCATCTCCTTTTTTGTGAATTGTGGCTGCCTTTTCTATTTTGGCGCTTTGGCGGGAAGACTGGGCCCAGCAGCCTCTTCCATGTCATCCTCAACACCTATTGACATTAAATTATTTTAAATTGAGATGTCAATCTTTCACTATATTCTGATTCAAAATAATCCTAGAATATAAATTATAGAAATACTTACCGGCCGCCTCTTGGCCATTGTTGGGCTGGTCTGTAGCCATTTTTCAATCCAAAACTTGAACTACACCAGACCGTTTGTGTTTTTCCGTGACGTATTTATACATGCGTCCTTATTTTTCGTCCGCATCATTGATTGTGCGTTCCTATGATCCGTCCTTAATTTGAGCGGGAAACGAAACACTATTTTTGGCTGTTGGCGACTCGAGGCGAGGTAGCGGGTGTTGTTTGTTGGAGGTTGCGTGGTTCGGAGTGTATTGTTGGAGGGAGTAGTGTTTGGAGTAGGTTTTTTGGAGTGTGTTCGAGGCGTTTTTTTTTAAAACAACTTTCCGTTCGCATTTTTTGTTCTGGTTATTTTATTTGTGTTGTATTTTTTGTGTAAGTTTTTACCCATCATCCTTGTGTAAAATTTGGTTCTACCATTTTTTATTTTGAGGTCCAAAATAATATATATATTTTTTTTTTGTAGGTTTTTTTTGGCTGTGCCCCAACGACGTTTTTGTTCTGTGATTTATTTATCGTGTATTGGTAAGTTTTGATTTTAACTTGATTGTAAAATGTTCATGTATTATTCTTCGCATATTTTGGACTCATTACGTTTTTTTTATGGTTTTTGGGGATGTTCAAAATGCGAACCATTTAGCGCACTTTTGTAGGCTTTATTCCCCTGTTCAAAATGCGAACCATTTAGCGCACTTTTGTAGGCTTTATTCCCCTGTTCAAAATGCGAACCATTTAGCGCACTTTTGTAGGCTTTATTCCCCTGTTTAAAATGCGAACCATTTAGCGCTCAAAATCGTGTTTTTTTTAATTATGGGGGCAAATTGTGGAAGTCCTCTCAATGTAGGTTTACTATTGTTCGAAATGTGTGCTCACCCCCTTTATTTTGGCCCATTTTCAAAAAACACAAGATTACAAAATGGCCAACCCAAATTCTAATATTTTTTTGTTTTTTGGAAATGTAGGTTTTTGAAATCATGACAATACCCCGGCATGTAAGCATCTTTGGATTTTAACGTAAAGATAAGTATTTTTTTTATTATTTTGGGGCAACATACCTTAACTACAATTCTTACCATTTCAGGTTGATGTTGGTCGTATTATTGTGGCCATGCTGCCGGAAGCCGACCAACCTCAATCTCGTCCCAGGCGTAGGCATCGTAGGCATGCAAGGCCCCAGATATATAGAACACGTGTCACCCTTTTTGGAATGCCCGATGATGAGGTGTTAAGGCGCTACCGTCTTCCGCCCCAAATCATCATAGACACTCTCTCATTAATAGAGAGTGATCTTGAGCGGCATATTGACAGTAATACAGCAATACCACCACTTACGCAATTTATGGCGGTGTTACATTTCTGTGCCTCAGGATCCTTTCAAACCACGGTGGGAATAGTTGCGGGAATCTCCCAATCCTTCTTTTCAAGGATCCTGAGGGCAGTGATGGAGGCCCTTTTCAAGCACCTCCATCATTTTATTCAAATGCCTTTGGATATGGGTTCCCTTAGTGTGGCGAAGGCCAATTTTTACCAAATAGCTGGCTTCCCACACATCATAGGGGTTGTGGATGGTACTCACATACCACTTCAGCCTCCAACACGGCTGGAGGCCATTTTTCGGAACCGAAAACACTATCACTCACTGAATGTAATGGTGGTATGTGATGCCTCCCTCCAGATCCTGTCCCTGAATGCAAAATTACCCGGGAGTGCGCATGACTCATTCGTCATCCGGCAATCAGGGATTTGGCATAAATTAACCAACCTACAAGCTGGTGATGCGTGGCTTCTGGGTAAGTTGAGACCTTTTTTAGATACCAATGCAAAGCTTGATACACAGTGATCCTGATTTTGTGACTTCTTTTTCACAGGAGACAGTGGCTACCCTTGCACGCCCAGGCAAGTGGTGGAGCGCTGTATCGGCCTTTTAAAAGGCCGATTCAGATGCCTCCACCGCTCTGGTGGCGAGCTCATGTATTTGCCGGATATGGTTTAGAAAATTGTGGTCCTGTGTGGGATATTTCATAACATCGCCATAAGGAGTGGTGTCCCAATGCAGCCAGAGGATGCCTTGCCTGAGGATGGCCCCCCCGAGGTTGGTCGGAGGTCAGTATGTGGGGGGGCCATACGCGATGATGTGGTGGCCTGATTTTTTAGGTAATTATTGTCCCAAATGAAGTTATATGATACAATGTAGACATGTAATAATGTAATTAACAATTTTAACTTTTTTTTTGTGTGTGTTTTATTCCATAATTTATTTCGGAAAACCATGACTACTACCTGATCGTAAAAAATTACTTCATGTGGACACATTGGATTTAACTTCTGGACCAAATTTGTCATCAACTCATTTGTGGAATCATGTTGGCATGCTACTTCGTCAAACAGTTCTTGATTTTTTTGATTATGAATATTTTGTGTGGTGTGTATTTATTGTCCTTAATCGCTTTGTGTTTCTTAATTTTGAGTAAATAAATGTTGGTTACGTTAAAAAAAAGTTTTCCTCTCTAAATTACATGCAAGTGTAACCGTGTTCAAAAAATGCCAACTTGCTTAAGGGCTAATCCTGTAATGTTTTAAATTTTGCATTATTTTACCATGCTTAGTGGCTCAAAACAAACACCCAAAGGTATTATGTTGATTCAGTATGTTTTCTAATCTCGGCCTAAACAGGTTTCATTTAATATTTACCTTACCCCCCCCAAAAAAAAAAACAACAAACCTATTAGTATTGTTAGGTGTTGAATGTGCCAGCTTACATAATTCAGCTTTCTAGAATCTAAGTTACATTACTTTAAAATACTTTCTGCACTAGTCGACTTATGTAAGGTTAAACAATATAATATTTACAGAGAAGGAATGAGACTTTAAACAAAATTTTTTTTTTATTTTGAAGAAAACATGGCCAAATTTGGCAAAAACAAAAAAATTAGGGTCGTAGAATCCCCGCCATGTGATCGAGGACCACCAGCATGCCTATAACATGGCCCCTCAGCCTCTGCACACATGCTGCTGCCTCCATCAGCCGCCTCTGGTCCTCTGTGGGTTAAAAAATTGAGGTGCTTAATAAAATAAATCAGTAATTTAGATTGACAAACAACTTCCTAAGGAAATACAACTTTATAAAAAGTGTAAATTTTGCCAAACATTACAATTCAAAGCCAACATTCTTGGCCCAAGTAAATTCATAAAAATGACTCTGAAAAAAAAAAAAAAAATGAGAAGTACGCTGAAAAACTACTTTTGGGGGTACCGTAAACAAGAGATACAAGTATGAGTGTTTGGACATGTGTGATATGTGTAAGGGGCAAACATCATAGACATTTTTAAATCAAGATATATATAACAAACATTATGAAAAAGTCAAATTTGAAAAATGCACAGGCAAAGGATAACATCCCCCCCCCAAAAAATATAAAAAATAAAAGGGAAACATACCGTTGCCAATGACGCCTTGACCTGTAGCCCCACCATCGTCCTCCTCGGAGGTGGGCAAATGCAGGTCAGTTGGAGGAGGGGTGATTTCTGAAGGGGGGGAGGGGGTGTAAAAGAGAGGGGTGTTTGGAGGGGAGGGTGATGAAAAGAGAGAGGGGGGTTGAGGGGAGGGGGAATTTTGAGGGATGGGAAGTATGGGAGAGGGATGGGCGTCCGGGTCTGGCCAGGCTGGGTTGGAGGGTGAATTAGGGGTAGGGTGGGAGGAGGAGGATTGGCTGGGAGTTGGGGATAGGGGACGAGGCCGACGGCGTCGCTGCCGATGCCGGCGTAGACTGCGCTCTGCCCCTAAATGATGGATAACAATGTAAGTTATGATTAATTTTTAACCTTGAAAACATCCTCAAAAATGTTGTTTAAAAAAAAAAAAAACCCATGCACACGCAGATATGTAGTAAATAAACAAACAGGGCAAGAATGAAAACATGCACATGCAGATATGTAGTAAATAAACAAACAGGGCAAGAATGAAAACATGCACACGCAGATATGTAGTAAATAAACAAACAGGGCAAGAATGAAAACATGCACACGCAGATATGTAGTAAATAAACAAACAGGGCAAGAATGAAAACATGCACAGGCAGATATGTAGTAAATAAACAAACAGGGCAAGAATGAAAACATGCACACGCAGGTATGTAGTAAATAAACAAACAGGGCAAGAATGAAAACATGCACACGCAGATAGGGCCGCAAAATAAAAATGGAAAGCGAAAAAGAAAAAACTTACTTTCAGCTATACGCTGGCAAAAACATGCCAGCAAGCGTGGCGTCCGTCTTTGGAGATCCGACCACCTGCTCTCCAGCTGGCCAATCTGTCGGCGTGAGCCGAAGAAGCGCAGGCGGCGGCGAACCTCCGCATAGGCGGATCGCTTCTCTCTGTTGGTGATGGGGGGAGGCTGGCTGGTTATCCGCCGGTCCATTACCTCCGTCAGGACTAGAAGCTCCCGCCTGGTGAACGCAGAGGCTCTCGTCAGCCAACACTCACCACTTTTCCGCGGCAGAGTCCTAGAGCCTTCGTTCCCAAATTGCCAACTGATCTACGATCCGGATCCTCTTCACCGTTGTGTTTTCAGGTTCAAACCAGCCTGACGCTGTAAAAGAATGGGGTATTCAATAACAATCCTCCTATGCTTGGTGGCACAATAACCGCTAGGGATGAACGCGACCTTCACCGGTTGGGAGAATGGTCATCATTGGCACGGGGCCTCAGCTACCCAGTTTTCACCTATACAGAGCTCACACACTCAGGTGTAGTTTGGATCTCACACCGTTGTGAGAGATCCCCTAACCGGTGTTCAAAGGAAGAACAGACAGAGGAAGAGAAAGTATAGGATGTTTGGATCTCTCACCGTTGTGAGAGATCCCCTATCGAACGCTCCAATGAAAGACAGACAGACACTGAGAGATACTCACACTAGCCCCCTTGTCACCTTGACGGGTCGTCCGCCGCCCCTGAGAATCAAACAAAACAATCCCCCCCTTCCTTCACGGACAAACACGCAAACAATGCTGTACCAACGGGGTTACCTCTTTGTATGCCTGGAAGCTTGAACCTTACTTCCAGAAACTTCCTCCATGAACTCTCTGCTATAACGAGAAGATTCAGGGCAAACAACAAATAAACGTCTTCTTACACACTATATTAACTAGGCTTGGGGACAATACACCTCTAGCGGAAACACTCTCGTCTCAGCTGTCCCTCTCTTTCTCTTCCTGGCCGGCCGGCCCTGTCTGCGCCCTTCTATGAACACACCGCTGCCTTGACCTTCTAGGCTAAATCTTCAGAGCTCCCCCTGCAGGGGTTCAGAACCGAAGCCGCACAGCCCCTTGCACTGACTCCCGAGAGGGCTTACTCAATAATCTATGCCCAGTATTCAACCTCACCCAGCTGGGGCTAACGCGAGTGATCCGAGACTATTACTCGGATTACTTTATCCCTTGAACCGCTTATCAGCACTCTGTACCCAGTGGTACAGACCTCCAGCACCGGTCACTCTGTGGCACAGGTCCGCCGACCTGTGGATGATCGCTTTTGGTTCTTACCAGGATGCCTTTCACTTTAAACCCACCTTCCTTCGGCCGATCCCTAGGAATCTAGGCCTAACGCCCAGATCACTTTGGGGCTGGGCCACCACTAGTGAACCTAATGGTCTTTTAGTGAACTGGGCCTAATGCCCAGACCACCTTATATGTAGGGCTGCCTCTGAGGGTCGTTTTAGTGACCTGGGCCTACTGCCCAGACCACTTTATGCGCAGTACTACCAGAGGGTCGTTTCAGTGACCTGGGCCTAATGCCCAGACCACTTTATATGCAGGTCTACCAGAGGGTCGTTTCAGTGACCTGGGCCTAATGCCCAGACCACTTTATATGCAGGTCTACCAGAGGGTCGTTTCAGTGACCTGGGCCTAATGCCCAGACCACTTTATATGCTGGTCTGCCGCCTATTTGAGCCTAAACAACCTGGGCCTAATGCCCAGGTTGCTGACTGTAGCGCCTAAGGATTTTCCCTACAGGGCCTAATGCCCCCTGCTATCCCCGGGGCCTTGTGCCCCTCCTACGTGGCCACAGGCCTAGTGCCTGATGATACCCACGGGCCTTAAGCCCGACAACACTTGATGTACTTATTATTAAATATAAGTAAAGGTGGCCCACGGCCGCCTACCCTGTTCGTTGGGAGAGCCTGCAGTGGGGAACTTCGATAAGCTCTTTAACTTTCCTCCACTGCAGAGCTCTCCGGTCCTCAGCTTCGGCTCCGCTGACCGCCGCCCGCTGCCGTCTTCCTCCTCCAGCAACAGCGCCTCCGTCTTCAGCTGTTGAACACGGCGTCTTCCGGCGTTTTCCTGCGCCTCTGGAACTCTTCTCCTCCGCGGACGGTCTTCCTGGCTTGCTCTCCGCCGACGGACTGACTCGCCCCGCTCAGCGGCGCCTAATATATGGAGCCGCGAGGGGGCGGAGCCATGACGCGGCGAGCCACAATTGGCCCGCCGTGCCAGACTCGGATTGGCTGTCCGCCCGCGAGCCATTACTGGCTCGCCAGCGGCACCAAATTCAAAATCCGCGCTAGTGGTTGGACGAGCTTGAATCTTTCCAGATGCAAGCTCGTCCAGCCCCGTCCTCCGCCGCTGCACCGCGCCGCCCGAACCGCCGACGCCTGCCCGTCCAGCGGTCACTGGATCTCGGGCCGGACCAGGCCCCGCACCGATGACCCCGCTCACAATGGCAATGGTGGATTTTTGTAAAAACAGTTTTAATAAAGACCAGATAATAATTTTGATTGGCTAATGTATTTGGAAAATTAACAGGAACCATTCTATTGGTTAATGTATGAGTCATGTGTTCGACAGGCTAAAAAATCAAATGAGAGATATGATTGGCTTAATGCAGTGACATGCGTTAGCTAATTTAACCCAAAAAATGAAACAAGTAAAATATGCGTCAGACAAAACACAGAAAACAATATGAAAAATGCCCAAAACATGTATTTTGGATAAAGGAAACCATTGTTTAAACCGTACGTATTCTGCGTGAAAAAACAAACACGGACAAGAGTAAAGTTTACTGAAAATGAAAAAAAAACGAATTTCAAACATGTGAAGAGCAATTAAGCTAATTGATCTCTTGATTGGCATGATACGATTAAAGGATGTATGGAGAATGAACGAGCAGGTAATCGAAATCTGACAGGCCCACTTCCGGTTTGTACTTGTGTGAGCGTTCCCTGCATGCAAAATTGGAGATGTACGCTCGCAATTTGGCTCGCTCGTTAGCTAGAGGAGGGGTTTGGAGACTATGGGGCGGAAGATCAGCTGCGTATGAAATTACGAGCGAGCGCTTGAATTAACATTTTTCGGCACGTACGCCGAACGTGCGAACGGCCACTTGCGTCAGGGTCTGAATGAGGGCCTCTATTTGCATAGCTCACTGTAAAGTGCTTCCATAGTTTGAAATGGGGAGTCACTGCAGCATGGCTAGTAGTGGGCAGGGCAGGCTCCAGGGGTAGACGTACCCTGTGCCGGCTCGGTGTAAAGCGCCTCTGGCATGGCCTAATTACCATAGGCCATGCCCCCTAACTGCCGTTATTTGGGGGCGTGCCTGCATGGCTCGCCTCTTGTGTAACGTCAGGCTGGGGGAGAGGCCAGCACTCCGTCACTAGCTGGGCTTCCCCCAGCCCTCTACCGGCACTGAATGGATGCCACACGCATGCGCGCAGCATCCATTCAGCTACTCCGGGTTCCGGCACCGCCGCACTGCTGCGGCAGTGGGGGTGCCCAAACTCCCGGTTTGGGCACCCGCAAGACACTTGGCCCACGGGTGGAACAGTGGGACAATGAAATCGGGATGTTGGGAGGGGGTGCGCCCTCTATGGGGTGGTGCCACTGTTCGACCGCACTGGTCGAACACCCCAAGAGATGCCCTGCTGGCAGAATCTCTTGAGATTAGAACATCAGTATGTCTATTTGAGGATGATGTATGCAGTGTGATGGAAAGAGAGAGGATCTGTGTGATGGATGTGCCGCATACAGTAAAATGAAAAACAACAAACATTTCTAATGCAACCTTTAATAAGAATATTGTGAATATAGGTGAAGAAGAAGATTGCTATATTTCACATCTACTTAGTCTTGTGCTGGGGAGGAAGTTGGTGAAGCTGAGGCTTGAATCATTATCCTTACTGTGCTGGATGATGTGAAGAGCATACTTGTCTACTCTCCTGGAAGGTGACTCCTGTTTTTCGGGTAGTCTCCCGCACCCCCAGAAGACTGGGTGGATCTTCCACATCCAACCCACTTCCTAGTGAAGAGGGCAGGATGGAAAGATAATACTGAGAATCGTGGGTCCTGCAGAGAGGGGATGGGGCTAAATTATGCAAATCACATAATTTTAGCCCTTCCAACTCCCTATGGGGTCACGATTCACTGCATTTTGCCATGAAGTGGGCAGGGCCTAATGACAAAGAGCCTGGCCCTGCCCCCAAAGTGGTCATTTGCATGTCCTTTCCAGGATTTAGGCAAGTATGGTGAAGATTTAATACAGTTTTGTTATTGTTTCACCACAAGATGGTCTAGTGCAGGAATGGCCAACCTGTGGCTCTCCAGCTGTTGTAAAACTACAAGTCCCAGCATACACTGCTTCAGTTTTGCTACTAGGGAATGCTAAAACTGTGGCAGGACATGCTGGGATGTGTAGTTTCACAACAGCTGGAGAGCCATAGGTTGGCCAGGCCTGGTCTAGTGTCTAACATTTTTTGACTTGTGCTCCACTGTCCCCTGCCATGTGCTGATGACCCTTGTATTGAGTAACTCTTCTGTTTCTGGCAACATACACATGCCATAGCATGAGCAGAGGAGTGGTACTCCAAGTAAGTGCACCACAGCACCAACAGCATTCACAGTTCTAGATGGGTTGAAGTTTTCCTGACAAGTTAACAAACTGAGTGAAGCGTGATTAATACTGGGCCTATACCCTTCACTGGCATGCTGCTTCCTAGTGGTGGTACAACATCTGTGTTTGGGGTCCCGAAAGTCCCAATATGCTCATTGTCAAAATTTTAGTTTTCAGTTTATTCCTGCATCATTTTCAAGGGCACTGAGAGGGGGGACAAGATACCGATTACCTGGGCCTGAGTCTCTGTAGGGACCCAGAAACTCAGGGGAAGCAAAACCACTTCCCCACAATGCTGTGTCCATACCAAACTCCCTCTCTCCCATTGTATGTGTGTGTGCAATACATATGTACTGAACAATTGAGCATAGCCATGCATCCTACCTCCCGTGGCCATGAAGACCAGCATCCAGACCCACTGGAAGTCTCATTGACCCTGATCATATTCCTTTCTAATACTGTACTTTGCAGAATTAGAAATTTTTAAATCTGGTCACATTTTAAGGATGGGCCGTAACAGGGCTTTTCTGTGCCCTATGCAGGCCACACCGCACCCCCACCCCCCGAGAGCATGACGTCATGCAGAGGTAATTACAGCTCTGACCAGAGCATCCTCAGGATGCTCCAGGGGTGCTGTTAGAACTGGGAACACGCCACTGGCACTGCAGTAGTGATTCTGGCCTTTCCAGGCACCCTGCTAGCCACATGCAGGGGCCGTGGGTGAGAGGCAGTGCTGGCACTGGTGTGAAATGGTTCAAGTATAGAAGATGTAGTTGGGAATAATTATGGAGGGTATCCATCCACTAAGCGATTTAAACAAGCGATTGCACGATAACGATGTCGTTATCGTACAATCTCTTGCAAATCGCGCATGCATCGGGCATGTTTTGGTCGGAAGCAACCAGCGATGCGCGAGCCCGCTGGTCGCTTCCGACATCCGACATCGCCCGTACATGCAGGTCAACCTGACGATCTCATCAGGTTCAGCATGTGCGGGGATGAGGGATGTGCCGGGACTGGACAAATGAACATTCAGTCCTAGCACATCACTAGCTATACAAACGACAGCACGATTGCAATGTCGCAATCGTGCTCTCGTTTGTATATCGCTAAGTGGATACCACCCATTAGGTAAAAAGATGGTTAAAGATTTTCCTTATGCAAAGGTCTGCCTTGGCTTTTTTTTAAATGCAGTATGTTGTTATAGGCTTAGACATTTTAATGCATCAGGGAAGTCAACATTATGTACTAATAAATAGTAACCTAAGTGCCATGTTCACATAGGCTACTTGCAGAAAGGTTGGATGATCTTTGGTCAGTAATATAAGACAGTAGTGTGAAGAAAGTTCAAATCATTCTAGACAATATGTATAAAATCCCCTGCACTGCGGTTTTCTGGGGATCTCACATATGTGATTGCTTTACTTCTTCCTGATCGCCAGGACACAGGCTCCAATAAAAGCCCATCCCAGCAATCAGGAAGAAGTAAAGAGATTTATAGTGGTACATTTAGGTAAAAAAGAATCCTTATTGCCGCAATATGCAGCTATAAGGGTAATTAATATTGAGGGCGTACCGCATATTTTCATAACTAAGGCCCTCATTCAGAGCCGTTCGTTAACAGCAGTACGCTCGTTGCATTCCGATGTTGATTAACCGCGCATGCCTCGGTGTTACACTGCGCATGTGCGTACGGCAGATTGCGAGTTTTTTTTGTCTCGTTCGTAAAATAGCGTACAGGAAGTGACATGTCAAATGTGATTGACAGAACGGCGTTTTTGGGTGTTGACGGGGGTGGAGATGGAAAAACGCAGGCGTGGCGAGGGGTTTTTGGGGCGTACATACATTATCACATGTGAACGTCAAATGTGTTCGTACCAACTCATACGTCACTGGATGATCCTCTTTCCCTTCAAAATGCTCGCACAGTTTAGGGTCTGGATTACTCGACCACATTGGCGATGACCTTCTCCTCCGTCCCGGCACTCCACGATGTAGCATCGATTAATCACGGCTTGTCAGAAAATCAATTAGTGTTGGATTGAAAACCGGCTTGGTATGTGTTTGGAAATCAGTTTTTTGGGTTAGCACAAAACCGTACGCAGGTGGAAATCATAGCTGCTAATGTCAGGATTACACAATCAATTTGCGTACATTTGTGGGGGTTTATTTTGGCCTCAATTTTTGGTTTTTGGCCTATTGTAACAATAATGTCATCATGTTTGTGTTTTTTTGGCCATTTTGTTTTTGCCTGGTGAATTTGCATCCTTATGTAAATTTTTAAACTTTCCTTAAAGAGCCCTTTTTTTTTCATGTAAAATGTTGTTGTTGCACGTTGTTGCCTTGTGGGCCAGGATTAAATGTAACCCATTTTTACAATAATGTCAGAATACAAAGTCGTACATTTTTGGAAAATTTATTGCTATAAAAAATCAATTTCATGCACATATTTTACACAAACATTTTTTGCAGTGTTCATTCCAAAATATTTAATAATTGTGCAAACATAAAAGTTTTTGGAAACGTAAAGCTAAAAATTAAAAACAATTCACAAGAAAGAAGAGGGAAGTTTTGGCCCGAAAGGAATATGAGGCAAGCACAGAAGGAGTGTGGGAAAAGTAGCCAGTGCTGTCAACGTTTTTTCCCCCGTTTGGCTGGGGGAGGGAGGGCGCCAGACCGGGTCCGGGATGTCATCGGGCTGGCCTGTCCAGAGGCAGATGTTGTGGCCTCTGGACTAGGCACAGGGCTAGGCACATTTGGAGGATTGGCTGATGGTGTGCCAGAGGTGGAGGATCCTGATGTTCGGCAGGAAGGGAGGTCGGCTCCAGCATGTGCTGGCGAACGAGCTGCTCCAGGGCATTGTCGATGCGGATGTTGGCCCTGGTATTTTCCGCCAGGGCCTGACCAATGGTCACGTTGGCCGCAGCATTTTGCTCCAGGGCCTCAGCCACCCGTACCAGACTGGCGTCCATCCTCTGCAGAATCTCTGTATGGAAATCCGATTTAAAATTGAGTTCTGTGAAGAGGGACACTGCCTGCGAGGGGGATTGCCCTGGACTGGCTTCTGCAGGGTCCTCAGCCGGATGTACTGGTTCCTCCCCTGCAGAGCCAGCAGAAATTCTGCGGCCAAGGCTCCCCTCTGGAGCAGACTCATCCGCCTGTGTCTCTGTTGGAAAAATGAGAAAAGACTCACATTAGAATCTACATATTGGCACAATAACATTTCAGAGTTGGTGACATCACAATATTTACCTTGGACAACATGAGGAGCCGCAAAGTCTGGCATCTCCGTATCCATGTTGGACACGCCAAACACCTCCACAGCCTGCACACACCCCTGTGCCAGCTCTTCTAAATCATTCAACTCCAATGACACAGGGGTGGGACTCCCACCTGTCCCCCTTGCATGCCTAGCCCTGTCCGCAAGTTTTTGCTTCAGGCGATATTTGAAGTCGGCCCATCTGTGGGTGAAATTGGAACCATTATCCTTTTGTTTTAAATGGGTTTTGGTTTTAGGGGGGGTCAAGTGTTTACTTACCGCCGTTTGACATCCCGGGCTAGACGGACATAATCACCCACCTATTGACAGCAACGGCTACCTCCTCCCACATTCTCCACTTCTGGCTTGCACTCATATTCCTGTCTGCCTGTGGCAGGATGTCCACACACTTCTGAACCAAAACCTCCATCTCCTTTCTTGTGAATTGTGGCTGCCTTTTCTTTTTGCCAGCTTTGGCCGGAATACTGGGCCCAGCAGCCTCTTCCATGTCATCCTCCTCACCTATTTTTTTAAATGTGGAGAATTGTAAACTTCACAACTTGCACTATATTATGTTTCAAATTAATCATTGTTTACAAATGCCTGAAATACTTACCGCCAGACTGTTGCCCATTGTTTCCCTGGTCTGTAGCCATGTCTGAGCTCAAAACAAGAAATACACCAGAAGTTTTGGTTTGGCTCGTGACGTATTTATACATGCGTCCTTATTTTTCGGCCGCATCATTGATTGTGCGTTCCTATGATCCCTCCATAATTTGTGCGGGAAAATAAACACTATTTATGGCTTGGGGCGTCTCGAGTCGAGGTGGCGTTTTTGGATTGTTGGAGGTTACGTTGGTCGGAGTTGATTGTTGGCGGGTTTTGGAGTTGGCGTTGGTGGGAGTAGTTTTTGTTTGCTTTATTTGCTTTTTGTTTTTCCGTTCGCATTTTTTCTGTTGGTTTTCTTTTTGGCGTTTCTTTATTTGGTAAGTTTTTGGCAGTCTAACTTTTGTTCAATTTGTGTCTTTTTCTGATTTTTCTAAAGTTTTTTTGGCGTAATTTCATCTCTGTTAGGTGTTTTTTTGGCTCTGCCCCAAAGACCTTTTGATCCGGAATCTTATATATTATCTCTTGGTAAGTTCATTTTTTCACTTGGTTAGTAAATGTTCATGTTTGTCTTTACGCAACTTTGTTGGACCTTACACTTGTAACCTTTGTTTTTCTTATTCAGAAAAGTTTCTAAAATGTTGTGTTTTTCTAGCTGCGTATTTTTTAACTTGTATTTGCGAACTAATTTGCGCATTTTTATCTGCTTCTATTGTGACTTGTATTTGCGAACTAATTAGCGCATTTTTAAATGCTTATTCATCCCGTTAAATTGTTTGTGTTTTCACTTTAGCATTTGTTGCTTACATTTGGCCCCAATTTGACATAGTGTGCGCAATGTCGTTTTGCTCTTTGGGCAAATGTGTGTTTCTCCCCTTTTATGTTTTGTCTTGCACAAAATTTTGAAACAGAAATGCCCAGCATAAATTGATGTATTTTTATTTTGTGATTATTTACAGTTTGCACGTATCATGACAATTACACCGGCATGTAAGCATCAATGGATGGTATCATCAAGCTAAGTTAATTTCTTTTGTTTTGAGGGGTTAAAAAGCCTTACATTCAAATTTTGCCATTTCAGGTTTATCTGGGTCGGATTGTTCTGGCCATGCTCCCGGAAGCCGACCAACCTCAATCTCGTCCCAGACGTAGGCATCGTAGGCGTGCAAGACCCCAGATATTTCGAACACGTGTCACCCTTTTTGGAATGCCCGATGATGAGGTTTTAAGATGCTACCGTCCTCCTCCCAAAATCATCATAGACACTCTCTCATTAATAGAGAGTGATCTTGAGCGGCAAATTGACAATCCTACAGCAATAACACCACTTACGCAATTTATGGCGGTGTTACATTTCTGTGCCTCAGGATCGTTTCAAACAACGGTGGGAATAGTGGCGGGCATCTCCCAATCCTCCTTTTCCCGGATCCTGAGGGCAGTGATGGAGGCACTTTTCAAGCACCTCCATCATTTTATTCAAATGCCTTTGGATATGGGTGCCCTTAGTGTGGCCAAGGCCAATTTTTACCAAATAGCTGGCTTCCCACACATCATAGGGGTTGTGGATGGTACTCACATACCACTTCAGCCTCCAGCACGGCTGGAGGCCATATTTCGCAACCGGAAACACTATCACTCCCTGAATGTAATGGTGGTATGTGATGCCTCCCTCCAGATCCTGTCCCTGAATGCAAAATTACCAGGAAGTGCACATGACTCATTCGTCATCCGGCAATCAGGGATATGGCACAAATTAAACAACCTACAAGCTGGTGATGCGTGGCTTCTGGGTAAGTGGAGACCTTTAGTACATTACAATGTTAAGCTTGATACACAGTGATCCTGATGTTGTCTATTCTTTTTCACAGGAGACAGTGGCTACCCTTGCACGCCCTGGCTGCTCACTCCTTATTTGGCTCCCACACCAGGGCCACAAAGTGAGTTTAATGCCGCACTTACAGCCACCAGGCAAGTGGTGGAGCGCTGTATCGGCCTTTTAAAAGGCCGATTCAGATGCCTCCACCGCTCTGGTGGCGAGCTCATGTATTTGCCGGATATGGTTTCGAAAATTGTGGTCCTGTGTGGAATATTTCACAACATCGCCATAAGGAGTGGTGTCCCAATGCAGCCAGAGGATGCCTTACCTGAGGATGGCCCCCCCGAGGTTGGTCGGAGGTCAGTATGTGGGGGGGCCATACGCGATGATGTGGTGGCCAGATATTTTAGGTAATTATTGTCAAAACAACAGTGTTTATACCCAATGTGGTACGGTTTGTTTGAGAACATCTAATTAATTGTTTTTTTTTTCTCCATCTTCTGTTTGTTTGCATAATCTTTGGCACTCCAACGATGACTACTTCCTGCTACCCTTAAAAAACCTTCATGTGGAAACTTTGGGAATATATTATGGAACCCATATTGCAACGCCACATTTGTGGAATCATGTTGGCATGGTCCTTCGTCAACCAGTTCTTGATTTGTTGTGTGTTTTTTTATAGATTTTGGTATGTGTTGTATTTATGATTATCACTGTGTGTTTTGTTTGTGAGTGACCACTTTGTTTTTTTAGTTATGTTGTGAATAAATGTCTTGAGAGTGTAATTTTGTTCTTTTTTTTGCACGTTACAAGCAAGTGTAACCAGGTTCACACACGTTACATTTGCCTAAGGGGTAATCCAGTAATGACGCAAGTTGAGCTAAAATGTAATATGTTTTCTGGGTCCAAACCAACACCCAAAGAAATCCTGTACAATCAGTTGGCTTCGTAATATCGGCCTAAGCAGCTTGCCCCCCAAATAGGAACCTGTAAAATGTAATAATATATAATTTTGACAACACCAAAAAAGGGAAATGAGATTGTTACTGTTAGGTGTTTCTTGTGCCTGTTTTCCTTAAAAATACAACACACAATCTTAGTGACAATAATTGCAAATCCTTGCTGGAAGAGTCTACTTATGTCAGTGTAAACAATCTCAGATTTTGAAACAAGGAATGAGACAGAACGTTAAGTTGAAAATATTAATTTATTTACATTTTGAAAAAATAAAACAAAAAACTAGTTCCTAAGGAGGACCGACATATGGTCAAGGACCACCAGCAGACCGATGATGTTTTCCCGCATACGGCCCACACAGCCGGCTAATTCAGCCCTACGCCTCTGTTCCTCTGTGAATTAGAAAAGTGTGGGGATTAATACATCAATAATGAAACCACATTAAAAAACAAGCCAAAACAAGCAAACCAAAAATGAAAATATTGGGGCACAAAGCATAATTACACCGATAAAACCCAGCCCCCCAAAATGGTCTAGCCCAAAAATACAAGTCCAAAAAACAGATTCCGACAGGTGTGATATGTGTATGGTGAAATCAGCAGTAACAGGTAAAGACAACCCGAAAATTCCCAAAAAGTCTACCAATAAACGCAAAAAAAGGGAACGACACATGATTACATACAAACAGTTTGTGGCGCAAAAAAAAACAAAATAAAAAACATACCGTTCGAAAAAACGGCAGCTCCAGAAGGCACTCCCTCGTCCTCCTCGAAGGTGCCTCCATTCCCCAAAGATTTTGGCGGGGTGATTTCAGATTCCGGGGAGGGGGTAGTTCGAAGAGGGGTGGTTGGAGGAGAGGGGGAATTGGGATGGAGGGGAAGGAGCCTCGAAATATCCGCCACAGGGTCTTGGCAGGCTGGGGAGGAGGGGGGAATATGGGAATTTGGGGTTGTGGAGGGTTGGCTTGGGGTTGGGGAGAGTGGGCGAGAGCGCCGCCTGGGATGACGATGATGCCGTAGTCTTCGCTGTGCCCCTAAAAGATGTGAAACAAAATGTGGTTAGTTTAAACCAAAATCCGAGAAAAACACTATTTTATGACAACACAAATCGGAAAACATGGCCATGCAGATATGAGTACAATGAATAAATAGGACATACATGAAAACATGGCCATGCAGATATGAGTACAATGAATAAATAGGACATACATGAAAACATGGCCATGCAGATATGAGTACAATGAATAAATAGGACATACATGAAAACATGGCCATGCAGATATGAGTACAATGAATAAATAGGACATACATGAAAACATGGCCATGCAGATATGAGTACAATGAATAAATAGGACATTCATGAAAACATGGCCATGCAGAGATGAGTACAATGAATAAATAGGACATACATGAAAACATGGCCATGCAGAGATGAGTACAATTAATAAATAGGACATACATGAAAACATGGCCATGCAGAGATGAGTACAATGAATAAATAGGACATACATGAAAACATGGCCATGCAGATATGAGTACAATGAATAAATAGGACATTCATGAAAACATGGCCATGCAGAGATGAGTACAATGAATAAATAGGACATACATGAAAACATGCACACGCAGTTAGGGCCACAAAGATAAACATGACAACCACAGTCCCTAAAACTTACTTTCAGCGATCTGCATGCGAAAGCATGCCAGCAAGCGGGGCTTCCGCCGTTGCAGGTCCGACCACCTGTGCTCCAGCTGGCCGATCTGGCGGCGTGAGCCGAAGGAGCGCAGGCGGCCACGTACCTCCGCATATGCGGAACGCTTCTCGCGATTGGTGATGGGTGGAGGCTGGCTGGTGATCCGCCTATCCATCACCTCCGTTAGCACCAGCAGCTCGCGCCTGGTGAATGCGGAGGCTCTCATGATGGCAATGGTGTATTTGTTAAAAATCATTTTTAATAAAGACCCGAAAATAATTTTGATTGGCTAATGTATTTGGGTAATTAACAGGACCAATTCTATTGGTTAGTTTATGAGTCATGTGTTCGACAGGGCCAGAAATCTCTTGAGAGTTATGATAGGCTTGATGCAGTGACATGCGTAAGCAAATTTAAATAAAGTAATGAACCCCGGGAAATATGCGGGGATAAAAACAAATAAAACAATTGTTTAATTGGGGCTAACATGTATTTTGACAAATAAAAGCGAATGTTTAAGCCGTACGTATTCTGCGGGTGAACACAAACACGGACAAGATTAAAGTTTATTGCATTGTGTTTAAAAAAAAAAAACAATTAAGCTAATTGATATATTGATTGGCATGATACGATTGAGGGAGGTAGGCAGAATAAACGAGCAGTTAATCGAAATCTGACAGTCCCACTTCCGGTTTGTACTTGTGCGTGCGTTCCCTTCAAGCCATTTCGGGGATGTACGCTCGCTATTTGGCACACTCGTTAGTTAGAGGAGGGGTCGGTTGAGTTTGGGGAGGATGTTTGTCTGCGTTCGAAAATACGAGCGAGTGCTTGAATTTACATATTTTTTTACGTACGCCGAACGTACGAACGGCCACTTGCGTCCGGGTCTGAATGAGGGCCTATGCCCCTTAGATTAACTCTTTGCATTGTGTAGTAATGAGCAGATGAGCAGCTGCCTCGGATACATTCACCCTCATACAAACACCATTGCAGTCAGTAGAACTTAAGTACTGTACCTGTTTGGAATCACACACAAAAGGGCACACAGGAAAACCCCCTTAACCTGTGTACATCTGTGTAGCCAAATGTGTAAGGACTGAAGCGCCCCACTTTTTACGTCCATGCATGCTATAATAACGGTTGGTGCATCCTTACACGCCACTATCGGTCGCCACCAACGACCGATAGCATTATGGCAGGTGCAGTTTCTCCATCTGACCATGGCCTCCTATGATTGTGACGGTGCGCCTGAGAATGCAGTCTCTTATATTGACATGCCACTGACTCTCCCATAACGTGCCCACAGAATGGACCTTTTTTGCTGCATTTCTAGCCACCACCAAGTCACTGATGGTATCAGAAATGTGCCAGGAAAGTGACACCAATCACTTTTATGCCACTTTGCTGATACCTGTACCATCTGAATCAATGGTAACAGCACCTTTGTGCGCACTCTCTGTGTAACACGTTCACCATGGGGGATTTCAGACATTTCCGTGCAGTTGCAAAATGTGGCTCAACTACATTAACATCAGCATTGTGTGCGGATTGTGGTCCCGATTCATTATGAACCGCAACTGCAACATCGCACGCAGTTGGCCGATTGTTGCGTACTGTGCATGCATCACAGTGTGTGAAGGTTACACTGCGATCTCACTGTGATTACGCAGCGCACGGTAAGCCATCGCAGAGTGTGTGACAAGCAGTGAGCCATTGGGGGTGTTGACAGGGGTGTGATCGGAGAAATGCAGGCATGTCTGTCCGTTTGAACGCCCCCGTTACATGGGCGTGCATAAATGACTAAATTAGGCACTGCGATGGCATACGCAGCTTGAGTACTTACCGCATGCAACGAGGTTAGCAATTTGTAAGTAAGGTCAGGGCTGTATATGCACTACGCGGGACTGCAAGGTTTTACGGATGTGAGATGGCGGTAGTTGGCGTCTCTATGCTGGCAATGCGACGGCATTACATTAGCATATTTTCACAGCAAACATGCATGCGATTACGGAGCTGCGATTGCAATAGCGATTCTTAATGAATCAGGCCCTGTGTGCGGCTCTGAATGAGGCCCAGGATTACTAGCTTTGATTCGAATAACAATAAGAAATTTTACCATAATCCTTTTGCAGGTGGTAATATTTGCTGCGTATCTGACCTGCTTAGGAAAGGAAGACATATATACATAAACAAGGGTGCCCCGAAATGAAAGTTACTCTTTCCTCCTCTCATTTCTATGTAACTGCACACTGACTCTGGGGAGCAGCACCAAAACAGCTACCAGACACCACAGGCATTCAACCCCCTACTCAGATGTCAGAAACTAACCAGGTTTTCTCTCAGGGGCAGTGAAAATTTGTGTTAAATGGGAGAAACTGCTTTTGAGGAAGAAAGGTTGCTGCTAGCGTCAGGTAACCCTAAGGGTATATTTACTAAAGTGCGGGTTTATAGAAGAGGAGGTGTTGCCCATAGCAACCAATCAGATTCTACTTATTTATCTAGCACCTTTGAAGATGATAGCTAGAATCTGATTGGTTGCTATGGGCAATATCTCCACTTCTATAAACCTGCACATTAGTGAATATACCCCTGAAGCTGAGTACACACTAGATGATATGTAGTCCGATCCCGCGGATCGGAGTGACTTGTCAGGTACATCGTCTAGTGTGTACCCATGATATGCGCGCTCCCGTGGGTCATTAGCGACATCCCCTGTCAGCCCTACTGCAGGGCCGGTGGGGGATGTCGCTGACGATGTCATGCCGCAGAATGGCGCTCCCTCCCCCCGTTGGAGTGCTGCATCGGTAAATGTGTATGCACTTATTGCATGTCGGGTCCAGTCACCCGCAACTTCGGGCTGGGTACACATTGTCTGATGTGTACCCAGCTGACGAGTCCTACTGCCTTAACCTATTTTTTCAAGGGTGTAACTACAATAGGTGCAGGGAGTGCAACTGCTATGTGGCCCAGAGCTGAGTGGGGTCCACCTCATACTTACATACCCTCCCGATTTGGTCAGGGGCCTCCCGAAAATTGGGTGCTGCTCCCGGCCCCCCGGAAATGTAGGTAAGTCTCCCGGTCCCCGGCGATCCATCTGGCTCGCCGCCTCTCCCCCCGCGAATACAGTATTATCCCCGTCAGCGGGGGGCCCGATGACGCGATTCGCGTCATCATGGCCCCGCCCCCTGCTTCACACTGCCATTTATCTTGGCATTGTGAAGAGGGGACGGGGCCGCGATGACGTGATCGCGTTGTCACGCCCATGCCCCGCCCCCATTGACTAGTCATAGTCCGGATCACGCCCCCTTCTGATGGGACACGCCCCCCTGCTGAGGATGCCCGGCAAACAAGTCGGCAACTCTGGTCCACCTTCAAAGACAAAAAGTTACATGTGCTATACATGTTCACCATTACAAATTTTTGCTATGTGGGCTACAATTAATATATTTAGTTACACCCCTGCCCCTTTTCCTGACCCTGCAGTTATAGATTCCTTAGTCCTGTTACAAAACACTAAGCAGCTGAAAGTGGGCACTCTATCCACAACTGTGATGCTTGATACTTTTGTCCCCTGACAGTGTGCTGAGGCAGAATTCCAAACTGGACAGAGTGGGAATGGTGGTTACTCACCGCAGGATCCAGCAGTGACTCAGACAGTATCAGATGAGGTGAGATCCAAAGAACTGGGTATGAAGGATGGAGAGGCCACAATTGGGGGACCCAATCATTAACCATGTACTGTCCCAGGAAAGAGGAAAAAGAGTAATGTCCATAAGGAACTATGGCCCTCATTCAGAGCCGTACGCTCTGAGCAGAGCGCACGCTCTGAATGAGGGCCGGGCTCCATTTTCATGGAGCGTCCTCCTGGACGCTCGTATAGCTGTGGGTCACCACCCACAGGCTATACGAGCGTGCTTTGTGATGGCTGCGATGGTCGAGACCATCGCGACCATCGAAATTGCGAGCCGGAGCCTGCGGTTGAGGTTTTCAACCGCAAGCTCCGGAGTGATTTTGGCTCTATCAGAGCCAAAATCACTCCCACTGACATCACTAGTGATGTCAGTGGGCCGGCTTCTGACGGGAGGCGTTCCCGTGGGAACGCCCCCGTCAGGGAGGCACGCCCCCGGCATGCCCACCAAAGGGGGCGTGCTGTCAATCAACATTGACAGCACGCCCCCTTTGATCGGACACAACGAGCGAAGGACTTTCCTTCGCTCGTCGCGTCTGGCGCATGCGCACGACGGAGCTCCCTCCGTCGTGCGCATGCTCAGTGCATAACATCGACCCACTTGCGAGCGGACAGCCGCTCGCGAGTGGGTCTGAATCAGGCCCTATGGGCCTTATTCAGAAATGTACGCATTTCTGATGGTGAGAGATCTGCACATCTACTGAGAACGCCTCTGCTCTGTCACACACTGACAAATCTCTAAACTGCCTGTAGTTGAAAAAAAAGAAACCACTCATACAACAATGCAACCGTATTTGGAACATCTACAAAATGGAGTGTATGATTAGTCTTCAAAATAATAATGTGAAACATTTCCGCAAGATTTAGGGACATGTTTAACATTATACTTACTTAACCTTCATACTTATATTTCTACCATCTATTTACCTCATGAGATGGGGGTTTCCACAGCCAGGTGCATTCCTCCACTCTCCTTCCTGCCATCCCCTGTACCCCTCTTCCCTTCCCTTTCTTTAGGGATAAATTCCAACCATATCTGCAAACTTTAAATACAACAATGACAGAAAAGTGTTTATACAAGTGTGTTTAATGATGTTTTTATAATACAATTGTTGTAATTGCAGTTGTTCCATAAAGTTAGAAGTGTTCTGTCTCAAACACAGGATTTTTCCCTCAGGCGTAAAGCGTTCCCTTGCTTGGTCTGCGCTTTATTGGTTCTCACTGTAAAATAAAATATTTGAAACAAAAGTAAATAAAGAGAATGGAAAAATAAATGCATTGAGGTGACTACGTATTTGAACACAGGTAGCTAGTACAAAGCAACATTTACTACACAACAGACAAAATATATTCAGAAGTCATGCAAACTCTGCTCACAGTTATAAAAGCAGAGAAAATGCTTCTTACATCTGTAATTATAGTCACCGTGCTTGGTGCCCAACTGTGGGTGTTTATTCGTAATTGTGGGCTGTTCAGGGATGAGTGTACACAGAGATCTTCTGATGTCATATGGATCTCATGTACCAAGGACAGGGCTGCTGCAAGTCCGCACTGAGGGATTCAGAGGTGGACTCTAATGCCGCTGTGACTGCGACTTTTTCCGCAGCATGACTGTGTCTTTAAACTAATGCCGCAGCCAATGGAATTTATACAGAGACGCCCTCCGGCTGCACCACTAATCCTCTGCTTAGCATACAAAGAAGCACCATCGGTCGCACCATCGAAACTTGCACCAGCACTATGGAGGAGCAGAATGCCTGCCTGAACATGGCCGCCAGAACCAGTGCAACTGCAGAAAAAGACGCATTTGCTAACAGTGACACACCCATGTCTGGTAAGCCACCCCCTATTACCACCCAGGAACGCCCACTGACATTCCCTCTGCATCCAAATTCATTCTGCATCCCCCAGCAGTAACCCTCAGGATGCATGCGCAGTGCGACTCAGACGCATACGCAGACTTAAAACATTGGCCAATTGCATCCGTCATTACCACTGCGTCCACCTCTGAGTCAGACACTGAGGGTGAGATCAGCTACTTACAAAAGGAGGTTGACAGAACTGGTGCGGCCACATAGACGCGACTCTGCATACAGTTATTTCTATAACTGCAATGTGACTGCATCTGCCGCCGACTTACGTACAACTCTGAATTAAGCCTTTGCATTTAACCGGCCATAAACTATTGGAGACTTGGGAGTCAATCCAATTAGGTGCGAGTTTGTTTCATGAAACTCGCAGACTGCGCACCAGAGAATTCTCCAATCCAATTGCGAATTATCAGCCACATGCAATCTGAGAGAAGTGAAAAATGGGGTGACCTTCCTGGACCTAAAAATTACATGTAATTATTGGACTATTTAGCTAATTGGAAACTTCCAGTCATCGCCGGGGGGGGGGGGGGGGGGGGGGGGATGTCCAAGGTGCTCTGCACAGTGTCCCAACAATTTAACCTTAAAAAAAGAGATTTTCCCTTCCATCTCTCACCCTCAGGGTGAACGGAAATATGCGAGTTTACTGGTTCAATTCGAGTTGCTAATTGTATTGCAAAGTGAATTTGCCATGCGACTTTGCAGAGAAAATGGCGAGTAGCACCTCGCATTTCGCAACTTGCACCTAATTGGATTGACCCCCAAATGTCTGATAGTTAGAAGCTAATTTAAAGATCAGAACTAATATATTTTTTTTAGAATAAATATTTTTGAAATGCTGAATTATTTAAATCCAGATCCCTTTCTTAACCTACAGAAAAGCAAATAATATCACACATCACACACATCACCAAATATATATATCTGCACAGAGCCCTGTAACTTACTGCCTGCATTTGCAGAACGGGCCTTTGCATGATTGCTCTTAGTACCTCCTAAGTTGCGGCATGATTGGGCAACACTGACAGTCTTACAAAATGGGGGCATATTGCCCCCATTTTGTAGGCGTGCGGAGGCCAGGGTCTGGCCCTGGCTGAGCTACCATACAATGCTGTGTCTTCAGACGCAGCACTTGGATCTGCGATGCCGACATGAGGCGTCTTTTTTCTTCAGACGCCCCCCTGCTGCATTAGTATATTTTAGCACCGCTGCTGTGTCGAAAAAGGAATGGCATTGTATTGCCGAAGGCTGTATAGCTGCCGGTTCAAATCCCGACAGCGGCTGGCCGAAGGGAGGAAATCCCGACAGTGGAGGTAAGTACAGCTAACCCTCCCCACTCCCACCCCTAACCCTCAATTAGGGGTGCCTAACCCTACCCTTCCCCCTTAGTTCCTAACCCCAACCTACCCCCGTTAGTGCCTAAACCTAACCCCCCCTTCCCCGCACCCTAAACTTAACCTTCCCGGGGGGGGGGATGCCTTACCCAAACCTCCCCCCGGGGGTTCCTAACCCTAATGCCCCCTTCCCCTAGCCTAACCCTAACCCTCCATGGGGGGTGCCTAACCCTAAGTCCCATGGGGTGCCCAAAACCTAACACTCCCCCCCTCCCGCGGCTAAGAGGATGGGTGCCCGTACTTACCTTGTTCAGACCCGCGTCGTTCTGCATTCCGGCGTCGGGATTATGACAAGCGTTGGTATCTTGACGCCTGTTTTAAATCCGTAGTCAGCATTCCGGTCACAGAACTACATCCCATCCAAAGACATTGCAGCGATGTTTATGGTGTACAACTCTGAATCAGGCCAACTATCAAATTATTTGGCCGATCAGCCGATAATTGGCTGATGGGCCCATAATTGGACGTTGTGTATGCAGAAGTGAAGCCAATAAACGGCTTGAAATGCTCTTGCAACAGTCAGATTGGGAGTTTGGAATCTGGTGTGCTGCACACACTATCTCGTTCCCAACCTCTAGTTCCCGTTGGAGAGATCACAAGGAAATACACATACTGAGCTAGAATTTGCTCAGGGTGTACGTGTGCACACTGATCCAATAATTGCTCGGTTGAATCGGAGCATTATCGGATTAGCAGCATTTATGTGATAATTGGTGGTTTTGAAACTGGAATGTAAAATATCAATAATATTAATTCAAAATATGCCTGGTTTTAATGGGTCATTCATCACCACTTTATTTATACAAGAGCTAGCGAAAATTAACATTTTCACCTACTTTTCTATAAATTAAGTATCAGTCCTATTCATTATAAAGGTAATGCTGGAGGATTTATTTTCTTTAATATGTTCTTCAACATTGGCCCACTAGTGTAGGGGTGGGCACAATATGTCTTGCGGGCCATATGTGGCCCACCAAATCATTGGTACCGGCCCATGTCCTATTGCTCTTACACAGTCTACATGTGACCTGCTGCACTGGGATGGCTGCATTGTGGGAGCAGATGCAGGTCCTATATAAATTAAAAGTCTGCTAATTGAATTGCACCCCAAGGGGTCTATTCATCAATACTTAATTTATACAAATGTAAGTAAAAATTAAAATTTTCACATACTTTTGTATAAATTAAGAATTGGAGCTATTCATTACATAGGTAATGCAGGAGATATCTCCTGCTTACCTTTCAGCCCCTGACCTGGCCCCTGTCCCCTAAATTCATCAAGCTCTGAAAATACAATATTTTCAGAGCTTGACTGCGGAAACATTCGCCATCGTACTGATGGGAAGGAGTCTCGTGTTGTGAAGAGGGAGCCATTTGGATTCCTCCGCCTCTGCCAGGTTCTTTCCACCGAACATCGGGGCTTTGTGCGCCAGTGTGAACCCCAGTTCATGCAGGTGCACTAGCACTGCAGAGTCAGACTCGTGTAAAGACATTCTTGGGAACAGCTGATCTTCGGATCAGCTGTCTTCACGCCGAAGCAGTGATGAATTGCTCTGGCGCTCTCGGCGAGATAGAATGTGAATTATCGGGTGCCGTCCAACCCCCGATAAGTAACATAATGAATAGGCCCCTAAGTGTCTGCAATCACAAGATGTCACTCTTTCAAAGGTTATTTGGTTATAGGGGTCTACAGTATGTACTAAGCCGTGAAGAGAGATAAAGTGGATGGAGATAAAGTACCAATCAGCTCCTAACTGTCATTTTTCAAACACAGCCTGTGACTTGGCAGTCAGGAGCTGATTGGCTGGTACTTTATCTCCGCTCACTTTATCTCCATCCAAGGTTTAGTAAATAGACTCCATAGTTTCCATTTGAATTGGCTGAATGTTGATCTTTCATTTCTTGTCACAACATATAAATTACTATTATACGAGTTACATGTCTCTCAATTTTGTCCTCTTGACTCCAAGTTACTCCACATACATTTATCTAGAGCATCTATGCATAAATACGGTACCTGAGTTGTGGCCAGTGGGTGTTACTCCCTGAGGGGTGTGTGGCACTGTAATGATATCCATAGTTGGGAGAGATTTTTCATATCCCCGGAATTTGGAATTTCCTATGGAATTTAAACAAAGGTAATTATCAAAAATGTCAAATGAATTCTTTACATATGGTATTGTGACCATACCACACCTCCAGCAGCTACCAATGGCGGCTAATGGTGGCTGGTAGTAGTGGGGATGAGGTTCTGGGGAGGTGCCACAGCCATATAGAGTTTATACAAAGGCAATGCACCCGCCATGGCATCCAGGCCTGCCAGATGTCTCACTAGCCCTGCCTGTAAACAGTTCTACCATACAGTAGCCATATACACTTTAGACACCAAAATATATAATTGTTATAATACTACCTTATGTGTAGAGTGTCTTCCAAATTATATTGTAAGCTCTTTTGATCAGGGCCATCTTAACCTTCTGTGTCATGACATGGAAAGTAATGCATTGTATATCCCTTCATCGTATGTAGCTACAAACTATGTTGTGCTTTTTAAATAAAGGATAAAAATAATAACCTTTGGAGGGTTTATTTTCTGTAATATGTTCTTCAACATAGACCCACTAATGCAGGGGTGGGAAATATATGTCTCGCTGGGCATATGTGGCCCATCAAATGATTGTCCCATGTCCTATTGCCCTTACAAAGTCTACATGTGGTCTGCTGCGCTGGGATGGCTGCATGGTGACAGATGCAGATCATATATCCATGTCTTGAATGGGCAATGTGTTGTCACTTAGTGCACAGTCACGCAGCCTTTAGCTTTGCACATGTGCAGCCCCGCCTCCCAGCTTTCTCTATTGGCCCTTATCTCCCAGCTACAGGGGTCTATTTACTGAGCAGTGTTAGGAGACAGACTGATCTATTTACTAAGCAGTGTTAGGTAGACAGAGTGAAAAGTGATAAGAAAGTGATAAGGTGCCAGTCAATTAGCTCCTAACTGTCATCTCACAGGCTGCGTTTGAAAAATGACAGTTGGGAGTTGATTGGCTGGCACCTTATCACTTTATTATCACTTTTCACTCTGTCTCCTAACACTGCTTAGTAAATAGACCCCTCAGTGTGACTGACTGGCTTTCTCTGAGCTCCACAGGATCATGATCCAGACTATTTCGGGTTGATGTATTTGCCCATAGCAACCAATCAGCATCCAGGTAACATTCCTCAAGTACATTCTATAAAATGATAGGTAGAAGCTGATTGGTTGCTATGGGCAACTTCTGCACTTGGACACTTCTCCACTTTTTTCACTACTTGGTACACCAACCCCATATTTGTCACAGCACAGGTGTTTCTCTGTTTAAAACAGATTCTCTGGCAGTTGTTTGTGTTGCGATGATTGGCACTCCATTTTGTTATGTCTCATTTTATCCTAAGTTGTGAATCGCATGGGCTCCTGTAGAATCTCTTCAGTGCAGACCTTGCAACCAATTAAGTAAACTTATGTCCTTGAGGGCTCTATTAATTAACATTATTTTGACTAAAATAAAGTGAAAAGGGGTGTTTTCACACCCTTTTCACATTATTTTAGTATCACCTATAGTTGTAGAATTTGTAAAATTCTACTCCAACCCCTAAGTATCACTTATTTTTAGTAATCAGATCGCATTTCTCATAATTGTAATGAAAAATGTGATCTGTCTGGTAGTTACTAAAAGTAAATTGTGAAAAAAATACCTAGGGAGGCCCTGTGATAATAACGCCACCTGGAGGTAGCGTTATCCAGGGTCTCCCCCGGTTACCGGACTCATACTCTGCTCTAACAGGGAGAGCAGAGCCGGAAGTCGGTCCCAGTAATCAGCTGTGTGGTCTAAACAGACCGCAAGCTGATTCACTGCAAAAAAAAAATCTAAAAAAATAGTTAAAAAAAAAATTAACTTACCTGACTCCAGGGACCGTTGGTCGGGGCTCCTTGTGATGTCCTCCCTCCGGTCAGCTGGTCTCCCATGCTGCACTGCGGCCCGGTCATCAGGTGATCGGGTCCCAGTGCAGTATGGGATATCACCTGACCGGAGGCATGGAGGACTTCACCGGAGGCCGGATAATGCAGGTAAGTGTAATTAAGGGAGGGAAGGGGGTCGCGGGGGTGGGGCTTAGCGCCAGGGGGTGGGGCCGGGAGGGGATAGCAGCGGCAGCCGGTCGGCGCATGCGCGGGCACTTTGTCACAGTATTTTTTCCGAAAATACCGTGACTAGTGTGCGGAGGGGATTCGCAGAGACAGAGCTTTATTGCAAGGGATTTGTAGTAAATCCCTTTGATATTGCCTGAATTCGCAATGTGAATTCAGTCGTTAATATTACACTACAATCTGCATTCAATATGTGGATTGTAGTAAATAGAGCCCTGAGTCCCATGTGGGCATTGTGTAAGTCACTGGGAAAATGGTGTGGCCGCCATCCCCCCCCCCCCCCCCGAGATTTGAGCATACAGCGTACATAAATCACTGAAGACATGGCAAAGACGCCATGTTCCCAGAGATCCACACATGCGCAGTAGACTCTGGCACAGTACCAGAGATTACTCGTCTCTGTGCCACGGACAGAGGAGGGGGGGGCCGCATGGAGGTTGCACACGTGCCCCATCCTCTCAATCCACCACTATCCATAGGGCAAGAATTTGCATCTACACTTGCAGAAAGTAATATAACTACATAAGTTACTTCCTGCCACACAGTGAGTCCACAGGTGCAGTGGTAAATATGTGCTGGAAGATTTTCGCCTCTCTCCAGGTCCCCCTCTCTTACTGTAAATCAATTCCTCTTCATGTAATCTCCCCATAGGACGAGTAAATTATAGGTTGTTCCTTACCATGCTTGGAGTGAATTGGTGGTAATGGAGCATCCATCCTGCCCCTGTAGATCTTCCCATCTGAGCCACGTATATTGCCTTCCACCTGCTGGTGCTGGTTAGAGAACAAAATAAAGAAAAGTATAAAGTATAGTATACAGTAGTATTGAAGGTGTGGGCAGTAGAGAGATGTGAGTAGGATAACACAAGTTATGGGGAATATATAGCAGCAGCCAGCAACTCTAGTTTATGATGCAGTAGATAAGAGATGCACTACAAACAGGGTAAGAGAGTACATATAGGGGCCTATTCATCATCGAAGGCCATATGGCCTCCGATGATGAAGTTTAGAACTCGCTGCGAGGGATACTTTAGTATCCAACTTGCAGCGGGGGAAGCCTGACACCGGAGCAATTCATCATTGCTCCAGTGAGGGGACAACTGCTCCGAAAAGCAGTTGTCCCCATGGAAAGTAAAGCAGCTATTTCTGTAGTTGCGTTACTTACCTGCTCCCCCTTTGCCTGGCAACGCATGCGTGACCTCGGGTCAAGCATGCGCACAGCCGCTGGGGAGCTGGTGAGGAGGCGGTAGAGGGATCCCTCTTCGCATCCCCAGAACCCATTTTCGTAGTTTGCTGCCGAGAACAAGAGCCATCACCAGACTTGTATCTTGTAGCCCCGCTGCTTCCTATGGAAAGGAGCAGGTCTGGATCCAGGGGTCGGAGCACCCTGTGCTGACTCTTCAGAGGGCGCCCTTACTTCGCCCATGGTGATGCCGCGCATGACCGAAAATGGGGGTGTGGCAGCATCCATTCAGACTCCGGGGTTCGCCACTGCCGCACAGCTGTGGCGGTGGGGGTCCCCAACCTCCCGATTTGACCACCCGTGGGCCACTTCGGCGCACGGGTGGAACAGCGAGACAGTACTGACCCGCTGAACTCAGGATGTTGGGGAGGGGTGCGCCCTCTATGGGTGGCGCCACTGTGTGACCGCACTGGTCGAACACCCCTAGAGCCGGCCCTGGGAAGGAGTTCCGAGGATGCGAAGAGGGATCCAATCAGATCCCTCCGCTGCCTCCTCACTACCTCCCCGGCAGCTTTGCGCATGTGTGACCCGAGGTCACGTTTGCGTAGCCGGGCCGACAGGGAGGAGGCAAGTAACTCAGCTACATCTGTAGCTGCGATACTAACCGAGGGGACAGCTGCTTTTCGGAGCAGTGGTCCCCTACCAGCAATGATGAACTGCTCCGGTGTCAAGATTCCCCCGCTGCGAGTTGGATACTTAAGTATCCCTCGCAGCGAGTGCAGTACTTCATATCAGAGGCCGTACGGCCTTCAATGATGAATACTAGGCCCCTATATCTTTGTTATTTCAGGCATGCCTCCTTTTTCTTACCTTCAGGCCAGACATCACATTTTCTAGTTGGGCAGATGGAGTGATGCCCTGCAGCTTGGCATAACGCTGGAAGACGGTTAGAGTGTGGCGGCCGCCACAGCTCCTGGGGACTGTCATATGTCCGTTATCAGTTCGCTCAGGAATGCTGTCACTAATAAATAAAAATACACAGAGGATGAAACCAGTCCCTGCAGTATGTGGTCATGAGGTCAACACTCTATGGGGGGTATTCAATTCAGGAGTGAAAAGTCCGTGCTGGACTTTTCGCTCCACATCAGAGGTTTGACGGGGATAAAGTATCGGGCGCGTGCCCGCTTTATCCCCATATTCAATTAGGAAGCAGCGAAAACGGGAGCCAGAGGAAAGGACATAAGGAATCACTATGTGTACCCTCATTTATGCGTGCTTTAGGAAGTAGGGATTTGTAATAGCCACAGCAGGTGCATAAATACAGTTTAAGAAGGAGTGAAGAATAGCACTTAGAGATTATTTTTTATTTTATTTTTTAAACTATTTCAATCAAATTTGGAGTACATGAAAATGTGTGCAAGCATACTTTTAAGTCCCTAAAGTTCTTTTTAAAAATTCTGCAAAAAATGCACTTGCCGCTACTACCCGCAATGAAGAAAACACCTGCCGCATACCTCTGGAATTAATGTCGGTACTTTAGGAGTTTGTCCCTTTTTGTTTTCTTTTTCACCCCTAAATTAAACTTAATTTTTTGGGGTGTCCCAATTTTTTTTTTTTTTACTTTTTTTGACATAGATTATTTTTAGGGGTCACTCCCAAGGGTCCAGGCTATTTATTTTAAGCTTGCACCCCTAAACCCCAATTCTGCACTTTTTTTCGCCATTTAAACATGGTGAAAAGTTATCCCCATTTTTTTTGCACCTGCGAAAAGTCTTTGAAATTGAATACGGGAATAATGAAAATTGGCGAAAATTACATCGATGATAAATTATCGCCGATAATGAGTTTTCGCTTCAAATTGAATACTGCCCTATGTCTACTACAGTGAGTATGTCGACCTCACAATTACGGCTCTGGGATCCTGACACTGGTGTAATGCTACTACAGCATTATTTACCCATTTGTGTGTTAGAACTTTAAATAGGTCACTCACTGTAATAAGTATCCGACACAATGGTGGAAAAGTAAAACTGTGTTTAGTGAACCTCCCCAATGTACATCTATGGCTTCCCATACCCTCTTCATTCTCTCTCGTACTTCTACCCAGCCCTTTATGTGACTCTGGGCCTGATTCAGATAAGTACACAAATTTGTACCCAGCGGATGCATGAAAATATGCAAATGTCATAGCCGCCATCATTTGTATTCAGACGCCCACCAGCGGCTTCAAAAACCAAACAACTGTGTACAAAGTCGCAGCATCGGACACAGATCAGTCCATTATTACATTTCTAAGTAACCCTATGGTCGCGCAGATTGACCACCATAACTGAGACACCGGAGCTATTTCTTCTGCCTACTGGATCATAGTCGCAGGCACGACCCAAAAACATTTGCAACACGTCTTCCTTTTTGTCGCCACCCATCCAGAAACGGTCCCTGTCTGTCAATCGCTTTGCAAATAAATCGTCACTGTAAGTGATGATGGTAATGAAACTTGACGCATGCACAGTGAGACTCAGACACATGCGCAGACCACAGATAAACTCTCAACTACGTTCTCATCGGCATTGTGCCCATCTACGTTCTCATCGGCATTGTGCCTATCTCCAGATCAGGTAATTTGTCTCATTGTTATGTATTTTAATTTCCATGATCTTTTTTTCTCATTTCCTCTAACTTCACTTTTCCAGTTCACTACATAGTTCTCCCCTTTCTGTGGCATGGTAATACATAGACTCTGTGCTCCCGGTCTCCTCTCTCACCTGATGTTACTGAGCTGCAGATTAATCTTGCTGGTTTTATGCACCCTCAGGTTATGGATTTCTGATCTTTGTCTCAATCCTGGGACGCAATGTTTTTGTATCAGTTCCTGCTAAAAGAATCAGTATGTGAGTAAAACACACAATTGGATGGTTGAAATTCAAAGCCCACTAATAAATAGCAGGAAGAAGGGATTGGTAAAGCAGAAGAGACTACATAAAGGAAGAGTAAAGTGGGCCGGAACTGCGTTCCATCAGTAGTATTTGGAGAGGGAACACGTTCTGCCTGTGCTGGCCCACTTCACGCGGCCTCAGTTTCTTTTTCCAAGGTCACTGCAGTGCTGCTGCGGATGCCATACTAAACATCATGCGGCCACACATATCAATAGATGCTGTGTGCAGTCGATGCTAAAGTGACAGACTTGGCCCAGCCCCGCCTCCCCCTCCTATGGCACAGGTGGGAATGACACACAGTGACGCCACTAGGCGACATCTGTCGAATTCCCAGAGTACAAAGAAGGAGAGGACCCATGTGGACACTGACGTTGTTTGTGTTGTGTGACTGCATTCACTGCACAAGCACTACAGACCCAGGCAGGTGACAATGGACACAACAGGACTCCAGGCTGTGACCAGTCACCAGGTACAAGTCATTTCATTACGCTGAGTAGCTGTAGGGACACAGGTGGGTATGCTGTGGAGAGACACAGGTGGGGTGAGTTGTGGGGAGACACAGATGGGGTGAGCTGTGGGCAAACACAGGTGGGGTGAGCTGTGGAGAGACACAGGTGGGGTGAGCTGTGGAGAGACACAGATGGGGTGAGCTGTGGAGACGGAAGATGGTGCTGGAGTGATGCGGGGGTGATGCTGGTGAGACACAGGGGGGGTTTGTGATAAAGAGACACAATGGGGGCTTGTGTTGGATAGATGCAGGGGGGGAAAATGCAGCAGGAATAATGTTGGTAAGACACAAGTGGTGATGATACTGAAGAGACGCAAGTTGTTGCTAAAGAGTCGCAAAGGGAGGTTGGTGTTTGAGAGACGCAGCGGGGATGAAGTTGGTGAGACACAGTATGATGGTGCTGAAGAGATGCAGAGGGAATGGTAGTGAAGTGACATAGCAGCAGATAATGCTGATAGACGCAGTGGGGTTTAAGTGGTAGAAACTAGAGACGCAGGGGGGATGGCAGTAGAGAGATGTAGAAAATGTATTTTACACTATCAAAACCCTTAAAGTTTCTGGGGGCCTAAGTGGCCCCAGGGTCCTGGCCATTCACTTTAAATTTTTCTATACACAACAGTGTGTGTACGTGCTATTATCCCAGTCATATTGAGGTACTTCACTTATTTGTGTTTCCAATGTGTGTTTCCATACCAATATAATTTAAAGAACAGTTTCCAAGAGACAGATCTTTTTTATTTGCTCCTGGTACCATCAGAATTAGTTCCGCCTCTGCCAAGACACCATCTCATAGCAGCTCCACCTAATGTGTGTGTATGTGTGTGTGGGGTGGGGGGGGCCGCAGTGCAGGACATGAGTTCCACCACCCCTCTTTAAGCCCTGGGCGTATTAATATAGAAGTGGGCAGTCTCCACAATCACTCTGCGATGGGTCTACGTGGTCACTGCAATCGCAGTCCCGAACGCAGTGACTGGTTCGTGCACTCGCACACATGCGCAGAATGCAACAATCGGCCGATTGCGTGTGTATTAGCAACTGTGTTCCTTGCTGAATCAGGCCCAGAGTCAATGCCACATAACCGAACCAATTCTATTCCACGCGAAGTGAATAGCGCCGGGAATCAGCTCCAGGAGCTATACAATTCACTTGCGCTGCTAAGCCCGACTAAGGATTTCTTCTCGCATCCCTCCGGGGATGCGAGCGGAAATCCAACAAAAGTCCAGACGCGATGCTGTTTTCTGCCCTTAGCGCCGTGAAAACAGCATCGCGCCGGCAAGCTTAGTCGAATGCCTGTTCTCGCGCCTAAACACCTTGTTTAAGGTGTGAGAACGAGCCTTCCCCGGCCTAACTTCGCGCAGCATTGAATAGCTCCGGGAACTCATTCCCGGCGCTGTTCACTTCGCGTTTAATTGAATCGTGCCCACAGTGCTTATATGTCTCCCTGCAGTTTATCTGGACAACATAATAGTGATCTGGTGGGCACTAGAAGAAGCACTATATCTATATGAATAACGGAGGGCTCGAATGAGCCAGGAGTGGCTTAAACCAGAAGGCCACAGTTTAGGAGTGTGGCTGTTGCAGAGTATAGTGTTGGGTTGGAGGCTTTAGGCCTCTTTCCTGAAGAAAATTTGCCCGCCCGCCCTTCCCTAGTGGTTATTTGTTGTTAGCTATTGTTTTGGGCGTCAAAGTATGGCTTATCATCAGCCCGGGTGCAGCTGATGTATTGGGTGCACTCACCTTCTAGTAATTGTGGAAGAATACTGTACCACCTTTACGGGGGCAGTATGGCCATCTCCGGATGGGATTGTTTAAGGTTTGTGCTTAGTACACTAGTGTTTGGTTTTTACATCCACTGGGCAGACACCACCCACAATGCAATGTTTGGTTGTTTGGTTTGCATTGTTGAGCTGCTGTGTGTAGGGGCCGTACTTTCTAGCCACCATACAATATTTTAAAATTAAAATGAAATTCTTCAAATAAATAGCTGACCTGTTTTAAATCCATTTACTGTCTCTGTGTGTTTATTTTAGATAAGTTTGGATTATGTATGATGATCACACACCCACGACACACCTCAGCCGTTACCAGGTTTAATACTCGTTAGATGGGCACCAAATGTATACTATACTTATAAGCCCATGAGTACAAGGCCAAAAGCAAACCTGCCAGCTCTGAAGGAAAGTATGCTATATTGGTACAGATGTTTCATCCATCAGACCAACATTATATACAAAGCAGCACAGACAGGGCTAGATGAGGACTACAAGGGTCATATAGCAGCTCAGACAGGGCTAGATGATTTGTATAAGGGCTACAAGGGTCATATATACATAGCAATGTAGGGGAGATGGAGATGGAGCATGGAAGTCAGCTTCAACACTCAAATGCATTAATTACACCAGTACTGATTTTACAGTTGTCTGCACTATATATAATATATAACTCAGATTACTGATTGCATATACATAGTATGTAGCTAAGCTAAGGGGGAGTGTGCTTCGCGGCAGATGTCTTTTTTGATCCCAGTGCGTGTCACCTAGCGAAATGTCAGCTTTTGACAAAAAATGCTAATTTGAACTGCAGGAGGGAGGGGCTAGGGAATAATATTGGAAGTACACAAATGTTTTTCTTACCCTACAGACTGTATCATCACTGGCATGATGTTTCTCCATCAGGCATATGTCTTCTACTGGAGCTATGTCCACACATTGTGCCTCTGTTCTTACCTCCTCCACCTTAGCCGACCCTGTTGCTGGCTTGTACATATTCCAGTCCTCGGGAATTTCCACCTTCTCATCTTCAATATTTAAGTGTTTGAGTATGGCATGTAGAAGGGTGTGCAGAGCCCTGCAATTAACCACCCCAATGTCTGGATTCTCTATGGCCATATTGGCCAGATCCAGAAGGGTGGCAACCCTTGCCATACTCACCTATCCAATGTAAATCTATATTAGGTGTTGGTATATAGTTTACAATTAGTCATATTATAACCTCTATATAAAAAATGATGCACTTTCTAGAAAATTAGAGCCTGTTCAAGAAATACCTCCTAGTACTCTCCTTGCTCAAACAGCTCTGTAACACAAGTCCCATGAGCTCATAACCAGCCTCTGACCTCTACTTGTGACATCACAAACAGCTGTTCAGTGGGGGAGGGGCTAGTGTCAGTTGCTAGGCAGAAGCATGGTACAATATTAAAGAGACATTGGGGGAGATATACAACACCTTGGAGAGAGATTAAGTACCAACCAATCAGCTCCTGTCAGTTTACAGGATGTAGAGCTTGATGTAGCAAGCAGTGATAAGAGTGGAGAAGTGGATCAGTGGTCCATAGCAACCAATTAGCTTTGAGGAAGAATTTATCAAGTACTTTATATAAAATGATATGTAGATGCTGATTGGTTACTATGGGCAACTTATCTACTTCTCCATTCTTTTCACTGCTTGATACATCAAGGTAGGAGCTGATTGGTTGGTACTTTATTTATCTCCAATTTATTACTCTCCAAGGCTTAGTACATCTTCCACATTTACAGAATTTTCATGACAATTGTCTCTCCTTATCTTATGGTTAGGCTTCCCATAATATCTCCTAAATACAAGACACCTATGATTTACAGATGTGTCCTCATACATCTAGCCTCCCTGCGCGCTAAACAGCCCTTCTAGTCTTGCTGTAGCAGGGCTGAGTGTACCAGTGCGGTCACTCACCCTGCTACTAGGCATCCTCACCCTCCACGCCTGGATGGTGGGGGTGCCTTGGGGCAGCGGGAGCCCCAGGCATCAGAGTGGGGTGGGATCCGGAGAGATCCCAGCCACGTTCGAGCGTGTGGCGGGGCCCATCCGCAAGCTGGCCGGCGGGTTAGGATCGGTCGTGATCCCACCCCCCATCCGGCGCAGCGGGCGTGGACGTAGCGGCGGATTGCCGCCGCTACTCCACGGGCATGATGGCAAGTCTGAATCCTGGTGGATTCAGACTCAGCCAATCAGCACGTGCCCCTTTGAATGTGGCACCGACTGTGAACCAATCAGGGCTCACAGATCGGCAGCCAGCAGGGGATGGCCACGGCGAGCCAATCGTAGCTCGCTGCGTCATCACCCCGCCCCCTGGCGTCGGCTTGAATTAGCTGGCGTGAGGAGAGGACGGGGAGTGCGACGGCCGGGATGGAGCGATGAAGAGCTCCCGAAGATAGGAGACGGAAGACAACGGAAGTCCCGCAGGGCGGCGGCCATCGAAAAAGAGCTCGCCCAGGCCGCCGCCCGCCGGGCGAAGAGCTGCAGACCGGCGCCCACCAGGAGTGAAGACGGAGAAGGCACCGGAGGCCCTGGGGCAGCAGTGTGCGACGCAAAAGAGCTAGCCCCGGCCACTGCTGGCCAGGTGAAGACTGCAGGAAGCCCGGAGGTGGCGGACGTTGTTCCACCTCCGGTGAAGACCACGCGGAGGCTGGGCCAGGCTCGGCTCCGCCGGAGGCCCCAGGATTGGTAAGTCCCTCACCCCTCCCTAGACCACCAGGGTTCGGCGCTAGGCCGTGGGTCATTGTAATTCGGCGCTAGGCCGTGCCTCATTGTAGTTCGGTGCTAGGCCGTGGGTCATTGTAATTCGGCGCTAGGCCGTGTCTCATTGTAGTTCGGCGCTAGGCCGTGGGTCATTGTAATTCGGTGCTAGGCCGTGGGTCATTGTAATTCGGCGCTAGGCCGTGTCTCATTGTAGTTCGGCGCTAGGCCGTGGGTCATTGTAATTCGGCGCTAGGCCGTGTCTCATTGTAGTTCGGCGCTAGGCCGTGGGTCATTGTAATTCGGCGCTAGGCCGTGTCTCTTTGTAATTCGGCGCTAGGCCGTGGGTCATTGTAATTCGGCGCTAGGCCGTGTCGATGGTAATTTGGCGCTAGGCCGTGTTGCATGGTAATTCGGTGCTAGGCTGTGTCTCATGGTAAGTCGGCGCTAGGCCGTGGGGTATGTTAATTCGGCACCAGGCCGTGGTCACTGTGAGTCTGTGTTAGGCCATAGGAGTTGTTGCTGTCGGCGTTAGGCCGTGATCTTTGTAGTTCGGCGCTAGGCCTTGGACAAGGGACAGTCAGGCTAGGCCACAGGTACGCAAGGGCAGAAGGCCCTAGAAGCATCGTGAAAATTGGTCAGGCGGTCAGGCCCCCATCAAAGGTAGACCGGGCTGGGACCAGGATGATCCCCCCCTCAGTCAGGCCCCCATTAAAGGTAGGCTGTTGGTAAGTCGCTGTATCTCCCACAGTCAGGCCCCCATTAAAGGTAGGCAGTGGTAAGGTATCTGTTATTGTATCGGGTCCTGTGCGGGGCTCTTGCTGTTGTGTTCATCTACAGGTGCTGAGATCAGGACTCGTCCAGCAAAGGGACAAGATTATTTTCGGTGAGCGTAATTGTTTTGTGTGCTGTTTGTGTTGTTTGTCACCCAACTTCCCTTTTCCCTGTCGGGCGTTTTTGTACTTGGCACGTAGGTGTAGCCAGTCTGAGGCCTAAAGTGCCAATGATGACCATCCACTGATCCCAGTGGAGGTCACCCCGCCTTAGCACCTTGTTCTTTTCCAGGGCCAGGAGTGGAAACCCAGTTCGCGACTGTCCGCGTCTGACCTGTGTTCCAGGACCGTCGACGGGAGCGCCCTCGGCGGCCTGAAGGTGAGAGTCTGGGAGTCAGGAGGTAAGTGTCCGAGTCCACCGGCACCGCAGCCGAGGTTTCACACACACAGTTCAGGGTGACCCCCCCCCTCCCACCTCTTACATTGCCATGCTGTGGAGTGACTCGGTAGCGCTGAGCGTCTTTTCGTGCCACTTTTTACCTTCAAATCCATCTTATTTGCACAGTGATGCGAATATTTAGCACAAGCAGCTTCTGCTAATTAAAATGATAAGCAGCATGCCTTGTTCTGTGAGCGAGTGCGGGTGTATCTGCATGCAAAACGCTACATTACAGTGTTGGCGGCTGTAATACCTACATGTGCCGTGACACTAGACCCTGAGATGAAGAGACCTGAGGTAGCCTTAAGCTGGCCACACATCTAAAGATTATCTGTCCAACCAGCCAACTAGTTGATTGGTTGGAATGAAAATCTGGTAAGGTATGAAAGCAAATGACAATCAGCAATTTGCTCCCAAACGCCGGAAAATGGACAAAAACTGTTGTTTGAACAAATTGTTTAGAACAAACATTTAACAAACTTGTCTAACGACCATTTTCATCTGTTTTCTGGCACTTAGGAGCAAATTGCTGATCATCAGTTACTCCCATACGTTACCAGATTTTCATTCCAACCAATCAACTAGTTGGCTAGTTGGACAGATAATCTTTAGATGTGTGGTCAGTTTAAGAGACACTTATCCAGAGATAGGTATCAAGGCAATACACTTACACCTGGCTGCCAGCGGCTTATATACAAGCTTATCGGGAGTGTTTCTGAGATTTACAAGGCCTGATTTATTTCTCCAGCCTGCCACACCATTATTTACTTGTTAAATAACGTAACAATACCTTATGTCTGTAGGTGGATTTTTGATACATGAGCTAAAATAACTGGGGCGGTGATCAGGGTAAACCACTTTTTCCGTGTCAGCAGCTTAACACAAAGGCATGTTGTAGAGATAGTATAAAACAACACAACATGACAGTGTATCTAACAAGGTGTGCTATAATCACTATAAACTGGCGTGGGAGCAGGGGAAAAAAGCCAAAACATCTAGAGGAACGAGGCATAAGCAGCAAGATAACAGGGCCTCCTAGAACCAGCAAACATCTAATAGTTTACAGGGGTCCTATATAATCCCTAAAGCCAGAGAACAACTAAATTCAAAGTATATTCTTTATAAAATAATTATCCATAATAATTTACCATAAAACAAAAACTTTTTTTTTACTTTTTTTGAAAACAATCTTACAGATGAAAAGTCCAGGAGGAAACGTTTATCAAGGTGTGCACTAAGTGACAATGTGTTACAGACCCTTTTAATCCTGACCATACTGAAGTTATCGATCAAGCTTAGTAAGTTCTGTCCTAAAGTGAAAGAGACCTTATGAGGATGCCCCTTCCTCCGATATTACAGAAAAGGGCTCAAGCTCTTCAGAGACAGATCCTGTCTGCTTCTCTGCTCCAAGAACTGGAGAGCTTCCTGAGAAAGAAGGTAAGTGACCTTGGCGAATCATTACTTGACTGCCCTGTAAATCCTGACAGATCTAGATCCTCTATTTCTATGGTGGGGTCATTTTGCTGTGGTATCATTGGCTTTAGTATACTTTACTATTTCCTACAGTGTGTCCTCATGATTTATACAGTGCTACCTTTTTATACTGTCCTTTATATTGCTACTCTTGCTTGTTAGCATGTATATTTTTGGAACAATGTATTAATTCCACTATACTGTACGTCCCCCTTTTAAACTTGTTGTCACTGTCCACAAAAGGTATAAAATCGTCATGGCAACCAGCAATCTAGACCTGGCACATACTGTATGCTGCAGTAATGTTCAACTGGCACAATATCACAATGGGCCTGATTCCGAGTTGCACGCAAAGCGAACCCAGCAGTGTATATTGTTGGTCGCTCCTCTGCAATTTTATGCAAATGGCCTACAAACTACTCACCTTGTGTACATCCGTGCACCCGAATGTGCAAGGACTGATACACCAACATTTACCAATTGCTGTAATAGCAATTGGTGCGTCCTTATACGCCACCATCGGTCGCACCATCAAAAATTGTACAAGCACTATGGCAGGTGCAGTTTCTCCATCTGACCACGGCCCTCCTATGCTTGCGGCTGTGAGCGCACTCGTATGCATCGACATGCCAGCAACACTCCTATATACACCACGGAACAAACAATTTTTGCATGCATTTCAAGCCAGTCACTGCCCAAGAGCGCCCATCACTTTTCTGCCACCTTTCTGATACCAGTGCAGCAAATATCGGCAATATCTGCTCCAATCCCCCGTTTTCTATCGCAAAGGCAGCCTCCATTCTATGATGGCTGCTGTGTTGCAAAATTTTCCAAGCTTGCCCCTAACAACTAATGTCACCTATAGGCTACTTACTGCACAATTTAAAGGGAGAGGGATCTGTAGGATCCCGTTGCGGTAAAGATCGCCCGTGCTTGTGCAGTAGCGCCCCGGGGTCCCTTAAAAGAAGGCATGTGATTGCATTTCAGACCCCCTGTCCCTGTGGGTGATCATTAATACATTTGGGCAAACAGTTATTTCATATTGCCGCTATAAGCGGAGATATTAAATTTTAATTGTCAGGTCCAGAACCCGATGATTAATAAATATGCCCCTCCCTCTCTCTATCCTTTCTCCCAACTTGTCTGTTACCCTCCACTGGTACTACCCTCCTTTCCTGGTTCTCTTTCCTCTACACCTCCATTTCCCAATGCCTCCTCTGCACTGCAAAGCATAATTGTAATTTACTTTGTAGTATGACATGGAAGCTGCAGTTCTGCATTTTTGTAAATGGCATTTGCTTCATGTTATTCTCATAGCATTGGTATCTTACGATTGATGGGGTCACCAAAGCTATGAAGCAATGGGATCTTTCCTGTGGCACCCCTCAAAAAACCCTGATCTTAAATGTTGAGGGTTGCTAGAACTCAAAAACACCTTCATCCTGCAGGAAAGACCATTACTTAGCCAAGTTCTATATTGACAATTTTTAGGTGTGTAGAAGTGTAGGAACAATTTTTTTCATATTTCTCCTGTGCATTTGTATGTCAGGTACAGTATTTCATGCAGTGTTTGATATACTTAATCTGGATTGGTGTGAAAGGCTTGTTATACATCAGTTATTGTAATTCAATGCACAAGATTAATTCTAAACGTAAGCGTCTCAGAATTTGAAAGGGGGACAGTGATTCAATTTCTCACATTCCCCACTTTGCGTCAATGTGTGGTTAGACTTTTTGACCTTACAGCGCCAACTGTATCATATTTGTTTTATATGTTGTTTTTTGTTATTTGTTTATTTGTCACAATTTATAGGGTTATAGATTAGTGTCATGTAGCACTCAATGGGATAATTTTATTTTTCTGTAATTAGTCATTAAAAGACTATAAAATTGCATTTTTTTAAGGCTTTAAGAACAAACAACAGTTAATATAAGAAATTTCAACAACAATTTAATTCACTCCACTTCATAAAATAATGTTATATTCATTTGTGTATTTTACTGCAATTTGCTCATTTTAAGATTATTTCTTATGCTGGGCATACACTATACAATTTATCTGTCAGACATCTGTCCAATCTGGCTGGTTGGAATGAAAACCTGATAATGTATGGGAGCAAATAACATTCGACCATATGTTCCCAAACACTTGAAAATGGTCAAAATCGATTGTTCAAATAGGTTAAATTTGTCTGATTTAACCTATTTGTCTGTATGACCATTTTTGTCTGTTTTCCAGTGTTCGTGAGCAAATGGTTGAATGTCATTTGCTCCCATACATTACCAGAGTTTCATTCCAACCACCCAGATTGGACAGATATCTGACAGATAATTGTATAGTGTATGCCCAGCATTATTAATAACACTGTTCTAAATTCATCCAATATCTTATGTTTAATGCTTCTTCAGTGCCAAATTCAGCAATTGCCCATTTGAAACACTTCCATGGTAATCTTTAAAAAAAAAAAAAAAGACATAAGATTACCTGAGTAAAGGGGCCTATCCATTACACGACTTTGTGAACAATCCGACCAAAACCAGGAGGTTTTGGTACCATTGTTCACAAAGTCGGGTAATGGATAGCCGGCAAGGACCACCGATGCGTGTGCATGCTGGATCCTTGGCAACCCCAACTATCTACTGAACATGCCCATCAACCTGACGACGCTCGTCAGGTTCAGCATGTTCAGAAATAGGAGGTCGGACTCCTGCACTTAATGACGTTCAGTGAACGCCGTTCAGTGCGGGCACCGCTCCTCGGCGACCTGAAGGTCTGACCACTAGACGTTCAGTCTTTCAGGTCGCCTAGGTGATAGGCCCCTTAATGTACTAAATTATAATGGAGTCATAAAATTCCAATTCTGGATTTTCTGGCCACAAATACGAAATTCCTTCTTAAATTCTCTAAAACATGTGGTTAAAACACTGGGGTACTGACATACAATTATAAACTTATCCTGAAAGCTTTCATAACTAACTTTCCTGTATAATTTCCTATGTTTTTAAGATAGAGTGACACAACGCATGCTTGCACTGCCCATTATCGTTTAGTTCATCAAAACCATAAAATGGTTTGTAGGGGCCTCCTCTGCTCAGATTGGTTGAGCCAGGTCAGGTGGTCATGATGACTAAATTATGTTGAAAGCCATCCCCTAATCTATAATCTGCCGACAAAAGCCTTGGAATGTTTTGGGGTTTGCGTTGGGAGGGGGGTTGGTTAAACCGATAGATTAAATCAGAATTATCAGTATTTCCCAGTCATTTCATGATCAGCGTCAACAGTAAGTTAAGGTAGATGGAGACACTGGGGTGCATGTTCATGAATACTGGTATAATGGTTACCTCTATAGGATGTGGGAACAATTTAATTATCCACCACAGTAGCCATATTTTATCTCAGCTATGTATAACTTACACACATAGAAATGAAATTTAAATGTAAATTGGAGTTTGTTTATAACTCCTGTATGCCAGTGCATCTACATCATAGTGTCTTTTCTTTAGGGAGCCCAAAAATGTGATGCCCGACGTCTGAGCTTCAGTGATGAGGAGATCATCTTAAGGTAAGTCTACTAACTAGCTGATTATCTAGCACTTTTCTAAAATTATTCATATACTTATTCACAGTTTGCTGCCCTTGGCAAATGCATAAAGGTTGGAGGAGTTTTACTAGTTGCTCCTTTCATCATCCATATTGGAGTGCTCTGCTGGAGTGCTGAGAAACAGCTGTGTTTGCATTACTATGGTTCTTTTAATAAGGGAGTATATTTGAAAAAAGACTATGCAGACTAGTTACACATAGTGGGGCTGATGCAGAATGACTACTGTAATTTTGTGTAGAAATTTTTCCACCATGACCATATTGACTTCACTGGTCTTGAGGTAAACTAACTGATATGCAAACTAACCTACATAATTTCCTACTATATATTGCATTTCTGTGAATCTATCCAACCTCTATAAGGGGCCAATTTATCAATTATTATTTGCGGGTTATCTCCTGAAAATACCTGTTTTTGGAGGGTACCCACAGATAATAAGTATCCCCGAATGGATCTATGGAGAACAACAGCAGTTATTGGAGATGTCTACTGCAATCCCCCGGTTACATTCGCAAAAGCAGCCCCATAGAAATCTATGGGGGATGCTTTCCTGTTGAGTTTAGCAATCTCCAAAATGTGAAGCATTCCCGAGCTTGGTCCCAATAGCTAACGCCATCTGAAGATGATGGTAGCCATTGTAGCCTATTGGCTGCACATCACAAATGTACAGGCAGAGGGATCCGCATGATCCCTCCGCAGCAGGGCTGGCTCGAGGAGGAGCCGCACTCTGTGCATAGATGGACCGTGGTGCCCCTTACCCTGCCACGCTCCCTAAATGATGCTAATTGGGGACGTGCCCGTATGGCACGCCTTCCATTTAACGTCAGGCTGGGGGCGAGCCCAGCACTCTTTCAGTAGCTGGGCTGCCCCCAACGATCTCCCTGCATTGAATGGATGCCATGTGCATGCGTGCGGCAGCCATTCCTCTACACCGGGGCCGGCACCTCTGCACAGCTGTGGCTGTGGGGGTGCCCAACCTCCCGGCCATCGGCAGGACACTTCGGCCTGCTGAAAATCAGGATGGTTGGGAGGGGTGCACCCTCTATGGGGTGGCGCCCCTGTTTGCCCGCACTGGTCAAACATGCCTTGAGCGAAGAGCGACCCTGCTCCCCAGCACTCACCACTTGCGCATGTGCGGTCACACACATATGCGCAGTAGTGCAACAGCTGCTGGCAAATTAAGTTAAGTGATTACTAATTCAATCACTTTGGTTTTGCAAATCGCTGACAGGACAGGAGACATTGGGTGTGATGCATCAAAACTAAGAATGAGGGTTTGTCCGCATTTTCCGTATGCACCAAGCAGCTTGGACCCAATATTCAATACCATCTATAGATAGTGTTGCCTAATAGAAGCCTATGGTCTTATTGAGAAACTTCCCCGAGAGGAATCCAATAGGATCCTTCCCAGGGTTCCCCGTGGCTCGCACATGTACTGTGCATGCTCAGAGGGACTCTCTGGTCATAAACTCGGAAGTCCCGACACTGCAAAGGACAGCTCTTATCGGAAGAGCTGCCCTTTGCTTTAATGATCATGCATATGGTGTTAATAAACACCAGTATGCATGCGATCATTGGCGGGATGCAAAAACATGCTGATTATGATGACGTGGCTTAAAAAATAGCTGCATCTGCTGCCAATGAGGAGCGGGAGACATCTGAAGGTGTGAACGGCGTCTCTACATACAGTACGTGTGTAATGGTGCCTCCACACATAGCGATGTGCTCACGATCTGACCTGAGGCACGATATCCCCTGAACTCTCCCCAGGCAGCTCCCCGGCAGTCGTGATCATGATTTGGAGTAAAAAATGTCCAATCTGACTTAAGATCTATCGTGCATCCAGTGCATTGTGTCCCAGATTGGCAAATCTGCCCTACAGCTCGGCAGATCTGAAGATGCGATGTACGACGAGCGGGGATGCGCATTCGCTTCGTGATCGTGAGTGGAAACTCACGATTTGGGCATATTTTACACGATTTGTCATCACGATTCATGAAAATCGGCCAAATCAGGTAAAAAATCGCTATGTGTGTAGGCACCTTAAGAATGTTCTTTCTAGAGTCATTCATGAACAAGCCATTTATGGGAACACCTCTGCATCAACTCCAGTGTTTACTAACTGATTATAGAGCAACTGGCAACTCATTTTTTTCATTTTTTTATAGTGCTTTTATACCTGAATTATTGGACAATTTGCTGAGATGTAATAGTTTCATTGTAGGCAGTCATTATGAGTGGAGGTTTTACTAAGGTGAGGTACATTATACTTTATTTAACCACTCTTATACATGTGTATCATATTTATTATCTATGCTGAAATTTATGCTGCTTAATATTTTTGAAGGCCATTCTGATTGCAGTATTAGCTGATACTGATGTTTATACTTATTCTATTTTACTGATGTGGATTATAATTTGGTGTAAGTGCCCAATAGCTTGTTCTTTTTCATTATTTTATAATCTCTATTTTTATAGGTGAAAAGTGTGTTTTTTTGTATTTTACATTATTTTCTTTATACATTTACTGTAGTACTTTATTTCTTGGATCTCTGGCTGCTCACAGCCCATGTTATCTATGCAATTCCAGTAGGTACAGTTACAGAATTGTCATTTATAACAAGCTGTGACACAATAACGTGAGGTCACAGAGTGCTAATGGTACATAAATATAAATAATGTACAGTAAGTGTCACCGCCATCAGCTTCATTATACAGGAAGCAATAACCATTTACGTAATTGTTTGTTCTTCTGTTGCACGCACTAGTTTATCTGGCTGTATATACACATTGCTATGGAGGCAAACTTATACAACTACTGATTATCCTTCAATGTAAATAGAAAAGTGTAATGTGTCCACCTTTGCTTTATTTGCATTTAAAAAATCAAAGGGGCCTCCTAATGCAATAAATCCAAAATACACCACTGTGAAATGACACACGTAACTAACAAGTGAAAAATTAGCCCTGTAACAGATAACATAAAGAGAATGATTATCTGAACCAAACACCAGACGTGCCACTCAGGGTCCACACTTCTGCAAATTCAAGGAGATTCACTTTCCATGAAAGCGAAGAAGCATACTCCAACCATAGTGTAGTATATAAAATGTAAAATATCTATATAATAAGCGAGAAAGTGTGTCTGTCTGTCCGTCTTTTTGTCCTTTATGCCAGAGTTTTGGACCTAGCTCCACCAATTGGCATGGTAGTGTAGTTTGATCAGGATTAGTTTTTTTTGCCATGGTTTGAACTTCGTTAGAGCCACACACTGTCACACAATCTCTAAAAATGGGGTCACTCTTAAATAACACAGGTTCCAGGGCTGGCCCCTATTCAGATAGTGACACCTTTGCTTTCTGATGGTTCAATGTACTCAAACTTTGTTTAAAGCACAAAATTATTAAAAGTATTGTATAAAATTATCTTCAGGCTGTGTGTATAAGGTGTATATGTAACATAAATGTATTCTGTGTTAAGACCTGCATCCCATCCCCTAGAAATCTCATTATGGTATGCAAATATTCCAAAATACGAAAAAATACGATTTCCAAAATACTTCTGGTCCCAAGCATTTTGGATATGGGAGACTCAACTTGTATAATTATCAACCTTTTACTCACACAATGAACTATATTATAAAGTAGCAATGACCAAAAGAGAGTGACCAAGTATAAAAGGAAATAAATAGTACATTTTTTATTTTTTAATGGCATCAAAAAACATACAACGACTGTCTTGCATAAACAAATTACATAATGTTTTTTTTTCTCTTGGGCAGACAATAATTGATAAAAAAAGCACCTTACAACAAATAATTTAAAATCCAATTTAAAGCCAAATAAATGTAAAACAGTATCACATGATAAATTAGGACATAATAATTGATATACCTAAAAATAAAGCATATAATAAAATCTCATTTAGCTTGCAACGCATTTAACAGAATCCAAATGCTTCCTCAGGCAGTGACTGTTCATAATATTAATTATAATATTGTTCTTTACAGTTGAACTGCTGGTCCCAGCAAGGGTGCCAGAGCATGTGGCACTTGAAGAACCACAAGTGTCAACATGCCCAGGCATCAAAGGCCCACTGGAACTGTAGTCCAGCTGTGAAAAAAATGTTAAAATAAACACCGTACACAAACCTAATATAAAAGTCCTTTATTAAAATAAATCCCAGCACGCCTTGATTACCCATTTATTAGTCACACATTCCAAAGGGATAGGTCTCCTTACTTTCATGTAAGCATTCACGGGACTTGACAGAAAACTTTTAAAGAGCTAAAGATGGCGTTACCCACCGGGCACATACTCCGGAATGTATTCTATAGCTTGGTACATATGGAAATGTGGACAAAACTCTGAAAACAGGGTTTTTTTTCTGAGTTTTGGCCGCATTTCAAGCTTCAGTACATTCAAATCAAATGCAGGTTTCAGGACAATCTCATACAGTAATACTAATTAGCGATTGGAGAGCTGGGGCTGTGGGTCCTGCAGCCCCTAGATAAAATCTGTCACTGAATTATTATACACTGTACTGACGGTATGTAGTCAGGAAGCCGGCGGTCGAAATGATGACCGCTGGCTCTCCAACAGTGAAATCCCGGCATGGGACTAATGACAGGCGTCTAAATACCGACGCCTATCATTAGCCCCACGCCAAAATCCCGATGCCCGGCATTCTGATCGTAGGTAAGCCAAGCATCGGGAGCGGATAGCCGCAGGGGGGAGGGTTAGGTTTAGGGCCTCCCGCCGGGACTTAGGGTTAGGTACCCCCCCCCCCCCGGGAAGGTTAGGGTTAGGCTAGGGGAAGGAGGGGTTAGGGTCAGGCACCCCCAGGGGGAGGTTAGTGTTGGGCACCCCCCCTGGGAGGGTTAGGTTTAAGGTGCGGGGGGGGGTTAGGTTTAGGCACCCCTAAGGGAGGGTTAGGGGGGGAGAGGGTTAGGGATAGCCTACTTACCTCCCCTGTCGGGATCTTCATCTGCCGTACTTCCAGCGTCGGGATTTCATCTGCCAGGCTGACGTCCGACGGTATAACATACCAATTCCGTACTGACTACCACCCTAAGTACAAATATATCTGAGAACTTTGGGAATTTGTAGCAACTATCATTTGGAGACAAAACGCTCCACTGATGTAGTCATGTGTTATCTGCTTAGTGATACGACAAACCTGGTTATACTGATTACTAAATGTATTAAAAAAATTATACAATGAAAAAAACAAATTGTACGACCACACCTCCAAATCAGATATAATCTATATATAAGATCTGAATAAGAACTGACACACAACTATTGAAAAAGATTAATCCATAATTTCATATCTTCTATTTTTTTATTATTTCATTATTTTTAAACATAATTATTCTCAATTGAAACAACAAAAGTTATTTTTGTCTAAAGTGATTTAACATTTGAGTGCCCTACATATAGACAATCATGTTTCTACCTCTTATCATTAGGGGTGTGCATCGGCCACTTTTCGTGTTTTGTGTTTTGGTTTTGGATCTGGATCTTTCTTCGTGTTTTGGATCTGGATTGGTTTTGCCAAAACCACCCTTCCGTGTTTTGGGTTCTGGGTTTTGTGTTTTGGATCTGTATTTTTTTAATAAAAAGCATAAAAACAGCTAAAATCACAGAATTTGTGGGTTTTTCTGCTCCTGTGCTATTATTAACCTCAATAACCTTATTTTCCACTCATTTCCAGTCTATTCTGAACACCTCACACCTCACAATAGTGTTTTTATGTCCAAAATGTTGCACCGAGGTAGCTGGATGACTATGCTAAGCGACACAAGTGGGCGGCACAAACACGTGGTCCTTCTAGGAGTGACACTGCAGTGGCAGACAGGATGGCAGTTTGAAAAACTAGGCCCCAAACAGTACATAATGCAAAGAAAAAAAAGAGATGCAAGATGGAATTGTCCTTGGGCCCTCCCACCCACCCTTATGTTGTATAAACAGGACATGCACACTTTAACAAACCAATCATTTCAGCGCCAGGGTCTGCCACACGACTGTGGCTGAAATGATTGGTTCGTTTGGGCCCCCACAAAACAAGCTGGCAATTAATCTGTCCCTGCACAAACTGGCTCTACGGAGGCAAGATGTCATCCTCATCCTCCTCATCCACCGATTCCGCACCCTCTTCAGTGTTGTGTACATCCTCATCCTCACAGAGTATTAATTTGTCCCCGCTGGAATCCACAACCACAGGTCCCTCTGTACGTTCTGGAGGCTGGTCTCCCTGGAAGAGTTGATAATTCATTTTTATGAACATCATCTTCTCCACATTTTGTGGAAGCAACCTCCTACGCCTTTCGCTGACAAGATTCCCCGCATGCTTGTCGCTGCTGCTTTGAGGATGCAGGTGCGGCTACAGCCCACACAATTCACAAAGAGAAAAAAAAAAGAAGAATGAAGAATTAGTAATCACTTAACTTAATTTGCCAGCAGCTGTTGCGCTACTGCGCATATGTGTGTGACCGCACATGCGCAAGTGGTGAGTGCTGGGGAGCAGGGTCGCTTCGCTCAAGGCATGTTTGACCAGATGCAGGTGCGGCTACTGCGCATACATTTCACACACAAACACAGAAAAAAAGAAGATTATTTTATTTTGTTGGAGCGCACTTTGGGGGTAACACCACCCTTTAACAGACAGACGCACGCTTGTCGCTACTGCTTTGAGGACAGTATCATATGCAGTGACAGTAGACTTGTCAGAAATTGTTGGCACGTCCTTCAGTCCGGATGTCCAAACCGGCCCTTGACTTATGACACAGGCGCACGCTTGGCACTGCTACTGTGTTGATGCACAAGCGGCTACATCGCACACAAGTCACAAACACAGAAAAAAAATGTTTTTTATTTTTTGGAGCACTTTGGGAGTTACACCACCCTTTAACAGACTTATGGGACACAGGTGCATGCTTGGCACTGCTCCTTTGTTGATGCACGTGCAGCTACAGTGCACACAATTCAGAAAGACAGAAAAAAAATAATTTTTTATTTTTTGTGGAGCGCACTTTGAGGGTTACACCACCCTTTAACAGACAGATGCAGGCTTGTCGCTGCTGCTTTGAGGATGCAGCTGCGGCTACAGCCCACACAATTCACAAAGACAGAAAAAAAAAGAAGAATTTTTTTATTGTTTGTGGAGCGCACTTTGAGGGTTACACCACCCTTTAACAGACAGATGCCCACTTGTTGCTGCTGCTTTGAGGATGCAGGTGTGGCTACAGCCCACACAATTCACAAAGACAGAAAAAAAAAGATTTTTTTCTTATTGTTTGTGGAGCGCACTTTGAGGGTTACACCACCCTTTAACAGACAGACGCACGCTTGTCGCTGCTGCTTTAAGGATCCAGGTGCGGCTACAGCCCACACAATTCACAAAGACAGGAAAAAAAATAAGAATTTTTTTATTGTTTGTGGAGCGCACTTTGAGGGTTACACCACCCTTTAACGGACAAGCCAGCCGGCCCTTTACTTATGACACAGGCGCACGCAGTCGCTGAATGGCAAAAGTAGCCAGAAATTTTTCGGGCCACCCAAAGCGTCTCCTGCACGCCCCTGTCACTTTTCAGAAAATTCTGCACCACCAAGTTTATTGTGTGAGCAAAACATGGGACGTGCTGGAATTTGCCCAGATGTAATGCCCGCACAGTATTGGTGGCGTTGTCAGATATCACAAATCCCCAGGAGAGTCTAAGTGGGGTAAGCCACTGGGCGATGATTTCCCTCAGTTTCTCTAAGAGGTTGTCGGCGATGTGCCTCTTACTGAAACCGGTGATACACAGCGTAGCCTGCCTTGGAACGAGCTGGCGTTTCTGAGATGCTGCTACTGGTGACGCTGCTGTTGTTGCTGCGTAAGGTGATACATTTATGCAGTGGGCTTTCACAGTCATATAGTCCTTAGTCTGCCCTGTTCCACTTGTCCACATGTCTGTGGTTAAGTGGACATTGGGTACAACTGCATTTTTCAGGACACTGAGGACACTTTTTCTGACGTTTCTGTACAGTCTCGGTATTGCCTGCCTAGTGAAGTGGAATCTAGATGGGATTTGGAACCGGGGACACACTACCTCCATCAATTGTTTAAATCCCACTGCACCAATGGTGGATACCAGATGCACGTCTAACACCAACATAGCAGTCAAGGCCTTAGTTATATGTTTTGCTTCAGGATGACTGCTGTCGTACTTCATCCTCCTCGCTAAGGACTGTTGGAGGGTCAATTGTTTAGTAAAAGTAGTGGTGTTCCTACTTCCTCTCTGGGATGATGAACAACTCCCAGCAGCAGCAATAGCACTAGGAGGAAGTGGTTCTTGATCTTTCCCTATTTTATTTTTATCGGAGAAAGTTTGGTCCTCCATTTATGTTATATTGATATATACGTGCGGCTAAGGCGCACACAAACACAGAAAATATTTTTTTATTTTTGTTGGAGACTAGTGCAATTTGTGGGTTACACCACCCTTTAAGAAATGAGCCAGCCGGCCCTTTACTTATGGGACACAGGCGCACGCTTGGCGCTGCTCCTTTGTTGATGCACGTGCAGCCACAGTGCACACAATTCACAAACACAGAAAATATTTTTTTATTTTGTTTGGAGTGCACTTTGGGGGTTACAGCACCCTTTAATGGTCAAGCAAGCCGGCCCTTTACCTATGACACAGGCGCACGCTTGGCGCTACTTTGTTGATGCATGTGCGGCTACTGCGCACACAATTCACAAAGACAGAAAAAAAAAAAAATTGTTTGTGGAGCGCACTTTGAGGGTTACACCCACCCTTTAACAGACAGACGCACGCTTGTCGCTGCTGCTTTGAGGCTGCAGGTGCGGCTACAGCCCACACAATTCACAAAGACAGAAAAAAAAAGAAGAATTTGTTTTTTTGTTTGGAGTGCACTTTGGGGGTTACAGCACCCTTTAACGGACAAGCCAGCCAGCCCTTTACTTATGACACAGGCGCACGCAGTCGCTGAATGGCAAAAGTGGCCTGACTCGGATCGGCCTCGGATCGGGGGGGCTCGGGGGGGTTCGGAATTCAGAAATCCGAACCCGCTCACCCCTACTTCTCATGTGTACTCGTTATTAGTACAGTACCACCCACTTGAATACATACGTTACATAATATATTTATGTGAATATAAATAGGGGTCTACTTCTTGATTGCCAAATATATCTAGTGCAGATTAACATTCTCTTTCTATCTACACAGTGCAGCTCTCTTCAGACTTCAGTTTCCATTATCCCTGATTAATTTTGATAGGATCATGATCTGGTGTAATGGTAAAAGTGGGACTCTCTGAACGTAATCATTTTCCCCCATAATCATGATAATCATATGTAGAGACTGTAATAACCCCACTCTGTACCTTACTCTCTGCTCTCAGCACAGATCTAAACCTGTCTGGACATTTAATGAGCGTTAAAGTTGCCACTGGCAGAATAATAAGTCTCTTGGCAGATTCATTTATCTCCTGGAATTGGTCAACTGTGATCATATTAGTCCTTGTGTCACAGACGGCTTACAGGTTTCTAGCTGTACTGTACAGACACATTTTCATTAGTATCATCTGGCTCCAATCATTTATTAAGGTTTCAAATAATATAGTATGTTCTGCAAAAATATTTCTAAAATATAAATATCATCTGCTTCACTCGTTACTGTACGAACCCTGAAGATATTGGTACCCATTTATTAATAAGTTTTATCACCAAAACGAGTGATACATTTCACTGTGTATGATAAATGGTGCTCCAGCCAATCAGCTCCCAACTGTCATTTTTCTGACAATTTGACAGTTGGGAGCTGATTGGCTGGAGCACCACTTATTATACACAGTGAAATTTATCACTCGTTTTGGTGATAAAACTTGTTAATAAATCCTGTAACAACCAAATATTTATTATTGTTGTATTTGTATTTATTTTCTGCAAAAAAAACTGCTAAATGCTATTCTTCACCACATCTGCAAAGACGCTAATTAGCAGCTATTGAGATCATTTAAGTACCCCAAATACCTTCAGCAGGCCTATTCAGGGGTATCTATAGTCATCCCCAATGTCAGTGCATCTTTTGGGGGGTGTCAGGCTGATTTCCCCAAATCCCCAGGTCCGAATTCGCTGGGTCCCGTTTTCGACGATTTCTAATTGAATACGGGGATAAATGGGAACGAGCACAATACTTTTTCGCATGCAAAACCAGCGATGTCGGCAAAAAGTCCGGGATGCGAAAAGTGCGGGACTTTACGCGGCTAATTGAATATGCCCCATAGAGGGAAGAGAGTCCTGCTTGCAAATTCATAGTCTATAGCATTGAATTGTATGCTATAGGAGGAGAACTAGATGCTTTAAGACAGAGATACTGTATGTATTGTGGCAGTGTCACCAGAGATGGCGTTTGTGAGCAGCAGATTCTGTGAGGAGTTGGAGAGATCCTCCCACACAAGGTATTAATACTGAGTTGTGATACACCTGTGCCTGCCTTGTGGAGAGAGCTCAGGTGTGGGCTGATAAGGAGGCAGACCAGTCAGGCTGCTGTTGGAGACAGTCTATGTGGGACTGTGGCAGCCAGAGAGCCCAGTGAAGCTGAGCAAGCCATTGGGGGCCAGGAGGCCTGTGTCTGGACATTGCAGGAGGCAAGGGGGGCCATAAACCTCTCAGACTGTGTGACATTGAAGCAGCTGAGCTGCAAGCTGAGGAAGCCAGGGCCTACTGTATACTTGGAGGATACAGGGAAGGCCACAAAGACTGATGGTGTTTGTACAGCTGTGCAAGCCAAGCCAGGCTGGAGCTGGCAATAGACCTTCAGAGAAGCAGGCAGAGACTTTATTGGCAGACTAGCTGCACCTTGATAGAGAGGGTTCAAGAAGTGAGCTAGTGCCCTAAGAGAGAGCTAGGTTGTTGGTTATTTTCTATTTTTTTCTATTTCTTTCCTGATTACCATGCACCATTTTCTTTATTTTACTGGAATGCCATGTGTGGACTCTAATTCTGCACCTAATCACTGCACCACTGACCCCAATCTACCGAGCTAATTACCCCAAGTTATCACATATGGTGGAGAATGCGGGCATAAAGATTCTATGCAAGAAAGGTCTGTGCAAAAGTGGATTACAGCAGGTACAGAAAATGTGGAGTACAAATGGAAAGATGGATGCTTATTGCACTACATAATTGGACTCTCTAAAGGAGGCTCACTGCACCTGAGTGATGGAAGGCTCGTCAAGGTGGTGAGTGAAGAGAAGTCTATTGTGAAGTGTTGTTTAAAAAAAAAAATTGTCTGCAAGTGTGCACTTTTTCTTGAAAAGAAGAGAAATAAGTGTTACACAAGTTGCTGGAGACTTTTTGGCTTATGGGAGAGGCAAAGTTTGCCAGAAACAGAAGTATTGAAGTGTTTAGCAAAAGTGAAGTTGCAAGTATATTTTCTGCTAAAGAGAAAAAGTTAAAGTCTGTTGAAGTATTTCATGGAAAAGTTGTATGCATGCCTGCAAATCATGGTTTAGAGGTGTGCAAATTTATTGAAATGACCAGTTATGCAGTATATACTGTGTCTATGAAGATAAATGTGTGTAACCTCTAATGTTGAAAACCTGCAAGAAAAAGTGGTTTATGCTGCTGAATGCTTAGGACCTGCTCGTTAATTTCAAGGTGTGTTATTCTGTGTCCTGGACTTTTTCTTTTGCAATTAAAGAGAGAGACTTGTTATATGCTGTTGATTGCAATCAAAGTTGGTGCAAGTGACAACCAAAGCAGTTACTGTGTTATATTGTGAAGTGTATAAATTTTATAAACTTGAAAGCCAAGTGTTGCAAGTTAAAAACTGTGTGCTAAAAAAAAAAAGCATTTAAACCTTAAAGTGACAGACACCCAATTTGTTGTGGCTGAAAAGACCTGTGTTCCCCATGAAGGTGTAATTCGATGATTATTAGGCAAGTCAAATTCTGCTTCACTCTTACCCTTTGAGACAACATGGATGACATGGTGAAGCAGCTCAGCAAGAAGCCAACAAGCAACAGTGGGCAAATCTCAAGGCGTAAAAAGAAAGTGGTCAGTGTATGCTGCAAGGTCTGTCCAGAGAGGACTATATCAGCCTGGAAGAATTTGACAGTAGGCGTAAAGTTTTGAATTAAAGTAATGCATATTATGCTGGGAAGATTGATGACTTAATGGAACAATTGGCTGATGAGAGAGATGTTCATGAACAAGCTGAAAAGAAATTATGGAGTGAATTGTCCACTTTGAAAATGGCATTTGAGCAGGAAGAAATAAAAAACGTAAAGTTCTTAAAGAGACAGACCTCAAATTGGCAGCTATGTCTGAACACCTTTAGGAAGCTAAACTTTTCCGATGTGTTACAAAGTATGAGAATGATGTGCTCCTAGCAAATAATGACTTATTAGAGCAAGATGTTGTTGAGTTGCAGCAAAAGTGTGTGGTACTTCAGCAGGAAGTGGAGGAATTGAAAGAAGGTGTTCAGAGTGATGCAGATCGCACGCAAGTGAAAGTGGTGGATCTGACTCTGGTGTTAAAAGAAAAAGACTCTCTAATTGTGTGCACTCAAGTAAAGCTTCAAGATTGTGAATTGTAGAAAAATTCTCTGGCAGAAAAGTTTTGTGAAGTAAAAGATGCTGCAGACTTGCTCTCAGTGGGAAACTGACCGTGAAGGAAAAGAGATGGAGATGGTCCGTCTTGAAGTCAGCTGTAAGGAGCAAGTACAAACTCTCCACTCCAATTTAGCTGCAGCTAGAGCAATTTCAGAATGTCTGACAGAAAGAAATGTATTCCTGGAGGAAAGTCTGCATAAAGCCGCCAAGCATAATTAATCTTTGGAGAGAGAGCTTAACCTTGCCCATGGCAGGGCTTGGAAGTTGCAAGAACAGAGTGAGAACCTTGAGATGTGTCTGCTAAGTACACAGAACCAGTTGCAAAGATTCCAAGTGGAGAAGAGTACCAAAGAACATGAAGTTGTGGAACGCAATCTACTGCATTCTGAGAGCAAGTTGGAAAGCGCCATGGTGAAAATTGCCCAGCTGGAAGAGCAGCTGTCTATGGCTCAGAAAAAGTTCCACATGGTAGTGGGAAAATCAGAAGAGGAAAAGAAGTTAAATAACATTCTGAAGTTGGACTCTGGACCTAAAATGGCGTCCGATGTCTTCGCTGAACCCAGGGTGGCAGAAGTACATAAACACAGGCAGCAATTGTTACAGGTCGATCCTGAAAAGGCTGGCATGCAGAGTGATATGCTACCGGTACATAATGTCTTGTGTGATGAGCAGTGGGACCATAGAGATGTCTTCATTAACAGTACCAGTGTACAAGAAAAGACAGAAGTATAAAAGTTGGGAAATTCCCTAACGGACAGTATTTTAAAAGTAGATGAGATTCCTTGCAGTGACTTTCAGCTTACAGTGATAGCTAAGGGTATGAAGTCCTCCAAAAGGGGCACAGGTCCAGATTGCAAAACTGTGTCCAAAGTTGTTAATAAAGAACTGACGTATACAGATGGTGATCGCATAACCTGTTAAGCAAAGGTACAGAAGTCTACGGATATAGTGATGGCTTCAAAGGATGAGACTCTCTTGTTGCTGTGTGTTCAGAGTGATGAGAATGTGACTCAGTCACACAGTTTTGCTGTGGGAAGCAGACCTTTGGAGAAAGTTAATTCTGAGAGTCATGTGAAGAATACTACTCGTGTTTGTGAAACAATGCCTACATGCAAGCAAGATGGAATATGCAATGCAGCTGAATTTGTCTGTGGGAAAGTGGAGTGGTCTCACATGATAAAGCTTGAAGCAAGTAGTCCAGCTAGACAGTATTTGAAAATGAAGACCTCTGTGGAGAGTGAACTTCAAACTGTGCTGGTGGAACATGTTGAAATTGTTCATCATATTTTCAAGGCTCAGAAAGCAGGAGCACAAGAAAATGCAAATGATATATGCCTTAATGAAGTGACAGATAGCCATCAAAGCCGTGAGATAAAGTCTGCGGATTAAAGGAGTAAACACTCAAGTATCTTACATGGACATGAGAGTCTGGATTTTGATGTAGGTGGCTCTCTGGCTGCCACAGTCCCACATAGACTGTTTCCAACAGCAGCCTGACTGGTCTGCCTCCTTATCAGCCCACACCTGAGCTCTCTCCACAAGGCAGCCACAGGTGTATCACAACTCAGTATTAATACCCTGTGTGGGAGGATCTCTCCAACTCCACACAGAATCTGCTGCTCACCAACGCCATCTGGTGACACTGCCTCATATCCCCCTCCCCAGCTTGAAACCCCTGGGTTCAGCAACATGAGACGAGGCATTCTCATGACGATGTCCCTCTTCACTCTCCTCATGAGGGAAATCCACCGCATCCACGGTCATACAAACTGTTGTGATTTCTGGGGGTCTCATCCCCCAAGTTCCAGAGTTAATTTTTCTTCTTACTTTTTTCCTCACTTTATGTTACCAATGGTGGCACTTGTTTTCTTTATGCAGTACTTGAGGCTCACCCATAGGTACCACATGAGGCATTATTAACTTGAAGTAACCTTTTCCAAAGAGACATACTTCATCTTTACTCTTGCCACCTACATCAAAATCCAGACTCTCATGTCCATGTAAGATACTTGAGTGTTTACTCCTTTAATCCGCAGACTTTATCTCACGGCTTTGATGGCTATCTGTCACTTCATTAAGGCATATATCATTTGCATTTTCTTGTGCTCCTGCTTTTGGGGCACGTTTCACACCTGCATTCTAGTGCTACAGGAGCGCCTGTTATTTTAATTGTGGCCATTGCGAGTAATTCACTCTGCTCACTCACATTTCACTCTGTCTTCCCAATCTGTGTTTGTAAATGCCTAACCCTAACCCTAAAAATCATGAAAAATTGTGTTTACTTTTTCTGTTTCGATCATTTGTGAGTTGACCTTTTGACCATGTCGACCTTATGAGCCCATTGACTTTAGTTCATGTTGACCTTTTAACTGTCAACCTTTTGACCTTGTCGACCATTTGCATGTTGACCATCTGGTGTCGATCTTTTGACTGTCTATCTAGCCACTGTAGCTCTTCCATTCCTGTACCCTTCTGCTTATACTGGGATTTAACATAATGAAACCAACCAATATTTGGAGCACATGCGTGCTATATCCTGTGACCCCAGGTCTAAGGACCTCATTCAGAGGCGGTCGCAAGAAGCGATCACTGTCTCTGAATGAGGGCAGGCGCTTTTTTTTTTTGGTGCGGCCTCCTGGTCGCATGCTAAGCTGTGGGTTACCACCCACAGCTTAGCTAGCGACCAGGGTGATAGTCGCGATGGTAATCACCATCGCGACCATCGGGGCTTGCGACCAGACCCTAAGGTTGGGTCTGGGCACTCGCAAGCCCCAGGGAGCTTTCTGCTCTGATGGAGCAGGAAGCTCACCACTAACATCACTGATGTCAGTGCGGCCGCCCACAAAATGGTAGGCATTTCAGTTTTGGAAACCACCCCCCCCGGCCCGCCTACAAAAAGGGGCGAGCTGTCGATCAACATCGACAGCCGCCCCTTTTGTAGCGAGCTCCGGAGTGAGAGAGTTTCTCTCTCGCTCCGGGGCTTGCGCACGCGCAGTGCTGCTGCTGCGCGTGCGCAGGGCTACCCATCGACCCGGTTGCGAGCACATCGGTGCTTGCAACCGGGTCTGAATGACCCCCTAAGAGTGAAGTTTCACTGTCATTTTATCTACTTTATAACTATACTTCTCTTTAGACAAACCACCTAATACCCCTTCAACATTAAGTCACACATTTACCAGTCCCAGATCATATCTTTTCTCTTCCGCATTCACTAGTAGGAGGTTATCCTGTCTTTTATGATTATACAACCATTGCCATTACCCCACTAGGGAATATCTAATTATTAGATTAAAACTTACTATCACCCCTATAATCATTATTTTGTCCATTCTTCCAATATATTTTGGGACTATGTTGAATCAGTAAGAGGTAGCACTAAATCCGGAGGATAGATCCCTATCCATGGAACTCTGGCCCTGATTCAGAGCCGGACGCTCTGACAGAGTGCTCGCTCTGAATCAGGGCCGTCCCTCCTCCTTTTTGGAGCGGCCTCCTGGGGTTTCAAGCTGGGGAGGGGGATATGAGGCAGTGTCACCAGATGGCGTTGGTGAGCAGCAGATTCTGTGTGGAGTTGGAGAGATCCTCCCACACAGGGTATTAATACTGAGTTGTGATACACCTGTGGCTGCCTTGTGGAGAGAGCTCAGGTGTGGGCTGATAAGGAGGCAGACCAGTCAGGCTGCTGTTGGAAACAGTCTATGTGGGACTGTGGCAGCCAGAGAGCCCAGTGAAGCTGAGCAAGCCATTGGGGGCCAGGAGGCCTGTGTCTGGACCTTGCAGGACGCAAGGGGGGGACCATAAACCTCTCAGACTGTGTGACATTGAAGCAGCTGGGCTGCAGGCTGAGGAAGCCAGGGCCTACTGTATACCTGGAGAATACAGGGAAGGCCACAAAGACTGTTGGTGTTTGTATAGCTGTGCAAGCCAAGCCAGGCTGGAGCCGGCAATAGACCTGCAGAGAAGCAGGCAGAGACTTTATTGGCAGACTAGCTGCATCTTGATAGAGAGGGTTCAAGAAGTGAGCTAGTGCCCTAAGAGAGGGCTAGGTTGTTTGTTATTTTCTATTTTTGTTTCCTGATTACCATGCTGAAGTAAAGCACCATTTTCTTTATTTTACTGGAATGCCATGTGTAGACTCTAATTCTGCACCTAATCACTGCACCACTGACCCCAATCTACCGAGCTAATTACCCTAAGTTATCACAGTATGTAATAATTGCTATTCTGAACTTTTGAGGCTTGTAGCATTTGGTGTGAACTGGCACTGAATTCTCATGACTTGCACTAATATATTCTGTAATTATCAAGATAAACACTAATATATTCAATAATTATCATGATTAATACTAATATACTAAGTCAGTGGTTCTCGACCTCAGTCCTCAGAACCCCACACAGGTCACTTATTTCAGGTCACCCAGCAGGTGCACAGGTGTACTCAATACTCAATGACACATTTTAAAAGATCCACAGGTGGAGCTAATTATTTCACTTGTGATTCTGTGAGGAGACATGGAAAACATGCACTGTTTGGGGTCTTGAGGACCAAGTTTGAGAACCTGTGTACTAAGTAATTATTATGATTTGGGCTAATATATTCTGTAATCATGATGATTTGCACTAATATATTCTGTAAATATCATGATTTGCACTAATGTTCTATAGTTATTAAGATTGTCACTAATTTATGCCGTAATTTATCATGATTTAGACTAAGATGTTCTGTAATTTTCATGATTGCCACTAATATATTCTGTAATTATACTGAAGCAAAGAAAGATAACAAAGAAGACTCCTTTTTGGGGGCACTCGTTGAAAATAAATATATAGTAGATATGAATGGAAAAGAATGTGAACTTATAAAACATAAAAAAAAAGTTGCTATACCGAGCACCAAGAAAATAGACAAATAAACATATATATCCAATATTTGGCCAAATCGGGCCGATATCACTCCAGTTTAAGGATTAGAGGGCCTGATTCAGACCCGCTTGCCCAAGTGCGCATGCACACGACGGAGGCGGCTCCGTCATGCGCATGCGCGAGACCCGAATAACGACGGCCAAGCCGTCGTTATGGGTCTCGCACCAAAGGGGGCGTGCTGTCGATGGTGATTGACAGCACGCCCCTTTTGGTGGGCATGCCGGGGGCGTGGCTGCCCAGACGGAGGCATTCCCATGGGAACGCCTACCGTCTGGGGCCAGCCCCACTGACATCACTAGTGATGTCAGTGGGAGTGCTTGCGGCAGCCAGACCCAACCACAAGGGTCACGTCGCAAGCTCGATGGTCGTTGTGGTCTTGACCATCGCGACCATCATTTTGGCCGCTCGCTATAGCTGTGGGTGGTCACCCACAGCTATGCGAGCGGCCAGGAGGCCGCTCCAAAAAGGAGGAGGGACGGCCCTGATTCAGAGCGAGCACTCTGTCAGAGCGTCCGGCTCTGAATCAGGGCCAGAGTTCCATGGATAGGGATCTATCCTCCGGATTTAGTGCTACCTCTTACTGATTCAACATAGTCCCAAAATATATTGGAAGAATGGACAAAATAATGATTATAGGGGTGATAGTAAGTTTTAATCTAATAATTAGATATTCCCTAGTGGGGTAATGGCAATGGTTGTATAATCATAAAAGACAGGATAACCTCCTACTAGTGAATGCGGAAGAGAAAAGATATGATCTGGGACTGGTAAATGTGTGACTTAATGTTGAAGGGGTATTAGGTGGTTTGTCTAAAGAGAAGTATAGTTATAAAGTAGATAAAATGACAGTGAAACTTCACTCTTAGGGGGTCATTCAGACCCGGTTGCAAGCACCGATGTGCTCGCAACCGGGTCGATGGGTAGCCCTGCGCACGCGCAGCAGCAGCACTGCGCGTGCGCAAGCCCCGGAGCGAGAGAGAAACTCTCTCACTCCGGAGCTCGCTACAAAAGGGGCGGCTGTCGATGTTGATCGACAGCTCGCCCCTTTTTGTAGGCGGGCCGGGGGGGGTGGTTTCCAAAACTGAAATGCCTACCATTTTGTGGGCGGCCGCACTGACATCAGTGATGTTAGTGGTGAGCTTCCTGCTCCATCAGAGCAGAAAGCTCCCTGGGGCTTGCGAGTGCCCAGACCCAACCTTAGGGTCTGGTCGCAAGCCCCGATGGTCGCGATGGTGATTACCATCGCGACTATCACCCTGGTCGCTAGCTAAGCTGTGGGTGGTAACCCACAGCTTAGCTTGCGACCAGGAGGCCGCACCAAAAAAAAAAAGCGCCTGCCCTCATTCAGAGACAGTGATCGCTTCTTGCGACCGCCTCTGAATGAGGTCCTTAGACCTGGGGTCACAGGATATAGCACGCATGTGCTCCAAATATTGGTTGGTTTCATTATGTTAAATCCCAGTATAAGCAGAAGGGTACAGGAATGGAAGAGCTACAGTGGCTAGATAGACAGTCAAAAGATCGACACCAGATGGTCAACATGCAAATGGTCGACAAGGTCAAAAGGTTGACAGTTAAAAGGTCAACATGAACTAAAGTCAATGGGCTCATAAGGTCGACATGGTCAAAAGGTCAACTCACAAATGATCGAAACAGAAAAAGTAAACACAATTTTTCATGATTTTTAGGGTTAGGGTTAGGCATTTGTTGGAGGGTTAGGGTTAGACTGCAGAAGGGTATGGTTAGGGTTAGGCACTAGGAGGAAGTTTATAGTTAGGCACTAGGGGGAAGGTTAGGGTGAGGATTAGGGGTAAATAAAAAAGCGTCAACCTTTTATGTGGCGACAATTGGTGTTGACCTTTTGATCATGTCGACCATTTTCACCCTATTGACCTTAATCCACCTTAGTCCATATCGATCATTTAAACAGTCAACCATTTGACCTTGTCAACTATTGCATGTCTAACATATGGTGTCGATCTTTTGACTGTCTGTCTAAATAGTGTAGAACTTTCATTGTAAAATTTGTTGCAAGTTGCAGTGGTGGATATTAAATTACCAAAGTAATTCAACATTGTTTTGGTGCAGGAACTGCTGTTTCTGTGAACAGTAACACTGCTACTTCAGAGATACTTACTGCAGGTCACTCACTCACTGCCAAGGAGGCAGAGGGATACACTCGTAACCCTCTTCACAACCCCAGACCTCCTTCTTATAGGAAGGTGTAGAGCGCTGGGAATGAATGCCATCTGAAGATGGTGTTGATTCTCGCAAGTCAACTTATATTCTAAGCGTGTGTACCACCCACAATCGCCTGGGTTTGGTATGGGATGCCAGTGCTTGGGATCCCGGCGGTCAGAATCCCGACGCCGGCATTCAGATGGTTAGGATACCAACCGATCTAACCCTAACCCTGCCGTTCTGGTGCCAAAAGTTAACCTCTCCCCCAGTCCCTAAATCTAACCCTCCCCCCTTAGTGCCTAAATATAACCCACCCCCTACTGCCTAACCCTAAACTAGGGTTGTGCACCGGCCACTTTTCGTGTTTTGTGTTTTGGTTTTGGATCTTTCTTCGTGTTTTGGATCTGGATTGGTTTTGCCAAAACCACCCTTCTGTGTTTTGGGTTTTGGGTAGAGATGTGCGCCGACCCTCGTGTTTTGGATCTGGATCCCCCTGGTTTGGGATCTGGATTGATTTTGCCAATGGGGGCCTGACTGCAGAAGGTGCAATGACAAGGTGACTTACAGTACCATGGGGCCTTACCAAAAGCTATAGGCAGGGCCGGAAACAGAAATCTTGGGGCCCGGTACACTTATATCTCTGGGGCCCCCAAACCACCCCTCCCAATGCCCCATCTTGACCTCTCCTCCAAGCACACATGCCCAGGTCCACACACACAGAAACACACACACAATTATTACAGATAGAGAAATGCACACACACATATATATATATATATATATATATATATATACACATATACAGTATATATATATATATATATATGTATATTCGTGTGTGTGTGTTTATATACACAGATACCCACATATTTTATATATATATATATATATATTATATATATATATATACACATACACATACACAAACACGCACGCATATGTACAAACAATATGTTAAAAATTACAATAACACAGTCACTTACCTTCATGCTGAGGCTTGGGTTTGTCCCTACATTCTTCAGCTGGACCACTAAGGAGGAGGAGGAATGTGGGTGCCGTGAGGGGGGGAGGAAGAGGTGCCATGAGGGGGGGTTCGGGGGTGCCGCGAAGGAGGGTGATCTGTGCCACGTGAAAGAATTTAAACAACAGGGGATGATGGGAGAGGAACAGGAAAAGAAAGTGGTAGGAACCCAGGAGGAGGAGGAGCACTGCCCCCTGCGTGTCACGGTGTGAGCTGATGTTGTGAGCCTGGGGAAGGGTGTCAGTGGGCAGGGCTTCGGCTGGATGGCTGCTGTAAAAGCACAGCAGCTGTTTAAACAGTTTTAATAGATGCTGCTGCTCCTTTTTTCTGTTCCTGATCCTCGGGCGCCCCTCTGATCCTTGGGGCCCAGTATGTACAAAGTCTGCCAGATGTTTTAAAGTGGCAATAATTTTCGGGCAGACTCGCAGGAATCTTGCTGATGCCTTTAAGTCGCAGACTATTACATTTCCCCCTAGATCTTTTAAAGTTTGTATTTAATAGAAATTGATTGGGACTTTTATTTTGTATTTGCATCTGAATTTAAATTATAGTTCACATGGTAACACTGATAACATAGACTATATTGTGTATGAACTGGGTGCTGTAACTTTAGCCCTTTAAGTCACATCTCTTGGTATAAATCAGGTGCACATGCTACTGTTACAGAGATCAATGGCAAACGCAGTGGGGTGTCTGGAAACCCCCCTCCCCAGCCCACACAATCGCCACAACAGAAATAGTAATATAATACAATTTTACTAGTGCCGCATCTTCTTCTCACTATCACAAATGAAATAATTAGCACCACCTGTGGATATTTTAACATGTGTCAGCCAGTAATAAACATACTTGCCTACCCTCCCGATTCAGCGGGAGCCTCCATAAAATTGCTCCCGGCCCCCCGAAAATACAGTCAAGCCTCCGCCCCCACAGTTGTAATCACGGCAGCAGGGGGTGGGACATTATGTAGAGGGGTGGGTCCAAAATGACACATTCACGTGGCCACACCCCCCACTCAGCCCACAAATGCCAGGTAAGATGTCCGGCCGCGTCCCCCTATGCAGGCCACGACCCCTGCTATGCCGATCTGGCAGTTCCCGGAAGGGGCAGCCAGAATGTCGGCAAGCATGGTAATAAATTGTTACAAGTCGCAGTCACGACTTTTCTCCTTCGAGCAGTTTACCAAGTACTGGCATTATCCAGGGTCTCCACCAGTTACCGGACTCCTGCTCTGCTCCAACAGGCAGAGCAGAGCCTGGAGCCGGCCCAGTGATCAGCTGTGTGGTCTAAACAGACCACACGGTGATCTCTGCTAAAAAAAAAGAAAAACAAATTGTAAAAAATGAAAAACTTACCAGGGACCAGTGGTCGGCGCTCCGGTGATGTCTCCCCTCTGGTCAGCTGGTCTCCCAGCCTGCACTGGTGCCCGGTCATCACCTGACCAGGTCCCAGTGCAGTATGGGATGTCAGCTGACCGGAGCCACGGAGGACATCACTGGAGCACCGATGACTGCAGGTAAGTGTAATTAAGGGGGTGGGGCTTATTGCCAGGGGTGGGGCTTAGCGACGGTCGGTCGGCGCATGCGTTGGCCCTTGTCACGGTATTTTTTGCAAAAATACAGTGACTAGTGTGCGGATGGGATTCGCAGGGACAGAGCTTTATCGCAAGCTATGTCCCTGCAAGGGATTTGTAGTAAATCCCTGTGATATTGCCTGAATTCGCAATGCGAATTCAGTCGGTAATATCACACTACAATCTGCATTACAAATGCGGATTGTAGTAAATAGAGCCCTCTTCATGGACTGGCCCCACTCACTCTAAAAATCAAGAATTTGGAAACCCTCCTCCAGAAAACTTGCGTTTGCCACTGACAGAGATGGATACATTTTGTGAGACGTCCAGCTCTCTGCAAGATGCACAAAATGCGCCTTTTTGGGGCACGTTTCACACCTGCATTCTAGTGCTACAGGAGCGCCTGTTATTTTAATTGTGGCCATTGCGAGTAATTCACTCTGCTCACTCACATTTCACTCTGTCTTCCCAATCTGTGTTTGTAAATCCAGTCCTTTTTTTCTGATGGTACACAGTGCTATGCAGGACTGGCGTCTTTCATTCTTATACCTAGTTCTGGCAATAAGAAATCAGTGAAATTTTTTCAGAAATGAATAAAATAGCGTCTGAAGACTTGAGTGTAGAAGCTACTATAAGTCTGGTAACTTTAGGTGAGTACATGGACCTTTTTCTGATTTTACAACTCTTATGCTGGGCACACATCTGGACGACTTGTCAGCCGACCCAGGGATCCGATGATCGAGCGGCCAAATTGTACATGTCTGTGCTGACAACTAAGTGCCCAGTTGATATGTCAGTCACCATAGGTCCCTGCAGTAAGTGTACAGGCGGTCGGCGGGTCACCTGTACACACAGCTAGATGTACCGATATATCTGCAAGATGTATTGGCAACGGCTGTGCTGAAAGGCCGATGCGATATGTCTGTGAACAACATAGTTCATAGACATATCGTCTGTACACACCCACAATATGTCGTTCGTCGGCTGATTGAACATCATATTGCATAGTGGGCCTGATTCAGCAGCGATCGCAGCTGCGAATTCGCACGGAAAGCAGCTGCGAAAATATGCTAATGCTTGCCAAAGCACCGCTGACATAAAGACACCCACTGCTGCTTTCTCACATCCGACCACTGTATCTTTTCTGTGTAAACATTGGTACCTTCGACGCACATCAACCACTCACGCAGCATTTTCACCATGTCTGACCTGCCGCATACACTGCAAGTCTCTTCGCACGCAGTGGGCTCTCAAGCTGTGTATGCAATCACAGTGGCTAATTTATGCATGCCCAAGCAACAGCGTTTAAATGGACAGGCATGCCTGCGTGTTTTTCCTACCACTCCCCCGTCTCCACCACTAAACACTCACAGCCAGTCACTCACTCTGTGATGCATTCCTCTGTGCGTACGTCAGAGTTGCCTACCTTTGAAGATCTCTTCCTGGGAGAAGCCCGGGTAAGAGAAGCAGGAGGGAGGCAATGGGGGGGCGGAACCTGACGATTCACGTCATTAAGCCCTGCCCCCTCACAGTAAAATTGCCGCGATTGGCTAGAATTTGCATAGGGGGCGGGTCCAAATGACGTGATTAATGTAGAATCACATTTTAAGCCCCGCCCCCTACCGGGAGACCCGCGATCGCCGCTGGTATTCTCCTCATTCTGCCCACTTAACTAGGAAGTGGGCAGAATGCGGGAGACATGCCTACCCTTCCGGGGGTGCGGGGGGTTACCCGAAAAATCGGGAGCCTCCCGCGAAAACCGGGAGGGTAGGCTTGTATGGCGTACGTAATCGCAGTGCGATCGCAGTGCATGCTCTGTGTGGCTCATACGCATGTGCAAGGGCAAACAATGGCTCGATCTGCATACGTAGTTGCACTTGTGATCGCTGCTGAATCAGGCCCAGTGTGTGCCCAGCACTACGGTATCATTAAAGGCTAAAGACAGACACAGATTTCAAAGATCACACAAGCACATTGCATTGTTTAGCAATTAATTGATTGAATTCTAGTTGCTAAAATCCTAGACATCATTGCTTGTAAGATGCACTTCAACCCAGGGAACATTTTTTTGTAAGGAGTCGCCTCAACCCCAGAAGCTGCTCCATGTAGCAATTATTTTCCGGTGCCTCCTTCCCTGACAATCCGAAAATCAGGGGTAGGCTGGCTTTTTATCTTCCTGGTCTATTCAGGCATAGGATAAACCAGAAAAGCCCCATGAAAAATAACTGGATATGTGGGGGGGGGGGCTTATTTTAGGGAAAAATGCTTACTAGATGGTAGTGACATGCAATAAAATGTTAGTCCACTAAGTGTCGCTATTTGACTTTTAAATCACTGAATAACTTGCTATGTTTTTGAACTCCACATCATTTTCTTAGTTAAATATTAAATTGCAGCTTGGTCAGTGTAGATTAAGCAAACAAAATTTTTCCAGAAATGTATATTTATGTGTTATGTGCTCTTATATTCGGTTTACTTTCCAGACACAATTTCAAATCTAGTATTGTCATAGGCTTACTCTGTTGATAAGTAGAACATTTTCTTGGAGCTTATTGTGCAAAATTAAAAGCCCTTTGCGCTGCAATTTTGGAAAAAATAAATGGCTATGACAGGTGAGCGATACTCACCTACGTTGTTGATAATAGTCCAGATTAGCAAGGGTTAACTTACCACCTTGCCAGGCAAATGTGCATATGTGTGAGCTGGGATGTAGTTATTATACCTACCACTGGGATGCCGGCTGCCGAAATCTCGGCACTGGAATCCGAACCACAACCAGAAGACTGGTGCCGGTATCCCGACATCAGTGGAGATGCTGATGCCGGTATCCCGATCGCAAGTATAGCGGGCACCATTAGCTGTTAGCCGCGGGCTTAGGTTTAGGCACCCCGTGGGGGTTAGGGTTAGGCTGCGAACAGAGAGGGTTAGGGTTAGGCACCACCGGGGGGGAGGTTAGGGTTAGGCTGCGAACAGGGAGGGTTAGGCACCTCCGAGGGGGAGGTTAGGGTTAGGCGCTAAGGAGGAGTGTTAAGTTTAGGTACTAACCGGTAGAGTTAGGGTGCGAGGTAGGGAGGGTTAGAGTGCAAAAAAGGAGGGTTAGAGTTAGATGGTTAAGGGGAGAGGGGTAGAGTACTTACTGTGCCTCTGTCGGGATACCGCGCATCGGGATGCCGCTTTTGACAGCCGGCATCCTGACTGCCGGTGTCCCATACCCAACCCGTATGAGCTGGATTTCTGGCTTGGGCCAAACTTGGGCTTCAGGCCCTGATTCAGAGCCGGACACTCTGACAGAGCGCTCGCTCTGAATCAGGGCCGTCCCTGCTCCTTTTTGGAGCGGCCTCCTGGCCGCTCGCATAGCTGTGGGCGACGAGACCCTTGCGGTAGGGTCTCGCTGCCGCAAGCCCTGGAGTGCTTTTGGCTCTATCAGAGCCACAAGCACTCCCACTGACATCACTAGTGATGTCAGTGGGGCCGGCCCCAGACGGTAGGCGTTCCCATAAATTGCAGTTTCTGCATAATTTTATGTAAAAAACAGCTTGATACATAGGGCCGGCCTGAGCCCTATTTTTTTGTTATGCGAAAATATATTTCTGCCCCCCAGGTGTACTGATAAAAATTAAGGGGGCGTGGAAAAGCCATACCCACAAGCCACACCCCATTTTTGTTACACTGGAGGCATGCCCAGTACCTCGGGAGAGAGAAGGAAGCCAAAGGAGGGCAAATTCAAAGGGGAGAGAGACTGTAAACAGGTGCAAGGCATTTGAGAGAGACAGCAAGAGAGGTAGAAGGAGAGAGAGGAGGGGGGCAGAAATATGAGCACCCAATGTGCTGCTACATGTCAGTGTAGTAGGGGCCTCCTGTGTGACACCATGTTACCCCTCCAAGTCCCTCCTGCTGCTTCAGCTCTTGGCGCTTGCGGTGCTCTAGAGGGGGAATCTAAGCCCTGCCCTGTCCTGGCTTTCAGTGCACAGGTTGTTATAAAGGCACTGTGTCACACATTGCTGCAGGCTGGGTAATGGTGCTCTTGTCCTGTCATGGGTGTTAGTGTCGGGGGCAGGCAGGGGACAGAGTTAGTAACAGTGACTCGGTAACTAACTGTGGTGGCGCATGTCTGGCTGTGGTGCCCTCCTCAGACTGACACCTTACTCAGCTACGTACCCAGCGTAACTGTAGGGCCGGCCCTGACCTCACCTCTCCTCCTTAAGTCTCTCAACTTCCGCTTGCCATGGCTAGTGACACAGACTGCTTCATCTGTGCATCATGTCTGGTGACTCCTCTTTATACTCTATGCACAAAGCAGTGGCGTAAGTTCATACCAGGTGCCTGGAGGTAAGATAATGGTTGGTGTCCCCCTACCAACAAGCCAACCACCACCAAACAGAGACACATTCCCTCAACCACTAACATCTCAACCTCGGCAGCACCAAGAGACAACTCTCCCTCTAACACCCCATCCTCAGCAGCACCTATAGTTACTCTCACTTCAATCTAACTTACTTTAGGGCCCCCCCCCCAGCTAACCCTCTCTATTCTGGTTGTAACCCCAGTGCCGCTGTCCTTCTTACCCCAGCTAACCCCGTCTGTTCTGGCTGTAACCCCAGTGTTGCAGTCCCTCCCTTGCTCTTAGTCCTCTTACTGTGACAGACACCCTGCCTGCTGCTTAAAGGAACCATGGTGGGTGGTAGTATAGTATGTAAAACCCCAACCTAAGACAAACAAAAATTGGGGGGATGGGAGTTTCACGCTTGTCTTAATTTGGACATTCATTATGCAATTATTGTCCCGATCTGCTGATTATTGGTGGATGGGGACGATAATTGCATACTCTCTGGCATGAGAAATCTTCCAACATGCCCTACTGATTCGATCATTGATCGGCCGCATCCGGCAGCACATTCACTACTGCGGCTGACCACCCAACATTACCCCTATTCCTTCACAGGGAATAGGGACAACTCTCCCTCTAACACCCCAACAGGGAAATGTTTCCACCACAGGAGATAAAACCAGACATATCTCATGGCCTCGATATCCGCTGGATTTCAGGCTGTCAGATAAACTGTATGTTGGTCTGACATACATTTTATCTGACAGTGTATTCCCGGGATTAACATTAGCAGACAGGAGCAGACAGATATCTTCTGGATGACATGAGTCAGTTTGCATTTGTCCAAACTTAGCAGATATTTCTCCTGAAATCAGTATGATACAGTGATGTGGAAACGGCTTAGACAGGGAAGAGTTACTGCAGATTACAGTGATGTGGAAACGGCTTAGGGAAGAGTTACTGCAGGTTGGGAGAGGGAGAGAGAGGATTTTGTCCTAAACAGAATAACAGAATGTTCTCTCTCCTTTGTCTGATCATCCCAGGAGAGGCATCTACCTATTATACTATAACCGAGACACCAAGCCGGACAGGTCTATTATTTGTTGTTATAGAAACCTGCAAATTGCGACTGGGTAGATTAAATTAAGAAAAAGATACGACACACAAAAGTACCTGGCCCCTTATTCAGCAATGTTAACAATATGCTTCATTTCACCAGTCTGACACACTGTGATTTGTTTTTACTGCCCTGTGTCAGCAGCCTTTTATTCCATATGCATGTGGCCATAAATCGGAGCTAGTATAACATTATTTATATTTTATTATATGGTACAGAAATAACTGTTATTTTATTATATGGTACAGAAATAACTGTACTTAGCCCACTCTGATAGAATGTCTGAGAGCACAGTGTTTTTTGTTTGTTTTTGTAGAACAATATTGGAGAGATTTTTTACGAATGTGTTTATCAATGTTTATTGGGTTAACATAAAAATATAACCTATAGGAATATATTTATATCCATAAAGGTGTGCGTTGCTTAAATTTAGAAATGAAACACTGGAAATATTTATTTTCTATTACATAGTTGTTTCAACCAAAACTGTTCACTTGGTGTAGCGAAACCCATACCCCAACAGGAGGGGTCACTGGTGAAAACCACCAAGTGAGTTAGACTCCGCGCCTCTGGGAGGGTCTAGCCAAGCCTGGGTTTGGCCGCAATAGGGAGACCTAGTCATTTCCACTCACCTAGGGTTCCCTGGCTTTTGTCTCACCCAAACCTCTGGCTTTTGTTCTCATCTGAAGAACCTCTTTTACAGATTGTGACATACTGTACATGAATGCTAATATTGCATTCATTTGACTCTAGTATTGGTTAAATAAGAATTCTCAATATTCGCTTGGATGATGTTTCTCCTGTTCTGTCTAGTGGGAAAAAAAAGGTGATCAGGGAATTCTAAGGTGTCAAGTGGGCAACACAATAATAAGGTAGTGGAAACAACACTGATCCCATTCATATGCACATGCCAATGAACCCTGCATACTACAATGGAGACCGTTTGGACTGCCATTGTAAGCAGAGCCAAGTTGCCCATTAGGCAGTCTAGGTGTATCCTGACCACCTACTGACAACCATTTAAATTAAAAAATTTTATCACTTCTATTTTTTTACACTACACTTTACACTATCAACCCAGCAGCCACCGGCCAGGGGCGACGGGAATAGCCCTGGACTATCAGTCCGGGCCTGGGCCAGTCTGAGCTGAATAGTGGTCAGGGGTAATGCTTTGGCCCAGGGGACCCGGTGAAAGGGTTCCCCTGGCTGTGGCACTACTCCCCCGCTAGAAAGAGTCCAGTGCTGGTTATGAAAAATCTAGGGGACCCCTACTCCTTTTGTCCACTGTATTTCCAAAACCAGAACTGGCTCGTTTAGCCCAGTGCTGCTTGTGCTAAATACAGGGGACCCCTACGTCTTTTTTCCTCTGTATTTTCACAACCAGCACTGGCTTTGAAAAGCCTGGGGTGTGTTGTGCTTTAGGGAGGGGAAGGGGGGGTCACATTCTTTTTTTTTTTACAGTTTTAATAAAAAAAATTTATGCATGCACGGATCACTGATCTGTGCATGCACCTTTGTCATATAGTCCAGCCCATATATTGCGCACAATCTAATGATTTGCAAATCATTAGATCGTGCACGATATATCGTTTGTCAGATTGTACAGTTTATGCACCATATCGTGTCCTGGAGCGCCGGGGAGAGCTCAAGGGAAATCACTGATGAAATGGCATTTTTTGCAGGTCATCTAGTGTGTAGGCACCTTATGTATGTCAGTGTGCATGTCCAATGCAAGCAGTTTAAAGATGAAATAACATCTTTAATATTTAAATTTTTCTGTGCAATATTTCCTCTCTTCCACCAGCTTAGTATTCTTTTGCAGTATATCACAATAGTTCACCACTCTGTTAAACTTGCGATAGTAAACTGTGAGATCTTCTCCCACTGATATTTCCAAATACCTTTTGTGGCTTTTTAGTAAATCATTCACACATTGGTTAAATATAAACTTTAAGATCTGAGTTACAGTGCCATTTACTTTAATACTTCTTTGTCCTGAACTCACCGTCACTGAACATGTCATCTCACTGGTCCATCTAATCCACAATCATAATATGTCTAAACTCATCAAGGTGATTAACAGCCCATAACCAGCATGTTTTAGCAACAACACAGTTGAACATTCTGGCTTAGATAATGATTAGAACTGGGTTACCATTAGATACCATTATTTGTAGTTAGTGGGCTTAGTATTTAAGTGCCAGCTTCTCAATAGAATGGGAACAAGCTGTGTGTGGGTCAGATGGGACCACTGGCCTAAACCATATGAAATATCAATCTTGCTGGTACAAGGGATGCTGTAACAAATATGATCAGAAAAAACACAATATATGAAGATGAACTACCTACAACCATCAAACGGTAAACCATTTAATAATACTGTTTGTACTACTAGTGCAGAGGTTCCCAAATGCAGTTCTCAAGGCTGCCCAACAGCTCAGGTTTTAGTGATATCCATGTTTGAGCACAGGTGGTTAAATCAAATTGACTGAGATACTAATTAAGTCGTCTGTGCTCAACCTTGGATATCTCTAAAACCTGAACTGTTGGGGAGCCTTGAAGACAGTGTTTGGGAACCTCTGTACTAGTGTATTAAAGGACGCATAAAATCTTTATTTTATTTCATACAACACATTTTGCACCTTTGTAACATGAAGCTTATAGAAACTTAGGATGTTCTCCTATAGGTCAGTTGTCCATTTCTAAAAAAATATAGGTGTGGCAGATTTAGATGGCTGTTACTGCAAAAACTCAGTGTCACACTTGGGGGCATATCCAATTAGGTGCACATTTACAAATAATCTCGCACCTGCAGAGTTTTCCCACAGGTGTAAGTCTTTTTTGTATTCAATTAGGCGCAGGGTTTTGATTTTTTTTTTGAGTGCTGAAGTTTTATTTTTGTCCCTCCAGAGCAGGTTAAATTTTTCCTAAAATACATATTCTAAGGAAATATTGCCTGCACTTGCTCTAGACCCCTTTGGACAGTCCCCCTAATGACTAATTCAGCAACTGTAAGTTCCAATTAGCTCAATTAGTCCTTAATTACTCACCCCTCGGAAGTGCTAGTGCGTCTGCATGAACTGGGCTTCACACAGGCACACAAAGCCCCGGGACCGGCGGAAGGAGCAAGACAGGGGCAAAATCGGAGCTTGATGAATTTAGGTCCCCATACTAGTGTACTAGTGTGATGATGAATAGACCCCATAAACTTATTTTTGTGTTTCAGCGACATAAAACACAGTCTGCAACATACAGCCTCATTAACTGCCAACACTAAATCACATCATAACAAAACACAGGAGGAATTCATAAACATCTTAACAAAAGATGTAAAGAAAATAGGCACAACAGTGTTGGGCAGTGGGGTGGGATGGGATTCATGCACTCGATGAACAAATTGAAGGCAATTATAGCAGAGACATAAAAGATCATTTTGGAAATCTTCATATTCCTTAACTCATATTTGTGTCCTTCCAAATAAATAAATATAATTTGTCCCACATTTTCAACTGCATCCCATCTTCCAGAGCGTATTTGGATACAAGAGGTGTGGAATTCAGTGGGCGCTCCTGGGAGATAACAGGGTGGTTAGACATACGTGGGCTTGTCACTGACAGTGACTGCATTTAAGACGTATTAGTTCAGAGACAAGATGTCATGTTCAGATGGAGAAATTGCACCTGCCATAGTGACCATCACCACCAAACTTTGATGGTGCGACCAGTCGTGCATCTAAAGACGAACCGAGATGGATTAGCTCCACAGGCAGTGGGCATCTCAGTAGGAAGACGATCAGTCGTGGCATTATCATAAAGACGCAGACGTGGAAAAAGATGCAGACACCACTGCTTGCACCTCTGAATCAGGCCCAATGTTTCAGTGTTGATCTAAGAATATATTTTTTAATTACTTTACATTTTGCTGTGAATGAAATATGTTATTTTGATCACGCTATTGCTATTAGAATTGCTAGAGGGGAAATGTATGAACTAGACATCATTTAAATTGATAGTCCTCCAGGAACCGGGGGGCAGAGTGCCAGTACATTTGTGCAGCACTAGGGCTGCCACTGCACTCTGTATACATACCAGTGACCACCGGGAAGGTTCCTCTGCCTGGCTTCTGGCTGTCAGTGTCAGGCTGCGGTACAGTGCAGCTAGCATGAGAAGGGAGGCATACACACACAGTTTCCCCCCTAAGGCCCCCCACCAGATCAGCTTCCCTTCCTTGGCTCTCCAGTAGCCCCATCCCCAGCTCTCTTCACTTCCTCTCTTCTCCTCCTTACTCCCTGCTTCTATTGGCACCACACAGATAAAGACTGACCCTATTGTAGCTGCAGTGGCCACCACAGAGGTACTCCCTTTCCCTTGCAGTCTCTCCCACTGTTCCCTTCTCCCCTTCAGTCTCTCCCATTGGCCCCTTGTCCTCTGCAGTGTCTCCCACTGTTCCCTTATCTCCTGCAGTCTCTCCCACCAGCCTCTTATCCCCTGCAGTTTCTCTCACTGTCCCCTTCTCCCCTGCAGGCTGTCTGACTGGTCCTTTGTCCACTTCAGTCTCTCCCACTATCCCTTTAGTCCCAACAGTCTCTCCCACTGTCCTCTTCTCCCCTGCAGTCTCTCCCACTGTCCCCTTTTCTCTGCAATCCCTCTGACTGTCCCTTATCCCCTGCAATCTCTCTCACTGTCCTATTATCCCCTGCAGTCTCTCCCACTGTTCCCTTTCCCCTGCAGTCTCTTCCACTTTCCCCTTATCCCCTGCACTGTAGTTTCCCTCACTTTCTCCTTTAACTCTGCAGTCTCTCCCACTATTCTTTTCTCCTGCAGGCTCTACCACTATTTCCTTTTCTCCTGCAGTCTCTCCCACTCTTTCCTTCTCTCCTGCAGTCTCTCCCACTATTTGCTTTTCCCCTGCAGTCTCTCCCAGTATTTCATTTTCTCCTGCAGTCTCCTCCACTGTCACCTTTCCCCTGCAGTCTCTCCCACGATCTTCTTATTCTCTGCACTGTAGTTTCTCTCACTATCTCCTTTACCCCTGCAGTCTCTCCCACTATTTCCTTTGCCCCTGCAGTCTCTCCCACTATTTTCTTTGCCCCTGCAGTCTCTCCCACTATTTCCTATTCTTCAGCAGTCTCCTCCACTGTCACCTTTCCCCTGCAGTCTTTTTCACTGTCTGAAAAATTTGAGTTTCATCAACCTCTCCATATACGCCTGTACTCCCTCCCCATCTGTGCCTCTGCCCCCTCCCCATCTGTGCCTATGTCCCCTCCCATCATGTTTGCCTCTGCCCCCTTACCGCTTGTGTTTGCCCCCCAGGCTAAAAGTTGCCAATCAGCCCCTATAGTCCTCCCTCTGACCACTGCTGTTTGTATTTCCCCAAGTGGCCCCCAGGTAAGCTGGGCTCCACAGTTATACCCAAACATATGGGGCCTGCTGAGTGCTATGAGGAACACTTTACCTTTCCCTGCATTACCTATTACCATTACTAAGTAAAACAATCAATGTCTGATTTATGTCATTATAATATAACAAGATGAACACTATGGATGGTTAGATACGTACAGTGGTATATGTGCGGCATTTGCATAGGTCATTATATCATAAAAACAAGAGCAGATTTTCGGTAGAGATAATTTAGTAAAGGAGGCATGATGAATGACTACAATATTTGTAATTATCTAATGAGAGTTCAAAAAATTATTATTTTACAATTTTTCCTCATGATGAATAGGCCTCTAAGTATTTAGAAATATGATTTGAATTAAAAAAACAGATATAGATGGCTTCTGTTTGACATTTAGATATTGTAATCATTATGGAATGTTAATAAGCAGGTCTATTTCTGCAACAAATTGACATGTTGTCTTTTCTGATGCAGCTACTGAATTGTTATTGTTAGCACGCAAGTGTCTGCCAAGGAGTTTCTCAACTACTGGATGATAATACCAAAGTATACCTAAAGTTGGCACTAAGGAGGAACAACTTAATAAAGGGGTCTTCAACCTTGGCCCTCCAGCTGCTGTGGAACTACACATCCCAGCATGCACTGCCACCTTTTTGATATAACAGCATGCTAAAACTGCGGCAGTGCATGTTGGGATGTGTAGTTCCACAGCATCTGGAGGGCCAAGGTTGAAGACCCCTTACTTAATATATGATGAGCTAAAAGATGACTGTTTATTTCCAAGAAAAATAGATGCCATAGACCAATCACAGACAGGCTGCTTTATATATTGAGCTCCTATAGACAACGCAGTTAAGGCAGTTAAAGGCTGATAATATATTTGTCGATTTCTCGGAATTAGAGTGACCTACTAGTTATGATTATGAACATGTATTAGTCTAGGTAGTTTAAAGTGAATAAACATCGAATGTATTGAGATATGTTAGGGTTTTTGGATTGAAGCCCTATCTTGAGTATGCCTGAGCTGTAACTCGAAAGAGCTGATTCTGTAACCCACTTTTATTTTTATAATACATTTTATTCCTACTTGAAACAACTGTGCGGACATTCGGTTATTTAATTTTAATAGATTATTCTGTAATTGTGCAAAAATATTCTAACATGATTAAAATGTACTAATTGTTAATATAAATTATTCTTATAAGAGGATCATGGAAGTCTGCTCTCAGGTTAAGAACACCTAGATAACAGAAAATGTAAATATTCCGCTATGGAAATTATAGTTATGAGGGCATCTGATAAAATGCATCCAATGAATCCATTGTTAATTGCCCTAAATATCTCTGTCCATTTCTGTTGTGTAGTTTTGACCAGAAGGAAAACATGCGCTTGGAGGAGAAGTTCCGTCTGGACGACTTGCTGCACTTGGAAGAGATGTTCACCAATCATAATCTGCAGGCAGTGGAGGTGGTGGAAGCTGAGGACACAGCAGAAGCTCGTACATTCCCATTAAAGAGACACAAACCCAAGGCGATTCCTCGAAGAGTGGGGAACATGACCCTGAAGGAGTTTCAGAATGTCCTGTCTAATATATTTGAGTCAGAGAGTTGGGATGACAACATGGAGCTTTTATGTTACAAGGTATTAACTGTCCACCTTACTCAGTTGGTGGCCACATAGGAGGCCCTATCACTACACTGGTTGGCTCAGTCAATTAAAATATGATGGGGTTTGCAGGTCGCGCCAGACAATCAGCGGCCGCTAACTGTAGAGCAGCCGCTGATTGGCTCCGACTACTGACTGTTCCCACGTGGTGGGACCTGCAAACCCTGTGCAGTCCCTTTAGCTGGCATTCGCGAGCTATCTGTATGTGTGGCAACACACATTCAGATCCTGGGTCCGTCTGGTTTGGCTAAGTCGTTTTTCTGTTTTTCTAATTCCGGGGATGCTTCGGAGATCAGCGCCAGGATGAAAGTGAGTATAGATTATTTTTTGCAGGGCCAGTCATTATGGATTCTACATGGGGAAAGTGGACAGACCGGCTGGCATAGGTAAGTATGTGGAAGTGGGTAGGGGTATGAAATAAAGTTATACTTGTCACGGTGTGTGTGTTTTGTCTTTCTTTAACTATTTATTTTACAGTGGGGGTATGGGTGCCAGCATCTTGCTGGCACTTGTAGTTCCACAAGTGCCAAAGGGCAGGCATGCTGGCACCTGTAGTCCCACTGTAAAATACAATAGTTTAATTCTATTCTTTACATTATTACCACCCCCGTACACAATGCTCCAGGGGTGTGGGGAAGAGCCCCGGGCTTCAGTCCAAGCCTAGGGTTTCGTGGGGGGGACATACCCCTTCTTGGGGGGTTCCCACTTCCCTTGAGTTCTCCGGCTTGGCCTGAGCGGTTTGGGCTGATAATGCTTTGGCCCTGGAGACCCGGTAATAGGGCCTCCAGGCTGTGGCATTACAGCCCAGCCATTTTGGGTCCAGTGCTGGTTTTAAATATAGGATGTACAGTACGCAATTTTTTTCCTCCTATATTTAAAACCAGGACTGGCCCTGTAGCCAGATGTTGGTTTCTAAATTACAGTGGAACCTTACTCATTTTGTTCCCCCGTAATTTTAGAAACCAGGACTGGTTGGCAAGTCCGGAGCTGGTTAAGCTTTAGGGGGGGTCCCTATGTCATTTTTTTTAAAAAACTTTTAACCTGCTTTTTTTACGGAATAGAACACAAGCAGCTTACACATATCTCACTGATATGTGCAGGGTGCTTGCTTGGGAGAGTTTTGCAGAGAAAAGACACTGCAATGTCGGGTGGGTAATCTCCTGCAAAACCTTCTACTCGGGGGAGAAATCTTGTTCTGCTTCACCATCGGACATCTCACTCTCAGCTAAACTCACTTCTTGGTACATTTGAGAGTCTCAGGAGCCTCAAATCACCAGAGTTTCGGCGTAGCTAATCGAGTTGAAAAAAAAACTCTCCCAGACTTGATTCTTAGTAAATTTACCCCCTATAGTAACTTTTGCAGTACATAGACTTTTTTTAAATTCAATTTGTATTTATTCTTCAATGTAACTTTAGACTTTTAAGTGGCTTTTTTATAATATACAATTATTGGCAATACCAATGCTTAGGCCCATGTCAGCACTTAGCTCTTCTTTATACTGTATTTTAGCATTGTGTTACTAAACTTGTTTGAGGAGTAATACAATTCTGTGTACACTTTGCTGATTCTTCTGGTAGAAAGAGAGAAGTTTAATTTAACAGACATTTGTAACTCGCATTATTTTAGCTTTCTGGTAAATGTATTAGCTTGGAATTAACAATGGTCAGTATAAGGCAATGTACATGCATGCATGAAATATTCATAAAGACTTTGCAACATGATTTATAATTAAATGCAGTGTGAAAGATGTTATGTATTTCTTTATAATGGGAGTATAACTGAAGTTCTTTCAGATACTGTTTTGTGGTCTTTTGGACTTGTCTCCTGTCTAGAGCTGTAAGTTTAAAGTTTGGTACAGAAATAGATTTTGGACATAATATTATAATGTTTATACTTCAATGTAATGTTTACATATATACCAATTGTTTACCTATACAAGGTAAGGGCAGAGAACTTTGCTTACCCCTTGTTTGAAATTATTTTCACTACACAATAAAGAGTACCTAGCCTTGTCAAGTCGCAAAGGTAGCTGAGATGGCTTTTTCACAGCCTTATCCATCCAAGAGGCCTTATGGTGGCCCCAGTCTTGGGGGGCTGATTTTTCTTTTATAATACTAAAAAGTAATACATTCAGTCCAGTTGCCCAATGTCTAGTTGGTGCTGTCTCTTCTCAGGTGGACACATCCTGTGATGGGTTCATTGACTGGAGTGAGTTCTGTACATACCTGTTACTTCAATACAAGGAGCAAGACTACATGACAACAAGGAAAATTACATTTCTTAGGGAACCAGTTATGAGGCTGTGTACCCGTAACAAGGTCTGTATATTCTCATGCATCCAATTGTGTCTGAATAAGTCAACCTCAAATTATACCTCACTAGACACCTGTAACCTATTATACCTCCACAGACTCTTGCAATATACAGTATTACACCTCCACGAAGACCTGCATTACAGCTCACCTATACAGATACTTGCAATACATTACAACCCCATATACACCTGCATAAAAACTTAAAAGGACCTACACTGAGGACTGTGATACTATATGTTCTACTAACACTGAAGCCTACAAAGTTAAACCCCTACCATACCTCCTGACATTTGGGAATTCAGAGTTGGGGAAGCACAATAAGGTCATGACTGCATCAAAGTAGGCTTGACCTACTGAGGCCTGCAATTCATTACACTTACATTGAGGCCTGTTATACAATCCACCCCCATTAAGGTCTGCCATAAATTATACCCCCATTGGGTGCTATCATACAATACACTCCCCATTGAGGCCTGCCATGTAATACACTTCCACTAAGTACTGCCATACATTACACCTCCACAGAGGCCTGCCATACATTACACCACCACACTGGCCTGCCATACATTACACCACCACACAGGCCTGCCATACATTACACCACCACACAGGCCTGCCATACATTACAACACTACAGAGGCCTGACATACATTAAACCACCACACAGGCTTGACATACATTACACCACCACACAGGCCTTCCATACATTACACCACCACAGAGGCCTTCCATACATTACGCTACCACAGAAGCCTGCCATACATTACGCTACCACAGAAGCCTGCCATACATTACGCTACCACAGAAGCCTGCCATACATTACACCACCACACAGGCCTGCCATACATTACACCACCACAGAGACCTCCCATACATTACATCCCCAATGAGGCCTGCTATACATTATAACCCCACTGAGACCTGCCATGTAATACACCCCCACTGAGTCCTGCCATATCCCCCCTAAACCGAGGCCTGTCACACATCACACCACCATAGAGTTCTGTCGTACATTACATCCACAATGAGGCCTGCCATACTTTTCACTTCCACAGAGTCCTACAGGATCAAAAGTTACACCCCACAGAAACCTGCTACAGAAGGTTGCCATACATTTTCCGTTTTACTAAAATGTATATGCTCCTGTTCTCTCTTCTCCCACAGCAAGAGCCCACATGCCGGATTCTGGCAGTTAGCTGCCCCCCACCTCTCTGGTTTATGAGCATCAGTAAAGGAGGAGTTCTCACTGTATGGGACAGTAACCTGCACCCTCAGAAGTCATATGAGGTACATAAAAGATTTAAGGGGCATACACACGTAACGATTTTGTAACCAACAATTTTCTGTCAGATTTTCTGTCACATTTTCCCTTGAAAAAGTGAACGATTTTTGAAGTGTAATGAATGATTTTTGCAACGATGAACAAAATATGTTCCTTCCCTTGACGAAAATCGTTTTGTTGGACAGTCTGAAATGGACGATAAACGATAACTACAAACTAGAAACGATTATTGTTCATTGTTATAACTCAGAAACCAAACGATTTTTTTGAACGATAACGATGTCGTTAACGACAAATAGTTAAAGAAATCGTTACGTGTGTATGCACCTTAAGGGAGTATTATTAGAGGCCAACAAACTTTACAAGTCAGAAAACTTTTATTCACTCAGCATTTATAGGAGCCAAACATCAACAATATTGTTTCAAAATATATAACTATGCTATATTAAATGCACCCTGATTATTTTTTTTTGTTTATAACTGTGTCCTTATTTAACAACAGGCTTTTAATAATATAGTATTGTTAAATTTATATACTAAACTGTTATGCAGGGTAAGATTGAACTATGCAAGACGATGTTAGACACTGTAGGACTCTAATGGAGACTGTGTAATTTTTAATATACAGTAGAATTCATATATTAAACTGTTATGCAGGGTAAGATTGAACTATGCAAGACGATGTTAGACACTGTAAGACTCTAATGGAGACTGTGTAATTTTTAATATACAGTAGGCTTTTGGTGGACGCCCATATTTGGATCTGGCAAACACCGACGGAACTATTGGCCTTTGTTGAATCATATTGTGAACCTCTCATAGACTGCATCTGTAGATCACAGATGTATTTAACTATGTAATACTATATTGGACTGTAGTACCATTTTGGATGCAGTAAAAATATGTTGAACTCTGTAAGACTGTGTTGGACTTTGTAGGCCTCTGTTGGACTATGCAAGACACTGTAGGGCTCTATTGAACTTTATACAGTAGGTCTATATTGGAGTCTGTCATCTTCTAGTAAGAATAGATAGACCAATTGAACTTTATACACTCGCTACAGGAAGACTTAAGACCGCTTATCCTCTTTCTCTTTGTAGATCACAGTTGATCCCTTGGAGTCACAGTCTGGGAAGAGGAGATTTAAGTCTTGGGCTACTGATGCAGTGTACTTGCCAAATGTTCATAAAATTGCCGTGGCTACGACTAGTCGCGATATCCACTTCTTTGATGTGTTTACAATGAATATATTCGAAGAGTATCATCTGTATGGTAGGATTGAAGAGCCTGTGTAATTCTGAAAAAAGAAACAATTGTCCTCCCACATTTTAATAAGTTACCTGATCTCTCTGCTGATTAAGTAAAATGCAGTATATGCAGTTGTAATGATCTCTGTCATAATTTATTTTCCCACGACTATTACCACTAGGACACGATGTGTTCTGCCTTTAATAAAGTCATCCCTTTTTTGTCCTGCTGTATAAATTGCCAGAAAAAAATGGGATTTTGAAAAATTGCCGATCATTCAGTTTCTCCCATTGTCTCATTTTGTACTGATTAGCAGCACCCCGGAAAAAATGACTGTTGCTATATTCTAGATTTTGACGAAAGGTTGATCAAAATTCAACTTTGTTACTTCATTCCAAGTTTTTACAGTAATAAGCTGATGCTTTACATTATACTTTATTGAAATAACCACTGTTATATAATTAAAAAATTACAAGTTGGAAAAGTGATTTTTTTTTTTATTATCACATAGTTTTTTATAAAAGACTGTGGGGTTTATGGGCCTACAGATTAACAATAGTATGTGAATCCACCTCTAGCGCTCCTCTGAACACAAATTCACATAGATCAATGTAGAAAATATAATAAAAATACTCACCATAAATGAGTCCACTTGATAATGGGGAAATACACAATAAGTCCAATAGGAACTTCTTACAAACAGATGGTTGATGACATCTATATAGAAAAAAATCTCCTCCATTTGTGTGTTAATAAAAACAACACCAATAGGGAGAATGAGAAGAGAGACAAAAAATAGTGCAGATCAAACTTGGACACATCAATTTTAATGACAAATTTGCACTTACAACATGTAGGTTTAAACAAGCATTTGTTTAAAAACATCAACAGTGGTAGGCTGACAGCACTCCCAAAGACTCCATCCTTCACCTCCTAGATAACAAATGGAGGAAGGCAATAACCCAGCTTCGGATACTCGGATATGCCAAACAGGAAGGGGTACTCCAGAAAGCGCTCCACCACTTAGCCCACGCTTAACGCGTTTCAGACCATCAGTCCTTCATCAGAAGCATGTATATGGCTAAACATACAGGGTATATATACCCTCCCTAATAGATCCAACAGCTGCCCTTAATTGCAGCTAATCAGCATCTAATTCACGTCCGTGCATGCGTCAGTCCTCGAGATCCCGGAACCAAAATGGCCGTGCGTTCCACGGCTCCTGGAAGTAGATTACATACACGTGTTATGTGTTCCACCAGTATCTATTTACCGCTGCTCGTGTGACTGCGTATTACAGTCACATGATCCCACCAACATAATGGATATGCGTTCCAGGCGCCCGGAAGTCCTTATTCCTGGATGGCCCATGCGTTCCATTCTCCATTCATAACTTTTAACGGGTCCAAATTTTTTGCTGACATGTTCATTATTTATCTCCTCGATTAATCCAATACAGGCTAGAGGAAGTCATATAGACTGCTTCAATAAAGTTGTCTGTGAAGGCATTGAAAAAACTATACAGAAAGGAGAATATAAAAAAGATTAAATTTAAGTAAGAAAGAATTTGAAGCCTTACAATCCTTGAAAGATGATAAAAGTTTAATTATAAAACTGGCAGATAAGGGTGGAGGGGTAGTCCTTATGAATAAGGATGTATACATGGAAGAAATAATGAAACAATGGAATGATGGGGTGACTTATAAAAAATTAAAGGGTGATCCTACATCAAGGATAGAAAAGGCTCTAATAGATTTAGTCAAGAGAGCTTTAGATGATAATGTGATCACCAAAACAGAATCTGATTTCTTGATAATTAAGGAGCCTTCTATACCCACCATGTATGTACTTCCTAAAGTGCACAAGGATCCCCTCCACCCTCCTGGTAGACCTATAGTCTCAGGCTGTAATAGTCTTACAAGTAATCTATCAGCGATGATAGATTTTTACTTGCAACCACTTGTTCAAAACACTAAAGCCTATTTAAAAGATACTAGCAATGTATTAAGAAAAATTTCAGAACTTGATTGGCAAGAAGGTGACATCTTGTGTAGTGCAGATGTCAGTACATTGTATACTATAATTGACTTAGAAAAAGGATTGGAAGCTGTGCAATATTTTTTAAATATGAGTGATTATGATGACAAAATTAAGTCCTTCATTTTATTAAATTTATTTTATTAAATAATTATTTCTATTTGGATGGAATATTTTATCTGCAGATTGTTGGCACTGCCATGGGCACCAGGTTCGCCCCCAGTTACGCAAATTTATTTATGGCGTACTGGGAGGATGGCTATATATGGAAAGACGGTAGCCTGGTGGCGAACCTGGTGTCCTGGCAGCATTTTACAGACAATGTATTTTGTATTTGGAGGGGAAGTGAAGAGGCTCTTTTATATTTTTGCACTCTACTAAATATTAATGATTTCGCTATTAAGTTTACATTTGCACATAGCAGTTTAGAAGTTTCTTTTTTAGACCTTGTAATTTATATTCAAAATGGTTCAATTAATACTAAAACTTTTAGAAAAATGACGATTCAAATGGATTCATTGAAAAAACTAGTGAACATCATCCAAATTGGTTGAATGGAATCCCTTATGGACAGTTCGTAAGGATAAAAAGGAACTGTACTGAGGGTGATGTATGTCAGCAACAAATAGATGAATTAGAGGATCGTTTTATATCTAAAGGTTATTCAGTGGATAATCTTAAGAAAGCTAGAGAAAAAATAGAAAGTGTAGATAGAGCCGATTTGATTAAAAAGAAAACAGCTAAATTAGGTCCAAACGTTGTACATCAGTGGGCTTTTATTACACAATTTAATTCAGCTTATAAACAAATAGAAAAGGTCTTTAAAAACAATTTAAATATACTTAGGCAAAATCCAATAATTGGTAATGTTATTCCAGAAAGACCTAATTTTATTTACAGAAAGGCACCTTCCTTAAAAGATAAATTGGTCTGTGGTAGTAGTGATGTTGAAAAAAGACAGAGTATAAGAACAAAGGGCTTCCACCGTTGTGGAAGCTGTTTAATGTGCAAAACAGTTAAATCTAGTGAAAAAAAGGTTACAGAATTTACCATCAATGGTGTGGCATATTTTATCAAGGATTTTATAACATGTCACTCAAAAAATGCTATTTATATTTTGGAATGTGCATGTGGCGTATTTTATGTAGGCAAAACTAGTAGAAGTCTAAAAATAAGATGGGCAGAACATATATATAATATCCGTAAAGGATTAGAGACACATGTGGTCTCAATGCACTTCAAAAAACATCATAGTTCTAAGGAATGTTTTCTAAAAAGCTTTTTAGGTATACAAGTAATTTTACCAAAATTGAGAACAAGAGATTTAGATAAACGTCTATCACAAACGGAGATGAGGTGGATCCAGCAATTAGGGACCCTTGTACCCAGGCGACTAAATGGGGATTTTGAATTGAAGTGCTTTCTAACCTGAATTCTATGGGAATATGCTTTGCCGGCACATTTTATCTATGTATATGTAAAAATGTTTTATTTTTTTATTTTATCTACTGTTTTCTATGTATTATATTGATTAATAATAAATGTTTTAAATTTTGTTTTTTATGCAATAGCCATGGATTTTATTTTTTGGACTTGATGTTCTGATTGGCCGCTATAATCCATATAATGGACGTGAGATAAATAATGGACATGTCAGCAAAAAATTTGGACCTGTTAAAAGTTATGAATGGAGAATGGAACGCATGGGCCATCCAGGAATAAGGACTTTCGGGCGCCAGGAACGCATAGCCATTATGTTGGTGGGATCATGTGACTGTAATACGCAGTCACACGAGCAGCGGTAAATAGATACTGGTGGAACGCATAACACGTGTATGTAATCTACTTCCGGGAGCCGTGGAACGCACGGCCATTTTGCTTCCGGGATCACGAGGACTGACGCATGCGTGGACAAAAATTTGCTGTTCACCAACCCCCCTATATATGGACAGATAAGCATTGAATATTTTTATGTCTTGTACGTGTGTTTTTTTACCATTTTTTGGATACTGTGTCAATTAAATGTCTTTTTAAATATAATCTGTCTTTGACCCTGTAATACGCCTTAAAATAGTTTTTTAGGTAATTGGGAATAAACCCCTAAAGGGTCTAGCAGATTATTATTGATTATGAAGTTATACACAGTATAGGATGGTACACACTATGTGGTTTTCTTGTTTTTTCTTTTTCATATCTCTTTCATTGGTCATTTGACCGAAGCAACATCCGTTCAGATAAGTAGTGGATATTACGATTCACTTTTTTTCACAAAAAAAAAATAAAAAATTTTTGTTCACTTGTTTTCATTATCTTTTTATGCACTAGTAGGCGCTCCTTTATTTCACTTATTATTATTTATTATGGGTGCCATACCTTATCACTTTATTGGAGCTGCCACTCAATGATCTTTGAGGAGTGTCACTTATGTTTATTTATTTAATTATTTTTTGAATATCTATTGTCGTGTTACTTTAAGTATTGTTGGGTTTATTTAAGTGTCACGTTGTAACCTAGTGCGCCTCTTTATCTCCTACATTCATATATATATATATATATATATATATATATATACACACATACACACACGTAATAAAAGGCCGGCACCCCACCTTGCAGTTCCACCAGCCCCATTCCCCCAGACCTAGTGATTGTCTCAGCCCCATTCCCCTAGACCTAGTGTGTCTCTCGGCACCATTCCCCCACTGTGTCAGCCTCATTCTCCCCTCAGCCCCAGGGTATGTCAGCATCATTCTCCCCTCCAGCATGTTTCCCAGCCCCAGTGTGTCAGCCTTTTTCCCCCCACCCCCAGCGTGTCTGCCTCTTTCTCCCCCCAAGCCCCAGAGTGTGTCTCAGCCTTGCCTTCCCCCTCCAGCCCCAGTGTGTCTCAGCCTTCTCCCCCCAGCCCCAGCCCCAGTGCATGTCTCAGCCCAGCCCCAGTACGTGTCTCAGCCTTCCCCCCCAGGCCCAGTGCTTGTCTCAGCCTCCCCCCATCCCCAGTGCGTGTCTCAGCCTCCCCCCCATCCCCAGTGAGTGTCTCAGCCTCCCCCCATCCCCAGTGAGTGTCTCATCCTTCCCCCCCAGCTCCAGTGCGTGTCTCAGCCTTCCCCCCCCAGCTCCAGTGCGTGTCTCAGCCTTCCTCCCCAGCCCCAGTGCGTGTCTCAGCCTTCCCCCCCCAGCCCCAGTGCATGTCTCAGCCTCCCCCCCATCCCCAGTGCGTGTCTCAGCCTTCTCCCCCAGCCCCAGTGCATGTCTCAGCCCCCCCATCCCCAGTTCGTGTCTCAGTCCCCCCCATCCCCAGTGCGTGTCTCAACCTTCCACCCCCATCCCCAGTGCATGTCTCAGCCTTCCCCCCCAGCCCCATTTCGTGTCTCAGCCTTCCCTCCCATCACCAGTGCGTGTCTCAGCCTTCCCCCCCCAGCCCCAGTGCGTGTCTCAGCCTCCCCCCATCCCCAGTGTGTGTCTCAACCGTTCCCCCCCATCCCTAGTGCATGTCTCAGCCTCCCCCCCAGCCCCAGTGCGTGTCTCAGCCTTCCCCCTCCCAGCCCCAGTGCGTCTCAGCCTCCCCGCCCCAGAGCCGCCACTTACCTTGGCTGCTTCTTTTCCGCGGCTCCACTCGATCCTCTCCTTCCAGCAGCCCGGCTCCTTGTTATGACACGGCGCGCATGACATCACGCTCGCCGTGTCATAACAAGGGGCCGGGCCGCGGCGGGGGTGGCTGTTATGTTGGTGGAGCCGAAGCGGCCGAAGCGGGTCCGCTCCGACTCCAACTATTTAAATAATGGGGACCGGGTTGGAATGAGCTTCTGTGCAGAAGCTCATTCTGACCGGCTGACAGGTACGCTGCCAGGTCGGAGCGGAGCTCCGATCGCAGCAGCGGCAGAGCCTTGAATGCCCCTAGGCATTCAAGTCGCCCCTAGGCATAAGCTTATTATGCCTATGCCTAGGGCCGGCTCTGACAGTATAGAAAGTTGTAACATTACAAATAGAAGACTTTACAAAAGTATAGATATATATTTACAAGTGTACATCCATAATATTCTGCGGACACAACTAAACCACAAGTTCTCAAACTCAGTTCTCACGACCCCAAACAGTGCATGTTTTCCAGGTCTCCTCCGAGAATCACAAGTGAAATAATTAGCTCCACCTGTGGATCTTTCAAAAAGTGTCAGTGAGTAATGAATACATCTGGACTCCTGTTGGGTGACCTGGGAAACGTGAGCTGCGTGGGGTCCTGAGAACCAAGTTTGAGAACCACTGATCTAAACAATGTAAATCTGTATTAATGTGACTCCAGTAATCCGTTTGATGTTCTTTGTTTTCCAGCTTTAATCCATGTTCCCACCTGCTTCTATTACTGGTACAACATAAAGGTATTGTATAAAGGTGCCATCTTCCTTTTGGGTGTTTGTCTTGTGTCAATTTACAGCCTCAGTGCCACAACTCTTGATCCCATAGGTCCCAGGAAGCTGCTCCCTACTCCTATGGGGAGATGACAAGGGTGGTGTGAGTCTTTTGTGGTTGCTAAAGCCCAGCTCTGGACTGTTTGAGAAAGTATTCACCCACCAGATGGGTCCCCACAAAGTGTACATGCAGGTGTGGAAATATAACAAGTCATTTAAATCAAATATCTGTGTAAATTTAGCAGACTGTATCTTGGGCTTTTGGGAAGACGTAAAGGTTGAAAACTACTGCAAAGCCCTCAACTGAGTGTTGTAGTACCCAAAAGAAAAATGTGTTAGGGAGCAGGACGAGGGAGAAAAAAGGTACCATGGATGATCAGCTACAGAAGCCCATGAAAGCTCAATCATATAGCTGCAGCAATAAGGATTGGTTTTTGCCAAAAGTGATTGCCAGTTAAGTGGTTTAAACATGTCCCCGCTAGACATACAGGGCCTGATTCAGACCCATTCGGGTCGATGTTGCCCAAGTGCGCATGCGCACGGCGGCGGCGGCTCCGTCGTGCGCACGCGCGAGACCCGAATAATGACGGCCAAGCCATCGTTATGGGTCTCGCACCAAAGGGGGCGTGCTGTCGATGGTGATTAACAGCACGCCCCCTTTGGTGTGCTTGCCAGGGGCGTGGCTGCCCAGACGGAGGCGTTCCCATGGGAACGCCTACCGTCTGGGGCCGGCCCCACTGACATCACTAGTGATGTCAGTGGGAGTGCTTTTGGCTCTGATAGAGCCAAAAGCACTCCAGGGCTTGCGGCAGACGAGACCCTACCGCATGGGTCTCGTCGCAAGCCCGATGGCCGCTCCAAAAAGTAGGAGGGATGGCCCTGATTCAGAGCGAGCACTCTGTCAGAGCGTCCGGCTCTGAATCAGGGCCACTGTTCTAATGGATCTGCTCAGAAAAGTTGAGTGATATTTATAATACTTTTGATGGTCTCCATAATCAGCGTCTATCCTTGTTCTTCTCTTTACTTTAGGAGTTGAGACAACACAGCAATTTTCTAAGCTATCAATACTTTACTGATGTCCACCCAGAAGCCATCAATAAAATCATGTACGTCCCAGGACAGGACCTCATCATCACATCATCTGACAGCTCACAGACCTCCGTAGTCATCATGGACATCAACAGCAGAGGAAAAGCTTATATGTGGAAGATCAACAAGGTCTGGAGAGATCAGTCAAGCATTGGAGAGAGGGAAGTGGAGAAGTTGTCCAAAGCAACCTATCAGCTTCTATCATTTTAAAGACTAGATAAATGACAGTTAAAAGCTGATTGGTGGCCTTGGGCAACTTCTCCACCTTATTTCTCTCCTATAGGCTTGATACATCTCTCCTATAGACTGTTCTACTTCTGTTCTCCCTGATTGTGTTTGCTAAATGTATGCTCCAGTTACTCATGTAATGGGCATGGTCTCTTCTCTTGTAGGGTGTGCAATGTTTTGACTACTGCAAGACCCTGAACTTGCTTGTTACAGGGGGACTAGATCATAAGGTGAGACTGTGGAATCAATATGTCCCGAGCCGGCCCATTGCCTTGCTCCAGGAGCACACCATGGCTATTCTGGATGTGGCTATATATGAGCCCTTGAAACAGATATTCAGTTACTCCAAGGACTCGGTGAGTGAATAGGCATTGCTAGTGGGAGTACTACCACCTCTGCTGGGAGGCTATACCATGTATGTACAATTTCAATACGAAAATAAAAATGTCTTTGCCAGATGCTTTTATTATAAATAAGTGACTCTGTGAAGTACAAACTAGATATGAGCAAAAGTTTACACAAAATGATTGCATAACGCATTTGGCTGTGACATATTTAACTGGTGAAATTTGGCCTTCAGTGTTTCCAACCCCATCCAGGGCCACTGAGACATCAGAAGCAAAAGTTGAATTCAGACATTGTGTTGATAGAGCTTTGTATCTCTTGTAAATGGCCTGCTCCACTGCAAAACTTGATTCACTTGAGATTTAGCAGCAATTTAGTTCAGTTCTACTACTAATTTTACTATAGCTAATCCCATTTACAGTGTGGCATTACATTTCAGTTCATCAAATAATGAGACTTTAAAATAAAAAGAATATGGGCATGATTCTGAGTCGCACGCAATGCCGATGTTGGCACAAATGGTCGATGATTTTCTACTGTGCATGCGTTTAAGCCACTACAAACCCGCAGAGTGTATGCATCCCATTGTACACAGAGGCGCCATTACGACTGAGACTTATGGTCTCAGAAATGTATTGGAAATGTAATAGGCATTCCTTAGAGGTGGCTACTCAGACACACAGACATGTAACGTCTTATTGGCATATTATGGGAGTGTTGCAGGCATGTCGCAGAAGTGATTGCAAACTCAGATGCTTGTTTACATTGAAGGCCATACTGTGACGGAGAATTTACACCTATAGATGTGTCCTTAAACACCTAGTGTCCGTACGCCATACACAGGGATGCCCTCAGCGGCCCAGAGAGAGAGGGGGCCTGGTGGCAGTGGTGTGGAATGCACCGGGCTGCAGGCATGACAAAGAGTATCGGCTGCGTTTGAAATATGAAGCCGGCCGCGAGCCAATCACAGCTCGTGGAACGGCAGCCAATCAGGAGCTGCCGCTGCCACTCTCTCTCAAGAAATGGCACCGAAAGCAGGTATGCTGACCCTGCCCTGCACCCCTCCCAGTCAGCGTTCCCTGCGCCCCTTCAGTCCTGCTAGCCTTCTAGTCCAGAGAGCCTGCCTGCCCCCCGCAGTCCAGCCAGCCTTCTAGTCCAGCCAGTCTTCCCTACGCCCCTTCTCAGGCAAGCCAGCTTTCCCTGCACCCCCTCCCCCCTAGTCCAACTAGTGAGCATGCCTTCCCTGCCCTGCCCCATTCCAGCCAGTCTTCCCTACGCCCCTTCTCAGGCAAGCCAGCTTTCCCTGCACCCCCTCCCCCCTAGTCCAGCTAGTGAGCATGCCTTCCTTACCCCTTCAGTCCTGCTAGCCTTCTAGTCCAGCCAGCCTGCCTGCCCTGCCTGCCCCCTGCAGTCCAGCCAGCCTTCTAGTCCAGCCTTCCCTGCGCTCAGCCAGCCTGTCTTCCCTCCCCTGCCCCATTCCAGCCAGTCTTCCCTACACCCCATCTCAGGCCAGCCAGCTTTCCCTGCACTCCCTCCCCCCTAGTCCAGCTAGGGAGCATGCCTTCCTTACCCCCCCCTCCCCCCAGTCCTGCCAGCCTTCTCGTCCAGACAGCTGAACTAGTTGATGGTAGCGCCAATAAGCTTATACTGGACCCAAGAGACACATCAATACAAATATAAATATAATAATGTATTTATTGCAATAGAAAAGACAATTCCTTATCATTTCACATAAAACATTCTGCATGCAGAAACAAATATAAAAGCAAATACAAAAGTCACGGTCTTATCCACATGTGTTAGAGGAGCATCAGCTGTATACTCTAAAAATTTGTGGGTTAAAACTCAAATTAGCTCTGTTGTGCAATCAATCCTCTGGAAAAGGTATAAATTAGAATGTGGCATATGCATGTAACATTGTATCACTGCTGCAAACAAAATGTATACAATCATGGTTAATCCTAGTAATTCCTAACTGGGACTCCAATAGCTTTTTTGTGACTTTTTTATGGTCTTTAATGAGCTGCCGCTCCATAAAAAGTTCCATATAGGTGTAAATGTGGTTACATGAGGCTAACAAGGTCTTAATCCTGCCTCTTGTAACCAGGGAGCTGCTGCACGCAGATACTGTAATTCTGCTCCCCTGGTAAGTATAGTCGGCGGTGAAAGCCGGGTCCCGCTGCTGTAGCTGTGACCAAGGAGCTGCTGCACGCAGAAATGTCCACTCATCTGCTAGGTGCGGCCGGCGGTGAATGCCGGGTCCTGACAGCAACTTGGTTCTGGGCTCTGGGATAGGCACCTAGGTAGGTTATATCCAGGGAGCTGGCAGCAGTAACAGAGGGTCTGATTCACTACGGATCGCAATACTGCGTACGTATGCAGTTCAACTGTATTTTCAAGGCACTCCACTGTGATCGCAATGCAAACTCAGCACTACATAAGGACGCCAACTTTACCATAGGCACATCCGTAATACTTAGCAGAAAAGCAAAACCATCGGTACAATCGAGTACCAAGAGACCCATACGCACACTTGCACAAGCCCTGACCTTACTCAGAAATTGCTAACAGCCACACACGCTATGAGACCTCAGGCTGTGTATGGCATCGCAGTGGCTAATTTATGCACGTCCGTGTAACGGCTGTGGTAGATTACAAGTATAAAAACAATCGCACAAGATAGAAATCAGGCGCTTATAAATTCAGTCAATAATGTCAATTAATTACTCTCTTTATTAAGAGCTGCTCCTATAGAGTATATCTGTTATACCCCAGCTTTGAATATTAGTTAAAAGTTATTTTTACATAACAATGAGCGCTTTTGAATTTGACAGAAATGCAATACTTAATAACATGAAACATACATATCTAAAATTCCTTTGCAGAAATATACACAATAACACAAGAAAATACTTTGGTATAGATTGAAATATACTGTACTTTACTATTCAGAAAAAATTAAAAATCCGTTGTGTATAAACCCCAATGGGAGTAGCCACTTTGTATCCTTGTAATAAGTAAAATTATGTAAAAATAGATTACAAGTATATTGCATAGAAATTACACTATATCATATGTAGGTAATACGTCTATTATGTATAAGTGATACCCACTGATCTCTACAGAGGAATTATTGCTTGCGTCCATCATGCAGGTTTTGAAGGTGTGGGACATCTCCTCACACAGATGCCTGCAGACGTTGGTGCTGAAGTTCCCCTGTATACAGCCAGGAAGGACACAAGAACAGGGGAGTTTCCCATTCCTACTGGTGCAGATGCCACCCCATCGCCTGCTTGTATCGTTCTCTGACTACATTGGGATGCTGTGCTTTGCTCATACTGACACCAATGAGGAGACCCTGGCTACACACGACGCGCCACTCTCTGGGGTCCTCTACAACAGTTTCTTTCATCAGGTCAGTGTTACCTGCTTAATTATGGATCCAATACAGGTCCATGTTCTCCTATCACATTGTCCATACAACTGTTTGTATTATGAGGGAACAGCTCTCTAGGGTCCTCTTACACAACAATAGCTGAATATTAATAATAACACCTTTTTATTAAACATCCTTTAAGCTAATGTCAGCCTATATAAGTTAATAGAGCATATTGTGGGGAAATTGGTCAGCTTTAGTTATTTACTGAAATGAAGGAAATGGTATGGTGGCAAAGAAAGAATGTCCCTACGCACTGTATCGCCATCTTGCCCAAATAATCCAACAAAAGGTGTAGATGAGGCCAACTGCTAGCCCATTACCAACAACTCAACACATCCAAACTCCCTTACCAATGACACACAAACAGGGCCACCAGGACTGGTGGTGTCACTGACCCCAATAGGGTAGAATCAACCTAAACCTGTGTACTGGTGGGTAGAGCACCTCAGGACCTACTGTACAGCAACACAGCCACTGTTACCGTTCTTCCCACAAAATGATAATATAGTGCAGAACATTATTATTACACGGCAGGGATAACTTTACTACAAAATGAAAATAGTACAAATGCAAAACAATAGTAAAAATAACTGTGAGTGATTCCATACAGCTAGAATTAAAAGCGGAATGACCAAAAATACAACACTACATTAATTAGCAGCACAAATGGAAAATAATTTAACAAATTAATAAATTCACTACAGGTATAAAATAAACTATTCTTTTACTGGTATAATGTTTTTTTAAGTATAATTTAGTGATAGCATAACACTGTCAAATTATACAATGGAAAAAAAGAAATCCTAAGTAATGTTCTTGTAAAAAGAGTATTACATTTTTTATTTGAATAGTGGTTTTCCAATTGTGTTTCTAATCTACAGTATATGGTGCAACTTTATAACAATTTCACTAAACTGACCAACATTGATGAATAATAGTATGCAGTGGCGTAACTAGGGCAGGGCCCCGGGGCTCATGTCCTGGGCGCCGTGGGACCGGTGGCGTAGGGGGGGTGCCACCGGCCACAGTACAGGCTCACCCTGGTCACTCAGTGTAGTGCAGACCGCAGTGAGATCGGTCCACACTACCAGGGCCGGACTGGGACTAAAAATAGGCCCTGGCATTTAAAGAGCACACTGGCCCAACTCGCGTCAGCATCTGTCTCCTGGCATAGACTCCTCCCCTTACTATTCCTGGCTCCTCCCACTTCTTAGTCTATGCTCTTAAAAATATAATTAATATTAGAACAACATACAAGTACACATCATTCTCTGTATTAAAATACATACAACAGAGCTCATCCTGCAGGGGATTCAAACATCAACAACAACATAATAACATATTGTATCCGTTTTATTATAATAAAGGATGTGTTTAATACAAGGAGATAGATGTATTGCAATCTCTCAACAATATGTAAATGACAGTCAAATAATCCAATATAGCAATGGTTAGTCACTGCATAAATTGATGTTGTCAGTGTCATAAATTTATTAGTTCGCTGGGTAATCAAGGATTATTCCAGATCTTGTGCACAATACATACAATATGTTATTATGTTATTGTTGATCAATTATCATAAAAATGGTCTGGTTATTATCAAGGATTATATCCCATCCTGATTCCCTAGTGAATTCTTGCGTGACTGTTGCTGCTTGAGAGGGTTATTGTATCACTAAACCTCTACATATATTGAGTAGCGGTATGGTTGTATTTAGTTAGGTCTATTGGTAACAATGTTGCTGTTCTTATCCGCTATTGGGTAACATAAATTCAAGCCACCAATCTTTTGTGCCCAATGCGCGGAGTTGTTAATCTCCACTACCCGCTCTTTCCATATGCAGCATACAATTTAAACACATACATTTATTATAATAAAACGGAATAATTAAAGAGGACACACACGGAAGAAAATCAATTTTATTGCACATTTCTGTTTCTATACACAAAATCTGTCTCTTTATTTTTAAACCATTATTTCGCTGAACATTATTCCCTCTTGGGATTAGGAACAATTTAATTTTTTAATGTATATCTAATAAAGTATATGACTTTTAAAGAAATTCAAAACATGTGCGCCGAAACATAGACAAACTATCTCTTTTCTGTTTTGTATAACAAGGTATTTTGTACCATTTGTCTTTTGGCAGCACCCCCTACAATAAATATATATCATTTCCTAAGTATTAAATATGGGGTCATATTACGCAATCAAGAGATGTGTGCGGGTATAAACTTCCCATTAGTAACCAGACAGATTTGACAGATATCTATAGGCGTGTACACAATTAGGTAAAGCTGGCACTACATTGATGTAGGTCACACACAAAGAAAAAGTAAGGCATTTTCCCAATTGACCAAGCCCTAGTTTAGCAGTTGTAGAATATTAGATAGTGTTCACTGTAGAAAATTTTTAGGGCAGGGGTGCTGAACGCAGAGGACCCATCTGCGCACACCAAAGCAGAGCCGTAACTACACATTTTTAAAAAAGAGCATTTGTGCGGCCAACCACAGGCAAAGCAGGGAGATCCAGGTGTGGTGGTCTCGGCGTAACCACATAATAGTACCCCCAATTCAAATTATGCCACACAGTAGTGCCTCTTAGTGACATTATTATTATCCTCTCTTTATAAGTCGCCAAAAGTGTTCCGCAGCACCTTACAATGCACATAAACAAATAAGTGAACAAGAAACCAGTGACTTACAGTACAATACAGGACAAGAATATGCTGCATTAGTGATCATAGGGCCTGATTCAGAGCCGGACGCTCTTTGAGAGTGCTCGCTCTGAATCAGGGCGTCCCTTTTTATTTTTCAAGACAGCCTCCTGGCCGCTCGCATAGCTGTGGGTAACCAAAAAATGGAGCCAAACCAACTGTCTTTCCAAACATAGCTAATCATCACCTGCCAAGACTCGTTGGCAGTAGGTGTGACTCCCCTATTTGAAATTTGGACTGTGCTGCAGCCCCACCTCTGGAGCCGCCAGTGTTCGCAATGGTGATCTGAGGCAGCACAAATGGACGCTGCACTAGGATCTCTCAGGTGCAGAAAGGAGGTGCCAGTGGCGTAACTAGGGTATTTGGAGCCCAGGGCAAGTTTGAAAAGGGAGCCCCCCTCCCATGCGCAAGCTGCAAAAAAATGGGGCGTGTCAACATGACACACCCCTTTATTTTCAAACTGAACATTCCTATCCATATGCACCTTAACCCCAGTAGTACCCCCAGTATGCAGTTGTGGTCCCTCTCATGCAGGCCCATAGTAGTGCCCCTTATACAGTATCCCCAGTAGTGGTCCCTCTTATACAGCCCCCAATTAGTTCCCCTTTCTCAGTACCCCCAGTAGTGGCCCCCGCAAATGCAGTGCCCCACGTAGTGTTCCCCCTTATGCAGTGCCCCCAGTAGCAGTCCCCACAATGCAGTGCGCCCAGTAGCGGTATCCCCTTATGCAGTGCCCTTTTATATAGTGCCCCCAACAGTAGTCCCCCCCATGCAGTTTTCCCAGTAGTGGTCCCCTTATGCAGGCACCCTGTAGTGATCCCCCCTATCTAGTGCCCCCTGTAGTGGTCCCCACAGTGCTCCTAGCAGTAAGCCCCTTATATAGTGCCCCCAGCAGTAGTGTCCCCCCCTCCCATGCAGTGCCCCCAGTAGTGGTCCCCCTGATGCAGGCTCCCAGTAGTAACCCCCCCCCCTATCCAGTGGTCCCTGTAGTGGCCCTTCCTATTATTTCCCCCATTAGTGGTCCCCCGAGTGCAGTGCCTCTAGTAATACTAGGCCCCTTTTAGAATGCCCCCAGTGGTAGTCCCCCCCCCAAGTAGTAGTCCCCAGTTGAGTAGTCCCCAGTAGAGTTGCCCCCCCCAGTAGAGGTCCTCCCAATGGCACCCCCAGTAGATGTCCCCCCCAGTAGATGTCCCCTCCAGTAGTAGCCAACCCCTCCCCCGTTGTGCATATAGGTTTAAAAATAAATAAATAAATATAAAAATATACTTACCTGATTCCACGCTGCTCCTGTCCACGATGCCGCTACCGCCCTCCAGTCCGCCCAGGCTGGCGCGCTCAGCATTATGGGACTGACGTCATGACGTCAGTCCCATTACCCACTGCAGGAGCCGGACGGAAGTCCGGCTCTTGCAGTGGGTGCTGCAGCAGTCAATGAGAGTCTATCTGACTCTCATTGGCTGCTGTTTAACACACGCATCGCCGCCAGCGCTGGCGGCGATGCGTGTGTTATGTACAGCCTGAGCCCGCCTCCTGGTGCTATTGGGCAAGCGCTCAGGGGGAGGGAACGGGCTCAGGCGTGCAGCACAGGACCAGTGCTCAGTGGCGTAACTAGGGTATTTGGAGCCCAGGGCAAGTTTGAAAAGGGAGCCCCCCCCCCATGCGCGCGCGGCAAAAAAATGGACGTGGTCACTTAAAAATGGGGCGTGTCAACATGACACACCCCTTTATTTTCAAACTGAACATTCCTATCCATATGCACCTTAACCCCAGTAGTACCCCCAGTATGCAGTTGTGGTCCCTCTCATGCAGGCCCATAGTAGTGCCCCTTATACAGTATCCCCAGTAGTGGTCCCTCTTATACAGCCCCCAATTAGTTCCCCTTACTCAGTACCCCCAGTAGTGGCCCCCGCAAATGCAGTGCCCCACGTAGTGTTCCCCCTTATGCAGTGCCCCCAGTAGCAGTCCCCACAATGCAGTGCGCCCAGTAGCGGTATCCCCTTATGCAGTGCCCTTTTATATAGTGCCCCCAACAGTAGTCCCCCCCATGCAGTTTTCCCAGTAGTGGTCCCCTTATGCAGGCACCCTGTAGTGATCCCCCGAATCTAGTGCCCCCTGTAGTGGTCCCCGTAGTGCCCCTAGCAGTAAGCCCCTTATATAGTGCCCCCAGCAGTAGTGTCCCCCCCTCCCATGCAGTGCCCCCAGTAGTGGTCCCCCTGATGCAGGCTCCCAGTAGTGACCCCTCCCCCATCCAGTGGTCCCTGTAGTGGCCCTTCCTATTATTACCCCCATTAGTGGTCCCCCGAGTGCAGTGCCTCTAGTAATACTAGGCCCCTTTTAGAATGCCCCCAGTGGTAGTCCCCCCCCCCAAGTAGTAGTCCCCAGTAGAGTAGTCCCCAGTAGAGTAGCCCCCCCCAGTAGAGGTCCTCCCAATGGCACCCCCAGTAGATGTCCCCCCCAGTAGATGTCCCCCCCAGTAGTAGCCAACCCCTCCCCCGTTGTGCATATAGGTTTAAAAATAAATAAATAAATATAAAAATATACTTACCTGATTCCATGCTGCTCCTGTCCGCGATGCCGCTCCCGCCCTCCAGTCCGCCCGGGCTGGCGCGCTCAGCATTATGGGACTGACGTCATGACGTCAGTCCCATTACCCACTGCAGGAGCCGGACGGAAGTCCGGCTCTTGCAGTGGGTGCTGCAGCAGTCAATGAGAGTCTATCTGACTCTCATTGGCTGCTGTTTAACACACGCATCGCCGCCAGCGCTGGCGGCGATGCGTGTGTTATGCACAGCCTGAGCCCGCCTCCTGGCGCTATTGGGCAAGCGCTCAGGGGGAGGGAACGGGCTCAGGCGTGCAGCACAGGACCAGCGCTGGAAGCCTAGCGCCGGTCCTGTGCAAATGTGTAGCGCTGACCGCACTCATTGCGGTCGGCGCTACACTGGCTAACTAGGGTGGGCGGGCCGGTACCGTGGCCGGCGGCACCCCCCCGCGCCGCCGGTCCAACGGCGCCCAGGGCACGAACCCCACTCGCCCTGCCCTAGTTACGCCACTGCCGGCGCTGGAAGCCTAGCGCCGGTCCTGTGCAAATGTGTAGCGCTGACCGCACTCATTGCGGTTGGCGCTACACTGGCTAACTAGGGTGGGCGGGCCAGTACCGTGGCCGGCGGCGCCCCCCCGCGCCGCCGGTCCAACGGCGCCCAGGGCACGAACCCCGCTCGCCCTGCCCTAGTTACGCCACTGGGAGGTGCCCATTACCTACAGACACCTCCTGCTGCATTTCTGGACATTATTGCACAGCTGCTTCCTTGCGGCTATGTAATACCGTCTGACATTACATGCACACGTGTGACTATGACTATCTCTACCAGGCTTCAGTTTTTTATAAGAAAAATCGAACCAGTGAGTGCTGGACTTGCGCTATATATATATATATATACATATATATATATATATATATATATATGTGTGTGTAGCCAAAGGCAAACAGACAGTGGCACTCGTTGCTTTGAAATAAGTTAAGTCTATTGAAATACTTCATATATTAGGGCCTTTATATGAAGTATTTCAATACACTTTGACTTTTTTCAAAGCAACCAGTGCCACTGTTTCCGTTTACCTTTAGGTGCATGTTCGACATTCAACTGTTCCAGCGAGCACCAATACCTAATCTGCAGACTATACTCAATTTTCTGTAGCAGACACAATATTTACTGTCACTTACCTCATAATAGGTTTGTGCAGTGTCCTCTCTCCTCTTCTTAAGGGACAAGCAGCTGTCACACTGGGTCACATAACTGGGGCTACCTGGGAAACGCTGAATCGGAGTCTTCCTGGTGATTGTGCGGTGCTCCTCCTCACTCAGCTCTCCTCCTTCCTTCGTGGAGCGTGGTACACTGCACATACTAAGACTAAGCGCACAGCGTGACGTCATCACGTTGCGCGCATAATTGTGGGGAAAATAGACAGCCGTCAGGGGATATGCAGCTCGGCACAGGAGGCGGAGCTACTAGTCTCAGTCCTCCCGGTCCTGACCAGAAGGGCCACGGCGGAGGCGAAGGTCAATTCAGTGGCCGCACTGTCGCATATAGAGTTGCCAGCTAACAGGCAGATTCCCATTGCCATGGGGCTTGGCTGCGTCATGACGTTAGTACGCTATGACGCGGCCGCTCATTAGGGCAAATTCCTTGCTGAGCATGGCGCAGTCCAGGAGGCTGTACTGCCGGGCCGGGTAAGCCTGCGCTCAACCAAACCGGCCCATCCGGGCATCGGCCCTTCTGGCATTTGCCAGAAGTGCCCGATGGCCAGTCTGGCCCTGCACACTACACAGTTCCATACGCATCGCAGCTGGCGCTGGGTAGTACAGTCGTACTACCCGGCGGCAATGTGTGTGTTTCAGCAGCCAATGAGAGTCAGACAGACTAAGGGGGATCACTACTGGGGGGATCACTACTGGGGGCACCGCATATGGGGGACTATGTAAGGGGCACTGCATAGGGGGGCACAGTATAAGGGTGCACTACTACATGGGGCACTGCTACTGGGGACATTATATAAGGGGCACTACTACAGTGGGCATTGCAAAAGGGGCAGCTGCAATTACGCATGCAGACCCACTGAGAAAATATGCTAATGTTTGCAAACGCAATGCCATCGCAGCCCAACATAAGGACGCCCACTTCTGCTTACTCATATCCGTAATACTTTGCAAGTCTGCGAACCATCGGTAACATCGAGTACACTCGGAGCGTAACATATAATTACAACAGGTCTGACCTTACTCAGAATTTGCTAACCTCTTCGCACGCAGTTAAAGCTCAAGCTGCGTATGCCATCGTAGTGGCTAATTTATGCACGCCCCTGTAATGGCATCCACCCACCCATCAACTCCCCCAAATGGTCACTTCCTGTCAATCACTCTGCGATGGATCTGCGTGTGATCACAGTGGAGCCTTCGCGCACGCACACTGCAATGCATATGCATGCACAGAACACAACAATTGGCCATCTGCATGTGTAATCGCAGTTGCGATCCATAATGAATCAGGCCCTAAATTGCTTCCTAATGCCAGGTAAATACTAGATGATATGTCATCTGATCCGGCGGATCTCAGGGTCATATCGGGCACATCGTCTAGTGTGTCCCCGCTAAGTCACTGAGGATGTGTGCTCCCGCATGCCGTCAGCGACGTCGCCAGGGGCATCTTAAGAGAGGAGGGAGCCCATGTGCACTCTCCATGCCGGGCCCCCTCCTCTCTCCCCAGTGGCTGGCGGCTGGCCAGCCACCATAGCATTAGTAGACTCCGGGCACTAGAGTGTGCCCAGAGTCTACTGCACAAACCGCGGAGGCTATTTTCCGGTGTTCTGAGCAGCGCTGACGCCCGACGCAGGACCACGGACAGGTACGTTTAAAATAATATGGGTGCAGGGTGTGCGGTGCGTGGCCCCCCTAGACCCTGAGCCCATGTGCCCCGCACACACTGCACCCGATATAGATATGCCACTGGACAGAGCCGTAACTAGACTTTTTGGTGCCCTGTGCCAGAAAGAGCATTGGCGCCCCTCTAATTTTTCAAAGGGACATAATGCACCCAAAAAAGGGCCATGGCTTCATGGGGAACAGCCAGGTAAGAGATAGGAGAGACCAGGAGATGCTGGGGATGAAATAAGAGGAAGCTACAAGCAAGAATGATAATAAACAGAAATTTGACAGGCCCAAACAGCGCCCCCTGACCTGTGGTGCCCTGTGCGATGGCACCGGCCGCACTACCCTAGCTACGGCCCTGCCACTGGACGTCGCCCTTCGGACCCAAATGCAGCATGGTGCCCGCTGTTGCTCCCGGCATCGGCAAGTGTGTATGGACTATGCACTTGCCGATGCTGGCTCCCCATTGGGTCCCAGCGCTAACGAGGTCGGTACACACTAGATTCCTTTACACGCATTAATTATTTTACCAAAAGGCTGACTATGTAGTTAATGCCTACAATCAACTGTATATTATAACTTATTAGTTATAAAACATTAGTGACAGTTCTAGAAAAAAACATTAAACTTTGCCCTAATATACAATCACTATGTTGCATCCCCTGGGGGAGATGTATCAAGCCTTGGAGAGAGATAAAGTGGAGAAGTTACCCATGGCGGGATTCATGAAGTATCGCAATTTGCATGAGATGCATCCCGCAACTGATTGCATGCATGCCGGTGTTAATTACGCCGATATGCATGAAAAAAATCACAAAGGACAGCTCTCTCAGTAAGAGCTGTCCTTTGTGAGTGAGGGACTTCCGGGTCTATGACCCAGAAGTCCCTCTGGTGTTCTACTGCACATGCGCAGAGGGACGCACGTGCCATGGGGGTTGCTGGGAGGGATCCCATCATGAATAGAAGCTCATACAAAGATGGCGTTGTCCACTGCATCCAAGCCCTGCAATGTATTGCATTCCGGGGCTCGGTGCATAAGAGAAATGTGGTCAAACCCCCGAAAACTGTATTTTCAGGTATTTGCCTGCATTTCTGACATTGGTGCATCCCACCCCGGGCATTTATCTAGCACAGTATTTGATTTGACTGTTAGAAGCTGATTGGTGACTTTGTACAATACTACACTTTATTCCTCTCCAAGGCTTGATACATCTTCCCCCCAGCCCCAAATGCTGACATACTGTATGTATGAATACTGTATAACCATATACATCACTACTCCTCTGTTATAACATGAGCTGATAATAGTGAATTTCATGCATACTTACCTACCCTTCCAGGGGGAAGAGTAGGCACTTCTCGCCCAACCTGCCCACTTCCCCGCGGTCCATAGGGAGGTGACGGGGCTTAATGATATGATTCTATGGTAATTGGCTTATGTGGCCCCACCCCTATTCAAATGAGCACGATTCATGGCATGTCGTCATACAGGGGGTGGGGCCTAACTATGCAAATAGTCTGCGCCACCCACATGACTGCCCACCTGCATCTCTATCCGGGCTTCTCCCTGAAAGGCGATTTCAAAAGTAGGTAAGTATGATTTCATGGGATGAATACTAGGTTTGTAACCCAGAATCAGTTTCCAAAAATGGGCAATACATAATTTTGAGTCTGGGCCTCATTTGTAGTTAGCAGTATATCATACTTGCTGTCTTCTGAGACCTCCCCTCCAGGATATCCCGGAGAGTAGGTCTAAGTGGTAAGCGCGGGAGGCTTTCATCATTGTGGCCCCGCTCCCCTTGTATGACATAATGCTGCAAACTACGTAGGTGGGGGTAGGGTCATGATGAAGTGATCCCTAAGTTCTCTCTCGGGTGTCAGGGTGCACTCTCCAAATTTCAGGCGTCTGTTGGTAGTTCCATGAAAGTAGGCAAGTACGCAGTACTGATAATACAGCTAAAAGGTGCAACTTTGCACATTGTCAAAACCATCTTACACTGTAGTAGTTCCAAATTTAAAATGTGCGTATAGGGCCCGATTCACTACAGATCGCTGTTGCGATCGCAGCTGCAGTTATGCACGCAGGTCTGCTGCAAAAATATGCTAATGACTGCAATTGCAAAACTGTCGCACAGCCAGCATAAAGACGCCCACTACCGCTTTTGCCTATCCGTAATACCTTGCATATACATTGGCAACATTGAGTAACGTCGGCCCCTCACGCACAGTTACAACAGGTCTGACCTGACTCAGAGATTGCTAACCTTGTCACACGCAGTGAGTACTCAGGCTGTGCCTGCGTTTCTCCGACCACTCTCCCGTCACCACCACCAAACGCTGACCTCCTGTCTATCATTCTATGATGGCTTTGTGTCTCCGTAAGTGATCGCAGTGCGTTCCTAATGCTAACTCACGCACGCGCACTGCGAGGAATGGGTATGATATACCGCCGGCCGCATGGCCGGCGGTTCGATTCCCGTCAGCGGCAGCCCGACAGGAGCAGAGTGCGAAGCAGCGGAAGCCCGACAGCGCTGGAAATCCCGATCGTGGATAGGTAAGTATAGACTAACCTAACCTAACCCCCTAACCCTAACCCTCCTTAGGGGTGCCTAACCCTAACTTCCCCGCAAGTGCCTAACCCTAATCCCCCCTCTAAGTGCCTAACCCTAACCACCCCCTTCCCCGCTGCCTAAACCTAAGTCCCCCGGGGGGGTGCCTAACCCTAAGTCCCCCCTGGGGGTGCCTAACCCTAGCCCTCCCTCCCCCTAGCCTAACCCTAACCCTCCCGGGGGGGGTGCCTAACCCTAAGTCCCCCCCAGGAGCCCTAAACCTAACCCTCCCCCACCGAGGCTGTCCGCTCGCGGCGCCCGGCATCACTACGATCGTGATGCCGGGCGCCGGTCTCCCGGCATCGGGGAAATGCGGGCGTCTACATCTAGACGCCCGGCATTTCGCCCATGCCGGGATAAGACAGTCGGGAAGCCGGCTGCCGGTATTTAGGCAGTCGGCTTCCCGATTGCTTCCCCACTGCGATGCATACGCATGCGCAGTTCGCACCATCGACCAACCTGTGTACGCTCTTACAGTTGCAATCCGTGATGAATCATGCCCATAGATTTAGAGTTGGGAGGGTTGTGTGTCCCATACAAACTTTAATTCACAGTCTAAAACTAAAACTGTCCAGTATTTGTGTGCTACATTTTATGTGGCCCGACTGTGTGGGCCCAAATACAAATATCATGCGGCCCAAACCTCTACCACGATCGGAGCTCAGCTGTTTACTGTATTTAAAACTGTGAACACTGGTCTCTGAAGCTATCAGAGACTAAATAAGTATCTGATCACTTCAGAGGCCAGCGTTCCCAGCGAGTGTGATGAGAGGAGCCTGCGCCTGCTGAATCTAGTTAGATCCAGTCAGCGGCAGTGTCTACGTAGGTGCCCAGCGTGAAGAGAGGTAAGTAGGAGAGAGATAAGTACTGCAGTGGGGCCTGTTCAACACTGAGAGGAGGCACAGCATAAGGGGCACGACTAGGGGCATTACTGGGGGCACAACATAAGGACACTACTGGGGGCACTGCATAATGGCCACTACTGGGGGCACTACATAAGGGGGCATTGCATAAGTGGGTCTTATACTGGGGGCATTGCATAATAGCACAACTACAGTGGCATTGCATAAGGGACTCTAATACAGGAGGCATTCATAATGGGCACTACTACAGGGGGCACAGCATTCGTTTTTATTAATAATAAACCTTTCAAAATTACATATAAGACTTTTTTTTATTGCGGCCTACACACTCTTAAGCTGCGTACACACGTTCAGATAAAGTGAACGATTTAAACGATAACGATAAGGAACTTATCGTTATCGTTGAAATCGTTCACTTTAATGTCCCTGCAAACGACCAAACTTTGGTCGATGCGCGGGTACGAATGGTCGTTATCGACCATCGTCCGTCGCCCAGGCAAACCGGCATACATGGTCGATTTCGACCATGTTAGCCTGTTTACTATAGGGACCTGCGATCGTTAATCGTTAATGCATGTGTTGGATGTTCGATAACGATCATCCAACACATGCAGAACGATCAGATAATGATCGTTATTGTTATCTGATCGTCGCTGTATCTCAACGTGTGTATGCACCTTTAGACCTTGATTATTCGGCCCGGTTGGTATTTTGAGTTTTGACTTTCCTGTTCTAGAAGATAATAGCTAGAATCTGATTGGTTGCTATGGGCAACATCTCCGCTTCTAAAAACTCTCACTTTAGTAAATTTACCCCTTTATGTGTAATTGGATGAAGTGGCCAATATAATATAATATAATATAACAGTGTGTCCAGTACTACTGACAGTGCAGGGGTTAATTGCAGTAATGAGGCCGACACTCATCAGAAACGCTCTATATCTGATGTTCTGCACAGTCTCCTTCATGCGAGTCAGCATTAAAAGATAGAAAAATAAAAACATGTCCCCAGCACGCTACACCGATTCCCGAACTTCTCAGCGCTTTCGTCCAGATTCACCACTATAAAACCCATCAACTGACTTCTCACAACCTCATAAAGCCTGGGCAATTTAACAGCAATTTTGACATGGGAATTTGCATCTCATTGCCGGGAAGCTGGGAGAAAGTGCAATTCATTGCGGCTGATTGAGCATCCGAGTAACAAGAATTAATTATTCAGCTCTCTCAGCCAGAAAGAGAGTTATATCTGCATTGTATGATCCATGATTGTTTAACCTTTGATTGCTAGACAGTCCATTAACTCTCAGAATTCCAGAGTGCTTTATATGGACCTGCTGGAGTTGAAGAAAACTGCTACACATGCTAAGGGAGGGGTGGTACAGGCAGCTGCCAAATATGTCAGGAGAATTGGGGCACAGATTTAGCACTCCTCAATCTATTCTCTATACTCTTTGCATTATTTCTTTTTTTTTGCTGACATATTAATGAAAGTAACATAGGGGCAGATATACTATAGCGGAACTTATCACATAGTGCTCCCGTCATTTGAACACTTCCCTACATTCATACATGCAGGGAAGCAGTAACTGCAGCAAATAACGTGCGCTGTTACCGAAAATACAGCTAATAAACCTTCATACATCTCCCTCCCATAGTGCTATTAAATAAATAGCAGGGAGATGTACTATAGCCGCACTTAGCGTGCCGCCATAGCGCTTCCTGCTTCGCCACTTATCGAGACAAAGGAATAAGCAATAACTTCAAGCTATATTAACATCTTGGCTGTCTGAGTGCGGGAGAGAGAACTCCCCCCTCCAGCGATCCCTGCAAGACCCCAGCGCATCAGACTCATACTGAGGCGCTGTGTCTTACTTCCTGGCCAGCCCCACTGCATATGCGCGAGATCCCGCAAAACATGGTAAGATCTTGTGTGCAGAGGAGACTCTTACAAAGAAGCTGCCAGGTCGCCATAGGAATGTACACATACATCCTATCAATATGTGAAAAAAAACATAAGCCACAAATGTGCACTTATCATTTTTTAATAACTTTTGGAAGATTTTCTGTCGCCATACAATAGTATTATGTTATGTTTTGTCTAGTTATTTCTCAAATGTTGCTGTAACTTTTATACACATGCACGCATGTACGCACACACATACATACACACATTGCTAGGTAAAGAATTAAGATTTACTTAAGATAGCTCAAATCAATTGAATTGCATTTGATGACAAGGTAAGGACATTTTAACCCTGTGGCTCATATACGGTTTGTACAGGTGGTTACAGGGAGTGAGGATTCCAGCGTTGCTGTCTGGGATGTGGAAACTGGTAATAAATCGCTCCTGCTCAATAATGTACATGGACAGGAGGAAATCACATGTATGACATTTGACAACTCCCATAGGAAGCTGATTACAGGTGCCAGGAACGGCACAATTAAGGTACAACATACATGTTAGGAGCAGCAGTCATTCTTAACCACAGGACTTTCCTTTCAGGCTGCCTACATTATGTAATATATATTCTTAATATTATTTCTTTTGTTTTCTGCTGCTTGAAAAATAAGTATATATTCCTTATTCATATTACTAAACTTGTTTATAATCGAAAATCACTCTGTTTATTTTCATAATTCATAAAACAGCATGGATGACAAATTCATATTATTGCTTATGAGCATGCTGCCATTGTATTCAATGTTCCTACACAGCGTTATATAAAACAAAGTCTGTTGTTGTGAGACTATCCCCTGACACCTTATCCTCCTTCTGTCCTAGGTCTGGAATATTCAAAATGGCCACAATCTGCACAGGCTTCAGCCAGTGGAGGAGGCGGAAGTCACCTGTGTTTTATCGCTGAAAGAGAAGACATTGCTCAGCGTTGGTTGGAATAGGAAAATTGTAATTTATGATATGACAAAAACAGAGGCAAGTATCAAGCCATATAAACAAATCTGGTGCAAGTCACTTATCTGACACTAGAGGGGCCAAGTTCACTTGTCATTCCCCTTTACATTTAATTGCTTCATGCCTTAACTGTGATTGGTGTCACCTTTCTTACCCTCATTACTTTTTACATGCTTAGTTTTTGGCAATCTGGAGATAAATATTACCCAGGGGGAAGTGTTAGGCTCAGGTTGAGGGGGGGGGGGGGGGTGTTGTTATGTTTTGGCTGCAGGGAGGGTAAGGTTTAGGCACTAGAGGGGGATGTTATGTTTAAGCACTAGGGAGGGAGGGTTAGATGTAATGTTAGGGGTTAGGTTAGGCTTACTTACCTCTGGGCGTTAGTATTCTACCCTGGTCAGGATGCCTGCGTCAGGATTCTGACTGCCAGGATCCCGAGCGCCGGCATCTCGTACCCAACCCCCTTAGAAGAAAGGTTAATCATCTTTATTGCATTACTTTAACCACTTAACTGGCTAAAGAAAATGTTTTCGAAAAAACCACTTCGAAATTGACAAGTTTTTTTATGATTGAATTGGGTCAAGAACATCTATTTTAAAACTTATCCAACAGGATTTTATATAAAAAACACATGACATTAACATCGATTTTCTAATATCGGTCATTGATATATTGGACCATCGATGTTCGGAACATCACAACTATCAGGAGAGAAGCTGCCAGGTACACACTGGTGGCCTGGAGGGGTGTTAAATTACATTTCACCGCCGGCTGCTCCTCTCTCATAAAGTGCAGACGATTATAATCATTTATGTGTAGAATATGATTTCTAGATTTACATAGAGGGTACTAGTCAGTGGCGTCACAAGGGGGATGCGGGCCGCACCCGGGTGTCACCCGCCGAGGGATGAAACCAAGGTGCAGGCTCCCCCTTAGTGACAGGAGCCAGGTGCTGCACTGTAGCATTAAGTGCAGCACTCGGTTCCTGTCACAGTGAGGGAGCCGGCACTCCGCATCTCCGGCATTCCCCACCACCCCAGCAATAACCTCGGGCCGCTAGGCCACACTCCCGTCCACGATACCAGGTCCCCTTTCGGTGGTGCCACACGCATGCAGGGCCGGATTAACAATGGGGCGGATGGAGCTTCAGCTCCAGGCCCCTCATTAAAATAGGCCCAGCATCTTCTGTTCCGCTGTAGACAGGAATTTTTTTTCCTGCTACAGCAGCCTGCTAGCGGGCATCCAAGACTCTTTCCCCTCAACCGCCAGTCGCAATTCCCCCTCCCACCCCGGGATCAAATACTGGCACAAATTGATTACATAGCGGCGCAGAGAAAGGCTTCTCTAGCCTTCCCTGCACCGCATACACAGAGTCCCGCGCCTTGTGACGTCACGACGTGCGACGTCACTTAAGTTCCACCCTGTCTGCGGTCCGCGGCGGTGCCCAGAAAGAAGCAGTCCGGCCACGTACTATCGGTCATCTGTGAGGTCTGTTCGACGGCCAGGAACTGTCCATCTGAGGTGTCATGCTGGCTGCTGGTGATCGGGGGACACAGAACAGAAGCCTCTTGCTGGCTGCTGCAGTGCTGCTGATAATCCGTTTGCAGGTACTGACAAGATATATGTGTGTGTGTGTGTATGTATATATATATATATATATATATATATATAAAAGTGCGTGTATATATTGTCAGGGGCGTAGAGAGCCACGCCGGGCCCCGGTAAAGGGGGCGTGGCCTAATTTCAGGAGGCGTGGCCACGCCCCCTTGAAAAAAAAAAGATTTTTGCAGATAATTGAGCAATAAGGGCCTGATTCAGACCCGGTCGAAAGTGCTGTGCGCTCGCAACCGTGTCAATGGTGGGCCAGTGCGCATGCGCACGACGGAGCCGGCTCCGTCGTGCGCATGCGCGAGACCCGGATAGCGATGGGCACTCCGTCGCTCCGGGTCTCGCAACAAAGGGGGCGAGCTGTCGATGTTGAGTTACAGCTCGCCCCCTTTGGTCGGCGGGCTGGGGGAGTGGCTGCCCAAACGGAGGCATTCCCATGTGAACGCCTCCGTTTGGGGCGGCCCCACTGACATCACGAGTGATGTCAGTGGGAGAGATTTTGGCTCTGTTAGAGCTGAAATCTCTCTGGGGCTTGCAGCAACGAGACCCTACCACAAGGGTCTCGTCGCAAGCCCGACGGTCGCATTGGTCTTGACCATTGCGACCATCTTCCTGGCCTCTCGCTATAGCTGTGGGTGGTCACCAAGAGCTATGCGAGCGGCCAGGAGGCCGTTCTAAAAAACCAGGCCGGCCCTGATTCAGAGCGAGCGCTCTCTCAGAGCGTCTGGCTCTGAATCAGGGCCTGAGTCCACTTGTGCTTAGTCTATGACCTCTGCTCTTTAAAAGGGTCGCTTCTCTTAAAAGCTTCACCCAGCCCGGTATTGTGTATTCTAGGAACAGGAAAGCAGAACACAATTGTAAAGTGTATAAACACTTTATAGTATACAAGCAATCAGTTATGCTCTGTGTTCAGATAACCGGCAGGGACTCCGGAACACAGAGTGTTACAGGAGTCCTTTCGGGAAACAGTGCTAATGGGTCCTTGGAGATCAGCGACTGCACCAAGCTTGTTCCATGCTGCTTATTTTAAACTTTGAATGTATGTAACTGATTGCTTTTATATTATAAAGCTTTTATATATTACCAATGGTACAAGCAACAGGAGGGTGACACAGGCACTCTGGACACATAAAAATTATTTAAACAGCAGCCTCTTAAGTTGAACTTTTCAGAGAACTTTTACTTTTTTTTCGTCAGGCCTGATTTTATGAACATCTTTTATGCGTCGAGAGTGCTGCTCTCACCATTCTGTTGCATATATATATATATAATTTATATATATATATATATAAATATATATATGCAATATGCATATGTTCCAAAGGGGAAAGGAGGAGATATGTCAATCTGGTCACTTCTGCTGCAGCTGTCCTGTCCTGCTATTGGGATGCCTTGCTAAAGAGAGATCTTGCAACCCCTCTCTGGTGCAGGACGTCCCAAAATGCTTTGCAAATTTTGCCAAAAGAGGAAAGCAGGAGATTCCATCCCCATAGATTTACATGGGGACGGTATTTACCAAGATCAAGAAAGCTTTATAGATCTGGTCTGCATGGGCTAACACCATCTTTACCTGCTATAGGACTGTCCTGCCGAAAAAGGGATTTTGCAATCCCTCTCTGGTGGGCTACAGGACGTCCCGAATTGCTTTGCATCCACAATCACATCACTTCTATCTACAGCACATTTGCAACTGCTGCGCATGTGCGGCTTTCCAATAGTCACAAGGAGGTCCGTAGATAGAAGTAAAGTGATTGTGGATACGTTTACTTTAATACTTTCTCATCGTCAGGACGGGCTCTTATCAGAGCCCTTGTCCTAGGGATTAAAATGGATACATCCGAGCGGAACAAGAATCTCTATTGCCACAATTTTGAGTCTTATGCTGCATACACACGTAAAGATTTTCTGTCCAACCATCCAACTAGTTGATTGGTTGGAATGAAAATCTGGTAAGGTATGAAAGCAAATGACAATCAGCAATTTGCTCCCAAATGCCGGAAAATGGACAAAAACTGTTGTTTTAACAAATTGTTTCGATCAAACATTTAACAAACTTGTCTGACGACCATTGTTTTCTGGCATTTGAGCAAATTGCTGATCATCATTTACTCCCATATGTTACCAGATTTTTATTCCAACCAATCAACTAGTTGGATGGTTGGACAGAAAATCTTTACGTGTGTATCCAGCTTTAATTTTCAGGGGTAGACCACATTATTGAATAGACATATCCCTATAGCTATTAGTAAGGTAAGGTCTCTCTTTTTGCATACAGAGGGATTTCCCATTCATGACATCACTAGGTGACCCACATAATAGAGGGGTTTCATATTTACATCATCATTAAGTGCCACTTTTCTTTTTTGTCATATTACAGTCACATTAACACACATTTATTTGTAGACTATCACATTAAGCGAAGAGCAGAGGGAGATTGAGGGTTTTTGAAGGTAGGCGCTAGTCACTCTCTCTCCAAATATCACACCCTCTATGAAGACCACACCCCCACATCATTAGTCACACTCTCACGGCACTAGTCACACACCCCTGCGCCGCACACAATAGGCCCTTCAGAAATTTCAGCTCCAGGCCCATGTAGACCTTAATCTGGCACTGCACGCATGGCATCCCTCCCCGCACCGGGTGTCACTACACTTAAGACTTGTTGGTTTCTGACTCCTCCCTCTCCCTTTATTTTGTGGCCATGGAGTAGGGTTACAGCTAGATCCCCTTCCATGGATTGACCCTGGCGTCATCAATTACTGTCCAACATCATTCCTACCATCAACGTGGGCATAGAGGGGGAATATAATCTTGTGGCGAGCAAAGCAAACCCAGAGGGGACAACTTTCTTCTTTTGGTGGACAGTATGGGCAGAAAACTGCACTTCCGTCCTCACTTATGTCACTTCCAGGTACAGAATCTGAAGGGGAAATATACCTTACCATGGAGTAGGGCACGTGTCTTCCTTAGTGTAGGAGGTATTTATTTTATTCACTACATTAGCGTGTAAAGGTGTTCTATTAAATGCCTGCAGTAAGAGTGCAGGCTCTGTGCTGAATACTGCTGTGCTGAGGCTACCAGCTGTCCATCAATGGTGAATTAAGTAACCTGTGGCTTATATAGGCACCTGGACACAAGGACTGCAGTCAGCAAAGGCTCTGATAACTGCTGTGCTGAGGCTCCCGGCTCTCTTCATCAATGGTAAATTAGGACTGGGGATCTGTGGCTTGTATAGGCACCACCTGACTGCAGTCAGCAGAGGCTTTATCCTCAGCTGTCCCAGTCACTCACATGTACACATGTAAGCGGTCCTCTCAGAGTGGAGGGCACCTCCCTCTGTGGAGAGCCTGTTTTGAAAAGATAACAGCTATTAATACTGAAGGAGTGCTGCTGCTCCCATCTAAGGAAGGAGACTCGCTGGATCACTCCATTCACACAGGGCTGACAAGCGGTACATGATTTACATGACTGGGGAGAACCTCTGAGAGGAAGACACCCACCTCTGAATGAAAGTCTGGAGTAGAGATTGCCACCGATGGCCGATGGTTTGCCATCAATGGTGGAGGTCAGAGGGTCCTCTGCTATCGATGAGGGAGCTATGTTTTTTTCTACTCTGTGCAGGGTGCACAAAGCTTAGCCACCCTCTTCCCTCATTGGCCCACTGCCTGCCAATCCCCAGATATGTCCATCAAGTGATGCAAACCATCAATACTTTCCCGCTGATGTTTTCATGCCATCTATGTTAAACACTGACGGCAACATCGACGGTGACCATCATTGCTAATTTATGTATGCTAGTACGATGTTTAGAGACGTGTGTGTGTGTGTGTGTATATATATATCTATATATATAGATATATAGATATATACACACGTCTCTAAACATTGTACTAGCATTAAGTTATGTGTAATAATGTGAAATGACACAGGGAAAAAGTATTGAACACATGAAGAAAAGGAGGTGCAAAAAAGCATGGAAAGCCAAGACACCAGCTGAAATCTTTCCGTAATTAGAAAGCAATCCTGCCCCTTTAGTGCAAATTAATATAAGCTGGTTCAGTCCCAACTGATGGTCTATTAAAAGGTGTCTCATTACCAAGGTGTCACACATGGAACATCTCATGATGGGTAAAACCAAAGAGCTCTCTCAAGACCTTTGCAACTTTTTTGTTGCAAACATACTGATGGCATTGGTTATAGAAGGATTTCTAAACTTCTGAATGTTCCAGTGAGCACTGTTGGGGCCATAATCCGGAAGTGGAAAGAACATAATTTCACCATAAACCGGCCAGGTGCTTTTCGCAAGATTTCTGACAGAGGAGTGAAAAGAATTATCAGAAGAGTTGTCCAAGAGCCAAGGAGAGCTTCAGAAAGACCTGGAATTAGCAGGTACAATTGTTTAAAAGAAAATAATAAGTAATGCACTCAACCTCCATGGCCTGTATGCACACTCACCATGCAAGACTCCAAGAAATAGCATTTTGAAGCTCTGTTAAAGTTTGCTGCACAACATTTGGACAAGCCTGTGAAATACTGGGAGAATATAGTCTGGTCAGATGAGACCAAAATGTAACTCTTTGGATGCCATAATACACACCATGTTTGGAGGAGAAATGGCACTGCACATCACCCCAAAACACCATACCAACAGTGAAGTTTGGAGATGGGAACATCATGGTGTTCGGCTGTTTTTCAGCATACGGTACTGGCATACTTCATAAAATTGAAGAGAGGATGAATGTAAAACTGTACTGAGACATTCTTGATACATATCTGCAGCCATCTACCAGGATAATGAAGATGAAACAAGAGTGGACATTTCAGCAAGACAATGACCCCAAACACACAGCCAAGGACACTCAATTGGTTTCAGAGAAAGAAAATAAAGCTGTTATAATGGCCCAGCCAATCACCTGACTTGAATCCAATTGAAAATCTATGGAAAGAACTAAAGATCAGAGTTCATAGAAGAGGCCTACGGAACCTTCAAGATTTAAAGACTGTTTGTGTGGAAGAATGGTCCAAAATAACACCTGAGCAATGCATGCGACTAGTTTCTCCATACAGGAGGCGTCTTGATGCTGTCATTACCAACAAAGGCTTTTGTACGAAGTATTAAAAATACATTTCAGTAATTGTGTTCAATACTTTTTCCTTTTGTCATTTCACATTATTACACAAAACTTTATTTATGGACATCTATGGTTTGATTTCTTTGCATGTGTGGAATGCATGGGTTGTTGCTGACATTTGGTGAAATGTTATTACAATAGCCCAATTACAAATATATTTACTGAGCAAAAATGTTGATGTGTTAATACTTATCTTACCCGCTGTATGTATGTATGTGTGTGTGTGTGTGTGGTGTTCGGCTGTTTTTCAGCATATGGTATGTATATATATATATATATATATATAAATAATTTTATATATATATATATATATATATATATATATATATATATATATAAAATTTGTATTGTGTTGCAAGACCGGGTTGAGAGTACCATCTCCTTGGGTAAACAGCAACACCTTGCATGCAGCAGCCATTTAGTAGCACACCAGGGCCTTGGTACTAGTATCTGCATCTAGTTTTATTTCAGAGCACATAATAAACAAAACATAAAAATAAATCCTAGCCTGTCCGGCTCTTAATAAAATACAATTTCCCCTATCAAGGTGGAAGGACCTACAGTAGTAACCAACTCACCAAAAACAGCAATTACAATAGCACAGCATTTGCAATCACAAGCAATGGTCTCACTTTTTTGGGGGCGGGCATCAACCTGATCCGCAGGCAGTGAGAGACAGACTAGAGAAACTCTTCTTTAATCAGCCTCTCACAAGTGGTTTCACAATCAAGGTCGCTAATTACTGTATCTGTGTACCAAAAAATAAGTAATAAACCTGGGGCATGTATATCTCCCCCAGGGGGCTGGCCCTACCATTATGCCGTGTATTCAGTTGAATAAGACGCAACAGTCAAGAGGGAACCGGCTCTCTGTAACAGACTGGGACTCAGAGCACTGCAGGAGGAGAGGACTTATATGAGAGGGAAGGGGTGACACCACACTGCCTGCATGTTCCATGTCACTGACTGCAGAGAATGCAGTGCAGTGCAGTACAATGTCGGGGGTGGGGGGAGGTTTGGAGGCTTATTAGACGTACCTTCCTGTCTGTCAGATATCTGCATTCAGTGGCATGGACCATGCAGGCAGTGTGGTGACCACTCCTTCCCTTTCCTTGGGTCCTCTCCTCCTAACTTCAGAGTCCCAGCCGGACAATCAAATATGAAGCTCCGCCCCTCCAGACAAGGAGTTGCTGCCAAATTACTTCTGCTTGGTAAGGATAATTAATGTGTGTGTAAGTGTATGAATGTATGTGTGTGCAGTGGCGGAACTTGTGAGTGGTGGGCCCAGGTGCAATTTTCTTTGGGCCCCCCTCCTCCGCACTACTCCAAGTTCAAAGTGCAGTGGGTGACAGAGAGAGGTAGAGGGTGACAGGGAGAGGCAGGAGGTAGACAAAGAGAGACAAGAAGGTGACAAGGAGAAGGTGACAGGGAGAGATTACAGGCAGTGGGTGAGGCAGTGGGTAACAGGGAGAGGGTGATAGGGAAAGGTGACAGGCCATAGGTTACAGGAAGAAGCAGTGGGTGACAGGGAGAGGTGACAGGCAGTGAGCACCTGTAGTGCCCACATATTATGCCACCTCTAGTGCCCACGCATGCTACACTGTAGTCCCCACACATTATGCCACCTGTAGTGCCCACACATTATGCCACCTCTAGTGCCCATACATTATGCTACACTGTAGTCCCCACACATTATTCCACCTTTAGTGCCCACACATTATATGCCACCTGTACTGCCCACACATTATGCTACATTGTAGTCCCCACACATTATGCCACATATAGTGCCCACACAGTGTACTCACCAGCAGTATCCACAGGCAGCCGGCAAAGCAGCAGTCACAGCCTCACAATGAGTCACACCCATGAGGCTGAGCTGCTGCTGGGTCAGAGGAGCATGTGATGGGCTCCTCCAATCAGAGCTCAGCACATGCTCCTCTGACCCCACTGCAGAGACTACTGGGATTTATTACCCAGTAGTACACTGCAGTGCTGAACCAGCCTGCACTGTGCTCCGGTCTCCTTCAAGTAGCTGCCGGCCGGGTCAGTCACAGCCTTGATGACTGCTTGGCAAGCAGCTGCACTGCACTTGCCATACAGACAGTGTGGACCCCTATATTGCGGTGGGCTCCAGTGCAGTGCACCGGCTGCACCACCAGTAGTGCTGCCCCTGTATGTGTGTATGTATGTACAGATGTGTGCTCTTATGTTGTTGCTCAAGTCACGCCATACAGGCTTCTAAGTCGCGGCATGAGAATAGCGTGGTAAGGCATGGTAAGCTGCGGTGAGACTTGCCAATATCCATGGCATGCAATACACAGCTTCACCGCTGGGTGGACAGTGCTCCACTGATTTAAACTACAGTGGTGAATAAAACAGCAATTGATGGATATGGCACTACAGAATACAATAGTACAGTAAGCCCTGACAGGGGGCCAATCACATACAGTAATGCACAGTGTAAACAGTGTATTTAATACAGTATAGAGTACTGTAGTAATTCTGCACAGCGGGCTATTTTATGAAAGACTGCCTGTGCGATTACGGCAATTTCGGCAGTGATGTGTGGCACTCACACAGTGATGGCATGCCTTAGAAATTAGTACTGGGGTTTTAGCAGCGCTGTATGTAACCATCATTGAACCACAAATCTCTGCACAGAAAGAGGCGTCTTTGGATTACGGACTGACTGTGCATGTTCTGTAGCACACTTGCAGCTATGTCAGCACTGCTGTGCTGCTAGGAGTTAGTACAACATGTCGCTGATCGGTACACATAACTAAGTGCTAGTCACTGCAGCACTGTAGACAGTGGTATGCAGCGCTCACACAGTGATGACGTGGGGTTTGAAGGGTGCTCAATGAAATCATCACTGAACTACAAGTCTCAGCCCAGAAAATGGTGTCTTTAGATTACAAATTGACTGTGTGTTTTCTGCAGCACACTTGTGGCAATGTCGGCACTACTGTGCCGCTAGGAGCTTGATGCTAATTGGTACACATACCTAACTGCCAATCACTGCGGCACTGAAGACAGTGATGGCAATAATCACTGAACCACAAATCTCAGCCCAGAAAGAGGTGTCTTTGGATTACAAACTGACTGTGTGTCTTTTGCAGCACACTTGCAGCAATGTTGGCACTTCTGTGCTGCTAGGAGCAAGTAGAACCTGATGCTAGGTACACATAACTACTGTAACTGCATTGCGTTGTGCAGTGCTCACACAGTGATGGCATACCTGAGAAATGAACAGTGGGGTTTGAAGTGTACTCAATGAAATCATCACTGAACTACAAGTCTCAGCCCAGAAAATGGTGTCTTTAGATTACAAACTGACTGTGCATTTTCTGCAGCACACTTGCAGCATTGTCGGCACTACCGTGCTGCTAGGAGCTTGACGCTTATCGGTACACATAGCTATGTGCCGGTCACTGCAGCACTGTAGACAGTGGTGTGCGGCATTCACACAGTGATGGCATGCCTTAAAAATTAGCAATGGGGTTTGAAGGGCGCTCAATTAAATCACTGAACTAAAAGTCTCAGAAAGTGGTGTCTTTAAATTACAGACTGACTGCATTTTCTGCAGCACATTTATGGCAATGTTGGCACTACCGTGCCGCTAGGAACTTGACACTAATCGCTATACATAATTAAGTGCCGGTCACTGCAGCACTGTAGACAGTGATGTACGGCATTCACACAGTGATGGCATGCCTTAGAATGGCGTCTAGCAGCGGTGTTTAAAACCATCACTGAACCTCAAGCCCAGAAAGGGGCTTGAGCACACCACTTTCTACAGTGCTGTAGTGACTGGGACTTACAGATGTGTACCGATTAGCAACATGATGTACAAACTCCTAGCGGCACAGCAGTGCTGACATTGCCACAAGTGTGCTGCATCAAATGCACAATCAGTTTGTAATTCAAAGATACCTCTTTCTGGGCTGTGACTTGTAGCTCAGTGATGATTTCATACAGTGCCCTTCAAACCCCACTGCTCATTTCTAAGGCATGCAATCACTGTGTGTATGCCGCACATCACTGTCTACAGTGCTGCAGTGACCAACACTTACTGATATGTAACGATTAGCATCAAGCTCCTAGTGACATTGCCATAAAAGTGGACTACAGAAGACACACAGTCAGTTTGTAATCCAAAGACACCTCTTTCTGGGCTGAGATTTGTGGTTCAGTGATAATTTCATACAGACCCCACTACTAATTTCTAAAGCATGCCATCACTGTGTGAGCGCAGTGCACCACTTTCTACAGTGAGGCAGTTACCGGCACTTACTGATGTGTACCGATTAGCAACATGTTGTACAAACTCCTAGCGGCACGGCAGTGCCGATATTGTCACAAGTGTGCTGCATAAAATGCACAGTCAGTTTGTAATCCAATGATACCTATTTCTGGGCTGAGACTTGTAGTTCAGTGATTACAGCATGGCATCACTGTGTGAGTGCCGCACATCACTGCAGTACCAAGTGCACAGCACAAGTCACACGGACCAGCACTGACTTTCCTAAAATGAGGTGTTATCATGTTGATATGTATATCTAGCATAATATACTGTAACAATGATGGCAGAACACATTTATAAATTGTTTTTTAAAAGTGTACTCAGGACTCACACACCAAATGATTTAATCCTCTATTACACACTCCATTACAGCTCTCGATCCATGACAACTATAATGTACTGAATGACAGGTTCAGTCAGCCAATCAGCGGGCGGTACTACAGACATTGCATTGTCTTTTTTTATGCATGCACAGTGCAGTTTGGGAAATGCGACATCTGGTCTACAGAAAGTTGTATTACACTCTCCGGCTTTTCCAGCATCTCTGGACGTTACGATGCAACTCATTACACCACGGCACAGTGCAACTAGCAGGGGGCGCTACATGACGTATGGAGCAACCCTTGAGATATGAGATTGGACTGTGGTGGCCACGGATAAAATCTTAGATGGTTGTGGTCAGCAGTTATCTTATTCCTTCAACTCCAGGGCCTCTGGTCTATAGAAGAAATGTCACATCCTATCTATGTCCAGGCATTCTTGAGGGACACTCCAGTAAAATTTCAATCAGACAATATGACAGCAATGGCTTAAATCAATCACCAAGGGGAAACCAGGAGTCAGTTGGCCATGCAAGAAACATCAAAGATCATGCATTGAGCAGAATTTTAATGTTCCAAACATTTTGACAGTCTGCATTCCAGACGTGGACATTTGGATAGCAAAAACTACCTCAGTCAGCAGACCATCCACCATGGAGAATGGTCTTTTCACCCAGAAGTATTAATCAAATAATATAATGGGACAGCTGGAGCTCAACATGATGGCCTCTTGGCTAAACCACAAAATGTGAGGAAGATATCATGATGGTCCCTTGGAACTACAATCTAGTGTTGATGTGGTGGCTGGCTAACTCAAGCCCCTTCCTCCATCAGCACATGACCCGTCTAAATTTCAGGGCAAGGTCCTTGATCTTGTAAGCAAAAGGGTAGTCAGAACAGGTCATTCAGACAGTAACCTAGGCTTGCAAACCAACTTCTTCTAGATGAACATTGTGTGTGGAAGGCACATCTTGTATGGTGTACAATGAATGGTGTTCCCAGTTCTTCTTTTCGGTTGACAAACCTTCTGTCTTTTTTACAGTACAGCCTGTATGTGAGGTTTGTTTCTGTTAACACTCAGATTTTCTGTTTTATCTATATTTTGTCATTGCAAGCAGACAGATATCCCAGAAATGCATTCCTTTTTTCAATGTGTTTTTAAACATCTGACTACCTTATGTACCACCTGTGGCCAAGTGGAACCTTAATCTCGTATTCACTGCTTTGAAATCGTATCCACTCTGGCTTCTTTAGAAATTTGAGCTGACATTACTTATTTAAAAGTTACCTTTCTGTTAGCCATTTCAACAGCATAGACGAGGGAGTTGGAGATGACAGCTTGTCTTGTAACCTCCTTATCTCATATTCCACATGGTTAGAGCTGTTCTTTACATGAAGCCCTTGTCAACCCAAAGTTATATTTCATCTCAACAATCTCAATCAGGGAATTTTAATTCTAGCTTTTTCGCCAGATCAATCGGAGAAACAGATTTTATAGTAAATACAAAAATCATATTTAAAAAATGCAGCTACAGTATCTTACACTCACCTGTGTACTGATTATGCAATGCAATAGGAAGAGTGTAGTTAACTGTAAGTTGATGTGATCATCACCCAATTACTCCCAAAATGGTGTATGAAGGGCAAGTAGGTGTCAGGCAGTGAGGATAAGGTAAGGCCTAAGGGCCTGATTCAGAGATGGATACTAATGCAATCACAGCTGCGATTTAGCACGGAACTCAGCTAAGCATAAAGCACAGCCAGCAGAAAGACGCCCTCTGCTGCCTTTTCACATGTGTGCAACGTTGCTTATCTGCGTAAATATCGGTAACATCGAGCGGCCATATTGCCCTTGCAGCAGGTCTGAACTGCCGCAGATTTGGCAGCTCCCCTGGCACACACAGCTGCATAGGAGATCGTAAGGGCTAATTTTTGCATGCCCATTTAATCAGGGCCAGCTCGAGGCATGTTCGACCAGTGCGGTTAAACAGGGGCTCCACCCTATAGATGGCGTACCTCTACCAACCATCCCGACTCTCAGAGGGACAGTCCCGTTTTTCAGGCACTGCCCGCTGTTCCACCTGCGGACTGAAGTGTCCCGCCGGTGGCCAGGAGGTTGGGCGCTCCCACCGCCGTAGCTGGAGTAGAGGAATGGCTGTCGCGTGCCTGCATGCGGCATCCATTCAGTGCAGGGAGAGGGCTGGGGCAGCCCAGCTACTGACGTAGTGCCGGACTTGCCCCCAGTGTGACATTAAAGAGAAGGCGTGCCATACGGGCACGCCCCCAATTAGTATCATTTATGGGGTGGGGCCTATGGAAACTAGGCCACACACCCTTTTCGGGTAGGGGGCACCACGGTCCATCTCTGCACAGGGCTCCTCCTTGAGCAGGTCCTGCATGTAACGGCATTCAGAGGGTCAGACGTGCCTGCTTTTTTCTGACCACTCCTCACTAACACCCCCAAGTGCTGACAGCCTGTTACTTACTTTGCGATGGATTCCTCTGTGCACCCGTAATCGCAGTGCGATCGCTGCACTCACGCAGTGCAGCTTATAGGCATGTGCAATGGCAAACAATCGCTTCTCTATAACCTGTGTAGCTTTGGTATAATGTTTTACTGTTAAATATTACAGAAAGAGAAATTATTTGCAGAGCATGCGGGATGCAGCTTACTGCCACCTCTTCTAATATGTTTTTTTTTACTCATTTATTAGATTTTGTCCTCTGCAACTTTATATCTGGCTCAAACTGAATATCAGTTTTTCATGCCCCTAAAATCGCTGATGCCTGTTGTTGCATTGCTTTTGTTGAAAATCAAGCATCTGTGGTAGTTTTCAAGTCATAAAGCTGAGGAATGTGAAAACAGAATGTTCCCTTACAGGCTGTAAAACTTCATATAATTCTCAATTATACTGCTAGACATTATATTTGTCACATTTACCAGTCCAACCCCATGAATCATTGTTCAAAATTCCCATATTACTGTATTTGCATCTCTTTTCGCAAATGGCCCCTAGTAAAAGAATGGGCACTGTAGGTAATTGAGAAGAGGAGATGGATTCGGAACACATTCCATTAGTGGAAGATGGAACATGACACGGTATGTAAATGAGAGTAAGGCAGGGTCAGAATGGCCCACAGGGGAAATCCCCGATAGGCCTCACTCACTCCTCTAGGGGTGGAGCTGGATCATGGATGAACTTGGGTGCTTGATTTGTTTCTTTGGAAAGTACACCAAGATTAGCCCTCCTGCCAATCAAAGTGGGTGGTCCCCTCTTTTATAAAGGGGCCCTGTCCTTTGCATGTCCTCTGTAATGGTTAGTTACCCAAGTCCATCTGTTATGGACCTCTCTGGTGGCTGGCCACACCCCTTAAGCTTGGGCCCTTACTGCTGCATTCCCTGGTGGGCCCTTTATGCCACAGTCCGACACTGGAAGAAGGAGACAGATTCAGTAGACATCCTAGTAGTGTTAAAAGAAGGGTGACTCTTGACAACGTATGTTAATGATAAGGGGGAGAAAGACTCAGCAATACCTCCCAACTTTGCTCAGTTGACCAGGATAGCACCGATGAGGGTACTGACCTACAATCCTCTCTTTATAATTCTGTATGTTACTGTTATAAAAGTAGTTTGCAGATCTACCTAGGTACTAATGGAGACAGAAAGGAACTTTGCTTTAAAGCTTTAATGATTGTAGTTTTGTGAGTGCATGAAGTGAGGTAGATGTTTGAGCGCCAACTTTTCTAACTGATTTAATAAATATTAACTGAAATCTTTAAGTGGATAGGTTAGATACAACTTGTCTTTAATATTTGCTGATTATTGCAGAAAATAACAGAACAGTTCATTTCAATTTGATTTGCAAAGCAGTATTTTATATGGAAATGTGACTTTAACATTTATTACTGACACTGTCAATACAATATTCTCTTTTGTGAAAATGAAACTTCATTATGTTATATTGTGTATATATAGGATAATGGGACTCTTGCATTTACTACTTACACCTTCAAGCCACATCTCTATACTATCGTTGGGTGAAAATATGACTTAGAAATACAGCTGTTTTTCAGCATACATTCGGGACACAAAATGCGTTTATGTGGATGTGATGGATTAGTTTTACATTGCATTAATTATTTAGATAAATTGCTAACTCTGCCTCCTAAACTGCCCAGAACACTTATGTTTCTGCGGATGAGTCATGGAAAGGAGGCCACCTGCACAGAGAGGACATCCTTGCTGCAGATTACTGTCCTTCTCTGGGACTCTTAGTGACGGCAAGTTTTGATGGCGAGATAATTGTGTGGAACACAGAGACTCAAAGGATGTATCTTTATCTAAGGTAATAAAAATACATTGTCTCACTAATGAATATGCAGCAGTTTGGACTCACCTATGATTCATTGTATTATCAGTTGAGACTGACATTTTTATTTTGGTTCCGCAGAGACTCCAGCAAACTCAGCAGACTAAACAATGGCGGAAGAGCTGAAATCTTAAGGCCAGTGAGTCGTTATTGTCAGAGGAGCCAAAGCTGCAATCTCAGGTGAGGGTTGAACTTACAAACCTCCAAGATTTACTAAAACGTCTAAAAATTAAAAGTGGTGGTGTTTCCCATAATAACCAATCAGATTCTAGCTATCATTTCTCTATTGCATTCTAGAAAATTATACTCCATACTTGCCTACCCTACCGATTCGGCCGGACCCTCCCGAAAATCGGGTGCAGCTCCCGGCCCCCCAGAAAGGCTGGCAAGCCTCCTGACGACCCCCTCCCCCCGGGATTTAACAAGAGAAAACCCCGCAGAAGGTGGGGGCCGTGATGCGATTCATTTCCCCTTGTGCTGACCAAGCCCCCCTGCTATGCCAATCTGGCTCCTCCCTCCCGGGCTTGGAAACTCGGGCACCGGTACAACTGTGCCCCTTGAACATACCTGTCTACGAACCTGCTCCTCTGCGCTCCTCTGATAGCTGGAGGCCGGAGGACAATGCTTCCATTGCCTCCGTGAGTTCCGTCACTGCTTAGTATGTTAGATCATATGAACAGGGCCCTCATGCCTCTTGTTCTTCCCTAGCACACTCCATGTCACCAGTGCTCAACACCCTAATCTCCTTCTGCCCTTCAGTGACTATGTCTCTGTTTGTTCACTCAAACATCGCTACAGGATCACTGAGTACTGACTCAATTCCCAACCACAACTCATCACTGTATGCTCCAGCTAACTTAAGTGAGTTGCCTAACCATTGCCGCTGTTATCAGTCTCTTTGGTGTGATATTAATGTTTGGTAGTTTTTAGTGATCATTCTAGTTTCTTGATCAGGCAGGGAGTCAATCAAGAAGCAGGGCACATTAGCGCTTGCCAAAATTGGGCCTCTTGGGGAGGGGCATGGACTTGCTGCAGTCCCACCTTACCTTCCTGTGGAGCAGGCCCAGTACTCACAGAGATGCTGGTCTGCCACCAAGCTCTCCCTCCACTGTGAATCTATTCAGCCTCTGTTGACTGCTCCCCCCCAACTTTAACACCCCGTGGACACTGCGAACTGTCTGAGGGGGGGGCGGAAACAGGGAGAGACAGTGCGCCGTGGGCCTGTCGGCATCAGGCTGTGATCAGTTGGGCATCGGGGCACCTCCATAAGGGCCGTGAGCATTTTAGCCTATTGAAATCGTACAGGACACAGCACCCCGCTTAAAAAGCCTAGTGGGAACGCTAGTGATGCTATGTACACCACAGCCCTTGCTTCTGGCTAGCCTGGAATGGCACTCTGCAGCCAGTGTCACAACCGGGCATTAGGGACACCTCTGTAGAGGCCAAGAACCGGGGGGTTAAGGTGGTAGAGCAGTAACTGACAGGGGTTACAGTGAAAATGTCTTCTTATTGCGGCCAAACCCAGGTTTAGCTAGACCTGCCCAGAGGCGCAGAGTCTAACCCACTTGATGGTCTTCACCAATTACCCCTCCTTTGGGTTTCACCGCACCAAGTGGGCAGGTCTCAGCATTCTGGACAGGTACCTGGGAGTGGCAGAAGACAGGAATATAACACTAGAAAATAACACTGAGAATTATTGGAAAATGTAACTACACTGGGAGTTACTAAAAGCTGTTGTAACACTGGAGATTACTAGCAATAAGACAAAACTGAGATTTAGTAGAAATGGGATGGCACTGGGAAACACTGGAAATGCTGGAAATGAACCAGATGCAGGCTTGCTCTGGGAAACACAGGAGATCCTGAGACTGACTTGCTGTAATGAAACACAGAGATGTGGACACAGGAGTGTACTGAGAATTGCTAGAGATCCAGACACTGAGTTGCACTGAGAAACATAGAGTAATGTGGACACAGGCATGTACTAAGAATTGCTAGAGAGCCAGACGCTGACTTACTCTGAGAAACACAGGGAAAGAACTGGACATGTAACACAAGAAAATCAGCATGAAAAGGGTAACTCAGAATACTGGTAATCAGCTTAACAGCTGAAACATGTAACACAGGGAGAGAGCTGGACAGCACACCTGAATTCAGAGCAAATACATTAAACACAGGGATTCAGCAAGAAAAGGTGAACTGCACACTGGAGAGAGAATCACTGGAATTCACTAGAAGTTGAAAACAACAGGGAGCCTGGAGTGAAGTAAAAGTACTCAGTCACTGGAACACTGAAAACTTCAAGTAAATGAGGAAATTAAGTTGATCAGGCAAGACCGTAGGACTACCATTGGGAGTGAATAGTCAGGTGATATGGACCAACATGGCTGTGCCCATTACCGCTACCACGGAAACCAGGATGCATGCACGGAAGCCCTAGCAGACCCCGGGAAGAATACTCAGTCATCTCTCCACTGCCAGCGACTGAACACCTAAGCCCAAGGACGCCGGTGCAGAGGTGAATAGCGACCGATCCCAGGCCACATCCTGACAGTCAGGATCACTGCTACAGTGATGCAGGGGGTCATTTAGACTCTCCAGACAGGCACTCAGAAGTGTCCTCAGAATGCTCAGCTAAGTCAACACTGCACTTACTGATGCTGCTGCCCCCTCCACGTGACATAATAACGTTGGGTGCTAAGGGGGTGGGGCTGGCACAGCTGTATTTAAGCCCTGTTATGGCCCTGCCAGTGGGATCCACGATGCTATAATATAGAAAATCCATAGGCATTACTGTACAAACAGTTATAAACTGAAACAGGCACAGAGAGGATGATGTATCCTTTATAATGCTTTATAATATACAGTATGTCACCACATCACAGTGTCGGTATGTACTGAATAAAAGTCTTCCTTTGACCCAAGGTGCAGCACCCTTATACCTCCACTCCCGACTCCCATCACTATTTAGTTGCATGGTGCAAATTGCAAACACAATGTTGGCTGTGTTGGGTTTATTGATATATCTTTCATGATAGTAATGTGTGCATAATCTCTTGCAAATAATATCTTCACAAACTAGTGACAGCATCACTTCAGCAACTGTTATGGAAACTTGTGCCTTATAACTTCAATGTGCGTATACTGTATATATATTAGATTAGAAGTCACCTTGGAATTCTGTGTTCCATTGTTAAAGCACTTAGCTTAGAAGGGATTGCATGACACACATTTTCTTAGTGAATACTGAGTTGATGACATCAGAACTCCTTTTTAATTCTGAGGTTTATTAATTCCAGGAGTTTATAAATACATTAGCATAAAGGAATATTCATGTAGTTTATAAATCAGCTTTCAGAAGTTTCATTGAGGTTCTTGATTTTTCTGTAGAGCAATAAAATAAATGCATCCTTCATAAAACTGTATTTAGCAATGTGTCCCACTAATTAGCTGCTAATTAATTTATAGTGTCCTGTATAAAAGGTTCAATTATAATCTCTCTCTTACCACTGAGTAGTGTTTCTCTAATTAACTTGTAACTATGCATATATAAGATTATGAATGATCTGCCGCAATGTCACCTTGTGTCACGCATGTTATTCTATCTTAATGTAGTTTTATGTATAAATGTAGCCAGACATAAGACACAGTAATTGTTTTACTCATTTAGTTTTCAGCTTGTCAGTTACACCATATACACAGATTAAAACTTTACAATAAGGATTTCATTCAAATTAGAATAATTAGAGTAATGTAAAATAGGCATTTTGAGATTAAAAGTAAATTGAATAGAAAGGGCCTGAATTTGAGTAGGATGTATCTGCAGATAAGGATGCCCCTTGCGGATATCACCATACTGAGCAGTTGCCAAAGAAAGAAATTGGCAACTGCCCATGTGCAGGATCACACATAAGCTTACTGATGGAGATTGCTGCTGCAAACTGATTGAACTCTCCACACTTACCAAGACATTGATGTTTCTGGGCGGTGATTGGCCGATGACTTAGCAAACTCACAAAACTGTTCCAATTGTAAAATAATATAGTCTGCCTTTACTCTGTGACAGGTGTCACCCGCCAGTGGACAAAGTCTATTTTCTGCAGCATCGCGCAGCTCAGAAAGAGGCAGCTATTCTCATCAGCTCCGAGGCTGGGACCCTGCACTGGTGGAGCGTCTTTACACATCAGAGAATATTTGGTAAGTTTTCATAATTGTTGGAAAATCTTCTGGATATATTCATTATTACAAAAAGAGAGCAGACACCGCTAATGCACATTATTACCATTTAGAAATTCTCTCCTACTTTTTAGAGTTTGCTGTTGATAATTTAGTTTTGTTATTGTGTTCACATTATTAGAGTTTATGGTTTCCAGAAACATGAACTCAGAGCTTCTCATTCTGGAAACATGTGAAAGGATAGTGAGCTAAAAAAGATATTTAGAAGTGTTATAGTCTCCTTTTAGTTTTATACTACCTTGTAATGAAAGGACACAGAGCCGTAACTAGACTTTTTGGTGCCCTGTGCCAGAAAGAGCATTGGCGCCCCCCTAATTTTTCAAAGGGACATAATGCACCCAAAAAAGGGCCATGGCTTCATGGGGAACAGCCAGGGAAGAGATAGGAGAGACCAGGAGATGCTGGGGATGAAATAAGAGGAAGCTACAAGCAAGAATGATAATAAACAGAAATTTGACAGGCCCAAACAGCGCCCCCTGACCTGTGGTGCCCTGTGCGATGGCACCGGCCGCACTACCCTAGCTACGGCCCTGAAAGGACACATCAGATCCAAAGTCTTTTCTGAAAATTCACTGACTTTCTTGCCGAGAGTACTAGCAGTATACAGCCTATCTCAGCTGTGACTAGTCTCCAGGCTCTGGTGTATGCTTGTATCAATAGCTCCCAAGTCTTGATCAGCCATATACAAAAACATAGAGCCACGCTCACAAAAAGCAAGGGGAAGAGTTGAGATAAACTTAGAAATATCTTTATTGAGGTTCCAGAAATGGGTCTGCTCATCAGACAGTAGCCTAGAGGTTATAGTCAGACTTGCGGACCTGTTTTTAGCACCTCAATAAAGATGTTTCTGTTTTTGGACTAAGTGACCTGGAGGCTACTTCTCTTGGTGTGAATGTACAGTTCAGCGGAGTGCCACTGTATTTGTCTCTGTACCATAATCCAGTGGTTCCCAAACTGTGCGCGCTGTACCCTGGGGTGCCTCGGGACACTTGCAGGGATGCCTCAGGTTGGTGGTCCAGCACCAAATCAAATTCTTTATAGTCAATGTAATATAAATATGTGCACAAACAGAAGCACAAACCTGTCCACCACTATATAACCAAACCTAAGGATGACAGGGGAGCACAATTTACTTCACTTTACTACTTCATTAAATTTTTTTCTGAATTTATCAATAACAAACTTTTGGCTTAGGGGTGCCGTGAAAACAATGCTGATGCACTAGGGCACTGTGATTCAAAAAAGTTTGGGAACCACTGATAATCCATTTATCTCCTCAGGGGCGTTTTAAGAGAGGAGGGGGCCCGTGTGCACTCCTCGACTGACGCGGCTGGCCAGCCACCGGAGCATTAGTAGACTCTGGGCACTAGAGTGTGCCCGGAGTCTACTGCGCATGCGCAGAACGCTGCAAAATAGCCGCCGCAGCCACGGTGGCCATTTTTCCGGTGTTATGAGCAGCAGTGACACCCGACGGGGGACCTCGGACAGGTAAGATTAAAAAAAATATGGGTGCAGTGTGTGTGGTGCGGGGCCCCCCTGGACCCGGGGGCCCGTGTGCCCCGCACACCCTGCACACATTATAGATACGCCACTGTATCTCCTCCAAAATGTCCCCTTCCAATCTTCTGCTAATCCCCTCATTTTACAAATGTATGTGGATGTGATTTAGGCAGAAATTATTGTGTTATCCCCAAATTATATTGTTTCATAGCCAGCACACAAACAAATACATTTTTTGAGTATATATTTTCTCCTGCCACAGAAAAACCTGAGCAAGGAAAATTGTACAATTTAGAATTGCTTTAATACAACATGTCTCTGCTCGTAAAAAGGATCTGAAAAAAAGCTACAGGCAGATTTTATGCAAGATGCTTGTAAAGAGCTCAGATCATAGATTTTATGGAACATTGACTTTTATACACCGAGGTCTCAGGATCAATACTTCTGTAATGTCCTATCTTGTCCTGAGTGTGCTGAGAATTGCATTCCGGTAACCAAACAATCAAAGTTTAACACTGCTGGTATATATCCTTGCACAGGCTTGCCATGTATATATACAGATTTTCACCTTGGCATAAACAGGGAATTTTAACTAGCCTTTTATTATACTAGACATTATATCATATATTTGCACATCCAGTTACACTAATTGCATCCAGATGACACTGACTTCAATACAATCCATCTGTGATCCCCAATAATAATAATTCTACATTTAAATGCAGGGTATTTCTACGCCCCAAGTAAAACAGATGAGTCGGTGTTCGGGTTAACAAGTGATGAAAGTAATAGTGTCCTAGTATCAGGTGACACTGCCGGTTTTATCCAAGTTTGGGACATTTCACAGTACGGATTCCAGGCTACAGACAAGGTAAATCATTTACTGTGGGTGTCAAAAGCAGCAGCTCCTTCTGCATATAATGGGGACAAACACATGGACAAACCACCTTCAAAAGTACCAAGGTCAATGGGCCTGATTCAGCAGGGATCACAAGTGCGAATACGCACGCAGACGGCCGAATGTTGTGTACTGTGCATGCGTATGAATCGCAGTGTGCGAAGACTCCACTGCCATCGGGACTGCGATCAGTAACTACGCAGACCCTTCACAGAGCAATTGTACCATTTGGGGGTGTTGACAGGGGGGGGGGGTAGTAGGCGAAACACAAGCGTGCAAGTGCATTTGACCGCCGTTACAGGGGCGTGTTTGAATTAGCCACTGCGATGGCATACGCAGCCTGAGCTCTCACTGCGTACCGGAAGGTTAGCAATTTCTGAGTAAGGTCTGACCTTGTGCAAGTGTGCGTGAGGCTCCGATTATACTCCATGTTACCGATGTACTTGCAAAGTATTACGGATGTGTGTAAGGTAAGGTGGGCGTTGTGTTGTGATGGTAAAGAGATCACAGAGATTAGCATATCATCGCAGTGAGATTGCGTGCGTAATCACAGCTGCGATCACAATAGCAATCCACGCTGAATCAGGCCCAATGAGGACAATTATGAAAACCGGTACAAGGAACCATCTAAAGGCCTCATTTATCAAAAAGTTTTATCATTCACACGGAGAGATAAAACTAGTTGTGTATGATAAATGATGCTCAAGCCAGTTCCCAACTGTCATTTTCACACAGATGACATGTAGGAACTGATTGGCCAGAGCACTATTATCATACGCAACAATTTTTATCACTTGTTGTGAATGATAAATGAGGCTCTAATGAGCTTCTGTAATGTTCCTAGCACAGCTCAGAAATGGAATAAAGGTATCCCATGTCCAAGCCCAATTGTAACCTATCCCCGAAGGAGAATACCACACTTGCCCAATTCTTTATCACCAGGTCTGGTACAATTTACAGGCCTAATCCCAATTTTCCAGGAATTTGTCACCTAGTGCCATACCCCTGTTTTGCAAGTATATTTTGTTTATTGTACGCTTCTTACTGTCTCTACTTTTACCATATGTCACACTGTTCTGCACTCATACACCTGTTGTTTATAACTATGTTGAATAAAGAGGGATTTATGTGGTTGGCAGAAGTTGCATTACATCGACTAGTCCTTTTGCCTGGAAATGCCCTGACAGCCATGTTGGTTACAAGCTCAATTAGTAAAGACACATTTCTGCAGTACTCTGGAGTCCTGTCATGTTTCACACATGGATTCCTACACCAGACACACACTCTCATTTACCAGAGCACAGAACCTTCCCTAATGCCGCCTGACCGTTCTGGACATGATTTACAGTTAAGGCCCCCATACATCAGAGATTGATTGCAGCAATCGTGCAATTTGCAATCGATTGTGTATAAAAATCTTTCCCTTTTTCAATCGATTGTGGCAATTCTGCAATCGATTGAAAAAGGGAAAGATTTTTATACACAATCGATTGCAAATTGCACGATTGCTGCAATCAATCTCTGATGTATGGGGGCCTTTAGACGAAAGTCCAATTGCAGGCTTGAAAAAATCTGCTTTGTCTTTCAATGCATATGTGGTAAATGAATATGCATCTGCATTTAGAGTTAAAATGTAATGCAACGTGGAGAGGTATCTTAGGCGCATGAAAGAGCAAGTGAAGTGTTGGAATATGTATTTACAGCTGGCGGTTGTATGGAAGAGTGTAGGTACACAGTAGTGGATACCCTGAGTCAATAGCCCAATTGGGTGGTTTATTCTGCATCAATGTGAATTGTGCAGCCGTACTCACAGTTATGCATATACATCACTCTCAATCTCTTAACTGGGTTGTCATGCCGAGAGGAGTGGGTCCACCAGTACCCGGAAGAACAGCATTGCTCGGTGTATCCTCAGGAGGTGGCTGTTTAGGCTGTGGTATCCATGTCCGGAACATCCAGGGATGCTACTGGCAGCACCGCAACACCGATTCTGGCTGCAGAGGCACCCTCCTAGCCAGATGCAGAGACCATGGGGCATTGACGGTGCTGCCCACAGGGCTCTGCACTTTGTGCCGTGCCACCTCTCGCATGCCCCTAGTTATGGCCCTGCAGACTGTTTACATGGAGCGTAGCCGTTGACTCTATGTGGGTAGTGGTGCAGGATGCAAGCGTCTCTAGCTTGTGCATCAGCAGAAATACACAGGGTCTCTCTGAGCTAAGTGGAAGAAAGACGTCTGGGATACACACCAGGGGATGCCCAGTTCGACAAACAGCCCAGTACTTAACAGTGGGGTGGTTTATTCTGCAGCAATGTGAATTGTACAGCCAAACTCAGTTATATACAGACTCTACATGGAGAGGAACATACAGGTCGCCAGCTGGTGACTGTACGTGGGTAGTGATACAGGATGCAAGCGGTACCAGCATCTCTAGCATCATGGATCAGCAAGCAGTAATACACAGGGTTTCCCTGAGCTAAGTGGAAGACATCTGTCTACCCCTGTGGTGCTCCGGCACAGAGACAAGATGGCACAACGCATGTGCAGAAGCAAAGTCGGCGGCCATCTTGGTTAGGGATTGAAGACTCCCTGTAAGAACTAATATGGAGTATGCTCTCCAGCTTCAACACCCTCCCTCGTTACAAGCTTCTCCATGTTACACAAACATATACTTTCAGCTTCTTGCAATAAAATTGGGTTAGACAAGCAAGAAAACATCAACATTTCAAATGGTCCTAGTCCACTTTTCTTGGCTAGATACATCAACAAGACTCCTCTCACTGACTGCATGGACTATATATTAATAGTTTCTTTCCTCACGGTCTGAAAACTGATGTCACGTTCACAATTATCAATGTCTTTCACACTTGCGACACTCGATTTTTGCAAAGACTCTTTGCCCAGTCTTGACATCCACTTATGCCAGTCAACTCTTGACTTTGGTTTCTTGATGTCTTGAAAATATTTGCTAACTCCTCATCGTATCTTTTAGGTGGTTTTCCAATATTTGATCTTGCAGAAATTATTTTCTATGGTTGGATATCCAGGCTGGTAGCCTCTGGTTCAAATATGTATCCAGCTCCTGGCATATCCAGTGAGAAATATTTGCTGTGCGTTTCAAATTTCAGCTATTCTGTAATTTGTGCTGTTTCTTTAAATATGACATCTCTTGAATTGACAAGCTTTCTAGTGCTTGGGTTCCAGAGTCTGTAACCTTTACTTTCATGGCAATAGTCAAGCATGATACACTTCATGGACTTTGAATCCAGTTTGCATATTCTCTCTTTTGCTATGTGAATGTAGGAAGTACTCCCAAAAGTTCTGAGATGCTTTACATTTGTTTTTTTTACTGACCATGGTTCAATTGGTGTTTTGTCTTTAAGGCAACTGTGGGAAAGTGATTTATTTTTTTAGGTAGATTGCTGTTGACACTGCTTCCACCCAAATTGCTTGTTTAGGTCTGAGTCCTTTAGAATACATGTAGTTCTCTCCATTAATGTGTGATTTGCTCGCTCACTTACACCGTTTTGTTCAGGAGTGTAAGAAATGTCCAAGTCTATTTTTTAGCAAGAACTCCACATCTTTGTTTAGATATTCGCCATCATTCTCCCTTTCATGCACCTGTAAAAGACCATTAGTTTAATCAGAACAGCCATTTTATATTACTGTTCTGAGAGGCATTGATTGGCATTTGGAGGGTTAGCTGGTTTCTGTAGTGCAATTTGGAGGATCTTGGTGTACCTCCAGGTGAATTGGCTCTCAACTTAGATATTTTAATGTAAGTGCTATCATCATGTGGCACAACAGTATGCAATTTTATTACCCAAAGTGGGTGTTATTATCATGCAGTGGTAGGAACACCGGTACAGAGATGCCTACATAAAACACATCTTGGATTTCTGTGGCTCTTGTTTTAGCCCCAATTCTTAAGAGGGCTGTATTTGTTCCAACTGTTGTAGCTGTAAGCACTTAATTCCCAATTGATTTGATTGTTATAGGATCAAATGTGAATAATGTGTTGAACCACTCTTCATTGTAACTGAAATGCCTGGTCGCACCTGCAACAATATACCAACTATCTTTTCTGCAACTGTGACACTCGATGCTGATTAATCTTTGTCATTACACTTCTTGTTCGGCATACATTCAACTGCTTTGTGACCTATTCTGTGACAAATATAACACTTGAACTTGAATTTTCTGCGCTTCTCAATTTTAGTATGTAAGGCAGTATCCTCAGCATCCATATCAACTGGTATGCGTTCCTGGAACAGACTGTGTGTGTGGTTAACAAAATAGGAGCAGAGATTAGATGCATACAAGATTTATCTACAAAGTTAAACATGCCTAATAATAACTAATAATAAATAACTTAATACTACACGCACAGGATTAGTAAATATTTGGCTTCGTATTGTAGCTGGAAAAAAAATATTCCAATGTCTAAAGGCGCCTACAGACCAGATGATTTTTTGCACGATTTGGCCTTATCCGACGCATTGGAACGACAAATCGTGTAGTGTCCACGAACGTTAACAATGCTGATGCGCCGTCCCCGTGGGTCATTTTTCATATAGCTTCAGATCTTACCTACATGCAGTAAAATGTGGAAATCTCGTTAATGAGATTAAGGTCGTTGGTCAGGTCGTTGGTCAGATTGCACTGTTTAAACCCAATATTGTATGTCCGAGAGTGACGGGGAGTTGCAGGGGAGATCAAGGGATATTGTTGATGACATTGCATGGTTTGCAAGTCGTCTAGTGTGTAGACTAAGGCCTAAGAGATAGGAGACTTTAGAAAATTGATTGGACACTGCGCTCTGAAAGATTGGGGGGGAGGTTGGTTGGAGATGAGGTGTGTGTGGAGGAGAGGGGTTGGTGGAGGGTGGGGAGAGGTGGTCTGTGAGCAGCCTTCCTTAGAGTTGTCCGGTCTCTAAATAAGCATATGAAGGTGAGAATAAGCAGCGCTGCACAGGTGGGATGGTGCAAAGTAGGGGCAGGGGAAGGGGGGATTGGGGAAGGGCAGCAGCCATGGGATGGTGTAGTTCTGTCTGGTGCTGATAAAGTGGTGTGCAGGTATTATGTAGTGATAACGTGAATGAAGACTGGAACAGATCGTACAGGGTGAATAAATGTTTATTAGCAGTACACAAAGTGAGACATAGTGCTCGAGGATACTGTGGGCCCAAAACTAAACTCAGAACCAGGTGATGATCCTGGTGAGTTCAAGTACGTTCAAACCCTGCATATGCTGATGGTGATAAAGTCAATCATGTGATTAGCTGGTGGGCTTGGAGCTAACACAATTCGGTTTAGTCCAGTACTAGAGGAGGTGTCCCGCTTAGACTAGGTCACTTACCGGTGAGTGTGGTGGTTGAGGGAGTTAGTTGCTGGTGCCTTCTGTCCTCGTCGCTGCGGTGTGCTGGTGTGAGACCGGGGGCACTGTAATGTGTGCTCGCTCGGTCCTGGCTCCTGTGTCGGGATCACATGTAGCTGTGTACCACAGGCTGTGGTAATCTGGATGCTGGCCAGGATGGACTGGCTGTGTCTTGTTGTGCTGCGCACCATGATGCTGATGGTGGTGCCGGCGGGGGTATTGTTTGGCACTGGCTATGTCTTGTTGCACTGCCCACTGTAACGCTGATGGTGGTGCTGGTGTGGGTGTGCTCAATGTCCTTAACGACATTGATCATACACACATTGAACGATATCATGTACGGTATCGTTCAGTGCCGGCTCCTCCCTCTTCCCCGAACCTGCACAACCTGATGATGTTGTCAGGTTGGACAGCAGGTTTGGGCGATGTACAACGTTGTCAACAACCAGAGGGAGCGCTCATCGCTGGTCGTTGACGGCATATCCACTAGCCGATATAATGAACGATTGAACGATAACAATATCGTTATCGTTCAATTGTTCATTTTATCGGCTAGTGGATATGCAGCTTAAGAAGTTATAGAACAATTACTTTCCCCTACCAATACACCTCTAACCCAGTCTAATATCTTTGATTGACTGTTTCCCGTTCCAGGAAGAGGAGAAAAGACCACCACTACTCTTCTCCTGGTCGGCTCACGACAGCACAGTGGTGGGCGTGGAACATTTCATGTTTGGAACGGATCAATTTATCATCAGCGGCTCGTCAGATCATACAGCCAAGCTCTGGACCTGTGACGGAAGACTTGTGGGCATTTTTGGCCAGTCCAGAAATTGGAACCTGAGAAACCAGTCAACATTCCTGTATAACACGTAAGACTGAGATAAACATTTACTCCAATGCTTAGATCAGTTTCCAAAGGCCTCACCAATGGGGCAAATAGTAAAAAAAACTCCTTGCTGGAAATCAGGCAAATATGTAAAGTTGATAGAACCACTGATTAATCCACCTGTATTCCTGTAAGAAGGTCCACAAATCATGTCCTGCAGGAGAAATGTACTTTTTACCAGCTCTGAGCTAGCAGACCTTTGTCCTTGTTCCATACTAATAAGATGCATTGTACAGCTTCTAGTTGTAGATATAGAGATGCACTTCTCTCGGTGCACTTTGCCAATATAAAAAAAAAAACGCAGAAAAGCTTTAAATGCATGAAATTTCCACATGCCAAAAAGACAGTCCTGATGTCCCTTTACTTTCATAATCAATTTAAGCCATAAATGAGAAACTGAGATGTATTTTAGGAGACATAAACATTTTCTTTAATGATTTGGTTGGCACGAATGTGGTAGGAGGTTGTACTCTGATGTGGAATATGCACTTTTGCACAGTGCACCTCTACAGATCATTCCACCTCTCCGCACACATGGGTGCAGCTGTAGTTTGTTGATGCATCTGCTGAGAAAAGAGAGTAGGAGCGTACGGGAAGCAGTCGGGAAGCCGATGGACGAAATCCCGACCTCCGGCTTCCCGGCTGTCCAATCCCGAAAAGTGTCTAATGACAGGCGTCGAAATCCTGACGCCTGTCATTAGACCTACGCCGGGAGCCCGACACCCGGCTTACCGATCGAAGGTAAGCTTGGCGCGGACAGTCGCAGAGGGGGAGGGTTAGGTTAGGGGCTTCCGGGGGGGACTCAGGGTTAGGCACCCCCCCAGGGAGGTTAGGGTTAGGCTAGGGGAAGGGGGGGGTTAGGCACCCCCGGGGGGGAGGTTAGGGTTAGGCACCCCCCCTGGGAGACTTAGGGTTAGGCTGCAGGGAAGGGGGGGTTAGGTTTAGGCACTTAGAGGGAGGGTTAGGGTTAGGCACTTGGGCGGTAGGTTAGGGTTAGGCACCCCTAAGGGAGGGTTAGGGTTAGGGGGGGAGGTTAGGTTAGTAAATAGAAAATATACTTACCTGTCAGGATCCTCACTGCCGGGCTTCCGCTGTCGGGATTTGATCCGCCGGCCATGTAGTAAATCATACCGATTCAGAGCGTACCATGAAGTGTGCTAAGTGGACCATTTAGGTCAGTGTCTCCCAACCTCTGTCCTCAAGGCACACTAAGGGGTCTATTTACTAAGCAGTGTTAGGAGACAGAGTGAAAAGTGATAAGAAAGTGATAAGGTGCCAGCCAATCAGCTCCTAACTGTTATCTCACAGGCTGTGTTTAATAAATTACAGATGGGAGCTGATTGGCTGGCACCTTATCACTTATCTCTCTGTCTCCTAACACTGCTTAGTAAATAGACCCCTAAGAGTCCAGGTCTTAGTGATATCCAAGCTTGAGCACAGATGGTTAAATCAAAATAACTGCAGTACCAAGTAAGACACCTGTGCTCAAGGGAATGTAGTTATGAGACCGGCGGCCGCAATGCCGTCGGTCTCAATAACTATAGTGAGATCCCGACAAGGGACTTAAGAGAGGTGTCGAAATAGCGATGCCCATCTTAATCCCAACGCTGGAACGCCGAAGGACACGAGGAAAGTCAGGGCACCCTTAGCGTTAGCCGCGGGGGGGTGGGTTAAGTTTAGGGAGCGTAGCGGGGTTAGGTTTTGGGGGGAAGGTTAGGGTTATACACCCCTAGGGGGGAGGATTAGGGTTATGCACAAATGGGGGGGGTTAGGGTTAGGCACTAAGGGCTCTATTTATTAACATTATTTTTACTAAAATAAAGTGAAAAAGGGTGTTTTCACACCCTTTTCACATTATTTTAGTATCACCTATAGTTATTACAGGGCAATTGGAGTAGAATTCGTAAAAAACTCACTTAATTTCAGTAAGCAGAACGCATTTCCCATAATTGTAATGATCTGGTCAAAATTACTACAAATAAACTGTGAAAAAATACCGGGGGAAGCCCTGTGATAATAACGCGTTATCCAGGGTCTCCCCCCAGTTACCGGACTCCTACTTTGCTCTAACGGGGAGAGCAGAGCCCGGAGCCGGCCCCAGTGATCAGTTGTGTGGTCTAAACAGACCATAAGCTGATACACTGCAAAAAAATAAATAAAAAGAAGTAGTAAGAAAAAAAAAAACTTACCTGAGTCCAGGGACCGGTGATCGGGGCTCCCGTGATGTCCTCCCTCCGGTCAGCTGGTCTCCCAGCCTGCATTGGTGCCAGTCATCACCTGACTGAAGGCCTGATTCAGAGACGGACGCTCTGACAGAGCGCTCGCTCTGAATCAGGGCCGTCCCTCTTGTTTTTCAGAGCGGCCACCTGGCCGCTCACATAGCTGTGGGTGACCACCCACAGCTATAGCGAGCGGCCAGGAAGATGGTATCGCGACCATCGGGCTTGCGGTGAGACCCTTGTGGTAGGGTCTCGTTGCCACAAGCCCTAGAGTGCTTTTGGCTCTACCAGAGCCGAAAGCACTCCCACTGACATCACTTGTGATGTCAGTGTGGCCGGCCCCAGACAGTAGGCGTTCCCATGGGAACGCCTCCGGCTGGGCAGCCACGCCCCCGGCCCGCCTACCAAAGGGGGCGTGCTGTCACTCAACATCGACAGCACGCCCCCTTTGGTACGAGACCCGGAGCGACGGTTTGCCCGTCGCTATCCGGGTCTCGCGCATACGCACGACGGAGCCGGCTCTGTCATGCGCATGCGCACTGGGCCACCATCGACCCGCTTGCGAGCGCATTGCGCTCACGAGCGGGTCTGAATCAGGCCCTGAGTCCCAGTGCAGTAAGAGATGTCAGCTGATCGGAGCCACGGAGGACATCACCGGAGCACCGATGACTGCAGGTAAGTGTACTTAAGGGAGGGGGGTCGCGGGGGGTCCGCGATCGCGGGGGCGGGGCTTAGTGCCGGGGGTGGGGCTTAGCGAAGGTCGGCGCATGCGTCGGCACTTATCACAGTATTTTCACAAAAAATACAGTGACAAGTGTGTGGAGGGGATTCGCAGGGACAGAGCTTTATCGCAAGCTCTGTCCCTGCAAGAGATTTGTAGTAAATCCCTGTGATATTGCCTGATTTCGCAATGCGAATTCAGTCGGTAATATAGCACTACAATCTGCATTACAAATGCGGATTGTAGTAAATAGAGCCCTAAGGGAGGAAGGTTAGGTTTAGGCACGATGGGGGGGGTTAGGTTTAGGCACTAATGGGGCGGGTTAGGGTTAAGGTGCGACATGGGAAGGGTTAGGGTTAGGCTACAAGAAGGGAGGGTTAGGGTCATGGGGGGGAAGGGTAAGACCCCTGTCGGGATACCAACCATGAGGATGCCGCTGTCAGTATTCTGACAGGAGGCATTCCAACAGCTGGCATTACATACCCATTCCGTGCTCAAGAATAATACTTAAAACCAAATAGAAAGCAATCCTAGAGGGTTATGTAATAGGGTCTGAGTTTTCAGAAGCAGCACGATTCCGGCTGCAGATATAAAGTGGCAATCATTTACCAGAATGAACTAGTATTTAGGCATTAATTGAAAAATTTGCAAAAAGAAATAATACTAATAGCAGCAGCCACCAGGTGAGTTGTGTAAACTCACTAAAAAAATACAATCTACGAAAGGCCTCTCAACTAAACAAAACCAAAAAAGTGATGGCGCTTATCAAACCTTATAATGGTAGAAATGGACTCAAAACACCATAGATATAATGATATGATGAAAATAATTTTATATAATCAGACAATTTTTAAAACATTTACGCATGTAGAAATAAAAAAGAAGCAATATGAAGCAGTATAGTAATTACTGACCTCATTTAATTTAAATTATTGCCTCTTTATATCTGCAGCTTAGATTGCGGGAATCACGCTGCCTCTGAAAATTCAGACCCTACTACATAACCCCAGAATGTTCGCCTCTGCTCCATATACTCATTTTGTAGATTTAACCCCTCTTTGTTTGAACTACATTTTCTGCTCCCTGGCTTCTCAAACACATGAATAGGAGCTGATTGATCAGTGGAAGAAAAGCGTGGTGGTGAAAACAGGAGGATTTGCCCGTTATAGGGCTTTTTCTTACTTCACCCCATACATGAAAGAGTTACAGCAAGCATTAACCCCCGCTAGTGTTATGATGTGCAGGCCATGGCTTCCCCATGCCTATGCACAGTGGCAGTTGAAGGCAAGGGTTAGCAGGGCTGTCGCCCGGGTGTGCCATAGCCTGAAGGGTACAGCCCTGTGCGCTGCCTGAACAGATGCTGGCTCCTAAAAATCCAGAAATCCACCCGCTGGAGTCATTGGTATAATCTCGGGATGGGAGCAGGGGAAGGAAGGGGCGCGACAGTGCAGCACAGGACGGCGATGGGCGCAGAGAAGATATATATTTTATTTATTTCCAAAGTAGTGGAACTGAAAGCCAAATCATAAATATGCTTATCTGCAGAGACTGGTTAGTGCTCAGCTGCCCACGTGATTTTCTTTAAGGTAATTTAGGATTTTTTTATCACCACTGTAAATCAGACATGGGGTATGGGTATTGGAAGCTTGGTAAATAAGCTTCTAAATCTTGGTAATTTAGTATTTTTAAATACTCATGCAATCATTGCAATGATTTCTCAAGAGTGAGTCAAACTGACTGCAAAATGCTGAGATCAGCTAATAGTCATATAATCGCATGACAGCAGAACTCTGAATTCCGGGCCTGATTCAGAGATGTATGCATTGCTAACACGGTGGTTAGTGCACATTTCCGATGTTTGGAGGACTGCGCATGCACAGCAGGTGTACTGCTCATGGGCAGCCCGCTAGCAATGTGCCCAAGTCGCAGCCTGATTGAGAGGGTGCAGCTGTTTGGGAGGTGGAGCGGGGGCATTCCCTGGCAGCGTTCCCGGAAGTAGGGGTGTGTAGCCTCCGTTTTCCGGGAAGGATGAAGCCAGGGTCTGTGTGGGTGCATGCAGACTTCCTGGCCTCGCAAGCTGCCAGGACCCAGCCAGGCTGTGGGAAGCTTTAGCTCCCACAGCCTGGCCAATGGAGCATCGACAACAATCGCGATCATCAGTCGCGATTGTTTCGATGGTTACCGATGGTGACCCCAGGCTGCAACCTGGATCGCAGTGCTGGGATCACGCAAATGCAGCAGGGAGGTGTGTGACATTACCTTCTGCATTTGCATTTTAGTTAAATGGACGGAATTGCACAAGCACTTGTGTGCGGCTGTGCAATTCCGTCCATCTCTGAATCAGGCCCTCTGTCCAGAAATCAGTGTACTGTGTAACATCCAATAAGAACAGGAAGGAAGGAGGTTCCTGTAACATGGTTTGCAGTACAGCCACACCCTGATATTGTTCTGGAGAAATATTTTGGATGGCTAATTAAACCTAGCCCTAGAAGTAATAACAATAAACACAGCTAATTAGGAACAGATGGAAATGCTGCAGGGTTCATTTATCAGCAAAATTTAGAGAGATTGTATATAAATGCATGTATTCTGGAACACGCTATGTTAGTAATGAGAGTTTACCTATTAACCCTGTGAAACCTGCTGCAGTGCAGTGTTTCTGTATAAACCAGAGTTTCCCAAACTCCCGACATTACAGTCCATATTTTAAGGATACCAATGCTTGAGTCCACATGATTAAATCAAATTGACTGAGGTACTAATTTAGTCACCTGTGTTCAAGCATAGATATCCTTAAAACCTGGACTGTAATGGCAGAGTTTGGGAACCTCTGGCATGGGATGCAGTTTATAGACCGGCGGACTAAATGCCGCCGGTCTATATCCTGACAGGAGAAACCCGACAGGGGACTTAAGACATAGTTGCCTACCTTTCAGTTGCTCTTCCCGGGAGAAGCCCGGGTAAGAGAAGCAGCAGGGGGGGTGACGGGGGCGGGGCCGGACAAATCGCGTCATTAAGCCCCGCCCCATCGCGGTAAAATTGACACGATTGGTTAAAATTTGTATAGGGGGCGGGGCCAAACAACGTGATTCATGTTGAATCACGTCTTAAGCCCCGCCCCCTACACGGAGACCCGCGATCGCCGCCAGAATTCTCCTCATTCTGCCCACTTCACTAGGAAGTGGGCAGAATGCGGGAGAAATGCCTACCCTTCCGGGGGTGCGGGGGGTTACCCGAAAAATCGGGAGCCTCCCGCGAAAACCGGGAGGGTAGGCATGTATGACTTAAGATAGGCGTGAAAAAACAGATGCCTAACTTAATGCCGACGCCGGAACGTCGACGGATGCCAGCCCGAACGAGGTAAGTAAGGGGCGGCCTTAGCGTTAATCACGGGGGAGTGGGTTAGGTTTAGGGAATGTAGCAGAGTTAGGGTTAGGTTTTGTGGGGGTAGGTTAGGGTTAGGTACCCCTAGGGGGAGGGTTAGGGTTAGGGTGCGGGAAGGGGGGGTTGGCTTTAGACACCCCGGTGGGGACTTAGGGTTAGGCACCACCCCGGGAGTTTTAGGGTTATGCACCCCTAAGGGAGGGTTAGGGTTGGGGGGGGGGAGAGAGGGGAGGGTTAGGGTACTTCCAAGCCGGCTTCGGGATCTCCTCCTGTCTGGCTTCTCCTGTCGGGATTTGAAGCGGCGGCTAAATGGTATTTCATACCGATCCCCTCTGGCATATGCTGTAGTGTGTGCTCTGTATGCACATAGTATACTTACATAATATTTTATAGAAATGGTATTCAATTGTGGAGACTTTTAGCCGGTGCGGAAACTCAATGCAATGAACCCGGTGAAAAAGTTTCATCTAAGAATAGCAGTCGAAAAAAAGTGCAGAATTGGGGTTTTGGGGTGCAGACATCCAGAAGCCACTCAGCCCCCCAAAGGTAAACTGTGTGAAAAAAAGTTTAAAAATACTTAAGAACACCCCAAAAAAGACTTCATTTTGGGGGAAAAAAGGCCAAAGTTGGGGGACAAACTTAAAAATTAGCAAAATAGACTCCAGGGGGATCCCCAAGCATGCGCCAGGTGTTTTTGGGATTGCAGTGCTTGCAGCAGGTGTTTTTCTTTAATGTTTTTTAAAATTTCACATTAGTAACTTTTAAATGTGATAGCACGCATTTTCATGTACCCCAAATTTGCTGGGACTAGTTATTTTGTTGAAAAAATATTACTTAATGCCATTCTTCACCACTTATGCAAAGACGCTAATAGCTAGCAATTGAGAGAACTAAAGTACCCAGAATAGCTTTATTAGGAGTACTAGGACTCGCTTATAGTGATCCCCTATGTTAGTGCAGCTTTTCGGGGGGTACAGAGTGTTTTCCCCATTTTTTAAAGTACTTTTCGCCAGGTCCGAATTCTCCGGGTGCCGTTTTCGCTGATTTCTAATTGAACACGGCGAAAAAGCGGGGATGAACGCAATACTTTTCCATATGGAAAACCAGCGATGATGGTGAAAAGTCTGGCATGCGAAAAGTTTTCGACTTTTTGCACCTAATTGCCTTAAGTATCTATTCCGTAAAGCTGTCATTTTTGCGACGACAGCTTTTTGGGAAATTTATACTTTTCCTTATCTACTCCTACCTTACTGTAACAGTAATCAGTGCTGCACATGCGCTGTTACATCCGTAAAAGCAGCGCATACACAGCACTGCCTGCGGCTGCGGTAATTGTGTGTGTGTCCTCCGCTTACCTCCCTGTCCCCCACTTACCTGGCCGCTGCAGCCACCTCCGGCTCTGGCTGCTGCTCTGAAACTATATTCTCCCGGCAGAGCACAGTAAAGTTTAGAAAGAAAAAAAAAAAGTTTTTTTTTTTTATCTAAACTTTACTGTGTCCTGCTGGGAGAACACAGTGTCAGAGCAGCCACCGGAGCCAGAAGAGGGACCAGGGAGCGCTGGAGGGAGCCGAGGAGGACCTGCTCACCCCAGAGTGGCGTATAGTAACACCATCAAATTCCGAAAATACATAATTTTCGGAATTTGATGAATATAATAATTTCCAATAATTAACACAGGCGGACTTAATCAGGAGATGTCAGTGATATCTCCTATGTTGTGTCATCATGAATACTAAAATAACAGTAATTAAGGAAAATGTTCTTAAAAACTTTATTTTAGTGTTGTTGAATAGGTCCCTTAGCCTGGTGTATGGTAGAGCCTTCAGAGTGGTTGCTGGTGTATGTCAGACTGGTGGCTGGAGTATGGCAGAGCCCAGAGGTGCCGAGAGGGGGGGCGGGTACTACTTACCCAGACTTGGTTGGAGGGTCGCGTCTGTTTAGCTGCATGGCCACACATCAGGCAGCGAGAGATAAGAGACTGCTGCTGCTGCAGTCTCCTCTCACTCCCACATGTGCCGCGGCTGCACTGCTATATAGACACGGCCAGGGAAAGTGGGCAGGGAGTAGGTGTCCTCCTGGAGCCACCCCCTCTGCGCTGCGGTGCAGCTTCACAGTAGTTTATTCAGGTTTTTGTTCTAGGAGGAGGTCTGACCACATCTCCCAAGAATTGGCTATGCTTCCTCTCACCACCACCAGTACCTGGGCCCATCAGTGCTCTTGGCGGCACTGGCATGTTTAGTGGCGGAACTGCGTGTGATGGGCCCCATGCAAAATAATTGTATTCTCTTTTATAAGGCCATGGTTATTGATTGATAGATATTTGAAGTTTAAATATCTATCCTTAAAAGTGGCATTAAATTGAAAGTATAAAATGGATTTTTCTAATAAGCATCTAATATTAATATAATTAGAAGTTATAAGTATTAGGGGTGAGAGGGTTCGGATTTCTGAAATCCGAACCCCCCCGAGCCACCCGATCCGAGGCAGATCCGAGTCAGGCTCGACTTTTCCCACCTGACTCGGATCTGAAATCGAGGCAAAACGTCATCATCCCGCCTTCCGAGTCTCGCGGGTTTTGGATCCTATATAAGGTACCCGCGTCGGCGCCATTTTCTCACTCGGCTGTGGACAGTGAAGAGGGAGGGTGGGAGTTAGGGCTGGCTGGGCTGTGTAGTGTAGTGCAGTGTAGTGTTGTGTAGTGCAGAGTAGTGTTGTGCTGCTGTTGTTCACTACTTCAAAGTCCATAGGGGCTGGCTGTGTTGTGCTGTGCTGCTGTTGTTAATAGGGGCTGTGTCCACTACTTCAAAGTCCATAGGGGCTGGCTGGACTGTGTTGTGCAGTCAGTTCTCCATAGGGGCTGTGTCCACTTCAAAGTCCTGTGCAGTGTCCCAGTCCTAAAGGGGTGCTGTAGTGTTGTCCAGGGGGTGCTCTGTCCATCAGGGGTGCTCCCCCCAAGTGCTAAAAAAATAATATTTTTTGTGTGTTTGTGAATTGTGTGCGCAGTAGCCGCACGTGCATCAACAAAGTAGTGCCAAGCGTGCGCCTGTGTCCTAAGTAAATGGCCGGCTGGCTTGACCGTTAAAGGGTGCTGTAACCCCCAAAGTACACTCCAAACCAAAAAAAAAATTATTTTCTGTGTTTGTGAATTGTGTGCGCAGTAGCCGCACGTGCATCAACAAAGGAGCAGCGCCAAGCGTGCGCCTGTGTCCCATAAGTAAAGAGCCGGCTGGCTCATTTCTTAAAGGCTGGTGTAACCCACAAAGTGCACTACACTCCAGCAAAAATAAAAAAATATTTTCTGTGTTTAGCCGCGCGTATATATCAAATCGATATAACATAAATGGAGGACCAAACTTTCTCCGATAAAAATAAAATAGAGAAAGATCAAGAACCACTTCCTCCTAGTGCTGAAGCTGCTGCCACTAGTCATGACATAGACGATAACATGCCATCAACGTCGTCTGCCAAGGCCGATGCCCAATGTCATAATAGAGGGCACATGCAATCCCAAATGACAAAGTTCAGGAAAATGACCTTGAAAAAAACATTTAAATCAGCTGAAGAGAAACGTAAACTTGCCAATATGCCATTTACGACACGGAGTGGCAAGGAACGGCTATGGTCGATCCCTAGTATGTTCATGACTAGTGGTTCAGCTTCACATGACGATGGAAGCCCTCCTCCCACTAAAAAAATCAAAAGAGTTAAGCTGGCAAAAGCACAGCGAAGAACTGTGCTTTCTAAGAAGATATCACAAATCCCCAAGGAGAGTCCAAGTGTGGTGGTGGTTGCGATGCCTGACCTTCCCAGCACTGGACGGGAAGAGGTGGCTCTTTCCACCATTTGCACGCCCCCTGCAAGTGCTGAAAGGAGCACCCACAGTCCACTTGCTGATATGCAAATTGAAGATGTCACTGTTGAAGTACAACAGGATGAGGATACTGGTGTAGCTGGCGCTGAGGAGGAAGTTGGCAAGGAGGATTCTGATGGTGATGTGGTTTGTTTAAATCATGCTCCGGGGGAGACAGTTGTTGTCCGTGGGATGAAAAAGCCCATCACGGTCATGCCTGGGCAGAAGACCAAACATTCCACCTCTTTGGTCTGGCAATATTTCTATCCAAATCCGGACAACAACTGTCTTGCCATATGTACCTTATGTAAAGGTGGAATAAGTAGGGGTAGGGACGTTAACCACCTAGGAACATCCTCCCTTATACGGCACCTGCAGCGCATTCATAATAAGTTACTGTCAAGTTCAGAAACTTTGGCTAAGACCGTAATCAGTCCAGGGACACCTAAATCCCGTTGTCCTGTTGTATCCAAGCACCTGCAAACCACACCGTCAACTCCCTCCTCGTCAATTTCCTCCTTAGTCAGGATCGGAAGTAGTCCTGCAGGCCTTGTCACTGGCATGACTGACTCTCCTATCGGGGATTCCTCCGGAGGATCCTGCATTGCTACGCCTCCTGATGCCGCTGCTGCTGTTGCTGCTGCTAGGAGTCGTTCATCATCCCAGAGAGGAAGTAGGAACACCACTACTTTTACTAAACAATTGACCCTCCAACAGTCCTTAGCGAGGAGGATGAAGTACGACAGCAGTCATCCTGAAGCAAAACGTGTAACTGAGGCCTTGACTGCTATGTTGGTGTTAGACGTGCGTCCGGTATCCGCCATTAGTGCAGTGGGATTTAGACAATTGATGGAGGTAGTGTGTCCCCGGTTCCAAATCCCGTCTAGATTCCACTTCACTAGGCAGGCGATACCGAGACTGTACAGAAACGTCAGAAAAAGTGTCCTCAGTGTCCTGAGAAATGGCGTTGTACCCAATGTCCACTTAACCACGGACATGTGGACAAGTGGAACAGGGCAGACTAAGGACTATATGACTGTGACAGCCCACTGGGTAGATGTATCACCTTACGCAGAAACAGCAGCAGCGTCACCAGTCGCAGCATCTCAGAAACGCCAGCTCGTTCCAAGGCAGGGTACGCTGTGTATCACCAGTTTCAGTAAGAGGCACACCGCCGACAACCTCTTAGAGAAACTGAGGGAAATCATCGCCCAGTGGCTTACCCCACTTAGACTCTCCTGGGGATTTGTGATATCTGACAACGCCACCAATACTGTGCGGGCATTACATCTGGGTAAATTCCAGCACGTCCCATGTTTTGCTCACACAATAAACTTGGTGGTGCAGAATTTTCTGAAAAGCGACAGAGGCGTGCAGGAGACGCTTTGGGTGGCCCGAAAAATTTCTGGCCACTTTCGCCATTCAGCGACTGCGTGCCGAAGACTGGAGCGCCAGCAAACACCCTTGAACCTGCCCCGCCATCACCTGAAGCAAGAGGTTGTGACGTGGTGGAACTCAACCCTCTATATGCTTCAGAGGATGGAGGAGCAGCAAAAGGCCATTCAAGCCTATACATCCACCTATGACATAGGCAAAGGAGGGGGTATGCACCTGACTCAAGCGCAGGGGAGAATGATTTCCGTGTTGTGCAAGGTTCTCCAGCCCTTCGAACTTGCCACACGTGAAGTCAGTTCAGACACTGCCAGCTTGAGTCAGGTCATTCCCCTCATCAGGCTTTTGCAGAAGCAGCTGGAGAAAGTGAAGGAGCTAAGACGGAGCGATTCCGCTCGGCATGTGGGACTTGTGGATGAAGCCCTTCATTCGCTTTGCCAGGATTCCAGGGTGGTCAATCTGTTGAAATCAGACCACTGCATTTTGGCCACCATGCTCGATCCTAGGTTTAAAGCCTATGTGGTGTCTCTCTTTCCGGCCGACACAAGCCTGCAGAGGTGCAAAGACCTGCTGGTGAACACACTGTCAGCTGAAGCGGAACGTGACACGTCAACAGCTCCTTCTTCATTTTCTCCCGCAACTGGGGCTGCCAGGAAAAAACTTAGGTATCCTAAGCAACCCGCTGGCGGTGATGCAGGGCAGGCAGGACCAAGTTTGGACATCTGGTCCGGACTGAAGGACCTGGCAACAATTTCTGACATGTCTACTGTCACCATTGACAGAATGGTGGAGGATTACATCGGTGACAGCATCCAAGTAGGCATGTCAGACAGTCCATACCTGTACTGGCAGGAAAAAGAGGCAATTTGGAGGCCCCTGTACAAACTGGCTCTATTTTACCTGAGTTGCCCTCCCCTCCAGTGTGTACTCCGAAAGAGTGTTTAGTGCAGCCGGGAACCTTGTCAGCGAAAGGCGTAGGAGGTTGCTTCCACAGAATGTGGAGAAGATGATGTTCATCAAAATGAATTATCAGCTCTTCCAGGGAGACCAGCCTCCAGAAAGTACAGAGGGACCTGTGGTGGTGGATTCAAGTGGGGACGAGTTAATACTTTGTGAGGATGAGGATGTACACACTGAAGAGGGTGAGGAATCGGTGGATGAGGAGGATGAGGATGACATTTTGCCTCCGTAGAGCCAGTTTGTGCAGGGACAGATTAATTGCCAGCTTGTTTTGTGGGGGCCCAAACGAACCAATCATTTCAGCCACAGTTGTGTGGCAGACCCTGGCGCTGAAATGATTGGTTTGTTAAAGTGTGCATGTCCTGTTTATACAACATAAGGGTGTGTGGGAGGGCCCAAGGACAATTCCATCTTGCACCTCTTTTTTTTCTTTGCATTATGTACAGTTTGGGGCCTAGTTTTTCAAACTGCCATCCTGTCTGCCACTGCAGTATCACGCCTAGATGGGTCACGTGTTTGTGCCGCCCACTCGTGTCGCTTAGCATAGTCATCCAGCTACCTCGGTGCAACCTTTTGGACATAAAAACACTATTGTGAGGTGTGAGGTGTTCAGAATAGACTGGAAATGAGTGGAAATTAAGGTTATTGAGGTTAATAATAGCATAGGAGCAGAAAAACCTACAAATTCTGTGATTTTAGCTGTTTTTATGCTTTTTTTCAAAAAAATACAGATCCAAAACACAAAACCCAGAACCGAAAACACGGAAGGGTGGTTTTGGCAAAACCAATCCAGATCCAAAACACGAAGAAAGATCCAGATCCAAAACCAAAACACGAAAAGTGGCCGGTGCACACCCCTAATAATTATATTATTAGATGCTTATTAGAAAAATCCATTTTATAACCAAACCTACACATACATTACATAAACAAGATATACTACACACATGCATAGAAGTATAAACCTACAGAGACATATAGGGCTCTATTTATTAACATTATTTTTACTAAAATAAAGTGAAAAAGGGTGTTTTCACACCCTCTTCACATTATTTTAGTTTCACCTGTAGTTATTACAGGGCAATTGGAGTAGAATTAGTAAAATTCTACTCCAACCCCCAGTATCACTTATTTTTAGTAAAGCAGATCGCATTTCCCATAATTGTAATGGGAAATGTGATCTGTGTGCAAGTTACTAAAAATAAATTGTAAAAAAATACCGGGGGAAGCCCTGTGATAATAACTGTGATAATATCCAGGGTCTCCCCCGGTTACCGGGCTCCCACTCTGCTCTAACAGGGAGAGCAGAGGCGGGAGCCGGTACCAGTAATCAGCTATGTGGTCTAAGTAGACCGCAAGCTGATTACTGTAAAAAAAATAAAAAAAAAAATTAAACATTTTTTTTATTCCTTACCTGAATCCAGGGACCGGTGATCGGGCCTCCGGTGATGGCTCCTCTCCGGTCAGCTGGTCTCCCACAGTGCACTGGGGCCCGGTCATCAGGTGATCGGGTCCCAGTGCAGTATGGGAGATCACCTGATCGGGAAGCCCGGAGAAGATCACCGGAGGCCAGGAGGTGCAGGTAAGTGTAATGAAGGGAGGGGGGGGGTCGCGGGGGGGGGGTGGGGGGGTCACGGGGTCCGCGATCGCGGGGGCGGGACTTAGCGCTGGGGGCGGGGCTTAGCGTCGGTGGGGGGGTAGTAGCGACGGTGGGTCGGCGCATGCGCGGGCTCTTAGTCGCGGTATTTTTTCCGAAAATAACGCGACTAGAGTGCGGATGGGATCCGCAGGGACAGAGCTTTATCGCAAGCTCTGTCCCTGCAAGGGATTTATAGTAAATCCCTGTGATATTGCCTGAATTCGCAATGCGAATTCACTCGGTTATATCACACTACAATCCGCATTCAATATGCGGATTGTAGTAAATAGAGCCCATAGACATCACATGCATGAACATACAAACAGGGCACATATACACCTAAATGTATATAGGCTAGGCAAGTAGATTGCACGGCATATAACTGTAGGGCAACAGCACTTTTCCTGCTAGACCTGCTTTGTGTTAGACAATGCTCAGGGAAGGTCTTTGTGTAGATTAACATACACCTTTACTTACATCAGTATGGAAATTATGAGTAATAGCAGCTCCTGCTCCTCTGGGTTTATTTACGAAGTGTGGGGTTGTAAAACCTGACACTTCTGTTTGTGTTTATGCCAAATATTTAAAAGGGCAGTGTGTTTACTTGCAATACACAGCTAGAAAAAGCAGTGTTCTTTTAAATATTGGGCATAAACATGAGCAGGACCAGACACTTCGTAAATAACCCCCTCAACTTCAGGCTCAGAGTCATGACCATTTTCAAGTTCTCAGGGGATGAGATGTATGATGTACGTATCATCACTCAATGTTTCTAAAGCTGGGGTTGATCCTATTTCCTCTTCAGCTTAAGGACCCGGACATGACACCAGTCAGGGTGGAAGTGCGGTCACTCCTCATCTGGCCACCAATAGTAGAAATTTGTACCCTTCGCTCACCACAGGTTACTATTCCCACTCTGTCCACGTGAATAGTAACAGATGACGTCAGGGTCCGTTTGGTGAAGGGCATCTAGCCGTAACCCTAGCGTTGAGGCCGACGTAACTGGAGGAGAGGAGCCAGCAGCAGGTTGGAGGCAGGGAGCTAGCGGGGCAGACGAGCGCACCGCTCATATATGCATTGTGGTGGGCGCCAGCACCAGTCACATGCAGTCAGCCAGCCACTATCATACTTAAAAGAATTGCTGGGTGCCGCTATGAGGACTGATAAATGATTGGGGTGTTGGCAGTTGTACCCTGGATGCAGGCCCATCGTTGTGGGCCTTGGTGTGCATCGACTTCACCACCAGTTGTTCCGGCCCTGGACAGAGCCTTTAGACAGGTGACTGGGGTATGGCTGGACCTCCAGAATTTTAAACTCAAAGGGGGGGAATTAATTTCTCTACACCAGTGTTTCCCAAACTCATTCCTCAGGGAGCATTAAAGGTGCATGGATCCATTTTCCTGGTTGTGCACAGGTTTATTTATTACCGGCTGACACATTTTAAAAGATCCACAGGTGAAGCTAATTATTTCACCTGTGATTCTTTCAGGAGACTTGTACCCCTTTCATACTACAAGCAATAACCCGGGTTAATGCACTTGAACGTGCAGCAACCCGGGTTACTGTGCAACGTGAAAGGGACAGGTTGAAATAAGCCGGGTCGACAGACCCAGCATTACAACCCTGGTCATGAGAAGGATTGAACGCATGTTCAACCCAACTTGCAGGGCAGTGTGAATGGGTAACCCTGGTCAAGGCGACCCAGGTCCCGTTCACTGCATAGAAAGAGCCAGCGGTTGCATCGGTTCACCATGTGATGGCGGTGATATTTCAACCCGGCATTAGTTCCAAGTCGAGCCACCACTCTGAAAGGGGTCTCAGCCGCTTCGCACCCAGGATGGACGCGTGAACAAAATCCCGGCACACAGATGTGAAATGTTTAGACAACCTGGGTACCCAGCCGGCAGTATATGCGACAGAACGACATATTGTGCAATCCGTACACACCACATGATCTGGTGAAAAACCGCAAGCTATGTTGTTCCCTCACTTGCCGCATCCTGCTGCATTGAAATGCATGGGGTCATCAGTCAGATCTTCCGATTGAGCACCAGGTATAGCAGATCTGAAGATGCGACGGACGACCCTGCGGGAGCGCGCATACATACTGGACAATTTGTTGTTCTGATCCATTGGAAATTGACAAATAGTTTAAAAAAAGGTCTAGTGCATAGTACCCAACTAACGTGCTCCATGAGGAATGAGTTTGGGAAACACTGCTCTATACAATGTGTCTGTCATCTTAAATTTTCCCTCATAGCTCTATGGGGTGCAAGGAAAATTTGCGTTGTTGGCACTACTGTAAATAGCTGATATACTGCGTATGCAGGCTAATTTTTATAACATAATACTGTATCTACTTATTAGAAGTGGCTCAATAAATTCAGATACCTGTCACAAAGCACTTTATATATGTGCAAAATGCAAATACAGGTTGAGTCTCCCATATCCAAAATGCTTGGGACCAGTGGTATTTTGGAAATCGGAATATTCCGTACTTTGGAATAATTGCATACCATAATGAAATAACTTGGAAATGGGAACCAAATCTAAACACAGATTGCATTTATGTTTTATATAGACCTTATACACACAGCCTGCAGAAAAAGAAGAAATACAGGTGCTCAACTCCAAATTAACTGATTGTATATAAATAAATACATTTTTGCAATGTATTTCGGAATATTTGGATATGGGAGACTCAACCTGTATATACATTGTTTCAGCAAGACAGTATTTTTAAAAATGTAGTAAAAAAGAAAGAAAAGAAATCGAATAGTTGTCGTTAAGATTTCAAAATAAAATATTGATTGAATGAAAAATAGCACCCCCTCCACAAAAAGAGAAACTGCACAAAGAAATGAGCAGGAGTCTATATATTATTTATTTTATTACTTATAATTATGGATTTGTATATATTAGTTTAGGAGTTTACTTAGGAGTACTTCCGCAGTGTACAAGTCATCGACATACAGTCCGAAGCAATGACAGTACTGTAGCACTAAGATTATTTTATAGGCTGAATTGTTTGCTGTCTCCACTATGAGCAGTCAGACATGTACTTTACCCTAGGGCAGTGTACCTTGCCCTAAAAATGTCTTGTCTTCAACGTGACCGGATTTAACTTTGTACAGTAATGAAAAATATTGATCTCTTCTCATTAAGGGGTCTTTGCATGATGCAATGCCTTTACTTACAGTATACTCCTAGGATCTGGATTGTGAGATAATAAATGTTACACTGACATTTGGTTATTTTAGTGTTATGTACTAAAAGTTCAATAAAGATACTTCCAGACTAACTAGTATTTCAGGTTAGTGCGTAATGGCCTCTTCCCAGCAATCATAGCCCTCAAGCTGCATACACACGGTACGATCTGTACCACCAACGACTTGAAAGATATATTTGAAAGATACTGTATCTTTCAAAGATATCTTTCAGTGAATTCATCCTGCCACATCTATGAACAGGCAAAGTTGACAATATGGTTGGCCTGCATGTACGGACGATCATAGATATCTTTATCGTTCATGCGGGGAACGCACGTCGTTGGCTGCATAAAAATTAACGATTGAACAATATCGTTATCGTTCATATATATCATATCGTGTGTACTCACCTTAACAGTACATTATATCACAGTTTCTGATTAAGAGACCTGAGGAGTTAAATTATAACTTTAGTCAAGGATTATAGTCTCACATATATGTACATGTAATGAACAGATTACTGTGTAAAGGTAAATATCAGGCTTAGTTTACATTCATATTAGTCACGATGAATGGTTACACCCTGTCACTGTGTAACCAATTTAACACATAATCCAGATGCTTACATTACCCTGGGTGTAGGATTATCATCGAGCATTAAGATGTCCTTCTCTATCACTGGTACAGATAGAGTTTTAAGCTCTCAAAAGTCCTCGTTTCACTTGGACTAGAGCGCACAAATCACTTTACTACCCAAGAAGGCTGATCTGTTTAAAAATGGACAAAAGTAGTTCATACGGATGTACTCAGCTATTTTGTTGCTCATGGCATGGCGTGCAGGCCTCTCAGTCGCGCCATGGACTTGTGGCGTGGCGTGCAAGCCTCTGAGTCGCGCCATGGACTTGTGGCATACCGCGGTATTCTTCAACGAAGGATACGCTACGGCATGTAATACAGCGCTTAACCACTGGGTGGCGAGTGCTCCACTGTTGTAATTTGTACTGAATGCCTTGTACTGAATGCCATACTGTTAAACTTAAATTGGATGGATATCATATTCACAGCATTTGCATGTTCGCACAACCAATATTTTAATGTCACATAATGTATATACAGTAAGATCTTATAACAGGATGCAAATCAGTGCACATACAGTATTGTACATAACTGGACAGTAGAGAAGTTGCCCGAGTTGTTATCATGGTATAACCGATACTGTAGATTAATGAGATGCACGCACAGCTTTCACTGAGATGGGATGAATTACAGTATTCAAAATTTTTTCTTATAATTAAAACCAGCAGCGGGAGGAGTGCACAAGGATGAGGCCGCTCTGTGCGGTTCACTGTAGCTGGCGTGTGGGCTAGTGGTTAGGTGATCACTTTGGAAGAATTATGGTCCCAGGTTCGATCCCTGGAAAAGAATGTTTTTTTATTTTTTGGCACTGTCTGCTCTCGGCACTATAGTGAAACTACGGTACTGTAGTAGTGTTGTACTGTAATACTGTAGTGTTGTTGTTTAAAAGGCTGCTTAAAAGTAAGACATTACAAACTGATTGTGCGTTTAAATAGTGCAAAACTTTCGTCAATGTCTGCGCTGTGGTGGCTGTCAGCTCCGAGGGGTTGCAATGGGATTTCTTGCGCATGCCCAGTGGAGGGGTTACAATGGGATCTGTGGCGCCAAGCCATACGCCATGTAGCGCTATGCCATGGCGTGTGGAAGATCATCACTGCGCATGCGTAATTGTCTGTATTACTACAGTACTGTATGGTATGCTGTTGAATTTTCACCCTTGCGCCACTCTGCGCTGTCCAAGACTTGTACACAATTGTCATTTCATGACTTCAGAAACTGCTACAGTAGTGCGCTCTGTTTGAGAGGGAAGCTCTAAATTACAAACTGACTATGCGTTTAAAACATGAATTTTGCACCACTCTCTACGCTGTCCTAGACTTGGACACAATAGTGATTTCTGTATTTATAAACTGACTGCGTTTAAAGCGCAAAATAGCGCTACACCGTAAACTTGCGATAATACAGACGTGGTGTCAGCCTTGCACACCATAGCGACGTCTCTTGAGCTGTAACTGAGAGTGGCCTCAGCCTCTGAGAGGGTTCTCTGTATTACAAACTGAATGTGCGTTTGAAGCGCAAAATAGCGATACATCGCAAACTTGCGACAATGTCGATGCTGTTCCAACCTTGCACACTATAGTGATTTCTCATGTCCAGTAAGTACTGGGTAGTAGTGGGATCTGTATGAGAGAGCTCTCTGTATTACACGGTTGGCGCTATGGTGGCTGTCAGCCATCTCCGATGGATTAGAAATGGCATCTCTGGCGGGCACATGCCCAGTAGGAGGGTTGCGATGGGATTTCTGGCGCATGCCCAGTGGGCCGAGAGTCATACACAGTGCATCAGGTCCCTTCCCCCAAAGCAAGCAAGAGCCTCTCATTACCATAATAAAGGACGCCTTGTTAATCCATTTACTGTAAGCAGTCAGCTCTGCCCTTGTGTCCTGAAAAAGGCTACGAATAGTGACCATTGCCAAGGACACCATCCCCCAACTGCTAGGACAACTAGTGTGCCGCTATGAATGTGTCTGTACTGTAGTATATTAAAAACTGAGGGTGCGGTTGAATTTTGCACCACACAATAGTGATTTCATAACTGCAGAAACTGGTAGTGAATGGACTCTGGCTCTGATTCAGAGCCGGATGCTCTGAGAGAGCGCTCGTTCTGAATCAGGGCCGTCCCTCCTACCTTTTGGAGCGGCCTCCTGGCAGCTCGCATAGCTGTGGGTGACCACCCACAGCTATAGCGAGCGGCCAAAATGATGGTCGCGATTGTAAAGACCATCGCGACCATCGGGCTTGCAATGAGACCCTTGCGGTAGGGTCACGCTGCCGCAAGCCCTGGAGTGCTTTTGGCTCTATCAGAGCCAAAAGCACTCCCACTGACATCACTAGTGATGTCAATGGGGCCGGCCCCAGACGGTAGGCGTTCCCATGAGAACGCCTCAGTCTGGGCAGCCACGCCCCCGGCACGCCCACCAAAGGGGTCGTGCTGTCAATCACCATCGACAGCACGCCCCCTTTGGTGCGAGACCCATAACGACGGCTTGGCCGTCGTTATTCGGGTCTCGCGCATGTGCACTTGGGCAACATCAACCCGCTTGCGAGCGCTCAGCGCTCGCGAGCGGGTCTGAATCAGGCCCTCTGTACAGTATGAGAGAGAGGTCTCTGTATTACAAACTGACTGTGCGTTTAAAGTGCAAAATAGCGCTACAACGCAAACTTGTGACAATGTAGATGCGGTGTCAGCCTTGCGCAGTATAGCGACGTCTCTTAAGCTGTAACTAAAAGTGGCCTCTGTAATACTGTATAGTGTACCAAATCACCGCTTCTGTCAACCAATCATCGGGCGGTGATACAGAACATACGGTACATTGGAAATCAGACGCATGCGCTATGTAGTTTAGGAAAAGTGAGCAAAAAGTTGACGTAATGACTTTTTTCCAGCGTTACGCTACGCTACATTACTAAACTTTCTTTGTGGCGTGACTCATGGCATGGTGTGTGGCGCGCCATGCGTGGCGTTCGAGATAACGCAATGATGCAACAAAATAGCTGGGTACATCGGTATGTATATTAGTCTGGTAATATCACCTATTATACTTATTATGGCTAGTTAATGTCTTGTGACTAGGGGGCCTATTCATCAATACTAAATTAACGTTTTTAAGGACATTTTCCTTAAATAACGTTATTTTAGTATTCATGAAGTATCTTAACGCAGGAGATATCACTGATATCTCCTGGTTAAGTTCCCCTGCGTTCAGTGGCGGGCTGGGCTGGGGGGCAGGGTACCATCTGCCCCCCGGGCCACTGCAATTTTTGTATTCCAGGGCCGTCAGGCTCCAGCAGGCAGGCAGCGGATGCTCCTGCTCCCTGCCCAGCTAGAGAGATGATTGTGCCACCCCCATGTCCCCCTAAGCCGGGTCGGCTCATACTACCTACCCGGCCGCATGGCGCCGCAGCTACCCTGAGCGGAGCTCCGATCTGGCATCAGAGTCCTGGCTTCCCTATACTAAAATGGCTGTGGGAGGGCTGCCGCGCATGCCCAGCCGCAGCAGCTCCTCCCATGGGCCTTTGCGGAGCTTGTCCTGGGCACTGAGATTCACATGTGCAGTCTCCGCCGGCCGGCCGGGCCAGCGCGGTGCAACTGGACACAAACAAAAGCCGCCCGGGTGAACTCCCTGGTGGTGACAGCTTGGCCGCATCCTTCACCGGCAGTTGGAGCGTGGCCAGGTGTGCAGTGCGCATGCGCTATAGTAATGGACGCCCCCGCATCATAACATGTGATGTTGCGCCCGCGCTGGCACTTCTGTACCTGCCTGCCTCCCTCCTTAGTCCTTACCCTGAACGCAGCAGCCTACAAGGAACTGGAAGAGGCAATCCCAAGCGAACATCACGGCCCCGATGACATTGACTTCAGACACCAACCCCAGCCCAGGGGCAGCCGCAGCACTGTCAATATAGTTTTGTGGTAAGTGGCTTTTTACTTTATTTTTATTTAAATCAGTATATATATATATATACATATATATATATATATATATGTGTGTGTATGTATATATATATATATATATATAAATGTGTATTTATATATGTGTATGTATGTATAAATATGTGTATTTATATATAGATATGAGTATGTATGTATGTATAAGCTGCCTGCGTTAATTTCCGCACTCCCCATACATTAGTATGGAGATATGGAAATTATGGTGTTCATCAAATTCCGACAATTATGTATTTTCTGAATTTGATGGAGGTACTATAAGCCACTGTGAGGAGGCGAATAGCAGGTGAAACTTACCAGCTTACAGCTGGATGGGTCCCCCGGCGTCTCCCTCTGGCGCTCTGGTGCGTCCTCCTGCTTCGGAGGCTGGTCGGACACTGTGTTCTCCCAGCAGAACACAATAAAGATTAGAAACAAAAATTTTTTTTTTTCTAATCTGTACTGTGGTGTGCTGGGAGACCACATGTCAGACCAGCAGGACAGAGCCGGAGGCTGCTGCGCGGACAGGTAAGTGCGGGACGGGGGGTAGGTGAGCGGAGGGGGGAAGGGGGGTTTGGGGGGGTACACAAAATTACCGTAGCTCTAAGTAGTGCTGGGCATGCGCTGGGTTTACGAATGTAACAGCGCATGCGCAGCACGGATTCCAGCTGCGGTAATGCAGTGTAGAGAGGGAAAACTATCTATTTCCCGAAAAGCGGTCATCGCAAAAATGACAGCTTTTCGGAATAGATAGTTATGGAGAGGAGGAATGATGAATTCCTCCTGTAATTAGGTAGAACTCCATGCAAGTTCTAAACCTAAGTACCTCCATCAAATTTTATGTGTTAATGAATAGGCCCCTCAGTAGCCTATTTGACACTACCAGTATACCAAAGCAGTAAAAATGGAAGGCGATAAAACAGATGTTTCTCTCGGCAGGTTCCTTGTATAACCTCATTTTGCTTTAGCCTATATGGCTTATTATAGAGAAGTATACATGTGGTAGATCACAACCTAAAATATATTTTTTTAAGGGCCTATGTGTCAAGCTGATTTTTACGTAACATTATGCAGAAATGTTATATATCTGTACTGTAGCATAATGCAGTAGATTTCACAGAAATCATGGGCGAAGTGTAGTAATAATAAGCACTGCAGATTGCAGTCCCTATTATCAATGGGAACTACGATCTGACTCCTATGTACTAAACTCCAAAAAGCTAAGCTTTTTGGAGTTTAGCACCAGTAGTTTACACCTTCTTCAGCACTGTAAACGGTTTAGGTAAAACAATAGTATTCACAATTTCTGTCACTTTTTTTTAGACTTTTTATGACTACAGTGAATGCCATTTTATTGCTTTTCTTTAAGCAATATTTAATCTATAGGTTACCTCAGCTGACACCACACTGAAAGGCTCCTAGTTTTGAGGTGCAACAACACAGAATGCTCTAGTCTCTCTTGGTATTTTGCATTTGGACAGTCCTCAAGACGCACCCTGAGTACACCATCACTCGTCTGTTCTGCCTCTCCCTGCGTGCTGTTATAAAATTAAGTAAATATCAATGAATTAGAGGAAAGTTAACCCTAGCCTCACCAGAAACCTGCCAGGCTATCTGTCTCGGCAAATAATGGATACAGCCAACGAGTTAAACAAATCCAGAACTCAGTCGTTCCTCTTTGTCTTCTTTGCACCGATATTCTGCATAGAACCTCATGCTTGTAATCGTGTGTGGATTCAAATGTATGTGACTGTCTCATCTTGCTTATTGCACCGATATTCTGCATAGAACCTCATGCTTGTAATCGTGTGTGGATTCAAATGTATGTGACTGTCTCATCTTGCTTTTTGCACCGATATTCTGCATAGAACCTCATGCTTGTAATCGTGTGTGGATTCAAATGTATGTGACTGTCTCATCTTGCTTATTGCACCGATATTCTGCATAGAACCTCATGCTTGTAATCGTGTGTGGATTCAAATGTATGTGACTGTCTCATCTTGCTTATTGCACCGATATTCTGCATAGAACCTCATGCTTGTAATCGTGTGTGGATTCAAATGTATGTGACTGTCTCATCTTGCTTATTGCACCGATATTCTGCATAGAACCTCATGCTTGTAATCGTGTGTGGATTCAAATGTATGTGACTGTCTCATCTTGCTTATTGCACCGATATTCTGCATAGAACCTCATGCTTGCAATCGTGTGTGGATTCAAATGTATGTGACTGTCTCATCTTGCTTATTGCACCGATATTCTGCATAGAACCTCATGCTTGCAATCGTGTGTGGATTCAAATGTATGTGACTGTATCTCTTGCATAGTTTTTTTTTTTTTTTCTCTTCCTGTATAGTCTGTATTGGTCAGTGAAGCATAGTTTATGGTATATATCTGGCCTGGTTTTTGCTCCAACTCAGAGCAAGTTATCTCCTTTGATCAGCAAGCCAATTGAGTCAGTTGTAGCCTGTCTTAATCAAGGGATACCACTCCTTATATTCAGTCTAGGGGCAGCTGGGGTTAAAAGCCCCAAGTGTTAAATGCACAAAGTGTGATTACAGAACAGTTAATCAAACAGCTGAACAAACATTGACCAACATCTAAGGTAATTTCAGATTAAGTTACCATTACTTTAAAATTTGTCTAAAAAAACAAACCTAAAACTCACCATGTACTACACATTTCTTTTTTTCAACTCCCTCCTTTGTATTTTCTCTAAGGATATAACATCCCTAACTCCCCCTGCATCTCACCTCTCTGGGCACACTGCCGCCCTATTGAGTCACTCACCTCCTCTAAAAACTAATGAGATTTCTTTTCATCAAAAATTGACTATTACAGCCTCATTGTGTCATTATAAAAAATTTTTACACACCTACAACTATATCTACTTCTCCATTCTTCTGCTTTTATTATCTGGTGACATATCACCAAATCCAGGCCCCACACACGGACAGCGGATATACTATGGAATAAATATCCTGCAAACCTCACATGTCTCCCATCACCCTCCAAATCAATAAATGTGCCTTATAGAATTCACACTTGATCACAACTTATTATTTTACATCTGAACATCTCTTTACCATAACTACTTTTATCAATTTCTACATTTACCTGAGACTGCTGGTTTATACGTTAACCAAACTCTCTAAATAGCCCTTCATGAAGTGGCTTCAGCTACCCGTCAGACTTCACGTAAACTGATATAACAGCCATGGCTTTCCACAGACACCTACAAAAACTGCCTCTTAAAGTAGAATGTCAGTGGCATAAATCTTAATTCAAATGACTTCCACACATACTGTAAAATAGGAATCCACCCATCTGTCATCCTAACCCTCTGTCCCATGCTCACTTTCTACCCCATCCGTGTCACCCCTGTCTGTTTGCCCATCCCCTCTAGAATGTAAGCTCTCACGAGCAGGGCCCTCTTTCCTCTTGTGCTTATCCTCTTTACTTATAATATCTGTCTTAAACTGTATGACACTGTTTTCTTGTTCTGCTCAACTGTCTATGTACTATGTTTGTGCACTATGTTTATGTACTATGTAAGGCGCTGCGGAACCCTTGTGGCGCCATATAAATAAAGGATAATAATAATAATAACAGCTTCAAGTCTTTATAACATTAAATAAAATCATTTTCTGCTTGCTAATATTAAACAAAGGAATGTTGCTCTAAACCAGTTTTGCTCAACCTCAACTCTCAAGTATCCCCAACAGGTCATGTTTTCTGGATTTCAATCTGTGGAAGCAGGTGGGATAATTACTGACCCAGCAACTCACCTGTGTATGATTAAAGAAATCCACAAAAGATGGATTGAAAAGCACTGCTCCAAACCTGTGCTTCTGAAACTCGGTCCCCAAGACATGCTAACAGCTCAGGTTTTAAGTATATCCATGCTTGAGCACAAGTGATTTAATTAGTACATCAGCCATTTTGAGTTAACCATCTGTGCTCAAGAATGGATATCCTTAAAATCTGAACTGTTAGTGTGCCTTGAGGAATGAGTTTCAGCAGCACTGCTCTAAATAGTGCTGCCAGTTTTTAGAATAACCACATAAACAAATACCCTAAAAATAGGCACTTCCTGTAATGCTCATTGGTATGGGTGTGGTATAAAAGATCGACAATATAAAAGGTTGACAGACAATTTGTCAACACCAAATGGTCGACATGCAATAGGTCGACGTGCAAAAGATTGACAGTTATAAGGTTAACAGGTTAAAATGGTCGACATAAAAATGGTCTACACATGTTTGTTTGTTTTTTACATTTACCCCTAATCCTCACCCTCTCCCTGGTGCCTAACCATAACCCTCCCCCTAGTGCCTACACCTAACCCTCATCCTAACCCCTAACCCTTATCCTCCCCCTAGTGCTTACCCTCACCCAACCCCTAATCCTAACCTTAATAATGTTGAAAAACCATAAAAAACATGTCAACCATTTGTGTGACGACCATTTGAACGTGTCGATCTTTTAACCCTGTTGACCTTTTGTTCCTGTCGACCTACTGCATGTCGACCATCTGTTGTCGATCTTCTATCTGGATCAGTGCTCGAAGTGTGCCGGTATGCAACGGTATACCATACCGGCACTTCAAGCAAGCACTACTTTTTTTTTTAACTAGGTTTGAAGGAACAGATCAAGCGCGGAGACGTGGCTACAGCCGCAGCGCTGAGAGAAAGCTACAGTACATGACTCCGCCCACTACACTGTATGACACCGCTCAGTGTCAGTGGAGGACAGCCCCTAGGACCACCCAAACCCCTAGTGCCGCTGACGCCGCCCACCCGCCAGTGTGCTCGTCCCCCACGAGCAGATCCCCCCTCTGCTAAGACCAGGCTGGGCAGTGGGCTGGGCGGGGCGGCAGGATGACATCTTCCTCCTGGCCGCTCCCATTTTAAAAATAAGGGCCGCTGTAGCCGCGCGCTGCAGAGCATTACATACCCTGCGGGCTGCAGCCGGAAGACAGAGAGAAGACGCTCCCCTACCGTTCCGTTCAGTCAGAGCGGCCGGGGAGCTTCTTCTCTCTGTCTCCCTGCTGCCTGTCACATAACTGTCCTGCAGCCGCAGCGTCCGACGATGTCTGGCAGAATGCTGATTGGTGGATGGCTCTAGTCCCATCCACCAATCATAGTGGTGGGATGTCTCCCCACACTGATTGGTGGATGGCTGAAGCTATCCACCAATCAGAATTCAGAAGGCTGCAGGACTAGAAACCAAGAGATTGCAGGCAGGGTAAGTAAGTACAGCAGGTTCCATGGTTGGGCCGCCTCATAGATCTGAGGTCTATTACACTATTTGCAAGGAGGGAAAGAGGGAGAATAGATATGAACCATACATTTGAATAAAAAGGGAAGGCAGATGTTTAATGAGGGGATATTTGTGGCATTATTTTTCATTTTGTAACGTGTGTGTACTGCATTATTTTTAATAAGGGGAGTGTGTGTGGGAGGGTGGCAAATCTGTGGCTTGATTCTTCATGTGGAGCACTACTACTATAGTGGGCACAACTACTATGGGCAATGTATAGAGAGCACTACTACTGTGGGAAATGTATAGAGGGCACTACTACTGTGGGCAATGTATAGAGGGCACTACTATGGGCATTGCAAGGGTGCACAACTACTTTGGGCAATGTATAGAGGGCACTACTATGGGAAATGTATAGAGGGCACTACTATTTAGGGCATTGCATAGGGGCACTGCTACTGTGGGTATTGTATAGAGGGCACTACTACTGTGGGCATTGTTTAAGGGGAACTACTACTGTGGGGCATAATGTGTATAAGGGGTACTATAGCGCGGTGCACTACATTAAGGTGCACACCTTAAGGACACAACCCTTTTAAATGGCCACCCCCTTTACCCGCCGCACGCCGAAGATGCGCGCATAGGTACAATCTTATATTTTCCATACCCCTACTTCAAAATTCCCACTTCGACCACTGATCCGGATACCCTTTGGCATAACTTGCGAGCTACTGACTAATAAATTACCTGTTAAGGTACACACCCACTAGACAATTAAATTGACCAATGAACGATAACTATATTGTTATTGTTCAATCGTTTGCACATCGTTTAAAAAAATGTCTAAAACAATCAGCGATGCGCGCTCCCGCTGGTCATTTAGACATCTATCATCGGGCAAATATGTTGTACAACCTGACGATAACGTCAGGTTCAGCATGTTTGCAGATGATTGATGAGCCTACACTGAGCGACTGCTCGTTCAGTGTAGGCACATCACAGACTGACAAACGACTGCAAGATTACAATGTCGTCAACGTGCAGCCGTTTTATTGCTTTAAGTGGATGTGTGCCTTTAAACTGGCCACACATCCTTATACCCCTTTTACACCAGAGCTAAAACCCGGGTTATTGCAGGGGAAACCCGGGTAGCTCCTTGGTGTAAAAGGGTAAAGGGTTGGATTGCCGGGTCGAGTGACCCGGCAATCCAACCCAGGTAACTTACAGGGTTTAACCCAGTGTGAACGGCGCGTTCTGGGTCACGATGACCTGGAGCGCGACGCATGCGGGCCGATTAGTCCAGCTTCAGTGGTGCTTGGAGATGATGTTATCTCCAAGCGTCCACTTCAACGTCGGAAAAGCCGGGTCAATGCAGACCCGGCTCCGGTGTGAACGGCACCAACTCAGGAATATCCTGGGTCGGCGCCGGGGAAATTCCAGATGTGATGCGGATTGGAACTCTGGGCCTGATTCAGACCCGGTCGCAAGTGCTGAGCACTCGCAACCAGGTCGATGGTGGCCCAGAGCGCATGCGCACGACGGAGCCGGCTCCGTCGTGCGCATGCACGAGATCCGGATAGTGACGGGTAGTCCGTCGCTCCGGGTCTCGTACCAAAGGGGGCGTGCTGTTGATATTGAGTGACAGCACGCCCCCTTTGGTGGGCGGGCCGGGAGAGTGGCTGCCCAAACGGAGGCATTCCCATGTGAACGCCTCTGTTTGGGGCCGGCCCCACTGACATCACGAGTGATGTCAGTGGGAGAGATTTCGGCTCTGTTAGAGCCGAAATCTCTCTGGGGCTTGCGGCAACGAGACCCTACCACAAGTGTCTCATCGCAAGCCCGATTGTCGCGATGGTCTTGGCATGGATGGCAGTTTTTAAAAAAAAAAAAAAGTCCGGCCCTGATTTAGAGCGAGCGCACTGTCAGAGCGACTGGCTCTGAATCAGGGCCTCTGTTCCAACTCCGGGTCAGACACAGAATTTCGGTGTAAGGGCCTGATTCAGAGCCGCTCGTAAGCGGCCGCTAGTTCGTTCCGAGCGATGTTTGCACAACTGCGCATGCGTACGGATCGTAATACGCGTGCGCGAACCAGTCAGTGCGGCCGAAAATCGTTTGTTCGCTAAATAGCGAATGCCTGCTATTTTGAGTGACAGGAGGAGGTGGTAACAGGGGAAGGTGCTTGAAAACGGGGAGTGGAGATCCGAACGCAGGCGTGCTTAAAGGTCAAAACGGGCGTTTTATGGTGTGCATAATTAATACAGCAGCGTCATTGACCACGTCACTGGGTTATTTTATAGTCAGAACTGCTCGCAAGATTGCGGTAGGAAAAACCAACCACAAGAATAGCGAGCAGTTCATACGCTGGTCGATGTACTCGCTTAATCTAATAAATAGCGGACATGATGTAGGATGCGAGCGGCCAGGGGGCGTAGTTTAAAAAAAAATGACCGCAAGTTTTGTTCGCTCGTTCAGACATAGAGGCGTGAACAGACCGCAAAGAGAAAACGGTTCATTTGAATAGCCACCCCTTTTTTCTGAACGAGCGAGCGCAAATAGCGTCCGGCTCTGAATGAGGTCCTAAAAGTGATATAAGATTATCTGTCCAACCAGCCAACTAGTTGATTGGTTGGAATGAAAATCTGGTAACATATGGGAGTAACTGATGATCAGCAATTTGCTCCTAAATGCCAGAAAACAGATGAAAATGGTCGTTCAGACAAGTTTGTTAAATGTTTCATCTAAACAATTTGTTCAAACAACAGTTTTTGTCCATTTTCCTTCATTTGGGAGCAAATTGCTGATTGTCATTTGCTTTCATACCTTACCAGATTTTCATTCCAACCAATCAACTAGTTGGATGGTTGGACAGATAATCTCTAGATGTGTGGCCAGCTTGTAGGGCACAGGTTCTCAAACTCGGCCCTCAGGACCCCACACAGTACATGTCTTCCAGGTCTTCTCACAGAATCACAAGTGAAATAATTAGCTTCATCTGTGTAAAATGTATCAGTGAGTAATAAGTACACCTGTGCACTTGCTAGGTGACCTGTGTGGGGTCCTAAAGACCGAGTTTGAGAACCACCAGGTGCTTGAAAACGGGGAGTGGAGATCCGATCGCAGGCGTGCTTAAAGGTCAAAACGGGCGTTTTATGGGTGTGCATATTTAAAACAGCAGCGTCATTGACCACGTCACTGGGTTATCTTATAGCCAGAACTGCTCGCAAAATTGTGGTAGCAAAAACCAACCACAAGAATAGCGAGCAGTTCATACCCTGGTCGATGTACTCGATTAATCTAATAAATAGCGGACATGACGTAGGATGCGAGCGGCCAGGGGGCGTATTTTTCCAAAAAACGAACGCAAGTTTTGTTCGCTCGTTCAGACCTAGAGGCGTGAACAGACCGCAAACAGCGAACGGTTCATTTGAATAGCCAGCCCTTGTTTTAGAACGAACGACCGCAAATAGCGAGTGGCTCTGAATGAGGGCCAAAGTCAGTAATGTATAGCTTGTCTTGGTTTAATCAGTGTTATCTGTGTGTAATGCATACTGTATGCATATTATTTCTTGTCTGTATATGTCCCCTGTATTGTGCACTGGACAGATATGGATCTATTATCCCCTGTCTCTATATGCTACTGTACTATATACTGCATGCATAAGCCGGTTAGTATGTTCCTTGTAGTAGCACACGTTCCTTGTGGCACCAGCCTCGGCTCATTGTCATCTTATTTCTAATCTGCTGTTTGGATGAATAAGCAAAGTCCCTGACTTTTTCCAATACAACGTGCTTTCAGCCACCCACACACGGCCTTGGTGAGACTTACAGTAGCATATAATGTAAATTGTGTACGTCTGTATTCTTGTTTCTATAGGACAGGAGACCCTGGAAAAATAGAAAACAAGGATCTGTTGTGTGAAAGGCAGGCAGCATCTGGAGGCAAGATAGCAGGAGGGCCCCAGGGCCACAAAGAAGAGAGGAGTACAAGAGATGAAATGACAATGAGTAAAGGTGAGTCTGTGATTTCTTTAAATTATTATACAGGTGATACATTTTACTGTAAATTATACCATGGCGTGGTAACTCCACTGACTTTTCAGGATGAACCCAATTACCATTGTAAAAAAAAAATATTTATAACAAATCACACAATTAAATACCATGACAAATCCCAGTTAGGAATCTGGTAACCCTGGACTATAGCCCCATCTACTAAGGTAAACGCCCCCATACATCAGCAATCGATTGTGGTAATTCTGCAATTTGCAATCGATTGTGTATAAAAATCACCAATGTATGCGCTTCACAGATCGCAGATTGGAATTGTTAAATCAGATTGTCCAACATGTTGGATTTCACAGATGGATTGGGGCTGTAGATTGCTAGTGTATGGACATGATCAGCAGATTTGCAGACCAATACTAGTAAAATGATGGGCCTTTCAAGATTGGCAGATCTGTTTTTTGCTACAATTGATCTGCAAATACTGAAAAAGATCTGTAATGTATGGGCGCAGATTGCTGGATTGGGAAATCCTAAAATTGGGCGAAAAATCTTCAAATTGTTCAATTGTGGTTTTCAGATTGCTGAAGTATAGGGGCCTTGACTTGTGCTGTCCTTTCTCACCAGTGTAATAGAAGGTGGTCTACTTTCTGGCATGTAATGCTGGCCATACACGGGACGATTGATCACACGATTTGGGCAGTTTCTACAGGTTGGACAGAGCAATCTTTTGAAAATAGTTGTATTTTGAGTCTTCTGCGACCCCGATGCTAGTCCCCGCTGAGTTTGTGAAACTCTGGATTATACCATATAAACTGTGCCCTGCATGATATAGCTAATATAACTATATCCAAAATACAGACAAATACCCTATTTTACATGTTATCAAACTCGGTCCTCAGGACACCAAACAGTGCATGTTTCCTCACAGATTCACAAGTAAAATAATTAGCTCCACCTGTGGATCCAGGGTGGAATTAAGGCTTGTGGAGGCCCCGGGCAACTAGGTTGTGGGTACCCATCCATAAAATTGCCACGGCCTTGTCTCCGACTACTATGCCGTTTACCTTGTCTCCAGACTTTCCCCTGACCGGCAAGGTCGCATTATACTACTTCATGTCCACGACACTGCTAGGAACCGACTCACTGCAGCATAGCGGACATGATTTAGTACACTGCCAGGGGCAAATGCAGGATTTTGAGTGGGGGGTTGGAGAGAGAGAGAGAGAAAGAGAGAAGGAGGGAGACAAAGGGACCTATTCATAAACACTAAAATAATGGTTTTAAGGACATTTTCCTTAATTACTGTTTTTTTAGTATTCATTAACACAGGAGATATCACTGATATCTCCTGGTTAAGTCTGCCTGCGTTAATTTGCACACTCCCCATACATTAGTATGGGGATATAGAAATTAGGCTATTCATCAAATTCCGAAAATTATGTATTTACGGAATTTGATGGTGTTACTATAAGCCACTCTTAGGTGGCATACAGCGGGTTACACTTACCTGCTTTCAGCGTCAGCAGGTCCTCCTCTGCTTTTTCCGTCGCTCCCTGGTCCCTCCTCTGGCTTTGGCTGCTGCTCTGTGTTCTCCCGGCAGAACACAGTAAAGTTTAAAAAAAAAGAAAAAAAACAGTAAAGTTTTTTAATAAAGGTAGGTGGGGGAGGGGAGCAGCAGGGGGGTGGGGGAGTGTTGGGGAGGACAGAATTACACAGAAAACAGAGTTGCAGATGCACTATGCGATCATTACTGTTCACATTTAAATGTATTTTGTAATTAAATATAATTTCAGAGGTAGTTAGCATATCAGTGGCCAATGATACAGGCCTGCCCACCATCGTCAAGGTCACCTCATTGAGCAGATCCCTAACACTCTGGGGTTCACATCTGGGACGCAGGGCACCCCAAAAGACAGGCCAGCCAAAGACCTCCCCAGGGCATCACACGAAAAAGAGTGACAGTGATGTGTTATAAAGTATCAGGTGTGTAAAAGTAGCTAATTAGTGCTAAAATAGTAATAAAGGTAAAATATGTGTGAAAAAATACATAAATAATAAACAAACATGAAGGTGATATACAAAGTCACTATGTGTATTAAGTGGTGATGCCCTGAAGAGGTCCAGCCAGAACAGATCAGGGGGCCCCATGCCCTAACGCTCACCCCAAATAAACTGACACTATAACAATATAACTAGGACTTACTTTGGATTATACCTGTTACCTGGTGCAGTCAAATGCTAGGTCCCTGCTTAAAAACATATATGTGGGGGAGGGGTGCAAATCTAGACTGGAGCAATCTCAGGCTTTAGATGTGTGTATAAATACACATAATATAGAGTCACATGACCAGCGGGCACAAGGGAATAAGGTATTAGAGTATTTTTTATGTACCGAATAAATTATATGAATTTACATTGACTTTGATATCCGTGACATATGGGATTGCCTTACAAATAAGCCTAATGTGATTAATAGAAATGTTTATGCAGGACGGTTTTATCTGATGTAATTGGAGCCAGGTGCAGATACTTATTTAATTAACTAACCAGTATATATAGGGAGAACTGGGACTCTGTGCAGTGTGCACACATGTGCCTGAGGAAGCTGGGCTATCCTGACCCAGGGAAACGCATTGAGCTTTTGTAGACCACTTTGGTCTTTTACTTTTGTCTCCTGGACACCATTTGGACCCTTTTTCCTCAAGTGAACTGTAACTGCGGCTGATCACCAGTGGGCTACGAGCACACCGATACTTGGACTGAGTGCTTACAGATACATGGAGATTTATCACAATGCCTGGTAAACCTTGCTGCTAATATCTTACAGAAGAGGTCCTAATTCATTAAGAGACTTGGGAGTTTAACAAGTGGCCTATATTATATTATTTATTATACATATAGATGCTTGCTTTTATGATTAGAGTTTTTTTATATATGAGTAAATAAATGCTTTTATAATAATTTTGATAACAACCGTCATGCTTTAATTATTGATATATACAAACTTCGATATCAGGTCGCACTCCTGGGCATCACTAATATACCTCACTCTCTACCTTTTTATTTGAGGAATAAAAAGGGAGTCTGCTATATTCTTGATAAAGCCCAGGAGTGCGACCTGATATCGAAGTTTGCATATGATTTGCAAGTTTGCATATGTTGGCGTGACCGCATGGTCGTGAGCACCCGGGTATTTGTTCATTTGTTGTACTGGAGTGCCGGTCCTAATGCAGGAGAAAATCTCCCCCTCTCCCTCTCTGTCCCTGACGACGGGAGTTTGATCCCGAAACGTAGGATTAAAGGACTTTTTATTTAAATTGCTCAGTCTCGTGTGTGTGTGTATGTGTGTATATATATGTGTGTGTATATATATATATATATATATATATATATATATATATATATTATATTTATATATTTATTAGAATTATTTTTTTTTTTAATTCTCAGCTAGCGCTGGTATACATATTTATTCTTTCTTTGCTAGAGGATTGACAACCCTCATATCAGCTACTATTTGATAGCGCACCTTATTTGTTTTATAGAGTCTCTGGGCATGTCCATCTATCGGGGTCGCAGAGGAGAAATAAGAATGGAAAAAAACTGTACATGCACAGTAGCACCGGGGCAGTAACTAGGGTAGTGCGACCAGTGCCATGGCACAGGGCAGGGGGCGTTGTTTGGGCCTGTGTTTTCCTGTTTATTATCCTTCTCACTTGTAGACTCCTCTTCTTTTATCCCCAACATCTCCTGGCCTCCCGTATCTCTTCTCTGGCCCTTCCCCATGTGGCCATGGCTCTTTTTCAGGTGCACGATCTTATGTCCCTATTTAAAAAATGGGGGGGGGGGGGCAGCCAATGCTGTCTCTGACACAGGGCACCAAACAGTCTAGTTACGGCTCTGAGTAGCACATGTCGGGGGTCACGCCTCCTGGCAGACCGGCAGCAGGTCCTAGAGACCGCTGGCTATGACTAATGGATGGAGGCAGCACAAAGCACTGAGGACCTCATTCAGAGTTGGTCGTAAGCGGCCGTAAGCACCTAACGATCGAGAATCAGAAAAAAAAACAATCGCACGGGCGATCGCAATCAAACTGACGCCCATACATGAACAAAGCACCACCTCTAGCTAACGAGTGATAGCAGCTAGCGATCGAGTCGGTCGTTGTCAGTCGCTGTATGTTAATTTTCTTCTGATGGTTGCGGCCGCTTGTGTTCTGTACAAATTACTCCAAAAATTATCAAAAAAACGCATAGAATAAGCCATCCCCATGAAATGTATTTATTCGCTAATGCAAACGCAACTGAATCAATTACAAGCCAATTAGCAGTGTTATTAGCTTCCACAAACGATTATTAGCTGCTTGCATTGTGTGGCACAAAATAGAAACCTCAACATTAACATCAGTCACATTCGATAGTATCGATTGTACTCTTGGGCTTGAGAGAGCACATACTCAAATTCAAGCTGCACGATCAGCCAGGCCTCTAAACTGCTCGCCGAGTGACGTTTTTCTACTTCCGGCCTTCTATGTCGGTCGTAGCAGGAAATGTATGTACGCCCCTGAAACGCCCTGAAAACGGTGAGGAACGCCTGCGTTTTTAGACCACCACCCCCGTCAACACCCACAAACGGCCTTTCATGTCAATCAACTCTCGGAAGCCACTTCCTGCTCGTAAGCCGTATGATAGACAGCATTTTGGATCGCAAGGTCTCGTGCGCACAACTAACCGTACGCATGCGTGGTTTGGAAACATCGGATGCGTACGACCAAGCAACCACTTACGACCGACTCTGAATGAGGGCCTGAGTCCTTATCCAACAATATTCGCAGCTGAGTCATTTGTGTATGAACCCCCTATATCCTATATCTTGAGGAGTCCATTTAAATGTGCCTCAGTACTTTGCACCATAAACCAAAGTGCCAGTGTGTAGGAGGCCTTACTCTATCATCTTTCTGAATTCATTAACACCATTTTGAGTGCAGTGTGTTGAATTATAGTGTTTTGCAATCTTAAGATGAAGAGATGATGGTATTTATATAACATGTAGTTACAGATAATCGGTGACCTGTTGTGCTATAATACATAAACAACATAAATGTCACCATATTTTGTAGTATGCATATTTTATTATGGTGGATGTTCAGGTCACAAGTTACATTTTCCAACTGTGGGCCTGATTCAGACCCACTTGCGAGCACTGAGCGCTCGCAAGCGGGTCGATGGTGCCCTAGTGCGCATGCGCACGACGGAGGGAGCTCCGTCGTGCGCGAGACCCGAATAGCGACGGTCAAGCCGTCGCTATGGGTCTCGCACCTAAGGGGGCGTGCTGTCGATGGTGAGTGACAGCACGCCCCCTTTGGTGGGCGTGCTGGGGGCCTTGCTGCCCAGACGGAGGCGTTCCCATGGGAACACCTACCATCTGGGGCCGGCCCCACTGACATCACTAGTGATGTCAGTGGGAGTGCTTTTGGCTCTGATGGAGCCAAAAGCACTCCTGGGCTTGCGGCAGCGAGACCCTACCGCAGGGTCTCGTCGCAAGCCAGATGGTCTTGACCATCGCGACCATCTTTTTGGCCGCTCGCATAAGCTGTGGGTGGTCACCCACAGCTATGCGAGCGGCCAGGAGGCCGCTCCAATAATGGGTAGGACGGCCCTGATTCAGAACGAGCGCTCTTGTCAGAGCGTCCGGCTCTGAATCAGGCCCTGTATTACATACACTTCATATAGATTCAACAAGTGTTTGGTTTCTGTTTTCACTGTGTAAATAAGGTATCGGTGAAAGGTGCAGCATGCATCATTACACACCTATTACAATGTGCCTTGTCTGGTCAAATGCGTATATGGTAAATATCTCTGGGCAGCCACCTCAGCAAAGGAATTTGATCTGTCAGCTGCTTTACCCTGATTAATTACCAGCTTATTCCACAACTGCACTCAATGTAAGCTAGGCCTAATTACCTTTCAAGCGGCTCTAACATAATCCCCTCGCGAAATAACTCTATACTGTATATAATAACAGAAATAATCCTTACAAGTAACATTTTATTCCTCTCACCAAAGCTACAATATCTTATGTTTATCTTAAGGCCCCCATACATCAGCAATTGATTGCAGCAATTTGCAATCGATTGTGTATGTTTCCCTTTTTCAATCGATTGCAGATTGCAGAATTGCCACAATCGATTGAAGAAGGGGAAGATTTTTATTCACAATGGATTGCAAATTTCACGATTGCTGCAATCAATTGCTGATGTATGGGGGCCTTTACTTAGAAATCTGTTGATCTGACCTCTCCCCTTTGTGCTGAAGAGGGTGGTGATTTAACAATATATAGAAAACACATTTAGATTATATTTTTTTAATTAGCTTTTTATTTTTTGAGACATGTAAATAACAAATTAGGTACAGTTACATTAATGATAATAGGCCTAATTCAGTAAGGATCGCTATTGCGATTACGCACGCAGTTCAACTGCGGTAGTATGCTAATTCATTGCAATCGCAATGCCGCCACAGCACTACATAGGAACGCCCACTTTACCTTACACACATCCGTAATATTTAGCAAGACTGCGAAACCATTGGTAACATCGAGTACCATCGCAGCCTCACACACACTTGCACAAGGTCAAACCTTACTCAGTAATTGATAACTTCAGCGCATGCAATGAGGCCTCAGGCTGCGTAGGGCATTGCAGTGGATAATATATGCACGCCTCTGCAACGCGTTCAAAAGCACTAACGTCTGCGTTTCGCCGACCACCCCTAGTCACCTTCCACATACGGCACTTCTTGTCAATCACTCTGCGATGAGTCTGCAGTCACTGCTGATCGCAGTGACCGGTTCGCTTTCGCGCACTGCGATACATACGTATGCGCAGTACACAACAATCTGGTGATTGTGTGCATATTAGCAACTGCGATCCAAGCTGCATCAGGCCCTATGTGTGCAAGTTGTTGGAGGAGAACACTCTGCTTTGTCTTCTCTGCACCACCGGGACCCCATACTGCCAGAGCAGCGTCACAATGCGACCTCCGATCAGGCCATACCCCATTCGATCATGGCTACTGGAGTTCAAGGAGAGCAATACAGGACTTATTTTTATTTCCAACAACTGTTTACCCTGCTTATAGTTATCAAAAATGTTGTCAGTCTGGTAAGAAACATAGGTATTCTAATAATTGGATGTTAAAACCAAAGTACTTTAAAGAGAAATGACTATATTAATTAATATAAGTAGTTTGTGAAGCTGATAATGTTACGCCACTACTAATAGATCAGAAAACAACAATTAGCTAACATTCTGCTGGGCTAATATTTCAATTGTGAGTGTAGAGTTGCTCAGTGGCTATTTAGAAACATTGGAGCTCATTCAAACCTGCTTGCAAGATGCGCGTTCGCTCGCTGGTCAAAAGGGGCCAGATATTTAAATGATTTGCTCGCACTGCGTCGCTTAAGGACGCCCACTATGTTTTAGCAAGCTATGGCAAAGTGCGTTCGCAAGTGTGTGAAGACGCCCCCTTGCCACTCGTAACACACGTCATCTCCGGAAAATGACTGATTAATCGGGACCATCTGAGCAGCTCACAGCCCTTGCGCTTGCCTTAGCCTGCCGCAAGCACTGCGATCAGTGCTGGCTGAAATACATCAGGTGACGAGTACCATGACGCTACTCTGATAATTATGCATGCCCTTTAAACGGCGTTTGCCCTGCCTGACACGCCTGCATCCGCACATCCACTCCCCCCGTTCACAAGCACAGTCTCCTGTTACCACCCACAAACGGCACTACCTGTCACTACCTATACAGTAGTGTATGTGCCCGGGTTACTCCATGATAGAGCAGTAGTGTATGAGCAAGGTTTATTCCAGGATAGAACAGAAGTGTAGGTGCCCGGGTTACTCCAGGCTAGGACAGTAGTGTACAGTAGTGTATGTGCCTGGGTTACTCCATGATAGAGCAGTAGTGTAGGTGCCCATGATAGAACAGAAGTGCAGGTGCCCGGGTTACTCCAGGCTAGGACAGTAGTGTATGTGCCTGGGTTACTCCATGATAGAGCAGTAGTGTAGGTACCCATGATAGAACAGAAGTGCAGGTGCCCGGGTTACTCCAGGCTAGGACAGTAGTGTATGTGCCTGGGTTACTCCATGATAGAGCAGTAGTGTAGGTGCCCATGATAGAACAGAAGTGTAGGTGCCCGGGTTACTCCAGGCTAGGACAGTAGTGTACAGTAGTGTATGTGCCTGGGTTACTTCATAATAGAACAGTAGTATGTGTGCCAAGGGTTACTCCATGAAAGAACAGTAGTATCTGTGCCCAGGTTACTCCATGATAGAACCGTAATATAGGCATATGGTTTACTACAGGAAAGATAACTATTGTTTGCACTAAATTAGATCAATAGATGTGGTACAATAGTACTAAATGCTAAAGTTAGAGTAAACCATTCATGCACTATATAAGTATATAGTATATATCCGCACAGTGGGCTTGATTCAGAGATGGACACTAATGCAATCGCAGCTGCGATTTGTAACACACAACATAGCAGCGAAAATATGCTAATGTTAGCAAAGATCACCCGAGCATAAAGCCCACTGCTGCCTACTTGCCTGCGTGTGACGACGCACACCTGCGTAAATATCGGTCACATTGACGCACATTGGCAGCGATCTTATCCTTGCGGAAGGTCTTACCTGCCGAAACCTTGGGAGCTCTTCTGACATGCAGAGCTGCGTATACAATCGCAGTGGCTAATTTACGCATGCCCATGTAACAACGTTTAAATGGACAGGTACACCTATGTTTTTCTGACCACTCCCGGTTACCTTCCCCAAACGCTGACAAACTGGCACTCCCTTTTTGATGGGGTCCTCTGTTGTGATCGCTGTGCACGCGCAGTGCGGCCTATACGCATGAACAATGACAAACAATTGCTGGATCTGCGATAAAATCGTATTAGCTTCCATCTCTGAATCAGGTGCAGTGTTATTAATAAATATTCGCATTTAATGTGTAAAATGGAAATAAAACCAGAAGTACTAAATAAGCTTAAAAGATCAAATGGGAATGACTTCACTTTTGTAAATATCAATGTAATAATGTGAGCGTATAACAGCTACACTACAATAGTAATAGTATAAGTGGGATTGGTTTAGAATTTCTTATCCAATCGAGCTGATTGTCTGTCTTTATCATCAGTTCGTATTTTGAACTACAGTAGAAGTTGAGAACCTGCAAGTGATCTGCCTCCTGCAGGCTTATATGTGTCTTTCTTGTGGTTAGCATGGACGCATATTGCACAACACATCCTTACTGTACTCTGCCCATGTTTGCACACCTGTCCAAGCACAAAATAAGAACCAGTTGGCATAGGGTAGGAAAAGTGAGAATATTTGATGCAAACAAGTAGTACAAAAAGACATGATTTGTGGGGAGAGCACAAGTTGCTTTAATTCTAAGGCCCCCATTTATTAATCACTATTGCAATGCGATCGGGACATGACATTACCGCCCATGATCGCATTGCAATATGCGATCACAGCGCCCGGATGTATCTGGCACATGCAGGGACTTGGGCTTTGGGGAAACCCTTCACCACCTAATTATGTGCAGTGTAGCCCATAGGCTACAGTAGCTAATGCCACCTTCAGATGGAGTTAGCTGTGGGGGCCAATATCTGGAATGCATCGCATTCCGGATATTGGTTGGTAAATTTGGCAGCATCGTATCATCCATAGAAACCTATGGGGGATGTGGCTGTCTGCAGGAATGGAGGGGTCACAGTAGGTATCGGCTGCGGTCCCTACTTAATACATCCTGGGGAAACTTAATATTTGTGGTTAAGCCCTGAAAACGTGGCGTTTTCAGGGATTATACCTCGAATATACAATAACTGGGCCCCCAAATGTTTTACATAGAGAAATGTGTTCCCCTAAGATGTAGTAATGTGATGCTACACACCTTCAAATAAGACATTTACAGGTTTAGGCATATGTTAGGAATGCTACAGTGCGTCTCTGACCTTTATTTATTCAGTATATACAGTAACACTCATCTTTGGCTAAATAAAGTGGATTTTGTAATTCCTCTCTTTCATAATGTAATGGCTAGTTTCAGAATTATAATCATTTCACAAAATCTTCACTTACAGAGCCTAAGCCTCCTGGTTTTTCTGAGCCTCCTGGTTTGCTGGAAGAAAATGCTGCTGAGCTGACATGGAAGATGTCCATTACTGATATTGAGGTGAGCACAATATATTTACTAATACCCCTTTTCCACCTAAATTCCGGGTCTGACCCGGAGTTGGAACAAAGGCCCTCATTCAGAGCCGGACGCTCTGAGCAGAGCGCTCGCTCTGAATGAGGGCCGTCCTCCATAAAAATGGAGCGTCCTCCTGGACGCTCGTATAGCTGTGGGTCACCACCCATAGCACATACGAGCGTGCAGGATGATGGTCGCGATGGTCTTGGCCAGTGCGACCAGAAGCCTGTGGTCGGGGTTTTCGACCACAAGCCCTGGAGTGATTTTGGCTCTATCAGAGCCAAAATCACTCCCACTGACATCATTAGTGATGTCAGTGGGGCCGGCTTCAGACGGTAGGCGTTCCCTTGGGAACGCCTCCGTCTGGCAGGCACGCCCATCAAATGGGGCGTGCTGTCAATCAACATCGACAGCACGCCCCCTTTGATCAGACACAACGAGCGAAGGAAAGTCCTTCACTCGTCGCGTCTGGCGCATGCGCACGACGGAGCTCCCTCCGTCATGCGCAGTGCACACCATCGACCCACTTGCGGACAGCCGCTTGCGAGTGGGTCTGAATGAGGCCCAAAGTTCCTATCCGGATCAGACCCGGAATTTTGCTGACTCTGGATATTCCCGAGTCAGCGCCGCTCACACCGCAGTCGGGTCTGCATAGACCTGGCTTTTGCGGAGTGAAAGTGGTCGCTTGGAGATGATGTCATCTCCAAGCGCCACTGAAGCCGGACCAATCGGCCGGCTAGCAGCACATTCCAGGTCATCATGACCCGGAGTGCGCTGTTCTCACAGCAGGGTTTCACGGGCTACGCCCGTGTTAAAGCCTGCTTAGTTACCTGGGTTGGATTGCCGGGTCACTCGACCCGGCGATCCAACTCTCTCCCCTTTCACACCAGGGAGCTGCCCGGGTTAACCCTTCAAAAACCCGGGTTTTAGCTCCGGTGTAAAAGGGGTATTGAGCCACTAATCTAAAACAGAAGTTGATTCTAGATGTTAAGGTGTCATTTAGCCTACACAAATATATATACGTGCAAAAACTTCCATCTGTTTACATATTTTAAGATATTTCTAAATGTATGTTTCCTAATCCTTGTTATCAAGTTTAATTCCAAAAGATTCAGTAAGTATTTTCAATCTTCCATTATAAGGAATTAACTTTACAGCAACTATACTGTTGCCTCCACTGTTATAGGTGCAGAGTTTTTGTTACTGTCACATATAGCCCTTCCTTATAAATGGAATAGGATTGAAATACCGGCCACTCAACAGCCACCGGTTCAAATCTTGACGGTGAGAGTCCGATAGATCGAGATCCCGACGGGCGTTAGTAAGTACCCTAACCACCCCTCCTAGTGCTTAACCCTAACCTCCCCCCCAGGGGTGCCTAAACCTAACCACCCCCCCCCCCCCCCCGCACCTAACCCTCCCGGGAGGGTGCCTAACCCACCTCCCGCCTAGTGCCTAATCTTAACCCCCACTTCCCCTAGACTAACCCTAACCTTCCCATGGGGGTGCCTAACACTAAGTCCCCCTGAGGATGCCTAAACCTAACCACCCATCCCCGGGCTAAGTGCTATACTTACACGTCAGCAGACGATCGGGATTACGGGGATTGGTCCTCCGGCGTCTGGATTAAGATAGGCGCCAAAATGCCAAAACCTATCTTAAGTCCCTAGTTGGGCAGGTCCAGTCGGGATTTAGACCGGCGGCATTGCGGCGTCCGCCGGTCTATTAACTACATCCCCATATAAATATGTGTGAGTTTCTGCACATAGAGACAGTTATAGACACATCTGTATTATTTCCAGACATTGCTATAGTTGTTTAACCAGAATAACACTTGTTCTTTTGTCATTCAGAAAAATCAAATGAAAATGACAGTGAATAAAAAAGTGCGCAGACATCTTGCCACCGACATCGACGTTAGCAAGTGTAACCGCTTCGGGCAGCTCTGCTCCCCTTTCCAGGCACTGAATATGACTGTAAGATGGTGAAACCCTCAGTATTTTGAATATTATCGAGTGAGCAATACCAGACTTGGGGCCGCTGAGAGGTGGAAGGCAAATACAAAGCACAAGCCCTATGGTGCACAGGTAGAAACAGTAGGAATCAGAGGGAGACTATTCTCTTGCCCTGGACCCATATGAGTTTGCGTGCACACACTAGTATTCATAAATTAATTTGTGGTATAGTGTACCACATTTAGATGTACAGTGCATCCGGAAAGTATTCACAGCGCTTCACTTTTTCCACATTTTGTTATGTTACAGCCTTATTCCAAAATGGAATAAATTAATTTTTGTCCTCAAAATTCTACACACAATACCCCATAATGACAATGTGTAAAGTTTTTTTTTTTTTTTCGATTTTTGCAAATTTAATTAAAAAAAAAAACACTAAGAAATCACATGTACATAAGCATTCACAGTCTTTGCCATGAAGCTCAAAATTGAGCTCAGGTGCATCCTGTTTCCACTGATCATCCTTGAGATGTTCCTACAGCTTAATTGGAGTCCACCTGTGGTTAATTCAGTTGATTGGACATGATTTTGAACGGCATACACCTGTCTATATAAGGTCCCACACTTGACAGTGCATGTCCGAGCACAAACCAAGCATGAAGTCCAAGGAATTGTCTGTAGACCCCCGAGACCGGATTGTCTCGAGGCACATATCTGGAGAAGGGTACAGAAAAATATCTGCTGCTTTGAAGGTCCCAATGAGCAGTGGCCTCCATCATCCGTAAACTGAAGAAGTTCGGAACCACCAGGACTCTTCCTAGAATTGGCCTGCCGTCTACACTGAGCGATCGGGGGAGAAGGGCCCTAGTCGGGGACTTGACCAAGAACCCGATGGACACTCTGTTGGAGTTACAAGCATTCCTCTGTGGAGAGAGGAGACCTTCCAGAAGGACAACCATCTCTGCAGCAATCCACCAATCAGGCCTGTATGGTAGAGTGGACAGACAGAAGCCACTCCTTAGTAAAAAGCACATGGCAGACCACCTGGAGTTTGCCAAAATGCACCTGAAGGACTCTCAGACCATGAGAAACAAAATTCTCTGGTCTGATGAGTCAAAGATTGAACTATTTGGTGTGAATGCCAGGCGTTATGTTTGGAGGAAACCAGGCACCACTCATCACCAGGCCAATACCATCCCTACAGTGAAGCATGGTGGTGGCAGCATCATGCTGTGGGGATGTTTTTCAGCTGCAGGAACTGGGAGACTTGTCAGGATAGAGTGAAAATTGAATGCAGCAATGTACAGAGACATCCAGGATGAAAACCTTCTCCAGAGCACTCTTGACCTCAGGCTGGGGCGACGGTTCATCTTTCAGCAGGACAATGACCCTAAGCACACAGCCAAGATATCAAAGGAGTGGCTTCAGGACAACTCTTTGAATGTCCTTGAGTGGCCCGGCCAAAGCCCAGACTTGAATCCGACTGAACATCTCTGGAGAGATCTGAAAATGGCTGTGCACCGACGCTTCCCATCCAACCTGATGGAGCTTGAGAGGTGCTGCAAAGAGGAATGGGCAAAGATAGGTGTGCCAAGCTTGTAACATTATATTCAAAAAGACTTCAGGCTGTCATTGCTGCCAAAGGTGCATCAATAAAGTATTGAGCAAAGGCCCTGAATACTTATGTACAAGTGATTTCTTAGTTGTTGTTGTTTTATTAAATTTGCAAAAATCTCAAACTTTTTACACATTGTCATTATGGGGTATTATGGTGACATAACAAAATGTGGAAAAAGTGAAGCGCTGTGAATACTTTCAGGATGCACCCTTATACCAGAAGGAAATGGTAATATGTTATTTTACCACATTCCTATACTGATCAAATTAGTGAATAATATTGTCATACAATCTAACTCAGACCATCAAACTAAGACTATAAACATTCTTCAAGTACCATGTGCTCATTTGTGGCCTGATCTGATCCCTATTGTAGTTAGGAAGCAAGAGTAGAGTCAGAAGAAGGCATATTCTCTTGTCTTAGACAAGCCAATGTGAGATGTTGTGTGTATGCCCTAGCACTCATTTATTCTTACATCTGTGGAAAAGCGCTGTCTAGAGGTGAGCAGGATCCAGGTGCGCCACTTGCTCTTGTATAAGCATCTGTACATGTACTACAGTGACCACACTCCCAGTAGGAGACTCCTGCTCTGTCACAAAATGAGAATACTGGTGCACAGAATAATGGTCAATGAACACCTTGTATCCTTTTCCCCATAAGGTAACAAATGTACAATATACCCATTACCACTCCTATTATGTTATACAGACACTAGAGTAGGGGTGGGCAATTAGCAGCCCCCCAGCTGTTATAAGACTACACATCCCAGAATGCTCTGTCACAGTTTTGCGATTTGGCCTTGCTAAAACTGCTGCAAATCATGCTGGAATGTGTAGTTCAACAACAGCTGGACAGCCGCTTTTTGCCCACTCCTGCACAAGAGATACCACATTTAGATGTTCACCACAAGGAAGGGGTAAAATATTCAGCGCCATAACAGGGCTTTAGTGCCCCCTGAGCGTGTTTGATGTCATGGCATGAGGGCAGGGTCGCCAGGGTCGGGAAATCCAGCACAGCAGAGAGCATCCTCAGTATCTTCCAGGGAGTAATACGAGTACACGCTGCAGTGTGCAAGTCTAGAGTGTCCAAAGGATGCTCCTGGCAGCAGTTCAGCAGAGATTTAAGCTGCTGTTCCAGGCACCCTGCTAGCCAAATGTAGGAATTATGGGGCAGAGAAGTTACCACCAACAGGGCTCTGAACTCTGTGTGGTGGTACCACTCGCAACACACCTCCTAGATACAGGCTTGAATATGTTATCCTATCACATCCCTACACTGATCAGGTTATTATATACTATTGGTATGCAAACTCATTCAACCCATCAGACATTCTTCCAGTAGCATTGGATGGCTGTTATACAATGGCATTGCATTGGGTAATGTTTAGATCTTTTCATCCTGCCAATAGATCAGTTTTATGCATCACTCCATGGGTTAAACAAATGACCTAGGCAAATAGTGCGTGACAGATGCACCATTTAAGCCATATAATAAGCAAGAATGCGTGTCTGTCCTTCATGCACGGACAGTTTTGGATATGGAAGCCAATCCCGGGTCGTCTTTTCAATCCCGGCATTCGAGATTGAGTTTTTCAATGGGGCGGATGGGAGCAAGTGAAGTGGTGGGCTGGCGTGGGCCTGCACAGCGTGACCTGACATCACGCTGCGTATAGCCGGGGGCCGTGGCAGCGTCTGAGTGAGTGCTGCAGATGATCAGTGCTGCCTGGCATAAAAAAAAACTAAACAGCGCATGAGATCACTAGTCCCGAAATCCCAGGATTGGAAGCCTGCCATTTTTAGGCCAAAATCCCAGGATTCCTAGTTTTGGACCTAGGTCCATCAAATTTAGCATGGTGGAAACTTTTCGGAGCAGTTGTCCCCGCACCGGAGCAATGATGAATTGCTCCGGTGTCACGTTTGCCCGGCTGCGAGTTGGATACTTAAGTATCCCTTGCAGCGAGTTCAAAACTTCATAATTTGAGGCCATACGGTCCCCATTTCATCGTATAAGGTATCCCTGGTACACCTAAACAAATAAAGAACCAAGTGATGTTGTGTGATTGCGCCTAGGCTGCTTTAATTAAACTTCTTCTGAAAGAGGAGGTATCCTAATTAACCTCTTATAAGACTTAAAACAAATATAGAAGTAGAGGCGCTCAGGTATAACTACTTCTATATTTATCCATGGTACACCTGCCTAAAGAAGGAAGATTCTGTGACCTGCCAAGTTCCGTAGTCTAACAGCACTGAAAGGAAGGATATGCAGTCAGAATGCCCCTTGTAAGAATGTCAACACCTACAGAATTTGACATAGAAAATGTCTTAATGTTATATACACAAAACCAGAGTTGCAGATGCACTATGCGATCATTACTGTTTACATTTCAATTTATTAAATAGAATTTCAGAGGTAGTTAGCATATCAATGGCAAATGATACGGGCCTGCCCACCAGCGTCAAGGTCACCTCATTGAGCAGGTCCCTAACACTCTGGGGTTCACATCTGGGACGCAGGGCACCCAAAAAGATAGTCCAGCCAAAGACCTCCCCAGGGCATCACACGAAAAGGGTGACAGTGAAGTGTTAAAGTATCAAGTGTGTAAAAGTAACTGAGTGTTAAGATAATAATAAAAGTAGAATATGTGTGATAAAATACATAAATAATAAACAAACATGAAGGTGATATACAAAGTGACTATATGTATTAAATGGTGATGTGCTGAAGAGGTCCAGCCAGAACAGCTCAGGGGGCCCCATTTCCAAATGCTCACCCTTGACACTGGTGGGCAGGCCCGTATCATTTGCCATTGATATGCAAACTACCTCTGAAATTCTATTTAATAAATTTAAATGTAAACACTAATGATCGCATAGTGCATCTGCAACTCTGTTTTTGTGTATGTTACTTTAAAATCTCAGCATGATGGCACCTTTCATTACCAGTAGGGTGTGCAGTCTAGTCTAGAGCCCCTCCCTATTATCATAATGTTGACATTTCCAATAGTTAGGCATGGAATTACAGTAAAAGCACATTGTTGAAATGTTAACAATGTAGACATAATGAATGTCAACATTACAATCATATGTAGGGAAAAAGAAAATGCAGGTGCACAAGAATATTTGATGATGATCAAAATAATTTTGATATACTCCATGTTAATTGTAGAGTTTAAATGGGGTTCCTAGCACCTATTTGGCCAAAAATGCATGCTCATCTACCACATCACGGTGAACACCATCAGATGGGCCCCTAAAATTATTTTGACTATCAGTATTCTCAGTGCTTAGAGTGTGCACCTGAATTAAAATGTTCCTGCATAGGACTACAATTCTCAGCATGGTAGCACCTCTTATAATGTTTAAAATTGGGGTGTGCAGGCCAAGCCCCACCCCCCCCTTTAACAACTATGTCAACATTGTGAATGTCCACTAAATATACCACACCCGAAAGCAGGCCATACCAAAAAAACTTTTGACAAAGTACCCAAGTTACCATTAAGAACACGCAGTAAAACTAATCTGTTGTATTGTGTATTGTTCTCAACGTTACTGTTTGTATAGTCTGAAATGTTTGTCACGCTTCACTATTTTACTGTAAATGCTATTGACTTGCATGCGCTTTTGACTCTAAAGCTAGGTACACACTAGACGACTTGTAAACGATGCAATGTCGATGTCGTCAATGATTTTCCCTGAACTCCCGGGCAACAATCTAGTGCATACACAGTGTGCAATCTAACAACCAAACAATATACTGTATCCCCTATCGTTTGGTGGTTATATAGTTAACTATATAAGGTAACCATATGGCCTGATCGTCCGGTAGTGCGTACACACTGCACAATCTGCGGCAAATCGTTAACGAGATTGACAGATCTTCCTGCATGTACAAAAGATCTGAAGATGCGACAAACAACGCCTTGGGAGCTCGCATAGGCCCTGATTCAGAGCCGCTCGCTCTGAATCAGGGCAGCCGCTTTTTTTTTAAAAAAACAGCCTCCTGGCCGCTCGCTAAGCTTTTGCGAGCGGCCAGGTGATGGTCGCGACCATCAGGCTTGTGGTAGGGTCTCGTTCCCGCAAGCCCCAGTGAGCTTCCTGTTAGGGTTAGGCACCAGGAGGGAAGGTTAGGGTTAGACACTTACCGGAGGGTTAAACACTTACTCAGATGGTTAGGGTTAGGCACTTACCCCGACTGTTAGGCACCAGGAGTGTAGGTTAGGGTTAGGCACTAGAAGGGGCGGTTAAGGTCAGGCACCAAGGGGAGGGTTAGGGTGATGATTAGACCTTTAGTGAGTCGACCTTCAGACCCTGTCGACCTATTGCCTGTCTAACTTCCATTGTCTACCCAAACATTGTCTATCCTTGATATATTGGTCTTTTAGGCACTGGACAGTGGTGAAAAAATGAATAAAACATTATAGCTATTCTCTTACACACCAAACCAAGATAGAAGTGGATGCATTTCAGCTGCTATGACGTGAGCTGCAGCTATAAAGTAGTATTCTTTCCTGAACTGGCATTAATTATCCTGGTTCTTCAATCAAGGGATTTGTGTCATTTAATACATATGAAACTGAGAAACCTGCTGCAAGAGGATTAAGGAGTGCTTACTAATGCTTTATGAACTACAGAGAAACGCATACCTTTATTCCACTGCACTGGTTATAAATCCCACCTGCTATTTGAAATAAAGTATACCGAAATGGATTCAACAAAAAAATCTATTTATTAAGAAAAAAATTTTTTCATAATGTATTAATAATAAATATTGTGATGAATATGGAGACCACCAGCAATCACCACGTGTGAGAGAACATTTGTCACAGGCAATTACTAAATGCAACAGGAAAGAGAAATTATCTCACATACAGTAGATAACTGTAGGGGATACATTTACTAAATTGAGATTTTTTAGAAGTGGAGATGTTGCCCATAGCAACCAATCAGTTTCTAGCTAATTTCTTCTAGAAGGTGCTAGTTAAATGTTAAGTAGAATCTGATTGGTTGCTATGAGCAACATCTCCACTTTAGTAAATTTACCCCTAGGTGTGTTGCTAACCCTTGTACTAGCCAGTGAGCAAAACATTTTATTAGACCAGATTTGGACATCAGTTCCATGAATTAAATAAAAAAAGTCAATGTTACTTTAAAAGTTTAAAAAATATTTTTAAATGTTAATGTATTTTTTTGAAATGCCTTTTTCCCCAGACTAAAGCATTTTTTAATTAGGATCTGCCATAAGTATACAATTTCTAACACAATACTTAAGTAGAATTAACCAGTGGTATTATCTAGGTATTTAAAGGTCCCCATAGCAAATGTATGTAAGGACCCCTATATAACACACAATGGTGAAAAATGTATGTAACACTGATAACTTTGACAAGGAAGATGGGGCCCCCCTTAGTTCTGGGCCCCATAGCAGCTGCACCCCTTGCACCTTTGATAGTTAAGCCTATGAAATTAACCATACCAGTTGCTAAAATTTTCATATACTGGGTGATGGGTACAGGCCGAGTCGCTGGTGAAAGTAACTATTTTATGGGGTATATTTACTAAAGCTTCTAAAAATAGAAAGTGGTTGTGTTGCCCATAGTAACCAATTAGATTCTTACTATCATCTATTGCATCCTAGAAAATAGATACAATCTGATTGGTTGCTATGGGCAACTAAGCTTTAGTATATCTACCCCTAGGAGTCTTTGCTTGTTGATAGTGTTAGTGTTCCTTTAATATGTTTAAATATGATATTCGAGATCCGAGTACAGGTCATACTTGCCTACCTTTGAAAAATCATTTCAGGCAGATTGTGAAGGCAAAACCTATGGGCACGCATTAAAATGGACGTGTACTGCTACATCTGAGAGGTGTGACATAAAATTGACTTACATCCACATGTAAATGAGCCCCAAAGCAGTTCGTAAGATCTACTTGTTGATGAAATCACACTGATAAATTTTCAGAAAATGCACGTAGCCATAGGGATCATTGTGCCTTATATCCAATACAGGGAAATTATACTAATAATCTTAATTAAATGTATATATCTCTGTTTTTTTTGTTTTTGTTTTTTAAATATATATATAACAGCTTCATAATATGGGTAAGGTGCAATCAGGGAGATTGCTATACTCTTCAGGGAGCCAGGGAGATTGCTACTATTTCAGGGAGTCTCACTGACAATCAGGGAGAGTTGGCAAGTATGGTACAGGTTACAGCTCAGTGTCAGGGGATATAAACTCTTTTCTTGTTCATGGAGAATATTTTCCATCCTACCGACACAGTGTCTCTGCTATGTGTTCCAGGAAATTCAAGACATTGAGCTGCCCAAGAATTTCCCCAAAATAGGGACAGGGAACAGCTTGGAGTGGGGAGCCCAGCACCAGGAAAACCAGAGGAACTTCAAATCACAGGAGAGAAAAATATCACAGACACTGCAAGCCAGATCATCACTCCTGCCACACTGAAGATACCACAGCAATAAAGCTATCTGTAATGCAGCACTATACAATAAATAGGTTACTAATATCCAATTCTGCTCTATGTTACTAAACTATCATTAGCTACATAAGGCAGCTGTTAAGAGAGGGAGGGCTTTATCCACTTACAGCTAAGGGGACTGTTTAGTAAAACATGTGATAATAGTAACAACAGAAGGCACATTGCTTGTAGAGATGTATTCCAATTTCAATCATATTTTATTTTACACAATATACCACTGTAGATATAGTATATTGGCAATCAATGACATTTTGGACTGTCACACTATAAATTGTAACAGTAAGGTAGAGAGTGACAGATAATATACTATACTGGCATCCGTGTATTATCTAATCCTGTATTTGCTGCCCCCTGCAGTATCAGTACCTTTAACAATGTGCCACTACCCAATGTGCCATAGTATGCACCTGCTATCAGATTTGCACATGCAGGAAGCCCAAAACATGTCAGGTTTGTCACCTTTCATTTTTGGGAGGTATGTTAAGTCCAAACAGAGCTTTCATAAAAAAAAAAATCTAGAAAGGTATGAAGTTACATTCACAAAGCATAATGTATGCAGATAATAAATGAGGCAGACCTCTCAACCCTCCTGGCCAATTAGGACAGAGCCCTAAAATCGGGACAGTTGGGAGGTTAGATTTGGGCACCTTACTATAAGAAGGGCATAGAACTAAAACAGTGGGAAACTTATAAAGGGAATAACGATTTTAGAAAAACTAGATTTAATTAAATTTAATTCATTGTCAACACAAAAGATTTCCCTGATAAGCTTGACATTCACAATCAGCATAAAAGTCTGTACAAGTATGGTACACATCATGTGATGTAATAAAGCTGGCCTTGTGAGGTCTGATAGAGGAGGTGGTCTGTGGGCTGCTCTTCACATCACAGCTCCATAAGTCAGTGCAAAGTGCCGGTTACATCATCAGCACCAGTCACTGGTGAGGTCACAGTTCCCTCCTTCCCCTCTAGTAAAGATTAAAAAATATGTAACAAAGAAAGAGTGGAAGTGATCTATCTCATGGGACAGAGGGCCTGATTCAGACTCGCGAGCGCTCGCAAGCGGGTCAATGTTGCCCAAGTGCGCATGCACACGACGGAGGTGGCTTCGTCGTGCACATGCGCGAGACCCGAATAACGACAGCCAAGCCATCGTTATGGGTTTCGCACCAAACGGGGCGTGCTGTCGATGGTGATTGACAGCACGCCCCCTTTGGTGGGCGTGGCTGCCCAGACGGAGGCGTTCCTATGGGAACGCCTACCGTCTGGGGCCGGCCCCACTGACATCACTAGTGATGTCAGTGGGAGTGCTTTTGGCTCTGTTAGAGCCAAAAGCACTCCAGGGCTTGCGGCAGCGAGACCCTACCGCAAGGGTCTCGTCGCAAGCCCGATGGTCGCAATGGTCTTGACCATCGCGACCATCATTTTGGCCGCTCGGCTCTGAATCAGGGCCAGAGTCTATTTACTAAGCCTTGGATAGAGATTAAAGTACCAACCTACCAGCTCTTGTCATTTTTCAAACACAGCCTGTGACATGGCAGTTAGGAGCGGCTTGGCTGGTAATAATGAGGGTTGAGGGCATAATGTGTTACTTAAGAGGAGAGGTATCAAGTCTTGAAGTGAGGTAAAGTGGGGAAGTTGCCGTGTGGGTCAAAGCCAGAAATTTAGTAAATGAATTGTAAATGTCGCAAACCATGTAAAGTGTATTGAAAATCGTTTTCCGGCTTTTTCAATGCAGTTACTATATTTTTGGCTTTCTAAATGTATTTAATATGGCTCTTCCCTCTTTCCATTTCATAGGCAGTGATAGATAAATGACAGTTAGGAGCTGTTTGCTTGGTACTTTGGAGTCTACTTACTAAGCCTTGAATGGAGATAAAGTCCCAACCAATCGGCTCCTAACATCCCACAGACAGTCTTCGAAAAATTGTAGTTAGGAGCTGGTTGGTTGGTACTTTATCTCAGTTCACTTTATCTCCATCCAAGGCTTAGTAAACCCCTAAATCTCTCTCCACTCTATCTCTCCCAAAGGCTTGATACATCGTCGCCTCAGTGAGAATGTGGGAGGGGGCACATAATACGTAATATAAGGATAGTGAGAAAGGGCATAATGAGGGTCATGGTGAGGGTTGGGTAACGTGTGACAAGGGTTCGTGATAATAGTACATTTAAAATATTAACGACAGGACACTTAAAACTGTTTTACCATCTTTTTTAAAGCTAGGAGAGTGTCCTGCCATTAATATCCCCTCCTGTGTCAATTAAAGATGAGTCACAAAAATAATTTGACTGTTCTTTATTTCTGAATTTGCAGAGCCCCAACTTATATGATGCAGTGGGGGGGCCAAATTAGGAAGGCTACTTCCTTGGTGATAATGCAACAGTGGGCAAACTTTTTAAAACTATAAGAAGGAGTGTAGTGATAACCGATCCATTAACCGTATTTAAAAGGTAGTGTACTTTCTCTCTATACTTTGCCATTGCGGATCACCTATTTTCCCAGTAAAGTTAATAGGGAGAAGGGTATACTGTATGGCTCTCAGTTATTACTTAAAGGGGCAAATTAGTTCACCTAGCCGTGGGCAGTGCTAAAAAACTGATAGATTATACTTCAAATACTTTTTGTCTGCTCTCGAGAGCAAACAAAAAACAAATGTAATCTCTGCACACTGCATTTTATTTTACCTACAGCACAAAATGCGATTTGCTGGCAGAGCAGATAAATCAGACAGTAATTATATCTTTCTAAGACACGTCTGGGTGATCACAAGCTGTAATTTTATATTACTGCAGCCCAATCTTTTAAATTAGAAGCAATGCTTAACCCCTGCAGTTATGGAGTCTAGATAAGCGTGTCTGTACCAGGCAGGAATAAGTCTGTCTCTTCTAGAAATGCAGAATATCTTCGTAAAGGCTTACTAAGGATTACTGTACCTCACCTGGAACACAGATGCAGTATTTACTAAATACCTCTGCAGTAGCTCTGTATAATTCCTTGTCTTTTCACAGATACGTTTAAGTCTCTTCTCTTTTTGGCAAAACTCACCTGCAGGTCTGGCATGATCTGTCTGAATGAACTCGCACCAGCATTGTCAGATCAGTAATTGGAATGTGCTCAGTAGCAGAATAACATTGGTTTCTCCATTCTTCATTTATTCCCTTTCTCTAATTTGTCTTCTCTTTCCTTCTTTTGCTCCCCTATTCCTTCTGTCCTCCAAAACATTTGGTTCTTTGGTGCTGAGATTTGAGCAGTGGGCATGAACATTGGTGAATGTTGCATGGCATAGCAGCCGGTTAACCCTTCCTGGTTCGTACCACTAATGACGAGAAAGCTGGCAATAATTTCTCTAATAATTTGCGGCAGTAACGTTTTTTTTTTGGGGGGGGGGGTTGCTGCAATAAAAAAACAATGGCGAAAACCCCATACTTATCACAGTGATGGAGCACTCGATAAAGACTAACAACCTGTGATTTTCTCAGTTTGATCTTCTAATACTGTATTCTTCAGGGTTAATTTCATCTATATAAAGAAAAACAATGCTCTATTTTTTCCTTGTGCAGATAGCACACAGCACACAGCTTATGATATGACTGAAGGGGCTGGAGTTAAGCTGCAGAAAGTTATTGATATGGTAGACAGTATGAGAGATGGTGTGAACTCAGTATGTCGTCATTGACAATGGGGATATTCAGAATGCCGGCAGTAATGATGTACACATGGTTAGAATGTTGACATAAATATCGACACCTGAAAAGACGACATGGACAGAGTATCGACGTATGAAATGTTGACATTGGGGTTAAAAAGTGTTGAAATGCTGACCATGACATTTCGTCAGTGTCTACATAATTAATGTTCACACAGTATACCGAAGCCTGAGAGATAGGTTGCAGCAAAGTTTATATATGGCTATTGGGATGTGATTTAAGGTTTGGCTTCTGTGATGGAGGAGGTTATGTGTTGCCTCGGGCCTCGGGGTTATGTTCACTGATGAGACAATATTAGTAAGAGATACAAATTTTATAAAACCTGCAGCTGAAGGAAGTGCCTTTCCTGTAAAAGTCCTATTTGTACATGAGTTTTGTCACCGTTTCGCGGTACATGGTGTCCCTTGTAAAATTCCGCTATATGGGGCCAACAAAAGTCTAGTTACGTCCCTGTTAGGATGCAGGAATACTAGCCTTGGGCACTATAGTCAGGCTTCAGGGGGAGTTAGAGTTAGGCAGTGGAGAGTGTGCAATGTCCCTCATTTCCCAATTATACAATATATCCAGATGTTCATCATACAGGACAGACTATTATATAGATATAATTTCACTAGATGAATGTCTCCGGCACTTCTGGTTCTCAGTGAGTAGAATCTCTATCTCTCCTATTAAGCTCTGCTGAAATGTAGTAGTTAATCCTAACCCCTAATAGCCATCTACTGAGATTCTTCACAAGCCCGTCCTCTGAGACACTTTCTAATAGTTCATGCCCGTCTATGGAGGAAACTATTGATTCGCTGGCAGATTTATAGCTGATGAGCAGCACATATAAAATGTGGTCTTTTCCATTGTAGCTGGGTATGATATAATGCAGGGCACAATTCTCTTCCTCCCACTGGCTGTATGTTTGGGAGATCGATATGTTGTGTCACTGAGTAAAGCTGAGAGAACTATTGAATGTGACTGTCCTTTTTTTCTTGCAAAAATGAAAAAGTGAAACAACCCTTCTGTGCCTCCAGTAATATGTAACCATGTGCGGGGCCGTAACTAGGGGTGTGCGACCTATGTTGTCGCACAGGGCGCAGCACCTTGGGGACTGCAATCAGCGCTGCCCCACAGCACCTGCATGTGGTTTGCCAGGTGCCTATAGCACCCTGCAGCCAGTAGCGCTGCTACATGATGTCATTGGTTTAGAGGGTCCTGTTATGGCGCTGACCATTTGATGCAGTATGGCCCACATAATAACAAAAATTATAAGGGCACGGTCATGCCCTTATATTAAGGCTGCATCGAATAAAGGAATTTTCCCATAGAGAATTCCTGAGAGGGGGGCATGGTGTTTAAGGGGCTACACTTATTGAATGTACTGAGCTGAAATTTGGCATGGATGGGTAGAACTGTCGCTCAGTTCTGCATGCCATTTCAGGGGGAAAAAAAAGAGTATTTGGGAACAATCTAAAGTTTAAACTGTCATTTTTTTCTTCCAGTTTCAGTTAGGACCACTTTCTACTTCAGGGTCCATAGGGGGTCCACAGGGTTGACCTTGGGGTATAGGTTGGGAACCAAATCCGGGCACCACACAGTTAAAGCTTTTAGCTCCCAGGATGCACTGGGTCCACTCTCCCTATAGCCCCACCCCCAAGCCGGGGGCACCTCAGTTTAAGTTGGGTCACCGTTAGCGCAGGGGGGGCTGATTAGCAGCCCCTAAGCTTCTTTTATTTTATGAGTTCTTAGGTTTTTATTTTACTTTTGGACTCTTCTAAGTGGCAGCGTCGAACTGTCCATAGGACGTCCAAGCCGCCGCTCCGTCACCCCGCCGGCGCTGAGACACCAGTACAGATCTGGGGATCTCAGCGGGACCCCAGAATCTTTACTAGCCGGACTCTGCGCTTGCGGTGATCCGCACATTTCCAAATGCAGTCCGATGCCTCTGGTCTCTGGGGACAGACCGGAGGTGCCGGCAGTGGAAGGCCCCCCATACCCCCCGTGTCCACTAGACCACCAGGGACTTAACGATCGGCGCTGGGAGCCGGCGTCCCGGGGGTTAATAGCCGGCCAGGGGAGGAAGCATTCCCTGTTGTAGCGGCTCTTCCCCTCATCTCAGCACGCCTTTCAGTGATGTAGTCTGGCGTAGCTGAGCTGCTTCCTCCGCAGGCCACGCTTCTTCTGAGGTCTCCAGGCGGACATTTTCTCTGTGGTGCAGCTGCAGAGATCTCCGGAGATGGCAGTTGGTCCAGTCCCCCTGCGTACCTCACCATTAGGTCAGTGTACACAGCGCTATGACCTTCCCAGACACTGAATCTGGGCAGTTGAATTTAGCAACATTGTGCAGTATATTATGTCATGTTCATGTGTGTGTGTGTGTGTAATATATATATATATATAATGTCTGCATTGTATGTGACTTATGCTAGTGCTAACTGTCTGCTTTATCTCTCACCTGTCAGTATATATCTATCCCTTTTCTTTACAATCTGCCCTAATACAGGTGTACCTGGGGTGGTTCTGAGACCTCACATATATATACTTGTCAATATTTGTAAGGTTTGTCACATACTGTTGCGTGCTGCATGTTGCCATATTTTAGGTGGAACTTTTTGTTGAATACGCTGATAATGGGTTCCTGCAGCTAATCTTAGAATCAGTCAGGACCGGTATGGCGCTGCTTAATATTTCCGCCAAGATGGTTAGTCAGATATGTCTGACCAGGAGATAGAGAGCGATACTGCACCCATTTTTTTGCTATCCTGCAAGCCATGGACTGCAGGTATTAGTGCGGAGGATTTGACTCAGATAGGGTTATGTATGCGGCGCCATCTGGTGCCGGGCCCCTTACATGACCTCCTTGGGCGGTTTGTTTCTCGGGTTCCTCTCCATTGCGGATGGCTGGGCGGGCCCCATTGCCGTAACTCACTTGGGGTTACTTCACCATACTGCCCTTTTCAAATCAGGGTATCTCGCAGTTTCTTGCACTTTACCCGTGTCACAGACTATCGCTCCCTGCCGGGGTTTTTCACAGTACATGAATTACCTCCGGTACCACAACGGTCTGTCTTTCCCCTTGCAGGGATTACCACAACAACCACCCTGGTGGATGTCGTTTTCTACTAAATACAAAATGGCGTGATAAACGCCCTGTGGTTGCTTCCCAGTTGGCTCTGCCATGAACTGGATGATGTATTGGGCTTTTTCCCTCTCACATGGTGGGAGCCCATTTTAAGTATTATTATTATCTCTGCTTTGGGGCTGGTAGCCAGGTCCATTCTGGTTATAGAGATTGTCGATGCTGCACCTGTATCATACATTCCCCATTTCTGTCCAGCGGGTGGATCTCATGGCGGGAGTCTGGCTGTCGCAAGATACGAGGAGTCACAAAGGCTTCCTGTTTCCCATTCCCTGAGGGTCATCACAAGTAATAGAAATCACCTCCTGGGGTGGATTTGTATGTTAATCGTCTGATTACAGGCATTAATGCACCTCCGATTCCGGCGGATTTTACGGATCCGTAGGTGGTAACTTTGCCTGAAATCAATATACTCGCTTTCAGGGGTTGTTGCGCGTCCTACCATGGCCATCGCATGGTTGGTTAATACTATTGCATACTGGGCTGATGCATTTGTAATGTTTTTCCCTCCAACACGTCTGGGGTTCAAATGTCTTTTGCCGCTCACATAAAATATGCAGTTGTCATATGTGGGAATACCTACATTGGATGCCAGTTTCCTAACCTCCTGGGTTTCGGCTGTGACTGCATCTGCCGCGATACACTATGGCTGCTCTCTGGGAAAGCAGAGGTGCAGACACCATCTATGGGGATTTGTTTGGTCCTGATCTTAACAAGATTGTTGCATCATTGGCAGTATCACTAATGGGAAGATACCATCTTTAGCTACTCCCACTACAATCGGACTAAATCTGTTAAGTCTTTTGGTCCTCAGGGTCAGCCTTAAGGCCTGTTTTTTTCTTAGGCTGTCGGCCTCCACGAGGGCCACCATATACAGTACACCTGGACTTCCAGACGACCCTGCTTCTAAGCCTGACGGGACAGGTCTACATCTGGGGGATTCCAGAGTGAGATACCGACTTTCTCAGTTCACCCAGTGCTGATGTCAAGTCACGACGGATGCTTGGGTAGGAGTTGTAATCTCTCACGGGTACGACCTCTCATTGCTCATGTGGCCTCCTCACAGGTGTTGTTACACGGGCCCTTCTTCAGACCCGATCAGGGCCTTACAAATCCAGAAAGCTATACAGTCTCAGCGAGGGACTGGTTGTTCTACTTTCTTTCTGGGGCAGTCCTCTGTCTCAAGTCCCTGAATCAGATTCTAAGGGTACCTGGACTCAGGAGGAGTCCACCATGCTCCATCATCCGATATTTGGAACCTGGGGACTTTATGGTATCTCAGAATATTCAGGACATGTACCTACAGGTACATATAGAGCCCTCTCATCAGCATGGGCTCAGATTTGCTGTGCCACAGCAACACTTGCAATTTTCGGGCTCTGCCTTTTGGGACTGTGCTCAGCCCCACCAGGGTTTATGGATTTTCTGACAGTTCACCTGTTCTGTGTATCCGACTGCTCCGGTATCGGGACTGTCTCCTGCTCTTAACAGGATCACTGAGGTACTTTACAGCCAGGTCAGGATAACCGTGGCATCTTCTCGGCACAGATGTTTAATCAACGGGGAAAAAGTCCTCCCTGCATCCCTCACAGGGTATTCTTCATCTGGGAGCCCTGCTGGATTCTTAGAATCTGAGAATTCTTCTGGCGTAAGACGAGATCTCCACTCTTCAACTAGGAGTGCGCGGATGTCTACGCAGTCAACACATGTCATTACACTCTGTGATGCGCGGTCAAAAATCCAGAGTGTCTACCTTGGGAAAGGTGGAATATGCTCGGTTCCATTCCAGGCCTTTCCATAATTGGCTCCTCCTCCAGATGGAACAAGTTTTTTCCATCGCGTCACTGTTCAATCGATGATGCTGTCTTCGGAGGCGAGTCGGTCTCTGTCCGGATGGCTATGGCCATCTCGTCCAGGGTATTCTTTGCTATGGACAGTGTCTGGTCCGCATTCGGACAGTTGGAAATCTGTCGATTCCGCCCTGCCAATTAACTTGTTGGCACTTTAGGCTGTCTTGGGCCTTCACTCTGGCCTAACACATATTTCAAGGTAAACCTGAAAAGGTTCAGTCCGACAGTGTCACAAAAGTGGCTTCCATCTAGGCAACACTGGTCGTTGGGTGGCAATGACAGGAATGTCACACATTCTGACATAGTCTGAGGGTCTCCTCCCGGCCATCTCTGCAGTGTTCGTTCCAGGAGCTCTCCATTTGGAAGCGGGCTTCCTCAGCCATCACGACGTGCATCCCGGGGACTAGTCTCTTCTCCAAGAGAGGTTTCAACTCCTGGTGAGCAGAGGGGGCCTCCCTGAGGTGATCCTCATGGTCTTCTAACTCTATCACACACTACCAGTGTTACAGTCCAGCACTAGGGGTACTGAAGCAACCTTCAGTGACTCTTTGTCAGTGAAGTGGTCCTTCCACTTTGTGTACCTGTGTCCTCCGGTCTCCCTTCTTCCTCGGGGTCTTCGGAAGTATTTACTCGAGACGGAGGGGCTTTCCTTCTGGTGGCTCCAGATTGTCCCAAACGTCACTGGTACTTGGATTTTCGGAGTCTCCCCATCGATGCTCCGTTCCTGCTGCTTCACTATCCGGACCTGTTGTCTCAGGGTCCTTGTTTTTCCCTGGACCTGGATCGTTTGTCTTTGACAGCGTCCCTACTGTGGTCCTAAGGCTTCCCTGGCTCTGTCATCATTGAAATGTTTAGAGCGCATAGGCCAGCTTTTGCTGGGATCTACCACAGACTGTGGCATACATAATTCTTATGGTATCGTACCTATCACTACGATCCTCCGGTGTTTAGGATTTCCAGAAGTTCTGGCATCCCTTCCAGCTGACTTGGGTCTCGCCTTCTGCCTGGCCTTTCTGAGAGTGTGGATCTCTGCACTGTCAGTGGGGTTCGGCTGTGGATTTGCTTCACTCTTTGGTATCCGATCCATCCTCCAGGGTGTTTTCTGGATTATGCCTCCCTTTGTCTCCCCTAGGGGCTCCTTGGGATTTGATAGTGGTTCTTCGTGCCCTCCGGGGACCTTCATTTGAACCACTAGCTTTGATTGCTATTACATGGTCTATAGCTTAGTCTTTCTCTCTTTTATGGTGTTTGCATCTGCCAGGAGAGTGTCTGAATTGGGAGCGTTCTCATGTGGCTCCCTCTTCTGATTAGTCCACCATGTCAAGGTTGTGAGTTGCACTCGCCCTGTGTCTTTTCCTAAAGTGGTTTTTAAGTTCCATATTATTCTGGAACTTATGGTACTGACATTTCAGTCACCAGTCCGCTCGGCTGGTGTGGCCTCATTGACTGTGGTCCGGCCTCTCCGGATTTATGTCATTCGTTCAAGTTCCTTCAGGAAATCAGACTCCTTATTTGTGGTCTTTGGATTTCACAGGAAAGGTTGGCCGGCCAATAGACTGACATTGGCTAGATGACTTCGTATGACTATCTCAGGGGCCTACACATAGGATAGGCCTTTCTGTTCCTGTTGATGCTTATTCTACTCGAAGTGTGGGTGGATCGTGGTGGCGCCTCGGCTGTTCTGCCTTGCAAGGTGGTCATGTGGTCTTCTGTCCACACCTTTTTAAGGTTCTATGCATTGGTTTCCTTTGCCTCTCAGGATGCTTCCTTTGGGCGACAAATTCTCCTCTCAGCACAGGAGCGTCCCCATCCTTATAAGGACTGCTTTGGGACATCCCCAAGGTCAACCCTGTGGACCCTGAAGTAGAAAACAAAGGTAAGTTCTTACCTGGCTTTATATGGACTGTGTTACTGGTCACTGGTTTCCCGTCTCCTTCTCTGTGAGTATGGTTATTGAGTGTTCCAGTCTTATCTCTCTTTCTTTCCTCCTCCGGCCTTTGGCTACTTACAAACTGAGGTGCCTCTGGCTTGTGGGTGGGGTTATAGGGAGAGTGGACCCAGTGCATCCTGAGAGCTAAAAGCTTTAACTGCATGGTGCCCGGATTTGGTTCCCAACCTATACCCCAAGATCAACCCTGTGGACCCTATAGACTTCGTAGAAACAGAGATAACAAAGGTAAGTTCTTACCATATCTCTTGTTTTTCTGCTTTAGTCTATGGTGGATTTTTGTGAAGGCAGATGATGAATGAGGACTTGGGGTTTGTTTTATTAGGTAGATCTTGTTCCAGTGTAGGTGCTTTTGGGGTTCAGGTAATTGAGATGGCAGGGCTGCCATCAGAAATTATGGGGCCCGGGACTGCCAAAATAGGCAGGGCCCCCCCGAGCCCCAGCCCCCAAACACCCCAGACACTTACCATAGTTTCCTGAGTCTTCTACTGTTCTGGCTGCTCCTCAGTCTGCATACATCGTGGCTTCTCCTTCTTTCATTCTTTCAGTGGCGCGGCATGACGTTATGTTGCCCTTGCTAACAAGGAAACTTTTTTGGTAGGGGCGGAACTGGGGGGCGGCTAGGTGTGAAGTGACCCAGGAGTGACTTCTGTTGTGCGGTAGCGGGGGTAGTAGTGGGTGTCACGCAGGTAGGAGTGGGTCCCCAACCGGGCCTGTCATTCACAAGATAATTGTGGTAGCGGGCTGCCGGTGGTACTAGGCACCAGCAGGCCCGAGTGTCCAGCCACGGCTTTGTTAGGACGTGGAGCTGGTAGGTGTCCCTGTGCTTGTATGATGGCAGCAGTGGGGGTATGAGCGGACAGGCCCCTAGAGTGTCCGGGCCCGTGACTCCAGTCAGGGCAGTCCCCCCCTGATGGCAACACTGTCTTTAACTATTGGCCCACAAATGACCCATTATAGAGATAGGGAGATTCAATTTGGTGCGCATGCTCAGTAGGTGGCCTCCTGCAGGGGGTGTACATTGGCTTCACTTGAGCGCACTAAGATGGCTGTTCTCTGTGGGTGTTAGCAGCGGCGGGACCAGGCGAAGGTAGCGGGCATTAGCAGTGGCGGGGACCCGACCACCCCCACCATCAGCGTGGCGGCGGGCATGGAGATGCGGCGGGTATGGCACGGGAGGCAGCAGCGGGACGAAGCTAATACCTTGCAGAGTTCGGCAGCGGGCAGTGACGCGGCTGGCTTCCCATTTCAAAATTGGCGTTGCAGCATTTTTGAAATTCAAGATGGGCGCAGCGAGCCAATCACGGCTTGCTGTGTCATCACCCCGCCCCTTTATGCTAAGCCAGCGCGTGGCAGCTGGTGTCAGTCCAACGGCGGAGGAGGAGGAATGAAGAGCTCCTGGAGATGGAAAACCCCGGGGAAGTCCTGGATGGGTAACGGCCATGTAAAAGAGCTTAAAGATCGGTGCCTTCTAGGTAAAGATGCAGTGGAAGTCCTAGGGGAGGCGGCAACCATGTAAAAGAGCTTAAAGGCTGTCGCCCCCCAGGTGAAGGCATAGCAAAATAAATTATTAAAACATTTGGTGAAATGTTTTTATTTTAATATTTCTTTTACAGGTATATTATAGGTACCAGCGGGCCCTTAATGCAATACTTGTTGGTACTTGTGGTTCTCCAAGTACCAGCATGCGGGGTAGGCTTGTAGTTAACCTGCAAAAGACAATATTTTAACTCTTTATTTGCACTACACAATTAACCCTGCACCCACCACCCAGGGGTGCTGGGGATAGCCCCAGGCTATCAGCCCAGACCGCCCTGGAGAGATGGACCCCTTTATTTGGGGGGTCCCCAGCTCCCCATAGATTCCTGGCCTGGGCTGACTAGCAGTCAGGATTAATGCTGAGCCCAGTGCTGGTTGTGCTAAGTACAGGGGACCCCTATATCTTTTGTCCCCTGTATTTTGACAACCAAGACTGGCTCAGAAAAGCCTGGTGCTGGTTGTGCTAAATACAGGGGACCCCTACATTGTTTGTCCCCTGTATTTTCACAACCAGGATCGGCAGTGAAAAGCCTGGGCCTGGTTGTGCTTTGGGGGGCACTTTACACAATCTTCCCGACACCCACCGGCCAGAGCTATCAGCCTAGACCTGGGGTGTCCTGGAGAAGGGGGCCACTTAATTTTTTTTTGGGTGGGGGCCTGGGCTGACTAGTGGTCAGGGGTAATAGTTTGGCAGTAGGACCTGGTGAAAGGGTTCCCCTGGCTGTGGCATTACTTCCCCGCTAGAAAGAGCTCAGTGCTGGTTATGGATAATACAGGAGACCCCTAATCTTTTTGTCCCCTGCATTTCCAAAACCAGGAGCGGCTTGGCTGAGCCCAGTGCTGGTTGTGCTAAATACAGGGGACACCTACGTATTTTGTCCCCTGTATTTTGACAACCAGGACTGGCTCGGAAAAGCCCAGTGCTGGTTGTGCTAAATACAGGGGACCCCCGTCAGTGAAAAGCCTGGGGTTGGTTATGCTTTGGGGGGGGGGAGGTCATGTCATTTTATTTTACACATATTCAATTTCTAACAGATGCATGGATGGAACTCACTGATATGTCCATGCATCTGTGTCTTATTGATTTTATTTTCTCAGATGCATGCCCAGCACAAGTGAGCCCGTCGCCTGCTGATGCCCCTGTGCACTGCCCCGCTGCTGCCACTGCCCTGCACACCTGCAGCCCGCCCCCACAGCCGTCTCTACCTCTCCAACCCCAAATCACCTCCTGTGTGCTGTCCCCTCATCCACCCGCTTGTTTACCATTTGGTTGCGCTTTTCCCCTGCAGGTGGCCGCCAATCCTGATGGTTAATAAATTATAAAAATGCAATGAAATTCCATAGACAAAGAACCTTACGGTTTCACATGTCCCACATGATCTGAAATTTCACAAAACCTACTGAATTTCTGCCACTGAAACTAAATAAAGCTGATGCCTTAATGGACGTGTTCCTTGCGCAATACAGATATGGTATGCCATCACACCCTGTGGTTAACTGCATTTGGCACTCTCACAAAGTGAGATTGCGGTCACTCACAAAATGATGGAGCTAATTCACAGAATTGTGTGCTCATTGAAATACACACATGCAGTCTATGCAACTGAGGTCTGAGCAGTTATGTGGCACTCACATCCCACTCAGTGCCCACAATCTTCCCATTCGGTCACCACAACAATCCCACTGGGTTCCAATACACTTCTCAATCCATACATCAATCTCATTCAGAATACACATTTAGCTCCCTAATTGCTAAAACTATCATACTCTGTCTATTCATGTACACTTTCTTCCCCTATACCCCTCCATGCTGCTCTAACTTCCCCAATCTGTTCTGCTGTATGGTCTCCCAACTGTGCTAGTCTGTGTTCCCTCATTCGCACCAATCTGTCTTTCCCCATCCGCGCTGCCCTGTATTAGAAATTCAGTAGGTTTTGTGACATTTCAGATCATGTCTAAGAAGCCTTAATGGGGCATGTGAAACCGTAAGGTTTTTTGTCTATGGAATATAGCTATATATGTAACTGTTTTTAGGACACCAGCTATGCCTAGCGCACATTTTGGCCCCTGCACTTTTGAGTCCTCAATGCACCTGGAGCCGGGCGGTAAAGTTCATAGGAAGGGTGATCTTTTCATGACTTCTCAACACATTGCCTCCTCCCTAATCAGTTACACTATTCAGTTATAGATCCCATCAGTGTCCATCATAGATTGACTCAGGAAACACCCAATTGACTCCCTATAGCAATTTAAACGCACACTCACAGGTAAAGGAGGTGGTGAGCTCATTGGCACATTTATTGGAATGCCTTGTAACCTACTGACCTGAAACCTGACAACTGGTGGTGTAGTTCCATCTGTAATATAGTGCAAGAAGTACAGTGTAATGTAACTGCAAGCTGATAATAAGAGAATGACAATAAGATGCAAAACACTTGAAGAATAATATTAAGTGAACAATAGTGTACAGTATTAATACTTGAAGAGACAAATTACATAGGGAATCATAAAAACTATGGGCCTGATTCATAGGCGGACACAGTTTAAATTCGGTCGCAACTGAGCGATGCCGAACTGCACGTGTGTTCCCTATTGTCTTGCGATTCTGGTTGCAGTGCGGCTTCAGAAACAGCCAGAGGGACTTCTGGGTGTTAAACCCATTAGTCCCTCTGTCCGGAGACATCGCAAAGGACAGCTTTTATCGGGAGAGCTGTCCTTTGCGATATTCTAGGTACATACCATGGTAATCAAGACAGGAGGGATGTACAGCATTGCTGATGCTTAGTACATACCACCCTATATATGGTTGCACTCCCCAAACATCAATTAGCACTACCATTTACAGTAAGCGGGGATGGTGGGTGTATTTCAGTTACAACCGAGTAATGGAAACAACTTAAGATACAGTGCAGATAGAAACTTACTTTTGATGATGACTAATAGAAGACTGTAAAGGCCTCAATACGTCTGATCTGTTCTGCCGATATTGGGGTTGGGGGATTGGGGATGTTCAACATCTTCAACATTCCCCGATCCAGACCCAAAAAATGGTCGGAATCAAGTTGGGGATTTTTAACATGTTGAATTTCCCTGATCCACAGACGGATCGCTGATCATCCAAGGAAACGTAGCTTTGGTGTATGGGGACCTTAAGGCAATATGAAGATGAGATAATAATATCTGAATGCAAAAAAGAGAACATTAAATGCAATTGAAAATAAATAACAAGTTAAAGACACTTTGAGGGTGATTTATTTAGCTATGTTCTGCCACTGGAGCCTCACCAGATGTGTAGCTGTGTGCACTCTCAGATTTTACAGTAAGCAACCTCACACCTCTATAGGACCTTGAGCTAAATCGAATCAGCCCCTTTAAGGGAAATAATGTAGGGGTCCTTTCAATACAGTGCTGTTAAGACACAAAGGGGAGAATTCAAATCTTGGTGGTGTCTGTAAAAAGTAATAACAAAAACGCCATGGGAACAAAGGGACACTACACTCTGCAACAACCAACAGCAGCCCAAAGCGGCACATCAGAAAATGAGCAATGTTGGACTAGACAATTCTCCGTGATGTGCTCAGCTGCACATAACGATAATTCAGGTCCCCCCAGTAGTGTTCAGCAGTATAGTGTGCTCAGATAAATAATAGAAAATGTACAGGAACCATGTCACACTAGTTCTATATTTACTTGTACATGGGTACCAGGATTAGGTTTTTGACTAGGTTTGAACTTCGTTGGGTTCATACACTGTCACACAATCGCTAAAAATGGGGACAATCTTAAATTACACAGGTTCCAGGGCTGGCTCCAGTGGAAATTGGCAGTCTGCCATAAACCTGTGAGAAAGCTACAAAAGTATCCTTTAACGTAAGTCTGAGCAAACTTGATGACTCATGCAAGTTTATATTAAATCCAGAGCTTCTGTGTTTGCGTGCATAGGCGTAACCAGAACTTTGTGGGCGACATAACAAGATCGTAAAAGGGCCCCCCAGAGTTAAAAACAAACACATTTGACCCCACACAAAGCCCATTCATGTTATGCCACACAGTACCCCTTATACACATTATACCACGCAGTAATGCCCTTTACAGATTGTGCCACATCCTAGTAGTGCCCCATACAACACATTATTCCCCACAATAGTAGTGCCCCTTACACATTATGCCCCCCCAGCAACTCACCTCTCCATGTCCCTCCAGCAGCTGCTCGCCTTTCCCTGTGTGCCATAAGCAGGCAGCAGGCGTGGATTTGGGGCAGACGTGGACAGACAGCGCCTATCCATTTTGAATCTGGTGCCGGTCACGAGCCAATTGGAGCTTACAGAACGGCAGCCAATCAGGAGCTCTGATTGCCTGTCTCTCTATGACTGACTGCAAGTGTGCCAGCTGTAATCAGCTGGCAGGCCAGCACCAAATCAACATTGCTGACACCCGGGACCCCCTCGATGGCCCTGACTGGACCAGCCCACCTTGTGTGCATGACTGGGTGGAGTGGTAGGCCAGAGTCAGCTCGGGCACCATAGCAGCTACACCCCTTATACCCATGGTAGTTGTGCCACTGTTTGCAAGCATGTTAGCAAAAAGTGGGGCCCTTTTCAGGATCAATGGAATGGGGTTATAGGCAAGGACAATGTAGATAAATAAAGGTTGCAGGTGTACTTCAGGGTCCAGTCTTAAACCCAAGCACTGCAGGGGGGATGTAGTTATATTGCCAGCAGACGGGCTGGCGACCCTCGATATACCAATGCTGGAATCTCGCCGCCTGGCAAAATGTCGATGCAGCAACCCCATTAGGGATCAGGATACCGCCGTCAGAATCCCGGCAGCCAGCATTGTGAACATAAGACGACTGAACAAGGTAAGTCTTAGCTACGGGGGGGGAGGGTTAGGTTAAGCCACCTCCGGGGTGTCTTTGGGTTAGGCATGCCCCAGGGAGGGTTAGAGTCAGGCTGTGGAAAGGGGGGGTTAGGCACCATCGGGGGGAGGTTAGGGTTAGGCACGCCCCCTGGGTTAGGTTTAGGGTGCAGGATGGGAGGTTAGGGTTTGGGGGGGTGAAAGGTTGGGATAGAATACTTACAGCTGCCATCGGGATTCTGACTGTTTGGGCTGCCACTGTTGGGATTTGAACCGGTGGCTACTGAGCCGCCGGTATTTCATACACATCCCCCGCCAGGTATCCCAGCTAGTATATATTAATTGGTCTGTTTGTCTGTCTGGTTATGCATTCGGACAACCTTGCATCGATTGGGATGAAACCAATGCGATATGGTCCAGTTGGATCCTGGCCAAGTTTTAGGGGGTTAGGGTCCCAGTCAGACCTCCTGTTGGTGTATGTTGGGCAGAACTTTGACCCGGGAAACCTGTTCTGGGCCTTCCATTGGATGGATTTGACTGAAAACTTCGCAGAGAGGTGGCAATTGGTCTAGGACACCTGGCAATTGGTCTGGGATGCCAAACTTAATGATTAGGTCTCGGTCAAACCTCCCGTTGGTGTACGCTGGGCAGTACTTTGACCTGGGGAGCCTGTTCTGGATCTTCCACTGGATGGATTTGGATGAAAACTTCACAAGGGGTGGCAATTGGTCTGGGATGCCTAACTTAATAACTGGAAGATTTAAACCCGGGCAATGCCAGGTACTTCAGCTAGTTTAAAATAATTTAAATAATAAACAAATATACATTTTGATATGGAAAGAATTGCATCTAAAATGCAGAAAATGGAGAACTGTACTGTGAAGTCAGGGCTGCCATCAGAAATTGTGGAGCCCAAGACTGACAAAATATACCACCACCGCCGCCCCTACCTAATCCCTACAAGACCCGATCTCCTATTTCTGTCTGTGATCTGCTAAAAAAAATGTATTACTTACCTTCTTTGGCTGGTCTTTCTGTCCTCTCTGCTGCAATCTTTGCTCACACCATCTTCATCACCTTCAGCAGCAGAAGAGGAGGAGAAAGGTAAGGAGTAAAGTAGGCAGAAGTGGAAGAAGAAAGGGGGAGGTGGGAGAAGGTGCAGGACAAAAATAACTGTGGTTTGTGAAGGACACAGGGAGGGTGACTGTGGGTAAAGATAGAAGTGGGTGGGGATATATTATAGGAAGGGTAATGGAAGACACATCCAAAAGAAGAAAAGGAAAGGCCAGACACACTGGGTCCTGGACATGGAGACAAACACGCTGGAGCCTGGGGGGTCATGGATACATATGTATTGGGGTCTGGAGGGGACATGGAGCCACACACAGGGATATGGGGGGCAGGCCCGGTGACAGGGGGCGGGCCCCAAGGGTCAGGCGGGCCCTGAGGATTCAGGGACAGAAAAAAATGGGTCTACAACACCTACTTTTTAAACGGCTGTGCTGCTGTAGACAGGAATCATACAGCGGCAGCAGTCCAGCAGTAGCTTCTCCCACCGTCACCCTTCCTTCCTTCCCCCTAGTGAAAACACCGGCCACACTGTCACGCGGAGTCCGGTGTATGTTTCTCCTCCTGGAGCTGCATCCCCATCTGCACCCAGCTCCAGAAAGCGGCAACGACAGCAACCCGTTCAAATTCTCACCCCTCATGCTTCCTATTCGTCTCCCATCGGCTTGTTGTCCAACTCCCCATCACTAACCCCCTTGCAGCTCCTCCGAACCCCCCCCCTCTCGCAGCACCCCCAACCCCACCCCACTTGCGACCCCCCAGACCTCCACCTTCGCAGCACCCCGACCCCCCCAATCGAGGTACCTCTGCCCCCACTACTTGCAGCACCCCTGAACCCCCGTCCCCCCACCACACACACACACAGCAAGAAGGAACGGCGGCACTCAGCGTCTTCAGAAATACTTATATTTATTCTGATGCCGCCATTCTTTCTTGCTGTGTATGTATGTATGTGAATATATATATATATATGTGTGTATATATATATATGTGTATGTGTGCTTATCAGAGCTGGCCCTAGCTAATTTGGTGCCCTAGGCAAAGTTTTGGCTGGTGCCCCCTAGCAGACATCAAGCCTCCCACCGCCCCCCCCCCCCCCCCGCAGTAATGATTAAAACCCTCGCAGCCGGGGGGAGAGGGCGGTGATGCGATTCGCGCTGAATTGCGTCATCGTGGCCCCCGCCCCCTGCTTCACATTTAAAATGTGTGATGTCTCTATTTGTTTAATGCCACAGTACATACACATGCTCCATAATACACATGCCGTGACACAGTACATACATATGTATCTTTAACTGAGAACAGGGACATTCTTGGTGCTGGAGAAGCCTCTGAGAATGGGGACCAGATCAGTCCAACAGGACCAGGAAAAGTCATATCTGCAGAACCTCATGGCTCATTGTCCTGCAGCTGGCACTAAAGGCTCTGCACCTACCATACAGCACACACAGTGCACATTATTATTACAGCACATGACAGAGAGCCCTCCTCTGCACCCTGGCATAGGACTACAGTAATGTCAGCCATATAAGTACAACAAATTGGGAATTCAGGCTGCTTTTGGAACATTGTGCATGTGTAGGTGAGTGTCTCTTTCTTGCAGCATTCTCTTATCTCCCCCCTGCTCATATATGAAGCTGTCACTGTCAACAAGATCTGACAGTTCTGCTACAGTACATTTAACCCCCTCTGCACTGCCTTAGAGTGCAGTTCTATTAACCCATATTGAACTGTGTGGTCTTTCCAGACCGACACACATACACAGCCTCCTATTCTTATACAGGACAATATAAGTTGTTGCTGGTACCTGTATAAGTTGTTGCTGGTTGCAACAGCAGGCACAATGACTGAAATGCATGCCCATTTCCCCAGGTAGTGAGGGGGTAAATAGGGGCGCTGCATCACAAAAGCAGAAGTAGCAGCATTCCTCTTCATAGAAGGTTTCCCCAGCCGTACTGCACTCCACTCACTGTTTAGCCGGGAAGCTGTAGCCAGACACTGCTGGTGCTGGGGGGCCCTCGAGGGGGTTGCTGAAGAACAATGCACTTCCTTTTAAGTTGCATGTATCCTGAAGAGTACAGAGAGGAAGAATTACCCTCAACACCCCCCTCCACTGGCCCGATCAGAGAGCTGAGCTCTTATCAATCTCGGCAGCAGCCAGCAGAGCGTGGAATGCCCCCAGAAATTCCAGATGCCCTAGGCATTTGCTTAGAATACCTATGCCTAGGGCCGGCTCTGGTGCTTATATATATATATATATTTAAAGAAGGTGCGTGAGTACGGCACCAAAAGTTGTTTATAGTGGAGTGTGTTTACGTGTATAACTTAATAATCAATAAAATATGCCAACAAATCCCAATATTTGTGGGCATCAGCTCTAAGTAAAAAAAAATACTGGTAAAAGTATTAGAAGAAATATAGAAAATGGGTTGACTGTAGAGCGACTACTTTGCTAAAGTGCACTAGTGATATAAGTATAACACAGGTCAATACTATTGTCCAATATTCTAACCCATGATAAAATCCCCTTGATGCATACTTGCCTACTTTTGAAAAAGCATTTCAGGGAGATTGTGAAAGCAGCACCTATGAGCGTGGCGGTAAAGTGGACGTGTACAGCTACATCTGAGGGGCGTGTCATAAAATTGATTTACATCCACATGTAAATGAGCCCCAAAGCAGTTAGTAAGATCTACTTGTTGATGAAAATACACTGATACTTTTCAGAAAAGACATGTAACCATACAGATCATTGTGCCTTATACACAATGCAGGGACATGATACTAATGATCCCATTTGCATGTATATATCTCTGTTTTTTCTTTTATATAACAGTGTCATAATTGGGGTAAGGTGAAATGATGGAGATTGGTAGACTCTTCAGGGAGACAGGGAGATTGCTGCTATTTCAGGGAGTCTCCCTGACAATGAGGGAGAGTTGGCAAGTATGCCTTGATGAAGTCCCAGGATGAAAATATCAAATTCTATCTACTCCACTCAGATAAGCTGCTATTTATTTATTTATTTATTAAGAAAGGAATGCTTCCCCTTTTTTAAATTGCATGAAATAGTGACAGCTGCGGATACTTTCTGTGATTTTATCCTTCTGTTTTAATCCTTTGATAAAGGGTTATATTTTAGCATTGCAATTATATATTTTATCTCTATTTTATTGTTTATCCCCCCTTTTTTTCTGTGTCTCTAAATAAATTGTTTATTATTTACATATATATATATATATATATATATATATATATATATATATATACAGTGTGCACCTGCACTTTATTTCTTTGAATTTTACCATGGGTTCGCATATTGGACAATAGTATTGACCAATATACGAACCCTATTGACAATAGTATTGACCTGTGTTACACTTATATCACCAGTGCACTTTAGCAAAGTAGTCGCTCTACAGTCAACCCATTTTCCATTTTCTACACATATATATATATATATATCATACAAACTCGGCATTCACATGCTTTTCAAACTGCAACTCCTTTGCATACAGGGAATGTTGGTTCCAAAATATTGCAATAATTTGTTAAGCTGACCACCACTTCACGGTCATTGCCATCTGGCCAGTCCCTACACTGATTCTCAGATAAATGATGGTGTGGTCACATACCAAGGGTACCCCAGATGGTTGAGTGCCGTGGATTAAGCCTGTCGTGTTATATATATATATATTTTATTTTTTTAATTCATTTTTTTTACACTAACCTATACATGAGCTAGATAGAGAGGATACAGGCCCTCATTCAGAGTCGGTCGTAAGTGGCCGCTCGGTCGTACGACCGCAAAACTGAAAAAGGATGCAATAGCACGGCTGGTCGGTCGCAACCAAAGTGACGCCCATACGTGAACAATGCACCCCCTCTAGCTAGCGAGTGATAGCAGCTAGCGATCGAGTCAATCGTTGTCAGTCGCTGTATGTTAATTTTCTTCTGATGGTTGCGGCCGCTTGTGTTGTGTGCAAATTACAACAAAAATTAACAAAAAAACGCAGAGAATAAGCCATCCCCATGAAATGTATTTATTCTTATTATTCTCTAATGCAAACGCAACTGAATAAATTACAAGCCAATTAGCAGTGTTATTAGCAACAACAAATGATTATTAGCTGCTTGCATTGTGTGGCACAAAATAGAAACATCAAACATAACATCAGTCACATTTGATATTATCGATTGTACTCTGGTGCTTGAGAGAGCACATACCCAACCTCAAGCTGTACGATCAGCCAGGCCTCTAACCTGCTCGCAGAGTGACGTTTTACTACTTCCGGCCTTCTATGTCGGTTGTAGCAGGACCGTCAGGTGTCAATATCCTAACCCTGTCAGGATGCCGGAGTCGGGATTCTGACCACCGGGATCTCAATGAAGGGGGGGGGTTGGGGGACCCAGAGATATCAGTGTACCGGGCCCAAAGGTTTCTGTTGCTGGCCCTGATGGGGGGACATGGATACCTGGATAAGTATATTGGGGACTGGAGGGGACATGAAGACATATACACTGAGGCCTGGGGGGGGCATGGTGACACATACTGTGGGAATGACAAGGTGACACACATTGGGGCCAGGGGGGGTGACATTCATTCTGGGGCCTGGGGGGACATGGTTATGCATGCATTGGGGCCTGGGGGGTCATGGAGACATGCACAATATACCTGGGGAATCAGGGTGACACACACAGCCTGGGGGGACTACATGGTGATACACATTGGAACCTGAGGAGTACGTAGTGACTCACACACTGGTGACATGTAGACATACACACTGTCATAAGCAGGGCAGAGCAGATGGTAAAGGAGGCGCTCAGCACAGGGGCGCAGCATTTGAACAGGAAGAGCTTCGTCCCTATATAGGGTCTGTTCCAGGAACAAATTGTTAAAACCTGGACATTTGGTAACTATAGTGAACCTTTGTTTCCATTCTGAAGTCCCATCTATTTGATTGCTCTTCTCTGCAAATATTATTCGTCATGAAACTGTCCAGGACAGGGTGTCATGACCTCTAAACTTCCCCATAAGTATGTAAACAAATTCAGGTGCCCAGTCGCATGCACACCATCACAAAGAGGTTGACAAAGGTTAATCTAAGCCTCTTCGTGTTGCTTTCATAAACACCAGTTAACACTGCGCACAAAATACTTAAATGCAGAACCATAATTCTTCTTTAAAGTCACCACAGTGGTTCTGTGGATCATGGGTACCATTTCAAGCAGGGTGCTGTCTGCATGGAGGTCATAAATTCTCCACATGTCCATGTGAGTTTCCACACAGATTCCAACATATACTGGTAGGTAATTACCACTCCCTTATAATTGTCTTGCAGTTAGCGCTAATAGCAATCCCGCATGGCGGAGATTTATCAATATGCAATATTAAAAAATTGCAGGTTTTCAGCACTTTTGTGGGTGGTTTTCAAACTGTTAAGATTTATTAAAAACAACACCACTGGAAAATCACAGCAAACCGGCTATTTTCAGTCCTAACACACTACAACGTGACATCCTGATTTTTTAAGACGGTAAAAATATAAATTGTTGGATATATTAAACCTGCAGACAGTTAGAGCTATCATGATCTTCACAAGTACTTAGCACTCATCTTTGGTCCTAATATTGATTGAAGTGTGTGAGTGTGTGTATGTGTACTGGTGGCAGGAGGTTATATAAAATGAACAATCTATTTATTCATAAAAATAATCAGGACCGGATTAACAATGGGGCAGATGGAGCTACTGCTCCAGGCCCTCCCATCAAAATAGGCCCACTGGATCCGCTGTGATGCCGTAGACAGGACATTTTTTATTTCCTGTTACAGTGGCACAGCCTGCCAGCGCTACACAAGGCCCCGACAACTCAAACCCCACCCAACCTCCACCTTTCTGCATTTCCTACCGACCCATGATTCAACTACATGGCGGGTTACTAGCTCTCTCTGTATACTGTGCCACAGTACACATTTGATTCTTAAAGTCCCAGAGAATTGTACTGATTGCTGGGCATTAGTTTATGTACAGTATGTAATGTATATTGTAAAATTTAAAAAAATGGAGCTTTATGCTCGGCACTCAGCAGCTTAATTTACATCACCATTACTGGGGGGATTGAGGTATTTAAGGGTAGTCACATCCCACAGCACACGCCATACCCCCACGACTCTGGTCACCCCACCCCCTCCCATGCTGGTCATACCCCTGCGATGATACACAATAGGCTTTCCTAAATTTCAGCTCCAAGCCCATGTGCAGGGGCGCCGAGAGGGGGAGGATGGGTACTAATTACCTGTGCCCGGGCTTGCTGGAGGGGCCTGGGTCCGGCACCGCTCGCCACCTCTTACATCACAGCAGGCAAGCACACGCGGCGCTGCAAAACTTTATTTTTTTTTACCTAATGGGGCGTGACCATGCCTCCCATGATTAGGCCACACCACCTTTTTATTGGGTCCGGTCCGTATGCATCGCAGTGCGCAAACCTTAGCAAAAGTTTGCAATGCATTCTCTCACTGCGCATAGACAGCCCAGCAGAGTGAGTGACGGGGAAGCCGTTTGTAGGTGGTAACGGGCTGGCCATTAAAAACGGGGGAGTGGAGGTGCAAATACAGGCGCGCCTGAGCATCTCAACGGTGTTTTAGAGGTGTGCATAATTATAAAACAGCATCATAGTACATGTCACCTGGCTTGTTTTTATACTGAAGTGCTCGCAGTGCTTGCGGCAGGGTATGGTCAACCTCAAGCGCTGCGATAGCATCCGATGTTACCCGATGGTTGCATACACTTCCTGGACATGACGAGCACAAGTGGGCGTCTTAAGACAGGCTGGTGGGTGTCTGCATACACTATGTGATCGCTCTCTAAGAAATACTGGGTGTGCTAATGCATTGCTGTGCGGTAGCACTACCTACGCAATTTGCATACACATTGTGCGAGCGATCACATCTAGCGATCGGCTATGAATCAGGCCCTTCACTTCCTTAACCTCTCACTAACTATGATGTAATGCCCTGGGCCAAAATGTATTTTCCATAAGATAAGTTTTATTTTAAAGGCCCTTTTGAGTGGCTTCTTTTCTAAGTACTATATATATATATATATATATATACACAAGTATATATAATATACTGTATATAATTGTTTTTCTATAGCTCCACCCCCAGTAGCTCCACCCACAGTTCCTGAACATATTTTTCCAGCAAAATAGCCCTGCGTACAAGTCCGATGGCGGTGGGACTCCACATGCGCATGACTTGTTCTGCAAGGGCCCCCTAAGTAGCAGTGCCCCTTAGCTGCAGCCTGATTGTCAGGCTGCGGCCGTTTAGGGCAAGGACCAGTGGCATTGGGCAGCATGTTATCCCCGTTTTCTGGGAGTGCCAAGTCCAGAGTCTGCGTTTTCCAAAGCAGAATTCCTGGCGTAGGCTTACTCAGATCGCCGATGGCTACCCAATGGTGATCTGATGCTGCGTCCTCGGATGCGGCAGCGGATCACAGAAGCTAGCAGTAGCCATCTATTTATACAAGACTCCTCCTGCTGCATTAGCATATGTTAGCATCACTAGTGCGTACAAACATGCAGCAACGATGCTAACAGTGTACTACTCTGAATCAGGCTCATCATTCACTATATGGTACTGCACTAATAGCCTGGAATGGAATGGGTATGAAGTCCCGGCAGCTGAATAGCTCATATCCCAACACCGGCAGCCCGAAGCGAGAATATCCTGACAGGGCAGGTAAGTACCCTATCCCTACCGCTCTCCCCCCCTTAGTGGTGCCTTACCCTAACCTCCCGCCTAGTGCCTAACCCTAACCAGGGATGCCTAACCGTAACTCCATCTTACCGCTCCCTAAACCTAAGCCTCCCGGGGGGGTTGCATTAACCTAACCTCCCCCCGGGGGTGCCTAACCCTAACCCTCCCCCCTAGGGGTACCTAACCCTAATCCCCCCCCCTCCCAAATCTAACCCTGCTAGACTTCCTAAACCTAAACCCTCCCCCACCTGCGGCTAACGCTATGGTCGCCCCGGACTTACCTCGTTCGGGCTGGCGTCCTCTGCGTTCCTGCGTCGGGATTAAGATAGGTGTCGGTATTTCATCAGACAGACTCTCATTGGCTGCTGCGCCCACTAACGGAGCCCGACTGGAGCTCGCTCATGAGCTCCCGCAGTAGGTGAAGGGAGGGATGTCATGACGTCTCTCCCATACAGAGCAGGAGGACAGAGGAGCGGACAGTGGCGGGCGCAGGGATTCAGGCAAGTATAATGTTTAATGTCTGTCTGTGTGCCTGTTTTATGTGTGTGGGGCACTGCATATGGGGGCCACTGTATAAGGGACTCTGCATAGGTGGGACCAACTACTGGGGGCACTGCATAGGGGCACCATAGGGGGGACCACTACTGGGAGCACTGTATAGGACCAATACTGAGGCACTCCATAGGGGTACTACTACTGGGGGCACTGCATAGGGGGGGCCACTACTGGGAACACTGTATAGGACCAATACTGGGGGCAGTGCATAGGAGGGACCACTACTGGGGGCACTATATAAGGAGCACTACTGAGGACACTGTATAAGGGGCACTGCATAGGGGGACCACTACTGGGGACGCTGTATAAGGGGCACTACTGAGGGCACTGTATAATGGGCACTGCATAGCGGGAACACTACTGGGGGTACTCCATAGGGGGGACCACTACTGGGGGCACTGCAGAGGGGGATCACTACTGGGGGCACTGTATGAGGGGCACGGCATAGGGGGACCACTACTGGGGGCACTGCATAGGGGGACCACTACTGGGGACATGCATAGGTGGGACCACTACTGGGGGCACTGCATAGAGGGGACCACTACTGGGGGCACTGTATAAGGGCTTGTGTAGCTAGGAAAGGGGGGGCGCTAGGCTGAAGCTATGCCTTTTTCTTGGTGTTTAGTGGTACTACTGGGAATTAATTTAAGTAATGCCCAGTCTGTGGGGTCAGGGATACCAATAAGCTTTGAGTGGCCAAAGACAGGCCTCTAAGGGGAGCATAGATGGTAAAGTGGTGTCCCTTCACATAAAGATGTCCAAAGAACCTTACAGGTTGAGAATGCCTAGGCCTCCTTCTTTTGATCCCAGCATCTTCTCTTGTCCCCTGAAGGCTTCACCTGGACAACAAATATTAATAACTCTCTTTTACAAAGAGAGTCTTGGCTTCAAAGCCTTCTCTATTTGACTTGACATTTTCTGATTTCTTCCGGCCAATGGCACCTTCTCTCTTGTTGTCTACATCAGAGCTTATTTTCTTGATGCAGTGCTTATTCTTATAGGTTGATCCCACCATATTATTCTTGCTTTCCAGCACCTTCTTTCCTGTGCCTCTTTGTCATGCAGTTTTCTTCTGTCTTTAGGAGCTCTTCTCCACTCCCTCTCAGCTGACGGATGAAAAAATTATTAATAATACATTATAGTTGGGAGCACAGGTTCGGAGAATCTTTTTCAGAGAGAAAACACTCACTAAGCAGGCATTGTGTGGTTCTCAGGAAGCTGCTTACATAATTCAATAAAAAAAAGAAGACAAACTAAAGACAAAACTAAATGATACTGTAAAAAAGGCAAAAGATAGAGTTGAAACATTACTCCACCAGTGCTCACATAACATTAATATCCCAAGTACAGATTACATTAATGCCTGAACTAAAGCCTTAAACTGCGTACACAATACATGATGTGTACCCAGCACGACACGGCCGGCAACAGGACCCTGCATGCGGCAAGTGCACACACACTTGCTGATGCCGGGTCCAACAGGGGGGAGCTACAAGTCTTGTTGCATTCTGCAGCATGGCATTGTTAGGAACATCCCCCTGCAGCAGGGCTGATGGGCGATATCGCTAGCGACCTGCGGGAGCGCGCATATCATGGGTGCACACTAGACGATGTACCTGATATGTCACTCTGATCCACGGGATTGGAAGACATATTGTCTAGTGTGTATCCAGCTTTAGAGAAATAACTGCCAGCAAACACAGGGAGCAGTCCCTCGGATACCTCGGTGCAAGCTTGATTGATCAATTTCTTTATTTGTTGAGTTATATCCCAAAAAGAATTGGGAAGATCTCAGTCATTCTCATAAGAGATTTGTTTTCTACTGCCTGCATAACATCTACAGATTGCTCAATGTGATGAGGGTGGTGTGACGGTGGTGGTGGGGGACGTGTTTCCATAACGGTGTCAGACGTCCCACTGGGACCAATTTTAAAAAGCATTTTCTGCCTGAGGAGCAGTTGCAGATACATAACTATCAAGTCAATAGATACAGAACTGATAATGATTCCTAACTGTAAAGCTAGCAGAGAGAAATAAGCGGTGTGTCGTGTGAGCAAGAGACATTACACACTTGGGGTCCTAGAGCCAGTCACTCCTTGTTCTGTGTGACTGACAAAGTAACCCGACGGGACACAGCCAAGCACAAATTGCAAAACTATAAATGAGGGAGATGCATTCAGCAGTATTAAAAGCGAAAAATAGATTAGCTAATATGTAACTTAAATGGGACAAAATAAGTGCACACCACACAATAAACAGCATTGTAAAGATGCACTTCTGAAGCACTAAAGCTGCTCCCAAACCCTTTTCCCTACCCCAAAAACACCCTTGAATTGCAGTGTGTGGCGAAAGCACCTGCGGCTAGTGCACACATCAACTGATCTCAGTGATGATTAACCTGCTCACCTTAGTGAGCGTGGATATACCTATTAAAGACGCGTGACTTTGGGCAAACATGACAACTTGCAGGACAGTGGGACAGTCCCCTCCAACTAGGACAGTCCTCCTGAAATTGGAACAGTTGGGATGTATGCTATGTACAGTTTGGTAGTATAAAAAGATGACATCTAATGTCATAGGGCAGGGTCTTCAACCTTTAAGACCAGTGTGGGCCACATTAAAAAATTCAACGAAGCCTGAAGGCCACTAAGCTATACTGCAGTATTTAGAATCTGTCCCCTACTCACACAATTATGCCTCATAACTGCCCCTCCTACAATTTTAATTAGGTCCCAGAACGGCACCCTTCCTCCCACAATTATAAATATGCCCATAACTGTCAATCCTACTCCATTAATTATGTCAGATAGTTGCGCCCATCGTCAAACAATTATGTCCCATAACTGCCTCCCTCTGCAGTGCCCCCAGTAGTGCCCCTTACACAGTGCTCCAGTTTTAGTCCCCCTTATGCAGAGGCCCCAGTAGTAGTCCCAATTTTGAAGTGCCCCCAGTAGTAGTCCCCCCTATGCAGTGCCCCCAGTAGTGCTCCTTATATAAAGCCCCCAGTATTAGTCCCCTCTATGCAGTACCCCTTATACAGTGCCCAAAGTAATGTTCGCCCCATGCAGTGCCCTCAGTAGTAGTCCCCCCTATGCAGTGACCCAGTAGTGGTTCCCCCTATGCAGTGCCCCCAGTAGTAGTCCCCCCTATGCAGTGCCCCAAGTAGCCCACCCTATTCAATGCCCCCAGTAGTAGACCCCCCATGCAGTGCCCCCAGTAGTAGCCCCCCCTATGCAGTTCCCCCAGTAGTAGCCCTTATATTGCGTCCACAGTAGTGGTCTCCCCTATGCAGTGCCCCCCCAGTAGTAGCCCCTTATATTGCGTCCACAGTAGTAGTCCCCCCTATGCAGTGCCCCTTACATATATTGGACAAAGACACAAAAAAACAACACTTACCTGAATCCCCGTGCCTGCCACTGTCCGCTCCTCCGTCAGCATCCTCCCGGCCCGCTATGCATTATGGGAGAGACGTCATGACATCTCTCCCATCAGCCACTGTGGGAGCCGGAAGGCGGAGCTCCTGCAGTGGAGCTGTCAGTCTGTCTGACTCTCATTAAATGCCAAAATAAACACACTGCTGATGGCTGTGGTGTGTTTGTTTCTGTGTAGTGCGGATCGCACTCACTGCAGTCAGCACTACACTACCCATCGGTGGGCCACTGGGAACGGCTCCAGGGAAGACCCATATTATAGGGTTCATTAAGATTACATACATCTATATTTCCACTTTTGTTTACCATTGACTTGTGTCTCATTATGCCTGGAGAGCAGGAACAGAAGAGGGAAAGTGTCTGGCAAGTGTAGGTCAAGTAGAGTAAAGGCCTGTTCACATCAATGTGACTCAAATAGACATGGACAGACCCATATGCAGATATGCCTATGAGAAGGGTACAGGGTGCCGGCGTCGCAATACTGACTAGTTTGCAATACCAACACCTGGAGGCAAGTTGTCTAGCCCTTCCCCTAACTCTCCCCCCCCGGGCAGCCTTATCCTAACCTCTGCCCCCCCAGTCTAACCCTAACCCTCCCCCTAGTGCCTATCCCTTATACCTCCGGGATGTGAGCGGTCGGTATGCCGGTACCGGGATTCTAACCAGTCGCGATTCTGGGGGTCATTCAGACCCGGTCGTTAGCGCCGATGCGCTCGGACCGGGTCGACGGCCCCCCACAGAGCATGCGCACGACAGCACCGGCACCGTCGTGCGCATGTGTGAGACCCGCTACGACCGACAGCGCCGGTCGTAGCGCGTCTCGATCGAAAGGGGGCAAGCTGTCGATGTTGATTGACAGCTCGCCCCGTTTGGAAGGCGGGCCGGGGGGGTGACAGCCCAAACGGAGACGTTTCCATGGGAACGCCTACCGTTTGGGTGCGGCCCCACTGACATCACTAGTGATGTCAGTGGAGAGCTTCCGGCTCAGACAGAGCCAGAAGCACTCCGGGGCTTACAACAAGGGAGACCCTATCCTAGGGTCTCGTCGTAAGCCCCGATGGTCGCGATGGTCTCTGACCATCGCGACCATCACCGGAGCGGTCGTTAGAGCTGTGGGTGTTAACCCACAGCCTAACGACCGCAACAGAGGCGGGCGGTCAGGATGCAAGCGGCCGCCCAGTTTCTGAGCGACCGCTTGCATCCTCCGACCGCCTCTGAATGAGGCCCTCTGACCCTTGGGGATGCCAACTACATTCCCTTCCAGGTGCCGGAGGGGTAGTGTAACGATACACAGTGATGACGATCAGCAACACTATCCGGCTGCTTCTGATTGGTCAATTGCATATGCAGTGTATGTGATCAGAGGCAGCACAGGAATGTCTGCAGCTGGGGTATAATTGCTGGGATTTTCACTAGTTTCTCTCACCTACTGTTAAGTATAACTTTACTTAATTTTCGAAAAGTGTCATTTGTTTCTACTGTTAAGTATAACTTTATTTAATATTAGAAAAGTGCCATTTGTTTGCAGTGACCATTATCAACATCAAGCTACCTGTTGTTACAGCTCCTGCTGTTATTGTCAAAAGACACCAGCTTATTATATCTTCTTCTGTTACAACACATTTATTATACAGTCTCATTATACTCACATTTTTATTCTACTAATCCAGCAATAACCCTGTGATCATCTGATAATTGTATAAACCTCTACGAAACTGAGTTTAAGATCTGGCGGCATCTCAGTACTGCTGAGAGCATCTCTCTCTATGGGATAAGGGCAGTTGATATAGGCAGAAGACCTCTGTAGTGTGGTTCTAGAGCAGTGGTCGCCAACCCATCGCTCGCGAGTGACCTGTGGCTCACATCCGCAATCTGGGAAGCTCTCTTTACGGCGACGGCGGTAGTAAGGTGGGGAAACTTGCCTTACGGCTCTAACCTCACGGCGTTCAAGCCGCGCTTGGGACATGCATGTCACGCGGCGGCTGTCACTGCATGACAGACACTACCAGCAGGCTCGCCGCTAACCACGTTAAGGGAAGCACTGACCAGGCACTGTTTGGTGGGAGTGTGGGATCAGGCCATCCACTGTACCACAAGCATAATACATCCAGCAGCACCCTGCCCCCCCTGACAGCTCTCAACAGGCATCAGAGGTACAGTTTGGGTACTTTGAAAAGGGGGTGTGAGACCATAAAGTAAATGGAGATAAAGTCCCAGCTAATCAGCTCCCAACTGCCATTTCAAAGGCTGCGTTTGAAAAATCGCAGTTAGGAGCTGGTTGGCTGGCACTTTATCTCCGTTCACTTTATCTCCATCCAAAGTTTAGTAGCTTTATCACTGTATTAATATATGCATTGTTGTTTTTCTATAACAAATTTGGTTATTAGCCAAATTTTAGCTTTCAAAAATAAAATGTGGCTTTTCAAGATGTATAATTTTTCTCAAGTAGCTACCACCCCAATTATGGCTGGAGACCAGAGGTTATGCAATTGTTCAGGTGTATTATAACAAAGATGTCATTCATCACTCACAACCTGCTACATTGAAGCTCTTATCTGCATTGAAGACTCATCTTTATGAGGTTTCAAGATGCCATCATATAGTGACCCTTGAATCTCAGGACCTTTCGGTATGAAGTTCTCCATGGGCTAATTTGATCATTTAACCACAGCTAAATATCTTACATTTATATCAATAAACCTGTGATTTTTACTTGGACTATTGGAGTATATATTGTATTATTAAAACACTAATAAATAAAACAATTTCCCTACATGTAACATATGGTGCAGCGGGGGAGGTTCCTGTGAAGTAATGTACAAGTGGGAGCTTGTTTTAATTATTCCTGTAGGCATTTTTTTTGCATTATTGTTGGTTTTGTTGTGGCACCAATATTCTCCATATTTACTAATTTAGAGACAAGATATTTAATTGGTTAAAGAAAACGTTGATAAATGGTTGAGTAATCACCTAAATGGGCTCAATCTGGTCACTGGGTTCCTTTAGCTCACAAGTTGTGCAAATATGACTATGGAACCTAAAGCTGGGTACACACTGACACTGGCCAATATATCGTGCCACTGTCGGCCAGTGTGTACAGACGATATGTCTGTGAACAACGTTGTTCACAGACATATCGCACTGGCTGTGCTGCACAGCCAATGAACAGATATGTCTGCAGACATATCTGTCCATCGGCAAGTGTGTACGGGCGATCAGCCAATCGTCCACGCCCCTGCACACTCCCCGGCACCCAATGCAGCACAGATGATGGTCGTTCAGTGTGTATGAACGACCATCATCTGCAGATATATCTGCGGAGCACTCGATCTGCAGATATATCTTTCAGGTGTGTACCCACCTTTAGGGAAAGGAGTTGTATGAATGGTTATGATACAGTTCCCTTGGCACTTGCAGATTACCATTCCATTGTGTTAAAAGTGAAGTAGTACAGGCCAGATTTAGCACCTTTCATTCATTTTATGAAAAAGTTAATTATTGCTAGTGGCTTGAAAAGGTTCTATGGGTCTGATTCAGAGATGGACGCTAATCGCAGTTGCAATTTCACATGGAACGCAGCTGCGGAAATATGCTAATAATACCAAAGCTTGCCCGAGCATAGGGATACCCACTGCTGCCTTCTCATCTGCATCCAATGTTATGTATCAGCATAAAAATGTGTAACATCGACCAGCCATGCCTTTGCAGAAGGTCTGACCCGTCTCAAATACGGCGGCTTCTGATACGCAGAGAGCTCTCATGCTGCGTAGATCGCAATAGATAATTTATGCATGTCCATTTAACGTCATTTAAACGGTAAGACACCTGCGTTTTTCTAACCACCCCCCGCATTCTCACCCCAAGCCATTCAGGCCAAGCCTGGGATCTCAGGGGAGGTGGGGACCCCCCAAAAAAGGGATCCCCCCTCTCCCGAAACCCCAGGCTTGGTCTGAAGCCCGGGGCTCTTCCCCGCATCCCTGGGCTGTGGGTACGGGGGTAATAAAGTGTAAAATCAAAGTAAACTATTGTATTTTACAGTGGAACTACAGGTGCCAGCATGCCTGCCCTTTGGCACTTGTGGAACTATAAGTGCCAGCAGGCGGCCGGCACCCGTACCTCCACTGTAAAATAAATAGTTAAATAAAGACAAAACACACACACCGTATACAGTATAGATTTATTACACACATACCTCAATCACACATACTTACCTGTACCAGCCGGTTTGTCCTCTTCTCCAATGTAGATATGGCTTTTGGGGGGGGGGGACCCTACGTCATTTTTTTAAAAATAAAAACCCTTTACATTAGGTATACAGACAGAAATATACACAAATCACACTGATCTGTGTATATTTCGGCCAAACTCGCAGCTCTATTTGAAACTTCAATTTATCAGCGAGTTCGCTACAATCTCACCCGAGATTGTAAACTCGAATCTTAGTAAATTCGAGAGTTGCATCTTTTTCATGGAAAGTACTTCCTAGTTTGGCCGATGGTGAGTTTTTTCGAGTTTGCTATCTCACACGAGTTTTAACAGTGAAAAGAGAAAACTCTCTTCCAAACTCACTCGAGTTTGTCTTTAGTAAATTTGCGAGTTGAAAAACATGCCTGAACTCACGTGAGATTGCAATCTCACCCAAACTCGATTCTTAGTAAATGTCCCTCCAGGACTTCTTGCAGCTACAAGGAGCTGACAACATAAGGTAATGGGGATACGAGACCTCTTAAGGCTACATGTAGGCAGATGAGGTTAGATTTACTGAACAGTAGATGTACTAAAGAAAATATAGGAAGAAATCCCAGAGCAGGGCACAATTGTCAGAAATTGGTAAAAAACGGAGCAAGGAAGTTTAGTACCTGTGATTGAAATAGGTGTCTGATGTGCAGAATGCAGCTCCTCCTATCTCTCCTCTGTATGATAGTACGAGATAAGATATAATGCATATGTAGATGTCAGATTAACAGGGGAAGGGATGGATCTTGTCACAGGGTTTGTGGCTGACAGACAGGTCTCCCATAGAACATCCACTTCCATTAGGGTTTGTAAAGCGCATGTACTACTTCCATATGTTTTAATGGCCATTTACTGAAAGAACCAAAAACAACCACAGAAAGTAAATTTCCTGCTAGACACAGGGGGCGGGATGTACTAAGCATCGCATCCGTGATGCTGTACATTTCGCCACTTATCTTATCGGGTACAGCGATATCGACAGAAAATTGCAAAGGACAGCTCTCCCGTTAAGAGTTGTACTTTGCTATAGAGGGACTTTAGGGTTTATGACCCAGAAGTCCCCCTGGCGTCCTTCTGTGCATGCGCAGAATGACGTGCGCACTGCCGGGCACACTTGGAGGGATCCGATTCAATCCCTCTCAGTGACAGATGCGGAAAGAAGTCCATAGGCTTCTATTGGGTAACGTCATCTAAAGATCATGTTACCCACCGGGCCGAAACTCCAGAATGCATCACATTCCGGAGCTTAGTATATATGAGAAATGCGTTCAAATCCCCGAAAACGTCATTTTCGGGGGTTTGACTGCATTTCTGCCGTTAGTACATCCCGCCCAGGGGCTGAAGTCTCTTTGCTTCAAAGGTCCTTATACACACATACAGCATCAACAGGTTTTGCAAGTTGTAGTGCTTGAAAGGTTATGAGGAAATTACACAAACACCTAGAAAGTGAGATACATGCAAATAAGATAGAGGGCCTGATTCAGCAAGGAACACAATTGCGTATACGCAAGCAATTGGTCGATTAATTCGCACTGCGCATGCATCGCAGTGCGAGAGCCAGACACTGCGGTCAGAACTGCATACGCAGAGGCTACGCAGACGAACGACAGTGTGATTGACAGGAAGTGCCATTTATAGGTGGTGACGGGGGGGGGGGGTCGGGCGAACGCAGGCGTGCCAGTGCATTTCAACGCCGTTGCATGGGCGTGCAAAAATTATCCACTGCGATACCAAACGCCTCCTGAGTACTCATAGCGTGCGCAGAAGATAGCAATTCCTGAGTGAGGTCTGGGCTTCCTTAACTGTGCGTCTGGGTTTGATGTTACTGATGGTTTCCCTATGTTGCCCTAGTATACGAATGTAAGGGGAAGTGGGCGTCCTTATGTCAGACTGCGTTCGCAATGCGAATGCAAACATTTAAATATCACCGCTGATATTAGCAACGCAGTTGCGTGTGTATAAGCAGAATAGCGATCCGTGCTGAATCAGGCCCACAGTCCCCTTTTCCATGCTGAGATATTACTGTCCAGTTTGCCAGATAACATTAATGGGATGGAGATATATACTGAGGAGGTGGGGGAAATTGTGGAGATAAAATGGAGAGTGGTAGTGCCAAGTGGACACCTATGTACTGTACATATAACTTAGTGCTACACCTGTGAATTTTAAACAATATTGTATACTTGAAGGACCTATAGAAAAACAGAAACTACAGTATACATTCTATATTATAGATGTATTTAAACGTCCAGTGAATCCATTCAATGATACAGTGTGGCCAGGGCCGGCGCAACCCACTCAGCAGTTTCTGCATGGCAGGGAGGCGCCAGGCCGGAGAAGCGCTCTCCCTGCAGCTGCTGCTGAGTCTACCGCTGTTACTGCTGCTGGCAGCCGCTACACCTGTCAAACTGCATGACAGGCAGCCTACTACAGAGAAGCGCAGCTGAACCTGTCCTGAACTGCTCTTCACACAGACTCCTCCCACCCCTTGCTGTACCCTCTCCTGGCCGTCCCCTTCCCTTCCTCCCCTCTCCCGAGTCCTCCCCGATGCACTGATCCTCCTTACATGTTGAATGCTGTTAAATGACAGACAGCCACCCACACCCCCGCCGCCTGCCCCTACCCTCCCGCCGGCGCCTTGTAATAACTTATTATTAGAGTGGGGGACTGCGGGGCACTGAGAAATGGGGGCTGCTGGGGACAGAATGGGGGCTGCTGGGCACTGAGAAGGGGGGGCTGCTGGAGACAGTGGGGGATGCTGAGGCTGGAGACACAGAAGAGGGGCTACTGGGGACACAGAAGACAGAGAAGGGGGCCTGGACGTGAAAGGGAGGCTGCTGGTGCTGGGGACACAGAAGGGAGGCTGCTGGTGCTGGGGACACAGAAGGAAGGCTGCTGGTGCTGGGGACACAGAAGGGAGGCTGCTGGTGCTGGAGACACAGAAGGGAGGCTGCTGGTGCTGGGGACACAGAAGGAAGGCTGCTGGTGCTGGGGACACAGAAGGAAGGCTGCTGGTGCTGGGGACAAAGAAGGGAGGCTGCTGGTGCTGGGGACACAGAAGGAAGGCTGCTGGTGCTGGGGACACAGAAGGAAGGCTGCTGGTGCTGGGGACACAGAAGGGAGGCTGCTGGTGCTGAGGACACAGAAGGGAGGCTGCTGGTGCTGGGGACACAGAAGGAAGGCTGCTGGTGCTGGGGACACAGAAGGGAGGCTGCTGGTGCTGGGGACAAAGAAGGGAGGCTGCTGGTGCTGGGGACACAGAAGGGAAACCAACTTCTGTTTCCTATCAGGTTGAGTGTTAGCAGCAATACAAATTAATTTGAACTAATATTATACATCTACAGTACTGTGTGCGCATCCTGAAGGTGCGTATCAACTTGTCGATATAAATGATCATGTAGTATGTAGGAAACGACCAGCGATGCGCGGTTTCCAACATCAATCATTGCCTGTACATGCCGGTCAATCTGCCCATAACGACAGATTTGGCATGTTCGGGGATGATATAGGGTGCCTGCACTGAACGACATATTATTCAGTGTAGGCACAGCATAGGATGAGGAACGACTGTACGATTACAATGTTGTAATCGTACTGTCGTTCCTCTATTGGCAAGTGGATACGCACCATTGGGCTTCTCCTTTAAGGATACTGGAAGCAAAATTTGGTTACAGGTTTACAGAGGAAAAAGTGACTCTTCTAGAACAGTGGTTCTCAAACTCGGTTCTCAGGACCCCACACAGTTCACATTTTCCAGGTCACCAGGCAGGTGCTCAGGTGTAGTCATTACTGGCTGACACATTTTAAAAGATCCACAAGTGGAACTAATTATTTCACTTGTGATTCTGTAAGGAGATCTAGAAAACATGCACTGTTTGGGGTCCTGATGACAGTTTGAGAACCTGTGTTCCAGGAAAATTGGGACATAAGGGACCATTACGGAGGTGGAGGGCGCAAATTTGTAGTTCGCAGGGGGGCGCCGAACATCCTAGCACCGGCCCTGAGTTTGGCTTGTCACTGTGAACAAACCAGATGGGCTATGGAGATTATAACTGATTATCGAAGCCTTTAACAAAATATCACATCCCCTGGCAGCTGTAACATACATGATAATCATGGAGGGCATGCTGTTTTGGGCTTAGCAAATGCCATTTTCTTCATTCCAATTGTATACATATATCAGGATCACAATTCTCTGCACCAGTATATCTGTAAATAGATATCTGAGTTGATGCTACCATTGACAACTAATTTTATACTACAAAACAAACGGGTTGTCTATACGAGGTGCACAGAAAAATACAATATTATTTAATAATAACTTTCATTGTATTATATGGGGCGGGGTGCAGCAAAATCAAAAATGCAGTCAATCCTCAGAAAAAGAAGTATTCAGATGTTTGTCCACATTTCCCATATGTACCTAGCGCCAGAAAGCGAAACTATCTAGCGCTTGGACCTTATAGGCAACACCATCTGTAGTGGATGTGGTCAATATCCCGACCGCGGGGCTTCCAGCGCCCAGAATGCCAGTGCCGGAATCCTGAAGCTTGTCAGAATCTCAGTGCCAGCATCCAAACCGCTGGAATCACGAAGGCAAGTAGCGGGGTTAGGGGGAGGGTTATCTTTAGGGGTAGGCACTAGAGGGTTAGGCACTAAGGTGGGAGGGTTAGCTTTAGGGTGTAGGGAGGGAGAGGTTAGGATTAGGCACTAGGGGGAGGTTAGGGTCAGGCACCGGTGAGGGAGGGTTAGGGTAGGGAGAGGGGGGGGTTAGAATACTGACTGACAAGTGTCGGTATTCTAACCCTGTCGGGATACCAGCGTCGGGATTCTGACAACCGGGTTCCCGACCACCGGCATCCCATCCCCATCTATAGATGGCATTGCCTAATAGAAGCCTATGGGCTTCTTTTTGGAGAATATAATCCCTCCCAGGGTCTCCTGCAGCTTGCTTATGTGCTGGCTGACGGTAATAAACCTGGAAGTCCCCACACCACAAAGGACAGCTCTTATTGGGAGAACTGTCCTTTGCTTAAATCTATGTAATTTATATGTTGTTATAAAGCATATAAATGGTTGACTGTGAAGTGGACAGGTAGATGTTATGTAGAGATGTCATACCAAGTTGGGTATGAGTTCCTGGTGGTCGGGATGCCGCTGGTCAGAATACCGACAGTAGCATCCTGACAGTGAAAATCCTGACAGCGGTAGGTAAGGATACTACCACTAAACCTAACCCTCCCTCTAGTGCCAAACCCTAAACCTAACCCCCGATACTTACCTTCGAGACGCCGGCAGTGGGGATACTGGAGCCGGGATCCCGACGCTGTCGGGATTCAGGCGCCGGTATTTAAACCATTGGTAACCTGCATGCCGGGATGCTGAGTACATCCCATCATACCACATGCCAGGATTGCAGACCATGCATGTGCAACATTGGAAAAGAGAATTAGACACCGGGTAGGATTTAAGTAGGATTAAGCAGTTTTCATAATTTTATTCACTCAACTTGGGGTTAAACAAGTTATAAATAGACAACTTGCTAAAATGAATGATAAATACTTGCATAAGGCAAATTAATAGGAGGAGCGCATCTGGTAAGATTAGTTTTACAAAGTAGAATATCCTAGTATATACTTGTGCTGTTATAGGAGAAGAGTTTCACATTTACAACTGATGCAGGTGATCTTATAGTAGGTGCTTTATCTGAGGAGTCACCCCCTCGCCCCCCCCCCTCCCATCGCACTCTGTCAGATGAAAGGTAAGTACTGTATAGTCAGCTGGTGTAGCCCGACCGGTGTGGGCCATACACACTGCACCCATTATATATATTCGGCCCTACAGGTGAAAGTATCTTGACAGAGGTGGAAAGGGGTTAGCTTGTTTCCTCAGATAAATAACTCTCCTGGGTTCCTTTGGTTACAACAGCTAGGCAAACAGGTTTGATATAGTTGCTACTGTGTTTAGCTTCATGCTTGCTTATTTATAAATGTATGTCTTCATATTCTGTTATGCAGTATACAATGGTGTACAACTATTGGTAATAATTTAAGATGGTTAGTGGATTCGCAAAAGCCAATGTGGATTTGTGCTGTCAGTAGTAGATGCGTGCAGCGTGTTGAGCCCCTGGTCTTCACCAGTGGTACATGCTGAAAGGCCGGCAGGTTGCGGTCTTCAGCTCTGTCCCCAGTTATGGCATGTCGAAGCCGGATGGTTGGCTGAGACCTAAATTGTAACAATAATATCTGCACGACATCCATTTTGCGTTGTCCGCACGACGCCATTTGCATTGTCTACATGACACCCCGTGTACAGCGCTATATTATGATTATTAGCGTTGTGCGTCTGCCACTGACCCAGGTTAAAAGTCCTCATTATACAAATACGTACATTTATTAATAAATATAATATGAACAACCCCACAAAGCACGTTTCATAATGTACTCCACAAACATGTAGACGCACAACGCATACTAGCGTCTTTTCTTAATATCCCCACACCGACACATTGCATACTTACACTATAAGGTTCCCTAGCATTAATGTTAATATTAGAGGTTTTACTTGTTATCAGTTATGTTGTGAAATACATGTATTTGATATCTAGGGTTTAGTGCATGATAAGCAGACCGTGTTTGGTGCCATTCTAAACCACTGTTTATTTGCAGATCTCCGGTTCCATTGGCAAGGAGACCGCAACATGCGTCTGCAAGTTATGAATTATAGAGAGTTAGGTATTGAAATGTACCCTGTAATGTAATGTTTATTAGCGGGTTAAGATACACAAAGAGCCGTTGGAGGGCTGAACTGTACAAACTGACCTATGAACTACATCGTAACAGAAGAACCAAATGGAAGAACCAATGGGATTATGACAACTCGTTTCTATTGTATTGCCTACTCTCTGTAAGGGTATATATTCAGACTCTCTATTTCCAGTAGTCAGTCATCATATTCTTTCTTTTGATGGAGGCTTCACCTGCGTATGTATAGACTGTACCTTGTGATTGTATAATCTCTTTGCGCTAATTGTATTTAGATCAAGGCATGTAACTAAATGCTTTTATGTGAATAATACCTTTTTGTGCTTTGGAACCACACTCAAAGTCTGGAAAGCAAATATTTCTTGTGCGACTTGCAACGCTACATAGCGACATTCAGGTACTTAGATCTTTAGGTATTCATAGGCATGTCTGTGTAAAGTACAAAGAGTACAACAAGCTGGGTCTGGCACAAGAGAGGACTGTGGACAAGCCAAAAGGAGAGTCAAAGACAAGCTGGGTCAGGAAACTGTATACAGAACATCATGAAACCAGAAATGCTGGCACACAGGTAGTAAGCCTAATACTCTTGCCATATACTATGTGCCAGAGTAAGCAGAATTCCATTGGCTAGCCAATTCCCATATGATTATGTGACTGTCCCTTTAAATTAGCTCTGAAACCATGCGTCCACCCCAATAAAGAACGGTGCAACGGAAGCGGTGGTGGGGCCACAATGATGCGATTCAGTGGGCGGCCGCGGTGAGCGCGCCCTGGGATATTGCCCACTTTTCCGGTTGTCCGGGAGTGCCATCTAAGATTCGGAGGTCTCCCAAATATTCCGGGAGAGTAGGTAAGAATGGGTATATGTGAATAACAGTTTACAGCAAAAAATATCTAATGTGTACAAGATTGGAGACCCAATACGTATGTGCATATGGCTGTAGGATGTTTTGTTCCTATTTAACAACATTCTAAAGTCAGCACATAATATTTCCTTAGGTTATCACTCATCACTTATGCCCTGCTATATTGGAACTCCTAATACTTGTATTATTTCTATAGATGAGCGGGTTCGGTTCTCAGAGAACCGAACCCACCCGAATTTTGCAGATCGCAGTCGGATCCAAGACCGGCTCGGTTTTTCGCGCCAGACTCAGATCTCAAAGCGAGGCAAAACGTCATCATCCCGCTGTTAGATTCTCGCAGGTTTTGGATTGTATAAAAGGTTCCCCGCGCTCGCCGCCATTTTCATTCCGGCTGTGGAGAGTGAAGAGGAAGCAATGGAGGGGCTGTGCTCTTGTTGTCCATAGCGGCTGTGCTGTGCATAGGGGCTGGCTGCTGTTGTCACTTGGCATAGGGGTTGGCTGCTTAATGTCTATAGGGGCTGGCTGTTGTCCATAGGGGCTGGCGGGCTGTTGTCCATAGGGGCTGGCTGGACTGTGCTGTTGTCCATAAGGGCTGTGTTGTTGTCTATACTCTATAGGAGCTGTGCTGCAGACAGAAGAGGGGGATTTCAGTGGCTCCTGTGTCATTGCAGTCCATAAAGGGGTGCTGCTGTGTTGTCCACTGGGTGCTCTTGTCATCAGAGGTGCTCTTCACCCCCAGTGTGAAAAAAATTAAAAAAGTGTTTTTTTTTCTGTGTGTGTGTGCCTTAGCCGCACTTATCAACAAAGTAGCTGCGCAGGGGTGCTGCCTGTCTCATTTATCAAGGGGCTGCTGCCTCTTTCAGGGGTGCTCTCCTAACCAGTGTAAAAAAAAAGAAGAAATTAATCAAAGTATTTTTTTTCTGTGTTTGTGTGCGCGCGTTAGCCGCATTTATCAACAACGTAGCTGCCCAGGGATGATGCCTGTGTCGTTCATCAAGGGGCTGCTGCCTCATTCAGGGGTGCTCTTCCCCAGTTTTAAAAATATATTTATTTTTTTGTGTGGTTGTGTGCGTTAGCCGCAACTTAGCTGCGCTATAATTGCTTGGTGACACTGCTGCAATACTGCAGTGAGTATGGAGGACAGTCACATGACAGGAGAGCAGGAACCACATACCAGCCCTGTAGCTGCCGGCAGCAGTCATGATGACGATGCAAGGCCGTCAACGTCATCTATGAAGGCCGATGCCCCAGGGCTTAAGTCAGGCCATGTAATATCAACTTTTACCCTGTTAAATAACAAAAATCTAAACTCAGTTTGAAAAAAACAAAAATTGGCAATATGCCATTCACTACATGAAGTGGCAAGGAAAGGATAAGGCTTTGGCCTTTATTTATGACTGGTGGTTCTAGGTGCCATGATTTCAGCCCTTCTGCTTGTAGGAGAGGTATAAAAAAAAAATGTATTGTTAAAACGAGTAAGACACCGGAACCAACTGTGTGCTCCGAAAAGTCACAGATCCCCGAGGAGAGTCCAAGTGTGTCCGCGGTTGCCATGTGTGAGCCTGACCGTTCTAATACTTGAAGAGGAACCTCCTTCCACCATTTGTGTGCCCTCTGCAAATGTGGAGATGAGAAGCACAAGTCAACATGCTGACGTAGAAATCGTGGATGCTTCTGTGGAATTGCAACAGGAGGATGAGGTGGACATTTATGTAGTTGGTGATATCAACAAGCATGATGAGGATGTTGATGCCGAGGATGTTTGTGTAAAAACTGTAAATCAGTTGTTACCCATGGTGGGAATTATCCCATTGTTGCCATGCCTGGGCAAAGGAACAAAAAATCCACTTCTCATGTGTGAAATTATTTCCACCCAAAACCGGACTGTCAGGACCATGTCTAGTTTTCACCTTTTGTCTGTTGACTTACCACTGCCAGCTGTCTCCATGGATTTGTGTGTGTAATTTACCTGGAGGATCTGTTCTGATCATGCTGCTGCAGCACTTCTCTATGCATTCCTTCCACAGTTATTATTTCACCTAGGTCCTTTACTGTCTGTGAACACTGCTAGCCCTGATTGGAATCACAGGTGTAGTTCTGCCTGATTCAGAGCCAGACACTATTTGCGCTCGCTCGTTCAGAAAAAGGGGCTGGCTATTTAAATGAACCGTTCGCTCTTTGCGGTCTGTTCACGCCTCTATGTCTGAACGAGCGAACAAATCATGCGAACGTAATTTTGAAAAAAACGCCCCCTGGCCGCTCGCATCATACGTCATGTCCGCTATTTATTAGATTAATCGAGTACATCGAAAGGCGTCTGAACTGCTCGCTATTCTTGTGGTTGGTTTTTCCTACCACAATCATGCGAGCAGTTCTGACTATAAAACAACCAAGTGACGTGGTCAATGACGCTGCTTTGTTAATTATGCACACCCTTAAAACGCCCGTTTTGACCATTAAGCACGCCTACGTTCGGATCTCCACTCCCCGTTTTCAAGCACCTTCCCCTGTTACCACCCACAAACGCCTCATTCTGTCACTCAAAATAGCAGGCATTCGCTATTTAGCGAGCACACGATTTTCGGCCGCACTGACTGGTTCGCGCATGTGTATTAAAATCCGTACGCATGCGCAGTTGTGCGAACATCGGTAGGAACGATCCTCAGAAGGATCCTTGAGTGCTCGCCTTCATCCCAGAAGAGGACCAGGAAGAAGACTACTTTTAGTAGTTTAACCAAACAATTGACTGTCAAACAATCCTTTGCATTGGGGAGCAAGTATGACAGCAGACACCCAGTTCCACAGCGTATTACTAACACCATAACAGCTATGCTGGTATTAGATGTGCGTCCAGTATCCGCCATTAATGCAGTGGGTTTTAGCCAGTTAATTGAGGTCCTGTGTCCCCGCTACCATGTCCCTCTAGATTCCACTTCTCTAGAATAGCAATTCCCAATCTGTACAAGAACATTAAAAAAATCCTTAAAGTCCTCCGAAATGCGGTTGTGCCCACTGTCCACTTAACCACAGATATGTGGACAAGTGGGACAGGGCAAACTAAAGATTACATGACTGTGACAGCCAACTGGGTTGATGTATCGCCTCCAACAGTGCAAACAGCAGCAGCAGCATCTAACAACTGCCAGCTCATTCAGAGGCAGGCTACTCTGTGTATGACAGGTTTCACTAAGAGGCATACCACTGAGAACCTCTTAGAAAAACTCAGGGAAATCATTGCAAAATGGCTTACCCCACTTGGACTCTCCTTGGGAATGTTTGATTTCTGACAATGCCAGCAATATTGTGCGAGCATTACATGTTGGTGAATTCGAACACATCCCATGTTTTGCTCACACAATTAATTTGGTGGTGCAAAAGTTTTTTAAAAATGACAGAGGCATGCAGGAGATGCTCTCGGTGGCCCAAAAGATTTCGGGACATTTTCGACATTCAGCAACTGCGTGTTGAAGATTGCAGCATCAGCAAGTACTGTTGAATTTGCCCTGCCATCAGATGAAGCAAGAGGTAGTAACTAGGTGGAATTCTACCCTCTATATGCTTCAGTGGATGGAGGAGCAGAAAAAGGCCATCCAATGCTAAGTAGTGTAGCCTATGACATAGGGAAAGGAGCGGGAATGCATCTTAGTCAAGCGCAGTGGAGAATAATTTCTGTGTTGTGCAAGGTTCTCAAACCCTTTGAACTTGCCACATGTGAAGTTAGTTCAGATACTGCCAACTTGAGTCAGGTCATTCCCCTAATCAGACTTTTGCAAAAGCAGCTGGAGAAACTGAAGGAGGAGCTGAACCGAAGTGATTCCGCTAAGTATGTCGGACTTGTAGATCAAGTCCTTCATTCGCTTCGCCAGGTTCCAAGGGTCGTCAATCTCTTGAAATCAGATAACTATATTTTGGTGGCCATACTTGATCCTAGGTTTAAGTCATACCTTGTGTCTTTCTTTTCGATGGACATAAATCTGAAAAGATGCAAAGAGTTGTTGGTGAAAAAATTGTCAGCTCAAGTGGCACGTGACACGGCAGCATTTCCTACTTCAGTTTTTGCTGCTGCCAGGAAAAAATTACATTTTCCTAAGAGACCAACTGCTGGTGGTGATGCAGATCAGTCAGCAAAACCTAATGACATCTGGTTGGGTTTGAAAGAACTGCCTACAATGAGTGACATGTCTACCGTGACTTTGTCTTGATACAGTCACCATTCAGAGAATGGTGGATGACTATTTTAGGGATAGCATCCAAATAGGCATGTAACACAGTCCGTTTCACTACTGGCAGGAAAAAGAGGCAATTTGGAGTCCCTTACACAAACTGGCTTTGCTTTACTTAAGTTGCCCATCCACCAGTGTGTACTCTGAAAGAGTTTTCAGCAGAGCCGGGAACCTTGTCTGTGATCGGCATAGGAGGTTACTTCCCCAAAATGTGGAAAAGATTATGTTCAGCAAAATGAATTACAAATTCCATGAGGAAGACGTTTACCAGCAATTAAGTGAAAAAAATACTGAAGCGTCTGTAATGGTGGATTCCAGCGAGGACGAATTAATATTGTGTGAAGAGGAGGATGCACACACTGATGGGGATGACGATGACAACATCTGATCTTACCTATGTTGTAAAGCCAGTTTGTGTATGGGATCATTGCCACCAATGTCCACTGTGCATTGGCAGCTTGTTTTGTGGGGGAATCCAAACAAACCAAGCATTACAGCCACAGGTGGCAGTTCCTGTCACTGAAGTGATTGGTTTGTTAAACTGTGAATGTTCTGGTTCATATATACAACATAAGGGTGGGTTGGAGGGCCCAAGGACAATTCCATCTTGCACCTCTTTTCTTACATTATGTGCTGTTTGGGGCATTGCTGCCTGACATTTTTAATTTTATGGTTTATGAATGTCCAGAAATTGCAAATGCCACTGACAGCATCTCCTGCATGACCCTTTCATTTAAAAAAAATAAAATAATTCTGAACCACCAAACTGATTGGGTGGCCATCTGGCTAACATCACCACTGCTGGAACAGGATTGGTGCGTCCTCCTTTTTTTTTACCTTGCTGATGCGTTGCTTAGGTTCACATGTTTCCGGTTCTGCTGTGAGTCTCCTGTTCAAGTCAGGTATCCAGTTCCCCAGTCTGCGTTGTTTTGCTCCTGCCGTTTGTGTCATCCAGGCGGCACGGTCCGCACTTCAGTCTCCTGCCGTTTGTGTCATCCAGGCGGCATGGTCCGCACTTCAGTCTCCTGCCGTTTGTGTCATCCAGGCGGCACAAGCCGCACCTCGGCACCCTGTGTTTGCAATCCAGTATGCTGCTGCTTGTGTCACCCCGGCGGCACAAACCACACTGCTGCGTCAAGTGTACGCAAGCCAGCGTACTGCCGCTTGTGTCAACCCGGCAGCACAAGCCGCACATTAGCGTCAAGTGTGCACAATCAAGTGGACTGCTGCTTGTGTCAACCCGGCGGCACAAGTTGCACAACAGTGACATTCAGCCAAGGGTTCTCAGCCCTCAAGGCTGCTACACAGCGCAAAGGCCGCATCCTGCTGCACGGCCCAAAGGCAACATCCTGCCAAGAGCTCTCAGCCCTCAAGGCTGTTACACGGCCCAAAAGCCGCATCCTGCTTCATGGCCCAAAGGCCACCTGTCGTCACTCCTCACCAGCCCTCATGGCTGTAACGGCCGCAACTTGCCAAGAGTTCCAGCTCTCAAGGCTGTATCAGGACTGGTTTCTAATCATAGCTATGTATTCCACTACTACTCAGTCTGGAGGCTGCATCAACAATTAACTATCAATTCTTACTTCAGCCAATGGCTGCGCCAACTATCAATTCTTACTTCAGCCAGTGGCTGCACTAATTATCAACTATCAATTCATCCTTTAGTCAGTGACTGTATCAATTATCAACTATCAATTCTTCAATCCTCAAGGGGTACCCAAACCATCATCTTTGCTTTGTTTTGATTCCGCCTAGGAATCTTGCCAGCCAGCTAGCTGGATGCAACCTTTTGGCCCTTAACTAGATGAAAAAATCTATATTGTGAGCTGTGAGGTGGTCAAAATTGACTGGAAACAAGTGGAAATAAAAGTTATTGAGGTTAATAATACTGTAGGAACAAAAACAGGCCCAAATTATGTGATTGTAACTGTTTTTATGATTTTTTTTTTTTTTTTTAAATCCAGATCCAAAATAAAAAATTAAACACTAAAGGGTGGTTTTGGCAAAACCAATCCAGATCCAAAACCAGAGGAGGTACAGATCCAAAACCAAAACACGGGGGTCGGTGCACATCTCTAATTATTTCTTATAAATATGGGCTGAGGAAGCAGCCTCATTCTTGGACTTTGAAGACATTAAAAGACAGTGGCCAATGAATCACAGGAGCTTAAGGTCTGCCTAAGCTGTATGCTTCATTAATCATTTAAACAAAGGGCCTGATTCAGCACAGATCGCTACTGCGATCGCAGCTGCGTAATCGCACGCAATTCAGCTGCGAAAATATGCTAATGTTTGCAACCGCTCAGCCAGCATAGAGAAGCCCACTACCGCTTTTTCACATCGGTAATACCTCGCAGTCCTCTGTACACATGAGTAACATCGGCCCGTCATGCACAATTACAGCAGCTCTGACCTGTCTCAGAAATTGCATGACTCATTGCACACAGTGAGTATACAAGCTGCGTATGCTGTCGCAGTGGCTCATTTATGCACGCCCATGCAACGACGTTCAAACGGACAGGCACGCCTGCGTTTCTCCAACCACACCCCCGTCACCATCCCCAAATACTGACGTCCGGCTCTGAATCAGGGCCTCTAATTCATACATGTTTGGCCTCTGCATGGAAAGATGTGTCAGACTCAACACATGCACCTAAATATGCTTTTATATTAACTTTGTCTTTTCTCTGCAGACTTTCTAAGTGCATATTCGTCCAACTCTAAATGAGCCAATTTGATGGAAATAAGACGGAGAAAAGAACATTTATAAAATATTGTGAAAGATGAATGACTAGTCATAGTTTGTGACTAAGGGGGAAGAGACATCCAAGTAATGTAAAAAGGAAGTTGTGTGCCATAAGGAATGATAATGCAATCATGATAGCTCCTTGATGTTAAAGACACACAGGTGCTGCCAGCGCTATAGAGTCATTTGCCCTACAGTAGTTGCAACTGTGACTATATGCTAATGCTATTTTCAGCCCTTCCCATATTTGCCTACTCTCCCGGAACGGCCGGAAGGCTCCCAAAAATCGTGTGGCGCTCCCAGCCGTCCAGTAGAGTAGGCAAGTCTCCCGGAGCCAGCTGGCACCTTCCACAGACAAAAATCCAAAAAACATGACCAGTGGGAAAACTTTAGGTTGAGGTTGTATATCAAAAAGGTTAACTCACCACAATCAAACATTATAAGCAGCCCCAAGATGACACTCTAGACCTGCTGGGATTGCTTTAGCGCATAGTTGGCGACTTTCTGGCTGCGCCTTCCGGGAGGGAGCAGCCAGATCGGCAGGGCAGGGGGGGCGTAGCCGGCAAAAGAGGTCGTGGCCGGGTGGATGACTGCAGTTTGTGGGCGGGGTCAATAATACAGGCATTGTGAAGCAGGGGGTGGGGCCAAAATGACGCAAACAATGCAGCCCCGAGAAGCTGGTGTTAAGCGTGCGCATGCGGGGCTCTACCACCGCTCATGCGCTGGTCCTGACGCCTGCCAGATTCATTGAGCAGGTGCCGGGACCCAAGCCAGGAGCAGCGGCAGCCCCCTTCAGGTAAGAGTGCAGGAGTCGCTGCTGCTGTAAATCATACTTGCCTACTTTTGAAAAAGTTTTTCAGGGAGATTACGAAAGTACCACCTATGAGCGCGGCGGTAAAGTGGGCGTGTGCTGCTATATCTGAGAGGCGTGTCATAACATTGATTTACATCCAATAGTAAATGAGCCCCACAGCAGCTAGTAAGGTCTATTTGTTGGTGAAAACACACTGATACTTTTCAGAAAATGCATGTAGCCATAGGGATCACTGACAGAAATATATGAAGCAGTGAAAAGAGTGGAGAAGTGTGCCAGTGGTGAAGTTGCCCATGGCAACCAATCAGCTTTGTGGGTGCATTTTTATCAAGTACATTCTATAACAGGGGTGGGGAACCTTTTTTCTGCCGAGGGTCATTTTGATATATATAACATTTTCCGTGGGCCCGGTGCAGGCCAAACCCCCTCCGTGTGATGTCACACGGGGGCGGGGCCACAACAATGATTACAGCAATGCCCGGAGCGTCCTGAGGAGCTGTAAGGCCAACTGTGTCACCGTCCAAAGCATCCTAAGGATGCTCCAGGCAGTGGCGGAGCTCCCGGAGACAATGGAGTCATTTGCCACTGGATGCCAGCCCTTAAAAGGGGCACCTGGCTCCATTGTCACCCGGCCGTTCCGGGCACTGCCGCTGAACGGCGCTCCTTCTCTCCACTCTCCCCCCTGCCTCCCAGCGGCAGCCGGAGGACGGAGCTTACTCTTAAGCTCTGGCTTCCGGGTCCCGCAGTGCACTATGGGAGTGACGTCATGACGTCACTCCCATAGTTCTGAGGACGAACGCCAGACGGAAACAGGCATTGGAGCGGGGTTTAAGGTAAGTGTTGTGTGTATGTGCACGCGTGCGGGGGGGGTGTCTTACTACTGGGGGCACTACAGGGGTCTTACTGCTGGGGTCACTACAGGGGCCTTACTACTGGGAGCACTACAATTGGGGGCACTACAGGGGCCCTTACTACTGGGGACACTTCAAGGGGCATTACTACTGGGGCACTGCAGGAAGCATTATTAATGGGGGCACTACAAGGGCATTACAACTGGGGGCACTACAGGGGCCCTTACTACTGGGAGTATTACTGTTAGGGGCATCATTACCAGGGGCATTACTACTGGGCGCACTGCATAGGGGAACCACTACTGGGGCCACTGTATAAGGGGCACTACTGGGGGCAATGCATAGTGGGACCAGTACTGAAGGCACTGTATATGGAGCACTGCATAGGGGGACCACTACTGGGGGCACTGTATAAGGGGCACTACTGGAGGCACTGCATAGGGGGACCACTACTGGGGGCACTGCATTTGGGGACCACTACTGGAGGTACTGCATAGGGGGACCACTACTGGAGGCACTGCATAGGGGGATCATTACTGGGGGGCACTACATAAGTGGGCACTGCATAGGGGGACCTCTACTGAGGGCACTGCATAGGGAGACCACTACGGGGGGCACTGTATAAAAGGAACTGCATAGGGGGGCGGCGGTAGCTGGGGCTGGCACAGGTGCTGGTAAATTTTAATTTGGGGGTTGGGTGCCAACATTTATCTTGCCTCCGGGCACCTGGGATGAAGTTACGCCACTGGCTCCAGGCGGCACTGCTGCATAGATTATGGCTGCAGTGTGCCATTCTAGGCACCCTGCTGGCCAGATGAGGCTAGCAAAAAAAGCTCAGAGGGACAGACCAAATGATTCCGGCGGCCTTATACGGCCCTCGGGCCTGAGGTTCCCCATCCCTGTTCTATAAGATGATAGGTAGGAGCTGATTGGTTGCCATAGGCAACTTCTTCACTGGTACACTACTCCACGCTCTTCACTGCTTCATACAACTACCCAACTGTACTTTATAACCAATGCATGGAAATGGCACTGATTATACCATTTGAATGTATATAGCTCTGTTTATTTATATATATATATATATATATATAATATGAGATATGGTAAGAACTTACCCTTGTTATCTCTATTTCTACGAAGTCCATAGGGTTCCACAGGATACCTTGGGGTATAGGTGTGACGTCAGTCATCGGGCACCATAGAGTTAAGCTTTCAGCCTCCCAGGATGCACTAGGGTCCCCCTCCTATACCCCGCCCCCGAGCCAAGGCACCTCAGTTAGTTACCAAGCCATAGGCCGGAGGAGGAGAAGGAAGAGAGAGAAAGAAGATCTGGATACACACAAGAATCACACTCTCACCAGAGGGAGACGGGAAAACCGGTGACCAGACCAAAGCCCATCTGCAGCACAGGTGCGACAGGGCGGGAGTCCTGTGGAACCCTATGGACTTCGTAGAAATAGAGATAACAAAGGTAAGTTCTTACCATATCTCATATTTTCTACTTCAGGGTCCATAGGGTATCCACAGGATACCTTGGGGATGTCCCAAAGCTGTATCCTTTAAGGGTGGGGACGCTCCTGTGCTGAAAGGAGAATCCGTCCGCCCGAAGGAAGCATCCTGAGAGACGAGGGTGTCATACCTTTAATACCTCACAAAGGTATGGACAGAGGACCACGTAGTAGCCTTGCAGATCTGGACTGCAGAGGCACCACGTCGAGCTGCCCACGAAGGACCCACAGACCTAGTGGAATGAGCCTTCACAGAAGGAGGAACCAGCAGACCTTCATGAAGATAAGCTCCAGAAATAGCCATACGGATCCAGGCTGCCAAAGTTTGCTTTGAAGCAGGCCAACCCTTTTTACGGAAGCCATAGAGGACAAACAAGGCGTCCGACTTCCTAAACGAAGAAGTGCGGTCAACATAAGTCCTTAAGGCCCGCACAACATCCAAAGTGGCCTCACCCACTGAAAGACCAGGTGAGTTAAAGGCCGGAAAACAACTATTTCCTCGTTAACATGAAACTGGAAAACAACTTTGGGAAGAAATTCAGGCCGAGTGCGGAGCACTGCCCTGTTCCCATGAAAAATCAAGAAAGGGGGTCTACAAGAGAGAGCCCCTAAATCAGAAACACGTCTGGCCGAAGCTATGGCCAGAAGGAAAACAGTCTTAGCTGTTAGCCATTTAAGATCCACTGAGCCCAGTGGTTCAAACGGCGGTCCCTGGAGAGCCCTCAGGACCACAGCCAAATCCCAAGGCGCCACAGGTGGAACAAAGGGCGGCTGATTGCGGAGAACACCTTGCATAAAGGTGCGCACATCCGGGATTGTAGCAATCCTACGGTGAAACCAGACAGACAGGGCCGAAACCTGTACCTTCAAAGAAGCAAGGCGAAGCCCATGATCTAGTCCCGCTTGTAGGAAGGCAAGTATCCTAGACAGACGAAACTCCCGCGGTGCATAACCTCTCGGTCGACACCATTGGAAGAACGTATGCCACACGCGATGGTATATCCTCGCGGACGACGGTTTTCGAGCTCGCAACATGGTACACACCACAGAGCTGGAAAACCCCCTTGACCTCAACATGGCTGTCTCAACAGCCACGCCGTCAAAGACAGCCGAGCCAGGTCCGGGTGAAGACAAGGACCCTGCGACAGAAGGTCCGGTCGTAGCGGCAACCGCAGAGGACTGTCCACGGACAGACCCTGAAGGTCTGAGAACCAGTGCCGTCTGGGCCACGCGGGAGCTATCAACAGGAGCATCCCTCCTTCCTGTTTGAATTTCCGGATTACCCGTGGAAGAAGGGAAACCGGAGGAAACAGGTATGCGAACCGGAACGTCCACCAGATGGACAGAGCATCCACCAGAGACGCCTCTTCGTCTCTTGTGCGAGACCCGTACACCGGCAACTTGTTGTTGTGGCGGGACGCCATGAGGTCGATCTCTGGAAGACCCCACCTGTCCACCAGTAGTTGAAAAACGTCCGGGTGCAGGGACCATTCCCCCGGATGAACGTCCTGGCGACTTAGAAAGTCCGCCTCCCAATTTAGCACTCCCGGGATGAAGACCGCTGATATGGCCGGAAGATTGCGCTCCGCCCATACCAGGATCCGAGACACCTCTATTTAGCAGCCCGACTTCGGGTTCCTCCTTGCCTGTTTATGTAGGCCACGGTGGTAGCGTTGTCCGACTGGACCTGCACCGGGCGACCCTGGAGAACCCGATGTGCCTGCTGGAGAGCATTGAAAACCGCACGGAGTTCCAAGATATTTATTGGAAGCTCCGCTTCTGTCGGCGTCCACCTGCCCTGGAACAAGTGTGGACCCGAAACTGCTCCCTAGCCCCGAAGACTGGCGTCCGTTGTCAACAGGACCCAATTTGGTACCCAGAACGGACGTCCCTTGCTGAGATGGGTCGTCTGCAACCACCAGGCAAGGGACAGGCGAACCTCCGGGGTGAGCACTATCGTCTGGGACTTTAGAGACTGAGGCAGCCCGTTCCACTTGGACAGGATCAGGTGCTGCAGAGGTCTGGAGTGAAACTGGGCATATTCCACCATGTCGAACACTGACACCATGGAGCCCAGTAACCTCATCGCCGAGTGTAGAGACACCCGGCGGCTGTGAAGACAACTGCGCACCCTCGACTGTAAAGCAGAGATCTTTTCCCCCGTCACAAAGATCCTTTGCTGTCCCGAGTCCAATAAGGCCCCGAGGTGCAGAATCCGCTGAGACGGGATTAGAGTGGACTTCTGCCAGTTGATTAACCAGCCGTGCCGTTGCAGTAGCGCAATGGTCAGGTCCAAGTGGCGTAGAAGGAGCTCTGGAGATCCTGCCACTAATAACAGGTCGTCCAAGTACGGCAACATGCGGACTCCCTGCAGCAGCAGAGAAGCCGCCATGACCGCCATTACCTTGGTGAACACGCGCGGTGCTGTCGCCAGGCCAAAAGGTAACGCCCGAAACTGAAAGATGGTCGCTGCGGATTGCAAACCTGAGGAACTGTTGATGGCGCAAAAGAATAGGGACATGCAGGTAAGCGTCCTGTATGTCCAATGACACCATGTAGTCCCCAGGTTCCAGCGCCAGAATGATGGACCGTAGGGTCTCCATCCGAAACTTCGGCACCCGCAAAGACTTGTTGAGAGCTTTGAGGTTGAGAATCGGATACGACCCATTGGGTTTCTGCACCAAAAAAAGATTTGAATAGAAACCCTGGCCCCTCTGGGAGAATGGAACAGGCACTATAACTCCAGCCTGGAGCATAGTGTGCAAGACCTTCCGCAGCTCCGTGGCCTTGTTCCGGTCTGATGGTAGACCCGTGGTGAAGAATCGAGCCGGGGGTCTGTGCCGGAAAGAGAGGGCGTTCCCGTGGGAGACCACCTCGAGAACCCAAGTGTCTGTCATGGTGACCGACCAACACCGGGCGAACTGCAGCAGGCGGCCTCCCACTTTGGGATCCCCCAACGGGAGGCCCGGACCGTCAGGCCACAGGCTTGTCATCAGGCTTAGGGGCCGGACGTCTGGTACTCCATGCCTGCTTCCGGGGCTTGGCCGATTTCTTGGGACCAGCTTGTCGGGGAAAAGACTGTGGTTTGGGCCTGCCCTGGGCCCTATAAGACCGAAAGGACGATGGTCCTGAACCAGAAGGAACCGCGGCCGACGGGAGACATGCCGATTTGGCTGCCGCCAGCGTGGCCACAATCTTGTCCAGATCTGGACCGAAGAGAACTTCTCCGTTAAAGGGCAACGCCTCCAAACCCTTTTTGGAGTTAGCGTCCGCCTTTCAGGATCGCAACCACAAGGTGCGACGAGCAGACACAGCTGCCGAAGAAATTCGAGACACCAGTGTACTAATGTCTAAGGCCGCCTCGTTGATATAAGTGGCCGAATCACGGAGATTAACAATCAACTCCGTTTGTTTGGCCGCACAGTCGGAATCAAAGGACGCCTCCAATGAATCTGCCCAGCGCTCCATCGCTCTGGCAACCCAGCAAATGGCCATAGCCGGCCGCGCTGCCCCCCCGCAAGGGAATAAGTGGACTTCAGGCAGATCTCCACCTTGCGGTCCGTAGCATCCTTAAGGGAGGACATGGATGGCATCGGCAATGTGGCACTACGGACAAGACGTGTCACATGAGAATCCACCTGTGGAGGGGATTCCCACTTAGCAAAATAATTATCCGCGAACGGATAAGCCACTGCCAGGCGCCTCTGCGGTTGGTATCGCTTGCCAGGCTGTTTCCACGCCTCCTCTAAATGGTCCATTAACTGACCCGAAAGAGGAAAGACTGTGGCGTCACCCTTCACATCCTTAAAAAAGGCATACTTGGATTTAGCAGCTGGGGGAACTTCGTCCTCAATCACCAAGGCTGTGCGGACTGCCTGAATAAGTCCAGGAATATACACCTTGGACCTAGCGTCAGCGTCCTTAGTATGGAGAGGTTCCTGATTGTAAGGATCCAGAATCTCCCCATCATCAGACGTCCCTTCGTCATCCTCATAAGGAGCCGACAGACGCCACCGGCCGTTTATGTGGCCGCATCACAGCCTCCCCCTGCAACACATCCGACAAGTGCTGTACAGAACTCGTCAGGGAGTTAACCCACGCCGGGTCCTGAGAAACCGGGAGAGGGGAAATAGGGAGACTGCGGGGTACCACCAATTGTCTTGGGAAACCCTGCATGGGTGACGACACCACTGACTGCTGGGACAAACCCATCTGCGTGAACGCGGGCTGCGGAGCTAACTGGCCCACTAAGGTTGTAAGCGCCTGAGCGAAACAAGCCCAGGGCGGCTCCTGTACCGGTGCTGTAACCGTAATAGGCCGCGCCATTGACAAACACTGCCGGCAGAGGCCCTCCGCGCTACCCTCCCCCTCGGCTAAAGGTACTTTACACGTAGTACACTGTAGCCGGAGAGGAAAATCACTTTCAGACATGATGGTACCAAGTATGTGACCCCTCTCACCAATTGTATTTTAAAGAGGCGAGAGACCACCCTGCAGCACCGCACCGCAAGGGCTTATCAGAAAGAACAGGGACAGTAATAAAGCTGACAGTCAGAATAGAAGATACAGGCAGCAGCGCTAGCACAGTCACATACAATGCAAAGAAAATCAATTCCTGCACTAACCAGCGCTGATCACTCAACTACGCAGACACAGAGTCTGGTAGCATACACAGACCTGACCACAGCGGAGGAGAGGTATGCGGGGGGACCCAGACCACGATGCCTCCGTCCAGGCTTCCAGCAGCGTTCACCATGCGTTCAGGAAGATGGCCGCCGAGGAGCAGAGAGGAGGCTGGCCTGAGGGAGGAGCGCTGCCACAGGGCCAGTCGGCAGTGTGCAGAGAGGGCTGTGTGCAGCGGGGGAGGTGCCGGCTGTGAGACAGGGAAGGCGCGCTCCCCTGGCATGCATTTAACCCCCGGGACGCCGCAGCGCTACCGCACTGCTGCGGTCCGCTGTCCCAGGGGGGTAGTGGAAGCGCAGGTTCTTACCGGGCTCCACGCTGCAGCCAGTCCCCAGGGAGCCCCCTGCCTGGGGACTCTGGACCATGTAACAGCGGGGACCCACCGCAAGACCCCGCTGCTTACCTAGCTGTCCCCCTTGATTCCGGCCATGGTCCGGAACATCTGGGGTCACCGCTAGCTGTGACCCCAGATGCTCACCAGCATCCCCGGATCGGTACCGGCATTCTGGTACCGGCGGGGGTGTAGGGAAGACAGCATGGACGTCAGGACTGACTGTCCATGCTGTACATCCAGATGTGCAGCCACAGCTGCATGCAGGAAAACTTCAGGGCCTCTTCTTAGCCCCCACTCCAACAGGTGCACCCGACTCCGGCCGGGCACCAAACTAAACTGGGGTGCCTTGGCTCGGGGGCGGGGTATAGGAGGGGGACCCTAGTGCATCCTGGGAGGCTGAAAGCTTAACTCTATGGTGCCCGATGACTGATGTCACACCTATACCCCAAGGTATCCTGTGGATACTCTATGGACCCTGAAGTAGAAATATATATATATATATATATATATATATATATATATATATATATATACAGTATAGTGGCCGGCACTCCAAAGTAAAGCCAGGGTGCACCTCCGGAAGCCCTCTGCAGACCCCTTCAATAAACAAAATATGGCAGCACTCCGTGATCACAGTACATGATCTGGTAACACATGACGATGTACTGTGATTGTTTTCAAGTCCACTGAGTGCTGCCATATTTTGCTTATATATATATATAGGAAAGGTGCAATCAGGGAGATTGCTAGACTCTGACACTCAGGGAGAGTTGGCAAGTATGCTATAGCTGCATATACATACATAGGAGTGATGCGAATCATGCAAGCACCCCACTGTAAGGATATGAGATTACCAATACCAACACACGATATTCCTGCGGCTGAAGTGCCGACACAAATCAATCATTGCAGTAATGAGCAGGGGTAGTGGATGTGTCAGTGGCTGGCATGGCCACACCCGTAGAGGGCACGCTAAGCACTTGTTACAAGAAAAATTGCTCTGCATTCAATGTACACACCTAGAAACTCGACCCTATGAGCTTTGCTGTGCAGCTTCCTTGCAGTCCGGTCAGTCCTCCCCCAGCCCCTGTACACTGACAGCGACGCCTCGCTGAGAGCTCTTGGAGCATCTCAGACCTATGGAGTACCGCTCTGGCTGTTCTGCCACCTGAAGTTTAGGCAGCGTCTCCCAAGAGCCCCAGCGCCCCACGCAGCCGCCTAGTGGTTGGTCAGGAGCTGCACACAGGGGGATCTTCCGTTGCACGCGTATATGAGACATTGCATTATGTGTAGTGAGAGCTGACTTATTGCACAACAGTGTGTAGAAGTATTACAGTGAGCAGGTATGAGGGAGCGGTGTCAGTACGGTGCTGGTCGCGGTGCAGGGTCAGTACAGTCACATACAGTACAGTGCGGGTTTAGCTTAGTGTGTGCACTGTCGCTCAGTTCCCGGGGAGAGGAAGCCTCTATCTGCCGGATCACATCTGGAGGTTATACAGCTGAGCCCGAGGAGTCCTCCCTGCAGCCGGCACAGAACACGCTGCTAACTGCAAGAGCCTGAGGATCCTCTGTTGGAGCCTTGTACTGTCTGTCAGATCTGGCTGCTACACGTTGTCGAAGACCACCTGGAGCCCTGTGTGTGCTATACGTTACCATCATATACCACTGGAGCCCTGCACTGTCAGAAACCTGTGTGCTACACGTTACTATCATATTCCACCGGTGCCCTATACCGAGACCTGCTGCACCTGTCTGCTAGGCAGTGACATCATTTATCACCGAAGCCCTGCACCGCCTCCTGTGACTGGGCATCTTGTATACAGCATCTAGTGAGTGTCACTCTCAAGCTCAGGACGCAGCACCCAGTAAGTGCCACCCATCAGCACTGCTCTGCACTTTATGGACATTTAGCTACTCAGCACATCGGGCACAGCACCCAGCAAAACTGACATATATCTGCAGTCTGACTATTCAGGACATTATAATGGCCACATCTATAACAAAGTGATTGTGAAATATACATCAGTAATCTTAGCACAGCACATGTTATTCATGACAGTAGCTGTCATCTATGCCAAAGATACATCCAGCACGCAAGAGACAGTACCCAGAGACAGTACCCACTGTCAGCCACCACCATCCAGAACACTGCACACCCACTTTCACCCATCAAAAACAGCCAGTACATAGCAAGCAGCAAATTACCCCCATTCAAATCTAACATTAGTGCTCACTCTCGCACATCAACAGCCAGGGCAATAAGAATACTGAACCCACTTGTCACCCAAAAATAGCCAGGGCACAGGAAACAGCACCCACTGTCATCAGTAGCCAAGACACAGCATCTAGGAATTAACACCCACGCTCATCATCAGTTAGGAAACCGCATCCACACTCAACAGCCAGAACACAGCACCCAGGAAAGAGCATCCACACTCACCAAAACAGCACCCATTGCTACCCATAAATAAATTGTAACACTTCACCAGGTAACAGCATCCACACTCACCCAACAACAGTCAGGAAACAGCAACCACTGCTACCCAACAACATTCAGGAGACAGCAACCACTCAAACTCATCAACATTCAGGACAAAGTAAATGGCAAGCAGCACCCACTGTAACCTATCATTAGCCAGGACACAACACTTATTGTCATTCAGTACAAAAGCTTAAAGTTACCATTTATTACTCAGCACCCACACATCTACTACGAATGTTGGGCACTGATAGTAAAGAGTCAGTTCCCAGGATACCCCACCCATTATATATCCAACATAAACACCTTTAAGTGTTACATGTACAGTAGACACTGTTTCGCCCATTCAGTGCAGCCCATGATACAGACTCTGTGTCACCAAACAGCACCTATTGGCAGAGACACAGAGATCCATTCTGGCTCAGTATCTGCAGCTGTCACTGTCATTTCTACCTAGGGCCAGCATGTTGCTCCTGCGCAGGGACCGATTGCTCTTGGTCCTGACTCTATCTGCTCTCCTGGGTGCTGATATTTACTTCCACCTGTGGCCAGAAATTCAAATTAGACTCAGCAGGGACTGTGACTGCAAGAACCATTCATCTACAATGGACCGCACAACAGCATATGTTCAGTGGTCCACTACCAGCAATATTGGTTCTAAACTCCAGCACCTTTTTTCACATCCTCTGTACCAGGAACAAGGCACAAAATCCATACCACAGGATTTACTACTAAATCCCCAAGAAACCATCCGCAACTGTAAGAGGAGAGTCGCCAGCTTCAACAGGTAAGAAGGTGTCTCACTAAAACGTAAGTTGATGCTTCAAACTCATTTTCAGATGCCATAGGAAAACTGCAGTGTAAGAATTTAAATACGCCTGGCTTAACCCATTATTTAAGCGCACACATACTCACAGACCTTATTATCCAGATTGATCAGTTTTATCTAATTGCCTGCACATTATTTGTATTATAATAGTTAATATGAAGTCGTTCGTATTCCAATCTGTCTGATTAATATGCCTAATTTAAAACGAGTTGTTTGAGAAACCATTGCTTCTATTACACTGTTTGTAATTTTGCATAAGAAAGACAATTGTCTGGTCTGGCAGGTTGTTTTTGACCCAACACACAATGCAATTTTAATCAGTCTATCCTTTATTTCTCTTTATTCAACCATTCATTTCTATCAGAATGAAAGAGACAGAACACCCGGAAGGTATAAAAGATCTACATTAAAAAGACAGAAAATGTCTGAATAGACCCCACATGGTAGATAGTCAATAGGTAGACAGGGACAAAAGTTCGACATGGATGAAAATAGACAAATATGGTCAACGTGTTTTTTGTGTGTTTTTTCTAACCCTAATCTTCACCCTAATCCTCCTCTTGATGCCTAACCCTAACCTTCCCTATTAGTGCCTAACCCTTACCCACCGGTAAATGCCTAACCCTAACCATCCCTCCTAGTGCCTAACCCTAATCGTCGGGGTAAATCCCTAACCTTCCCTACTAGAGCCTAACCCTAACCCTCCGGTAAGTGCGTAACCCTAACCATAACCCTAAAAAACAAAACACACAACATGTGTCAACCATTTTTTGTGTGTCAACCATTTCAATATCGACCTTTTGACCCTGTCAACCTTTTGTACCTTTCTATCTTCATCCATGTCGATATTTTGTGTGTCGACCTTTTGTACCTGTCGACCTTTTGTGACTGTCTACCATGTGGTGTCTTTCTAGACAGATAGAAACTGTATTTTCTTCATTTTAATTTAAATATTTGAAAACATGACTGATAGCAGCTTAGGGGCGGGATGTACTAAAGGGAAAAATGTGGAGTTTTCAGGGGTTTTTAACGCATTTTTCATATGTATCAAGCATTCTGGTGCTTTGTCCTGAAGGGTAATGCCAACTTCAGGTGGCGTTACCCAATAGAAGCCTATGGGCTTCTTTTCGGGACTCCTCCCCTGAGAGGGATCCAATTGGATTTCTCCCAGCACCCCCCACTGCCTGCGGCCTTCTGTGCATGCGCAGAAGGATGCCAGAGTGACTTCTGGGTGATAAACCCGGAAGTCCCTCTATCTGGGGGCATTGCAAAAGACAGCTCTTATCAGGAGAGCTGTCCTTTGCGATATTCTATGTACATACCGCGGTAATCAACTGTGGTATGTACCTGATGAGAGGTGGGCTCTACCCGCCCTATGTGTTTCCGGCAACACTGCCTTTATATATAGAGACTTGACCTAACATGACCGCTTTTACCTGGTACAAAATGCTCTGCTTTCAAATTTCCTGCTTGTTTTCCTAATGCTGGAACCAATGGTAGATAACTTAAATTCAACCTATGTAACTGCAATAGGAAGATACTGGGAAGTTTGGCAGCAGAGCATTTGGTACCTTGTGGAAGAGGTTATATTGGGTCGTCTACAACTGAGCCCTATATGAGCATCTGCAAAGGTTATGTCTGTTGCTATATGCACAGCACCCCATCATAATTTTCATTAGCTAATTATCCATCAGGGTTGGGTACAGGATACCGGTGCCCAGGATCCCGGTGGGTTGAATCCCGACGCTGGCATCCCGATAGGTTTAGAAGACCAACACCAGTCAGTAAGTATCCTACCCCTAAATGTAACCCTCCCTACAGCCTAAATCTAACCCCCCCCCCCCACCGCCTAACCCTTCCCCCCCTCCCCCGCAGCCTAACCCTAGTGCCTAATCCAAACCCCAATACTTGCCGTTGGGATGCTGGTGCCGGGAATCTGACTGGTGTCGGGATTCCAGCGCCAGCAACCCGACAGCCGGGATATAAAGTAGATCCCGTTCATCATATATTGCCGAAATAGTATGGGTGGGTGTGGATATACAAAAACTAATGCTGGGCACACACTATCTGATAAATTCTGCCGATCTGATTATCGGATCGGTGTACACACTGAGAAATTACTTGCTTCCTTCTGATCTCTTAAACGGGAATGAGATAGCGTGTGCAGCACACCAGATCCCGACCTCCCGGTCTGACCGTTGCAGAAGCGTTTGAAGCCGTTTATCGGCTGACGCTCCGGCATACACACTAACAATACACTATAAGGCCGATAAGCCAATTACCGACTCTTCGGTAATTGGCTTAGTGTGTATATTAATTGGGTAGTGTGTACCCAGCTTAAATGCTAAATAGAAACCAGTGGAAAATAGCTGGCTCCCTTTGATATCTCACCATGCTCATATAGCTAAAATCTATACATATACTGTACACTGATATGTAGCCTTATATAGGAATACATCACCATTATTCATATCTTATTCCAACATACCATCTGCCAGGGCTTCATCAGACAGCTTCAATAGTCCAGGCCCCTATCCAGCGCATATACTGCTGCTCTCCTCACAATAATAATATTACATGTGGTTTGTTTCAGATTAGTCACTAATTAATAAGCCTGTGCTCAAGAAGTTACCTGGAAAACATGTTCTTTTTCCTAACAACAACCCCCCCTTCTATGCCCAGCTCGGGACAGATCACACTATTTAACAAATTTCCTCTTTTTTTTTTCCTAAAGAACATTAGCAATATTATTTTTATTTTATTTACTGTATTTCAATATCACGATGTATATTAGTTGTCATTTACAGAAGACACAGATGAAGAACACTCAAAATAAGCTTGGACGCATGCTGTATGACTGTTTAATAGTAGAAGATACTCAGCACCATACTGTATGTATATCACATGCCACAGGCTTTAAAATTCAGATCTACTTATGTAATGTGCAGAACCCCAAGAAATGACATAACCCAGATTTTTAATTTATATGACAGCTAGAAAGGGACTTTTGCCCAAACACTACAGGGTTAAGCTATCTCACATATCAAAGTTCTTGAAGGATATATTGTGTTTGTCTAAGGATGTTCTGTCTATTTGTTCATTTAGCTAAATTACTTTTCATTAACTAGGCTGCAGACAAAGTGTGCTGACTCGGGAGGCAATTCTAGATGCTGCCAGAGGCTGGAGGCACATGGGAATAGTGTACATAGCAGTTTTGTAACCAGTAAACTTTCCATACACATTGAAATCCTTTCTTAAGATAAGAAAATGAAATAACGTGTGTAAGTTAAGGTAGATTAATTATGATCAAGTGTAAATATTTAAATCAACCAATAATACAATATCTAGACTAGGGAAGGGCTAAATACGGCCAGCAATCCATAAGCAGCCTGCCAGGCAATTGGGTCTGGCCCTTAACTTGATGTCTTTTCAACAGCTGTATGCAGCCAGCTGAGTGGAGGGTGGTTTGTCTCTCTGGTTATTCCCTTTCTCCCGCGAGAATGCACGGGATTAGCCGCATTAAGCAGCTTCTCCCATGCTAAGCGCTGCAGTTATGGTGCGCCCTGCACTTGCAACCAGACCCAAAACTCTACTTTTCGCAGATTTCTGCTTGCACCTCAGGAGGGTGCAAACAAAAATCATCGATAAGTACAGCCTTGGGGCTGATCACACAAAACAATTGAATAGCTCCCGTGCAGTTTAGATGCGAGCTATGAGAGGTACAAACAATTGAATCACCACTAAAGGATGAGATGTATTGATGATCGCATTTTTAATGAAAACATTAACGGACATCTTTGCCTACTTACCTGGGGGATCTCTCACCAGTACATATAATTTTCTTCTTGCTGGGACAGATCCACAATACACAGAAGTCCAGGCGATGTCTTCACATCCGAGTGAAGTAATGTACAGACGCTGCCATCAGGCTGCACATGCGCTAAGTGCCACTTCGGATCCCTCACTGGCCCTAAAAAAACATAATCCTCTATACGCAATGTCATCTATAGTGTCACGCTTCGGACACTTAAAACCACCTTTTTAACTCTCCGGTGCCTGTCCAAATTGGACTTGCGAGGAGCATATAATCTCATACGAATTTGGGAAGGAGACGAGTGGAAGACAGCTTTTAACACATGCGACGGTCACTACGAGTACCTCGTTATGCCCTTCGCTCCCAGCAATGCTCCCGCAGTATTCCAGCACTATGTCAATGAGATCTTCCATGATCTGTTGTACAAACATGTTATTGTCTATCTTGACGATATTCTTATATTCGCCAATGATCTGGAAGAACATAGCTGGCAAGTAAAGGAGGTTCTGACACGTCTCCGTTCCAATCGTCTCTACTGCAAAAGGTCAAGTCTATTCCCTTCCTGGGATATATCATTTCAGGTTCTGGCCTCAAAATGGACCCAGAAATGCTCCAAGCAATGTAGGAAGGGCCACATCCTAATACTCTCAGGACTGTTGAGTGCTTCCTAGGGTTTGCAAACTAATATTGCAAATTCATAAAGAACTTTTCTACCATCATTGCACCTATTACCGCTCTCACCCGGAAAGGTGCCAATCCATCCCGATGGTCAGAGGAAGCAAGTTAATTTCAGCTCCTGTTCTTCGTCAACCTGATGTCACACCCATTCGTTTTGGGGGATGATGCTTCTTCCGTAGGAGTCAGAGCTGTGCTCTCTCAACGCTCTTCTGCATCCCTGTGGATTTTTATCCAGAAAATTCACTCCGGCTGAGTGCAACTACTCTATTCTGGATCAATAAGTTCTCGCTATTAAGTTTTCCTTGGAGGAGTGGTGCTATCTTTTGGAAGGAGCTGTGCATCCCATTTCCATTATCACAGATCACAAAAACCTCTTGTATCTTAAAACAGCTCATTGTCTGAATGTGAGGCAAGCCAGATGGTGTCTCTTTTTCTCACGATGTAACTTCAAATTGTCTTTTCGGCCAGGGGTCCAGAACCAAAAGACTGATGCCCTCTCTCTGTCCAAGGAGCAAGAAAATGAGACTACACATGCTGAGAAGCATCTCATCATTGATCAAGTAGCTTTCTCTGCAGTCGGAGTAGAATCCTCACCACCTGTTGGGAAATCTCTTGTCAAGCCCGCGTTACGCAAACTGGATTGGGCTCATGCTTCCCGCTTCGCAGGTCATGCAGGTATACAAAAGACTTTTGAGTTCATTTCCAGATTTTACTGGTGGCTCTCTCTCAGAAAAGACATCCAAGACTTTATTGTCTCATGTAACAAGTGCGCCCAGCTTAAAGTGCCTAGACAGTCTCCAACTGGGCAGTTACTACCTCTCTCTGTTCCACATCAACTGTGGTCACGTCTGTCGATGGACTTCATTACCGACCTCTCGGTTTCAAACAAGTTCCACAACATCTGGATGGTAGTTGGCTGGTTCACCAAGGTCGCTCACTTCATACGCCTCACCGGTCTTCTGTCAGTTCCCAAGTTGGCTCAATTATTCATACAATAAATCTTCAGACTCCATGGACTACCTCTGGAAATCACCTCTGACCGGGGAGTTCAGTTTGTCGCCAACTTTTTACGTTCCTTGTGTTCTTCACCTCAAGTCAAGCTCAAATTCTTCACTGCCTACCACCCCCAGTCTAATGGCCAGACAGAAAGAGTCAACCAAGATCTGGAGTCTTTTCTTCCTTTATATATAGCCTTCTGACAGGACAACCGATCTGAACTACTTCGGTGGGCGGAATTTTTCACAACAGTCAGTACCATTCATCAGGTTCCACACTCTTTTATGCTATTTATGGCCTCCACCCTCGAGTTCCTGAGTTTCAGCCGCTTCCTGCCTCACAGGTTCCAGCTGCTGACCTCACCTTTCAGCAATTCTCCAAGATTAGAAAAGAGATCCGCTCCTCCCTTGTGAAGGCTTCTGAGCGGTACAAGAAGTTTGCTTACAGGAAGAGGAGAGCAGTTCCCAGTCTCAAGAAAGGTGATCGAGTTTGGTTCTCTACACGAAATCTACAGTTAAGAAGGCCATCCATGAAATTTGCACCCCGCTACATTGGGCCATTCACCATTGAGCATGTAATCAACCCAGTTTCATTAATACTCAAGCTACCTCCCTTCCTGGTGATACTAAATTCCTTGCTTCCGCTCGCGCTGTGCATCACTCCCGGATAGCACGGAGGTCCGCTCACACTGCACAACAGAGTTCGCTCCAGAAATCATCCATGTTGGACTCTGTCATCTGACTCTCCTCCACCACTCAGAGTGCTTCTCCTAGACCTGCTGATCGCAGCATCCAATCCCTGGGAATCCTCCCCTATAAATTCCATTTCCTAACTGGCCTCTGTTGCCAGTATAACATTGCTTCTTGCTGAAGTTACAGCTCAGTGCAGAGCTCCCAGGTACTCCGTATCTGAACGGTCCCAGTGCCTGATTCAGCAAGATCACTATTCTGTTAGAACGCACGCACCGCAGTTGCTAATATTCGCGGTGAAATGTAAATGTTTGCAATCGTATTGCGATCACAGCTTACCGTAAGGACGCCCACTTCCCCTTACACACATCCGTATACTTGGACAACATAGCGAAATAATCACTAACATCGAGTAACATCGGACCCATACGCACAGTTAAGGCAGGTCGGACCTCACTCAGGAATTGCTAACTTCAGGTCACGCTATGAGGCCTCAGGCTGCGTATGGAATTGCAATGGATAATTTATGCACGCCCCTGCAACGCCGTCCCAATGCACTGGCACGCCTGCGTTCGCTCGACCACCCCCCGTCACAACCCACAAACGGCACTTCCTGTCAATCACTGTGCTCGGGGTCTGCATATCCTCTGAAAACGCATTTCCCATTGTAATTGCTAGTTCGCGCACTGTGATGCATGCGCAATGTGAATGAATCAACCGATTGCGTGCGTCTTTGCAACTGCGATCCTTGCTGAATCAGAACCCAGTCTTTTATATCCAGTTCCTAGATCTGGTAAACAAGTCTCCTATACCATCTTGCACACTAGTCTGGTTTTTACTACTGAGATAAACTAGAACTCAACACCCTGCTTGATGAAAATAAACATTAAAAACAGAACTCATAATTGTATACAATAACAGCAAAGGATGTCAGGATATAAAAATGTGAAAAAACATGACAATTGTTACCGCAGTTTATGCTACCCTATTCTAGCTCTGGACTTGACAAAATATGATAAAAATAACTCTCTATCTACTAACACATTTAACAATTTCCTAGAGCTGTATAAGGATGCATTTTGGTCAGACACAACTTAGGTAGAGAGGCTTTGAGTGACAGGTTAATGAAAAAAGTAATCGCAACTCGTGATAAGGTGTCACAGGCTAGTACTGTATTCTGCAGAGCTCTATAAAATACTTGCATGTGACACCTTATCATGAAATAGTTTTGTACATATGTGTCCTCATAATAATAATCATAAACTTACCTCAAATTGTGCCAAATAGCCCCGTTTGGACCTTCAAAGTTTGCGACTAAGCTGCTGCACCATTCGTCCTGTCACACACTTTTATACAAAATATGGATCCTATTCGTATCACTACTGCGACCAGGGGCATATCTATAATGGGTGCAGGGTGTACGGTGCATACACCATCATGGCGTTAGCTGCGGGGGTCAATATCCATAATGCATCGCATTCCGGATATTGGTAAATCTGGCAGCATCGCATCCTCCATAGAAACCTATGGGGGATGCGGCTGCCTGCGGGAATGGAGGGATCACAGCAGGTATCCTGCTTTGGTCCCTCCTTGATACATCTGGGGGAAACTTTTTTTCAAATATTCAATGATAAATGGCTCCCTTATGTTAAGTTTAAGAAAGTGCTGGGACATCCAGGAAGATATAGCAGAGAGACATTTGGAAATAATGGTGAGGAGAGAGGGGGAGAGGTCGGGGAGGAAAGGTAGATCTGAGTATCATCATAATAGAGATTATTATTATTACATTTTATTTATAGGGCGCCACAAGTGGTCCGCAGCGCCGTACATACGTCAACAGTAGGACAGTACAGGGTACACAGAACATTACAATACAGTAACAAAAATATAAACAGAGCACAAGTAACAATTAGCAACACAATTCTCCAGAGATGATCGTCCCATACAAGTGCACAGCAGTCTCGCAATAAATGTAGTTAAAACTTAACTTTTAATTTAATTTAATAATATCCACTCAAGTGGTATTAAAACACAGCAAGATAGAAGACAAATATACTAAAGTGTGAGACATATAGTTTGAAAAGTGATTAAAATATACACCAGTGCCAGTTCATATATGCCTTATAATCATAAATATTTATGATAGGTAGAGAAATGTTTGGGATAATATTTATATGTAGAGCAATATCTCTATTATTTCACTCCATAACATTATCTCAAACCTTAAATACGTAGTGTTTGGATCTCCTAATACTGTACAAATGATGTTAGTTCAATCTCTGTTAATATTAACACATGAATATACACAAATCAATATATATATATATATATATATATATATATATATATATATATTTAATCGCACAGATATCTAAATTAATATATACTGTGGTTATTCCTGAAGACATTCATTGAAGTTATTGGTTGACAGTATATTCTATCCAAAAGGCTCTTGAGGGAATGCTAATTTACAATTACCCCACTCGTGTTTTCTCACCAGTCTTATATAATGGTGTTATCCTATTATACACCACATTTATTCAAAGCCATTCCGCATGGATGGCTGTTTACAAAAATTATTCTGGTGGAAGTTTAATAATATTAGGACAATAATAGTGGGTTATAATTGGCAGTAACTATTCACTTAGCGCTGACATAGTCTTTCACAGTATACTGCTCAAAACAAGACTGTCAGCATAGCACACACGGCTAGTATAGTTCTCCCCCTTTACATGCAAACACAGCCTATTATATCACCGTGTAATTACACGGGGCTGTCAGCATAATTCATAGAGGCGAGCGGCTAGTTATTACCGCACTGACTCTGCAGCATCGTGCAGGTGTCCCGCTTGCTACTACAACCGCGGCTTATCACAAACACATATATATAGGTTTCAATCACATATTATGGCATAGTTTAACTAGCACTGTGAACGCCTGACGCACGTTTCGCTAGTGTTTTTTCTAAAAAGGCAGTCTGTCTTTTATGAAAAAGCACTAGCGAAACGCGTGTCAAGCTTTCACAGTGCTAGTTGTAGTAGCGAGCGGGACACCTGCACAACGCTGCAGAGTCAGTGCGGTAATAACAAGCCGTGTAATTACACGGTGATATAATAGGCTGTGTTTGCAAGTAAAGATTGGGAAGGCACCAGGGCATCATTGTGACATTCAGACCCAGGAGTGCTGTTTTTTTCAGTGGTTATATATATATATATATACACACACAGTATGTATATATATATATATATATACAGTATAAGAGAATATATGTTTATATTTAACATATGCTTGTTTACACAGAAATATAAAACAAACCGTCCATTTTAACTAAAATAAAATTAGGACAGATAGAATATACTGTATATAAATATACTTTATTGTTGAAAATACATCAAAGACCCAACATAAAGATTACCTGGACAAATCTGTCTAAACTCTGGTTAAAATAATGTAAACTGTTACTCCTACGCCTGCTTTGGGTGGCGTTATGAAAGTCCCGATATCAACCGCGGCTGCTGTTAGTACATAACATCCCCGAGTCAGCCCCTCAGCCATCTATGGACTGAAATACTGTGCCGGAAGCCTTGCGGTATTTCCCACTGCGGTAGTTCAACGATTTTCTTTTCAATCAAACTTTAATAATACATATGCAAACACGTGACTGCAGCGGCCAAGGGACACTGAGCCTGATTCAGACCCGCTCGCAGGCGCATAGCGTTCGCTCCGGGACTCGCAACAAAACGGGGCGGCTGTCGATGTTGATCGACAGCTCGCCCCGTTTTGTAGGCGGGGAGGGGGGTGGATGACCAAACAGAGGCGTTCCTGAAGAAACACCTGCCTATTGTGGGTGGCCCTAATGACATCACCAGTGATGTCAGTAGTGAACTTCCTGCTCTATTAGAGCAGGAAGTTCACTAGGGCTTGCGGCAGACGAGACCCTACCACAAGGGTCTTGTCGCAAGCCTGATGGTTGCGATAATCGCGACCATCGCCAGGCAGCTCGCACAAGCTGTGGGTGGCCAGACCCAAGAAAAAAAAAAACGCCCATCAGATCTGCGAGCTGCGTCCGGCAGCGAGCAGGTCTGAATCAGGGCCACTATACGCTGCTGTACACTTTAGTACATCCCGGCCAACATGAGTAGTACAGTAGAAGCTCAGTCAGTGGGTATACAGAGTAGTTTTCGCTCTCTGGAAGTTCACAGAGCATTCAGCTAGTGACATTGTTAGGAAACAGAGGAGGATTTTACTCATGACAGAAATATGTGGAATAAAGGCTGAATTCTCAGGATAGAGGCGGAGGTCCTGTCCAGCTCTTGTCTGGCCTCACACCCGTCTACTACAAACGCCAACTTAACATAGTTTGGCATGCTGGGAAATTCATCACTGCTCTTCCTCCCTGGCTCCCCTTTACCCTTCAGCTGCCGACTTCTAGGGGAACAGGCTGTATTGGGTGTCAGGATTGTAGGTCTGGAACATGATTCTTCAGTTGGTGGGGATTTATTGTACTGTTTTCGTTTCCAGAGGTCACAGCTAAAGGCTGATATTCTGGTTTTGGATGATGGATTTTTCATAATGTAACATCCTGGCATAGAGGACACAACAATTAAGTGTTGCCTGCTGGGTATTATCATTACCTGTACTGGGGCCTCTGTATTATGGCTCTGGCAGTGAAGGGGTTAACTGAAGCTTATCCTCTGTTCCTGGGTATGACACTGTTGTGTGTTAAGTAGCAGTCAGGGTTATCAGCTAGCTGGGGATTCAGGGATTTGGGGGTCTATTTACTAAGCCTTTGTTGGAGATAAAGTGGACAGAGATAAAGTACAAGCCAACCAGCTCCTGTCCTTTTTCAAACACAGCCTGTGACATGCCAGTTAGGAGCTGATTGGCTGGTACTTTATCTCTGTTCACTTTATCTCTATCGAAGGCTTAGTAAATAGACCCCTTGGTTCTGGGGGTGTCTAGGACTTCATGGTCTGTCCCAGCAGAGAGTGACAGACAGGTGGACAGTTTTGCATAAGATTTTGTGAAAATTAATATTAACGTGTGCATTTTATATGATTCTTCTTAGTTGCCAGCTGTGTTGCTTACTGTATATCCAGGTGCATCCCTGAAAATAATGTCTCACGCAATATCACTTTCATTTCACAAAGTGCATAGTGTGACGTCTATTTTCTTGTGCCTTATTCCGGATCTATTTCTCCACATCCGTGTGTATGGGAAGGTGCACAATAACAATTGTCTCTTTTTTTTGCACTGTATGCTTTGTGTCTATTTTGATTGTACTGACAAAAGCACAGTATGCCACCTGTATGTTATATGTAATTCTTAGTAGTTAGTATGTGCTCTTTTCTCTGTATTCAGTCAGATAAAGGGTAGTAAAGGATGATTTAAAGCCTGACTTATTTACACTGGGTGGTGGTCATTTCAGTTACAACAAAAGTGTATGTTTTATATGTATATAGGTTAAAGTCTATAGGCTGATATATGTAAATATACACAGTTTGGGTGTCTTATACCCCTTTCAGACATCTCGAGATTCCCGGGAATTTGGCCTGCCTCAGCCAAATTCCCGGGTTGCCGTGTCTGTCTGAAAGGTACCTACCCGGGAACGTGTTCAATCGCCCCTTCAATCGACCAGGGTTTTTCCCGGGACTTAAGTCCTGGGAAATTACCCTGCTTCTGTCTGAATGGTACTACCCTGGAATTTACTACTCCCGGGCAGCACCAGGCAGTTTTTACATGGAGTTTACAGCGCAGAGCGTCCTATAGGACGCTCAGCGCTGCTGCTCACCACCCTCAGCGCCGGCCAGCTGTGTACAGAGAACCCCAGCTGGGTAGTATGGACACCCGCCGGCGGGTCTCTGCCACAGTGGGCCGCCTGCCACGCCGGTCGCTGTGTCAGCGACACAGGACTCCAGGCGGACACCGGGGACACCCGCGCTGGAGACCGCCGACTGGTCCTAGCCATAGCGGGCCACACGCACTCCAGCTGGACCACCAGGGAATTAAAAGAAATTTTTAAAAAATAATAATAAAAAAATAATTAAAAAAAAATCTGCATTATGATTGGCCGGCTTCCGGCAGCTGAATGATGACATCATCATCATCATCAGCCAGAGAGGGGATAGGCTAGGAGGAGCAGATGGCAGAGAAGAGGCAGGTGAGCAGGAAAACCCTGCTCTTGTCTGAAAGGGGTCTACCTGGGAATTTCCCAGGTAGACACTGTAGTGTGAAAGGGGGGTCTCCACCAAATACCTGGGAATTTGCACAGGAGAAATTCCCTGGTCTGAGCAGGAAATTTCCCGGGTTGTATATCTGAAAGGGGTATTACACACTGGTTTTTAATTCCTACTGACAGAGATAGCCAAGCAGGGCTGTGTCTGTTTACCTAGGATTATATAGCAAGTCATGGCTGAGTGTATTCATGAAAGACACGACAAAAACAAAAAGCCAGATTTTACGCAGGTTATATGCTCACTAGCTGGCAGTCAAGCCTGGACAAGTAAACACGGCTATGGTCATGATTCACAGGAAAATGTCCAGACGTTCAGAGAAAACATTGCAGATTATGATGCTAACTGAAGGATACTGATCGCTTTACAAGTAGCTCAGCTCCAGCAGTGTCATCCTCTGGTCCTTGTACGTACATTGGGCCTGATTCAGCAAAAACAAAGTGATCGCACGCCAAGACATAGTGGGCGTGCTTATGCCTTGCCGTGCGATCGCCTGCTTTGCCGTCCCTTAGCTGAATTTGCATACGCTGGGAGCGAGCGTCCGCATCTAGTGACTGAGTCTGAATCAGGCCCAGAGTTTGAGAACCACTGTTCTAAAGCACAGGTTCTCAAACTCGGTCCTCAGGACCCCAAACAGTGCACGTTTTCCAGGTCTCCTCACAGAATCGCAAGTACCTCCACCTGTGGATCTTTTAAAATGTGTCAGTGAGTAATGAATTCACCTGTGCACCTGCTGGGTGACCTGGAAAATGTGAACTGTGTGGGGTCCTGAGGCGCGAGTTTGAGAACCACTGCTCTAAAGCATCTGCAGAAAAGAATCATACCGTCCAACTAAAATGCAAATGCAGCAGGAGGTGTCTGTAGGAAATAGACACCTTCTGCTGGCACCTGCCATCCGAGTGCAGGGCTCGGAGATAAGCCCTCTGCCAGGTTCTTCCTGGTTCTGGTCCGATGATGTAGTCGCTGGGCTTGACACGCTTACTAAATGGTGGCGACAACCCCCCGTTTTATACAATGGTCCTGGCCGCCGCTCTCGCTTCGGATTCATTGGGCCGGATTCAGAGTTGTACACTATTCCGATGTTCACGCAGTTGAGCAACCATCGGTGATCTGTGCATGCCTCCCTGCGGCAATGTGCATGTGCAGAGATTGAATTGCAATTACGGTTGCAGTTACGGTGCAATGGCAAGTAATTGATAGGAAGCAAATGTTTTGTGGGAGGTAACGGCGTGTTCCGGCCGTTTTTGGGGCGTGCTTACAGCAGTGTCTGCGATCTTGTATGCATAGATCTTGGCTCCAGCGTCTCAGGTACGGCGGCACTGCTGCACGGTGAGAGACTCACTCAAGGGGCAAAATTTACTAAGCGGAGGTTGCTATTCTATTCTAAACCCCGGCGGTTTGGTGGCGGGTTCTATTCTGTTCTAAACCCCGGGGGTTTGGTGGCGGTTTTGCAGCAGTTTCTAAATGACAGCCCTGTTCTATTCTATTCTAAAATGTGTTTTGACTGTGGTTTGGCGGCGGTTTTGCTATCTGCGATTTACTAAGGCCAAAACTGCTGCAAATCTGCCATCAAAACACATTTTAGAATAGAATAGAACAGGGATGTCATTTAGAAACCACTGCAAAACTGACACCAAACTCCCGGGGTTTAGAACAGAATAGAACCCGCCACCAAACCCCCGGGGTTTAGAACAGAATAGAACCCGCCACCAAACCCCCGGGTTTTAGAATAGAGTATAACCTGCCATCAAACCGCCGCTTAGTAAATTTTGCCCATGGAGTCGATGTTTGCCTGACCAGCTAGGATGTTCCTCATATGTGTGCTAGCTACGAAGGCTCCGGTTGGTGTCTCAATACGAGTTTCTGCGGCTGCTGCATTAGCATATTTTCGCATATTCGCGGCTGTGGCACCATTAGTGTACAGCTCTGAATCAGGCCCATTGTACCATTATAAGTGATGGATTTTAGAATGCTCATAATATCAAATATTCAGATGCGGTCAGTTTTCTTCTGATAAAACATGATCGTAGACGCGCACACTCACGAACAAGTAGGTTTTCGGAAGATCTGTCCGGCGATTGTATAGGTGTGTAACCTGCTTAACTATCGGGCATATCTCAGTCCCCACTATTATCAAGAGGGACTACGATCTGACCCCTATGTACCTCTGGTCCCTTTGGTCTATGCCATCCTCAGGTGGCATAACCCGCTTTATGCCTGCACAATGTGTTTTGTGTCTGCTCTGTGCACTGTGACTTACCCTGCCATCACATAACAAAAATGTTTGTGGGATTACTGATTTTTAATGTCAGCATATTCACTGCGACAAAACCAGAAAAATTGTTGGTTTTCAGAGTTTTGACCACATTTCACCCTTTAGTACATCCCTACCCAGTGTGTTTAATTAGCTCGTCTGGAGATGATGTCATATTTTAGTCTGTGCCACCATAGGCTTTAAAGTGTATATCAGAGTTTCATGAAAATACCCTAATTTGTACATTCATAGCCTGTATATTAATAGAGCTGGAAGTTTCCATTGCACACCATTGTGTGATCCCAGTTCCAGGAATAAATGAGAAATCAATGTTTTTTTTTCAACAGCTGAAGAGGACATACAGTAAAATCTGCACATGACATGCAGTGTAAAACAGCAGATATATACAGTAAATACTAACCAATATTTCCAATAAAAGAAAAACTGCGAGACCCTTGATTGAAACCCGGACTGCCTTGGCCATATCTTGCAAGCCTGTAAAAAATGTTGTTCTTCAAGCTTCTGGGGCTAATTCAGTAGGGTGCAATGCTGAACACAGATTCCCGATTATCGGGAATCTGTGCGGGCACAGGACCGTCCTGCTCATGTGCAGAGGGTGATCGCACGCATCCCCTGCAATGCCTCTGCCTGATTGACATTTAAGGGGTGGGGACGGTCAGCGTTCTGGGAAACCGGGGCATGTTGGCCATAACATTCTGGACACACTTACCTACCTGACAAAATGTGCAACAAAAATAGGCTGTACACATCCTTCTAAAGATAAATATTTACGGTCTGTTATTTTGCCTCTCATATGACAGTACACCAGTTAACAACTCCAAATGAAGCTTTGATTATCGCTGAACAGTTTAACAAGCATGAATAAAAACACAATTTCAATTAATGTTGATATATTGATCTGTTACTGAATGGGATTTGGTAATGAAGATGTAGTAACCAAGGGGTATATTTACTAAAGTGCTTATTTTGTAGCAGTAGAGTTGCTGCCTATAGCAACCAATCAGATTCTACTTATCAGAATCGTAACCCTAACCTCCCCCCCAGTGCCTAACCCTAATCCCCCCTCTGTGCCTAAACCTAACCCCCACTTCCCCGCTGCCTAGACCTAAGTCATGTGGCGGGGTGCCTAACCCTAACCCCCCTTCCGGGGGTGCCTAACCCTAACACCCCCTTTCTCTAACCTAAACCTAACCCTCCCGTGCCCGGCTTACCTTCGATCGGGATGCCGGACGTCGGGCTCCCGGCGTAGGTCTAATGACAGGAGTCGGAGTTTCGACGCCTGTCATTAGACCCTTGCCGGGATTAGACAGTCGGGAAGCCGACTGCTTCCTCTACGTATCACCTATCTAGCACCTTCTAGAACAGTGGTCAGGGAACAGGGGTAAATTACCCCACATGAGGTAAAAATTAAATTCCTGGGGGTAATGGATAGACAGCCGTGCATGCATATGAATCATTCTATAATATAGAATGATTCATATGCATGCCTGGCTGTGCTTCTGGGAGGCTCTAAGCCGGATGCCCGCTGAGATGTTATTACCAGTGGGCGCCTGGCTCCTTCCCTGCAGCGCCGCGTTACCCGTAGGCTGGAGTTCTCTTCTGAACTCCCAACTTCCGCCTCTCCATGCGCACTATGGGAGAGACGTCATGACATCTCTCCCATAGTTCCGAGGAACAGCCGGGCGGACAGGACAGCGGCGGATGCAGGAGCGGGGATTAAGGTGGTTTTTTTTTGTACAAGCGGCACTACAGGGGCATTATATGGGGGCACTACTACAAGGGCACTATATGGGGGCACTACTACAGGGGCATAACTATGGAGGCACTACTACAGGGGCATTATATGGGGGCACTACTACAGGGGCATTATATGGGGGCACTACTATATAATTTCCTTCCTTTCAAATCAAGGGGGTAACGTCGGCGTATCTAAATATATTTTGGGGTAAAAGGTAAAAAAGTTCCCTGACCCCTGTTCTAGAAGATAATAGCTAGAATCTGATTGGTTGCTATGGGCAATAACTCCACTTCTAAAAGCCTGCACTTTAAATATCAGGGGCAAACGCAGGATTTTTACAGGGGGGTTTCCACACAAACATACCTTACACCAGGGGCGGATTGGGCCGCCGGGAGATCGGGACAGTTCCCGCTGGGCCGACTCAAATGTGCTCCTGCCTCCCTCCCCCAGGGCCGGCCACTAGTACTCAGTGTCCGGGGCTGGGCTGCATGTAAACAAGCGCAGTGTCTGACTAACACTGGCCGCGCTGAAAGGACCGCGGCAGGCTGCATCGCTCTGCAGAGCTTTAGAGGGCTGCTGCTGGCTGCGTAACTGGACATGTCTGCTGAGTGAGCGGGGGGCGGGGCTCCACTCTGTGTATTGAAGCAAGGAGACACACAGCCCCGTCCCCTGCTGAGAGCAGCAGTACGTAGGGTGCGTGCACTGTGCAGGGAATGGATCAGTGTGACAGGAAGGGGAGGAGCCAGGCAGTAACTGGGTCCGGGGTCTCAGAGGAGCCAGGTGCAGCTGCAGCACAGAGGGAATGGATCTTATTTTCAATGTCGGCAGCCTGGCAGCCTCATGACTGTGGCTGGTGAGTGAGTCCAGCAGGTGACTGTCACTGTTGTTATATAGGGGATGCAGTGTTATAAATAGGGGGCTGTGTTGTTATATGGGAGATGTGGTGTTATTAAGGGGGATGTTATGTGAGAAGCTCTGTTGTTATATAGGGGCTGTGGTGGTATATATAGAACTGTATTTCAGTGTATAGGGGGTTGTGTCTGTATATAGGAGGCTTTGGTGTTATATAGAGCTGTGTGTCATTATATAGGGACTGTGGTATATAGAGCTGTGTATTTATATAGGGACTGTGGTATAAAGAGCTGTTTATTTATATAGGAACTGTGGTATATAGAGCTGTGTATTTATATAGGGACTGTGGTATAAAGAGCTGTTTATTTATATAGGGACTGTGGTATATAGGACTTCATTCAGAGTCGGTCGAAGCGGCCGCACGGTCGTACGCAGCCGATGTTCGCTAAGCTGCGCATGCGTACAGTTCGCAATGCACGTGCGCAAACTAGCCGCTACGATCAGAAATTTCTCTGTCCTTGAATACCGCCAGGTCGGTAGTTTGAGTGACAGATTGCGGCGTTTATGGGTGGTAACAGGGGAAGGTGCTTGAAAACGGGGGTGTGGAGATCCGAACGCAGGCGTGCCTCATTTTGCGAACGGCGTTTTATGGGAGTGCATAATTAACAAAGTAGTGTCATGGCACACGTGACAGGGGAGGTTTTACACTGACATGATCGTAGAGATTAAGAGAAGGTATGGTCAACCTTTAGCTCTACGACCAGTTCCGATGGTATACGATGCTCGCGATTAATCCTTATGTAGCCGGAGATGACGTGCTATGCGTACGAGATGTGGGCGTATTTTTAGCGATCCGACCGCATCCACCCCTTGGTCGGCCAGCTAACGATCCGACCTTAGGGACGCAACATGCGTGTGCATCATTAGCATATCCGGCCCCTTTTTCTATACGACCGTGCGGCCGCTTCGACCGACTCTGAATGAGGTCCATAGAGCTGTGTGTCTGTATATAGGGACTGTGGTATATATAGAGCTGTGTGTCAGTATATAGGGACTGTGGTATATAGAGCTGTGTGTCAGTATATAGGGACTGTGATATATCGAGCTGTGTGTCAGTATATAGGGGCTGTGGTATATAGAGCTGTGTGTCAGTATATAGGGGCTGTGGTATATAGAGCTGTGTGTCGGTATATAGGGGCTGTGGTATATAGAGCTGTGTGTCAGTATATAGGGGCTGTGGTATATAGAGCTGTGTGTCGGTATATAGGGGCTGCGGTATTATATAGAGTTATGTGTTGGTGTATACAGGCTGTAGTAACTGTATATCCCTAAGGGGACCCACATGCTGTATGTTTGTGCTTTCTCCCATAATTTCCTTTCAAGGGTTAGGCACCCCCCCAGGAGGTTAGGGGAAGGGGGGGTTAGGGTTAGGAACCCCCAGGGGGGAGGTTAAGGTTAGCTCCCCCCGGGGGACTTAGGTTTAGGCAGCGGGGAAGCCTAAACACGTTAGGTTTAGGCACTTAGAAGGGGGATTAGGGTTAGGCACTGGGGGAGAGGTTAGGGTTAGGCACCCCTATGGGAGGGTTAGGGTTACGGGGGGAATTAGGTTAGTCAATACTTACCTTATAACGATCGGGATTGTCAGCCCTGTCGGCCTCACGTTGTTGTCGGTGTTTGAACCGCCGGCCGTGCGCCCAGCGGTAAATCATACCGATTCCGTATGTCACACATACCTTACACACACACACACCTACTGTATGTCACACATACCTTACACACACACACACACACACACACACACACACACACACACCTACTGTATGTCATACATACCTTACACACACACACACACACACACCTGTATGTCACACATACCTTACACACACACACCTACTGTATGTCACACATACCTTACACACACACCTACTGTATGTCACACATACCTTACACACACACCTACTGTATGTCACACATACCTTACACACACACACACCTACTGTATGTCACACATACCTTACACACACACCTACTGTATGTCACACATACATTACACACACACACACACACACACACACACACACCTACTGTATGTCACACATACCTTACACACACACACACCTACTGTATGTCACACATACCTACACACACACACACACACCTGTATGTCACACATACCTTGCACACACACACACCTGTATGTCACACATACATTACACACACACCTACTGTATGTCACACATACCTTACACACACACACACACACCTACTGTATGTCACACATACCTTACACACACACACACCTGTATGTCACACATACATTACACACACACACCTACTGTATGTCACACATACCTTACACACACACCTACTGTATGTCACACATACCTTACACACACACCTACTGTATGTCACACATACATTACACACACACCTACTGTATGTCACACATACATTACACACACACTTACCTTGCAGCAGCTGCGGGTTGTAGATCTGATAAGGGGATGGGACCTGGCAGACTGGCACCATGTCATTGGGCCCCTCCCCCTAGCAACAAAATGTCGCAATTTGCAGGTCAATCGGGAGGGGCATAGCCAAATTATGAAGTTCTAATGAAGTCACGTCATATTGACTCTGCCTCCTCCTGATTGACCCGCAAATCGTGGCATTTTGTCACAAGGGGGCAGTGCTTAAGAAGATGGTGCCTGCTCTCCAGTCTGTCAGGGGGTTTTCTGGGTACTCAGAACCCCCCCTGCGTGCGCTAGTGCATATACCCCCAATAGTGTGTTTATTGGCCTGATACAGAGTTGGAAAATGCCTGTATATAGAGTTGTATGCATTGTGCTGCGTGGCCACCCCCTATGTGTATGCTTGGTGTACTTCTAGTCATCATCATCATAATTGCGCACTGTTACTAGTTGTAAAAGATACAGCTTATTTATGCTTGCACTCAACTCTGCATAGCCTGCAATTCGGTCAACATACACTCACAGAACTTGTCCTACGCGAGATCGCTCCATTACAGCTCTGTTCCCCCTGTTCAGCTATAAGTGTAGATACGATGAAATGCTTATTTACTCTGCATCTCCCGTACTTGTGTGCTCTCACTTACTGAGCATTTGTAGTGAGAAAACATAGTGTGTTTCTTGGATGAAGCAACAGGTTGACACTCACTGTAAAGTTAGCATTACAGCACAGCATTACTTTCCTGATCTATATAACACAACTTTGCAGTTATTTCACCATCTACACTTTTAAAATCCGCTGAGTTTGTGCAATAACTTCATGGATAATTTCACATACCACTGTCCAGATAAGAATGTGACCTTTGCTAGGCTGACCTGCTCTATGTCAAAATCACAAGACAGCTTGTTTACCTGTATTGGCTGAGGACAGGGGACCGCATTTCTTTTTTATTTCATTTACTGCACTAACACAGTATTTAATCCCAAAAAATTAAAGTTGAATTTATAAATACAGGAACAATGGAGTGTCAGGGCTGCCAAATATGGAGTTTGCATAAGGTTTATGCCAGTTTGTTTAAGGAGACTCCACATACCTGACAGGAGATGCAATGTTCTCCCCAGGCTGTTTTCTGCGGGCGCATCGCCCGGCAGAAACAGCCTGCCGCCCGGCACTTTTCCCTGCTGACCCCCGCCGACCCCCGCAGTTCCCTGCTGTGGAATGCTGGCCTCTGAAGTGACCGTAGGCTAAAGAAGCCTCCGATCACTTCAGAGGCCAGCGTTCCCAGTGATGCACTGCGTGAGGGGAAGTCATGACGTCACCCGCGATGTGGGGAGCCTGCCCCGCACGCCTGCTGGATCTAGTTAGATCCAGTCAGCGCAAGGGAGCGGGAGCTGCCAGCAAGTAAAGGTAAGTGCTGGGCTGGGGCCAGGACCAGTCTGGGGCACTGCATTAGGGACACTATTAAACCTGGGGGCACTGCATAAGGGGCCAGCCTGGGGGCACTACATAAGAGACCAGTCTGGGCGCACTACATAGGGGCATTACTTCAGCCAGGGGGCAATGCATAAGGGCAAAGTTAAACTACAGGGGGCAATGCATAAAGGGGAAAACTACAGGGGGCACTGTATTATGGGCACTTTTGACTGAGAGCCAGTGGGGAAGCAGCCTGAGACCTATCGGGCTGGATTGGTAAGGGAGATACCCCTTTTCCCAGCGCGCGCATAATTGCTAAGGCCCCCACCCGGCTACTTTTGGATGCCACCCGGCTGGAAAAAATTTCTGGGGATAACACTGCAGATGTACTGGAGCACTGGCTGACAGGAGATGTACTGGAGCACTGGCTGACAGGAGATGTACTGGAGCACTGGCTGACAGGAGACGTACTGGAGCACTGCCTGACAGGAGACGTACTGGAGCACTGCCTGACAGGAGATGTACTGGAGCACTGCCTGACAGGAGATGTACTGGAGCACTGCCTGACAGGAGATGTACTGGAGCACTGCCTGACAGGAGATGTACTGGAGCACTGCTTGACAGGAGATGTACTGGAGCACTGCCTGACAGGAGATGTACTGGAGCACTGCCTGACAGGAGATGTACTGGAGCACTGACGCATGTCACATTGCATGTTTGTCTGTGCATTTATGATGAATGCACCTGGAAACTTTTTTTGTCTGACTATTGTTGTCTCCTTAGAGCTCTATAGGTCGGCAAATTATACTATGTCAAGCCTTGCAAAGATTTTGTTTTCACTGTGATAAATAGTTCTTTGTCAAATGAAAAAGTAAAGAAACAAGCAAAATCATTTATTGATTTAATCTTTTAGTGCAGGTAATTTTCTGGGGGAAGGCTGAATAAAAACAGTTGATATAACTTAATCTGTATATTGTAACTAATTATACATTCATGTATACATTTTTTGTTTATATATATTTCTGTTCATTAACACAAACAAAAACAGGTCTGGTGCTCAGGGCCTGATTCAGACCTGCTCACGAGCGCTGAGTGCTCGCAAGCGGGTCGATGTTGCCCAAGTGCGCATGCGCACGACGGAGGCGGCTCCGTCGTGCGCATGCGCGAAGCCAGAATAACGACGGCCAAGCCGTCGTTATGGATCTCGCACCATAGGGGGCGTGCTGTCGATAGTGATTGACAGCACGCCCCCTTTGGTGGGCGTGCCGGGGGCATGGCTGCCCAGACGGAGGCATTCCCCTGGGAACGCCTACCATCTGGGGCCGGCCCCACTGACATCACTAGAGATGTCAGTGGGAGTGCTTTTGGCTCTGATAGAGCCAAAAGCACTCCAGGGCTTGCGGCAGCGAGACCCTACCGCAGGGTCTCGTCGCAAGCCCGATGGTCGCGATGATCTTGACCATCGCGACCATCATTTTGGACGCTCGCTATAGCTGTGGATGGTCACCCACAGCTATGCGAGCAGCCAGGAGGCCGCTCCAAAAAGGAGAAGGGACGGCCCTGATTCAGAGCGAGTGCTCTGTCAGAGCGTCCGGCTCTGAATCAGGGCCTCAGTTCAGTTCCAAAACGGTACAATATATCCTATGTTACCACACATAAAAAATGTCCATATATATGATGTAATTGCAGTCTTTGCTAGTCACGGAATTCAGTAGTAGTTTGCAGACACTTAACACGTAGTTCGCTCATATGAAATAAACACAGAAACATAGAAAAAGACTCATAGTGTAGTAGATTATGACACCCCCCAGAGTTTTGTCAGCTAGGAAAGTGTTAATAGATGAAGAACAAATCAAGCCTACTTAAATCAGTCAGCTAATCCAGATTTCTAGACAAACAAAATTGCATACCCTACTCACAATGGAATGGGGTATTAAGTGCACATAAAGGTATCTTTAAAGCCAGATTCGCCCTCCACCATGTGGAAAAAAGTATACACCATACCAAGTAGACTTCTTCAAAAGATTAGCATACCGTACTCAAACATCATACAGTGGGTAGATTTATGATACTGAGTATATCCTCTCCATAAACAAATGCTTCTTATCCTCAGCATAGGATTAATAGCATATAGAAGCAAGAGATAGCCGTTTCAGTAAATAGGCATAACATTTATTAAAAACAAACTAATAATACCAAAGAAGCATATGTGGGTTCACACGATCAGAGATGATGGTAAAAGCAAAAAAACAGCATATCACCTCGAACCTTATGTTGCTTGGTAGCCGCCAGCAGAGATAGCAGTCCTCTGAGCCGTGGCAATTGGCCGGATGTCCGCTATCCAGATGATGCTGTCCACTGTCCAGATGATGCTGCTTTTACCATCATCTCTGATTGTGTGAACCTACATATGCGTCATTCAGGGGTGTATCTATAATGGGTGCAGAGTGTGGAGTGCCCAAACCACTGCTGGGCCAACGCTGCAAAGCAGCAAAAATCACTGGGAAAATGGCGGCAGACATTTTCTCGGTGACTCGCGTATGTGCAGTACTGCTGTCCTCGGGAAAACGATGCAGACCATTTTCCTGGAGACCCGCGCATGCGCAGTAGATTCTGGCAATCTTCTGCACCCGCGGCCACCGGAAAGAGGAGGGGGCATGCGCTGAGTCTGCACACAGGCCTCCTCCTCTCTTAAAACGCCCCTGGCGTCATTGGTATTATTACTGTATGTTTCTCAAGTTCTTAATCAGACTAATAATTCCTCAGTAGATTCCCACTTTATTCAGGTCCCTTTACATAATCGACCTTTCGGGTTTATTGCAACCCGTCATCAGGATACACCAACATTGAATACATAAGGAACATACCTTAACTACCCCATTAGCGTACCACCGGATCACCGCTGGCTCTGTCAGTGTCACTCACCCCACCTCCGGAGACTTCCAGCAACAGCGTCTGCTAAGCTCCGCCCCCTTTACCAGTGTAACCCGGTGTGCGTTTATTACACAGACCCCCTGCAACAACACACGAGTGTACATAAGTTCCTCGAAGTAAAAGGCAACAGCAGTAAGCTCATACCAAGGAAACATCAAAAGGACATGAAATATTAGATATGAAGTCCATTCTGGTGGCACTTAGAAATAAACAAACATGCAAGGTGAGTTACCAACGTTTCAATGCTTTATTTGGTCGTGCATTTTGCGTCACTGTGCAAGATCTTGCCGCCAGCATGGACTTCATATGTGAGGCTTCACTGGATGTGTAAAGGAAGGCAGGAAGACACCAGGGTAAGAAACATTGGATTTACAGTTACACAGCCTGCAAATTGCCGGATTAATTGTGTGTGTGTATATATATAACACTGAAATGCCAAAAGTCGTGGGATAGATGCCTAGTATCGTGTTGAACCAACACTAGCCCGTGAAGTGCAGCAAGTCGACGTGGCATCGTTTGCACAAGTGAATGGAAGACCTCTGGAGAGATGTTGACCCATGCTGTCCCTGTTATTTGAAGGTGCAGCATCCTGGGTGCAAATGAACCTCTCCACCATGTTCCATAAATGCTCGATTGGGTTCATGTCAGGCGAACGAGGTGGCCACACCATTTTTCGGAACTCTCCAAATGCTCCTCAATCCAATTCTGGACAACTTGGGACCGATGACACAGTGCATTATCCTGCTGTAATATTCCGTCGTTGTGGGGGTACATGAGGTCCATGATGGGCTGCAAATGGTCATCAAGTAATACAGTATAGCGGTTACCGTTCAATGACGTTTTTAGTCAGACCAGCGGACCGAACCCATGCCATGTGAACACACTCCACACCATTGTGGAACTGGGGTCCTTAGCCTCATTGGGTCTGCGCCACACCTGAATCCTATCATTAGCCCGAAACAACCTGGAACCACGACTCATTGGACCACGCCACATGTTGCCTGTCTCCGGGGTCCAAATAGCAATGTCATGAGCACAGGTGAGGCGCTGTGTCGAGTGTCGTAGTGTTAACGGGCATTCTGGTGGGTCTTCTGCTCCATTTCCCATGGAAGCTAAAGAACGCTGCACTGACTGTGGATGTAATTTGAGCCAATGTCCCTTGTCTGTTATCACGGACAATTCTGGCCAGACGTCGATCACAAGCTTGAACCTGATCATTAATCAGCCACTGCGCTGTCCATGGTGAGTGGTAATGCCTTCCATGAGGTATTCCGGCACACACGTGACATGTAGATCGAGGAACAACTTCGGAAATGGAATTTTCCATCTGTCGGGCACCTACAATCATGCCCCGAACTCCAATAATTCACATCGCATTGCCATGAGCAGCCTAGCTGGTGTTCAAACTGACTCACAAGATGTCAGATTACGACTGATACAGGTGTGCGCAATTCTCTACCATTACCTTTACATACTGCTATCTCTTTTGGCACTTCAGTGTACATATATCACTACAGTTGGGAAGAATGATGTGGGAAATTAGTATATGGTCCCGTCAATGTGTAAATTTTGTCAAATTTTAAAGTGAATCTGTCATCGCATTTCTTGAATTGTGCAAGTTCTGGCCTTAAGCATTATTCAAATTAGCTGTAGAGAATGCAGAAGTTCCTGTGACACTGGGCCTGATTCAGCAAGGAAGGCACGCTAGCAGACGCACGCACCCATTCGCCTCGGGAATATGCTAATCAATGCATACGCATGGAGACTGCAGCACAAGATGCAGACGCCCAGCCCCATATTAAGCTGCCCATCTCCCTTTACTCACAGCCTGATCAGTACGCAAGATAGCATATACATCGACCCATACGCACAATAGTGGTTGACCTGACCTACCGCAGGATTTTGGCTGCTTCCTGTGTTACATGTGGTATGGCTGCATATGCCGCAGCACTGCCTTCATTATGCACGCCCCTATAACGGCGTTATGATGCCTGCATTTGCCTGACCACCCCCCGTCACTACCCACAAATGGCACTTCCTGTCAATCACTATTGGAAGGGTCTGCGTACACAGTGCTTGTAGTCTGCCTACCATAACCCAACACACTGGCTAGTTTGCGCACGCGCAGTGCGATGCATACGCAGAGCAAAAACAGCCAAGTGCATGCGTTCTCTCCTTTGCGTTCCTTGCTGAATCAGGCCCACTGATCATTCAGAGCCAATGTGCTGAAAACTGGCAGTCAGACTAATGTTTTACTTAAGCACAGTGAGCATGCTCTTGGCATTACATGGGCTTACGGATGGTCATCGGTAGGTTAACTATAGATGGTCACAATCGATGGTACCGTTGGTGGCTAACCTCAATGGTATAAATCCATCGCCCGTGAACCACCAATGATTTCGCCCACTGATAGTCATCCCTGTCCTCAGGAGCAGCAGACCAATCACAGTCGGGGGGGTGGAGCTTCAGGGGGGCTTAACCATTGATGGTTGTTAACCATCAAAGGTTGATGGCCATCCCTATATGGGCTTTTCGTTCTCTCTAAAGCTGGGTACACACTATACAATAAATCATACTACATTTTGTCCCTACGCGGATCGGTACAATGCATCGTACACATCATATGTACGTCTGATTCGTCATTAATGACGGTTGTTCATCGCAGATGGGGCGATGCAATGAACGACACAGTTCTGTTACATGCAGCATGTAACGACACATCTCGCCATGGTACACCGGATCGTGTGGTGGGTACAGCGTGCGCATTGTATTGTTACATCTCATCATACCATCACTTGGGACACACATCGTATAGTATGTACCCTTCTTAATATCCATGAATGTTGCCAAGATGTAGACATGTAAAAAACATACATATAGAAGCACAGTAAATGTAACATATTTTTGTTATTTTTGGGGACTCAGACCTACGCTGTGCTTCTGTGTGACTATAGGAAGTCTGGGAATATAGTGCTTAGCTGTATTTAGAATGTGGGAGTTTAATTGTGGATCCCAACTACCAAACTGTTTCAATAGCTCTGCAATTATCTAGTAAAAGATACACCGCAATCTACAAACCTGCATCCTCTTCCCACACATCATAATCCGCTTTAGGCCCTAAGGGAGAACTATGGGTATATTCATGAGATTCTTTGTAAAAAATAACCATTATGATATCCACAGATAAATCTGAAATAATTCCTGTTTCATCATATTTAGATTAAAGAACAAATATTTTAATGACTTTACATTTTCTGGTGGGAGCTATTATTTTTTGCTGTACCTTTACCCTTTCATTCATGATCTCATCTGTTCCACATTGATTACAACATTACAGAAAGTTTATTGTGTGTAGGAAAATATACCATAACCTAATGCCTTGGAAAGTATTGGCGTACTTAGAACAGAATATATATATATTTTTTTGTCGGTATGTGTTACATTTTATACCATATGTAAATCCATCTTTCAAGTCATGCACACCCTTTCTTCATGGTCTCGTGTGTCTTAATAATTATACTACAGATAAACCTGGATGTCCCACTGCCATTTAAATTTCCAATCTCTGTCAACAACCGTTATCACCCACTTCCCATAGTTACCTCTGTCCATCATCACATTCCATCGCTGACTTCACGTACACATCATCTCTGCATTACACCCTCTTCTGACAACCATGCCACCCAGATGTTAGCATATCATAGGCTTTGTCATTTAATCTTAATTTTGAATGTTGTTTTATGTGTCTTTTTAATTGGGGAGTGAGTATGTTGGACCAGACATACTGTGGCAATTACAAAATATATATATATTTTTTAAATCCTGCCCATAATACACATGTATCTCTTTGTGGCCAGTGGGATGTGGTGAAAAATTTGGCCACGGTGATCTGTGATGACAAGAGAGATAAGGAACAAATGTTTTTCTAGGGAGCAAAATTATATATATCTGTCCCTCATTCTTCACCTAAACTAATGTAACTCTCTCCCTGTAAAATTCATTGTGTTATCCTTAACTTATAAAGTCATCCACAATTCTGCTCCATTATACATATCCATACTTACATACATCCAACTTTAGTATCTCCCAAATGCCCACTGTGCTGTAACCAGAAGCCGATATTCAGCCCCTCTCAGTATCTTCTCACATGTACTTTCTACAGGATTTCTCCTGATCTCTCCTAAACACCCACAACATCCCGAAACCTAATTCTCGTCCTGTCTCATTATCTCCTCAAAATTACATCTACAGGACTTCTCTTCTCTGGAACTCTCTCAGCTGAGCACTGTCCTTATCTCAAGACCCGATGCACACCCCTTCTGTTATCTCCTCATCTATAGGGTTTCTGGCTCAGGCAGTATTTTGCTCTCAGAGGTAGATTAAGAAGATATTTGGAGTGATTTCACTAAATAGACTCAACAGATTGTTATTTGGATATTAGATGATAATCTTTCAACACATGACAACCACGCAGGCAGCACAGAGAATCCCACCCCCTTAGCAGCTAGGGTCACCAACACTTTAATTTCCTCTTTTATCAGCTGAAACGAACACTTTGTTGGGGTACAGTACGTGACCCTGTAATTTTTTCTCTTTACAGACGCCGTAAAGCACGCCACAATGAGCTGAACTACACCACCCCTCTCATAGATGCCAGGTTTGAGTTCAACGCTCCATGGCTGCAGTTCCACTTGGGGATCAGTAAAACTGCCCTTTACCCACGTTCCAGCACTGTAGTGGACCGTCTCCTTGACCGAATGAGCAATATGACTCTTATAAGTACAGGTAAGCTGTGGGCCAGAGTTGTGGCTTCCATTACCACCCACAGGTACCAACTAGCTCTTCATCCTGTATTCAAGAGAGCTGTGCTGTGTAATTTGGACACTTTACAAAATAAATGAATTTACAGAATAAATTACTGTATAATACATCTTATAATCACTTCACATTTTCACAATTGTTCAATGATCTACAGTAAACACACAGAGAGCATCGGTGTCTCCACCTCGTATACATCTGTACACTACCAGCATGCAGAGAAACTTAAAGGAAAAGTGGTGTGGGAATGGGGTAGTTTGTACCAGAAAACAGGGCTAGCTCGGGCATTTTCCCTGTCACCCCTCATAGTTGTCTGTTGAGTGCCGACGTGTTGTGTAGTAAGCCCAGGAGAATTTGATGGTAGTACTACAAAAATCACAGACTGTCTGTGTACTTTGGGCCTGCTTTAAAGATGTACGCAAACCCTAAGATTTGCGTACATCTCTAATGGAGGGGGGACATCACACACAGTGCCCCCAAGCTGCAGTTTGATTGACATGCTCCAGCTGTTTGGAGACGGGGAGGTGATACCCCATTTCCTGGGAGCGCTGAGGCCAGTGTCTGCATCTTGTGACTGATACTGCTAACATCACGACCGATTGTCGCGATGTTGATCTGATCCTGCGTCTTTGGACGCAGGCATCAGATCTGAGATGCCGGCAGGAGGGGTCTTTTCCATCTAGACGCCTCCCGCAAGTATTAGCATATTTTTGTACAGCAGCTGCTGTGTAAATGCGTACAACTCTGAATCAGGCCTTTTGTGCGTCTTTGGATGCAGCTGCTGTGTGCAAAAATGCTAATGCTGCAGGAGGCATATAAGGACAAAAGACACCTCCTGTCTGCATAGCAGATCCAAGTGCTGCACCTGAAGACGTACTGTAGCATCGGATCACTATTCGCAGCGTTTGCAGCATCGGCCATCTGAGTAAGCCTAAGCTTACGCAGAATGGCTGCCCAAACTCTGCCGCCGAAGCCACTATATTTGCGTTGGAAGACACAAACACTGGCCTCAGCACTCCCACAAATCATCTCAGTCCTGTGAAATATACCCCATGTCGCCCGCTTCACGCCCCCAAATAACTGCAGACTGTCACTCACCTGACGTCTGCAGTTGGACTGTGTGTGAGGATGTAGGACTCGATCTGCACATGTGCAGAACGGGTCCTGCTCTTGCAACGGGTCTTGCTAGTAAATGCTCAGTAAAGGGGAAACTGTGTTTCTAGATACTAGACATCTACATGGCAAAATATACTGTACATGAGAGTTACTCAGCTTGTACTTCTGGATGCTCATTGAATAAATTAATAATACAAATATCATATGTTGTTATTTGCAAGAGCAAGACCCGTTGCAAGACGGCCATCGGACTTGTACGTCTGAATCAGGCCCTTTGTGTTGGACTCTTGCCTGTACACACGCCAATGTACACCTGTTTATCTGTACTAGTTGTGTATCTGTGAGGGGTAACATGTCATAAATGAGCTGATCATATAAAATCTAAGAAATGTAGTGTATAAATTCAAAAATATACACGGTGCCCCTGTGGAAATCAGACGTGCAAATTACATCTGTCAGAGTTCCTGTATCATTAGCATCTTGTATAATTACTCTTCTACTGCATCTCAGTCAGCAAGCAGCAGAAACCTATTAACTCCTTCATAACTTGTGATCACGCGTAATGTTTACTGACATCACACCACGCATAATGTATAATGATATCAAATTCTACATAAGGTGTAGTGACGTTATACAACCCACGATATCTAGTGACATCAGCCATCCACAATGTGTAGTGACATCACACCCTGCACAATGTATAGTGACATTACATCCTACGCAATGTGCAGTGACATCACATCCACAGTATGTAGAGAAATCACCCCTCCACATTACATCCTACACAATGTATAGTGACAGCTGACAGTGTGTAGTGAGTGACATGAGATCCATTTGATATACAGTAGTCTCAGAACTTGCACACTGTTTAATGACAACACACCAGATATAATGTGTCACACACTGCAAGCATAATAATACCAACAGACAAAGAGATAAACAAAGAGGTAAGAAGGCCCTGATCACAAGCTTACAACCTGTTCTCTGCAGGCTATGGGACTATAGGGCCAATTCAGAGTTTGATGCAAAGTGGCTGTCTCTGCAGGTAGTAGTGGAAGCCTCATTTACTACCTTTTGCTAATGCGGGATTCCGTATGCCTAATGCGAGGGTCAGTGCGTCTGCAAGCAGAAAGCCATGCAACTTGTAAAAATGTGAACAAAAAAAATGGCACAAACAGTGCACTCATATAAACACCAACAGTGAAAAAACACTGGTGACACTTAACACTTGTGAATTTGTAGACAATTATATGTGATTCTCGCTGAGAGTGATAAACACCTATTATATTATTGCCCATTGATTATTGGCCAGCCACAGTGACCGTGATCATTAGTATCAGCACTTGCACCAGCTCCATGCTAAGTGCAGGAGATCCGACAGAAGCAGGCTACCATTCTCCATACGCATGACTCAGAATCACACGGAGTGTCGCAGGACACTCCCATGACACTTCTATATTATTGTGCGATCGCATTGTCACCTCCTAGTTCCTGCCCTGTAAAGGCTATTTCACGCAAAGACAGACCCGGCCTAGTTCTGTTTGATTCAGAATAGGACGGAGATATGCAAATAAGTGTAAATTAGCATATGCGCATGCGTTCTATGCTAAATCTCGCCATATGCGTCAATGTCCAGAGATCCGTCCCACTCAGAATCAGTCCTTATATCAGTAAATATCATTCAGGGTGTGTAGATGATGAAACAGATTAATGTTGTGCTGCTCTCTAGAGAGGAAAATAATCTGCATATTATATTACATCGACCTCTGCTAATGAGCTATACATTTTTTAAGAGAATGCTCAGTAAAGGGGAAACTGTGTTTCTAGATACTAGACATCTACATGGCAAAATATACTGTACATGAGAGTTACTCAGCTTGTACTTCTGGATGCTCATTGAATAAATTAATAATACAAATATGTTGTTATTATCTTTATACTGACATTATTGACATTCTTTCTGTGTGATGTGCTATCATTGCTCAGGGGGTAGGGAATAAAGAGACCCAATACCTGGTAGAGATTGTAGAAGTTATTTTACTAAAGTAATATAGTATAGTAGATGTTCAAATGCTGAGCAGTTAACCCCATCATTAGTTTTCTACAGTTCACCTCTTGATCTCATTAAGACACTACTTTCTATAGGAGACGTGATCAGTATAGGCAGTGGCTCAGGTCTTGGTTATATGCTGTTGAACCATCCTGAACATGCCCAGTACCCGCATAGCCCCTCGCAACCATTCATTAGTCTGGGAACTGTTACAAGAAGCTGCTGAGACATGGCTAGTGTGCCCCAGTAATTACAGCACTTAGCTGCCTCATTGTATGCCAGCTCGCAGATGGCACAATTAGTGGGACTGCCAAGGGCATGGGTTACAGGTCATCCTTGGCCATACAGTGTGTTATGTTACTCTGTAGTCAGTATACTGTACCAAGCTTCTTTTTTATAAACATATTTTTCATTTCTTTATTACAGATTACAGTGCAGATGAAAAAGCTTTGAATGGGGAGTGTGACTGCAACCAAAGTGAGTAACCCTCAGAGTAGTAGCATGCCATTAAAGTGTAAACTGACATCTTATCATTAAAATAAAAAGGTGATGTCAAATCAAATACTTACTGAAATATTTAATTAGGAAAAAATGATATTGGGCTATATTTACGAAGGGTCGGCTTTTGTAAGCTGCTGCTTCTCTGCAGGTTGGAGCTGAAAATTTTAAACGGCACTCACGCTTTAAGCTCACTTTGCTTAGTGCTCCAAAGAGCGTTCATTCGCCATGACATCTTTACACTTCAGGGCCCCTGCCAGGGCTGCCAACCTTGTCCTCCATCACACCAGGCCTGCATGAGTGTTCAGTTAATCTGCATGCTGTAATTTGGTGATATAACATAATGTGCCTTATGGTAACAGAGAAATGTATGCAGTTACACAATTTATGAAATCATATAGATATTTCTGTGACGTAACAGAACATTTTTTAAAAAAAAATCACAGGATAAAATTGTAGCAAAAATATCACACAACAATTTTCACAGCAAGAAGGTAAAAATGTATATATTGGGCTATCGTCACCTGCCCTTATCAAGCTGTCTCCTTCTATGACAGTGCTCTCTCTATTACCCTTGATTCTGCTGCCTTGCTGTTACCATCAATCTTCGACAATCCCCTTTCAAACCCTGGCACTCTACACTCTCAAAAGTGCTCTCGCTTTGTTGAGGGCCTTTGAAGAAGTCACGCTTTCACGCCAATTTCCTCCACTTCAAGTCCATTCTCTCATCCTCTTGCTCCACTCTTTACCTCCCTAATCAAACCTACTTCAAAACCCTCATCTCATCCCTTGCCTCCATCCCTCGCTGCCTTTTCACTACCTTCGACCCCCTCTTCTTTGTACCGCCTTCCTTCCTCCTCAGTGCTCTAGAGGGAACACTCCCAAAAAGTGTTAATTCGCCATGACATCTGATCTTAAAACTTCAGGGCTCCCTACCAGGAATGGCAACCTCGTCCTCCTTCAACCCAAGCCATAAATACCCTCCTCTCCATCTTCCTCCTGCCCGCTTGACTCCATTCTCTCTGAATTCCTAATACTTTTGACTCTGAAGCAAACTGAAACATTGCCCACTTGATCAACTTGTCGGACTCTTCTGGCATTCACTGCATTCATCAAGCATGCCGTAGTCTCCCAGTTCTTAAGAAACTCTCTCTTGACCCCTCCTCCCTTGCAAACTAAATACCATCCCACCTTTTTTCTCCTTTGTCTACAAGCTCTTTGAACCGTTAGTTTACAATAGTCTCACCTCCTCTCCCTCCTAGACCCTCTCCAATCTGACTTTCGGTCTCTTCATTCCACCTGCTCACTAATGATATCACCAAATCAAAAGGCCAGACCTCAGTTCTTATATATTCTTGACCTCACATTGGCATTTGAAACAGATGACCACCTTCTTCTTTTTCAAATCATCTACTCCCTTTGGCTTTGGGACTCAGCTCTCTCTTGGTTTGCCTCCTACTTGTCTGGCTGCTTCTTCTCTGTATCCACAGGCACTTCCACTTCCTCTTCAGGTTGGGGTCCTGCAAAGGTTTTGTCTTTGGCCTTTTCTCTTCTCCCCCTACACCTATTCCCTCAGTAAGCTTTGCAGTTCCACTGCTACCTTTATGCTAACGATACTCCAGTTTACTTCTCTTCCCCGAACCTCGCTTCCTTTGTCCTTTCCTGTGTCACCTCCCAGTTATCAGCCATATTATCCTGGAGGACACAATGTTTCCAGAAACTTAATATTTAAACAACTGAATTCATCATCTTTCTCTCATGGTTTTTCTACCCCTGTACTGCCACCTTCTCCCTCTCTGTTGACAACTCTTTTCCTTGATTCCCCAAGTTCGATGTCTAGGTGTCACCGTTAACTCTGACCTTTCCTTGTCCCCCCACAATCAATCCTTTCACAATCCTGACATTTACATCACCACAATACTTCCAGAATTAGATCCTACCTCACCTGGGAAGCTACTAAATCTGTGATTCATGCCCTGATCATTTCCCACCTTGATTACTGCAATCTGCTCCTCTCAGGCTTTTCTAACTCTCGTCTGGTCCGTCTACAGTTTATCCTTAACTCTGCTGCCAGCCTCAGTTTCCTGTCTCCTCGCTCTACCTCTGCTGTTCCTCTTTGCCAGTCACTTTACTTGTTCCCTATTAAATTCAAACTCTTCTCTGTCACCTACAAAGCTCTCAGCATCACCGCTACATCTTCAGCCTTATATCCTCACACACTCTCTCCCACTCTCTTCACTCACCTCCTCCCTGTCCTACACTTCCCATTCTTGCATTCAGGATTTTTCCTGTGCTGCTCCTACCAGCCTTGGGGTGTGATCTTAAAACTCATTCTTACATTCTAGCTTACCACCCCACATTTAACTCTGCGGTCTTTGCACTCGTTTTCCATTTTGTCTCCTTCTAGATTGTATAACTGGACTGCATATGGATTTGTTTCCGCCATCATTATATACAGTAACATAAAAGTGGGAAATGCAAAGTATAAAACTGAGGCTTAAGGAGCAAATATATATAAAAAAAAACACTTTTCTCAGCGCTATTACAGTTCCTGCTTCGCCATATTTCATAGCAAAGCAGGACACTATAGCCACGGAATGTATTAATATGTCAGTCATCGGAGAGGAGGAGAGAAAAATCCCACCTCCAGCGATCCCTGTACCTGTATATGCAATGGCTCCTGGGTAGCCCCGTTGTTCATGAGTGAGATTAGGGGAAACACGTGAAAGTTAATTTGGCCTGGATGGCACATGCACAAGGACATCCAGCTGCAGGACATATGTGTGACCATAGTGCCATCCTCAGTTGTGGACAAGCGAGTCAGCCTGTTTGTTGCTTAGTATGTGCCCGTCACGCTTTTCCACCATAGCCGACTATGACAGCAAAGTTATTAACAGATACCAAAGGCAACGCTTCCACGGACTAGTACATTTTGAAGTCGCAATAAACCTTTTTTTCTGTGAAAATTTTGCAAAAGGAGGTTATTATACTTGATACATGTGCCCCTAAATCCACACTATCCATCTCCTTACCCCATTTTCATTATATCTCATCGTGTGTTTTTTTTGTAAATTGCCGGCTGCATTTTTATACAAGTGATTTGTACATGTACTTGTGAAGTACAGTGATAACAGTAACTGATAAACTCAGAATTTATCCCTGTCACAGTTGTGAAGCCGAGCGGGACTCACTTGAAACTGATCATGCGATTCGAGGATTTTGGGAAAGCCATGTTTAAGCCTATGAGGTATGTGGGAAGTTCTGATCTGGGGATAGGTGTTGGTGAGAATAAGTTGTATTTCTTTTTTTCATGTTTATGCAATTTATTTTAAGTGCCGTTTATTAAAATTTAGCAGTCTTGTACAAGGCACTGCTTTTTGTATAAGGTATGTTTTAGTAATATTCTTGTGGGACGTTTGGGAACCACAAAATGCTTAGGAGGGCCTTGTTGTGGCCCATTTATCAGTATTTGGTAGGCCAAATGTAGTGCCATAACTGAAGCTAGGAAGTGGTTCGTGGTTCTCACATACGCTCCCCAGGGAATGACCATTGGGACAAAGAGCGGGTGTCCTACAGGGCATAATAAATTCACAAATCCTTTAAGGCAGAGTTTCCCAAACTCCGCCATTACAGTCCATGTTTTAAGGATATCCATGCTTGAGCACAGGTAGTACCTCAGTTAATTTGATTTAACCAATTGGACTCAATCATGGATATCCTTAAAACATGGACTGTACTGGCGGAGCTTGTGAAACTCTGCTTAAAGGAATGACAGAATTGTAACATGATTTGAGCTGCATAATAAGGTCCTGCCCATATAAATCTCCTGATGTTGGGCTACGAAAAAAAGTAAATTGATGCTACAGTAGTCTAAAAACTCCACTAGTGCCACCTCTGTAAGCTGGGATAGATTCCACCTACCCAGAATTGTAAAAGTTATGACAATTAGTAACAAACTGGACAAAGCAGGTAACTTGTCTCTTCTCTCTTTTTGTTCTGGGCCATGTCTACTCATATTTCATCCAATCCCTCATAAGACAGAGCCGAGAAGAACAGACCGGAGAAGACGTCTTCTATTTTGTGGACTACCAGCGACACAATGCTGAGATCGCTGCATTCCACTTAGACCGGTAAGTCTTATAGGATTCCAAGCAAACTTTCAGTATTGGCGTCCACAACATTTCCTTAGGGTTTGTAGCCAGGGGTGTGTCTAGCACTACTTCCATGTCATCAATCTGCCCTCATTTCATCATATTCTTCAACAATCCCCCCAAATCCGTCACCTCATTTACCTATAACCATATTATGCCACATAGTAGTATTTTATACAATGTACAACTCACTACCATGCTCCGTTCTTCCTCCAGGGGTGAGGATAGTTAGGACATAAAGTGAAGTGTCTGGGAGAGGGGCACTTGAAACTCACTGGTCAGCTCTAGGCCTATGACTTCCAGCATTATTTATTGAGTTCTATTTCTCAATGATCAGTTCAGATATTTTCTAGCATAGTTACAGTATATGGGGATATATATTTTGCAGATTTCTTATTTCTAACTTTCAGATTTCCTGCTTTGAAGTGGTCCCATTCTTACAAATTCAGTGTACTTATTGCTACTAACATAAATTCAAGTCTTGGGTAGATTAGTGAAAATAAATGGTAGGTTGTTGGGTCATTGAACAGATTGGAATCAATACAAAACGGTAATGTATAATTACCTGTGTATTAGGACAATGGTGCTCCAGGATAATAGTTCTGGCTTTGCTGTGTTGCCAAAGACCTGCGAACAATAGTGTTTTTCTGATCTATTTGATAGCAAATGGATGACTATACACACAATGGGCCAAATGTGATAGATTAGAAAATGAGAGAGTTTAGCAGTAAACCCTCACACTATTACATTGGTCGAGTTGTATCTTCAAAATGGGAAAACATCTGAATGAGAGTTTAAACTGTGAGTTTTTTGAGTCTGAAAAGCATACGAGTTTGTATGTTCTCAGCCTCTATTACATTGGTCGAGTTTAAATAGAGAGTTTACTGCTAAACTATCACATTTTCTAATCTCTCACCCTATTACATTTGGCACAATGTCTGTGAGGGAGGTGTGGACAGGATTGCACCTACTCCTTCATGTACCAAGTAAAATGAACACACCAAAGTCAGAACAGTTAAATAATACTATCACAAAGTACAAACCTGCACTGTTCCTGTTCAAACACAGCTTTGAAACATGACAGTTAGGAGCTGATTGGTTGGTACTTTATCTCTCTCCAAGGCTTTGTACATCTACCCCAGGGAGAGATAACTGATGAAGGGGAGAGGGTAAGTAGGAATGGTTGCCTCTCCTGGACAATTCACATGCATATTATATGGTGAACATTGTGAAGAACTTTCCCTTGGATTAATAATCTGCTGGCCTGATGTTCCCCAATGGTTCTGAATGATATTGTGAAATCCTCTTTCCTCGCCACTCCCTCCTCCACATTCCATACATGTACAAGATGTGGCCCAAACAGACGATTCCCCATAATGTCCACCAGCCATAAACAAGTGATCACTGTGTAAAGCAGACTCAGGGAGATGGAATGAATTTTGTTTTACTGTAGATACAAACCAGAAACAATACCTCCAGGGTATCCCGGTGCCACGGAACACCCTCCATTATTTCTTGTTATGATACTAGAAACAGGCGCTGATACTGCAGAAACTCAGAAGTCAGGTTTCTTAAAGGGGCAGTACTCCGAAAAATGTAATTATTTTACCAGCAAATACCCATAGTTCAAATAATGCAGAAGTCAATGTACTATTGCACTGGAATGTATTTGCTATGGAAATGTTTACCATGTTTGCCAATGAAATAAAAATTGTTTATTAAAAGAAAAAAGTTGTTTTGCAAATTGTGTCTTCAATATGCAAATATTTGTTCTCATATTGAAGTAAAGGAGAATATAGTGCACAAGGGATGTTGCTATAAGCTTCTGGATGTGCAGTGCATAGGTAGAGTAGACACAATCTGACTGTCTGGTTGTGAGCTGTAATCTCTGACTAAAGTTCTCGTGTTTCATTTAATGGGAGAAAAACTTTTGTAAACTTTGAGCGGGTCACTTTTTCCACATGCTATAAGGCAGTGCTTCCCAAACTTTCTTGAATCACAGCGCCCTAGAGTATGACCAATTTGTTCACCGCACCCCTAGTTCAAAAGTATGATATTAAGAAATTCAGCCAAAATTATTAAATTAAGTAAAGCAAGTAAATTGTGCATACCTGTTATCCTTAGGGTCAGTTATGTGGTGGTGGACAGGGTTACACTTCTGTTTGTCTACATATTATATGATTGGCAGATACTAACACTGGTTTTGCCTCTCACTTTGACCATTTGATTTGATCATAAACCCATGGCACCCCTGCAAGTGCCCTGCGGCACCCAGTTTGGGTTTGGGAGCATTAGCAAAATATATATTTTCTTATTGTGAATGAAACAGTTATTCCTGAGATTAATTATTCTCAGATTGTGACTTTGTATCACAAGCAGTCTGCCATTATATGTGACCATATGTCCAGTTGGTGGCACAGAAACATTTTACACTCTGAATGGTAGTGCAAATATTGAGCCCTAGGGGTAGATGTACTAAAGCTTCTAAAACAGACAAGTGCTGGTGGTGTTACCCATAGCAACCAATCAGATTCTGCCTATCATTTTCTAGAATTCAATAGAGAAATGATTGGTTGCTATTGTCAACACCATCACTTCTGTTTGAGAAGCTTTAGTAAATCTACCCCTTAGTGGTCAATAAATAAACTTAATATATGAATAATCAATCGGTAGCAAGCCAGTTCTCCTACCTTCCATTAGTCATAATTTTTGTTTTTGCTGTTATTCCATTAGGAAGGTGTACTTATGGTTAATATATTTGTGTGTTTCCTACTTAATTACTACATAAGTAAAGGGGCAACAACTTCAAATTACTGTATGTTTTACAGATCTAAATATCCTCAGAGCGGCAACAACACAATAATGTAACTAGACTGTGCTCAGTGGCGTAACTATAAATTTTGCTCCCCCATGCCAAAAAAGTTTCCCGCCCAAAATACAAATACACCCAAAGACGACGTTTAAGGTGTTGGTTTCAAGATACAGTAATGTGCCTTACATTAGAGGTTCCCAAACGCAGTCCTCAAGGCTCCCCAACAGTTCAGGTTTTAGTGATATCCATGGTTAAGCACAGGTGGTTAAATGAAATTGAATGAGGTACTAATGAAGTCACCTGTGCTCAACCATGGATATCACTGAAACAAGAACTGTTGGGGAGCCTTGAGGACCATGATTGGGAACCTCTTACACATTATGACACACTAAGTAATGCCACTATATAACACATGCCACACCGGAATGCCCCTATAACACATTATGCCACACCGTAATGCCGCTTACAACACATTATCACACAGCAATGCCATTTACACATGCCACACAATAATACCACGTATAACACATAATGACACACAGTAATGCACTTATAAAAAATTATGCCATGCTATAATGCCCCTATTTCACATTATGCCACACCGTAATGCCACATACAATACATTATGCCACACAGTAATGCCCCTTACACATTATGCCCCTTATAACAATAATGCCACACTAAGTAATACCTCTAATAGCAAATTGTGTACACAGCAATGCCCATTACATCCCACCCTGACAGATCTACTTCACCAGCCCTTCTCTCCGCTCCTCCCAGTCTGTCACCTCAGCTCAAGACAAGTTGCACAGTTTTTATGTCCATGCAGAACCAGGTTATTGGGAACATAGTTTATAACCTGTAAACTGCGTATATATCAAGTTAGTGCCCCTTATACAGTGTCCCCTGTAGTTGTACCCCTTATGTAATGCCCCCTGTAATAGTGCCCCTTATGCAGGGCCCCCATGTAGTAGTGCCCATTATGCAGGGCCCCTTGTAGTAGTGCCTATTATGCAATGCCACTGTACTAGTGCCCCTTATGCAATGCCCCCTGTAATAGTGCACCTTATGCAATGCTCCCTGTAGTAGTGCCAATTATGCAGGCCCCCTGTAGTTGTGCCCCTTATGCAATGCCCCTATAATCGTGCCCCTTATGCAATGCTCCCTGTAGTAGTGCCAATTATGCAGGCCCCCTGTAGTTGTGCCCCTTATGCAATGCCCCCTGTAGAAGTGCCCATTATGCAGGGCCCCCTGTAGTAGTGCCTATTATGCAGGCCCCCTGTAGTTGTGCCTTTTATGCAATGCCCCTGTGCTAGTGCCCCTATGCAATGTCCCCTGTAATAGTACACCTTATGCAATGCCCCCTGTAATAGTGCCCCTTATGCAATGTCCCCTGTAGTAGTGCCAATTATGCAATGCCCCCTGTAGCAGTGCCCATTATGCAATGCCCCCTATACTAGTACCCCTCATGCAATGCCACCTGTACTAGTGCCCCTTATGCAATGCCCCCTGTAGTAGTGCCCTTTATGCAATGCCACCTGTACTAGTGCCCCTTATGCAATGCCCCCTGTAGTAGTGCCCGTTGTAGTAGTAAAGTAGTGTCCCCTGTAGTTGTGCTCCTTACGCAATGCCCCTTAAAGTAGTGCCCATATGCAGTGCCCCCTGTAGCTGTGCCCATATGCAGTGCCCCCTTAGTTGTACCCCTTCAAGTAGTGCCCCCTGTAGTTGAGCCCCTTCAAGTAATGCCCCCTGAGTTGTGCCCCCTGTAGTTGTATCCTTTTAAGTAGTGCCTCCTGTAGTCGGGCCCCCTCCCCTCCCTTCCCCTTCCCAGTACTTACCTGACTCCACGCTTTCGTCCGGGCTATCACTTCTGCTGCCGTGCTGACTGGATCTAAATTGATCCAGCAGACGCGGCCGCGCAAGTTCCCCAGGTCGCGGGTGACGTCATGACGTCACCCCCGCACTGCATTACTGGAAACTCTGGCCTCTGAAGTGACCGGAGGCTTCTTTAGCCTCCGATCACTTCAGAGGCCAGCGTTCACAGTTGCAGTGGTGATGCTACGGCCCCCAAGCCACCCGGCGCCTCCAAGCCACCGTGGGGGCAGTAGTTACGCCACTGACTGTGCTGAATAACAGAAATAGAGCTCTAGGTTAGCATAGGGCCTGATTCAGAGAAGTACGCTATTCCAATATTTGCGCAGTTCAACTATTATCAGTAACACTGCGCACGTGCCAAGGTGCCTTTGTGATGCTGCTCGCAGTAAGGATTTCCTTTAAAGTGATTGACAGTTTGGGGGAGGTAACAGGGAGTTGCGGCAAAAATTGCAAGCGCGTCCCTGCTGTTTTTGGGACATGTCTTAGCCTGCGTCTGCGATCCTGTACGCAGATAAAGTGGTTCCGACGTCTCAGGCCAGGCGGCCATTCTACGTGACCATAGGGCTGCTCATATGGCCATTTATCGAATGATCTGCGACGGTAGCTGCATATTTGTACGAACTTGCTTGGATCTGGTAAGCCACCTGTAAGCGTCCCAATACATTTCCAGACAGCTACAGCATTAGCATATGTTCGCACAGCGGCTGCAGCATTAGCATATGTTCGCACATCGGCTGCGTGCGGGAACACAGCTGTGAATGCGTAGCGTACAGGTCGGAATCAGGCCCGGAATTTCTAAAGAGCCAGGTCTGAATAGTCTTGTAGATTAGTTAATAAATGTAAAAGTAAACATTTGACCATGCAATTGGCAGTCTTTGCTGTGATACATACTTGTACATGTTCTTCAGTGCCAATACTGATACCTCCAATGCTGCCCATCTCGCATATTTTTTCTGTGTTGCAGGATCCTGGATTTCCGGCGTGTTCCTCCTGTCGCTGGACGGCTTGTCAATGTAACAAGAGATATCCTGGAAGTGACCAGCAACACAGAGCTAGAGAGTGTTTTCTTTGTGTCTCCAGGTATTGGGATTATTCATGAACTTGATTTTACAACAGGATAAATGAACTAAGGGAGAGATGTATCATGCCTTATGCTGGCCATACACGGTGCGATACACCGTGTAGTGCGACTGCCGATCCGTCATCAGACGGATCGTGCTGTCACTCCCGGCATTCGTGTGGTCCCCGCAGACCGCACGATATGCCGGCTCCCCCCTCCACCATTTGAATGGGATCGTACATCGCATCCCAGATCAGATGGTTTTGCAGGAAGACCTGGGGATGCGATGTACGACCCCGCGGGAGCGCGCAGCACGGTATCAGGTTCGATATCGTGCCCATACAAGGCACGATACAGCACCTATATCGTGCCGATCCGTCGGATCGGCACGTATATCATGCCATGTATGGCCACCATTACAAGGGTCCATGTACTAAGAGGAGATAAGGAGGCCAAACGAAAAACACAGGGTAAATCCCTGTACATATCACTTCCCTATATGTACTAAAGGGTGTTCTCTGTCTTCTGCCTGCTAGCGCTAAATAGCGCAGGATAAAATATTGGTGCTGCCATAATGACCATCAGCTGTCTTCTCCAGCGCTGATGTCGTCACTTGGAGGTCCCGTTATCTGCCCCCAGCAGAGAGAAGAGTTGAAATCTGGACGTCCTCTCCTGTAGTATTGTTCTTTTATCAATAGTTTTTTTTTCCTTAAAGCTGCAGTATATGCTCTTACAAGTCTACAGATGAGAGGATGCTGAGCACAGGTTTGTGGGGCAGTTATAATTGGAGGATGGGACAGAAGTTATTCAAGATGCAGAATGTCTCTGTGCTACTGACATCACTAAAGGGGTGATTTTTCGTGTGCTGTCCTTGGCAGGGATATTTTTAGTAAAAATCATGGTGGCCACCTCCTGTTTCACACCAGTAATAGGCGAAGCAGGAGCAGCTTTTTCTCCACGATAAATGGAGTATTAGTACATGGACCCCATAAAGAGATAAAGTGGAGAAGTTGCGCAAAGCAACCAATCAGCTTCTATCATTTCATAGACTGTGCTAGATAAATGAATGTTAGAAGCTGATTGGTAGCTTTGGGCAACTTCTGCACTTCCTCTCTCTCCAAGGCTTGGTACATATATCTCCCCTTGAATGTCTAATACCCCTTTTACACCGACTTAAAAATCCCGGGTTGATGCACGTGAACACGCGTCAACCCAGGATTTTTGTCGGTTTAAACGGATCAACCCGGGTCCAGTGACCCGGGGATCCGACCCGGCTGGATTGCAGGGTTGAGCATGGGTCATTCCTGTGTCACCCTGCAGTGTAAACGGCGCGTCCCAGGTCACGATGACCCGGGTCGCACCGCAGGCCGCCCGATTGGCCGGCTTCGGTGGCGCTTGGAGATTACATAATCTCCAAGTGTCCACTGCCGGGCCGACCAGAACGGAGCAGTGCGCCCCAACCGCCCTCCATGCCTCCGGACCACTTCGGAGTAAGGTAAAGGGGTCGTGGAGGAGGAGAGAGGGTAAGAAGCGCTGCTCATCTGAGCCGGAGAGTCGGGTCAGTGCTGCCCAGGTCGGTGCCGCAGTGTAAAAGGGGGTCTGTCCCGGGTCTGATCCACATTGGAAATGTGTTCCAAATCTCGGGTCAGACCCGGGACTTTGGTATAAAAGGGGTATTAGTTATTTAATGTAGTTTCTTTAGTATGTATATTTTTTGACCTTGGAATTCCAAAATACACCAATATACCAATTATACATCAAGCAAAATTGGCAAATTTTGAGAAAAAAACTAGACATTAATACTAATACTTACGATTGACGCCAATTGTTTGGCCAGTTGGGCTGCTATCCATCATCTTACTGCCATGATGATGGGCCTATTTTTATGTGGAGGCCTGGAACTGTAGCTCCATCTGTCCTATTGGTAATCTGGCCCTGGTTATGTAAACAGAAGGATGGCCCCTGACAGTGTATGTAACTGAGCGAGGAGGCTCCTGGGAGAGCTCAGAGTGTAGAATGATTGATGGCCACAGACACTGCTGTTGGAGTACGGTGATTAGAACAGCTCCTTTCTGCAATTAGCACAGTCATTTAGACACGTCTGGTTTGATGTTTTGCAGCCAGCAGTTTGATTTGATGTGGAGAATAACGATTTACATTAATAGGAGTTAGGTAGTTTTTGATCGACACTTCGTACCATGCCAAAACCGTGTTTTGTTCAGCTGCTGACCTGCTGCTATTTGGGCTTTATATTTCACTATAAAAATGGTTCTCCAGAAAGAAAATTAAATGAGGCCCCAACGCCTCCTGACCATAGAGGGGTACAATAGATATAATAGAAGTATAAGTTTGCACACCAAAGCTTTACCCCATTATAATTGGGGCGTTCTGTGTATACAGTGATTGGTGCATTCCACATGAAGACTCTTGTCTACTACAACATATTTTTATTGAGCAAACATATTATCCAGCAGCAATACTTCAAGGTTATCCTTCATTACAGGAGTGTTTCTCATCCACAGGAAGGGATCCCCCAGAGGACTAGTTCAGCATTTACATGTACAACTTCAGTTCCTTATGCAAGTCTGTGTTGTGACTGTCATTTTATTTATTCTTTTCTCAGCACACAATGTGTGTTTTTATGCAAAGTGTTTGTACATGTGTAAGACGGAGTATGCCGTTTGTGGAAATCCCCACATGCTAGAGGCCTCACTCTCAGTGTTCCTGCCATCTTTGACCTTTGCACCCCGTCTGTCTGTCCCGAATCCCTGGATAAGGTCCTATACCTTCACTGGAAAAGAAGAGTAAGTACTGCATTGTAACCTCTGACCTGAGTAACCATAGGTGCTACCATTGCAGCATGCGCAGAGAAAACACTAGTCACGCATTTTTCATTTTTCATGGACAATCTAACTAGTGACAGTGACATCTGGAGGCTAGAAGATGGTACTGCAGATAAAACAATTTAAATATTCTTTCAGTTTAATTTTTCAAATCTTACAACAGTCATATTTGAATGATACTATCTCTTTAAGTAAATGTAGGGTGTTATATGATCTCACTATAAGGCACCCACATCCATCTGCAGATAAGCTCAATGACTCTTCTTTGTGTATGCAACCAGATGTAAGACAGATCCCACAATCCTTAGCTTGAGTCACAGAGCCCAACGCAACGTCCGCTAACCAGATGCTGTGGCCAGGATTTAAATGTTCTCTGCTTTTTTTAACCCCTTGTCCTCATTCAATAAATGCTGAATACATTTCAATCTTCTCTTCGATACATTGAAATGTACATCCCTATATTGCAATTTAGCAACACATGAGCAAGAAGTAATAGGGTTGTCTGCAGCCAAAGCAATGACATTACTTACAAAGTAAAGATGGTGAAACTGATATTTTCAGCAATTCGTTTTCTGTTTACAGTAGTTGCTCAGTTATAGTGCGCCCAGTCTATAGTTCTGCTCATCTTTTCATTGGCCTATGCTAGTAGCTTTGTAATCTTTCGGGACCCCAGAGATCAGAAGATTATCCGTATTATTTAGCTTCAAATATCCGCCCTTTTTAGCAACCAGTCTGTAATTATAAAACCACATTGTTTATCAGAGATCATGGCTTGCATCATACGCTCCCCTTCCAGAAATGGTGTCTCTGAAGGGTTGAATATTTGAGACTTGATGAAACGTTAAAAAAACATGTTGAGAAATAATGACAGCACTCTGAGTATTAGTGAGTCTGTTACATGGAGCTTGGTTATGAGATCAGTGTGAGGTGTAGGTAAATATGTTCACTATCCAAATGCAGTCTAACCACAGAAGAGTAATATTGTGCAATACCATATCCAGTGATTCTACTTCTGTGGAGCCTGGTAATCCCAGACCATCTGTAGCAAATGTAAACTATGCATTACCATTATACCCAGTGCTGGATTGCCATATCATATATTCACTATCCAGATGCAGTCTGGCCACAGAAGGCTAGTATTGTGCAATGCCATATCCAATGATTCTACTTCTGTGGAGCCTGGTAATCCCAGACCATCTGTAGCAAATGTAAACTATGCATTACCATTATACCCAGTGCTGGATTGCCATATCATATATTCACACTCCAGATGCAGTCTGGCCACAGAAGGCTAGTATTGTGCAATGCCATATCCAATGATTCTACTTCTGTGGAGCCTGGTAATCCCAGACCATCTGTAGCAAATGTAAACTATGCATTACCATTATACCCAGTGCTGGATTGCCATATCATATATTCACACTCCAGATGCAGTCTGGCCACAGAAGGCTAGTATTGTGCAATGCCATATCCAATGATTCTACTTCTGTGGAGCCTGGTAATCCCAGACCATCTGTAGCAAATGTAAACTATGCATTACCATTATACCCAGTGCTGGATTGCCATATCATATATTCACACTCCAGATGCAGTCTAGCCACAGAAGGCTAATATTGTGCAATACCATATCCAGTGATTCTACTTCTGTGGAGCCTGGTAATCCCAGACCATCTGTAGCAAATGTAAACTATGCATTGCCATTATACCCAGTGCTGGATTGCAATATCATATATTCACTATCCAAATGCAGTCTAACCACAGAAGGCTAATATTGTGCAATGCCATATCCAATGATTCTACTTCTGTGGAGCCTGGTAATCCCAGACCATCTGTAGCAAATGTAAACTATACATTACCATTATACCTAGTGCTGGACTGCCATATCATGCCTCGTATTCTCTGTTACTACAGTATATACTGTTCTCTAATACAAAAATTGAGTGGTACAGGGAATGAATGATTACAGTACAAACAAATCACCACTACATTTAACTTTGTATTGGGGTTAGTTTCCCAGCTGCCTCCCCTGTCTAGTGGTGAAAGGGTTTCCCAACTTGTTGTTTTTCAAAATACAGGAAAAAATAATCTCAGTGGCCAATTTTCCACTGACATTTACACAAAACATCTGGATTTTAAGATGCAGGAACCCGAGGGTGGGGAAATCGCATCCATGGAGCCGCAGAATCGCTGACTTTTCATTGTTTGATAATAATTTATTTAACCCAATTATCTCTTCTGAAAGTTCACTGCAGTATATTATGCTGCAAAGCATGGCGCCATCATGTGGGGAAACAGGGATATAACTGCATGTCAGCACTGAAAGCAGATTCCTGCATTGGGGAGCCACTTTTAGATATTTTCTGCATTTTATTGGAAAATTGTGATGACATTTCTACAGTGAAATATGCAAAGGCACCGTGGATGTGTGCTCTACTCCACTGTGAATTGGAATTTTCATGTCATTTTCTTCATGAGTAGCAAATGCAGCCCGTATGGGAATAATAAGCCTCTAACATTTTAAAACATCCGACTGTTCCTCTTCTGGTTAAAAGTTTGTTACAATACACGCAGCAGCCTCACATCAAGTTAATGGCAATAAACAGCAACTCACTCACCCCAAATCCATCTCAGCAGTTCTCTGTCATCACAGTTTATTACACTACACCTCTGTTCCCAGAAAGAAAAGGTATGAATGAAAGAGAAAAATGCTGAGGTTCTATATCTGACTGTTATAGCCTGTATATATTCCTGCCTCTTCTGAGTACCTTAGGATCTAAAAGTTAATTATTCTTGTTTTTAGGTGGGAAATAAATCCATCTTACTGCGACTCTGTAAAACTGTTGCATCCCTACAGCAACACACAGAGGCTTCTCAACATGATGGACCTGGCCATATTTGACTTCTTAATAGGTAACACATTGTCTGTAGTGACCAGAGAGTTAAATAAAAGAGAAACAGGCTTACCAGAACAGAGATATTGGAGATAATGCGGTGATTGTTGAGAATATGTTTCTTGCACACAACAGCTTTCCTAAATAGTTCAGGTGGAGGACACTGTAGTCAGTCTCTTTTAGGGTGATTAAATTAAACGTGATGGGCAAATGTGCCTTCTTGGAGTGACATATCCTGATAAGCATCACTGCTACGTTACCCTCGCACCCCATAGAGGTACGCAGGCAAAATAGCAATGTTGGGGGTACTGCAATGTTTAGCTGTGCACATATCTGCTATATATGTTATACGGTGGATATGTGCACAACTGAACATTGCAGTGATGTTCGGCAACACATCTGCTGAATTGAATTGGCCCTTTTGTCTAAAATGGCTGTTAACATAAAACAATAGGAAAACTCAGATTAACAAAAAAATTGGATCCTTTTTTTTGCATCCCTTGGGAACACTGGAACATTGGAACTCTAAATAATTCAGGTATTTTATGCTCCTCCCTTTTATACTCTGTCATTCTTCAAACCAAGTTCCACAGGACAGAGCAGAACAAAACAAATAGAACATTTGTAAACTTTTAACAGGAGAACAAGAACTGGATATGTAGTGTCCCCCAAAGGATTCACATGAGAGAATTTAAGAAAAAAACTCCATTATCTCCATCATCCATTTGAGGAAACCGGACCTCTGGCACGTCCCCAAGCAACCTCTTTGGGTGGGTACACTCACAGAGCTGCATTGCAGGTGTTCTTCCCACAACTATATTGAACTTGAAAAATGTTGTGAAAGTGCGCACTGTATCAAGTACCTTACCTGGCACAGCTGGTCGGCCGAAGCTCTGTGTGCGTTGCCTACGAGGTGCACACCAACCTGGCAGTATGTGCCTTCACATTGTATGGAGGTCTAGAGGACATTCAGTTTTTCTCAACTTTTTGACAAAGATCTTCAATGCCTTAGCTGCATCCAGTAAGTGAAGAGATCTATATTGCTCCATAGATGAATTATGACCTAGTGCAGAAATCACAGTATCTTGATTTCAGTGAAACTTAGAAACCATCTTAGGCAGAAAAGATGGTTTGTCCTCAGAGCTGCCCTATACTCATTATAAATCATAGAGGGATATTTGCAAGACAAAGGCCCCAGCTCTTACACCATTTTGGGCCTTTGGAAATGACAAAGAGGTTTTCTAAGTAGAAACTTCCACTCCACTGTGTCAATTAGTTCACTGGGGGATTGTAATGCCACCAATAATTCTGTGCTGAAATGGCCAATCTGGCTCTGTGCGTGGTCTCTGCCACACTGCCAAAGAACCTCTATTTCTTAAGGATCATGGTTTCACCTGCCACACCTAAAAGCCAGTCCTGCTAAACTCTGATCATGAAAAAAGGCCTGAGTTAACATGTCCTGGCTTAAAAGAAGTTATAATAATGGACTTACTGACATTATGAGAATGTTCCTGTATCATCACCATCTTGGCCAGTCTGGTGCTATTAACAGCACTTGGACCCCTTCCTGTTTTAATGTTTCTAGGCATCACCACCAGTGGGAAGAGGTAAATCATTTGAAACTTCTCTGGTCATAGCATCGACAAGTATTGCTTGCGGTCTTCTGACCCTTGCGCTGAAACACTCCACCTTTTGGTTGCACCAGCATGCCATCTTGTCGACATTTGGCTGACCAAATCTCTCCACAAGCTGTTAGAAGCTGTTGAAGTTGTGGAACCACTCTCCATGGTACAGGATGTGCCTGCTGAGGTAATCTGCTTGCCAGTTTACCACCCATGCAATGAACATGACCGATATTGTAGGTAGAGTTTCTTATGCAGTTTATGACTGACTGAATTGATTCTTATGGGTTTTCCTTGTACTTGCAACAAAAGAGGACCCTAAACCAGAGCATTTATAATTGCTTTTATTTTTAGAACATTTATTGGAAGTTTGACTTCTGTCTGTTCAACCCTGAAACAGTAGTATAGCCCTAGCCCTGGATCTTGCACCTGTGGTCACAAATTATCAAATTCCATTGTGCAAAGGGACAGCTTGTCCCTTCCTGTGGCGGTTGGTACATTCCACCGGTATGATCGCATCTTGCAATGCGATCATGGGTGGAAATATCATGCCCAGATCACATTGCAAATGTTCATTAATAAATGGGTCCCTTTGTGAAATTAGAAGTAGACTTTTAGTCTATGCTGCTTCTACCGGGCCAAGAGTGCCCGCAGCTAGCCTCCCATCTCACATGGAGCAAATAGGCTTCTCTGACTTACTGTCCACTTGTCAATTTAGCATGAAACTTAACACAAGTATTAAAAACTCACAGATAAAGCCACACTAGTCTTAAACCTTCTATTATCCAACATGACAGGAATAAAGGAGGAGGGAGAAATACAGAGCACACAATAAGAAAAAGTGTACTGGGTAAAACAAATAAAATCAGCAGAAATTGTGCAGAAAATAACACACAATCCCAATGCAATCCCAACCTGCAGCTTTGGACAAAGATGTAAGAAGGACCTGCTGACACAGAGTCTGTTTTACACTGATTTTTAGTACACTGTTAAAATGAGTCTGGGGACAGGCCCACCGGCCCACCGCCCAGTACATCAGCACTGCAGCAACCGCTGTCAGAGACTGTCCCCTCGGGTTGAGATTGTGCCCTGTGTGGGTCAGCTAGCCTCTTGAGCAGAACCTGGGGTTTGCTGCCTAGCAAAGCCCAGGTCTCCAGCAGAACCTGACTCACGGATCTACACTTCACAGGTACCCAGATGGAGGAGACACTTGCAGTACCCCTGCCCAGTCAGACAGAGAAGGGTACCTCCAGAGAGACATCCTACGTCGAAAGCAGGGTTGCTGGAGTTCCTTGCAGGATGTGGAAGAGGGAGGAGCATAAAATATTAAAAATTATTTAAAGTCCCTTTGTCCTAAAGGATGCTCTAAACCTCATGGTCCAGTGTCTCCATGGATTGATGGAACCGCAGTTATTTAGTCACCACAAGGTGAACCAGTTTCACTTAGATAAGTGGGAGCTGAACAAAAAAAAAATCACAAAACAGACTTCAAATAAATGAAGTGATTGTTTAAATGGTAAAATGCACGTACACTACAATGTATTAAGGAGGTGATTAAGGCTCGGACGGATTTGCTATGGTAGCAGCTGCGATCGCACAAATATGGTAATGCAGCAGGTGGCGTCTTGCCTCCTACATGCATTACTGATCCAAGCTGTGTCCGTGGACGCAGCATCGGACCATCTGATGTGCGTGATCTGCGTGATCCTCTGCCGGCTGAAAGACCATGGGGTCACTCAAGCCGGAGATCGCAGTTGCTCAAAAGAGGCCAGGAAATCTCCATCAGCCGACAGAGATACTGGCCTCATCCCTCTCCCCCCAACTGCAGCCACACGTCTGACAGTTTGCTGCCGCTCTGCACATGCGGCTACAATCCGGTTAGCATACATCTCTGAATCAGACCCTAAATCTTTGAACCATTCTAAGTCCTTGCAGGCTGCCTCCCACATACCAAAAACAATATGTACCAATGAATCAGTAGCATGTACCCTTTCCTTTGTCTAGAAATATGTGGTTTAGCACTCTCCTTTCATGATTCAGAGACCACTCAAGGCCTGTTAAGATATTGAAGCTTTTATTTATTTATTTATTCATAGCTTTTATACCACTAGTGCTTTTGTCCTTTATCGTTTCACAATATTATTTCACTTACACACAATTTATTTTTAAAATACTGTATATCCCTTTTATTACATTGCAAGGTTTGGTGGAGAAACTAGTACAGCTGACAGATATCTCTAGGAGGTAGTTTAATTACATTGATTACGTTATACGTTTGATAACTGTCCAGGTGCAGTGACAAATGCAGGATTTTGAAAGGGGGGTTTCCTAATCCAATGAAAAAACTAACTAGAAATAAATTTACAATATATATGTATACATATATAATTTCCAATGATTAGGCACTCTGGATAAGAAAAATATTAAAGGGTGCCTTCCTAAACAAAATGTAGAAGAAGATTTTTCCTATAGTAGTGCATGGCAGCACCACAGCAATAAGAAAAAAGAGAGGCGGTACTCCCTAATTTAAAGTTCAAAAAAGTGTTTAAATAAACAATGGCATGGGTACAGATAATATAGATAAACACAGCGGGTAAAATAAGCATTGAACACAGCAACATTTTTCTCAGTAAATATATTTAAAATGGGGCTATTGTAATTAAAATTTCACCAAATGTCAGCAACAGCCCATGCAATCCACATATGCAAAGAAATCACACCATAGATGTCCATAAATTCAGTTGTGCGTAATAATTTCAAATGACCGTCACGTGACCGTTTCCTTAAGAGGGCAGGAACTTGACAGTTACAATATCTGTATCGCAACATTGTCTCCTTCACACTATGAGGGGTATTCAATATGAAAGGTTAACTTCCCTGGCAAAGTTAACGTTTCATATCGGAGTTTTTTTCTGCGTAAAGGTATGGTGCACGCTCCCGCTTATCCCCGTATTCAAAATAAAATTAACAAAAGCGGGAAACTCCGAAGTTGGATTTGCGTAAAGTTACGAATTTTTCCTTAAAATAATTGTAAGACCCCCTAAAGTTGTAAAAACATAGGGGAACACTATGGGTACCCCCGTTTTAGCCTTTAATTGAAAGTCGGGGAATTAAATAGCCGCAGCAGGTGTTTTTTTTCCGACATTGAAGAAGTGATGCAGAAGAGCACTTAGGTTATTTTTTTTCATTTTTTTAAGTGGTCCCATCAAATTCGGGGTACATGAAAATGGGTACTAGCATATTTTTAAGTCCCTAAAGTCAGTTTTTAAAAATTCTGCATTTGTGCACCTGCCGCTATAATTCTATTCTAGAAAACATCTGCCGCATACTTGCAGAATAGCCCTGAACTTATTTCCCTATTGTTTAACAATTTTTTCCGTTTTATTTTTTTGCACCCCAATTTTTAAATACATTTTTTGGGGTGTCCCTATTTTTTTTTTTTTACTTTTTTTGACACAGTTCTTTTTTAAATGTCAATCTCAGGGGTGCAGGCTATTTTTTTTAAGCCTGCACCCCTAAACCCCAATTCTGCACTTTTTTTCGACACCTATTCAATGGTGAAAAGTTATCACCGTTTTTTATCAAAGACTTTTCAAAACTGCGATAAGTCTTTGAAATTGAATACGGTGCAAAACTAAAACAAGTGATATTAACACAAAACCGTTAAAAAGTGCGATATTAACGCAAAAAACTATGTTATCGCACCCATATTGAATACCCCTATATATCTCCCGCAATGATAACGAGATAATGAGAGCCTGCCGTGTGAGGTGAGACCACACAAGAAACATCCATCCCCCTGAACCAATACAGGGAAGGGGCTCCATGACTTTGTAACTGCAAAACAGCTGGGTAAATATACCGAGACTGAACAATTACATTACCACTATCTTTGGAAATAGCTGCATCAGACTACTTTCGGCTGGCTGCAGATAGTGTTAGTTGGAGATTTCAATCACCACTGGAGTAGACACTTTAACAGTTGAAATTTGCATGGAGGTTACATTATACCTTTTATTTGGGAGTTTTAACCACTGATGGGACTAGAGACTAGGGGGTAAATTTACTAAAGTGAGAGTTTTTAGAAGTGAGTTTTAAAAGTGATGTTACCTATAGCAACCAATCAGATTCTAGCTATTATCTTCTAGAAGGTGCTAGTTAAATGTTAAGTAGAATCTAATTGGTTGCTATGGGCAACATCACTTTTAAAACTCACTTCTAAAAACTATCACTTTAGTAAATTTACCCCTAGTACTCTCTTATAACCCTTTTACACCGGAGCTAAAACCCGGGTTATTGCAGGTGTAAAAGGGGAGAGGATTGGATTGCCGGGTCGAGTGACCCGGCAATCCAACCTAGGTAACTAGCAGGGTTTAACACGGGCGTAGCCTGTGAAACCCTGCTGTGAGAACATCACACTCCGGATCACGATGACCTGGAGTGCGCTGCAAGCCGGCCGACTGGTCCGGCTTCAGTGGCGCTTGGAGATGACGTCATCTCCAAGCGTCCACTTTCACGCCTGGAAAACCGGATCTATGCAGACCCGACTCCGGTGTGAGCGGCACATGATACTAATGATACTAATGATATATATTGCGTAGGATATGAGAGAACAGATATTCAGTTGCTGATTTGAAAAAATATTTATTTTGTTTTTTAATGTATATATATTTAATGAAATGTATTATTGTATTATATTGATCCTGATGTCTATGTGTGTCTATGTGAGCGCACCCTGGGGTGAACAGCCTCTAAATTCACCTCATATATTACCAAATAAATACAGCCAGCATGATTTATTAAAGACTCCCCTCCCCCCAGTAATGCCCCTTATACAGTGCCCCCAGTAGTGCCTCTTATGCAGTGCCCCCAGTAATGTTCCCCTATGCAGTGCCCATTATACAGGGCCCTCAGTAGTGCACCTTATACAGTGCCCTCAGTAGTGCCGCTTATACAGTGCCCCAGTAGTGGTCCCCCCCTATGCAGTGCTTCCAGTAGTGGTCCTCCCTATGCAGTGCTACCAGTAGTGCCCCTTATACAGTGCCCTTTATATAGTGCCCCCAGTAGTGGTCCCCCCTATGCAGTGCCCATTATATAGTGGTCCCTACTATGCAGTGCCCCCAGTAGGGCCCCTTATACAGTGCCCTTTATATAGTGCCCCCAGTAGTGGTCCCCCCTATGCAATGCCCGTTATATAGTGGTCCCTACTATGCAGTGCCCCCAGTAGTGCCCCTTATACAGTGGTCCGCCCTATGCAGTGCCCTTACATATATAAAACAAGACACAATATACTTACCTGATTCCCCACTCCTGCGCCCGCCAACGTCCGCTCCTCTGTCTTCCCGCTCGGCACTAAGGGATAGACGTCATGACGTCACTGTCCCATCACCCACTGCGGGAGCCAGACGGCGGAGCTCATGAGTGAGCTCCAGCCCGGCTCCCTCCGTGGATGCAGCAGCCAATGAGTCTCTGACTCTCATTGGCTGCTAAATAAAAAACACACTGCTGCCAGCGGTGTGTTTGTTACTGTGTAGTGCGAACCGCACTCACTGCAGTCCGCAGTACACTTACTGAAACGGATGGCACTACGGCACTGATCGGAGGGCAGGGGGGGTTTCTAGGTTACATTTTCCCAAAAAGATTTCAGAAAGCGGCATCCTTCTGTATACTGTTATTATATGAAAATAGATACTAGCATTTCCACTTTAGCATGTTCTATTTCTGACTGACCTAGGATGAGATGTGGAACCTCCATGTAAAAGGCTAGTTAGTGTTTGCTCACAAAGTTTGAGTGCAGGAAGTTATAAACCCCTTTTCATTCATTCACTCTCCAGGAAACATGGACCGGCACCATTATGAAATATTCACCAAGTTTGGTGACGATGGTTTTCTTCTGCACCTGGACAATGCAAGAGGGTAAATTCTCCTTTTCATGTAATACTCAATTTATATTAATCTCTGTATAAACAGTCAGTTCTGATATCCTCATTTCAGTTCTTTAGAAAATTGTGTATGTAAAGGTATAATTCACAATTTACTGTAAATTATAAGATATTGGAGTTTTATGACCATATAAATAAACAATGTGCTGTACATTTAAACAGGCCACAGAACGCAGTGACTTTTACAATCCATATTCAGTATAATTACCAGTACATAACCATAAACACATGACACCACTACAAGGGTTCCCCTCTGCGTAAAGGCACCTGACATTGTGTCACTGCTGTCCGCCATTATTTACCACCAGATTAATCTTTTAGTTGTGCTTTTGTTTTTAAATGTTTCCATATTTACATGTGTTATAGGTTTGGGCAACACGCCCATGACGAGCTTTCCATCCTGGCGCCCCTGTACCAGTGCTGTCTGTGAGTATTACACATTTCCTATTATATAACTAACATAGGTTTCCACTATATCACATGGGGTGTAGTCTTACCCACACTGCATGAAAATATATGCACTGCATTGGGTCTCCTTCTTTTATATTCTATCCTTGCTAAAAGGTTTGGTCTAACAAGGGGGCTTAGCTACTACATTACTGGAAACGGGTTGCAGTCAGGAAGCCGATGGTCGAAATGCCAACCGCCGGCTTCCCGACTGTTTGATCCCGGCAGGGTCTAATGACAGGGGTCGAAATCCTGACACCTGTCATTTTACCTACGCTGGGAACGGCCGGCATACCGATCAAAGGTAAGCTGGGCGCGGACAGCCGCGGGGGGGAGGGTTAGGTTAGGGGTTCCCGGGGGGGACTTAGAGTTAGGCACCCCCCCCCCCCCAGGAGAGTTAGGTTTAGGCTAGAGGAAGGGGGGGTTAGGATTATGCACCCCCAGGTGGAGGTTAGGGCTAGGCCCTCCGGGAGACTTAGGTTTAGGCTGCAGGGAAGAGGGGGTTAGGTTTTGGAACTTACAGGGGGGGTTAGGGTTAGGCACTTAGGGGGGCCTAACCCGAACCTCCCCCCAAGTGAGGGTTGGGGGGGGTTAGGTTAGTTAATAGTAAATATACTTACCTGTCGGGATCTTCACTGCCGGTCTTCCGCCGTCGGAATTAGAATATGCGTCCGGCGGTATTCCATACCGATCACCTGAAAACATGCCTGTACCTCTTCTAGTTTAAAGTAATTCACAAACCCTAGATAAGATTTTCATTCCTACTGGGCTCTAGTCACTGATATTCTCCTCCTATAGGATTATAAAGTCTGTCCTAATTCTGTACTAGGCCTTACCTAAAAATGAGACCATGTCCACATCCTCCATAGTAGGGGCAGACTTTACTTACACACTGGCTGATTACTCCATTATGTGCAAGTCACTAGTTGCTGTGACATTTACCTGACTTACTATTGTAGAGTGAGAGAGGACACATGGCAACGTCTAAGCCTCCTCGCCTTGCCGGAGTACCAGCTGAGCGATGTTATGAGAGAGTCTTTAAGTCGCGATCATCTGGAAGCCGTCCTCACTGAGCCTCACTTAGCTGCCCTGGACAGACGTGTGCAGATAGTCCTGCAAGCGGTGACACAGTGTGTACAGAGATATGGAGAGGAAGCTGTGCTAAAGAAGAACCAGCCTATTCCGTCACCAACTGGCAAAGAAAAACGAGGAGCTAAGGGAGAAGTGTGAGGCCTCTAGACTGAACATATGGCCATATTTACTAAGTGCTTTCATATCACCTACAAACACTGTGCCTCCAACTTTACACCCACTTAGTAAACATGGGCCTTAGTATTTCAGGTACGCTGCATCATGTTCCAGTTATGTTTACATAGGAGGACGCCGACATATTGCGGATCAGACCATCTTCTCCTGGTGAATCTATATTATACCTTGTGTGTTCTGGCCCTGGAGATAACCTGTGCTGGAAAGTGACTGTGATGGGAACAATTACCTTTAACCTTCCCCATGTGTTATGGTGTAATAGCACAAAAGACTATCAATATAAATGGTGCTTTTATTAACTTCTTGATACACAAATGTCTTATTCCTGGTAATGTACCATGTGTTACATGTATATGGCAGAAGGGCGATCTGAATTTAGGTTTAGGATAACACACATTTTCTGGACTTTTAATAAATCAAGTGCCAATTTACAAATGAAAGCAGTCTCTCTCATATAAATACTACACTAAAGTACCAGACACAGGCAGGCCAGAGTCTCAAACCCCAACAGGTCTTGAAGGTTTAACTATATATTATAATTACGCCTATGTATGATGAAGGAAATCCTGGAAATATATAAAGGGCTGTGATTGTTCCTTTCTAAAATCTCTTTAGTGTGAGAGAATTACAATCAGTTAATTGGTTATTCTATTTAATATTATAGGCACAGTATAATTAGCTGTAAACTTGTGGCTCATCCTATCTATAATTATTCATCTGTTCTATGCAGGAAAATACACTCTTAACAAAACTCCATCCTACTCTATCCCAGATATAATTGTTGCTCCACCCCAGGCAGCGGCAGTCTTTCTGAAGCTCCAGGTAGAAGGTTAATATCCTCTCCACACTAGCCAGAAAGTTGTTACATCACTCAGCAAAATAGAAAGCGTTATATTTGGTATAAAACTGGAAATCTAAAGACTCATGGGCTCAGGTACAGCTGAGCACGCCAGGCTTAATCACACAATGCGTGCATGTATGAAATGCAGATATTAATTTCTTTGCTGAGTTGTAGGCATCTATGTGTATCTATATGCTTTTTTTATAGCCATCATTATTATCAGTGCACACTTGCATCAGCCCTATCCTTCTTGTAAGAGATCCATGTGGAAACAGGTGTATCTACTGTGTACGCCTTCACTAAGCTTTGCCGACATGTGAATTCCCCATTACAGCTTAGTTACAGGCTTGCATTCACTTTTAGATTTGGGTGCTTGACTACAGAGCATGTGCAGGGTGAAAACAAGCAAGAGAGTTGCCTGCAAAACTGCATCGGTCCATTACTGCCTAAGTTACAAAGCGCAAAAGCCTCATTGGAGGAGCTGTGCAACAAGATCACCACCCAAACACATGTATTTATGGAACATGATGTCAGAGGGTAACAGAAGTCTGCACCAGTCAGTGGAAGGAGTTGGGCAGAGTGGGACTCTCAAAAAAACAATATGAAAATAAAAATCCCAGTCGCTACTGTCACTAGGTAGCCACCCATAAAAAAGGACCACCAACTCCTCAATCATAAATACAACAACAACGGGACCTGGCGCCAATGGCAAGATTCAAACAGAAAGCACATATAAACTCCATACCATTATAGTGTGATTTGCCCAACATAAAATTTATAGCACAATTGATACATAGTCCATCCCAGTTCTGTAGTCTGAGACTATATAAGTATTCTTCTCCAATGGTTGTTCATCCTTTTTCTTCTTTAAATGATGTTCTCATAAAAAGAAGAAAGGAACAATCCATAGTGTGATAAGGTTTAACTTAAAGAACATATACACCTGTGAAGTTTTAAGGGTATAAGTAGGTGATTTATTTCCAATAATGGGCTTGATTCAGACCCACTCGCGAGCGGCTGTCCGCTCGCAAGTGGGTCGATGTTATGGACTGAGCATGCGCACAACGGAGGGAGCTCCGTCGTGCGCATGCGCCAGACGCGACGAGCGAAGGAAAGTCCTTCGCTCGTTGTGTCCGATCAAAGGGGGCGTGCTGTCAATGTTGATTGACAGCACGCCCCCTTTGGTGGGCGTGCCTCCCTGACGGGGGCGTTCCCACGGGAACGCCTCCCGTCAGAAGCCGGCCCACTGACATCACTAGTGATGTCAGTGGGAGTGATTTTGGCTCTGATAGAGCCAAAATCACTCCGGAGCTTGCGGTTGAAAACCTCAACCGCAGGCTCCGGCTCGCAAATTCGATGGTCGCGATGGTCTCGACCATCGCGACCATCACAATGCACGCTCGTATAGCCTGTGGGTGGTGACCCACAGCTATACGAGCGTCCAGGAGGACGCTCCATGAAAATGGAGCCCGGCCCTCATTCAGAGCGTGCGCTCTGCTCAGAGCGTACGGCTCTGAATGAGGGCCAATGTTCCTAGGTGGATGATTCTATTTTGTGCAGCATAGAGAGATGGCTGGTGAGGTGATCAAAGCCGGACGCCGTTCAGGTCAATGTATACCACAGACCTCCTTTTGTAAATGTGATAAAAGGGGAGGGAACCTCCACTAAGGTCTTTTTCAAGGTGTAAGAGTACAGTAGCTGATGGAGTTACATACCCGCGAACCAGATTCAGAATGCCGCCGCCGGAAGTGTCACTACCCGGGATCGTTCCTGAACAATAAAGTTATTGTAAATGTTGTTCTAATAGGACAATAAAGTTTGTTGAGGCTGAAATTGTAATCACGGCACTCTCAGCATTTCTAGGTGCACTTAGGGCCTGATTCCGAATTTACGCTAATGCAATCGCAATTGCAATCTTTTGCTGCGAAGGAGATCGCAATGGCTAATTTATGCACACACATGAAACAGTGTTAAAATGAACTCGACACCCTTTGTTACCTCCCACAAACGCTGACTTCCAGTCACTCACTTTGTGAGTGTAATTGCAAACCAATTGCTGCACGTGCGCAGTACGGCTTTCACGTGTGCGTAATGGCTAAAAATTGGTCAATCTGCATAAATATCGGCATAGTGTTTATCTCTGAGTCAGACCCATAGCCCAATGTTAACAGCTTAAAAAAAAACATCAAAGCATACAACAGTGACGTGTGTAATAAAGAGTCCCAATGCTCCCTCAGCACTGATTAAATGAAACCATAAAATGAGGCAAAGCCAAGTAGTATTTTTGGAGAAAACCATATATTTTATTTAATTAAAGGGGTGGTCCTATGGGGGAAGGACTGTGCCAAGGCATTTTGCAGTGCCCATTCATTGCATCTTTTGAATGAGGTCCTCTTATGGTCAAGTCTTCATCTATACTACTGCTACCACCACGTGGTAGTATCCTAAATAGCAACTGGCCAAGCAAAATGTCCACTGCAAAAAGGTTAATCCCACCTGCGTGTATATTACAGCACAACACGTCTCACAACACGTCTCATTGTATATTTGAGGTATAATCCCAGAAAATACACATTTTGCGAGGCATTCCGGATATTGGCCCCTCTGAAGATGGCGTTAGCTGCTGTAGCGATTGGCTACACCGCACATAATTAGCCGGCGGAGGCATCCTCCGGAACCCTCCCTGGCAATGGCGGCCGTGCATTTGCAGTCAGCGTGACTACGCATGAGCAGTAGCCCCGGCAGCTCTCCAGGCACATCGCAGGGAGTGCGGCCGCCCACAAAACGGCATGCGTTCCTTAAGGAACGCCTCTGTTTGTGAAACTACCCCCCCTCCCCGCCTACTAAACGGGGCGAGCTGTCGTTCAACATCGACAGCCACCATGTTGGTAGCGAGCCCCGGAGCGAGAGAATTTCTCGCTCCGGTGCTTGCGCACGTGCAGTGCGGCCGCTGCGCGTGCGCAGGGCCTAAACATCGACCCGCTTGCGAGCTCTCAGCGCTTGCGAGCGGGTCTGAATGAGGTCCTCTGTGCTCTCGGTCTCCTCTCTCACTTGATGTTACCTGGCTGCAGACTGATCTTGCTGGTTTTATCCACCTTCTGGGTACGAATTCCTGATCTCTTGCCCAGCAGTTTCTGCATCGGCTCCTGCTGAAATAATCAGTGTGTGAATACAGCACAGAATTGGATGGTTCAAGTTCAGGAAACACTTACAAATATCAGAGATATCAGGAAGAAGGGATAGGTAAAGCAGAAAATAATACATAAAGGCGAAGTAGCTAAGTACTGTGAGAGTTATCGTGCGTACACACGTAGCGATTTAAAAGAACGATTTGAACGATATCGATAATATCGTTCAAACCGCTCTTTTAAATTGTCCCTACCAACTTACCATCGACCAGCGATGCGTGGCCATGTATGGACGATAGTGATATCGCCCATCGGCCGTGCATCATTTGGTGCTGCCCTCTGAGCATTTTTCTGCTAGCCTCATCTGGCCAGCAGGGTGTCTAGAATGGCATCCTGCAGCCAGAATCTATGCAGCAGTGCTGTCTGGAGCGTCCTTAGGATGCGTCAGACGGTTGCACTGCTGCCCTTACAGCTCCCCGGAGCATCCTCAGGATGCTCCGGGCATTGCTGTAATCCCTGGCGATTGTGGTCCCGCCCCCACATGACATCACATGGAGGGGGTGTGGCCTGCACTGGGCCCTCAAATAATGTTATATATATTAAAATGGCCCTCGGACGAAAAAAGTTTACCCACCCCTGGTCTACGGTATAGTAGGTGGTGTGCTGGATGATCGATATCAATCTTCCAGCACACCAGAGAGGGTGCGTAACAATCAGTCAGCGATTTCGTATCGCTGGCTGATCGTTACGTGTGTATGTACCATTAGAGGTGTAGAATGATCAGCTGAGGCTGAGAAAGAGACAACTCACCTGTTTCCTGTCCTCTTTCAGGTCCTGGGCCCCTCTGTACAAGGAGGTTGTCTTCTCCTGCAGGATGGGATGATTCTTGGGGGCATATTCAATTAGGTGCGAGAAACCAGTTTCTGCGGAAAAGTATCGCCGGTGACATCATTTTGCCAGTCAAAAACTTATCCCCGTATTCAATTCCAAATACTTTTCGCTGGTGCAGAAAGTCAATGCATTGGAATAGGCGAAAAAGATTTGCCTATGAAAGCTGTCGAAAAAAAGTGCAGCATTGGGGTTTTGGGGTGCAAACTTGCGGGAACCACACTGCACCCTTGGGACAGCCCCCCAAAGGTAAACTGTGTCAAAAAAAAGTTTGAAAAATACTTAAGAACACCCCAAAAAATTACTTTGAAGAAGTTGGGGGACAAACTTAAAAACTATCAAAATAGACTCCAGGGGGTCCCCAAGTTTTCAGGTGCTTGCGGGAGGTGGATTTTTTACGTTTTTAAAAACTTCACTTTAGCAACTTTAAAATATGTTAGCATCCATTTTCATGTACCCTAAATTTGCTGGGACTACTTATTTTCTGCAAAAAAACCCTGCTAAATACTATTCTTCACCACTTTTACAAAGATGCTAATTAGCAGCTATTGAGAGCATTTAAGTACCCCAAATACCTTCAGCAGGCCTATTCGGGGGTATCTATAGTGATCCCCAATGTTAGTTCAACTTTTGGGGGGTGTCAGGCTGATTTCCCCAAATCTGACAGGACTTTTCGCCAGGTCCGAGTTCGCTGGGTCCTGTTTTCTCCGACTGCTAATTGAATATGGGGTAAGTGAGGACGAGCGCGATACTTTTCCGCCTGGAAAAACAGCGATGTCGGCGAAAAAGTCCGGCATGCGAAAAATATGGGACTTTTCGCACCAAATTGAATATGCCCCTTGGTGTCATTAACTGGAAGGAGAGGTAAGTACTTTTTACATCACATCTTTAATTGGGCAGCATGCTCAGGGTATACATACTGACCCTTATGCTATTATTATTGTAAGCCTTCATATGAGAAATTAATCCCTGAATATGTGTATTTATTGGCAGGGTAGGATATAATAACATTTAAGTCACATTTGTCAGGAGCCGCGCAGTCAGATGTCAGGTATGGCGGCGGGTGGCCGCATTGTCTATGCTCGCCAGGGGTTGAGGACTCCAGTGTTCCCATTGTGAGGTTCCCTTGGCTGCCGTCATGGGCGCTGCCATATGTCAGCTGACTGGACTTTCCACCAAGGGAATTCCTGCTGTCAGTCAGCTGACTTCGTCTGCATATAGCAAGCTACCTTAGGGTATAAAGCAGGACTCTGGGAACAACTTCTCTACTTCTCAAGGGCGTTTCAAGAGTGGAAAGGGATGTGTGCAGTCTCCATCATGGGTCCCTCCTCTCAGTCCGGCGGCTGGCATCGCACTGAGCGCAGTGCTGCACTTATAGACTCTGTGCACTAGAGTGTGCCCAGAGTCTATAGCGCATGTGCAGGTCATTGGGAAAATGGCCGCATCGGCCATTTTCCCTGTACTGCGCATGCACAAAATGACGGAAAAATGGCAGCAGCAGCCATTTTCCAGACATTTTTATAGCGCAGATACCGACGTGGGACTACGGAGAGGTAAGTATAATATGGGTGCAAGGTGTGCGGTGCAGGCTCCCCCACCGCACACCCTGCACCCATTATGAAAATGCCCTTGCTACTTCTAGTTGTGTTGCACCAGACCGCTGTTCCAGGCTCCAACGTGGCAATATCTCCAGTGTGCTCTTCAGTGTTCACTGCAGATATTCTCCAGTGATACTCTACATCGGTCCTTACCGATATTCCCTGGTGATACGCTCCAGTGACATTCAACATCGGTCCTTACCAATATTCTCCAGTGATACTCTCCAGTGATACTTACATCGGTCCTTACCGATATTATCCAGTGACATTCAACATCGGTCTTTACAGATATTCTCCAGTGATACTCTCCAGTGGTCCTTAGTGATATTCTCCAGTGACTTTCAACATCGGTCTTTACCGATATTCTTCAGTGATACTCTCCAGTGATACGCACATCGGTCCTTACCGATATTCTCCAGTGACATTCAACATCGGTCTTTACAGATATTCTCCGGTGATATTCTCCAGTGACTTTCAACATCGGTCTTTACCGATATTCTCCAGTGATACACTCCAGTGACATGCATCATCAGTCCTTACCAATATTCTCCAGTGACACTCTCCAGTGATATTCAGCATCGGTCCACACCAATATTCTTCAGTTACACTCCAGTGACACGCAGCATCGGTTCCTACAGATATCCTCTACTGATTTTCAACATCAGTCTCCTACCTTCCTCTGCCCTACTCCTTGCTATCTGCCGGGTACCTAGCCAGGGGGCTGTGAGCTGCTCGTCGGGCGCTGCAAAGACCATATCCTCTTGCTAGAGTCACTGGTGAGGACCCCCGGCGGGTTAGACTCTGCGCCTCTGGTTAGGTCTACGCTAAAACCCGGTGTTAGCTACTGATTCCTGTCTATGAGGAAGCCCTATATCTGCCCTCCTCGGCTGCTGTTGCCTTCCCTCCAAGTGAGCCCTACACACGCGCAGCGGCCGCACTGCGCGTGCGCAAACCCCGGAGCGAGAGAGAAATTCTCTCGCTCCGGGACTTACTACAAAAGGGGCGGCTGTCGATGGTCAGCTCACACCATTTTGTAGGCGAGGCGGGGGGGTGCCTTGCCAAACGGAGGAGTTCCCGACGGAACGCCTGCCATTTGGGGGCGGCCCCACTGACATCACTCGTGATGTCAGTGGTGAGCTTCTGGCTCTAATAGAGCCGAAAGCTCACTGGGGCTTGCGACAGACGAGACCCTACCACAAGGGTCTCGTCGCGAGCCCCGATGGTTGCGATGGTCTTGACCAGCGCGACCATCAACCTGGCCACTCGCTAAAGCTGTGGGTGGTCGCCCACAGCTTAGCGAGCGGCCAGGAGGCCGGCTCATTTTAGAGACGCGGCTGCCCTCATTCAGAGCGAGCACTCGCATTTTGCGAGCGGCTCTGAATGAGGTCCTCAGTCCTCCGACTGAAGTTAACAAGGGCCAGGTCGTGACAACATTACAATGCCAATCTTATCAAATGATGATGGATTACAGAGCATCTCAAAGGTGTCAGACTGTGCAGTGTTTAGAGAGTGTGATTATTTCATATATTATACACAGACCTAACCAGCGTCAATGTATGTGGTTTCTGTATACGTTTAGGATGCCGGCGGCCGCAATACCGACCGCCGGCTTCCCGACTCCTCAATCCCGGCTAGGGTTAAATGACAGGCGTCTAAAATATAATTCATTAGTTACACTCTCATATGATTAAGATGTTATCCGGGATAGTCCCTTATGTGATACCAGGCCAGGAATAGTCCCCAGTATAGCTGATACATTACGTGGAAACATTTTGCAAATTAACCATTTTTTCTGAAAAATCTGAATCATCACTTTTTAAATCTGAAAATATGTAAATTAAAATAGTTTTTTTTTTCTAACATCTAGCACTAAATACTTTGGCAATCAACAATCTGAAACCCATATGAATGAAACTGAAGATTAAAACCATAAACTTATATAATATGATACTTAAGTAGATGTACAAGTTTAAGAAATGGTATGCAAAACGTAACAGAAAAAATGGCATATAGGACAGAGGGCCTGATTCGGACCCGCTCGCGAGTGCAGGACGCTCGCAAGCGGGTCGATGGTGCCGAAGTGCGAATCCGTCGCTCGAGATCTCTCACCAAAGGGGGCGTGCTGTCGATGGTGAGTGACAGCACGCCCCCTTTGGTGGGCGTGCCGGGGGCGTGGCTGCCAGACGGAGGCGTTCCCATGGGAACGCCTACCGTCTGAGTCCGGCCCCACTGACATCAGTAGTGATGTCAGTGGGAGTGATTTTGGCTCTGATAGAGCCAAAATCACTCCAGGGCTTGCGTCAGCGAGACCCTACCGCAGGGTCTCGTCGCAAGCCCGATGGTCGCGATGGTCTTGATCATCGCGACCATCATCATGGACGCTCGCTGTAGCTGTGGGTGGTAACCCACAGCTATGCGAGCGTCCATGAGGCCGCTCCAAGAACAGGTAGGAGGGCCCTGATTCAGAGCGAGCGCTCTGGTCAGAGCGTTCGGCTCTGAATCAGGCCCAGTATTTCATTAGTGACAGAACAATTTCCAGGTAAACTATAGCTGTTCTGCCAATAAGGAAAGATGGGGATTTCTATCATCAGCTGCAAACAAAAATATGGTCACTGTTTTCATGATGGCTAATGACCAAGGGCCTGATTCAGCTTGGATCGCAGTTGCTTATACGCATGCAATCGGCCGTACTGCGTATGCATTGCAGTGCGCGAACTGGCAACTGCGATCGCAGTGACCACGCAGACCCATTGCAGAGTGATTGACAGGATGTGTCGTTTGTGGGTGGTGACGGGGAGGTGGTCGGCCGAACGCAGCCGTGCCAGTGCTTTTCAATGCCGTTGCATGGGCGTACATAAATTAGCCACTGCGATGCTGTAGGCAGCCTGAGGCCTCATAGCATGCGCTGAAGTTAGCATTTCCAGAGTGAGGTCTGACCTGCCTTAACTGTGCGTATGGTTTCGATGGTACTTGATTGTACCGATGTTTTCGCAATCTTGCTAACCATTACGGATGTACGTGTAGGTGAAGTGGGCGTCCTTATGTAGTGCTGCGGTGGCATTGCGATCGCTATGGATTAGCAAACTATCGCAATTGAACTGCGTGCGTACGCTATATTGCGATCCGAACTGAATCAGGCCCCAAGATCATAAGCTTTGCTATATAGAAACCCAGCTTTTATTATATAGTGCTTGTATTATACAAGCATTACCTGTACTTCCCTGCAGGCCCGGTCCTGTGCCTACAGCCTTGTTGTCATCCTCCCAAACAGTTTGGGGATTCTTTTAAGAGAAAGAGAGAAAATGATGTCACACAATTTTGATATACAACCTATTACAGATGTGTCCTTGCTCATCTAGCCTCAATGCACCACGCAGCGCGCTATGCCTGGCGTAAGTGAGTCGCCAGCTCCCATGCAACTTTGCTAGCATCTGGTCTCTTTTTTTACAAAAATAGACGCACCAGGAGACTGTGCAACACTTGTATATCTGTGTCTATGTGCGACTGAGTCTGTAAACAGAAAAAGCTGTAACCGCTGCACCATAGCACTTCATAATCTGATTAAGAGACTCAATCGCACACAGATATACAAGTGCTGCATATCAAATTAATCAGCACAGTCTCCTGGGCCAAGAGGGGCTGTTTGATGGAACTGCAGCAAAGATGAGCGAGGACACATCTGTATATAACTGCTTAATTTCATACCAGCCCGGACTGCACCATATACTGTCAGTGTACATTAGAAACATTGGGGTAAATTACATTATTGTTCATTGTAGAAACTGAATGTAAATGGCGCACATCATGCTAATAAACATGCTACACAAGCTTGTGCCTAATTCTAGCCCTCCCCCTCAGTGCCTAACCATAACCCTCCCCCTCAGTGCCTAACCATAACCCTCCCCCTAGTGCCTAACCTTAACCCCTAATCCTAACCTTAACCCCTAATCCTAACCTTAACCCTCCCCCTAACCCAACTATTTTCCTTCAGGATGTCAGCAGTTGGGATACCGATGCTGGGATTCTGACAGGTGTTGGGATTTCGGGGCCATTATTTGGAGACGGGATTATGACCACATGCCGATCTGAGCAACCTGTTGGTATAATCCTGGTTAAACATTTGATGATTCACATTCAGTTTACCATATGGGAGCATTCACTTACATTGTTATTCCACAAACTGATTATTCACACTTTGGAGCGAGGTGTACTAAGCTCTGGAAAGTGATAAATTGAAGAGTGATAAACTACCAGCTACACACCTCCTAACCAGTGGCGTCCCTCCCAGCAGTGACACCTGATGCGGGGAGGGATGCAATGCACGTGTCGCCGTGCGCCTGGCAAAAATGGGGCATGGCCTCTGGGAAGGGGGCGTGGTCTTGGGGAGGGGGCATGGCCTCACGGCCCGAACATCGGCCAGTGGTTATCACTGGGGTGGTGGGGAGTGCCAGAGGTGTGGGCAGTACCAGCTCCTTCACTGTGACAGGAGCCGAGTGCTGCACTGAATGCTACAGGGCTGCACCCGACTCCTGTCACTGAGGGGGAGCCTGCACCTTTGTGTAACCCCTCGGCGGGTGACACCCGGGTGCAACCCCTCAGGGAACATCTGGGCAATCCTCTGCCACACCTGTTTCTGGATTGAGCTGTATTCTATCTTCAGAAGTAACCTTAAAGCAGGTGTTGGAGGCAGTCACCTCCTGCGAAACAAAGTTGGGTGATAATATCTGATTTATCCCTATTATGACATAATGTGCAGTGGGTGCGGGAGCGTGTTGGGGAAGCGGAGACCCGTATTTGGAGATTCAGACACCCCACTGCAGTCCCAAGTTGCCTCTTTAACTACACAAATGGCTACTATGCAGAATAAGATCTCTGATATTGAGGGAAGACTCCGTCGAAACAATGTGCGAATTGTAGGACTTCCTGAAAAGGAGAAGGGCACCTCTCCTGAGGTTTTTCTTGAAAAATGGCTGATTGATTCCTATGGTTGGGATTCCTTTTCTGCACAGTTTGCGGTGAAGCGGATACACCGTGTTCCTCCTAGGCCCTTACCACCTGGTGCCCCACCACGCACGTTTATTGCTAGACTACCTCACTACCAGAATCGTGATACAATTCTCAGACTGGCTCGTATACAAGGTCCGTTGGACAGGAATGTATTTAAAACCTCTGTTAACCCTGACTTTGCGGTGGATGTCCAGAAGGATAGAGCAAAGTTCCTCCCCATCAAGCGTAACCTTTCTGACCTTAATCTGTCCTATGCAGTGCTATTTCCCTCTAAGTTGCGGGTGGTAGCAGATGAAGAAACTACGTTTTTTTGCCACTCCAAGAGAGGCCGCTGCCTGGTTAGATCTCCGATTGCCCGGTCCAAGGCAGATGGAACCAGAATGACTTTATGTAGTCATAATTGTATGGTCATAATTTTAGTAATCTACTATTTGAGCTGTGAGACTCTCCTAATGATTCTATTCTGGTTGGATTTTGCATTTTATCACAATGATTACTGTGTATACATTATCTAGTCACTAGATATATATTAGATTGAGATTTGCCTTTATATCTTGAGCAGGTTGTTTACCCCATAGGGTACCTATCACCATTAATTATTAACTATTAATGTTAATATTTGACGACCTGGGCTCTGTTGTGGTTTTTTTTTTCTTCTTTCTTTTTTCTTTTGCTGGGGAGCTCATTGTGTTTTTGGTGGTTATAAGCATTCATTGCTTTCCTTTCCCTGAGCTTAGTTGGGCTACTGGGGTAATTGTTCCACTGGGTGGGTTGTGTTAGTTTCCTTTTGGGGTTTCTAGTGTTTAGGGATCTAAATATGCCTTAGTTCGGTTGGTATACAGGGTGGCGGAAATTTTGGTGGGTTATGTTTGTTTATGTTATTTTTGTTTGTCGGGCCGTGATGTACTGCACTGCCGTATGTATTGTTCTTACTCTTTCTGGTTTCTCACTCTCTAAGTATGACTAAGATATTGACCTGGAATGTGAAAGGTATTAATGACAGGATAAAGCACTCCCTGGTTCTTAAACAGTTGAGATGATATTTGGGAAGATGATGCATGCGCACAAGAAAACAAAGGCTCTGGCACAGTGACAGAGTCTCTGCTTTCACTGCACGGCGCCATCTTCCCGAAGATGTCACTGGGAAGATGGCTCATTGGAGGAGGAGGGACATGCTTGCCGGCACAAGGTAAGAATACTATGGGGGCCAGGTGTGTGGTACGGGGGTCCATGTTTACCACACAGCCTTCACCCATTATAAATACGCTTATAGTGTGGCAGATAATCAAGATACACTTGCCATTTGTTATATTTACCACCTTCTCTACTGTACATCAAAGAGTGCTGATTGCCTGTCAAAATAAAGAAGTTTTAGGAGGCCAGCCCTAATCATACCTAAATTAGAGGGAGCTGGTGATAACCCCTTGCTGGATTCAGAGATGGACGGATTTACACCTCCTGAAAATGGTAGCACCAAATAGCCCACACCAGATATGAGACATAAAAAAATCAATATTTAAAAATAAAAATGTATTTATTATATTAATACTTCTATTTAAAAAGTATGTTGTGTTATAACACTGATAAAAATAACATTATATTATACACATCTCTTAAACTGCGTGTAAAACAAACTCTGTTTTACATGTATCAACCTTCCCCACTTAATATCTTCAAAGGAAAATAAAATCATGGGATATTTGTCCAAGTTTTGAATTGAATCTGTATAAACTGCAGTTAATCCAATACTGTATATAGGGCAATAAAATGTAAGGTGCAAATCAGTAATGTCTCAGTAGTTAAGAAATAGCATTTGCATATATCATTTACATAAGCTGAAAAAGTTTCAGAACATTGCTTATCCAAGCTAGGGCTCTAATGAATTAATTGTTCTTAAAGATTAGGAATTCAAATGAGCGTGTATTTGCAAAAAGCTGGTAAGTATACAAATATAACTAACATCTTTGATTAGTGTGTATATCGGGATAGACCATTCGTTGGTCACAACATCAGTCTCTGGGTTTCACTGCAAATTCCACCATATAAGTAGTCTGCTCACCTGATTCATGCGGTCAAAGTGTAAGCCGAATCCCGTCCAGGACTGAGCACAAGATCCCATAAGGAGAACCAGCCAGGTCACGCCAAGGGAGCCGGCAGCACTCGTAGATACAGTATTCAGCAATATGAACAAAGTTGTTAACAGAAGCTCCCAGATCACATGGGTAGTGAACAACTGTAGCGCTGCTTCACACACTCTCCCACGGTCCAGAAATAGGATATGTTGTGCAGTCCGGCACAGAGAATTCTCATCGAGAAATAAATGCGTTAAGAGTGTCTCTGTGCCGACTTTCTGTCTGCCCCCTCGAGAGACTCGCCCACTCTTCTGGGCAGCCGGGAATGCCACCCAATTTTCGGGAACCACCCAGCCGTTCCGGGTGGATAGACAAGTATGACACAGGTTGAATAGCCTTACATCATATAATATGTTTTATATCATACTACATAGTACTAAAAATAATCTAAAATTAATCTCAAAATCCTGAAAGCTACTGGGGCCTGAAGTGGCCCCCGACCCCTGGCTGTTCTATTCAAATTTCCATACCCCCACTTCTAAATTCCCACTTTGAGCACTGCATACATCCTACTCAGGATTAAAAAAATGTGTCACCCGCAGGGCTGCAAAGTGTAGAGCAGTCATAATTTTATCGGGTGTGGTATAACAGATACACAGTAATTAGATAGACACCAGATGTTAGACAGTCAATAGTTAGACAGGGACAAAAGTAAGACACACTAAAGTTCTACATGTAAAAAGGTCAACAGGGTCAAAAGTTCGACATGAAAATGGTCAACAGTTTTTTTAATTGATTTTTTTTAGCCCTAATCTTCACCCTAACTCTCCCCTTGGTGCCTAACCATCTGGGTAAGTGCCTAACCCTAACTGTGGGGGTAGGTGCCTAACCCTCCAGTAAGTGCCTAACCCTAATTGTGGGGGTAGGTGCCTAACCCTCCAGTAAGTGCCTAACCCTAACTCTAACCCTAACAAAATGTGTTGGCCATTTTTGTGTCGACCATTTTCTTGTCGAACTTTAGTGTGTCTGACTTTTGTCCCTGTTGACCTTTTGTCCCTGTCTAACTATTGACTGTCTAACATCTGGTCTCTATCTAGACATTGTTTATCTAATTACTGTCTATCTATAGTCCGGAACCCATTTTATCAATGTGGGTAAGGAGCACTGGGACGTCCAAGAGATTATAAGGGTCATTTTTACTGCTTTTAAAGTGATCGGTTAGATGTGGTTTTGTCATCAAGGTGCATTTGTTATAATGAACTAATATATCGTTGACTCTTATTGCTATATCCTTGTATATAAAGTATATGTACTTTCTGAGCTTAAAGTACCATCTACATTTTTGGTTGCTAAGGAACTCTGTGTAGCTTGTTATATATCTGATTGTCAGTGATACTAATGGGCATTATTTGTATTATGTGCATCAGCCCCATAGTATCACTCTGGGAATAAGACGGATAATTTATTTATTTATTTTATTTATTACGTTTCTTATATAGCACAGCATATTCCGTTGTGCTTTACAATTGGAAACATTTATAGAACAAAGCAGGGTAATAACAGACAGATATATAGGTCAGAGAGCTTTGCTTGCAAGCTTACAATCTATATGGAAATAGGTATTGATACACAAGGATAGGTGCTATATATTGCAATTTGGTCCAGCCAGAATGCAGCGGGCCTGATTCAGAGCCGGACGCTCTGACCAGAGCGCTCGCTCTGAATCAGGGCCCTCCTCCCTCAACTTGGAGCGGCCTCATGGACGCTCGCATAGCTGTGGATTACCACCCACAGCTATAGCGAGCGTCCATGATGATGGTCGCGATGGTCAAGACCATCGCGACCATCGGGCTTGCGACGAGACCCTGCAGTAGGGTCTTGGTGACCGCAAGCCCTGGAGTGTTTTTGGCTCTATCAGAGCCAAAATCACTCCCAGTGACATCACTACTGATGTCAGTGGGGCCGGACTCAGACGGTAGGCGTTCCCATGGGAACGCCTCCGTCTGGCAGCCACGCCCCCGGCACGCCCACCAAAGGGGGCGTGTTGTCACTCACCATCGACAGCACGCCCCCTTTGGTACGAGACCCATAACGACGGCGCTCGCGAGCGGGTCTAAATGACCCCAAGAGTTTCTTGGATAATAATAAAAATAATAATAAAAAGGGGTAAATTTTTTAGGGGTAAAAGCAGTGACTTTTGCAAGTTGCCTCTTCTAGGTGGATTTAACCCCAAAATGGCACTTGTCTTTGAAGCAACATACGCTTCTTTTGCTTTTAAATTTAGGGGCCAAACCCGGCATGAAGCAGCAAATTGAAAGCTGCCGCTTAGTAAATGTATCCATAAAGTCAAATAGGATTCCAAAGCAACCACTAGATGGTGCTTTAAACTAAGAAAAAAAATCTATACAAAGACATGGTAATAAGATCATAGCACCTTTATGACAAATCCATATAGAACACTCTAAAATTCTCCCCTACAATATATGATTTATAAAGTAATGTACATTGATTCAACTAATTTATCTTACTTAACACTTTCAGTATCTCCCTTTCTTTTAAATATTGCTTTTTTTTTGTTTTGTTTTTAAATAAATAATATTTCTAAATAGTAATTCAAAACCTTGTCTTATTTTTTATGTCTTATCCTATTGGTACTGCATAATAATTTAAAATAATAATAATAATAATAAAGCTTTTAAGATTTTAATAGACTGAAATTCTAGCGTTCAGACCTTCAGGTCGCCGAGGTGTGGTGCCCGCACTGAACGGCGTTCACTGAACGCCATTCAGTCCAGGAGCCCGACCTCCTATCTCTGAACATCGCTGGTCCTTGCCGGCTATAATGGATAGGCCCCTTTAAACTGTTTCTCCTTCATGTCAGCGGGGTCTATTCATCATCACTTAATTTATATAAAAGCAGGTGAAAATTAACCCTTTCACATACTTTTATATCAATTTCAGGACTATTCAAAAAAATGTCAGATGGCGTACAGCCCCCCATAATCTTCACATGCTGCATTTTTATGGTAGCCAGTGAAGATTTACATGGCAGCCACTGCAGCCAGCAGAGGGATCTATTCAGATCCCTCCCTGCTGTATCTGCACTGCTGAGCTGCGGGAGCAGAGAGCTCTGGGCACCGCAGCGCAGCCCTGTGTACAACCCACACTGCCTCCTGCTGCTACTCACCTGTTACGTTCTTCCTTCCATCCAGGCTCTATGGCACCACTCCGGGTAAGAAGAGGAGACAGGTGAGAGGGAGCGGGGGTGTGGGAACAGAGAGCCCAACCGGGAACAGAAGGGAGGGAGAGAGAGAGGGCAGAAGGCCTGATTCAGAGCTGGACGCTCTGACCAGAGCGCTCGCTCTGAATCAGGGCCCTCCTCCCTCAACTTAGAGTGGCCTCATGGACGCTCGCATAGCTGTGGGTGACCACCCACAGCTATAGCGAGCGTCCATGATGATGGTCGTGATGGTCAAGACCATCGCGACCATCGGGCTTGCGATGGAGACCCTGCGGTAGGGTCTCGCTGCCGCAAGCCCTGGAGTGATTTTGGCTCTATCAGAGCCAAAATCACTCCCACTGACATCACTACTGATGTCAGTGGGGCCGGCTTCAGACGGTAGGCGTTCCCATGGGAACGCCTCTGTCTGGCAGCCACGCCCCCGGCACGCCCACCAAAGGGGGCGTGCTGTCAATCAACATCGACAGCACGCCCCCTTTGGTGCGAGACCTGGAGCGACGGCTACCCTGTCGCTAGCCGGGTCTCGCGCATGCGCACGACGGAGCTCCCTCCCTGAATCAGGCCCTCAGTGCACACCACGGACACTGTGAAAAGAGAGATAATACAGAGGGCAGCGGGGTTAGCATGGGGGTAGGGTCACAGACATTGGGGGCTGCAACTGAGGGCGGGGGGGGGCACAGATACCGGCGGCGGCGGGGAAATCCATAGGGCCATGGCAGGTGTTCAGGGAAAAGTATTACTTTTCTGAAAAGGAAACATCAGTAGTACATTGGTCAAAAACATTGTCTAGTCCTAAACATTGGTTCAGAAACACAGATGATTTCTTGTATTGCACTACAAGTCTCAGCATGGTAGCACCTCTTATTATGTTTAAAATTAGGGTTTGCAGTCCAGTCTGACCCCTTTCCTCTGTATTTGTGTATATAAAGTACACTTTAAGGTAGAGGCTAATGGTAAAACCTATTGGTAGAACCTGTTTGGTTGCAACAGATGTCAGTAGCATAACAGCGGTGTAAGGGCCTGATTCAGAGCCGGACGCAATTAGCGCTCGCTCGTCCAGAAAATAGGGGTGGCTATTCAAATCAACCGTTCTCTTTGCGGTCTGTTCACGCCTCTAGGTCTGAAAGAGCGAACAAAACTTGCGGTCGTTTTTTGAAAAAATACGCCCCCTGGCCGCTCGCATCCTGCATCATGTCCGCTATTTATTAGATTAATCGAGTACATCGACCAGTGTATGAACTGCTCGCTATTCTTGGGGTTGGTTTTTGCTACCACAATTTTGCGAGCAGTTCTGGCTATAAAATAACCCAGTGACGTGGTCAATGACGCTGCTGTTTTAATTATGCACACCCATAAAAGCCCGTTTTGACCTTTAAGCACGCCTGCGTTCGGATCTCCACTCCCCGTTTTCAAGTACCTTCCCCCGTTACCACCCACATACGCCTACTCCTGTCACTCATATTATCAGGCATTCGCTATTTTGCGAGCACATGAATTTCGACCGCACTGACTGGTTCGCGCATGCGTATAACGATCCGTATGCATGCGCAGTTGGGCAAACATCGCTCGGAGCGAACAAGCGGCCGCTTACGAGCGGCTCTGAATCAGGCCTAAGTCATTAATTGACATAATGGGGCAAATTTACTAAGATGGGAGTTCTATTTAAGAAGTGATCTTGCCCATAGCAACCAATCAGATTCTACTTCTCATTTATCTAGCACCTTCAAGAAGATAATACTTGGAATCTGATTGGTTGCTATGGGCAACATCACTTCTTAATAGAACTACCATCTTAGTAAATTTACCCCAATGTGTTAGTATTAGGGATGTTAGGGACCCATCTGATGTGCTAAGAACCTCATCTATAATTGTCAAGATTATCATAATTGCATTCTTAGGGGCTTATTTAAACACAATTCACATCTCAGATTTGGATGAGATGTGATAAATTTGCCCAAAATCGAAGTGTAATATTTGAATACACCACAATGATGCATCAAATATCGCATGTAGGGTGTCAGAGTTCAGCCGGGGATCGGCCGTCCCTTACCGTCCCGCTGGCTTCCACTGACTTCCCGGCAGTCGGGTGAGCTCCTGCTAGGGAAGAATCCTCCTCGGGGTCGAACCTACCCATTATCAGTTCCTGAAACAGCCGCTATGGCGGCATATATAAAAGAAAATCTAGCTAAGGGGTTTATCCGACCCTCCACTTCTCCAGCAGGGGCAGGGTTTTTCTTTGTTAGCAAGAAGGACGGTGGCCTTGTATTGACTACCGTGGTCTCAACCAGATTACTGTAAAGAATCGATATCCTCTGCCTTTGATTCCGGAACTTTTTGACAAAGTTCGCGGGGCCTTTTTGTTCACTAAACTTGATCTACAGGGTGCGTATAATTTAATACGTATTAAAGCTGGAGATGAGTGGAAGACCGCTTTTAACACCAGAGACGGCCACTTTGAATATCTCGTAATGCCCTTCGGACTCTGCAACGCTCCAGCGATATTCCAGGGTTATGTGAACGAGATCTTCCGGGATGTCCTCTACAGCTTTGTTATAGTCTATTTGGATGATATTCTAATTTTTTCCAAAAATCTGCAAGACCATCGCCAGCATGTCCGCGAAGTCTTGTCACGCCTCCGGAAGCGTCATCTTTATGGAAAAATATCCAAGTACCTTTTTGAACAAAGCTCGGTACCCTTCCTAGGGCATATAATTTCTGGAAAGACCCTCCGGATGGATCCGGAGAAGTTAAAAGCCATTTCTGACTGGCCGTTACCCAAATCCTTGAAGGCTACTCAACGCTTCTTGGGATTTTCAAATTACTACCGACGGTTTATACCAAATTTCTCCACACTGGTGTTACCTATCACTGATCTCACAAAGAAGGGTGCCAATCCCATCCACTGGCCAGATACTGCCATCCAAACCTTCCAAAAATGAAAAGCCTTCTCCATTGCACCTATCCTGTGCCAACCTCAATTGGACAAACCATTCACAGTTGAGGTAGATGCCTCTTCAGTATGGGTAGGGGCAGTGCTGTCTCAAATCTCAAGTGATGGAAAGTACCATCCCTGTGGGTATTTTTCACGTAAGTTTTCTATTGCCGAAAAAAAACTATGGAATTGGTGATCAGGAACTACTAGCCATGCGTTTAGCTTTAATGGAATGGCGGCATTTGTTGGAAGGAGCCAACTTTCCAGTTACCGTGATCACGGATCATAAAAATGTAATCTACCTCCAAACGGCTCACCGTCTAAATGCTAGACAGGCCTATTGGTACTTGTTCTTTTCAAGATTTAATTTAAAACTTCAATTTCGTCCTGGCAGTCTAAACAGAAAAGCTGACGCCCTCTCACGGTCTTTCTTGTCCAGCACTCAGGAAGAGGATCATCAACGTTCCCGGCCAATTTTAGATCCTGTAGTCTTCATCTCTAATCAAATTTTGACTTCTCCCCCAGGGAAAATTTTTGTGACCCCGGAACTACGGGGAAAATTACTAACTTGGGCTCATAGCTCTCTGTTCGCTGGCCATTCTGGTATCCTCAAGACTTACAAGTTCCTTCAGCGTTCCTATTGGTGGCCCACAATGAAAGGGGATATTCGAGAATTTATTCTTTCATGTGTAAAATGCGCACAGCATAAGACTCCCCGCAGGAAGGCAGCAGGTCTCCTGCGACCCCGATCCATTCCTAGTACTCCTTGGACCCATATATCCATGGATTTCATCTCTGAACTACCATGCTCCCAAGGATACAATACCATATGGGTAGTGGTGGACCACTTTTCTAAGATGGCACACTTTATTCCATTGATGGGTCTTCCTTCTGCTCCTCAGTTGGCAAGAGTTTTTGTTAAGGAAATATTCAGGTTGCATGGACTTCCTAAAGAGATCATTTCCGACCGCGGAGTTCAATTCGTAGCTAAATTTTGGAGAGCCTTATGTAGCACTTGCGGAACCAAGTTAAAATTTTCACCAGCCTATCACAAACTAATGGGCAAACCGAAAGAGTTAACCAAGAGCTGGAGACTTTCATAAGACTCTTTGTTTCCTCCTCACAAGATAACTGGCTGGATCTATTACCTTGGGCAGAATGTCACACAACTTCAAATATCACACTTCCTCCAAAGCCACTCCTTTTTTTACGGTGTTTGGGAGACATCCTCGAGTCCCAGATTTTCAAAATTTACCTACAGTAGAGGTCCCTGCAGTTTCTGAATTGGTGGAGTCTTTCGCAACCATTTGGAAGAGGGTTCATTCTTCTCTGAAGCAGTCGTCTAAGAACTACAAGAAATTTGCGGATAGACGACGCGTCGCTGTTCCACTGCTGAGAGTTGGAGATAAAGTCTGGGTATCCTCCAGGAACATTCGATTGAAAGTACCCAGTATGAAGCTAGCCCCACGCTTCATTGGTCCTTACCGTGTTCCCAAGGTCATCAACCCAGTCGGGTGTAAGTTGGAACTCCCTCCTCAACTAAGAATATCCAATACCTTTCATATTTCTTTGCTGCGTCCTCTAGTGCTGAATCGTTTTCAAACTTCTGCTCCCAAGTTACCTCGAGTGCAAACTTCTCAAGGTACAGAGTTCGAGGTAGGGAGGATTTTGGACTCTCGGTTTGCCAAATCTAACAACCTCCAATATTTAATTGACTGGAAAGGGTATGGTCTGGAGGAAAGGGCATGGATCAGAGCCACAGACGTTCACGCGCCTCAGATGGTTCGAGCCTTCCATATTCGATTTCCTGGTAAACATGGTGGGTGTCCGGTGTCCACCCTGAAAGGGGGGGGTACTGTCAGAGTTCAGCCGGGGATCGGCCGTCCCTTACCGTCCCGCCGGCTTCCTCTGACTTCCCGGGCAGTCGGGCGGCTGGTGCGGCGACATGGGAGGTGCTGAGCATTCTCCCTGATGCTGGTGTATCGGGTGGCCTGGTGCGTGGGGATCAGTGTCTCCGTCATGGCCGCCACCATGACACTTCCTTCTCTGACTAGCCTTCCTTCCCTGACAGTCTGGCCGGTCAGCTGACTCTGTGGACCAAAGTGGGCTTCCAGGGGTATACATCCGGCTCCTGTGTATCAGGTAGTTGCCTGAACAACCATTGTCGCTGCTAGTGTTACTAGTGGTCTCTCGTTCCAGGTTCCCTTGCTTCCAGTGATCTATCCTTGTGTACAGCTATATCGCCCATTTCACCAGTGCTTTACCACCTCAGCCTGTGTGCAGCTATATCGCCCATCTCACCAGTGCTTTACCACCTCAGCCTGTGTGCAGCTATATCGTCCATTTTACCAGTGCTTTACCACCTCAGCCTGTGTGCAGCTATATCGTTTATCTCACCAGTGCTTTACCACCTCAGCCTGTGTGCAGCTATATCGTTTATCTCACCAGTGCGTTACCACCTCAGCCTGTGTGCAGTATACTATCCATTTCACCAGTGCTTTACCATCAAAGCCTGGGTGTAGTTATACGTACCCACCTCTCCAGTGTCATCATCTCTGGCTGGCCCCAGCACCACTACCCACCTCTTTACTGGACTCTGTGGTCCCTACCTATGTGCTACAGTATTGCACCGTGGTGCACTCCTTCTGACCGGCAACCCAGTATAGTGTGTCCGTAGTGCCGTATCCCGAACTAGGGGTTCCACCCCTGTCCTTACGTGCCTCTTACTGGCACCGACCCTTTGGGCCACGAGTGTTCGTCTCTCCTTTTTCCCGCGGGCTTTGGTCACCTTGTCAAAGGACCGCGACCTGCTTACGAGGTGCAGCTCAAGCCCATATCCCGATTGGTGGGGTCACTGGCGAACACCATCTCGTGGGTTAGATTCCGCACCTTTGACTAGGTCTCGCCAACGACCAAGACCCGTGGATGCGGAGGTCGTACATTCAGGACCCTCGCCTGCGTTTCCTCCTGCAGCCTCAGGCCTCAGCTTTCAGAAACCCGCCTCCCAGCGTGACATAGGGGCAGAGCTTACGAGAAAGCTTTGTCCCTGCGAATCCTCTCTGCACATTTCTCAGGGTATTTTTCATAAAAATACTCTGAGAGCGTGACTGTGCATGCACCACCTGCTATCAAAGCCCACGACGTAGGGACTGACTGACAGATAAATCTGGGCCTGATTCAGACCCGCTCGCGGGCACTGAGCGCTCACAAGTGGGTCGATGTTGCCCTACTGCGCATGCGCACGGCGGAGGGAGCTCCGTCGTGCTCATGCACGAGACCCGAATAGCGACGGCCAAGCCGTCGCTATGGGTCTCGCACCAAAGGGGGCGTGCTGTCGATGGTGATTGACAGCACATCCCCTTTGGTGGGCATGCCGGGGGCATGTCTGCCCAGACGGAGGCGTTCCCATGGGAACGCCTACCGTCTGGGGCCGGCCCGTGATGTCAGTGGGAGTGCTTTTGGCTCTGATAGAGCCAAAAGCACTCCGGGGCTTGCGGCAGACGAGACCCTACCACAAGGGTCTCGTAGCAAGCCCGATGGTCGCCCACAGCTATGCAAGTGGCCAGGAGGCCGCTCCAAAAATAGGACGGCCCTGATTCAGAGCAAGCGCTCTTGTCAGAGCGTCCGGCTCTGAATCAGGCCCTCTAATTGCTCATTTATAGGAATGATCTCATACTCCGTTTTTAGCAAGTAGTAATGAAATTGTATACTACAAATCCTAAACCAGGATTTTTTAGACAAAAGAACTCAGGAACATAACACTTTATCTCGTATACTCAGATTGCGGTCGCTCAGAAACTGGGCGGCTGCTTGCATCCTGACCGCCCGCTTCTGTTTCGGTCGTTAGGCTGTGGGTTAACACCCACAGCTCTAATGACCGGTAGAGTGATGGTCGCGATGGTCATTGACCATCGGGGCTTACGACGAGACCCTAGGGTAGGGTCTCACTTGTCGTAAGCCCCGGAGAGCTTCTGGCTCTGTCAGAGCCGGAAACTCTCCACTGACATCACTAGTGATGTCAGTGGGACCTCCCCCAAACGGCAGGCGTTCCCATGGGAACGCCTCCGTTTGGGCTGCCAACCCCCCGGCCCGCCTTCCAAACGGGGCGCGTTGTAAATCAACATCGACAGCTCGCCCCCTTTGGAAAGAGACCCGCTACGACCGGCGCTGTCGGTCGTAGCGGGTCTCACGCATGCGCACGAAGGAGCCGGCTCCCTCGTGCACATGCGCACTAGACAAACATCGAGGCGGCCGTGCGGTCATAGACCGTACGGCCGCCTTTGAATAAAGCCCTGAGAGAGGAGCAGATGTCAATTTTCTTCCTAATCAAATGATATAAAAGATCATTGAGCATTTTGGTATACAAGACACAAAATCTGTAAGTACTCCCATGGACACTACACAATCGAAATGAATAACCAAGATATTTCACTATCAGATAATCATCAATACCGAAAACATAGTAATGGGCACATAGGGACCAAGGTCTGTACAGGCACAACCTAATGGTGGATGCCATCTCACAAGACATAGCAGCACATTTTTCCACTCCACTACACTTTGCGCCCTAATCATCTCACCGAGATGAGCTAAGGTTAGAGCAGTGAAGAGAGTTACACTTGTACTATATAAAATACATTGTCAGTATCTACTGTATTTGGCATAATACGAAGTAGGGCACTACTGTGTTGCATAATATGGTCATAGGCAAGTGAGTTAACAGAGTTGATGGTGATATGATGATATAGGAGAGATGGGGTGAGATATTAGAGGAGATTGGGGGGACATGATGATGAGAGGGGGGATCGATGACATTACAATAGTGCTAAACACCCCCTTCAGAGAAGAGTATTACTTTCTAGATTTCCCTGGGTGCACAACCTAATGAAGTGTTCTGCACACAGCAAGGATAGAAAATCAGTTGGAAAAGTGCTTGATTGCTACTGACACAAGACCTAACATTGCAACAGCTGTAGAGTATATGTAGAAAAATCTCAAGGCCAAGGCAAAGCAAGTGGAGTGATGTACGGTTATACGCTGTTTAAAGAACCCATGAACTTTCATCTGAGACTTTTAGCAACTGGCTAATGCAATCTGACTGGAAATGTGGATGCAGATTGGGCTGAAGAAACTCCACCAGTGGCTAACCTTTTTTTCGTGGCGGAGGACCCAACAGCTGAACTAGTAGAAAGCAATCACCTGTAACACTTTATTCAGCATAAGCAGAACACTTTAAAGAAACTAGAAGCACATGCACGTCAAGAGGTGATATGGTGGGACTCCAATGAAGGAGGAACCCAGCAAACTGCCACACACTGAGAGGATGCTGTCCTAGCTGAGTAAACTTAAACTGGGTACACACTTAACGATGTGTGTACCCAGCAATACAACGGCCATCCGCGCCGCTGACTGGCCAACATATCGGGTGGCTGGTACACATTACACGATCCGACCGCCCGATATGTCGACACCAGATGCATCCCACTGCATGGGGTCATTGTTAGGAATGGGTATTATCTTTTGAGGATATAGTCCCGCAACAGCCTTGAGGGCTGGAACACTTGGCTAGCTACGGCCGTGGAGCAGCCTTGAGGGCAGGTAGGCTTTTAACTAGTTGTGGCAGCCTTATGGGCTGGTAAACCTTGGAAAGCTGTGGCCTCTGGGCCATAGAACAAGATGTGGCCTTTGGGCTGTGAAGCAGCCTTGGCTGTGATGGTCTGATGAAGGACCTGTGCCGCCGGGTTGACACAAGCGGTGGTACGCTGCATGGACGCTGGATTGCGGCCTGTGCCGCCTGGTTGGCACAAGCGGTGGTGAGCTGGATTGCGTACTTGGGATGCTGGATTGCAACCTGTGCCGCCGGGTTGACACAAGCAGTGGGACGCTGGATTGCGGCCTGTGCCGCCGGGTTGACACAAGCTGTGGTACGCTGGATTGCCTACTTTGGACGCTGGATTGCGGCCTGTGCTACCAGGTTGACACAAGCAGCTGGACGCTGAGCTGCGCACTCTGGACACTGAGTGCTGTCTGTGCCGCTGGATGGCACAAACAGCTGAGTGAGGATACACAGACCGTGCCGCCTAGATGACACAAATGGCAGGTAACTAAAGCTGACAGGAGAACCGGGTACTCGACTGGATAACAGGAGACAACACCAAAACCAAAAACACGTGAAACGCTCTCACCGGCACCGAAGCAGCCTTCGCACCAGCAGGAAATAGCCACAGGTCACCCACAGCTATGCAAGCGTCCGGGAGGACGCTCCATTTTCATGGAGGAGGGCCCTGATTCAGAGCGAGCGCTCTGGTCAGAGCGTTCGGCTCTGAATCAGGCCCTCAGTACGGCGGCTTGTGACAGTCATCAGCCAGATTGTCAGATTGAGCTGCATGTAGGGCCGACCTGATGCCCAAACAGGAGCGTACACATTGGCCAATGTCGACAATGTGTAAGTCCGATCCACCGGATCGGACAACATATCGTCTACATATCGGCTAATGTGTACCCAGCTTAAGGGGAAGGCCGAGGGGTGCAGGTGGAGGTGCGATTGGTGGAGACTGACAGGCAGAAGGTGGAGATAGAGGGTGTGGTGTTACTGTTACATATGAAGGGAGAGAAAGAGGGAGAGATAGAGGTGTAAACCGAGGTGCAGTGTTTTCGTTTTTTTTCTATAAGAAAAGGTTACCGGTTTCTATGAAAAAAAGTTACTGGTACTCACCTAAACTGCTGAAGGTCTTACGGCCAGGTAAATGTTTTCTTAGTCTAAAAAGTAGCTGGAATGGACTAGTCTGGTGACAGTGCTGAGATGAGAAGGATATGATGAATGATAACAGAAGCCCCACAGAGACCTTACTCAAATGCACCAGTAAAAGAATCAGAAATAACAGCAGAAGATACATATATTATCAGTATTGAGAGAAGAGTTAATACGCACTAGGAATTAAATCTAAAATCATAACAGTAGCAACAGTTTAATTTAAAGAGATACTAACAATACAGCATACCCCCCTTCCCCCTATGTCTCAACGGAATCGGTATGAAATGCCACATAGAAACATAGAATTTTACGGCAGATAAGAACCACTTGGCCCATCTAGTCTGCCCCATTTTTAAACATATTTTTCCTCAACCCTTATTGATCCTTACTTCTTCTGAAGGATATCCGTATGTCTATCCCATGCATGTTTAAATTGCTCTACTGTCTTAGCCTCTACCACCTCTGATGGGAGGCTATTCCACTTGTCCACTACCCTTTCTGTGAAGTAATTTTTCCTCAAATTTCCCCTGAACCTACCACCCTCCAGTTTCAGAACATGTCCTCTTGTTCTAATACTTCTCTCTCTTTGAAGAATGTCTCATTCCTTTACCTTGTTAAAATCCTTTATATATTTGAACGTTTCTATCATGTCCCCCCTTTCCCTTCTCTGTTCCAAACTATACATATTAAGATATTTTAGTATTTCCTGATACGTTTCGTGGTGTAGACCTTGCACCATTTTAGTTGCCCTTCTTTGTACAGTCTCTAATGTATTAATATCCTTCTAGAGATATGGCCTCCAGAACTGAACACAGTATTCGAGATGAGGATGTACCAATGACCTATACAGTAGTATTATCACTTTTTTCTTTCTGCTACTGATTCCTCTCCCTATGCAACCAAGCATCTGACTTGCCTTCCTCATTGCTTTGTTACAATGTTTGCTTGCCTTTAAGTCACCTGAAATAGTGACTCCTAGATCCCTTTCCTCTTCAGTACTTTCCAGTATAGTGCCATTAATACTATATTTAGCCTTTGGATTTTGAGACCCAAGTGCATGATCTTGCATTTTTTGGCATTAAAGTGTAGTTGCCACTTTCTTGACCATTCCTCTAGTCTACCTAGATCATCATTCATTTGTTTTACCCCTCCTGGTGTGTCTACCCTGTTGCATACCTTTATGTCATCTGCAAAAAGGCATAGTTTCCCTTCAATACCATTTGCAATGTCACAAATAAAGATATTAAAAAGCACTGGTCTAAGTACAGATCCCTGAGGTACTCCACTGGTAACATTTCCCTCTTGAGACTGCACTCCATTTACTACAACTCTGTTTCCTATCCTGCAGCCATGATCTTATCCATTCAACTATCTTTGTATCCAATCCCATGCTTTCCAGTTTATTTATCAGTCTGTGATGTGGAACAGTGTCAAAAGCCTTACTAAAGTCTGGATAAGCTATATCTATGCCCCCCCCTTATCTATTTCCTTAGTCACCCAGTCAAAAAGTCAATAAGATTTGTTTGACATGTTCTCCCCCCAGTAAATCCATGCTGTTTGGGATCCTGCAAATTGCTGGATTTGAGATAATCTACGACTCTTTCTTTTAAGAGTGATTCCATAAATTTCCCTACTACTTCTGTAAGGCTCACTGGTCGGTAGTTGCTTGCCTTTTCCTTGCTTCCACTTTTGTGCAGTGAGACAACGTTTGCTCTTTTCCAGTCCTCAGGAATTACTCCAGTAGCTAGTGACTGGTTAAATAATTCTGATAATGGTGTTACCAGCACCCCTTTAAGCTCTTTTAGTATCCTTGGATGTATCCCATCTGGCCCCATTGATTTATCCACTTTCAGTTTTGAGAGTTCTGTTAGGATCTTCTCCTCTGTAAATGTGCTTGTTCCTACCTCATTTTTCTGATTACACCTGAAACTTAACTGTGGCCCCTTGCCCTCCCTTTCTGTAGTGAATACTGAACAAAAATAATTATTACGATGATCAGCTATTATATTGTCTCCCTCAACAAGACTTCCTCTTTCTGTCTTTAGTCTTTTTATTCCACCTGTTTGCTTTCACAATACTTGCTACCGCTTTCCCAAACCACACTGGCTTCCTTTTCCTTGTGGTTTTCCTAACCCTTTTGATACAAAGGTCTGTTGCCTTTAATATTGCACTCTTTAAATTTTCCCACCTCTCCTGCACTCCTTTCAAGTTCCTCCACTCTGCCAAAGATTCACTTACACATCTTTCCATCCCTACAAAATCAGCCTTCCTAAAATCTAACACCTTTGTTTTTGTATGGGGTGAGTCAGTGTCTGTCTTTATAGCTGAATAGCCGCCGGCTGAAATCCCGACAGTAGAAGGCCGCATGGTACAGAATGCCGACATTGGTAGGTAAGTACTCTAACCTACCCTTTCTCCCCCCCCTAACCCTAACCCTCCCTTAGGGGTGCCTAACTCTAGCCTCCCCCCTAGTGCCTAACCATAACCTCCCCCTGGGGTGCCTAAACCTAACCCCACTCCCCGCACCCTAAACCTAACCCTCCCAGGGGGTGTCTAACCCTAATCTCCCCCCCCAGTGGTACCTAACCCCCCTTCCCCTAGACTAACCCTAATCTCCCCCCGGGGTGGCTAAACCTAACCCCCCCTTCCCCCGAGACACAGCCCTTTCCCCTACCGGACGATCGGGATTGCAGCGCTTCGAGATGCCGATGTTGGTATCCTGTTCACCATCAAGATATCTGTGTTGGCATATTGCCGGGCAGCGGGATTCGGTCGTCGGTTTATTGACACCTGGCATTCTGTACGCCAGCAATATGGCTGCATCCTGTCTCATCACCCGTCTCCTCCCTTGGCCTGCTCTTCTTGCCAGAACACCATCCTACTGTTAATCCTTCCCTTTTGTATGTTAGCTGTCATGGGCAGGGCTCTCTCTTCTTGCTCTCTCCTTTGCACTACCCATGTCAGCTGCAAACCTTGCCTCTAGTCTCCCAGTAGCCTATTTATCATAATGAGTGGCGAGGGATTAAGCAGCTCCAGGAGGGAAGCAGACAGAGAAGAGAGGACCCGATCAGAGAAGAGGATCCCCTTGAGATGGAAGAAGAGGAGTGGTGAGTGGAACAGGGTAGGAGCCCACTGGAGGGCCTGCATAATGAGCATCGCCATAGAGAATAGGAGCGTCCAGAGGCCCCGCAGAAGCAGAGGCATTCCTTGGAACTAGACACTTCAAGCCAGTGGAGGGAGACCACAAACATACCATGAGGTGACCATGTAACTGGTGTGGTGAGAGGGGTTGTCTTTCACCTGAATTACCTACATTCTGGTGGGATCAACTCCCCCCAAGGGAGACCAAACTAAAATCTATGCAGTCTGCAGTAGCAGTGAAGGTTTGGGTTTTCAGGATTGCACAGCTCCAGCTGCAAGTCATCAATGGAAACCAGGAAGCGTTTAAAACTCTAATTCACCCGGTGCTCTGGGCACTGACACCGAATAGTGGCCAGCAAGTAGGCCTGAGTTTCCTCAGTGCCAGGGACTTTCAGATTCGGCTGTGCTAGGAAGCATAGCAGACTGTGGCTGCATGCTATTGCCGCAGACTGAACAATAGCATTTTGGGCACGGGATAATTTTTTTTCACCTGCTCGTCTCATCACTGTGTTTGTTTGTCCAGGCTTTTGTATGTATATGTTAAACTGCAGTGTCTGCTGCCATTAAAAGACACTTAACCAGGAGTAGCAAATAACCAATATGGTAGTATTCGGGCACTAATAAGGGATGTTGCTCTAAAGCAGCTACTAAACAATAGGAGAAGTCTCCTCCACACACATGAAAATTATATAATATAAAATATAGCAGATGTTTAATAAAAAATAGATGCACAGAATTACCTCATAGTAATAAATTCATTAGTATATAATCACAATATATAAAACAGATTAAACAATTAAAATCTGTTATCGCATCAGCTTTATAATGTAAGAACCAATGTATACAATAATGCTTGTTCCTATTCAGATAACTGGACTACACTATAGCTGGTCAGTTTAGATATAAGGACTTCTTGCACGTTTGGGCATAAGCCACATACTAGGTATTTACCATAAGTCACTGCTGGAGGATAAAGTCCCGTATTAATAGTGGTAGCAGTAGTCCAAGAAAAAATGGGGGTGTAAATCCACCAATATTCCACATGAGTTAGGTGTGCAGGCTATTGCCAATAAATTAATAACAGGTGGGGACTTCATGGAGAAACACAGGGCCTTTATTCTAGACTCTATTTGTTTTATTTTAAAACACAATTATTTTCTATTTCTGGACACATTCTTCTTACAGGTGATGGTACGGCCATGGGAACCAGGTTCACTCCCAGTTATGCCAACCTCTACATGGGCGAGGTCGAAAACCAGCTCATGTGGGGGAGTGACTTTGGTGCACACCTGGTTCTCTATGGCTGTTATATAGATGATCTGTTTATTATTTGGGATGGGGACCTCACTTCTGCTCACTCTTTCATCAGTCATCTGCATTCTAATTATTTAAATTTAAGTTTCACTCATTCTTTCCATCCAACACAAATTAACTTCTTGGACCTGACTCTTGAAATTAAGGACAACAAAATATGCGCATATAATTATTCTAAAGAAGTGTGCAGTATTGCCGACTTATATTACAGCAGTGCACATTACCCCCCTTGGAACAAGAATATTCTAAAGGGTCAAATGTTACGTCTCAGGAGAAATTGCTCGGACGTGAAGTACTTTGATACACAAGTAAAACCAATGATGGAGTCCTTTTTTGAGCGAGGATATCCAGAACAACTAGTTAAAAGAGCATTTGAAGAAGTCAAAGATATAAATAGGGATGGCCTTTTAATTCAAAATAAAATAAAGAATAAAGAAGATTTTGTAAAGGATATTAAATTTATTTCTACGTATAATAACCAATGTTCAGAAATTAAGAAAATTGTTCAGAATAACTATAACATTCTCAAACAAGATAGTATATTATGTAACCTGCTACCACAGAAGCCGAGTTTCATTTTTGTAAAAATAAATCTTTAAAGAATTTGTTAGCACCAAGCTATTTAAAACATTCAAAGGAAATACAAAAAGTGCCAATTGAAGAAACCAACTGGCTTCCAAGGAGGCCACAGGGGTACTTCAAATGTGGCAAAACTAGATGCACTACTTGTAATTTTGTACAAAACCAAACCCTCACAATCACCATAGAGGGGGAAAAACCTTATGCTACAAAATTTTTATATTCATTGTGACGCATCCTATGTCATATGGAATTGGTATGTATTACCGCTGGACCTAGGCCCAGTGGATAAAATCCCGACGCTGGAAGGCCGGCAGATAAAGATCCCGACTCAGGTAAGTAATTACCCTAACTCTCCCCTCTCCCCTCCTAACCCTCCCTTAGAAGTGCGTAACCCTAACCTCCCCCCTAGTTCCTAACCCTAACCTCCCCCCAGGGGTGCCTAAACCTAACCCCCCCTAACCGCACCCTAAACCTAACCCTCCCGGGAGGTGCCTGACCTTAACCTTCCCCTGGTGGTGCCTGAACTTAACCCCCCTTCCTCTAGCCTTACCCTACCGGGGAGGTGCCTGACCCTAAGTCCCCCCAGGAGTCCCTATACCTAACCCTCCCCCCTCCACGCGGCTATGAGCTCCCGACGCCCGGCTTACCTATGTTCAGTATGCCGGGCATCGGGATTTCATCGTGGGGCTGTTGGACTGGCCCACAAGGGGTACAGGGGAAATCCCCGGTGGGCCTCACTGCCAGTGGGCCCACCCCCCACTTCTAGGTGTCAAGTTCCATAATTCAAATTATAGACTTTTACTCTATTAGATGTAATTTACCTGGTGGAGCAATCTAAAATATATAGGCAGAACAACTCGCCCATTAATAGTGCGTACACACTACATGATTCACTCCATGAGCGATATTGTCTAGTGTGTCCCCGGCAGGGGTGTGCTCAATGTCGTTAACGACATTGAGCACACACACTGACTGATATCATGAACGTTATCGTTCAGTGCCAGGCACACTCCCTCACCCCCGAATATGTAACAACCTGACAATATCGTCAGCTTGGCCTGCATGTTAAGGCGATGAACGACATGACCAATGACCTGCGGGAGCGCGCATTGTTGGTCGTTCGTCATTATCGTTCATTTTAGCGTACACACTGGCCGATATAGTGAATGACTGAACGACAATGATATCGTTCAGTCGTACAAAATATCGGCAAGTGTGTACGCACCTTTAGATGCACTTCAAGCTGTATCATAAGGCTTATACTCTGAAGTTGAGATGCCTGATGAGTGCCTCGTCAGACCTAACGTGCTTCAAGTGCTCTCAGCCTAAGGTGGATCTGCTGCACTGCATGTGGTCCTGTGCTAAAGTACAGGAGTTCTGGTTGACTGTTCAGCCTTATATTACATTGTATCTGGATATAAATTTTTACTCAAATAATTTTTATTAGTAGAACAAAAAAATCCAATATACATCAGATAAGACAATAGTAAACAGTAATTTACAATCATCATAATATAAACTTTATATTTTTGAAATTTTATACACATAAAATAAAATAGAAAAGAAAAAAATATATAATACAGAAAAACATATAAACTAGACAAATTATATAATATAAAAAAAAAGAAAATAAAAATATAGCAAGTATTACATAGAAAAACCAAGTAATACAAAACATTACTATAAATTATAATAGACAAAACAGAACAGTACAATACATACAACCATTAATTGTGGGAAAACGTGTGGTCTGTCATATTAACCTTTTCCATATCAAGTTGGGGCAGTGTTAAAGCTAGCCAATTATGGATGTCGTGTGAGAAGATGATTCAATAAAGGCCGACCAGGGTCACCATTTTAGCAGTGGGGACGAGGATGATGAAGAATATTTAAATCCAGAGGTTTCCATTTCAAAACTTCTCTGAATTTTGGATATTATTATCGAGAGAGATGGGGGGTCAGGTCTCTTCCAATATTGTGCTAGAGCTGCCCTTGTAGCTATCAAAATGTGTCCAACAACATACTTATTATGTGATTGTATTGTAGGAGGAAAATAATGTAGGAGTGCGATTTCTGGAGATTGGGGAAGAGGCTCCATAGTGACCTGAGCTATTAATTGAAATACCTCTAACCATAAGGAAAATATATTAGGACAAGACCAAAAGATATGTATCAGAGTACCGTCTAACCCGCAATTCCTCCAACATAATTTAGAGGAGTCTGGCCAGATTCTATGCAACTTGACCGGGGTGTAATATAAGCCGTGAATTAGTTTATAAAGCATTTCAGAATGGTTCAAACATTTGGACATTTTGAAAATGTTCATAAATAGAATAGACCAATCTTCTTAAGTTAGAGATATATTAAGATCCGACTCCCAATTGAATTGTATAGAAAGTTTAGACTCCTCTATTGGAGTCATAAGCGTATTATACCACATAGAAATACCACTCTTATGGCCAGTAGTAGACAGTTTAGAAAGTATATAGGGAGGTGGGGTGGGAAGGAGATGATTTGGGCCAGAGTTAGAAAATACCCAGTGTCTCACCTGCAAAAATTTAAAAAAGTCAGTTTTGGGAATACCATATTGATCCTGTAATTGTTGAAAGGATTTAAATTGATGGTTAGTATAAAGATCTCTAACTGTTATAATACCTTTCTCATGCCAGGGTGTTAATACTAGATCCTGGATCAGTCGAGAAAGGGCTAATATAGAAATGTGAGACGAGGGAAGAGAAAATTCTCCATGTGTGGAAATCAATTTGTCCCAAGCTATAAGGGTATCAGAGACGCTCTTTGGAATAAGGGATTTATGGGGTCTATCAGCAGTTTTAGTCCACAAGATGTCCTGTAAGGGGAGAGTTTGAGATACAGAGATTTCAATAGATACCCATGGCTTAATCGGTACAGGGGCTAACCAGTCTTTCATCTGATCCAAAAGACAAGCGTGTTGGTAGAATTTGAGATTAGGAGCCGCTAGTCCCCCTCTAGATTTGGACCGAAATAGTCGAGTCCTAGCTATACGAGGATGTTTACCCTTCCAAATATACGCAGATAGAACTGCATAGAATTTGTTTAGCAGGGTCAATGGAACTAAATATGGAATGGCTCTAAATAAGTACAGAATTTTTGGAAGAAGCATCATTTTTGCAGAAGAGAGACGGCCCATCCAGGAGATTTCATAATTAACCCATGCTTTGGTAAGTGCTGAGAATTGTTCTAACAAAGGCTGATAATTATATTTAATAATATTTTGAGGATTTAAAGGGATATTGATCCCCAGATATTTAAGAGATGATGTCTGCCAGGCATAAGGGTATTGATTCTGGAGACTATCTAGGGAAGCCTGATCAATATTGAATGCTAGTGCTTCTGATTTTTAGGTATTTAGTTTATAGTATGAAGATGCAGTATATTCTTGAAGTATATTGTGAAGAGCAGGTAAGGAAATGTCTGGTTTCGTGACGAATAGCAGGACGTCATCAGCAAAAAGACATATCCTATGCTGCTTATGGCCAATATTGAAGCCCAAAAAGGAGGAGGAGGATCTAATTTTTTCTGCGAGGGGTTCCATAGCTAGTGCAAAAATTAAAGGTGAAAGGGGGCACCACTGTCTAGTCCCGTCAGAGATATTAAAACCGTTGGACAAAAACCCATTACTGTATACTCTAGCTGAAGGGACAGTGTAGAGATTCAAGATAGCCTTCAAAAACAAGCCAGAAAAGCCAAACTTAACCAGGACCCGGGACATGAAAAGCCAGTGTAGCCTATCAAAGGCTTTTTCCGCGTCTAAGGACAATAAAACCATAGGCACGGAACAAGCTGCTTGGGCTTCCAGAAGGGAAAAAACTCTTCTGGTATTGTCTGGTGCTTGTCTCCCTAAGATAAAGCCCACCTGATCAAAAGAAACTAAATTAGGGAGAATAGGATTCAATCTATTAGCGATTATTTTTGCATATAATTTGATATCTGAATTTAATAGAGCTATTGGCCTATAGTTTGGGCAAAGTGTCGGGTCCTTGCCAGGCTTCAAAATAGTGATGATTTGGGCTTCTAACATTTCTTTAGGAAATGATTGAGTAGAGACATCGTTGAATAAATTTACTAAAATAGGGGTCAAAATGGTTTGAAAATGCATATAGAAACTGTTAATGAATCCATCTGGGCCAGGTGCTTTATCTTTTTTAAGGGATTTAACCGCTCTTAATACTTCGCTATCACTCCAAGGGACACATAGAGCTTCTGCTTCTAAAGGGGAAAGACATGGAAGATTAATAGAATCTAAGAATGAATTTATCACAGATTCAGAGGGCTGAGGTATATGGGTATCTTGAGAAAGGTTATAAAGCTTTTCATAGTATAAGGCGAATTGTTGAGCAATATCTTTAGGATTTGATATTGAGGATCCATTGGGGTTAGAGAGACTTTTAATTCTATTGATAGCATTTTTCCCTCTAAGCTTGTGGGCTAGCAGTTTATTGGCTCTATTTCCAAGACAGTAAAACTTCTGATTTAATTTAGTGATAGCACGTTGAATTTGGGAGAGGTGTAGATTATTTAACTTCTTCCTGGCTTCTAATAGGGCAGAGAGGACAATAGAATCCCTTGGATTTTGTTTATGTTGTGTTTCTAATTTTAAAAGATCAGCTTGATATGCGAGATATATTTCTTGATTCGATTTCCGAATCTTAACTGCGGCTTGTATAGCAGCCCCCCTCATTACCGCCTTGAGTGCACACCAATGATTCGTGGCTGAAGTGTCTTTGGGAGAATTTAGTTCTACATATGCAGTAAATGTGTCAGTCATGACACGCGAGCCAACATCATCTAATAAAATATATTCTTGTAAACGCCAAGGTCTACAGGTGGGAGACGTGGGAAAGGGGGTCCAAGACCATAGTAAGGGAGCATGGTCGGACCAAGTAATTGGTAAAATATCAATCCGGGGAATGGACTGGAGAGACCATTTATCAGTCAAGAGAAGATCTATTCTAGAGTATGATTTGTGAACTGCTGAATAGAAGGTATAATCACGTGTTCTTGAGTGTTTGATTCTCCAAACATCATAGAGGTCATGTTCAGCCAACAAGTGCGAGAAGGAACGAGCTAGGGAGGAAGCCACATTCAATGATTGTTTATCGAGAGAAGAAGATTTGTCCAATTTAGGATCTGGTGCAAGATTAAAGTCGCCCATAATGAATAAAGCACCCTTTCTAGTCTCCTGTAATTTAAGTAGAAACTTTTTAAGAAAACTAGGTTGTCTTGTATTAGGGACATATATTGACACTAGAGTGATGTATTTAGTACCTATCTTCCCCACCAAGATAATATATCTACCACTGCAATCCACCCATTTACTTTCTATTTTAAATGGGCATGATCTGCTCAAAAGTATGGCTACTCCATTCCTCTTAAATGGGCTACAGGAGGTATAGCAAGTCGGATAGGCTTTATTAATAAACTGAGGAGTAGAATGTAATGGGAAATGCGATTCTTGGATTGCTACTATGTCAGCTCTTTGATCTAAGAAGTATTTTAATGCAAGACGTCGCTTATGAGGTGAATTAAGGTCCTTAACATTTATGCTTAAAAAATTGACCATGGGGAGGAATCAGATAAATGTGGTGTGGATTTTTTACAAATAGACCTGCACAAAAATGACAAATACAGAGATTGTATGCATAAAAAATTAATAAATAAAATAACAAACATATAAAACAAAAAAACAGGACAAACCGAAATAGCATCCATAAAGGAGCTAGAGTTTCTGTCATTGAAACAGAACATGACAGAAAAATTGAAAGTATGGGGGGGAGGCTCAAAGAGAAGACCACCTAATACCCCTCGTTTCAAATAATTCCTTCAATTGTAATATTAACAACATAGTTAGCATTCAAACACAGCCATATTTGATACAACCTATCAAATATCATTTATGTATATAAAGAAAGGAGAAAAAAAAAAAAAAAGGAGAAATTAAATGCAATGTAACCACTACAAAAGACAGAAAGACTGTAGAAAGCAGTTCCCAAATTATATGGAAGACTCATATACTACCAGTTATCCATTAAGCTATCTATCGGTCCACCAATAACATTGAGTATATTCTTCATCAACCCAATCCACTAAATAACCACGCAAATATAATATATGCCCTTAGCTGTGAAAGGACTGAATGAAAAATCTTAGATAAAGTACATCATAAAGCCGTAGACCTATTACACATAGAAAGTACAGGTAAAAAAAAATAAAAACAGAAAGAGCATATTGAATAACAAAATACTAAATATAGCTTGGAATGGTAGAACTACAGCCAGTAACTGTAAAGATACTTCACCCCAAGGGATCACCTCGGCACTGTGGACCATTCTTGGGGTATAGGTTTAGGAGGCATATTGGTAGGGTTAGTAAGAGCAACACCCCATTTTTGAAGAATAGCCGGCCCATCTTCTGGAGACTGTATGACTGTATACGAGCCATTTCTTGTTACAATCAGTTTCGTCGGGAATCCCCATCTGTACTGAATATTTTCTTTACGCAAGGCCAGTGTAATTGGGAGGAAAAGACGTCGTTTTGCCAGAGTCGCTGGGGAAATGTCAGGGAAAAGTTGGAGATTATCCAGACATTCAACTGTGGGGGAGGAAGGGAGAGTAGCCTTAAGTATACGCTCCTTAATATGGAAGAAATGAACTCTAAGGAGGGTGTCTTTAGGTGCTTGGGCTGGAGCTTGTTTGGATTTTGGAAGTCTATGGATTCTGTCAATCAGAAGATCAGAGGGTAAGGCATCAGGAAGAAGTTTCTGGAATAATTCCGTGGCATAATCATATAACTCAGCATTTGTGACGGAGTCCGGAATACCTCTTATTTTAATGTTGTTGCGTCTGGAGCAGTCTTCCAGATCTGTTACCTTGTCTCGCACAGAGGCTAATTCCTCCTGCAGAGAGTCGTGTGCTGAGATTAGGTCGTTATGTGATGCAACCAATTCTTCCATTTTAGATTCCAAATGGTCGGTACGATCTCCGATTTCACTAATATCAGCTCTCAGAGATTGAATTGTAGATTTTAATTCCGAGGTTATATCCACCTTAAATGACGTTAACATAGTATGAATGGAACGCAGGGTAACTGGACCATCTAAACTGTCCTCATTTTCCTGAGAAGGTACAGGAGGACCACTTGCTTGTCTAGGTGGGGATTTTGGAGACGTAGCAGACTCAGGTGGTGATTGTTGAAGACGACTTTTAGTAGAGGTAGAAGAGGATCCAAAAAAGTGAACAGGTGGGGCTGATTTGGCCGCTTTTATTCTTTTTGGAGCCATATCGATGTGATCCAATGAAGCGGCACCTCCAACTAGTGTCGAGCAGATACAGGTACTGGTGATGTTTAAATTTATGATCGGTGGTTACATTGAGAAGGAAAGATTAAATCTGCATGTTGATAAGTTTCAGAGAGGCATCAGGGTCAACGCGGAAAGCTGTTTCAGAGAGACATAATGAGTCACAACTAGTAACGACACTTCAGTAATCCGCCCGGGCTCCTGGAGAACAAGTAGGCATATAGAGCAATAACCATAGAGGTGACTGATTTTGGTATTATATGTTTGCACAGAAGATCCAAAATGGCGTCTGCTATAACTCGATTACTCTCTGAAGAGGGTACTGCAATATTAAGGAGACCAGAGTCAAAACTGCAACCCCGGGCCAGCCGACAGGTCACTCGTCACGGCCACCTATAGCTGCAGTATCTCAATGTGTACTCAGGGAGCAGATTTAAGGGAGCCAGGGATCACGAGCCACAGTTCAACACAGGAATTAATTTGATATTATCATGTACCTGTGTATAGAGGTGGTTGGTCAAAGGGGCCCTGGTAAGGTGTCCTCTTTACTCCTGGTATCAGGGTCTCCCAAGCGGCAGATGCTGAGGTAATGCAGGGGGAGTTATAAAGGAGCCAAAATGGCGCCCTCCCGCGATTCGCGGCTCCGTTTACTGGTCTTTCCTGGGTTCCCCCGACTCCACAGGCCACCTAGACCGCCACTCCAGTCAGGCAGAGTGGGGTCCAAGGTGACAGGACGGCCGCGGGAAAGTCCGGCCGCGATCGGCGGCAGGTGTGGCACCGGCGGGCCCGGCTTGAAAATCGAGGCCGGGGACTCTGGAGGCGGAGTAGGCCGCAAAGGCCCCGGAGGAGATAAGCCTTCGCGACTTCCAGCCGGGGGATCAGCGGAGCCCAGAGGGGGTAAATATGCAGGAGAGGTCTCCTCAAACAGCAAGGGGCAGGCGTAGCAGGGCAATCTATGAGGGTTTGTAGGGAGCTGAGGTGCAACACGTCTGCCCTGGTATCCAGTCAGGCCACGCCCCCCTGGATATAAATTTTACAGTTGACATGGCATGGGCACTGTGGGTTCTCCAAGCCTCTTCTTTTCCATGCCCTTATTCATAGGGCACTGCCATACACTTAGCCCGAACTGCAGCAGCTGCTAAAAATACAATCCTATCCCAGTGCGTTAATCGGGAGACCATTTCAATATCATTGATGATTCCTAGGTTGACATTTCTTAACCAAATGGATTAGGTAGAATATTTGTTAGATTTTTGGACTAGGGCTGAAAAAAAATATATTTTCTATATGGCTCCCAAAGTTTAAATACTCTACCCCTTCATGTAAAAGATTTTACTAGGCAAGCTGTGAAGTTAACTTTCTGGTATAATTTAGAAACATTATCCAGAGGGTCTCCCCCTTTATTATCCACAATTTATCTCTTGAATTTAGCATGGCCTCCGTCAGTGGTCAGTGCTTTTGTGATTTCCCGGTGAATTTTTCTAATTTTCTTTAGAAGTTATGTGGTGATAGTGAACTGGGGCCATTTTAATATTTCTTATATAGTCGCACATAAGGGTCAAACTAATTAGCTGCAAGTCTCCTGTATGCCGCACTTCCGGTACCTCTTCAATGGCAACGCGCCCCCTTTGAGGCTAATTGGATTGACCCCCATAGACCATCATGGTTTTTGGTGGCGTGTGTTCGTAGGCAGGCACAGAGAGGTGCCCATAGATTTTGGGGCGCAAAATGGGTCATTGGCATCTAATAAGGATAAAAAAGTACTATAGCCATTTTCCGGGAGGGATGTGGCCATGGTCTGCGTCATACTTGCCAACTCTCCCTCATTGTCAGGGAGACTCCCGGAAATATTAGCAATCTCCCTGAAGAGACTAGCAATCTCCTTGATTGCACCTTACCCTCATTTTCAAACTGTTATATAAAAAAAAATCAAATGGGATCATTAGTATAATTTCCCTGCATTGGTTATAAGGCACAATGATCCCTATGGTTACATGTATTTTCTGAGAAGTATCAGTGTTGTCGAAGCTGGATAATTGGCTGAGACAAGACCAGTTTAAAATTGTATCGCAGCGACGCCATTTTAGAAAATGAGATCGCAAGACGCCATTTTGCGAATGGCCACCTAAGCGCCATTTTAGATAAACTTACACTTTAGTACATGTGGCGATATTACTATTAGCAACATGCGATTGCATCTTTCATCATTTCTCATACACACATTAATACGCACAATTGCGCTGTTAACTAGTCGCATATTAGAGAATGCATAAGACTTTGTATGAAATCGCTGTTTTATTAGCTTTGTGCGCACGCATCTGCCCCAAGTTAACTAGCGTCCTTATATCAATCCCCGCATACTCACACATTACATATTCACACATAAGGTTTAATAAGCTTTAAAGTATAAGATTTAAGTTGGTTCAGTTAGTATAAATGCTGTGAAATAAAGATATTTGATAACTAGGGTTTTATACATGCTAAGAAAGCCGTGTTTGGTTTCGTACTGATGCGTACTCTTTCAACAGAATTCCGGTACTATCGGTGTGGAGATCGCATCATGCATTCTCAACTTATGGACCGCAGAGACTTCAAGCAACAAAATGTATAACTGTTAGGATTTTGCATGGGGGCGGGAGGGCAGAGACCCCCAGTTGTTAGAGGCTGGGTGAGTCTATTTGAACCAGCCTGTTAAACTCTCTGTAACAGATGCTTCCTCCCTGGGAACCAATGACATCAGCAACAAACTTCTCTATTGTCCGGTCTATTCTGGGGGGGTATAAATATGTGTGCTCAAACACTGGGATTTTAGTCTTCATGCTGAATGCTGAATGACGACGGGGTTTCTTGCTGATGCCTATCATCTGGTCTGGAAGCGCTGCGTATATATACTGTACTTGGGGTCTGTATAATTCCTTTGCGTCTAATTGTGTCTGAATCAATAGCGTGTAACTGACTGTACTTTTACTTGAATAATACTTTGTGCTTCGGAACCACACGTTCCAAGTCTGGAGTCTTTTATTTACTGTATGACTGCGTACGCAAATTAATGTCATCCTTAGAGGTCTATAGGAAGGATTTTAGGAGGTACAGGCAGGGGTATATAGAGGTTCATTTCAGTGTCGTTAGTTGGGGGTTCGTAGTAGTGAGGTCACTTACCTACTCACACGGCACATACGGCTATCGATATCTCAGCAAAGGGTGGAGTGGCCACATGCAGGGTTTTCCTGTAACCGCTTTGTGCTGAAAGATCGCTACCCGTTTTCGTGTGAGCAAAGGAAGCTGACTAGAATCCAGGGACAAGAAAGGAAAAAGTCTGTTTTCCTTTGTTGATAGAACCTAACGTTTAAAAGGGGTGCCGCAGTATTGAGTACGCGGTTGAGTCGCAGTTTTGCGCACAGTAAAGATGCACTTTTGTGGTAGCGTTGTGGAAAGTATTGTCAGCAATTCACGCTCACCTCCCCCACCTTATGTGGATGGAGGTGCAAGTACAGTTACCAAAAATACCCATAAAATTGTAACAAGCAATTTGTACCCCCTCTTAAGTAACCATAAAGAAAATGTTTATGATGTGGATGATGAGCCTATTGTAATGTCTGCCATTTCCCATGCTGTGCAAATGATAGATGCTGCATCACCACAATCACGAGTGGTGCCGCCATCTCCATCGGTAACAGCAAGGGAAGTGTTAACACCCTCTGCACCCGTAGAGGAAGTTGTTCATACCATACGTAGCAGCAGCAGATTAAACCCCCAGCCAGGTAACCAGGTCAGAGGTAGCAACGCTACCGGTCTGCATCCCATTCGGACGATAACTGTTCCGAATGGAAATGCAGATGCGAACGGTGTAGTGCCCACGAGAGAAGTAGTAATGCATTGTCCATGGACAAGAGCAGAACTAAACTCCATCATAAATGATTTCCCCGATCCCAAAAAGGAACTAGCCAAATGTCAAAGATTTTTGAGAAATTTGGGTAGTTCTCATGAACCAACTAATAAAGATTGGCATGTGGTGTTAAGAGCCTGTCTGCCACGCAATACCGACGTGACAAAATTTATCACGGATTGTGTATTGGATGGTGACGTTCCTTTAACAGACCAAGTAAACCAAGGTAACTTTTCCCGCATTGTAACTCAATTGGGTATATATTTTCCAGTAGTAGTTAACTGGAACAAAATTTTCACAACCAAGGAGAGTGAAACTGCAGAACACTGGGATAGAAGATATTAAAGATAGCACTCACCAGAGGGGAATGATAGTCACGGTACTCATGGACGGTCTGAAGGAGAACTTAAAAACTCAAGTTCAGACCTCACAGCCTGGCTGGAGGGGACTCACAATAGATAACCTCATAGAGTCTGCCATAGAACATGATAAAAACATCTCAAAAAAGAGGGAGATCCAGAGCAAAAAACTAATGGCTGTCAGTATCCAAGCTCTGGAGGGAATGACTGTAACATCACAGCCAACAGACACACTCGCACCTGCACACACACTTACACCTGCCCTCACTAACCCCACACAACAACAAACACAGCTCTATTCCGCTAACCCAATACAACCACAGGTCCCATACTCATATCCCCCACAATACCCTTACCCTTCCTATCCTTACCCATATCCACCACCTTTACCCTCTGCTCAAACCTCACAACACATGTTTTCACCTGATCCACGGACATGTTTTAATTGTAAACAAACAGGACACTTAAGTAGAAATTGTACAGTAAAACGAGTAGGAACCCCAAATCAGGGAAGACCTGGATATCCCCATAAGGGATATGCACAGAGACCAGCAAATGTTCAACAGGCACCAGCTCCAATTGTGGCCGTAAATGCTTTATTGGAGAATGGTAACCAACGCTAGGGGTCAGGTCATGCCTGTAGTCTACAGATAGTCAGGTTAACGGGAAGTACTAAGGAAGAACCGGTCATGATGGTTGATGTAGCTGGTACTGAATATGCTTTTCTTATAGACACAGGGGCGACCAGGTCAGTCATGAAATCTCCCATTAATTTACAGGTGACCAACGAGACAGTATCAACAATGGGTGTAACAGGTAAAGTGGAACGTTATCCTTTAACAAAGTCCACAGAGGTTACTATTGGGCTGTTGCATACCAGACATTCTTTCCTTCTGGCTGCTGCGACGCCTACTAACCTGCTGGGAAGAGATTTGTTATGTAAAATGGGATGTGTTATATATTGCACCCCTGATGGTGTATTTTTAGATATCCCAGAGAGAATTGCACACGAGGTACGGGATATGTTGGACACTCCTCAAAGGATAATGTATCACTCTACAAGTTTAAATGAAAATCCATCACAGGTAGATGAAATGTTGTCCCAAATTCCAAATTCCCTTTGGACCAAGGATGGACAGGACACTGGATTAATGGCAAACGTAAGCCCTGTAATGGTAGATTTAAAAGGCGGTAGGCAAGCTCCAAAAATTCCCCACTACCCACTAAAACAGGAGGTAGAAATAGGGGTGTTTCCAATAATTGAGCGATTATTGCAGCAGGGAATTTTAGTTCGTACAGCTAGTGTAGCCAACAGTCCCATTTTTGCAGTAAAGAAGAGTGGTGGGAGGGGCTATAGACTGGTACAAGACCTTAGAGGTGTTAATAAGGTAGTAGAGAGCCAATTCCCTGTAGTGCCAAATCCAGCTGTCATCCTGATGCAGATCCCACCAAATGCAACCCATTTCACTGTCATTGACCTCTGTTCTGCTTTCTTCTCTGTGCCTCTCCACCCTGACTGTCAGTACCTATTCGCATTTACATACAGAGGTGTGCAATATAGATGGACACGATTACCCCAAGGTTTCATAGACAGCCCCAGTATCTTCTCCCAGGCATTGCACGACTGTTTACAATCTTTTCAACCTGCCAATGGATCTATTCTAATTCAATATGTGGATGATTTATCGCTATGTTCTGACTCGTTTATGTCATGTTTGAATGATACTAAACTTTTGTTACTTCATCTCTCGCATACAGGACACAAGGTGGCTAAGGACAAACTACAGCCGTTCCAATCCAGAGTAAAATATTTGGGACACTGCCTAACCCAGGGGTTACGACATCTTACAAATGATAGAATCCAAGCCATACAAAACATGACACTGCCGCAGAATCAACAGCAAATTCGTACCTTCTTGGGAATGTGTGGATATTGCAGAATGTGGATCCCAGGTTTTTCTATTTTGGCCTTGCCTTTACAGGAATTAGTCTCTTCCTCAAAGCCCGATCGTGTCATACACACAGAGGAATCAGAGCAGGCTTTCCTTAATCTTAAGGATAGCCTGACAAAAGCTCCTGCATTGGGAATACCTGATTATGAAAAACCTTTTGATTTGTATTGTACGGAAGCCGATGGTTGTGCTGCAGGTGTCCTTACACAAAAACATGGTGATGTCAGTAGGCCCGTAGCATACTACAGTGCCCAATTTTACACGGTAGCAAGATCACTCCCCACTTGTTTGAGAAGTGTAGCAGCTACCGCTCTATTGGTGAGTAAAAGTGAGGACGTAGTACTGGGCCATGATATGATTGTCTACACTCCCCATGCTGTATCTGCTCTGTTGAACTCAGCTCAAACCAGACACGTCTCTTCAGCTAGGTTTACCAAACGGGAACTAGCCCTAATCACACCCGCAAACATCACTGTTAAACGTTGCAGCATGCTGAATCCAGCAACGTATTTACCATATGTACATGATGTACAAAGGGTGGAGTTGCTGGCGGGAGGTTAGTTCAGCGGACATAATGATACGCATGATTGTATGACATATCTGAATCAGACCTTTACTGCTAGACCTTACATAAATGACACACCTTTAGAGAATGTGGATGTGACTTTTTATACGGATGGGAGTTGTCAAACAGACACAGGTGAATTATGTACAGGCCAACACCATGACAACAATAGAAATAGTAATATAATAGAATGTTACTAGCGCTGCATGTTCTTCTCAGTATCACAAATGAAATAATTAGCACCACCTGTGTATCTTTTAAAATGTGTCAGCCAGTAATAAATATACCTGTGCACCAACTAGGAGATGTGGAAAACATGCACTGTTAGGGGTGCACAGCTACAGACCATCTATAGGGCTAATTATTAATACTGTATAATAATACACTATCCAGTACATAAGGAGTCCGATATGTACATATATGTCCAGGGCAGTGCTAGGTTCTTCTGCTGCTTCCCCAGACTCCCAAACTTGCTCCAATACTCTGGAATGATGCCCACATCAGACATAAAAACATTCGGCTCAGGCAGGATGGCCCTACTGACGCATCTAATGGCTTACTGTGATCACTGGTCCTGTATATGCTGGGATTATGCAACACAATATATTAAAGCTGGATAAGTGCTATTTATTCCCTCTTCATGGACTGGCCACACTCACTCTAAAATCAAGCATTTGGAAACCCCCCTCTAGAAATCCTGCGTTTGCCACTGCAATTCAACAAAATAAAGTTAGTGAAGGTGGAATAAATAGCTGCTAAGGCATACGTTGGATATGGAGGACATGTGCTAATTGGTATCCCAATGTAATGGTACTGACTGTCCCCAGTGTATGCAAACGCCAGAGGGCTAACTAAATAGTTCTATCTGTTACCTAGCGTCCTGCTCCTAACAGTAATAGAAATCTGTGATATATAATACCAAAGAGTCACAACTCACTGAGAGTGACTAAGTCCTGGGCGAGTGTGCTGTAATCGCTGCACAGCTCCGTATAATGCCTGTGGGTGCGGGGAATGGATTACCTCGTGCTGATGCACGATCAGGGCAACTTCTAATAAGTTGTGTCCATGGAGTCACAGCTCACTGAGAATGACTGAGTCCCGGACGGGTGTGCTGTAATCACCGCACAGCTCCGTGTGGTGTCTGTAGGTGCGGGGATTCAAATACCTCGTGCTGATGCACAGCGTGCAGATCAGGGCAACTTCTAATAAGATGTGTCCATGGAGGACAAGTGGTTGCGGCTGCCGTCCTGTAACCAAGTGGCGGTGAAGTGCAGGGGAAATCCCTGTGCACGTCAGTCGGGAGGGTGCCCTGCCTCCCAGATCACATGACCATTGTTGATGACGTACGTTTCGCCTATTGAGAGGCTTGTTCACATCCAGCAAAGTGTGATGTGTGATGTGTTCAAGTGATATTTATACCCTACCTGGTTAAAGTAATTAGAAAGCCAATTGGCAATTATGACATAATATACATGCCCAGAGAGAGTTACTAATCTATTATGTTATCCAAATACATGGATAACATAAATAAAAAGTAGAAAGCATATCATAGCCATATATATAGCACTAATATTAGAATAAAGTAATTGAGATATTCCTAGTAATGATTAATTCATCAATAGTGAGGATGATGGAAGCAAAATTATTAAACTCAATTGTTTGATACCCAAATGAGAGACAGATAATTCCCCTGATTTATCAAGGGTTTCATATGAGGTGCATGCATTAGTACATGTGTACACACATTCACATAAAGTATGCACATATACATGTACAAATTCATACATGCATGATTTCTCTCATTAAAACCACCTCATTTCAAACTCTATCAATTCCAAGTAGATAGATCACTTTTGTGTTTAAACATAACCAACCCCAATAAACCCGGAGGTTGGGAAGTGACGGGGAATAACCAGACGATGACCTTCTCACAAAGAGCTGATAATGAGTCCATAAACCATGATCTGTTACGCTCAATTAAATGTAGTGGGAAACATTTTAGGTGTCGGTATAGACTGAGTTCCACCAAGGAGATTATTGGTAAGGTGCCAGATGGTTATTGTGCTAAAATAATACAGCCAGAGACTTGCATGCACCAGATGGAAAACCTAGAAATAGGATTGTTTGCAAGAGAAATGTGCTTAATGATAATGATGCATACCATCCCTTATGTTCTCCCTGATAATGTATATTTTGTATGTGGAAGAAAAGCGTATAAATGGCTCTCCCCGAGTTCCGAAGGTTTGTGTTACCTGGGAAGAGTAGTCTCAGAAGTTATGACCCTCACACATGTTGAAATGCTTGGTATACATAAAAACACACCAACACCATATCTTCACATGCAATATGAACACAGAGGCAAGAGAAATATGATACCTGGTGATGTGCATAAAGCAACTCAGTTAATTAGTGAGACAACTGGCTTTCAAGTTTTAGTGGCACTGGATCCCACCAGGATCACTGGGGGAACATTAAATTTTAGATATATTCAGGAACTTGCTAAATTGATAGATAATATTACCGAGATGTACGATTACACATTCAGGTATACAGGGAGCGAATTACAAGCGTACAAGAAAGAACTAGTGCAACACAGGCTAGTGTTGAATTATTTAACTGCTGTTACTGGAGGGTATTGCGTAATGTTAGCCACCCAATTTGGAGTTAAAGTTTGCACCTATATCACCAACGATACCAGCGACCCTAAGGAGGTGATAGACCGGAAGATGGATGAAATCCTGCAGCTAAAGTGGGAATTTCGTAAGAACCATAATGCTTCAGTGGCTGAAGTAGGGGAAAAGATAGAAGGATGGGTTCTCTGGCTGAACCCAGTGAAATGGTTCTCAGGTCTAGAGGAATGGGTCCAGGAAGTGATTGCCAGCATAGGCAAATTCTTGATCCTTATACTAATTGTCGTCATAATAATTGGCATATGCGTCCGGTGTGTTCCTATTGTGTTGAAGTGAAGGAAAATGTAAAAATAGAGTAAAATGAAAGAATGAAATTATGATGGTGGCCAGTATGAATACCGAGGTAAATAGAGAACTGCATTACAACCCTGAGCTAGGAAATACCATCATTTAATGTACTATATTAGACATGCATAGAATGTATTATTGAAATGTTATTTTTAAAACACCTCAGATAATGTAAAGTCTCAATTCCCCTTCAAGACTGCTTTTATAAGACTGGTGCATTCCCACACCTTTCACATGATCTTCCAAGATCCACGGTGTGCGTATAATAGTAGTTTTATGTCCTCACCCAGAGACACATTATTGATGGATTAAGAACCACCTTGTGCCATCCCATAATAACACGAAATAATATGTAAATGTAAGCCTAACATAAAAATTCCAATAACAGATTGTGATAGCATGTTGTTTGCTATCAAAGGGTGGACTGTCGAAGCTGGATAATTGGCTGAGACAAGACCAGTTTAAAATTGTATCGCAGCGACGCCATCTTTTACGACTGGCCGCAAGACGCCATTTTAGAAAATGAGATCGCAAGACGCCATTTTGCGAATGGCCGCCTAAGCGCCATTTTAGATAAACTTACACTTTAGTACATGTGGCGATATTACTATTAGCAACATGCGATTGCATCTTTCACCATTTCTCATACACACATTAATACGCACACTTGCGCTGTTAACTAGTCGTATATTAGAGAATGCATAAGACTTTGTATGAAATCGCTGTTTTATTAGCTTTATGCGCACGCATCTGCCCCAAGTTAACTAGCGTCCTTATATCAAACCCCGCATACTCACACATTACATATTCACACATAAGGTTTAATAAGCTTTAAAGTATAAGATTTAAGTTGGTTCAGTTAGTATAAATGCTGTGAAATAAAGATATTTGATAACTAGGGTTTTATACATGCTAAGAAAGCCGTGTTTGGTTTCGTACTGATGCGTACTCTTTCAACAGAATTCCGGTACTATCGGTGTGGAGATCGCAACATGCATTCTCAACTTATGGACCGCAGAGACTTCAAGCAACAAAATGTATAACTGTTAGGATTTTGCATGGGGGCGGGAGGGCAGAGACCCCCAGTTGTTGGGTGAGTCTATTTGAACCAGCCTGTCAAACTCTCTGTAACAGATGCTTCCTCCCTGGGAACCAATGACATAAGCAACAAACTTCCCTATTGTCCGGTCTATTCTGGGGGGGTATAAAAAATATGTGCGCTCAAACACTGGGATTTTAGTCTTCGTGCTGAATGCTGAATGACGACGGGGTTTCTTGCTGATGCCTATCATCTGGTACGGAAGCGCTGCGTATATATACTGTACTTGGGGTCTGTATAATTCCTTTGCGTCTAATTGAGTCTGAATCAATAGCGTGTAACTGACTGTACTTTTACTTGAATAATACTTTGTGCTTCGGAACCACACGTTCCAAGTCTGGAGTCTTTTATTTACTGTATGACTGCGTACGCAAATTAGCGTCATCCTTACAGGTCTATAGGAAGGATTTTAGGAGGTACAGGCAGGGGTATATAGAGGTTAATTTCAGTATCATTAGTGTGTTTTCATCAACAACTAGATCTTACTAACTGCTTTGGGGCTCATTTACATTTGGATATAAGGCAATTTTATGACGCGCCTCTCAGATGTAGCAGTACACGCCCACTTTACCACCGCACTCATAGATGGTGCTTTCACAATCTTCCTGAAATGCATTTTCAAGAGTAGGCAAGTATGGTCTGCGTCCATGGACGCAGACTTCATGGCCTCGCAAGCCGCCGCAGCCCGAGAAAACAAAGAGGAGAATCCGAGGCGAGCCGGTTTCAGGAAGTAACCGTCGGCTGCCACTGCCCGCCAGGCACATTGAGTCACAGTGACATTACAGGCAGCACTGCACAGTCCGTCAGCAGGCCTGTAGCACCACCACTCCAGTCCGTCTACAGACACCTGACCCACCCATGAGCCAGTCCACAGTGACTGACACTGACTGGCAGCGCAGCAGATGCCTGAACTGTGTGGTGTGGTAAGTCAAATCATTTATTTAATTTTGGATTGGATTATTATATATGGGATATTTTTCAAAATAAATATGCTGTGTTGCTGCTACATGCATTGGCAAATGCAGGGGAGGGATGTGTGGATGTGGGACTCGAGGGTTGGGGTACAAAGGGTAGGCCCCTCAGAGATAGTGTATCGAGCCCCAAGATTTCTATTGCCGGCCCTGTGTTTAGGGACAACTTGGACACATATTGGACCTCGTTCAGACCCGCTCGCAAGCGCTGAGCGCTCGCAAGCGGGTCGATGTTTAGGCCCTGCGCACGCGCTGTGGCCGCAATGTGCGTGCGCAAGCCCCGGAGCGAGAAATTCTCTCGCTCTGGGGCTCAATACAAAATGGGTGGCTTTCAGTGCGCACCGTTTTGTAGGCGTGGCGGGGGGGTGGTTACACAAACGGAGGTGTTCCTTAAGGAACGCCTGCCGTTTTGTGGGCTGCCGCACTGACATCAGCAGTGATGTCAGTGGGGAGCATCCTGCTCGATCAGAGCAGGAAGCTCCCTGGGGCTTGCGGTTGCCGAGACCTTAGGGTCTCGTCGCAAGCCCCGATGGTCGCGATGGTCTTGACCATCGCGACCATCAACCTGGTCGGTCGCTTAGCTAGCGACCAGGAGGCCACACTTCAAACGAGAAGTGGCCGGCCACATTCAGAACGAGCGCTCGTTTTATACTATGATCAATGCTGTCATATATTCTCGCTCAATTTCCCTACAACAGAACATTTGCAAACGTACAGGAAGGATGTCTATAACCACAGTGTGGGTGCAGCTTAGTTACTGTATGTATGACGTCTACAGCAGCAAGAAAGCTATAATAACCTCTTACAGCCCACTATCAACCTATACCCAGATAACAAGCATTGCTTGTGTCTGCAGTGTAGTCAATTTATGTAATTGAATTGACTTTATGACCTTAGTGTTGCTGGGTTTAGTTGTATGGAATCCTGCAGTATGCCAATCTGATGTCTGTGTGCCTGCCTGATGTATATGATAAGGGTCTGTTCTGTACTCTAGCACTGTAATTCCTATTGCACCACCATTATTTAGCTGGCACACTTCTTCTGATTGGATCTTAGATCTTAGCTCAGGTGTTGTACTCTTCCTCCTCCCCCCATCTGCGTAGGTAGTGCGAGGGTTAAGGCTATGGATCAGATCAGAGCTGAGTGTGACAGGCAGCGAGCAGGGACAGGGTGTGACAGTGTACACTTCCCCCTCAGGGTGACGTGTGCACCCATCCTCCGCCCACTCTCTGTGTTGGGACTTGCAACAGCTGTCAGTACAGAAAGTCTCAGGCGGCACTTTGTGCGGGTGCTGAGATACTATCGACAGTTCCACAGCCCCTAGGACCCCTGACATCCATCCGGGAGCATGGTGTTGATTACTGACGGTAAGATTTGGAGGGTTTGTTTATCCCCCTCTATAGCTATAAGTTTCATACCTATATAAACCACTTGGCTGGCAGCATATGATAGCTTTATGTGTTGTAAATCATCAGCCAAGCGGAGAGATTGTATTGTACATAAAATGTACTCTTTTCATCTTTAAGATATTTTATTTGTAATAATCCTGGTGTTTTACAGCAATGAGTTGTAATCTGTGTGCTGAAAATGCTGTTTTGGTCTTTATAGCATGTGGCAGGTTTGGATCTGGGAGCAATTGCCCAGCCCAGTGTGGTTCATTTGACAGGCAAAACCGGTTTATGGGGGCATGCCAGTTACACCCCTGATTTTGAAGTTCGTCATCTATCAGAGTAAATAGAGCTGAATGTAATTAATGCTGCTGTCTATGCTTGGAAGCAATCTGACATGAATTCATATATTGATAATAAGTACCGAATATATATAAAATATACAGAAAACGATGTTGTTGCAGTGGAGAAACCCTTCCACCAGCTCCACTTTGTAGGGCAGTCTGTGCTCATTTCAGTTTTTGTTTTGGGTTTTATTTTCAGTAAAGCACTAACAAGTAATTCTGTATACAATTACATTTACATGACCTAGATCTACCATGTTGCTTACTTGGCTGAGGTAAAATTAAATCCGGTATCAACAAATCCATCCGGCGTTGGCAAATTATAATGGAAATGTAAGAGTACTTGGTTCCCTTTTAACAAACAATAACTTTGGAACAAGTAGATTATTCATAGCAAAAATACCTCATACAATTAAGTCTGGCAACAAAAATCATGGGGTTTGGTTCATCCATGTTTTTTTGGGACCCCTGACCTCGGCAGGTACAGACCAGTTGGATTGAGAGTCTTCACTACCTATGTGGCTTCTCTGCAACAGTGAAATTGTTCCTCCCTGGGAAGATGAGGGCTTTATTTGGTATTTACTATTCACACATTAGATCACATCCCTGTTTGCGTAGAAATATAATGTCGTCATCATATAACAGTGGTTCAACCAGATAATATATAGTAACAAGTTACTAGGGCCTTATCAATTTGACGTTATGAAAGTGTATTTGCTAATTTCATTTACCATTTGTATCAATAATATGGTTTATTTAGAATTGGTGCCTTAATGTAAATTACTGTCCCCAAACCTTTTCTTTCTATTCCTGCCATCTGTGGACAATCTCTAGCCATATCTCCCCATTTCTCTTCAGCCTCACCCCACAATTCGTGTCTCTCAAGTTCCATCCACGCTGTGTCTCTCTAGTGCTATGTACTGATTCACAGGGTGCTAGAATGAAGACTATTTCCTGTGCCTGTCCAGTCTCACCCCCCCTGTCTCTCCAGCCTTACTCCATCCCTCGTGTGTCTCTCCAGCTCCAGCCCCCTTCTGTGTCTCTAGTTCCAGCCCCCTTGTATCTCTCCAGCCCCCCAGTGTTGCTCTAGCACCCTGCATCCCTCTGGCTTCAGTCCACAGTCACTTATCTTCTTATGTGTCTTCTGGCTGCTTCTCTTTGCATGTCTGCTCCTCGTGGCTCGTCTGCCTCAGTGGTGCAACGTGATGTTATGATGTCACACTCACTGCAATGTCTAGAAACAAATTTGTAAGGGGCATGTGGATTTATCTGTGGGCCGCTGAGTGGTCTGGGCCCTTTGGAATCTTTGGGCTCGGTACAAGTGTACCCCCCTGTTGCTACAATGTTACTTCCGAACATGATGTTTGTAAAATAAGTATTGTTTCAGTCTAATGTATCTTCAATATTTAGCAAGCATCTTAGGAGTAGTATTCTCAGGGTGTGTTCACAGGCTGAAGATGCCCCAGTGCGATTTCCTTATCTATATGTTCAGCTATGAAGGACCGGCTACACTATTTGTATCATATACTTTCAGTGGACTTGATAACAGGCTAAGAAGACGAGAGACTTGCCTGGTGATAATCTACGGCCTAATTGTTGTCCAATCTAGACTGCATATGCATGGATTGCCAACAGTCTCCTGTAACTTCAGAGCTCTGACCCCTTACACTGCAAACCAATGTCAGAATTAGCATTCCGTGCTAGGTAATATCTAGTGTTTCTTTGTATAAATACTGTACACCATGGTCTAGTAGACATTCTCTGTGTACCTTAGACTGGAATAAGAGTAAGTGCCCATATCTCCCAACTGTCTTGATTTCAGCAGGACAGTCCCGCTTTTTGGGCACTGTCCCGCTGTCCCATCCAAGGGCCACAATGTCCCGCAATAACTGAGAGTTTGGGGGCACTCTGTTACCCCTCTGTGCCAGGAAAAGCTGGGGGCTGCCCAGCAACTCCCAGAGCGCTGGTCGAACACCCAGTGTGATCAGAACAGGGCATGATGCTCAACCACACCCCCAAAATGCGCATAACAGAGGGCGTGGTGTCATGCTTCATGAGACCATGCACATTTTCTGCGACTGTGCCGGAGGCGTGCACACAAAAGTCCTGACTACGAACTCCCCAATTTTGGTAGGTATGAGTGTCTGTCTGCTCCTGTTGAGTCAGTACCTCTGTGCACCGGATTCTGGAAACGGTTATGACCACAAATCATTCTAGTATTCGCAAATGTACTAAATTCCAAACTGTTATGATCTCAAGTCAATCTTCATTGTAGCACCTGCTATACATGTGAATCAGTACATATCAGTGCTATATATATATATATTTACTAACGGTTGCTCAGTCCTTGCTGCCATATCCTATCATTATACTGTGACAAGTGTAGAAGATTTATTGACAGTCTCATGTTGTAACTTAGAAAGCGCCCGTTTGTGCTTTTTAGGCTTGCCATTGTTATGGCCTAATCAAAATAACTTGGAAAGTAGTATATTAATGTAGTCATGATCTATCCTAAAATCTGAAGTTTCTTTAGATTATTGTTTGACAGCAAATTAGGTTTTAAATTATTTTGAAAAAAGGAGACTTAATTCTGGAACCCTACATTGATTATTTGAAGAGAGTTAGATTATCACAGAAGAGCAATACACTATTTTCTTATTAATCAGGTAAGAGTCTTAAGGACTATAAAAGTTTAGAGAAAATTCCTATGTCTAATAAGGTCTATATTCTGGTCCTTTAGAAATTAAAACTTTTTACTTTTATGGGAAACCTAAAGGAACAAAAGTAATTATTTCCATAATTGATATTTGAGAAGACCTCTGTATAAATGTTTAACCATTGGAATGAGCCAGATATTATGTGTCATTGATATATATATATATATATATATATATATATATATATATATATATATATATATATATAATATGGGAAAAATTATGTTGGAGGAATTAATAACATATCTTTGCTATGCTCCCGAAGAGAGTTATAATATACTGGTAGAAGCCATTATTAGAACTCTTTTTGGATAAAAGGCAAAAAAATTGGTCAATAAATTGGTTACAGGCAAATAAGCATACCAGTGCACTCTTCTCACAGAGGTGGAGGTTTATTCAGAAAATACAGTTTTAACTAATTAAGTTATTTTTTAAATTGACAGTTTTTGTGTGTCTGTCTACTAATAGATGATTTCTCTATACCGTATCTACTACCCAAGGTGAAAGATTATCAAAAGCGTGTGCAGGGATGGCGGTACATGTCTCTTTCTTAGTATGCACGATGGCCGGCGCATGTACAGTTAACCCACCTTTTTAATATGCAGTGGGCGCTATTACTCAGAACATTAGTACCACATCCCTATTTTTGGTCCAATTTTTTGTAAATATTACTTTTGGGAAGTTGCTTCGCTGTCTGTATCATATGATTGATAATTAAAATGTCAGCATTTCTTTTGCATGCAAGACTACCCAGTTCATGTAATGGTCAGATCTTTTTCTCGCTCTTCTTATTGTGTACATTTCACCATAATTCATGACAACCTGGCCACTCAGGGTACTGAGTAAATAGTGGTTATTTAGTTTTAGTTCAGTAAAGTATATGCCATACAAACATGAGTGTACTATAAACTGCCATTCTTTCATCAGAAGAATTGATGCGGAATGTAGTCAAAAGGTCGACAATTACCATGTCAACATTAATAATGTCGACAGTTATTATGTCAACATTGTTAAAATGTGGACAGGCAATAAACTGGTGAGGGATTTTGTATGGGAAGCTAAAAAACCTTGCTTTAAGCATGCTACCATGTTCAGACGCAAACACATGAGCGGAATTCAACTACCGCACTTTCCTACATATTATGGAGCGGTTATGTTTGGCCAAGTTATGGACTGAATGGAGTCTGGGTGTGCTCGTCAGTGTGTTCAGTTGGAGGGTCATTCTGCTCTCTCGATGGTCACGTGGAGATCCAGGGTACCCATTATAACTCACCCCACAATAAGTCCTCCCTGGCTAGGTGGAATGCACTAAGGAGACACTCTTGCATTTCCTCTCTCTTCTCACTTCTGACCCTGCTTTTTGGCAACCCCAACTTCCCACCGGGCACCACTAGTGCTTTATTTAAGGTTTGGGCACAACAGGGTGTTCTCCGTGTTGGCCAGCTGGTGGACTCGGAGGGAGTGTGTTCCTTTTTCTAAATGGGCATTTCAGGATGCTGAAATTTGCCGTTATTTAACACTGAAACATTTTGTTCAAAGCCGAGAATTGCGAGTGGCCTTCAGTAAACCGTTGACTCTTCAGTAGACCTGGCTCCACTGCTCCCATCACATTTCCTCTCTACATGCTATAAGCTACTGATTGAGCATGCTTACCCTGTGCCCACTAAATTTACTACTGACTGGCAAAAAGACTTTCAGGTTTCTCTATAACCTCCGGAATGGCAGTTATTCAGTCATTGAAACTCAATATAAGGTGTTCTCATGTTGGTACAGGTGTTCCCATTATTTAGCGAATATGATTTCTGGTGTTTTCGGATAGATGTTGGCGCTACAATTTTGCGGAGGGCTCGCCAGAACATATTTAGTGGGATGCCTAGCCATGCTCCCTTTGTGGTAGAGGGTACGTACTATATCTGCATCAATCCTGGGTAGCGCAGTGCCTTTCCACCCATCCGTTTGGATTTTAAATTTGTATCCTGGTAGACTGGCAACCTATAAAATATTCTTACTTAAATTCCTTAATAGCGCTGCAAAGACGGTGATTCCGGTTCATTGAAAGATCACAACCTCACCTTCGTTAAAATAATGATTATGAGGATAGATTTGTATATGACTATGGAGGACCTTCATCTCGGAGTTGACAAAAATAAAGAATTTGGCCCTCCGTTTGCTGGGCATGGTACTCCCCACTCTCTTTTCTTTTCCCAAAAGACACCCCCCTCCCTTTGTCTTGTGTGTATCTATGGTTCAATTTTTACTCCTTTTTTTTTTTCTCTCTTTCTTCTATTTTAATATGTCTCTTGTCCATGACATGTTTCCTGCCGAAACTCACTGTACTGACTTTTGTCTATGTATATTTGCTCCTGTTCAATTTGTTACCCTACTATTACTGGACTCTTGTTGGTTGTGTATATATGTTTAAAATCAATAAACATATATTGTGGAAAACATGTTGACGGGCAATGTGTCAACATTCTCAGAATGTCGACAAGTAAAATGTCGACACTGTAAGGTAAATCACTGCTGGACAATGAGGGATGATACATCGACATTCTAACATGTCGACATTCCATGTCTGTCTACATAATCAATGTCGACATGGCCAGCGTCAACATTATGACCATGTTGACATGATTAATGACTGTCTGCATATCATACCTAACCCATTGATGCCTAGAAGTACTGAAGCTTTGTACTTTCAGTGCTTCCTCATTTTGTGCACTTTAAAAGAGCCCATAACTTTCAACAGAGGTACCACTAGATATATATATGGATGCAAGATTGACCGTTTTGTTGTAGCAATGCTTTGAATTTAATAAATCTTAAAACCATATTTGCTTAGTCCTCTATTTGTTTCTATGTATTGTCTACACAATATAGGATTTACCTGACCTAACATTTCATGTTGTTCTTGCACCCAGGGGATAATTTAGAAGTTATACTGAATTATTAATAACCGCTCTCTTGCGCATCTATGTTTTACTATTTTGACAGGTTAATTAGCCATATCACTGATCTATTGGTAAACAAGTTGCTTCATATATAGCTGTGCATTCATATCTACCTTCTCATTTTTATTCATTTATATATGTATTCCTGGATGGCAGTAGACAAGGATTTGTCTTACCTGCAGATCGGCAGAAATGGACAGCTGCTTGTTACTTTTAGCTAAATATTTTAAAATAAAAACTGCATAAATCCAAATTGCTGGGTTGAACATTACTTCAAAATTGCAGGTTTCTTTATTCAGACTTTCGTCTTGTAGGTATAACAATGGACAATAAGCTATATTGTATTGCATTGCTCTGCTTCCCTATGCAATATTTATATTTTTTATTTTTATTTCCATTTTTATTTTGTTATTTTCTATTTTATTTTATAATAATATAAACTATGTAACATTTTTGTTATTATGATTGTAAACTACTGTTTCTTAATGTTTTATTTTGATTTGTCCTGGAAATTTTTTTCTCTAATAAAAACTATTTGAGTAAAAAAAAAAAAAAATGGACAATAAGCTAAAAATAAACTTTTTTCTGTCATCTTTGTTTGCACATTTACCCTGTTAATAGGCTTTTGCTCTCTAATATGTAAATGTGTTACTTTTAATTTTTAGACATTGGAAGATGATGGGACCACAGTGTTTGTTGTACTTTCACTTTAAATGCCAAGTTAAATAAGTGTACAACAATCAGGCCTGGTCATTTGGACTGATTGCTCAAACTATTAGATATGGACGCACATTGTGGGAAATCGGCCATTGGGAAGAAGAAATGACGGAGGAGCCTGACTAGTGAATACCTGTCAGCCAATGACTCCAAGTCCATATGATCCGCTCATCCGTCATGTCCAAATATTAACAGTCCATATGGAGAGGCACTTCATAGGTTAAGATGGTTGGTCAACTGGCTATAAATGTAACAGCGTAATCTGACTTTTTGACAAACTGATGGTGTTGGTCACTATGCCCATTAGTAAATGCATATTGCAGATTTGGCTGGACGGTTACTGGTCAAATGAACTTTCTTTTCTCTATATTTATATCTATTCTATATTAGTTTCTAGCAAAGCAGTCACATGATTGGATAGATGTAATCACATGATTGGATAGATGACGACATAGTATTCAATTTTACCGTGGCTTTAAACTATCCACTATGCCTGGAAACTTGTCATTTCTCTGTGGGAGAGATCTTAAAAATTGTTCCAGGGATGAGATAACTTCACTTTTTTTTTTATTATCTGGGAGGAAGGGCAAACTAAAAATTATTACAAGTATAAAGTCGTGATGTATACATAAATTTGGTTGAACCTTAAGGTACATTATTCAATTTACTAGTAGTCCACACTATTTTGGATGTTGAGGTGACCACCTAGGTCATTTTACTTTTGATAGTAATCACACCACAGATATGTTCCATAGGTGTGGGTTTTGTGTGCAGAAAATACCACTGAACGGTCAGATTTTGTTGTATTTGCATCTAATCGGTTTTATTTGTAACCATAGTAAAAATCTTATATATAATTATATTTATTTAACTTCCTAAATTGTAATTTCACAAAACCTTTTCTTTATTTGTAAATTCTGTAGAATATTTGCCCTGTATCACAAGAAGCGTGCGTCACCACACAAGGTGTCAGTAACACTGATGATCGCATAGGTTTCAGTAAATGCTTCTGGCTCTGACTTCCCCATTTTGGTTTCATTTCTGCTCAAGTACTTAACGCCACTATTTTCATAGATGTGTATGCTGTGTTTAATGCGGGATTTTGTTACCCCTTGCAATATATCATTTTCCATATTGACTTTGCTGTTGACCAATACCTTTTAATTTGCCTGTTAGGGTATTTGAAGATACTAATCCTGATAAATAAGAGGTTGAATATGAAGTGGTTAGTCTATCCTCCCCAGTGTTTTTGTATGCAGAAAAGATTATTATATCCTTACTTTTATCACAAGTTTCTTACTGAATACAACGCAAGCATATCTGACAAGCCTTATTGTTTGGAAAGGACAGATAAGCAGTTTACCATTTGCAGTTATAATCTTGTCACTAAAGGCAACATTTGGCTGGGGTAAATCTGTCTATTGGTGGGCATTTGTAAGGTGGTCTTCATCCCATATTTAAAATAAATGTAGGAGGAAATGATTAAAACATTGATAACTTTAAAATGAATCAGTGATTTATATTTTACATTTACTTGACTTTGTTGAATTTATCTTCTTTCTAATCTGAACCAGATCGCTTTTATTGAACTCCCATGAGAGAGGCCTGGCCAGACTCCCTCTCTCTGCACTGTGAGCATACAACGTGGTCTGTATGGCGATATTTGTAGCGTAACGTAATGCAGGGAGCAATCCCAGTACATGTGCTTCCCATCCATAAAGCCAAAACAGAATGATAATTCAGCCAATATGTCCGACAAGTGTCAGCTATGGGGCTGATTCTGAGTAGGACGCAAAGTGGCTGTGTTTGTGTGAAGCCGTCGAAGCTTGATTTACTACAGTATGCTAATGTGAGTTTCCAGAGGGCTAATGCGAGGAATCGTGCAGCTTCAAGCGGGAAGCCGCACCACCCACTGTCTTTCCAGCCACATCTGCAACCTTCATCATTAGTGTATGCACTTGCAGCAGCCCCATACTATGTGCCAGAGATCTGTCAGGAATGGGCTTCTCTTCTCCGTAAGCATGACTCAAAATAGCACAGAACTCAAGCTAAACGTCCAGACACTCCCATGATGGGCTGGGTAGGGAGTTGCAGCGCTCAGAATCCCGGTAGTCAGAATCCTGACACCTAGATTCCGACAGGGTTAGGATACCGACACCTGCAGGTATGTATTCTAACCCTACACCTAAACCTAACCCTCCCTCCCCGTAGCCTAAACCTAAACCCTCCCCCTAGTGGCTAAGCCTAACCCAAACACTTTCCATCGGAATGCTAGCGCTGGGATTCTGACTGATGGGAACCAGCATCCCGACAGCCAGGATATAAACTACATCCCCCCCATGACATCCCACAAGGCATGCAATCATAGTGTTCACTCTAGGTCTGGTGGCAGGCAGGGCGCCAGACCTAGAGCTAGGGCACATCTGCGCGCGTGTCCCAAAAAAGGTTGTGGCCAATGAAAAGGGGGCGTGTCTTTATGATGTGTCCCCTTTTCGGCACTTTTGGGGGTGTGCCCAGCACTTACGGACATGCCAGGCAGCCCCCAAGTGCCGTGGTCACCCGGCGTCTATTCACCAGCGGTGACAGCTGCTCTGCCGTTTTCTCCACCCGTGGGACACTGCGGCCCGCAGGTGGAGGATAGAACCCACAGGCTGTTTCAGCGGGGTGCCGCGCTGGAGGGCAGGGTGCATTCTGCCCTTCGGAAATAGGGCAGGAGGCGGCGCCCCACTGAAACAGTCTAGCGGGAACGCTAAATCACATTGTCACTGCCCTAGACTGAGATATGCAAAAATGGGTAAATTCACTTTTGCATGAACTATATAATAAAAATTGCTATTTGCCACCGTACAAAGAGATCCAGCTGGCTCAAAATCAGCTTCTATGGCTCTAGAGCAAGGCAACACAAGTACAGGGCAGGCACCAGAATGATGCAAGATACAAACAAGAGCTCCAGTAACGTCAATGAGGAGGTCTCCTTGTCAAGCTCTTGTGGAACCAGAATACTGGTATCCTGGTTTGTAAAAGAGATCTGAGTAATATTGGTGGATTCTATGACCAGTACTACACCACAAGAGCACCTAGACAAGCACTAATATTGGATGATGAGATGTTGGTGCAATAGAACATGTTAACCTGAGATAAACTTGTGACCATAATATATGTAAAGCTGTACAAACTGTTTCTCTCTTTATTTATGGTGGCAAAAACCAAAAGCAGGGACAATATAATATACGAGGGGGTGTGCAATTAGTTTCTGGATGTGCAGTACATAGGTAGAGTAGACACAATCTGACTTTCAGGACACAGTATATAAGCATGAATTCCTTATGGAGCTCAACAGAGACCACTGGAGAGCCATGATCTTCTGTGACTACAAGAGTTTTCTGCGACAGCAGGAGAGTTTTAACCGAATGCGAGCTACTTTTGGGGAAGAAGCACTGTACCGAAGCACTGTGTTTGAGTGGTTTTGGTGCAAGAGACTGTCCCTGGAAGACAATGAGTGCTGTGGTCGACCTGTGTCCGCCATCACTGAGGACAACTGACCATAGTTGAGGTGGACACCAGGCCCAGTTGGAGAAGGTAATAGGCATATCATCGGGATCCATCCTCTCGATAATCTACAAAAAGCTTAGCCTGAGCAGGGTGTCTGCAAGCTGGTTGCCCCATCAGCTGACTTGAGAGCAAAAGGAGGCTCAGGTGACTTGGAGGCTCCTCAAACCTGCTGGCCAGGTTTGATGACGGTCACTCAATGTATGTCTGGGAGATAATCAGTGACGATGAATCCTGGATTTACAGTTTTGACCACGAGACCAAACAGTCGGCTCAGTGGATCCCAGTTGGAGCTGCGCCACCACAGAAGTTCTGATGTGAGCGCAGCATGGCCAATCAGGTGGTGGCTGTTTTTGTGGCCAAGACTGGTCATGTAGCTACCGTACCACTTGTGCAGCCGTGCACTGTCACTGGGGACTGGTACGCCAACCAATGCCTGTTGCAAGTGCTGAAAACCATTTCCAGGCACCATCCAAGAACTCACACTCATGGTGCCCTTCTCCATCACGACAATGCACCTGCCCACAACTGGTGGATTTTCTGGCCCATAAACGCATCCAGGAGCTTGGTAATCCGCTATACAGTCTAGACCAGATGATTTCTTAATGTACCCACAAATCAAGTGCAAGATGCGTGGGATTTGTTTTGAGTTACCGGAAGCTGCAGTGGAGACCTTCATACAGCATGTAGAAGACATACCAGGTTTGGACTAGTCCAGCTGCTTCACCAAGTGGTTTGAGCGCATGCAACTTTGCATAGACCCCATCTGGCGAATACTTTGAAAAAATGTAATGTTCACTTTGTTTGTAAATATAATACTTTTGTCCATCTGGAAATTTATTGCACACCCTTGGTAGATATGGGTGGCTTAGATAGATATGGATATATTTATAAGAGTCTCAAGCTGGGTACACACCCAAAAGATATATCTGCAGATGATGGTTGTTCATACACACTGAACAACCATTATCTGCTCTCCTAGCCGCAGGTCCTGCTGGCTCCCCCGGCCTCTGCTGCAAGCGTACACACTGCACGATGGACAGATATATCTGCCATCGGCTGTGCAGCAGAGCCGACACGATATGTCTGTGAACAACGTCTTTCACAGACATATCGCTGGCAAACCGAATATCGAAAAAATACCCTGGCGCCTGCTCCACACCTGTGTTTTGAATAAATATATTGATGTTCCAGCTGCCAACTACGCAAAAAGTGGGGAATGCCAATCTCAACACAAAACCAGCCAAACAAATTTATGGTGCTTAGAGCATCATAAATTACACACAAAAATTAGTAAACTCTTAAATCGATTTATTAAATAAATAATAAACAAATAAACTATAAGCTCCCAGGAGTGTACATAAAACAAATCCACATTGCAAACATTAAAACTTCAGGGCAAATAGAGTATTTGGACACAGAATAAAAGAAATACAATCTTAGTGCTTGATACAATGTTACCTAAGCGAAGATTCCAATAATGAGCACAAATGAAGCCATAAACCTCAGATGGTAACTTGAAAGTCAATCCTCCATATACAGCAGGAGGGAATAAAAGGTTATCAGCGCTCTGTAGCGAACATAGTCACAGTCCAGCTATATTAATATCGATAGTATAGGTTAGTTTTATGCACAGCTGAAGTATATGTAGGAGAAGGTCCTTTATGATACTCACTGGACAGCGTCCTCCCTTTCTAGCTCCGATTTAAGGTGGTTAGCAGCAGCTCCGATGTTAAGCTGCTGACAGTGGTAAATAATGCTGGGCTGTAAGCGGAGTAAACAGGGAGCCAGTTCCAGGTGAATACTTCAGTATGTAGCCGCTGGTTTCCCCAGTGAGTCTGGTCACGCTGGACCTCCGTGCCAAGGATCTCCGTGCTGCTGTAATAATAAAACTCCAACACTGTTTGATTTGCCGGACAGCTCAGAGCAAAAGACGGCTTCTGTATAATGGAGTGCCCCAAGAAACACACCTGTAAACTTCGACGCGTTTCCCCGAAATGCACGGCTTTCTCAAGAAGCAGGTGGTACACACTGGCCAGTGTGTACCCAGAATTATTTGGTGAAGAAATTGAACACAATCGTTTAAAATGGTCTCAATGTAAAGCTGGCAATTCACTATACAATTTTCTGTCAGACATCTGTCCAATCTGGCTGGTTGGAATGAAAACCTGGTAATGTATGGGGTCAAATGACAGTCGATCATATGGTTTTAAACACTGAAAAAAGGACAAAAAAATTGTTCGTATTGGTTACATTTGTGTGTTTTAACCAATTTGTCTGAACAACCATATTTTGGCTATTTTCCAGTGTTTGCAGATGGACGATTGTCATTTGCTCCCATACATTACCAGGTTTTCATTCCAACCAGCCAGATTGGACAAATATCTGACAGAAAATTGTATAGTGGATGCCCAGCTTAATAACATATTACTACAAAATCACAAGTACAATTTTAAAATACACACATTTGCAAATGGAATCGGTATGTAATGCCGACAGCGGCAGCCAGGCGGGTCGAAATCCAGACGGAAAGGTAAATAACCTAACCCCTTTCTTCTCCCCCCCCCCCCCTAACCCTCCTTTACCCTAAACCCCACTCCCCGCACCCTAAACCCAACCCTCCCAGGGGGGTGCCTAACCCTAACCTCCCCCCCTAGTGCCCAACCCTAAATCCCCCCGGAGATCCCCAACCCCTCCCCCCCACCCCATCCCGGGGCTAAGTGTTCTACTTTCCCGTCATAGGATGATCAGGATGGCGGCCGTCGGTCTTCCGGCATCGGGATTAAGTTAAGCGTTGGCATTTCGGCGCCTATCTTAAGTCCCTTGTTGGGCAGGACGAGTCGGGATTTAGACCGACGGCATTGCGTCAAATATGTCACAATAACTCTATAGCACCTTCCTACTGGCCTAACCAGAGGAGTATTTATTTATCTGATAACATTTATTTGACTGCAGTGTAAATATTACAACTATGTTCTTGCACGTTCTTATAATGTCAGTTTGGTGTGTCAGGGAATATTATAATAACTATTATTATTATCTATTTATATGGGACCACGAGGGTTCCACAGTGCCTTACAAAGTATATAAACAAATGAGCACATAAGAAAACAGTTATTAACAGTACAGAACAATGCAGGACAAGGACATGGTTTATAAACATTGCTGCATTGGTGATCATAACACTTACATAAGCAGCAGGGCGTCAGCAATCAAGTGTTTGGTGCCGTTGCTGGGAGTTAGGAGTAAATGATAGTATAAGCGGGATGTAGTCAGGAGTCCGACTGTCGAAATGCCGACTGACTGCTTCCGCACTGTGTAATCCTGATAGGGGACTAATGATAGGGGTCGAAATCCCGACATCTATCATTAGCCCGACGCCCGGCATACCGAACAAAGGTAAGCCAGGTTGCGGGCGCGGACAGCTGCATTCGGTTTCAGGGCTCCCGGGGGGACTTAGGGATAGGTACCCCCCCCGGAAGGGTTAGGCTAGGGGAAGGGGGGGTTAGGTTTAGGCACCCCCCCCCTCCGGGAGGCTTAGGGTCAGGTTAGGGGAAGGGGGGGATAGGGTTAGGCACCCCCGAGGGGAGGTTAGGGTTAGGCACCTCCCCTGGGAGACTTGGGTGTAGGCTGCGGGGGGTTAGGTTTAGGCACTTACAGGGGGGGTTAGGGTTAGGCACTACGGGGGGATGTTAGGGTTAGGCACCCCTAAGGGAGTATTAGGGGGGGAAAGGGTTAGGAATAGGTAAGTAGAGGACTATTGGGATTGTCACTGCTTCTGGGGTTCCAGCATCGGGATTTGAACCGCCGGGCAGAGGTCCGGCGGTCATTCATACCGATCCCGTATAAGTAAGGGTAGGAGAAGCACATGAGGGACGAGGGCCCTGCTTGTGCGGGCTTACATTCTAAATGGATTTTGTAGGACAGTTGGTAAATATGGTACAAAAGAGATGCTAACTATAATCATTTTATGCAAAATACACTGTTATAAATGTGCCTGTAGTGCCAGCTATGGCTATATGAGATCATCTCTGCTTTTTGCGTGGGAGTTACAGACAAGACACATTATAGGATGATGATACAGACAAGGTTACGAAATAGAGTGGATGTCACAGCATGTCTGGCAAGATACGATATTCTGCATATCAGACGGACTGTATTTTAGCCTGTGATTAGTAATCAATAAATGAGAATTTTAGCAATACTGCATTTATAATTTGGGCACAATGTCAAATAGTTTTCTTTACCTAAACAGTATATTATTGTATCATTGTGTGTGTGTGTGTGTGTGTGTGTGTGTGAATAAACTGATCACTTTTCCTTAGTGCCCAGTGACCTGACGCTACAAGAGCGAGAGGAACTGGAGAACATCCAGCGTCGGAAGCAGAAGCTACTGGAAGATATTCAGGTGAATGTCCGCTGTGTTGTCATCCAGAGTACATAGTTCAATTACTGCTATCTAAATTTCAATGCGTTGTCACTCAAAGGACACTGTGCTCACTGTATCTTACATATTTACATGAGAGAGAAGGTCAGGTTTAAATAGACCAGAAGAGCATTCTATATTGGGTATTCAATGACCACTACTACAGAATTTATTTTTATCAACAATAACACAAATAAAACATGGTATAAAGTTAAACAATCACTTGTTGCCTAACAATGTGATCAAACTCATTAGTAATTACAGCTCAATTAAAAGGACATAATTCATCCACTGTTTTTAGTGGGAAACAGATGTGACAGTGGTAGACATTCTCTTCAGTGTATATATATATGAGATTATCATGATTCACTAGAGCACCACTGACCCGGGGTCACTTTCCTACAGTGGCATGTAGTGGAAATATGCTGTATTGCCAAATTGGAACAAAACGCTGTTCACGCACAGATTTACTGACAGGAGCGCAGCGCATTCACCTATTACATGTCGTATGTAACGTCATTGAAGCAGATACATTATATATTACAGCCTTAAACTACGTTCCCTTTCTCAAAAAGTCCTATTGTTCCAGGATCGCCTGTGTAAAATCATGTTGGCTTCATTGGTTAAAATGTAAATGTCTACAATTTCATTTGAATGATATTAATAGTCCTGCTCCTCTAGGGTGTTGTGTGCAGGGAGACAAAAGCTTTAGGAGCTGATTCTAAGTCCAACTCAACCGCGGCTGCATCTTTTGCGGTAGTTACACCTGCGTCTTTATGCTAATGCCGCTACAAAGCCCTTCCCCCGGTGTAGATCCGTGTGTACGAATGTGCAAGCAGTGAGACGCCCATTGTCAGCGCCTGTAGGTGTAGAAATACCACTTTGTGCATCTTTAGACACCCACCATCGGTTGCACCATCAAAACTTGCACCAGCCCTATGGCTGCTTCAGTTTCTCTGTCCCAGTATGGCCTCCTATTTAAGCATTTCAGTGTCTTTTAGGGTGTGGAGAGTGATAAAGTACCAGCCAATCACCTACTAACTGTCATTTTTAAAAAATGGCCTGTAAACTGACAGGAGCTGATTGGTTGGTACTTTATCACTCACCAAGGCTTGGTACATCTGCACTTTTGTAAGCAACCGCTTTCCATGTCACACCTCCAACACTCCCATTAGCTGCAACATCTCAGTGCGTCTTTTTAGCCACTCCCCTCTTCTCTGCTACCGTGTGTCCTAATCTGTACTGGTATTCTGTACGTACAGAATCTGGACACATTTATGGAGCGATTCAGACAAATGCGCAAATGAAAAACCTTGCTCCACCGTGTCCGATATCACGTCTGCGTACAACTCAGAATCAGCCCTCTAGTAGTTATGTGGAATTTGTCACGGTTATGAATGGAAGAAGGAAATACAGAAAACAATGGATATTAGCAGAAATGTAAATGTTTGTTTAAAAAAAAGCCCAACTACCTCTTTATGAATGCAAATGATAGGATAGATGTATAGTGTGTGCGCGCCGCATGAATAGTCCATGTACATGACTCGAAGTGTGGATGTGTCTCAAAGGCCTCGCTAACATCTGGCAATACACAATCTAGGGCCAAAGCATGTGACTTCATGGTCTCATTCAGATGAGCGTGTTGCCAGAATTTACTGATAACTGAGTTTTAAAACTAGTAATGCTGTGATAGAGCTGGAGGTATCCTAGAGATAAATGAATTGCAATAGCAAAATGGTCAGCATGTCAGTGCAATTATTACACTCATTGGGCGGAATTCAATTCAGCGCGGTGCTGAATAGCCCTGGGAGAGAGCTCCTGGAGCTGCTCAATTCAGCGCGCTAAGTCAGAGAATGCCGGTTCTCGCGACTTAACCTGGATGTTTAGTCGCGAGAACCGGCATTCCCCGAGTAAAGTGCCAGCCGCAAGGCTGTTAGTGGAGTGATAAGCCGGCAAATAGCCACGCCACCGGCACTTTTGTCGGATTTCTCCTCACATCCCCAGGAGGGTGTGAGAAGAAGTCCTTTAGCTCGGCCAAACATTGCATTGAATTGAATAGCTCCCGAAGCTCCCTCACGGGGCTATTCATCATAGTTTTGAATTGAATTCCGCCCCAATGTCGTCTTTCATAATTCTCTGCTATAAATTTAATTGTTTTATTTTATTTCAGCGACTTAAGGAAGAAATAGCAGAGGTTACTAATGAAATTGAAAATTTGGGATCACAGGAGGAGAGGTGAGAAGCGCATAATTGTTTCCTTGGGTCCTGCAGGGTGTTTGTTTAGGGCTGAGCTGGAGATTGAGGTTATACAAACTGTTTCATTCAGCTATGGGCATGGCTCCCAACCTATAAGATCATACTGATACAGTAAAACATTATATGTGCTGCTATTTCTTTTTCTTTTCCACTTATCAACTGCTGCTAATACTGTTAGGTAGAGAGAACCTCATTCACAAGCTGATCTAAAAGACTACAGAGTATACATATGTTGGGAAATGGTATGAAATATAGCATGAGAGAACAGAATGAAGCACAGCTCTCATCTGTCCCCATTTAGGCAGGACAGACCTGATATGAAGGCTCTGTCCTGTCATCCTGCCCGTAGACATGTCTGTCCTGCAGGGTGTAGTTGTCTATCATAGTTTGTATTGTTTCGTTTTATTATTATTATTTATGTTTGGCTTCTGTATTCTGCGTAGTAGCACATTGCGGGGAATTGAATCTACCTCTATATGTGTTAATCTGTCTATCTCCCCATATGCATACTATTCTGCTAGGTGGACACAAGCGACTAATCTTGTTATTCTGCGCATGTCTCCGAGTCGCACTGCACACGTGTCCCAGTGGTTCACTGACAGCATATGCATAACAAACTTGGACACCGAGAGAAGGAACTTCGATGGGCGTTCCTATGAGGTATCAGAGGACTGGCGAGCCAGTCGCGGGTGTATCGCGGCCAGTGACTGTGTGTTTTTGCAGTTGAACTGGCGCCGGTGGCCATGATCATTGAACCATAGGGCTGCTCTAATGTTCGATGTACAACCGGTGTGCATTCGATGATACGTCTTTGTACACAAGCAGCGGATTATAGATGCAACCGATTGGACGTCTCCGTAGGAAGCTCATCAGCTGTGGAATTAGCATAATTTTGCAGTCGCGCTGCGCAAAAAGACGCAGTTACGGCTGCATTGGCGTCCACCTCTGAATCGGGCCCAATGTAATTTGTTGGATTCACTCCCGAGCTACTGTTAGCTGTCCCCTGAGGCCACATATAATGACCTCTGTCCCTGATGTATAGCGTTATAAAGATACAGTTAGGCAATTGTTAGTATGCTGGAGAGTGTAAATCAGTTATACATCGGTTATGGTGATCAACTGTTTTTTTTTCCTAATGACACTTCAAACTACTAAGGGCAACCTTCCAATACGACAACAAAAATGTGAACAACCGAAAAGAGGGAGATTATAAAGTACATAGTTGTTTTTCAGATTATCATAGTTTGGATGATCAAAATACAAGACCAAGAAAATCATTTTACCTTAATAATCTACAATGAGGTACTAAGAGTCTCAGCTGTTATCAAGGACTGTATATAAAGGTGGCTTGAATGCACACAGCATCTGATAGGACTATTCAACTGATATTAGGTGGAATATATATATATATATATATATATATATATATATATATATATAGTTCCAATACCATTGCTACATAAACAAAATGTATACCGTAAATTATTACTATATTGGTCAGAATTCAGAAAGAAAATAAAAACTATAGCAACAACCACTCTGTCATCCTGATATAATTGGACAATACTGTGTTATTATTTCTAGATTATGTTTTGGAAGAATAGTGGTACTTACTAGCAATATTTCCTATCATTACACAGCTATTATATTACACTCTATTTCACTAATTTAAAAACTGTACCTAGGTTGAAAAGCCATTTTAATGGTTGCAATAAAGGTTACATTTTAATTTACATCAGTTTCCACTTCTTCTGGCTTCCTGTGTGTTGTGACTTTACTATTCATACATGAAGTTTGCATCATATATTGCTAAGGCATGCCACTCTAACTGCACATTAATCTACAGGAAAAACCTGCAAAAGAATAAACAAGTTGCAATGGGAAGAAAGAAATTCAACATGGACCCAAAGAAGGTATGTACTATGTAGAATTGTATGTCAGCAAGCTTCTGAGCATCTATTCAGCAAATTCCTGTTAACCATGAAGGTAAAATCTTTTTGTAGGGCATCCAGTTCCTGATTGCGAATGAGCTCTTGACAAATACTTGTGAGAGCATTGCTCAGTTCTTGTACAAAGGAGAAGGACTGAACAAAACTGCCATTGGGGACTACTTGGGAGAACGGTAAGAGGAGAATAGTTATCTCTGCATGTGTATATTTGTAAACTTTCAAAAATAGCACCCATGTCTCCTAGAGTCCTAGGCCTTCTGGCTGAAGAGTAACGATAAACCTTATCATTTCCTGCAGCAATTAGAGTTAGCCACTTTCCAGGGAGTAACTACTAAAAAAGTTTAAAAGGGCTGCCAAGGGAATAGGTAGAGATGAGCATACAGAGACACATAGTCAAGATCTTGTTTTGCAGTATAAGACTATTTAAATGAGGGGAGTTAACGGTACTCTGGCGTTCCTGGTAATCACTGTTCATAATATACTTTTAATGGTACACGAGATGCACTTTTATAGCATGGAGTGTTTCTTGTACTATGTCAACCAATTTAAACACACAGAAGGAACACGTGTAATAAAGATAGTCTTTATGTCCCAGGTTACATTTTATATATAGAAGAGTGTTTTGAGAAAACAAAATAGATGATTTTTATTGTTTACACACAATTACACATGTGTTTTCCATAGAGATGACTTCAACATCCGTATACTACATGCATTTGTGGAGCTTCATGAATTTATGGACCTTAACTTGGTGCAGGCACTTCGGTGAGTAGGAGCAATGGTGCATGTGATCTCTGCACATTAATAGGATGAATCATTTTAATTAAACAGTGGATGTGCTGTTGGATCATCTCCCTGGTCCCCAACTCTTCCATATAATTATATCCCTGTATTATTTGTCTCTCTCAGACAGTTCTTGTGGAGTTTTCGCTTGCCAGGAGAGGCCCAGAAGATTGATCGCATGATGGAAGCATTTGCTCAGCGTTACTGTCAGTGTAACCCCGGAGTCTTTCAGTCTACAGGTTTGTAGAATATTCTACTTCTCCTCTCCCACTAAGTTCTTCTTCTTGCTGACAGACATCTGCTACATGCTTAGTATATTAATGCACTGTTTATTCAGTGGGGTATACTGTCCATCTGTTTATTTGCATATTTGCTTTTCCTACATGTGTCTAAATTCTCTGCATGCCGGTCATTGTTTTCACATTGTTCTTATGTCTGTCATCTATTTACTCTTCCCATATACCAACCTATGATATCCTTTACCCACAGACACATGCTATGTATTGTCTTTTGCAATTATTATGTTGAACACGAGTTTGCACAACCCTAATGTCAAGGACAAACCAAATGTAGATCGATTTATATCTATGAACCGTGGCATAAACGATGGAGGCGACCTACCTGAGGACCTGCTGAGAGTAAGTGCAGGTGATGGGGTTTATATATAGTGGGGAGAATGATTGCTGCTACCTAATAGCTTTCTTACAGTATATTACACTGGTTGTTTAAACTATATTGGATGACTCTAAACATAAAATATTTAATTTACAGGAAGGTTTTTAAAAGATAATTAGTTACATTTCCTTAATATGAAAAGTGATCCTTAAATGCACTTTTCACATCAGTCGGATTAGTCAGGTTTCCCATATGGCTGTAACAATCCAGCACCAGAGATACTTTCTCCTGTCAGGAATTCTTTGGGGATTTTTTTTCTCTGCAATGAGAATAGCAGAGTTGTCAGAACCCCTTTCCAGGTTGAAAAAAGCCCACCTGGAAAGGAGATGAAATCATTGGTGCTTGGTGGAGGCGACTCCTCAATCTTTGTAATTAAAGGAGGGCAGGTAAGTACCACGGAATCATCTATATAATAATGCGCTAAGGTCTGTCCCGTCTTCAGCATGCATGCAGAGTGGGAGACTGGGCATGCGCAACCTCTTCTAAAGCTCTCACTGCAGTGAGTGACGAGACAGACCTGGACAGGGTACCCACTTTGCGCCACTGAGGGGTAAGTATATATCGTACAGTGGGGATGGAGTGGGGGGAAGGGGCGGAGCTGCAGGTTGACAGAGGTGACCCTGCATATGCTGAGTCCTACTTACTAGTCCTTTTAATAATGGGACAGAGAGGCATTTCAGCTTCACCTCATACTAGAAGGTGGTCCCTTAATGAGCTCAACAGAGGCAATAGTGTTAGGTACCACAATTTTGAGAATTTCAATTTTAGGCAGCTTCTTGCTGTTATTTAAAGGGATGGTGTCTCAGCAGTTCAGTCAAGGGGAGATATGTCAGACCTTGGAGAGAGATAAAGCAGAGAAGTTGTCCATAGTAACTAATCAGCTTCTAACTGTCATTTTATAGACTGTGCTAGATAATTGGTAGCTAGAGCTGATTGGTTGCTATGGCCAACTTCTCCACCTTATCGTTCTCAGGTTTCATACGTCTCCCCTATAATAATTTTGTTACAGAATAAAGTGCAATAAGATCAATTATGTTGCTGTATGTAAAAAAAAAACATGGCATGCATGAAAATGGCTAGGTCTACTGTTATGTAAAACAGGTCACCTAACATCTAAAAAACGATGTACATTTATAGTCTGCTTAATCCAGTCATTTCAACCATGATGCATCCTATTACTTTGAACAGACTTCAAATGGGATCTTTCCTTATAGCTTTAATATTGACTAAGATGTTTTTCTGTCTTGCTAGAATCTATATGACAGTATAAAGAATGAGCCATTTAAGATTCCAGAGGATGATGGAAATGACCTAACGCACACCTTCTTCAACCCAGATCGTGAGGGCTGGCTGTTAAAGCAGGGTTAGTTGCTTTGTTTTGGGTGAATGGAGTGTCTTACATATGCCAAGGGAGAAGTGTAAGCATTACTTTTTATGGGGAGAAAATGGATGTTTTGATAAGTGGAAGACTGTGCTCATTTGCTGATAAGACTCCACTGGATTTGTATATCCACAAACAGGACCTAAAATAAGTTCTAATTGTTTGCAAAATATTTAGCAGTTAGTGTAGGTAGAGTTTGTGTGATGTAATTGGGGTGAAACTACAAGACTATAGAGAAGGCTGCTTTATTTCTTGTTATGAATTGAAGGACAGAAATAACATAGATGTGTCCTCATACACAATTGCCGCAGTCACGCCAAACAGCCCTCCTTGGCGTGACTCTCTCTGCTTGTGCCGAACGTCTTTTTCACTAGAACGTGCATCTTAGTTGCAATCTGATACAAAAAGAAACGCTTAACAAGACTGCACTGATTCATTTGATATGCAACAATTGTAGCGGCTGCAGCTTTTTTTTATGTCACGTTCCATTGCGCTTCCTCTGCGACTTTGTACATATTAAAAACTCATTTTTGAGGTTAAAGTCGCAGCCCAGCATCTCTGGTATAGATCGGGTGTTATTTTGCTGCATCTGTGATGCAATTAAGACACAGATTTAAAGAAAAAGTTGCTACGGTACACCAGTCGGCGCGGCTCACTTGCACCACTTTGTGTATTGGGGCTTGGTGTATGAGGACACATCTGTACTTAATGTATATGGAAAGGTCCACCAGCAGCCTACTGTTGCTGATATATCTTTTTTTTTTTTTCCTAGTCTGTGTTGTGTCTATGGGCCTGTACTTTGGGTCCTCGTACATATGCTAGAGAGGAATTAGTGTGTGCTTAATGATGATTAGTATATTATTACTTTCAATCTTGTTTATTTAGTTTAATAGGCTGCTTTATTATAAACACATAAAATATAAATCTGTACACGCTCTAAAGTAAGAGTTACAATGTACAATGTTACCCTATATAAATCCCTTTATAGCAGCTCCCTTACTTACCACTCGGTAAATTCACCGCCTTGCACCTGGAAGTTAGGTACAGGTGTAATAACATAGGCATTCATTAGATAATCTCATCAGTGGTATATTGAACACTGTTTGTGGCTCTGTTTTATGATTGTTTGCACAGAAAGATTTTAATGTAAAACTTTTTTCTTCTTTACTTGTATGTTTTCTCCATATTGGCTGCTCTTTTTTGCCCCACCAGGAGGTATGTACATGGCTCTTTTTTTTTAATTGTATACAGGTGCTGGACGCAAGCTTAAAGCTGATATTTCTGTGCTGGATTCTAGCCGGTAACATGTATGTGCTGCCTCTGTCCTTCTCAGTCTTTCCTGCACATTAGAATACAGGGGCTCATATATACTACATAAACAATACAAACATCAACATTTTAATACCTTTAATAAGGAGGGACAATTTTTTTTTTTATTGAATAAAACATTCTATTAGTTGATGGACACGGTAATCAATTTCACATTATATTAAGCCTAGGCTACTAAAATATATAATTGTCATGGCAATAGAAACGAAAATAGTAATCTTTAGTATTAGAAAGAGTAATGGTGCGTACACACTGGGCGATTAAAGTGGACGACTGAACGATAACGATATCGTTATCGTTCAGTCGTCCACTTTATCGTCCATGTTTAACACAAAAAAGATGAACGATGACGACGACGCGCGTTCCCGCGGGTCGTTCGTCATCCTCGTTCATCGGGCTGACATGCAGGCCAACCTGACGACCTCGTCAGGTTGCTGCATGTCAGGGAATGGGTGAGAGAGCCCGGCGCTGAACGATATCGCTAATGATATCGTTCAGCGGCTGTGCTCAATGTCATGAACGACATTGAGCACAGCCTGCCGGGGACACACTAGACGATATCGCTCAGGGAGCATATCGTCTAGTGTGTATGCACCTTTAGTGATATTTTTGCATGGAAATGGGACACCCTGTTTATGATTTCAATCTACCTTGACAACATTAAGAATCATAAACATCTTAGGTCATCTTCATATTGTCACGATTCAGCTGGGATTAACACAGCCAATAACAGGGGCGAGGTGTTCACCAGGGGACCAGCAGAGTGGGCTTATCTGCATCAGCATGCATTTTGCGGCCCCCCGCATTGGTTCCGAGCGTGATAGATGATGGTAGTCAAAGCCAATGGGATATGCAGGAGGAAGGTCAGGTTCAAGCCAAGCTCAAGTTGTTCAGGTTTCGAATGGGTTAATGCAGGAGAAAGATTTGGAATAAACAGGGTTATGAAGCCTAATATGCTAGCAATTTCCTGTAGCCAGAGTGGAGTTTAAATCAGTTGTCTGATTAGAACAGCCCGTCTCCAGGGGCATCAGTGATCACATGGCTGAAATTATGAGCAGCAGGCTATTACTGAGCAAAATATGTATTTTTAATTAAATAGTAACATGACAACTAAACTATACATCTTCAATTATACAGGAAATGTAAAAACAAATGCAATATACAGCAACCTGTCCTCCCCCCTTGCCCCCTCAAAAAAATATTTCATACTGATTGAATTCTACACACAGCCACACAGGAGACCTCATGGTGTGCATTTCATAGAAAGTGCTGGTTAGTTAGTGCTAAGGCTAGGATAAATAACATATGACTTCCTATGTCAGAATGTCACAAAACAAGCTGAATTCCAAAAACGGAATAGCCTTATAAATTAAATGCATTAAAGGTGTATTTCTACAACTGGTGCTTAGTGTCAGAACTTAGGGTCTCATTCAGACCCGTTCGCGAGCGCAGGACGCTCGCAAGTGGGTCGATGGTACCCAAATGCGCATGCGCACGAGGGAGGCTGCTCCGTCGTGCGCATGTGCGAGACCCGGCGAGCGACGGGGAAACCGTCACTCGGGGTCTTGCACCAAAGGGGGCGTGCTGTCGATGGTGAGTGACAGCACGCCTCCTTTGGTGGGCGTGCTGGGGCGTGGCTGCCCAGACGGAGGCATTCCCATGGGAACGCCTACCGTCTGGGTCCGGCCCCACTGACATCACTAGTGATATCAGTGGGAGTGATTTTGGCTCTGATAGAGCCAAAATCACTCCAGGGCTTGCGGCAGCGAGACCCTACCGCAGGGTCTCGTCGCAAGCGCGATGGTCTTGACCATCGCGACCATCATCATGGACGCTCGCATTTTCTGTGGGTGGTAACCCACAGCTATGCGAGCGTCCAGGAGGACGCACCAAAAATAAAAAAAAAAAGCCCTGATTTAGAGCGGGCGCTCATTCAGAGCGTCCGGCTCTGAATCAGGCCCTTAATCCCCTTAAGCGCTGGACATTTGCTATTCAATCACCCATTATATATAACATATTATTAAATATATACATGTTTAAACATACGTATAACATATACATTATCTATATATTCAGCCCTCATTAGGCGCATAGTGCCCAATTACACAAGAAGGTGAACTTTTTCTTTTGGCCATCTGAGCTGTGTGGGGCCGTTCCCCGGTCGATTTATTTATTTATTTATTTGAACCATGCAACATTTTAAATTACACAGGTTGCATTATTTGACTATATATATATATATATATATATATATATATATATATATATATATATATAAATATAATTATTTTATTTTGTTAACACTGTGCCTCTTTAGGATTTGGTGGTATGCATGTGTTCACAAACAAAAGCTACCATTAGAGACACAAATTGAAATGCATTATTAGAATGTGGACGCGATAGCTCAATTTGTTCAGCACAGGAAGCACCTGGATGATGGGAAAATAGATTGGTGGTTTAGTTGGTCTCTATATGAGTTTTAGTTTCTGAATATATAGATTATGGCAGAAAATTAACTATATATGTACACTGCTAGGCTAGCTGTAAAATCTGCCCTATATTCAGTGATTTGTTCTAAAGCTCCTTCTCTTCATTATATTGTGTTATTCAGTTGTATCCCTCTGTTGACAGGTGTAGAAACCATGACATTTGCTATATTAGAACAATAAACAAATTACCAAGCGCCTGATAGACACAAGAGATAAAGGTTTTTAATCTGCAGCAGTAAATGAAGAGGTGATTGCCAACCTCACAAAAATAGATAAATAATTATAGATATTACTGTACTGATTAAACCTTGATATATATATTTATTAAACCTGTATAAAATTGTTATCATACAAAGCTTAAAAGGAAAAAAAAAAATCAAACTCAATTTTTCCATTTTATCTAATTAATATAAACAGTATTCATTAATAAGCCACAAACTGAGATCTCTATAAAGACTATGGGAGGAATTCAATTAGCCGCTGTAATTTACCTCGGGCTAATTGATCCTACGCGGCTATTCAGTTAGCCCCAAAGACCTTAACGGGGATTTTTTTCAGGTCCGCTCATACCCTGAAAGAAATCCCCAATAAATAGCCTATTAACAGGTGCTAAGATCCAGCTCACACATGGGTTTGTAAACTTATCACAAATTGTATCTGTTAACACGTTAATTTAACGGGTGTTAAAAAGGGTCGCGTGTGAAAAAGGGTCTGGAGTTGAATAGCCCTGAGGATACCACTCTCTCTTCCCCCCCCCCCCTGTTAAATGAGTGGCCCTAACTGAATGTACCCCTATGTATGTGTAAGAACAAATACCCAGATCCGGACATCCGTTTGACTGAGCTTATACATATGAAACAAGCCGCGAAAGAACACAATTATACAAAGCTATAGGAATGTTCCTATGTTAGGAAGAGACACCTGCAGTGAGCCTGGTTAGTAAGCAAGGGCCAGTTATCGTTATTAGCTGTTACTGTACAAAGATAGTTCTATACGGGACTGTGTGAAATGAAGCTCAATGCTCACATTCCTAATTGGCGAAAAAAATATTCACAAGGTGGAAAACTGGACGGTGAATGTCCCGAATATCAGGTTATACATAGTGTAGGATTACCTCCGTGCCGGGTGCTGGGGATGCTCTCCTGGTTGTCAGCAGGCTGTGAGCGATATGAAGTCACTTGCTGTACGGAGTGCAGCCAGCGCACTACAAGGCACTCCCAGAACTGGTGCTATTATCATGAAGCATTGGGGACGCTGGTACAGAGAGGCCTTGACGTTGTCCGGTGCTTAACCAAGTATTTGCATGTAATATATATGCAACAAAGATCTCTGAATATCTATTATCATGTAGTATTCAAGTCTTTTTGTTGTGTTGGGTTTTTTTTGCAGTGTGCTGGAGGGAACATCGGTTTCTTTTTTCTAGTTGAAAGCTGGTGCAGATCAGAGCTGTGTATCCCCAGCGACGGCAAAAGCAGTAGGAGGTTTCAACAAGCACCAGCTTCCGTGGGACACCAGCAGTGCCAAGTGCTGAGGCACATTCCAGGGCATGCTGGGAGCTCTCACGTTCATTACTCTGTGATCCATCCTGTAGCTGCAGCTTGGTAGTACATGGCTGTATTCTAGTGTAAGGACCCACAGCACCGTCGCTTACTATTCCAGTGCTGTTAGCTATAATCACAGTCTGGTTATTGGGGCAAGCAATGTTTTGTCCACCTCTATGGACTTTTTCAAGCTTATTTTATCTAATAGCAATTCTACAATTCTATTTTTACATTACAAAGTTATTGCTTTGCAAATGTTGGGGGGTACAAATAAAGCAAAACGGGGCTGCCAGTGGGTACCCAGGTGACGCACAGTTGAGAACCACAGTAATAATCCAATCACATCTGCATATTTTTCTTTTCTAATAAATGGAAAAAACGAATTATTTACTTGTAAACAACATTTTATTCTACGGAATTTATTTTGCTAGACTGATTATATATTGCTAAGTATAACTAGGGTTGCGCGAGCGTTGTCGCTGCACAGATCACAGTGCCCTGTGGGCGGCACTGCTGCTCATGCATGGCCCTTGCATCTGGCTAGCAGAGTGCCTGGAACAGCACCCCGTAGCCACAAAAGTTGCTTCAGAGCATCCTCTGGACGCTCCAGACAGGCACCCTGCAGCTCTTACGGTATCCCCGTAGCATCCTGAGTTTGCTGCACCCCTTGCAGATGCTTCATGTGCTTCCTGCAAATGTGAATGTATGTGCACCAAAATATACACATGACATCACAAAATAGCAAATGCACTGACAGGCGCATTCTTGCACATTTGTAGATCACCTATTGTGAGAGTGTATAAAGTTTATAAATGCAGAAGACATTTAGAGAAAAAACACAGGCAGTGGGTGGTACGGGTTCCACGTAACTATAAGAGCCAAACAGTATGCAATTTTGCGATTCCTTGACATATGGGTAATGTTCTTATTTCTCTGAGGAACTTTACTGAAAGAAATGGCTAAGTACTAACATTACTTTAGTACATTTTCCATGATGAGAAACTGTATATTTTTGTCAAGTGTAGGTCACAGTAGGGAATGAAATTCAAGTAGTGTATTTTGTATGGATCATTTTCTGTTTCCTCAGACCACTCATACTCTCCTAGAGACTGACACTATGACTCGCTTCCTTTCACTTTTCACCTGCACTGAGCTTCTGCTTTCTCTTTCCAACACTGACTGGAAATGGCAGATACTATCCTGAATTCCTTTCATCTCTCTCTCTCTGGACAACATTCTTCTGGGATTGCTTGGGTGCTGCTGGCTTCTGCTTGTGTTGCTTTGTGGCTAATCAGGAAACCAGTGCCGCTCATATCATGCCAAGCTGCTTTTTGTAAGTATGCTTACTGTAAACCGTGTTTTGTTTTCCCCTAAAGTTGCTCCGTTTACTCCTCTTTTCACTTTTTAGGAGGTCGCGTTAAGACATGGAAAAGACGTTGGTTCATTCTGACTGACAATTGTCTGTACTATTTTGAGTACACAACGGTGAGAGGACCCGTTTCTGACTGTGTATATATGTGTACCTGCACTATACAATAGCTGCCGTGTCTTCGATGTACTGATAATTATTGTAAATGCTACAAAAAAAAGCATTTCTTTCCTTGACATAATAAGAGGCCAAATTTGAGGCTGACTAATGAGACAACAAAAGGACCAAACAACATTGCTTCCACAGTAAATTAGAACTGTATCTGAATTGTAGTACGTTTCCCCGGGTAACCCAGAAAATCACTACTGGTGTATGTAGAATTCTTTGAGCACTACTGTAAATATTTCTGTCTCACAATGGCATCCCAACTCTTTCAGCTCAGTACATGCACTGGGAAATACGCTGTAGGCAGCTACAGGAACTGTACAAAATTTTAAGCAGATAGATACAGTACAAGTCACAGCAAGTTAAATCACAGTTTGTTAATTCCAATGATTTTTTTTCTAGCATAGCATTCCAGGTACACTACTGAACACAGACTACTAAGCCTAAAATAAAACTTAATAACACAAAGTACAGGTCTCTGATAGGGGTAGCATTTTTTTGGGAACATCCCCCACGGCATTGTGTCACTCCATTTTCACAATGTACTTAATAATATTATTATTATTGATTAAGCTATTTCTATAGTGCACACACATTCTGCAGCATTTTACTGAGAATATTTAGTCATTCCTTCAGGTGTGGTATGACATGTATTATATCGACCTGTTCATTATGGTGACACTCCACTTTTAGACTAACCCTAACCGAAGCCTAACTTTGTTGACATGTTAAATGTAAACATTCTGATGTCCACATTTTGACTGTTGACATCCTGACTGCTTCCCATGCACTTCATTGCCCGCCACAGTGGAGTTTACAATCTATTTTCCATACCACAGTACACACACATACAGTGGGGTTAATTTTTTTATTTTTTTTTGGGGGGGGGGGGGGGTTCAGAATCCAAATTGACCTACCAGTACATGATTCTGGATTATAGCAGGAAACCAGAGTACCTGGAGGAAACTCACATAAATATAAACTCCACACAGACAAGACCTTGGTGGGAATCGGACCCAAGACCTCAGTGCTGTGAGGCAGTCATTTTGCTATTAATTGTTTATTATGGTTTATTTCTATAGATAATATTTAATTAAGCACCCTAGTCCCTGCATTGAAGCTTACATTTAAATGCTCTACCACACAAACATACACATAAATTAGGGTCCTTTTTATTTTGTTAGCAGCCAGTTAACTTACTACCCTCTATGTTTTGGAAGTGTGACAGGAAACAGGGACATCTGGTGGTAACACACTCAAGCATGTGGAGAATATACAAACTATATGCTCTGATTGGACTTGAACCCATGATCCCAATGCTGTGAGGCAGAAATGCTAACCATTGTTGTTGTGGTACTTTTTTTTTATTCTAAAGCAGCTCTATGCTAAGCAATATTTTGGTACCCCACCCCTTTCACGGAACAGCAAGCTTTCAGCAGCTACAGACTAGCCACTTTCTATTAGTCTCAGTGGCACATACACAAGCTGGAGCAATACTCTCTTCATATAGTCCCACAGATATGTATCACATAGCCTTTATTAACCTCAATGTGTGCAAGTGTGTGAGTTTTGGGACTCTCTATACACAGATTGTTGACCTTGCAGTTGCAGTGAGACACTTGATATGACTGTGACAATAAATACAAATCACCCTAGGGTCCAGCAGGGATTCAGTTCTTTAACTTTAACAAATGTGTTTGTCAGTCACATGTGCAATGTGCTCTCTAGCATAGTGCTTCCCACAGTGACTGGATATTGCGTTAGTTTAACACTCCTGCATGCCTAAACCTATGCCTCAGCTAGAAGGTGTAAGTGCCAACCAGACGGCACTGGTCCAAATGCTTTTTTTATTTGATTAATGTAACAGAGTAATACAGAAATATAGTTATCTAAAAAATGTGACACTCACTACAAACAGCAGTTAAACAGTCTAAAATCCACCTTATCTTTTTAGTAAAGACAGTCTTCTGTATGTGTGTGCTAAACATTGCTCCTCTGCACCACACCCCTCCTCTACTGCAGATAGATGTACTCTGCTTTCCTATCGGACATTACAGGGGAGGAGGATGAGGAGAGACTAGTACAGGATGGAGGGAGCACTGGTGGCAGGGGCAGTTTGGGAATTGAAAGTGGCCCTGGAAAAATCTGAAAAAGAGGCCCCGTGTGCGCGCGAGAAAAAAACAAAAAAACAAAACAAAAGGGGTGTGGCCTCACAGAAAGGGGTGTGGCCTCATGGAAAGGGGTGTGGCCTCACATGATATGCCATGCCATTTTCGTCATACTGGGGGCATATTCACTGCGCGAGGAGCTGATGTGCATGCCCACAGCCCCTCTTTCAAGTGAATAAACACAGCAGGTGAATGAGCATTTTCTTACCTATATGATTTCTCTGCAATGGTGAACCTTAAGTCGGTAGTCACTATTCATGCATGAGATCACATGGTCTGGAAACCACCTGTTTGCGTAGCAATAAAACCAATGTCACCATCATGCAACAGTAGTTCAACTAGATAATACTTAAGGGCCTATTCATCATCACTTAATTTCTACAAAAGCAAGTGAAAATTAACATGTTCACCTGCAATTGTAGAAATTAAGTTATCAGGCCATTCATCAAGAAGGTACAGCAGGAGATATCAGGCCATCCTCTTGCGGAATGGCCCGCTGACCCCATACAATAGTATGGCGACAGAATTTATCAAGCTCCGAAAATGCAATAATTTCGGAGCTTGACTGCAGGGAAACAGGTCCGGGTTGTGAAGAGGGATCCTTTTGGATCCCTCCCCCCCTGTCCGGCTCCTTTTGTCGGACGTCAGGGCTCTTGTGCGCATGCGTGACATGTAGGTCACTCATGTGCACTTGTCTCACTGCTCCGAAAGGAGCAGTGAAACACTTCGGGGAGACAGCTGATTTTTGGATCAGCTGTCTCTGTGCCGGAGCAATGATGAATTGCTCTGGCGCTCGCAGCGAGATGGAATGTTAATTATCCGGGTCCGTTCGGACCCTGATAATTAACATAATGACTAGGCCCCATAGTAACAGAAGTTTTTGGGCAGGACAAATGTGAGTTTCCCTTATCAAACAAATTAATATTAATAAAATATATTTGTTAATTTGGTACCATTTGCATCAGTGATATGGTTTCATTTGAATTGTTGTCTTACTGAAGACTACTGTCCGTCCCCCAGTCTTTTCTTCTAATAATACCAGCAGTCCTATTGTCCTCTGTGTGTCTCCTGCACAATCGCCTTGGTGTCTCCAGCCCATCCCCCCTGTGTGTCTCTAGTATACAGTGTCAGCCCCCCCCCTCTGTGTGTCTCTAGTCTATAGCGTCAGCCCTCCCCTCTGTGTGTCTCTAGTCTATAGTGTCAGCTCGCCATCTGTGGATCTCCATAATCTCAGCCCATTCCTCCCTGTGTGTTTTCCTCACTTACCTGAATCTTCTCTTCCTCCTAATGGTGGTTGAAGACTCCTCACTGACAGCCTCTCTTCTTAAGCGCGCTCAGTGCTGACGTCACACGTGCAGAGTAGGGGAATAACATGATCCTAGCCCCTGCCCTCCCAGGTAGCAGCCCCCTTACACAGTGTCCCCAAGTAGCAGCCCACTTATACAGTGTCCCCAAGTAGCAGCCCCCTTATACAGTGTCCCCAAGTAGCAGCCCCCTTATACAGTGTCCCCAAGTAGCAGCCCCTTATACAGTGTCCCCAGATAGCAGCCCCCTTTATACAGTGCCCCCAGGTAGCAGCCCCCTTTATACAGTGCCCCCAGGTAGCAGCTGACAGGCAGCAGCACACAATAATTGGACAGGACTTTTGGAAATTGGGCCTGTGTGTACGGGGGCCGGGGGGTGATCGCCCTTATCGCCCTCCCCCCCTTTGGATCCACCGGTGCTGACGCCGCTGTCACCCGCAGCCCCATTGCCCGCCCCTGCTGCAGCTACAAAGATTGTCTCCTCTCCGCTCTGCACTCTCTCCCTAGGCTGTGAAATTAAGCTTGACACTTCACAGCCTGGGGAGGGAAGAGTGGAGAGGAGATGATCAGGCTAACAGATTGCCTGCGCGGCCCCCCCACCTCCGCTGCAGCTTACCGGCTCCCTCCCTTGATGTCCCGCCGCTGGTCGCGGGTTCATGCCACCTTCTTCCTCTCTTGGATCTTCCTCGGCGTGTGACGTCGACAGTATGTTGGGTGGGTTTAAATAGGGTGCCGCTAGCCTCTCTTCTCGCGCGAGAGAGAGGCTAAGCTAAGGCAGGGGCCAGACAAAGTTGACAGCCAGCCGGGTGCCTGTGAAAGCTCGGCGGCCGGCGGGTGATGTAAATAAGGGGAGCGGGGCCTCACAGGAAAGCGGCCCCGCAACCATTCGGCCCACCGGGATTCTTCCCGCCAAAAACACCTGCCAATCCGCCCCTGACTGGTGGCTGCTGCTGTGTGGAGCATTCACGGTTTCCCAGACATATACACTGATAGAATAATGGTGAGGCTAGTGTCTATTATATGCAGGCCTGCACGCATAAACCCACCATCAGAACATTTCTTACCATATCATCATTGATGTATTTTGTATCCACTGCACTTATAGGAAAAGGATTATTAAAAAATATATTGCATTCTTACATTACATCGTAATGGAGGAATACAAAAACAATAACAAGTCCACTCTTTACTAACTATGTTGATCTAGTGCAGGGATGGGGAACCTCAGACCCGGGGGCCATATAAGGCCCTCTGAATAATTTGGTCAGGCCCTCTGAGCTTTTTTTTTCTGCTAGCCTCATCTGGCCAGCAGGGCGCCTAGAATTGCACACTGCAGCCAGAATGTATGCAGCAGTGCCAATTGGAGCAACCTCAGGACGCTTCAGATGTTCACCCCACTGCCTTTACAGCTCCCCAGAGCATCCTCAGGATGCTCAATCACCAGCTATTGTGGCACTGCCCCAGTGTGACATCACACAAAGGGGCGTGGCCTGCATCAGGCCCACGAATAATGGGCCTGATTCAGACCCACTCGCAAGAGGCTGTCCGCTCGCAAGTGGGTCGATGTTGTGCTCTGCGCATGCGCACGACGGCGGGAGCTCCGTCGTGCGCATGCGCCAGACGCGACGAGCGAAGGACTTTCCTTCGCTCGTTGTGTCTGATCAAAGGGGCCGTGCTGTCGATGTTGATTGACAGCACGCCCCCTTTGGTGGGCATGCCTCCCTGACGGGGGCGTTCCCGCGGGAACGCCTCCCGTCAGAAGCCGGCCCACTGACATCACTAGTGATGTCAGTAGGAGTGATTTTGGCTCTGATAGAGCCAAAATCACTCCGGGGCTTGCGGTTGAAAACCTCAACCGCAGGCTCCGGCTCGCAGTTTCGATGGTTGCGATGGTCACGACCATCGCGGCCATCAAACTGCACGCTCGTATAGGCTGTGGGTGGTGACCCACAGCTATACGAGCGTCCAGGAGGACGCTCCATTTTTATGGAGGGCGGCCCTCATTCAGAGCGTGCGCTCTGCTCAGAGCGTACGGCTCTGAATGAGGGCCAATGTTATATATATATATCAAAATGGCCCTCTGCAGATAAAAGGTTCCCCACCCCTTATCTAGAGGAATGCGTAATACCTCTCTCCCCTCATCCTCCTTCACCTCTCCGAGCTGCCAATATATCCTTTCTTAAATGACAATCTGATTAGCTGTATCAATCAAGCCATTTACTGTTTCCAATAATAAAGGTCACCAATCCATTTCTAAATTATCCACTGAATTTTTCATCACTTCCTTTGAAGGGATGTTTCTAGCTAACTATCCTAACCGTGACAGACAAATCACTATATAAATAGCTGATTAAATATGTACAATCTGTCATTATAAGTAATAAAGGGACCCAGCATATGCCAGGTTACCTCACTCTGCTTCTCCATCCCCCTTCCCATCCCCTCCTCGCTGTGTACCTACCACGGCCCATTTCCAGTGCAGAGTGTTCCTCCATCTTCTCCAGCAGGTCTGTACCATCGCTGCAGTGGGAGCCATTGGGTGGAATGTTGAAGACTGGACAGACCTTAGTTCATTATTATATAGATCCTTTCTTGACACTTTTTATTCTCTGAACCCTGAGTTGTGCCTATGTTTCTCTTATAGCAAGGGACACAAAATATGAAGTATGTGTTTTTCTCCATGGATGCAATGTGCCAAATATGACTTTTTATTGATGATGTTGAGGAAGGTTGGGAATTCCTCTGATTCCTAGATACAAGGCACTTGTCAGCCCCAGGACATGAGACACAAACATTTTGGAGTGTCTCATTAGATTTTGGGGTGTGTTTAAACAAATGTAAACTCAAAAGTGCATATGAGATTTTGACTTTATTTTAAAGGATAATGAAATAATAATGTCCATTGTGGGTTTAATACACCACTTCATAATGGTGCAATAATGGCTAGAAACAGATTTTTCTTCATCTGCAATTTTATTGACGTAGCTTATTCTCTTGCAGGATAAGGAGCCACGTGGGATAATACCTCTAGAAAACCTGAGCCTCCGGGAGGTTGAAGATTCCAAAAAGCCTGTGAGTGTCTAAGGGACTATGCTTAAGGCGACCAGGGAGTAGGGATCATAGGGCCTGATTCAGTGTTCTACGGTGATGCAGCCGCTGCTGCTAATGTGTATGAAGAAGCGATGAGAAAATATGCAAATGTCGTAGCTCCCGGGAGATGTACTGCGACGCCCACCTGCGTCTTTGCAAAGCCAAGCACCTGCGCACAAAGACGCAGCATCAGTCGCAGATCATTAGATTGTTGCAGTCCAGACTAAGCCTATGGTCCTGCAGAATGGCCATGGGAAATGAGACACCAGAGCCTTATTTCTTGTGTACGGGATCGCAGATCTCAAAACTGTCACGACCTTCCTGCATTCTTTGCCGCCACTCCCAGTTACCTCCCCCAAACACTCCCTGACTGGTAATCACACTGTGAGGAAATAGTCGCTGCAATCGACTACGGTAATGTACCCCGACACATGCACAGATTGCTGATTATCGCTCCATTGGAAAAACATTGACGTAGTGTACAACTCTGAATCAGGTCCATTAATCCCTATGACAGTGTGATCTAAACCTATCGTTTCCAAGCAGCTCACTTGTGAACTTATTCAATACAAGTCATTTTTCTGTCGAAGCTTTCCCTTGTGAACATTGTGTAACCCCACAGCCAAAGTAGTAATGTACTCTTCATTTTCCTCATCCAGTAATGAGCATGAGCAGCGATTCATACATGAAGTTCCTGGTTATGTATTATGTAGGTTATGTCCTGGTGATTCTGTGTCACCATGGTCATTGGGGCCTCCAGCATCCAATATTTTTCAGTGACAAATATTATGTTGCCCTCCACTGGATTATAACATTTATGAAGGGTTCAATAGTCCCTACTTACTCGTCTGCTTGGTGGCATACATACAAAAATAAACACTTGTAAAAGAGACTAGTTTATTTCTTTTAGTTGTCTCATTTCCCTCTCACCTTTCTCAAAACATGTGATGTCCTCTGTAAGTATTAGGACAGTGGCCCCTAAATTACTATTTTTGCTGTCTACTCAACCATGAAATGTGAGAGGAGAAGCAGATTGAGTCAAAGATACAGAATGTCACTTTTAATTTAGTATTTTCTGTTTCCTATTGTATCTACTTTTTAGTCAGTTAGGCCTTAACCAACATGAAGAAACAGAGAACAGTCTCTAAACTAAAAACAATCTAATTGGATACGGAAAGAAAAAAACTTCTATTAGAACTATAGCAGAAATATTTAGCAATATGCTCACCTAAACTAGGGAAAAGGTGCAGATATAGAGGAGGTACACTCTGCCTCTGACTTGCTGACATATACACCGACCACATGGTAACTGTGACAATACTTAGAGAGGACACTAATATATTCTAACTCCTCTCTTACTTTCCTGCTCTACGCCATTGTATTTCTCACTCTCTGCTACATAATCCTCCTTTTTCTCTTTATTTCCTCATTCCTACTCTTTTCTCTTTGTAGAACTGTTTTGAGCTGTTTATACCAGATAACAAGGACCAAGTAATCAAAGCATGCAAGACAGAGGCAGATGGAAGAGTGGTGGAGGGGAATCACACAGTCTACCGGATCTCGGCGCCTACACAAGAAGAGAAGGATGAGTGGATGAAAAGCATAAAGTAAGTGGCTGCCTCTACTAAGAGAAATAGGTTTGAAAACAATACAATAATTACTGCAGGGGATGTGGACTATTGAGTCTTGTACTACCACAAATCTTCCTGAAACTCGGTTAAGCCGTGTACACACTGGAACGATATCGGCCCGATTTTGCCAAATCGGAACAACAAATTGGGCATAGTGTATGCTCCCATGGTCACATGCGATATTGTGTGATTGGCCGTGCTGTATGACCAATCACAAGATATCGCATGCAATGCCATACATATTAATGAAGGACGGACCGAGTAATCATTTCGTCGTTCATTAAATCGGGTAATGGGTACCGGCAATCATGCACTGTCCAAGGTGAAGGCAAATCGTCTTGAACATCAGACAGATTGCCTATCGCTCCAGTGTCTACCCAGCTTTAGTCTTTGCTACAGGGTATAAAAATATTAATAAGACAGAAAGTGATGGAGTACAGTTAACCCTACTTGTCTCCACTTTTTTCTGTGATGTCTATTGTACGGTGTTACACTTGCATAAACAAAACCTAGTGCAAGTGCAACCTTCGTGCAAAATAAACCTATAAACACTTAACACAGGAGATACAAGCAGAAATTCACATTAAGTGCTGCCTCGGGGCTAGTTGCGGGCTTACTGCGGACTGCTATTTGAATATCTCTGGGCACTTTAACTTGGAGCTGGAGCGCATGGTAAAGCCCACAACTAACGGAATTCTCCCCATGTAAGTGCACATGCTTGAACTTAGACAAGCATGTGCTTTCTCTCCCATTTCTGGCTTTTGAAAACTTCTGTAGTTTAGTGGCTGGAGGTGACTGGCTTAATAACTTGGTGCACTAATGCCAACAAGACCAACTCTCAGCAATATCAACTATGATGAATGTACAAAAAAAAAGCTTAAATGCAAGCTCACGCTGACTCAAGTGTGAAGGCAAATGGTTTAGACATAAATAGAATGGATTTTATTTTCACATGTGGTTAAATTTGTTGATTTTGTAATAAAATATCAAGATAGATGCTGCATTTAAATGCCAGTGAGTAAGGGCCCTTAGAGCCTCATTAAAAATGTAATGTAATAATAATTTGGCTTTCTCTGTTTGTCTCAATCCAGAGCTGCCATTAGCAGGGACCCATTCTATGAAATGCTGGCTGCCCGAAAGAAGAAGGTTTCCTCAACAAGAAGACATTAGATTATTTTGCAGTGAACTTGATCTCAAACATTTGGGATTGGAAAGTGTACTTTAACCAGCGAATTTAGATATTTAAATGTTTCATCTTTCGAGTAATTTACAATTTTCTCATAACGCTATGATAGTAATAACTGGTACTAAATACAAAGTTCTACATGTTCTGCTTTTATTAGTTTTAGCAAGGGTTGGGCAGACTACCTGGGTTCTGCCCAACCCTTGCTAAATCTAATTAACCAGTTAACTAACGTGGTTAGATGGGATGCAAACGCAGCCAGCTGTGCTTCATCTGACAAGGTGCGAATGCACCGCCCCGCTGTGTTTGAAGAGGAAATTTGTTGTACGCATGTGCAGAGCGGATCTCTTCCGACTCCCCGGGGGCCGGCAATTTCTGGTCGGCTTTGCTGAAAAAATAGTTAAGTGGTTAAAGCAGAACATTTTGTTGCATTTATATCAAAATAGGGTAACGTAGGCATGTGTTTATGGGCAGAATAGCTAGCCTACTTTGCCGTCTCTCTATCTAGTTTGCATATACATTGGTTGTGTTTTGTTGCAATTATGAAATCTTTCTAGTAACTGTGACAAGTTATATAGGATACGTCTATTGTCAACCCTGGAATAGGTACTTTATAAATCAGTTCCAAAAAGTCAAGTGTCCTGAGATATTGCCACTATGTGTGTTTGTCTCCTTCCTCCATATTTATTTTTCTAAGTATTTTTCATTTTATAGCTGGTACTATTTCAGTGTTTGTAAATTGTTTAAGTTTTTTGGTGGGGGTGCATGTTGTCCTGTGCAATGTCCTATTATTGTATTTCAGTTTTATCAGAGTTTATAAACAAAATTATAAGGTTACTCTGTTTAAAACTATGACTTTGTTAATGGGCCAGATGTATTTGTTTAGCATGTCAGTATTCAGGGCAAACAAGAGGAAATTTCAAACTCCAGAGCTGGTTTCAACTTCTTGCCATCCCCAAGCTGTACGCCAAATTCTGTAACAGCCCAGCCTAGGCTGGTGTGGCCGCATGGACTATATGGAAGCTTAGTTCACTTTTATTCGCCACTGCCCTACAGCTCCCATGTCCGTATGTAGTGAGAAACTGTTGATTGTGTGGAAGAAATCTGTTAAGATGCATGTAAACTTCAGTCATAATTTATAGCTATAAACTAATTGCTGCTTCTGTTTTTGTAAATGAACACAGATTAAACTGTCCATAAATAATTCAGGTGTCTGTTTTAATGTATGGAAAAATTGTAATATTTTATTTTTTCAAATATCCATTTGCCATTTACTAGGCAATATTATGGCCAAACTTTAAGTATATCATCTCTGGAAAGGAACTTCTTACCAGGTAATTGGTATTCTACTGCCACATCTCTCACCTCTTTAACCTATCTCTCTCCACTGTCCCTGTCCCCTCCTCCTTTAAACATGTCCTAAATTCGCTCTCTCATTCTATATATATATATATATATATATATATATATATATATATATATAAATAAATGAGGGGCACTCACCAGTATTGCACATAAAAAGCAGAATTTATTTCTCACATAATCCATAGGCGAATAGTACTCCTCAACGTTTCGGTCCCATCCAGACCATTATCAAGAGACACATCAGTGCAGCTTACACAGCAGTATCCACCAAATCCTTATGGATCCCAAGTTAAACTGTGCATCTCCTACTAGGTCCCTAAATACCCCCATCAATCAGCCAAATCACATACACGTGTCCCACACACCAGACACAGGTAACGCTAACAAGCGACGCTTACCCGTGCTATCCACACATGTATAGAGCGGCATCCATGTACCAGCACTTCCTGTGTATGAACCGCATGTCAGAATCAACGTGGGTATAGTGACGCGGGCTCCACCACGTGGACCGCACGCGTCACTTCCGCCGGCACAGCGCGTGTATTAGAAATCAGCAGCATACAACTGCCCAAAGCCTCCAGCGTCGATGGCCACGCCTACTGGGCGCACCAAAGGCTGTCCAAATACAGTTACACCCATACTCATTGCCATGGCAACCCGTAATTATGGACTTAAGCATGTAAGCACATGTAAATACAATACGTCAACATATATCTTAAAGGGCACTCCACTACAAAGCAGCCCACAGATATACCAAACGATGAAAGTGCATGGAGCCATACTGCGCTCATTAGTGGGGGCATTCAGAGACTCATACCATAGGAGCAAACCTGTTATAAACCCTCACAAATACAAAATTATTACCATACATAAATATATACATACATTAAATTACATATACTACCCGAGACAAAAATGTATATAAACAAAATGATAATAATATTAACAATAACAACATACTCAAAATAAACAAAATAAACTAAACTCAAAATAAAATGGGAGTGTATTGATCAAAAATCATATAGTAAAAAATAAGCCAAATACCACCAATGTATTCCAACGACAGCACTGCGCAAGAAAACTAGCGCAAAAAAATATTCAATGGATTACCCTCATTGAGACCATTTGGTGATACAGTACCAAGACGAAAAATCCATCTTGCTTCGAGCTTTTTTAGTATAAGGGCACGGTCCCCACCCCGTTTTAGAGGTGGTACCCAATCAATAATGCGACATCTTAAGGAGGTGAGCTGATGCCCCAACAATAAAAAATGATGGGCCACTGGCTTATCTGTAGACCCATTTGAGAGGGCCTGTCGTATTGATGTCCGATGATTGGCCATTCTCTCTCGAAATGTGCAAGTAGTCATGCCCACGTAGGACAGTCCACAAGGACACGTCAATAAATAGACCACATGATCCAGTTGACAATGAAGCTTATACCGTTTTTATTGTTGGGGCATCAGCTCACCTCCTTAAGATGTCGCATTATTGATTGGGTACCACCTCTAAAACGGGGTGGGGACCGTGCCCTTATACTAAAAAAGCTCGAAGCAAGATGGATTTTTCGTCTTGGTACTGTATCACCAAATGGTCTCAATTAGGGTAATCCATTGAATATTTTTTTGCGCTAGTTTTCTTGCGCAGTGCTGTCATTGGAATACATTGGTGGTATTTGGCTTATTTTTTACTATATGATTTTTGATCAATACACTCCCATTTTATTTTGAGTTTAATTTATTTTGAGTATGTTGTTATTGTTAATATTATTATCATTTTGTTTATATACATTTTTGTCTCGGGTAGTATATGTAATTTAATGTATGTATATATTTATGTATGGTAATAATTTTGTATTTGTGAGGGTTTATAACAGGTTTGCTCCTATGCTATGGGTCTCTGAATGCCCCCACTAATGAGCGCAGTATGGCTCCATGCACTTTCATCGTTTGGTATATCTGTGGGCTGCTTTGTAGTGGAGTGCCCTTTAAGATATATGTTGTATGTGTTGACTTATTGTATTTACATGTGCTTACATGCTTAAGTCCATAATTACGGGTTGCCATGGCAATGAGTATGGGTGTAACTGTATTTGGACAGCCTTTGGTGCGCCCAGTAGGCGTGGCCATCGACGCTGGAGGCTTTGGGCAGTTGTATGCTGCTGATTTCTAATACACGCGCTGTGCCGGCGAAAGTGACGCGTGCGGTCCACGTGGTGGAGCCAGCGTCACTATACCCACGTTGATTCTGACATGCGGTTCATACACAAGAAGTGCTGGTACATGGATGCCGCTCTATACATGTGTGGATAGCACGGGTAAGCGTCGCTTGTTAGCGTTACCTGTGTCTGGTGTGTGGGACACATGTGTATGTGATATGGCTGATTGATGGGGGTATTTAGGGACCTAATAGGCAGGGGTGTATCTAGGGGTCCGAGCGCCCCTGGCAAACTAAGGGACTGGCGCCCCCCTCCAATGACTGCTTCTACTAAAAAAAAATAAAAAAATAACACACACTGGGGGTAGTTTAATTTACACATGTGAAGAAATAGGGAGAGTATAATTTTTATTTCTCTTTGTAATATATATATATCTTTTATAGAACTTACTCCATTGCAAACCACTATATATAAATTTATTTATGCAAAAAAACACAGGAAAAGCTTAAAAACATTGAATCAAAAACAAACAAAATGCATTATGGGTAACATAATTTACATATATTTGAATTGGGCTATTTATACTGCATTACGCTTTTTAACAACTGATACTTACACTCCACCTTTAATTTACTGGGATGATAGATCTTTTATATTTTCCCACATAACAATGAAGACAGTCCACATGGATCATGTCTTATTCCCAACACGGGGTTAACCACCACCTAAAAAGATCATAGCCAGTCACCCAAAATGAGGAAAACACACATTAATTACACTTACACTGGGGGTAGTTCAATTTACATGCCTGTAGAAATAGGGAGACAAAATATTTATATTATTTTTTTTTTATTTTTTTTTCAGTTATAACACTTACTACATGCAAAGCACTGTTTATAAATTTCTATATGTCAACAACACAGGAAAAGAGGGCATCAATAACAAACAAGATGCATTGTGGGCAAGATAATTTGCATATATGCAAATTACCTTGCAAATAGAGCCTTGTGATTGATGTGGTGCTTGCACTCTTTTCCTGCACAGTTGACATATTGGAATAGTGAGTGGTGATTGGTATGTGTTGGGTATTGTGGGGGATGACATATATTAGGGATAAAAATAAAAAAAATTTACTCTCCCTAATTTTAAATGTTTCTGATATAAAGGGACATATAAGAAGGCTAATACATAGTAACAATCAATCAACACTGGTAAGCAGCTGGAGGAAACAGAAGGAAACCAGGGATATTTGCTGCAGCTGACTGTGGGACACTGCTAAGAGCAGAGAAGACAGGAGATCATGTGCTAGTCATGTCAGGCTGAAACAGCGCCTCGCCATCGCCCCTGGCAAGGGCCATCCAGGCCAATAGGAAGATACGCCCCTGCTAGTAGGAGATGCACAGTTTAACTTGGGATCCATAAGGATTTGGTGGATACTGCTGTGTAAGCTGCACTGATGTGTCTCTTGAAAATGGTCTGGATGGGACCGAAACGTTGAGGAGTACTATTCGCCTATGGATTATGTGAGAAATAAATTCTGCTTTTTATGTGCAATACTGGTGAGTGCCCCTCATTTTTTTTTATATTTTTGGATTCCCCATGTGGAAGCCATGGGTGACACCCCGGGACATTTTTAAGCAATACTGGTGATGCGAGTGCGGCCGTGCCTTACAAATATATTTTGGGGAACATCTCCTGCATGGAAGTCTGTTCTTTGGCCTGACACCCATAACATTATGATTTTTGGTGCAATATATCCTACAGTGATTCCTTTTTTCTGTGTCTTTTCCTTGGTTTTGGGAGTGTATTGATCTGTCTCCTCGGTATCCTCTTCGTTTATAATTTTTTTCATTTTTAATTTTTTCTTTTATTTTTTGATTTATTTATTCATTTATTTGTTTGTGATTTGTTGTTTATAAACAATTTTTTTTGAGGATATTTGGTTTGCATTCCTTCAGTGCTCTAAATGTTTCAGATGTCGCAGATTGCTTTTGATGAAGGCCTATTACAAACTGCTGAGTATGGTCTAGTATCACTCACCGATGATGATGCAGAGAAAATATACTTTGATCATTTAGAATTTGGAAACTTACCAGCTGAGAAACCTATTGATGTTTATCATAGATTGTTTAGGTTGAAATGGAGAGAAATAGAATTAACATTACATGGTCAATTTTTATCAGACTATCATAGGTCTAAACGAATACCGCGAGGTTTTCGAATTTCTAATGTGCCAACTATTGGTCGTACTAGTGCATCCTTTTGTGGTAAATGGTGCGGTGTGTTAAACAAGTGCTCGCTCGATCTGATCTTATTAGTGATTGAGGAGGTCGGATTGGAACTAGTCAATTTGAGGAAAGAGATCAGTGACCTGGAGAAAATTAGCCTCCTTGCCCTAAGATCAGATCGAGCGGAGAACTGGTGTGACAAGTTACAAACACAAATAGAATCCTTTAAAGATTAATTAATTTCATTTAAAAGGAAAACATTGCAGACTGTCAATAATGATTATCTGACACACCAGGTATATCGTTGGTTGATGGGTGAACCATCCAAAGGACGGCGCCAAAGATTCTTTAGATCAAACTGGAGTGATCGCACTGGGCAGTTGGAATCTGCATCATCACACTCCGCATCTGACTCTGATGCCTCTACCTCCCTCCCACCAAGTGGTTTTTTAGTAAAGGCCCCAGGAGTGCGGCCCGGTACCATTCAAGGAGGTCATATAGGCCTCACCCGAGGCGAGGGGGGCACAGGGAGAAGACGCAGACGCAGGAGGAGTTGAATTTAATATTTAATTTGTCAGACCATCAACTATCCATTCATGAGTCTGCTTTATTGTCTTTGGGGATGTCATTTGTGCCGACCTCTAGACATGATGCATTTCATTTAGCTGTAGACCAATTCAAATTTGGAAGAAAATTGAGACTGAGGGAGCACTTTGGTACAATGGGACACAAACAGACATTGAATGAGGCTACTGCCTCGAAATTGCGGAAGCCTAGTATGTTTGATCCCCAGTCATCAAATTCTAGCATACATACTTTTTTAAGAATGACTTCCCAAGATACTCATTCACTTGTACCTAATAAGACAGCTGGTAATCTATCACCAGAGATGAGACAAGCTTTGAGGTCACTGCAGAACAACCGCTCGATAGTTATACGCCCAGCAGATAAGGGTGCGGCAGGTTGTTCTGTAGAACTTCATTGACTATGATCGTGAGATCAAACGTCAATTATCAGATCACAATACTTACTTAAGATGTGACAGCAACCCGATGCCCAGGATAAAAGGTATCATTGATGTAATTATTGAGAGGGCCTTGGGATGCGGATGGCTTACTGAGGAGATAGCTGTATATCTGAAAGTGGATCATCCCATCTGTCCAGTGATATACACCCTCCCAAAGGTCCACAAAACACTGGTAGACCTTCCTGGCAGGCCTATAATTTCCGCCAGAGGTTCCCTGTTACAACCATTGGCCGTATTCGTGGACAATTTCCTTCAGGATCTTGCTCCTCTGATACCGAGCTATATAAGAGATACCGGTGATTTTCTGGATAAAATTGTTCCATTAAGTAATCTCCATGATAATGACCTGCTAGCCACACTTGATGTGTCCTCCTTATACACTGTCATTCCCCATGTGGAAGGACTTCTGGCAGTGAGATCGCTATTGATGGAAAAGGGCATGACTGGGTTGCCTATTGAGTTCATTTTGGAATTACTTGAGCTCATCTTGGTACATAACCATTTCATGTATGAAGATGTGTATTATATACAATTGACGGGAACCGCTATGGGTTCCAATGTGGCCCCGATGTATGCGTCCGCCTTCATGCATGTATATGAGACTAAATATATTCTGCCTAGATTTGGTGATAGGATTATTAATTTTTATAGGTGTATTGATGATATTTTTTTGATTTGGAGGGGCACAGAGTTTGACTTTTATCTTATGCTGGATGAGCTAAACCACCTAGACAGCACGATACGTCTGACTGGTCAATGCAGCCGTGACACGATCAGCTCTCTGGCTGTTACCATCAATTGTATAGGAACTGGCTTGAGTACCACTCTTTATAAAAAAAGAGACTGATCGGAACACAATTTTGCACGCAATGAGTAATCATCCACCGAGTTTGAAAAACAGTCTCCCTATTTCCCAGTTTATGAGGGTCATAAGAAATAACACAGACCCCGTGATGGCTGATACCCAGTTGGGTGAGATGTTTGACCGTTTTCTTGCTAGAGGCTACAAGCGGAGCACTATTGAGGGATGCCTCACCAGAGCACATCAAAAAGTGGCCACGAAAGCTAATAAAGCTAGTGAACGTATGATTTTTGTTACCCAATATGATGGGGTTTCCTCAAAAGTAGCCCATTCAATTAAGAAACATTGGCCAATTATAGCCAGTGATCAGAGTTTGAGCCTCGGGTGTAGAGATCCACCGATGATGGCTTATAGACGCGGTAGGAATTTGAAACAATTATTAATGCATCCCAGGAGATCTCCAACCCCAGGGGACCACACTTGGCTAATGACACAGAAACCAGGGTGCATCAAGTGTACGGGATGTACTACCTGTCGTTCCATGATTCCAGGGTGCAGTTTTCCACATCCACAAAATGGAAGTCCCATTCGAATACGGTATAAGCTTCATTGTCAACTGGATCATGTGGTCTATTTATTGACGTGTCCTTGTGGACTGTCCTACGTGGGCATGACTACTTGCACATTTCGAGAGAGAATGGCCAATCATCGGACATCAATACGACAGGCCCTCTCAAATGGGTCTACAGATAAGCCAGTGGCCCATCATTTTTTTATTGTTGGGGCATCAGCTCACCTCCTTAAGATGTCGCATTATTGATTGGGTACCACCTCTAAAACGGGGTGGGGACCGTGCCCTTATACTAAAAAAGCTCGAAGCAAGATGGATTTTTCGTCTTGGTACTGTATCACCAAATGGTCTCAATGAGGGTAATCCATTGAATATTTTTTTGCGCTAGTTTTCTTGCGCAGTGCTGTCATTGGAATACATTGGTGGTATTTGGCTTATTTTTTACTATATGATTTTTGATCAATACACTCCCATTTTATTTTGAGTTTAGTTTATTTTGTTTACTTTGAGTATGTTGTTATTGTTAATATTATTATCATTTTGTTTATATACATTTTTGTCTCGGGTAGAATATGTAATTTAATGTATGTATATATTTATGTATGGTAATAATTTTGTATTTGTGAGGGTTTATAACAGGTTTGCTCCTATGGTATGGGTCTCTGAATGCCCCCACTAATGAGCGCAGTATGGCTCCATGCACTTTCATCATTTGGTGTATCTGTGGGCTGCTTTGTAGTGGAGTACCCTTTAAGATATATGTTGACGTATTGTATTTACATGTGCTTACATGCTTAAGTCCATAATTACGGGTTGCCATGGCAATGAGTATGGGTGTAACTGTATTTGGACAGCCTTTGGTGCGCCCAGTAGGTGTGGCCATCGACGCTGGAGGCTTTGGGCAGTTGTATGCTGCTGATTTCTAATACACGCGCTGTGCCGGCGGAAGTGACATGTGCGGTCCACGTGGTGGAGCCCGCGTCACTATACCCACGTTGATTCTGACATGCGGTTCATACACAGGAAGTGCTGGTACATGGATGCCGCTCTATACATGTGTGGATAGCACGGGTAAGCGTCGCTTGTTAGCGTTACCTGTGTCTGGTGTGTGGGACACATGTGTATGTGATTTGGCTGATTGATGGGGGTATTTAGGGACCTAGTAGGAGATGCACAGTTTAACTTGGGATCCATAAGGATTTGGTGGATACTGCTGTGTAAGCTGCACTGATGTGTCTCTTGATAATGGTCTGGATGGGACCGAAACGTTGAGGAGTACTATTCGCCTATGGATTATGTGAGAAATAAATTCTGCTTTTTATGTGCAATACTGGTGAGTGCCCCTCATTTTTTTCTATATTTTTGGATTCCCCATGTGGAAGCCATGGGTGACACCCCAGGACATTTTTAAGCAATACTGGTGATGCGAGTGCGGCCGTGCCTTACAAATATATATATATATATATATATATATATATATATATTACACACACAGTAAAGTATCCAGAGACCATTCATGTTTGGGGTTGCTTCTAAGCCAAGGGAGTGGGATCATTCACAATTTTGCCTAAGAACACAGCCATGAATAGAGAATGGTACCATAACATCCTCCAAGAGCAACTTCTCCCAACCATCCAAGAACAGTTTTGTGACGAACAATGCCTTTTCCAGCATGATGGAGCACCTTGCCCTAAGGCAAAAGTGATAACTAAGTGGCTCGGGAACAAAACATCAAAATTTTGGGTCCATGACCAGGAAACTCCCCAGACCTTAATCCCATTGAGAACTTGTGGTCAATCCTCAAGAGGCGGGTGGACAAACAAAAACCCACAAATTCTGACAAACTCCAAGCATTGATTAGGCAAGAATGGGCGGCCATCAGTCAGTATGTGGCCCAGAAGTTGATGGACAGCATGCCAGGGCGAATTGTAGAGGTCTTGAAAAAGAAGGGTCAACACTGCAAACATTGACTCTTTGCATAAACTTAATGTAATTGTCAATAAAATCCTTTGACACTTATGAAATGCTTGTAATTTTACTTCAGTATACCATAGTAACATCTGACATAAAGGTCTAAAAACACTGAAGCAGCAAACTTTGTGAAAACAAATACTTGTGTCATTCTCAAAACTTTTGGCCATGGCTGTACTCTGGAATGCACAACCATATAGATCCAACACTCCGGCACCAATTCTAAACTATATATACACAAATACTAAAATAAATGTAAAAAAATAAATCAGGTAAATACATATCCAAAAGAGGGAACACAGAGAGCTGCTGCTCACCAATCAACAAACTGTGTTTGCATAAGATAGAATGAACATAAACAGAAGGCAGCTCAATTTCATCCCCTCTTTGGATATAAAATCAAGAGTCATTATATATATATATATAAAACACAACACCTTTAATTTATCAAATGCCAATACAATGGTCCAAGAGTAAAAAATGTACCCATAAAAACTTCAAGTCATATAGAAGTTAATTACAGATCTGTTTATGGATCCAGATGATACTGTTCCATAAATATAGTTACCAGTATGAGGTTTCAGGAGGTCAAATCCTCCCTGTCCTGTATAAATAGTTTATAGAATGTAGAACCCGTTGGTAAAGGATGACACTATATAATCCTGGTAAATAGAATTCCCCTATAGTGGCCAGCTGTAATTAATCATGCAAGGCACATTGAACCCTATTTCAAGGTAGTGAAATGATTAGTATGCTGAGTATCAGCCATAGACACCCGGTAATAACTGTAGGGGCCTATGTATCAAGCTTTTGCACACGCATGAGAGCTCTCTGTATGTCACGAAAGATGCTGTGCTTGAGACAGGTCAGACTTGCCACATATGCTGCATGGTTGACCAATCTGAGTTGATTACCCGATGTTTAAGCTGGTGTGCGACGTCTGACAGATATGAGAAGGCAGCAGTGGGTGTCATTATACTCAGGTAAGCTTTGTAAACAATTTTTCGCAGCTGTGTTCCATGCGAAAAAACAGCTGCGATTGCATTAGCATACATCTCTGATCTGGTTATGAACATGACCTTACTCTCAGCACAATGCAGTGTGTTGAAGGTGCTGCAGCGGCACATCTGAGGCAGGGAGACATGCAGTCTGTGTCACGTGGTCTCCGTCCTTTGGAACAAAATGTGCAATTCTTACTTATTGCATTTGGAAGGTGAGTAATTTATAGCTGTACCCTTTTATGCACAAAGTGCCTTATTCAAAGATGTACACGAACCTGATTGTGTGAGATCTGAGAATGCCTAGGATCTATACTGCGCATGTGCAGATCTGCGACCATGGTCACAATGCTACCTAAGCCGCAGCATGATTGACATGCTGCGTCCATTTGTGGGCAGGGAAGGGGCAGCTGTAGCCAGTGCCCCAGAAAATGGGGGCGTTCCGAGCCAGAGGCCAAGTCCTTGGACGCAGCTTCGCTGGCCCCGGCAGAGTGAAAATGCCGGCCGTCCTGAGTAACCTGAGGGTTACTCAGATGACAGAAGTTCATGCAGATGATTTGATGCTGTGTCTTTGGACGCAGCAGCGGATCAGACAAGGTGGCAGGAGGCTTCTATTTACACAAGACAGCCTGCAGCATTAGCATATTTTAGCACAGTCACTGCGTACAAAGATGCAGCGGCTGTAGTTACTGCGTCCTATTTATGGTTACACTGTTACATCTAAATAGACATGTATCATGGGGCATATTGTAAAACATAGACTGACAAATGGAAACCTCTGCAGGATTGTGCTGTAACAGGTCCAGCCTTTCCCCTAACTTTCTGAAGCAGGTGAAAATCTGGTCACACAGAAGTCTCATTAAATTGACAGATTTGCACATGACACTTATCTTACATTAAAACGTCTGCTATGACATTACAGATGGGCGTCTCTTATTAACTGTAGTGCACATGCTGGAGACTTCATTGAATTTAATGTGACTTAAGCTGGGTACACACTTGCCGATGTGTGTACTCAGAGATACGACGCCCAACCACACAAAATAGTAGACTGCCGGTACACACCACACAATGCGGAGATTGACCGCCCGATACGCCTGGACCCGGCTTTATCTACTGTACTGGCATCTGGATCATTCCATCAGTCCTACATGCAGGCCATAGGAACGACACGCAGGAGCCGGCATGGTCACGCATACTGGGTACACATTGGCCGATATGTCTGTCCAATCTGCGGTATCGGGTGACATATCATCTAGTGTGTACCCAGTTTTATTTTCTTTTACTGTTGTTTTTTTAAAAGCAATCTTGTGTCTGAAAACATTTCAGTGATTTCCACCATGATTTACTAAAGCCATATTTCATAGACTCCCCAGTTCTATATAGTTAACTTTGAGAATTTGATTATTGCACAGATTTTGCAATGTTTGGAAAATGGTTTATTCACAGATAACAGATTTGGTGATTAAGTGATCTGAAAAAAAAAATCAATCACTATTAATGATTTAAAGGTTAATTTGCTATTCTACAAAATGATCCTTTAGTAAATGCCCCCCCCCCCTGCTTCCTATGGACTGGAGAGCCAGACAGCCATTCAGAAACACACAGAAAGTACATTCCAAAGGCCTAGGCTTGACTTTTATTCTATTTGTTAGGTTTCAAAAAGTCATTACATTAGATCATAGCTAATAGCCTTAAGGTTACACATATTGTTATAAAAAGTTAAAACTCCAATAAAAATAAACACAAAGCTCTGATGCAATATGCATTAAGTGTTCAACAATAAAACTATTTACAAAACAACAAGTGTAGTCTTTACTCCATAATCACTTTGTGTATCACTGATTTGACAAAATTTCCCATGATGTAAGGACAATAAACAATTCATAACTGCATTTGTTTCCCTTGGAAGTTAGGTCATTTAGTTCTTTGCGCATTGTTATGTAGACAGAGCCCCTTAGGGGATGTTGTCATTATCACTGGCAGCTAATGTAGATTGCACGTTCCATAGCAGCAGACATTATTCTTCATGGTTTCTGTATATGTTATGCTTTCTCTTCACTACTTCTCCATGTCTGAAATGAAGCGAAAAAAAACAAAAAACATTTTAACAGTCTCTTTGTCCTTATTGTAACATTACATGCATTTTGCCATTAATCCGCAGATTACTGGCGGATCAGGCCAATAACTGCATAGTGTGTGGCCGGGACCAATCAGCATTGATTGGAAGGTTGGGTATAACAAATCTTCCGACATGCCTGACTGATCTGATCATTGGTTGGCCACATCTGGAAGTGAAATATCTCAGTGTATGGCCACGATATCTGCTGGTTTCAGACTGTCAAATAAAATCGCCATCGGTCTGACATACATTTTATCTGACAATGTATGCCCAGCAATACTCTGGGGTCAATGCAGAGTTAAACATAAATTGACCAGCACAGCTCCCACATTTTATGCACAATACTAAATGTGTATAGTCGCCAGTAATCAGAATTGTGCACATCTCTGAAGCCAGACCTCCCCTATTGCTACCCTTGGTTTGATACCAGGCATCATCATCAGTGCCCGCTTGCCTTCTATTAGGTGCAAAAATACATCTGAAAACAAGCGCATTACACTTTTGCATAGCCTGCAATTTTGTTGCTATACAGTAAGTGAACACTGCCTACATGGCAATGCCCTGTTACAGCTCAGGTATGTCCATTCAATTGCAAGTGGAGATGAGCCTGCATTGCACTGCTCTCAGTCTTGCTGGCTTTACAAAAACATGCAAGATAATCTATGCAAATGGATTTACAGTCAACTCAGCACCTGGAACCTCTGGCTGTCCATGTTACACAGAATTATATGCTGTATTAAAAAACATTGTTAGACTCTTTAAATATCAATTTCTGTCCACATCTAAAATATTAGCAGCAGTGTAAAGGCTCCCACACACGGTTCAATATTTTACACGATTTGGCCATTTCGATCGACTGGAACAACCAATTGTTTAAAAAGTGCTGTGTGTGGGGATGATCACAAGGCCGATGCGTACTCCCACTATCGCTGATCTCTTGAACCTGCAGAAAGATATCAACCTCTCATGATTCGGCACACATCGTTTCGGGTGTATGCATGATGAACAATGCGATGGATGCTTTGTCGTCACTGATCCTGGAAACTCTCCTCCACTATTTTTAAATGTTCCAGGAGATGCACTGTAAGGTTGTTTGCTGCCAGACGATATATCGTTAACGATCCATTTATATAGTTTGTACAATCGTTCCATGTGTAGGCACAATATTGTGTGTTCAGGAGTTCAAGAGAAATCGCAAACGAGATTGGATAGTTTGCAAATCGTACTGTGTGTAGGCCCTTTAACACCAATTTCATATAGTGACATGGTTACAAATTTGGATAAGACAAGTGCAGTGTAATGGCCCAAAGGGGGTGGGATGATGTGGTTACAATCACCATTTTCCACTGGTGTTTTAGATGGTCATGTGCATTTCTTAACACAACAGGTTGCTCTGAAATCCCTTTAAATGTTGGGAAAATAGAATCTACATTCAGGGGACTTAGAAGAGTTTTGTGTTACAGTTAAACAAGGTCATGAGATTGGTGTAGACTGGATTTGCTGCACGACAGCAGGAAGTAAATAAACACCTAAAACTTGTAGAATAAATAAAAGTCAGTCAGTGACAGAGATAGGGAGGGAGAAGAGGCGCAAAAGGAGAAAATTCCAAGAAGATGCAAAATCCCAATATTAGATTTATTGGTCCTACAGTTACTGTAAAAAATTTTTTTCAGCCTAATGTATTTTGTTACATGGTAAAAGGAGAGTTATGGTAGACTTACCTTTGTTAATTTTTTTTTTTTTTCAAAGTCCTTAAGGTCACAGGGGAGACAATGGGTAATAGGTGGTGGTTAGGAGGACTGGACACCAAAAGTTAAAGCTTTTCTGTCCCAGGATTCTCTAGTCCTCCCCCCCCCTATACCCAGCCCACAGCCTGAGGCAATTCAGTTTTGTCAACAAGCCCAAGGCATGAGCAAGATAGGAGAAAAGGAAGACTGGTACACTGAAGAATCACATTCTCACACAATAATGGAGGAAACCGGTGACCAGGAGAAGAAACCCATAAGAGCCAGGTGCGTCAGGGCAGGCACCCTGTGGACTTCGAAGAGTTAACAAAAGGTAAGTCTACCATAACTCTCCTTTTCTTCTTCAGGGTCCATAGGGCTCCACAGGGCAGATAATGGGGATGTCCCAAAGCATTGTTCAAGGGCAGGGACGCTCCTGAGGTGAGAGGAGAAACCTTTGCCTCTCAGGATGTTTCCTTTGGGCATCGGAATCAGAGACATAAAACCTAAGAAAGATGTGGACACATGATGGCTTTGCATAGTTGTTCCATAGACGCGCCACGGCGGGCTGCCTACGAGGGACCCACAGAGTGAGTAGAATGAGCAAATACTGTATCCGGCACAAGAAGGACAGCCTGCGTGTAAGCCTGTTAAATAGTCAAGCAAATCCATCTGGCCAAAGTCTATTTGTTAGCTGGCCAGCCCTTTTTGTGGAATCCATATAGGACAAAGAGGGAATCTGCTTTCCTGATGGAACCAGTACGGTTCATGTAGATCCTCAGAGCATGGGCCACTAAGGAGGCATCACCTGCCAAGAGGTCTGGTGATTGGAAGGCCGGAACTACAATATCCTCATTAATGTGGAAATGAGAGACCACCTTGGGAAGAAAGCCATGGCGAGTTCGAAGAACAGCCCTGTCTTGATAAAAGATCAGAAATGGAGAGCGACAGGAGAGTGCCCCCAAATCTGACACCCTACGGGCAGACGTGATAGCCAGAATAAAAAGTCTTTGCAGTGAGCCATTTGAAGTCTACTGAGTCCAGAGGTTCAAACGAAGAACCCTGAAGTGCATGGAGAACTACTGACAAATCCCACGGAGCCACAGGAGTGATAAACGGACATTGTATATGGAGAACACCCTGAAGGAAGGTATGAACATCCGGCAGTGGAGCAATTCTGTGCTGCAACCCAACCAGATGGACAGAGCAGAGACATGCACTTTTAAAGAGGCCAGACGGAGTCCGAGATCCAATCCAGTTTGAAGGAAAGCAAGGATCTGAGAAACCCAAAAAAACCTGAGGGTCATAGGTTCTGGTAGCACACCACCGGAAGTATGTATGCCACACCCGGTGATAGATCCAGACGGAGGCCGGCTAACACTCTGAGCATGGTCTGGACCACAGAGCGAGAAAACTCTTTGGACCTTAGGAAGGATATCTAAAGAGCCACGCCGTCAAAGACGGAGAAGCCAGGTCCGGATGTAGACAGGGACCCCGGGACAACAGGTCCGGCCGTTGAGGAAGTTGGAGAGGAGCGTCTATGGAGAGACTTTGAAGATCGGAGTACCAAACTGTGTCTGTGCCAAGCCATAGCTACCAACAGAACCGTGCCCCCTTCTAGCTTGAATTTTCGAAGGACCCGAAGAAGGGAGTCTGGGGCGGAAGAGGTACGCAAAATGGAAGGTCCAATTCACTGACAAGGCATCCACGAAGGCTGCTTCGGGGTCCCTTGTCCTGGACCCTTACACGGGAAGCTTGTGTTTGTGTCGTGAGGCCATGAGGTCCACGTCCGGTAGACCCCATTTGTCCAGCAGGAGCTGAAAGACCTCTGGGTCGTGACAGCTGAGGCAATCCACTTCCCAATTGAGAATCCTTGGGATGAACACAGCGGAGATGGCCAGAAGATGACATTCGGCGCATGTGAGACTCCTGCCATAGCCGCATTACTGCGAGTGCCTCCCTGAAGATTGAGGTAGGCCACCGCCGTGGCGTTGTCGGACTGTACTTGTACTGGCCTGCCCTAAAGAATGTCCTGAGCCAGAGTGAGGGCTCTGTAGATGGCTCGGTGCTCATGGACGTAGATTGGTAGGACCCCCTCGGTGGGAGTCCAACGACCCTGGAAGGAGTGCTGGCCGGTCACTGCACCCCGGCTTGCATCCATGGTGAGGAGCACCCAATCCTGGATCCAGAAGGGACAACCCTTGTTTAGGTGGGACGTCTGTAACCACCAGGAGAGTACCTGAATGCTCAAAATAGAGCCGGCATATGGTGAGCAGAATCTGCCATATGGGGAGTCCCAGCGTGTTCTGCTGTGTGTTGTCCCGCCTGTACACAGCGGGAATGCACGGGTCTGAGACGCGCGTTTCACAAGCTGCTTCCTCAGTCTGAGCATTCAGGTACCGCTCTATTTCTGTTTCAAGGCGCACGTGGTAACCGGCTCACCTGTGTAAGTGATCGGCCCTGCAATACCCCTACGTGCAACTTACCTTGTACAGGTCACAGTGCAGCCATAACTAACTTTCTTCTTATCATAGTACACGACACTGTGCTTCTCACTACTCACCACTACCCTTGTGGCATGTGATTAGCAGCATCATTAGGGTCGATTCTATACTATGGTATTTACCTTGTTTTATGTTTATTATTTCTTTATCCACTTTATGGAATTTTTTTCTTATGGGCACTCTCATTATAGTCTGATCTGAATAGGTTCCTGCACTATTCTATACCAGGTCCCTTTTTCTTATCAGGCCTAACAGCAGATGCTCACTATACTCATTCACACCCTTGGGTGAGCCTGACAGCACGCTCACATGCCATTCACTGTGATACATAATGACAAGCAGCAGCTGCTGTCCTGACGCCGTATAAAGGGAGTAATCTTACTTATATCCTTCCTATACTTCTATTCAATCTATTTCACTGGTACCTGTAAGTATTGTGGATACACAGCAATTGGTGGAATCATATGTGGGTATTCGAGTTATTTATCTGTATATTTTGACAGATTCTTAATCTATTCTGCTTATTTTGTAGATATGAATACTGGGAGTACCCTACAGATACCTGTGTGATATTAATTTTTCTATTTAGAGATTTATCTATAAAATGTATCTATATCTGCTGATGTTTTGACAGGTCACTGAACCTATTCAACTTTAAAATGATCATACCATGACAAACATTTTATTTTTGTTATTGAACATGTTATTGTATATGCTGGCGCATTGATGAAAGAAGTTTTTCTAAACGGTTTTAAAAACTTATTTACTAGTTTGAATACTGTGCTTATTCATACCATTTTATTGGTGATGACACCATGACAACCTTATTATTTTTGGTATTACATTAATCTATACGCTGGCGCATGTATGGATTTGAGACGGTACGTCTAACTACACAGGTTGAATTTTCTACCAGTTTGAACACTGCGCTTGATCATACCATTTTATTGATAACTGATATTTGATACTTAGGTGGGTGTACTCAGAGACTTCACTGGAGGATTACACCAGTAACTTTACTCTCTGATGTCACCCTGCAAATATTTCACTTTGCTTTCTATACCAGTGATATTAATTTTTATCATAGTTTGTTTCGTTTTGTCCTTCATTGTTTATTGTTAAGATTATTTTTCCATTTAGGATCAGTACTGATATATGGCAGATATTTTAATGTATATCTAATAAATGTTATTTATTAACTACTAATTACAATACGAATTAGAGTGACCCCAACCAGAGAATTCTTTTTTCTCCTTTTCTCTGCTACTACCGATTTATATTCTCCAGGGGAGCACCTCCACGCTGTTATTTCTTTACACCCTAATTAATAAGAGGGTCTGATCTTGATAACTGTGGATTTTTTCATGCCATACTTTATTGTGTACACCTATTATATTTCTTTATCCTGTGCTCATTGAACCTCTCCAACTCCCTTTCCTTGGTTTTTGCTAAGCTGCCAAGGTAGCCACAATCTTGTCCAACTCTGGGCCAAACAGGATCTCCCCAGTGTAAGGCAGAAATTCCAAGGCCTTCTTAGAGTCCGTGTCGGCCTTCTACGAATGAATCCTAATGATACAACGGGCTACCACCAAAGTAGCAGATGCCTTGGAAGCTGGGAAACCAGTATCCAAAGCCACTTCTCCTAAATAGGAGGCTGCATCCCTTATGTGCGAGATGTAGGACAGCTGTTCCCGAGAAGCATCAGAAGGAAACGAGCTCTCTAGAGCGTCTGACCAGCTCTCAATGGCTTTGGCCACCCAGGCAGTAGCCATGGCTGGACGAATAATAGCTCCTGTAAGAGATTTAAGGCAATCTTCTATCCATCGACTCCTTTAAGGAGGTCGCCATAGGAATAGGTAAAGTAGAGCTTTTAACTAGACATGTCACGTGGGAATCCACTGCTGGGGGAACTTCCCATTTAGTGCAATCAGCTGCTGGAATAGGATAAAAAGAAACCAGGCATTTTGGCAGCTGGAACTTTTTACTTGGCATATTTCATCCCTCGTTCATGAGTTCAGAAAGCTGATCAGAGTGAAGAAATTCCGCTAAAACCACTTTCTGACGCTTAGAATGGCTCTTTTGCCTTAGAAATGGGCTCTGCATCTTCTATATGAAGAATTTGACAGCCCTCACTAGTGCAGGTACATTCAATTTAGACTGAAGCTCCTCCTCCCCCGAGGGGGACTCAGTGAGAGATCTGAGGGCCCGATTCAGACCCGGACGCTAAGCCGTGATTATCGCCTGTCTGAGCATGCATCACAGTGCACGTGCACGAACCAGTCACTGCGATCGGGAAACGTGCGCTCGTAGCACAAAGACTGAGCGCTAGTTTGAGTGACAGTGCCGTTTGTGGGTGTTAACAGGGGAAAGTGCTTGTGAACGGGGGAGTGTCTGGGCGTCAAAACTGAGTTTTATGGGTATGCATAATTAGCATGGAGGCTTCATTGTACATGTCACTTGGTTGTATTTCAGCCTGCAGTGATTGCAGTGCTTGCGGTGGGGAAGGGTCTACCTCAAGCGCTGCGTGCAGCTACGATGGTTCCGATTAATCATACACTTCCTGGAGATGACGTGTGCCAAATAAGAAAAGTGGGCGTCTTTATACCGGCGTGCGCTCACTCTGCCGTCTCTCTAAGATATAGAGGGCGTCCTTACACCAGACAGTGCGATCGCGGAATTTGCATACCCGGCCCCTTTTGGATGCGAGCGATCGCGGCTTAGCGTCCGGGTCTGAATCGACCCGAGTCTTCTGCCTCCCCAGACGATACCTCAGGATCTGAGAACTATGTGGACTGTGAGGATAATACAGAACGTTTAGTAGTTTTAATGGGCCTCTCACTTCGCAACATTTGTTGAAAAGCTGTAGAGGTAGCCACTCGACTCTGCACTGAGGAAGAGAGCATGTCTACCTATGGAGGAGGCATAGGAGTTACTGGTATCGGTGGTGTACCTATTGTGGCAATCCCATAGGGGGAGCTACCGCAGGGACTGCTAGACAGTCGACAATTTTTGCCAACACCTGTGAAAAGGAAGCCCAGGGGCATTCCTGAGCAGGGGCTGGAGGGTCCGACTGGCCTGGGGCAGTATAACAAGATGCACATAGACCATCTTGAATTAAATCCTCCTGGGTTAATCCTGCTCAACAGGACCCGCAAGAGACCAGCATAGGAGCAGCAGCCTGCTTGTTACCCTTGCCTTTGCTAGACTTAGCTGCAAGGACAGTATAACACACATGGGCACTAGATTCCACTACACAGACCGCAGTGGCTAGTAGGATTGCCCTGGTAATCACACTTACATACTTTAATCCGATCTTTCCACACTTCCAAGGAATTTTATGTAGAAAAATGAAGATGAAAGCAAAATGGATATGTCAGTCATTAACAGAATAAAGAATCACATTAGTGGATTTAAAAGTAGAAACTCCCTTATAAGGGGTTGATTTTCTAAAGCTTTTAAAAGTGACAAATGGTGGTCCTGCCCATAGCAACCAATCAGATTGTAGCTATCCTTTCTCTATTGCATCCTAGACAATAATAGACATAGGGCCTTGTCACGACCAGCCGGCCGATTCTCCAGATACCTCAATCTGAGAATCGCCAACTGTGACTTATGGTTACCTCAGCACGTGCGGTTACACTAACACTGTTCTGCCACCACCAACGAAGTTAACGGGAGTCGTTAGGTTCTCCCCTTAAATCTCAATATGCACACTCACTTACATATAGGTACGTAGCTTTGACCTCACAGGCTCGTGAATTCGACAAGAACACGGAGAATACACTGGATTAAGAATGTTTAATCCGAAAAATATTTCCAAGGTTATTGATTACAGAAAAAGGTAGTACAAATATGGACAATACAAATATATCACAAATAGGTTTCAGAAAGTAAAAGGAATTAAAAATGAAAAAGAACCCAGAGTCTTTACATCTAGACTCAGTCGTGAAGGAGACACAGGAGCATTGGATTCTGGCCAGTCGTCAGCACTCTCCTTGGGCACAAGAACACTTATCACTGAGGGAGATGCATAGTTATATCCTCACAGCTGCACTAGCCCCCACCTTTGGGTTTTTCACTCTTTCACTGCTGTACACTGGGCATTAAGAAATCGGCCACACCCTTCCATATTGTCTATAGGAAGTAGGGGGTCTTGAAACAGTGTGAAGGGGTCTTTAGAAACCAATAAGCAGGTAACATACCCTACATTCCTGTCATCTCCCTCCTAAAGGATTTTATATCCCATGACCTGGCTTGACGAGGTCTGACCATCTGCATTAAGGATGTATCTCTCCCCAAACTTTATGGCCTGTAGAGATAAGAGATGGTTATCTAGATGCCTGGTTCCAGGAAGACAAATCTCCTCCAAGCTTTGTATTCCTACAGGTTAAATACAGGACACTGCCTAGAATCCATGTTGATACACACATTTATATATATATATTTACATGACATCATTCCTGGCGATTATTCTCGGGAATAAACGCCACAGGCCTCATTTACGAACGAGTTTTATCAGCAAAATGAGTGATAATGATAAATGGTGCTCCAGCCAATCAGCTCCCAACTGTCAACTGTTAGAAAAATGACAGTTGGGAGCTGATTGGCTGGAGCACCATTTATCATACTCGTTAGTAAATGGGGGCCATAATCTGTTTGGTTGCTAAGGCCAGCTACTCTTCTTGTCTGTTTTAGAAGCTTTAGTAAATCTAGAGTGGCCTAGTAACATGTCTAGTAATTGGAGGTTAATATACTTTACAAATACATTAAAGTTATCTTTGTGCAGTAAAAATATTTTTGTCTTTGGTGTTAGCTATTATGAACATAGTGACAAAGAAAGGATGAAACAACGGCTTGCTAGTACTTACACTACACTACACTACACTGCAGTGGAGTGAATGATAAGACATAACACGTAATGGAGGACTACTTGACAAGGACGTGAGAGAGAATGTTTTACACTTGTACGGTATAAAACTCGTTCAAAGAAAGAAGCCTCGGGTCGTTCTAACAGACTCCTAGTTGGGATGGTAATATAATAAAATAATAATAAACTAGTCTAGATCAAGTGCCTTATTGTTATGATTAGTAGTAGGAAAAGGCATAATGCCCACATTTCCTACTACACCCAGTTTTGACTAACAAGTCTGCCTCATAAATTGGCCAGACAGCAGGAGTATACCCTGCACCAGCCGCTGGCCAGCCTGGTACCTCTACTGAGGAATCTTCACAGTTACAATATAGCTGCGCATAGCTTTATAGGTTAATGCAGGGACCACATTCATCTGCTCATGCATTTTACACAATGTAACAGAAACTTGGGAGAAATCTGGTGTAAACTTTTCTATGCACAGGGCTGGAGAAGGGAGTGCCACCTAACGTCACACTAGGACCGCCACTCTCATTCTGTCATTAAGTTCTAAGTACTGCTAGGCGAGGGCACATCATGGCTGCCTTTATACAATAAAATATAAAAACAATGTGTAACTATGATTTATTTGTAACTTAAAATTACAAATGAAAATTATGCATAGATTAACAACTAGACTTTTTATTTTATTTTATCCGTTTACAAACCAATGTTTACCCAACCTTTTTGGTGGCAGCTTTAACAAGGCTAATGCAGCCTTTTAACCTGCCACAAGCTCTGCAGCTGGGATACCTGTCTGGGAGTAAGCTATAAGTAATAATGCCTTCCTAATCAGGCCACACTAAGATTCAGATCCAGATATGCCTGAAGTCCCATTGCATGAGTATCAGCAAAAAAGACACATCATGTGAGACTATCACGGGACCTCACGCTTCACTGGCTCAGCCCCCAAGTACTGATCAGCTATACGCTAATCACTTTAATGCTCATTTAAAGTAAATAAAAAATACAGAACCATGCTACTATGCTGCACATATATTACATGCTGTAAGTGCAGACACTGGGCCCGATTCATTACGGATCGCTACTGCAATCGCAGCTACAATTACGCACGCAGTCTCAATGCGAAAATATGCTAACGATTGCAATCGCAATGCCAATGCAGCCTAACATAAGGACGCCCACTTACCTTACACACATCCGTAATACTTTGCAAATCTGCAAAACCATTGAGTACAACCGAAGCCTCACACACACTTGCACAAGACCTGACATTACTCAGGAATTGCTAACCTCATCGCACACAGTGAAAGCCCAAGCTGCGTATGGCATTGCAATGGCTAATTTATACACGTGCCTGTAATGGCGTTTATACACACTGACACGCCTGCGTTTCGCCGATCACTTCCTGTCAATCACTCTGCAATGGGTCTGCGTAGACACTGTGATCGCAGTTTAGCCTTCACGCACTGCGATCCATACACATGCGCAGAACGCAGCAATCGGCCCATTGCGTGCATAATCATAATGCGATTGATAATGAATCAGGTCCACAGTTATTATTTACTTATTTGATTTCTACTGGCTCGCTAACCATTATTTACTTTGTCTTTTTTTTTTCTTTCTTTAAATTAGGTTTCCGATTGTTTAGGATGATCTGAATAATCCCACCAGGTCACAATTTTAGGATACCTGCGGTATTAATTACCTACTTTAAAAAAAAGGATGAAATGAATCTGTTTATGACTGAAATACTAAAAACATGTGCTGCTGCGTTGAGAACACGGGGACAATCCCTGTACCCATCTGTGGCCAAACACGTTATAAGATATTAAAATATCAGAATGTGTTCTCCACCGCAAAGTAGATTTTAAGATATCCAGCCCTGTGTAATAGCAGAGATGCAATGGAGCTTTTCTAATAACGATTTATCCAAACCAAAGTGTCAGAGAGGTATCTTGGAGAAAAGTGGTTACCTACTTCGTGAGCTCCATAATAGGTATTGCCCCTTACTCGTTGCTGTTCTAGCTCTTCCGGCATAGATAAGGCATTAGCAGCATTATGGAGCAATGGTTGGGTGATTCCTTCTTCATACTGATCCCCTGCTGCAGGAATAACAACACAGTTTATATTTTCTACTGTCATCTCCTGTATTTGTATTTCAAGTCAAGCTACTTTCAATATTTTAAAGAGAATTTTAAAGAGAATGTACCATTAAAAATTAAAACTGCACTATAAAGGTCACAAGGTACCTTTAGTGTTATTGTAGTGTGTCTGCAGCAGGCCATTTCATGTAACATTATTTTAAATATTGCTACAATAGTTCTATATTCTTTTGTGTATTTTATTTATCTTTTCTTGAATCTGACATGTTTGTAAATTATATTAAATTTATTGCATATATTATTCAAGGTATCTTTTCTTCTGTTGGAACAAGCGCTCCCCTGCTTTTTTCTTAGTTGTATATGCCTAGTAGTTTGCAGCTGCTTCCTCCAGTAATAACTGGCTAGATTACACAGCTCACCTATTTTTCTTTTATTTAATGGATACAACAAATGTCTTAATAAAATGTGCTAATGCACAAGGGAAAGCACACTTTTTGTTGTTATTTTATCACAAATTATATTACCCATGAGCATTCGAGTCACAAAATGTGGAGAAGCTGCCTTGACAGGCCCTAAGGTGGGTACACAGACAATAAAACGCCCGATTCGGTGGGCCGACATATCATCCACATCGGCAAATGTGTACCCACTATGAGCGACCATACGCACTCCCGCGGGTCGTCCATCACATCAACAGATCAAGCCCTCCATCTGTCAATGTGATGAATGACCCCATGCTTGTGAATGCGGCTGGTAAACAACATATCGTGCAGTGTCCAACGACCGCACGATATGTCGTTTATCACATCGTGCTTCGGCCGAGTACACACATCATGTAATGTGTACCCAGCTTTTGTTCAAGAAGTCATGTACTGTAATAGACTATATACAAAGTATTATAGTTATTCCAAGTCTGTGACCTGATGTGTCTGTTATACTGTAAAGTAGTATGGCAGCATAGAGAGAGCAAACTTTTCCATGCATTTTTAATAAAAAGTGTTATCATGACACCAAAAAATAAAAAAAGAACATTTCACCTCTATTCAAACATTAAATATTCCTTTTTGTCACTCCACAGCTTTAAAATGTCAAATGTTACCTGTTCCCACTCTCTGGGCACACTGAAATCCTTTTAAATCAGCTACCAATAACATCTGAAGATGATCAGGCTACAAAAGGATAAAAAAAATAATGATGCAAAAGTAATAAAACAGTATTCAGAGTAACCCCCACACTGTGGCACACATACCTGCAATCCTGAGAATAACAGAGACAGTCCCTGAGACTGGAACTCATGCAGTAGCTCTCTAAGTCCCATAACAACTGTATAATCCAATATATTCACATAGGAAAAATCCAGGATTACCGACCGTGGTGGAGAAACTGCAAGAAATGAAGACAATGATCTTCAGAATGTAGAATAGTACAAGCACCGTAAGTTTATCAGTGAGTGGACTGAAGCATTGAAGCATTCTGCATATTTGCCACTATGCACTGAAATGTAGGTTCTGTAAGGCCAGTTGGATCTAGTGCTTAGCTTACATTTATTTATATGATGTGCAGTGTGTGCTGTCAATTATCCAGCAAATAATTCCACTGACAGACATCTCTAGAACCAGCAATTGTAACATCTGCTGGCAATAATAATAAAATGTGCCTATTGTACTGAACAGAAGGACACGAACACAAAAAAACCTAAATGCTGTGAACATTTTTAGAATAATACTGTAAAATTCAGTTATTTCATTGAACAGAAACAAAAACAAAACACACAGTTCCCTTCAAGTAAGTAAAGAATATACTGTAACCTGGGTTAATTACATATAGGTTAAATAAAATGAAAGAATCATTTAAGCAGCAGCAATATTAGGAAGAACAGAAGATATCTGTTCGAGACCCAGATTCTTACACAGGTACATCCTGCCAATTTCACTAGGGAGTGCGTGGGATGTGGGAGGAAGATTATAGGTATAGTTTCCTAACCTACTACAACAGTGACAAACAGTGTCACCTATTGTCCCTTCAGTACAGCTCATAATCAGCCTGTAGTTCTGCGGTGCTCTCCTGAGAGTGTGTGTGCATCCGGTAATGATAACGCAACAAGCCATGGCGCTCTCCTGGGATCGTATATGTGTGTGTGTGTATATAGTACTGGGCAGGTATCTTCTGAGAGTGTGTGCGCATCCGGTAATGATAACGCAACAAGCCATGGCGCTCTCCTGGGATCGTATATGTGTCTGTGTATATAGTACTGGGCAGGTGATCTTCTGAGAGTGTGTGCGCGCATCTGGTAATGATAACGCAACAAGCCATGGCGCTCTCCTGGGATCGTGTATGTGTGTATATAGTACTGGGCAGGTGATCTTCTGAATGTCTGTGTAATGGAAGCAGCAAGCTGCAGCACTCTCCTACTACACAGTGTGGCTCACGCAAACACAGACGCGTCTTTAATGCTAATGCCGGGGAAACGCTCATTAATACTGAGATGCCCACTTGCAGCGGTGCAGTTCCATCTCAGTGCATCTCTATGGCAGGTGCATGACCTCCTGTGTTAGCGGTGTGCGTCTTTGCATGCAGCTGCTTACAGTGACACATCCGTGGCACAACCACATCTGCTTAGCCACCCCAGTTACCTCCCACTGGGTTCAACACAGTGTGCCTCAGATTGTGTTCATTGTCTCTGAGCGCCAACAATCGAGACGCATGCGCTGGGCGACTGGGAAGCATGCACAGACACAAAGCATTGGCAAACTGCAAGCTACGTGGACACAGCTTGTAGCTCGGAATCAGGCCCAGTGTGTGTATCCAGTTATGGAAAATACAAGCCATGGAGCTCTCCTCAATAGTTTATTTCATTAGCTTTTATTTATATGGTGCCATCAATTGCATATAGCACTGTACAGGGAAAATGATAGAGAAAAACACACTCAATTCAATATAAAAAGATAAAACAGACAGTACAAGGGGAAATGTGTGTATATCCAGTGTCAGGAAAGTACTTTCTCCTGAGAGCTTGTATGTGTCCAGTATTAAGACGAGTGTTGTAGAATGCCACTGTCCTAAGAGGCATATGTGTGTCTAGTGTTACAGAAGCAGCAAGATGCAGTGTTGTCCTAAGACTATGTGTAATAGGCAAATTGGTAAACTACAGCGATCTAATCAGACTTTGTGCCTATCACTTTGGGAAAACAGTAAGCGGTGTCACCCTCTAGGGTGTATGTGTATCTGGTATTGGAAAAGTGGCAAGCTGCTGTGATCTCCTGAATATGCTTCATTTTATTAAAACTTGCAACACATATATAATAAATGAATACATAAAATTGAAATAAATACATAAAATCAAAATAAACTCAAAATACAGGGTGGTCATAATATTACAGCATATTATTCCCCATACTAACCTAATACATCTGCTTAACTTACCCTACCACCTCTATACAATCCTCCCCTTACAAGAGAAAAATAAGCAAGGATTTAAATACTATTATATATAAAGAACTATCTACATCACACAATTGTAACCCTGGTTAAGGGTTAAAACAAGAACTGTACTTATAAATCTATGTAATATTTATAAATGTACAATTTATGAGGTAAATTATATATATGTATAGTCACAATTCATGATATATGTATTTAATGTATTAACATATCAATTTATGTGGTACTTTTTTTTTTTATCTCTGTGGTGAGGATGTGCTACAGTGTGCTGGATGCACTGGAGGAAAAGGGGCGGAGTAATATAGGCACTGGCACTTCTCCACCTAAGGTTCCCTCCAACATAAAGCCTTCCATGAAAAGAGAGTCAAGCAAGGTCTTTAAACTTCTGTGGTATCCTCTGTAAATTTAACAGAGCTAACCAGCAACATCGCCCAGACAGTTCCTCAGTGACAGAAGGACATGGAAGTGGGGCCACAAATTTCTTCTCCTCAACTCCCTTCTGGAGAAGTTTTTGACTCCACCTCCACACCAAATCGCTTTATCAACTTCAAGCTCTGGAAGACGTAGATCGGGAGGTAACCATGCCGAATCCGAAAGATTCTCACTTGGCCTCCCTCTAACCACAACCTGAGGAAGGGGGACATCCATAATCTAAGTCCCTCTACCCACTGAGGGGGAACATCTGAAATCAAACTCCCAACATTAAGCTTTAAAACAGTGGTTACAAAAATAGACAACAGGGTTTACCATGTCTAAATCCCTGTGTGATCTCCTGAATGAGTATATGGGGTAAATGTATTGATAATTTATTTATGATATTTTATGATTTCATAGTTACATAAAATAAGAATTGCTGTCATAAATAAATGATTATTGCACCTAATATTTTAATAAAATAATATTTCCCCATTAAAAAATGTTTCAATCACACTGTCCTAATACAAATCACATGCACTAATTTAATCCTGTTAGGTAACCTAGTCAGTCACGCGTACCCATTCATGTTTTCGCCCCCTTAATCATTAATAACGATTGCCCTCCTAATTAATCAATTGTATTGTGCCTCCTCTTATGTTCTGAATGGCCAGAGAGCTGAAACATCATGCAGTAAGAACTACCTCATTTTTTCAGGGGTGTCGTGTTTTGGAAAGAGCAAGCTGTAACACTCTCCCTGAGAGAGCAGGAGTGTCGTGTTTTGGAAAGCAGCAAGCTGTAACACTCTCCCTGAGAGAGCAGGAGTGTCGTGTTTTGGAAAGCAGCAAGCTGTAACACTCTCCCTGAGAGAGCAGACGTGTCGTGTTTTGGAAAGTAGCAAGCTGTAACACTCTCCCTGAGAGAGCAGACGTGTCGTGTTTTGGAAAGTAGCAAGCTGTAACACTCTCCCTGAGAGAGCAGGAGTGTCGTGTTTTGGAAAGCAGCAAGCTGTAACACTCTCCCTGAGAGAGCAGGAGTGTTGTGTTTTGGAAAGTAGCAAGCTGTAACACTCTCCCTGAGAGAGCAGGAGTGTCGTGTTTTGGAAAGCAGCAAGCTGTAACACTCTCCCTGAGAGAGCAGTAGTGTCGTGTTTTGGAAAGCAGCAAGCTGTAACACTCTCCCTGAGAGAGCAGGAGTGTCGTGTTTTGGAAAGCAGCAAGCTGTAACACTCTCCCTGAGAGAGCAGACGTGTCGTGTTTTGGAAAACCACAAGCTGTAGCACTCTCTCCCTGAGAGAGCAGTTGTGTCGTCAGTGTTCTCCCCAAGCTGTTTTCTGCGGGCGCATCGCCCGGCAGAAACAGCCTGCCGCCCGGCACTTTTCCCCGCTGTGGAACTCTGGCCTCTGAGGTGACCGGAGGCTAAAGAAACCTCCGATCGCTTCAGAGGCCAGCGTTCCCAGTGATGCACTGCGCGGGTGACGTCATGACTGCCCCGCGCGCCTGCTGGATCTAGTAAGATCCAGTCAGCGCGAGGGAGCGGCCAGCAAGTAAAGGTAAGTGCTGGGTATGGGCTGGGGTCAGGACCAATCTGGGGGCACTATTTAAGTCTGGGGGCACTGCATAAGGGACACTATTAAACCTGGGGGCATTGCATAAGGGGTTAGCCTGGGGGCACTGCATAAGGGACACTATTAAACCTGGGGGCACTGCATAAGAGACAGTATTTAAGCCTGGGGGTACTACATAAGGGACCAGTCTGTGGGCACCACATAGGGGCACTACTTCAGCCAGGGGGCAAAGCATAAGGGCAAAGTTAAACTACAGGGGGCAATACATAAAGGGGAAAACTGCAGAGGGCACTGTATAATGGGCACTTTTGACTGAAAGCCAGTGGGGTAGCAGCCTGAGACCTGTCGGACTGGATTGGTGAGGGAGATACCCCTTTTCCCAGCGCACGCATAATTGCGAAGGCCCCCACCCGGCTGGAAAAAATTTCTGGGGAGAACACTGGTCGTGTTTTGGAAAGAGCAAGATGTAGCACTCTCCCTGAGAGAGTAGGTGTGTCGTGTTTTGGAAAGCAGCAAGCTACAGTACTCTTTCCGAGAGAGTAGATGTGTTATGTTTTGGAAAGCAGCGTGCAGCACTAGTATCGGGATGTAGTTAGCAGACCAGAGGACGGCATGCTGTCGGTCTGAATCCCAATGCTGGAAGTCTGACACGGGACTTAAGATAGGCGTCAGTATTTTGACGCCTATCTTAATCCCGCTGCCAGAACACAGACAGGGTGTTAGGTGGGGAGGGTTAGGGTGTGGGGTGGGGTGAGGAGGGTTAGGGTTAGGCTACAAGAAGGGAGGGTTAGGGGGAGAAGGGGGGAGGGTAAGTATACTTACCCGACCCTTGTCGGGATACCAACCATCGGGATGCCGCTGTCTGTATTTTGACAGGAGGCATCCCGACAGCCGGCATTACATACCGATTCCACTAGTCTCTCCCTGAGAGAGCAGGTGTGTCGTGTTATGGAAAGCAGTGAGCTGCAGCACACATTTCAGACGATCAGTTGTTGGAAAATGGCAAACTAAGGTACCCTTATTAATAGATCATGGACTGCTGTTTAATGAAGGATTAACCCTTGCCTGCTCATATCACACAGGAGCTGAACATTTTATTTAAATTATCTTAATAACAGGATTGAAAAGAGACAGGAAATGACCAATCTTAATTATATTCTCAGACATATTAAACAATTTAAACTAGTCACTGAAGCATGCTGATTCATTTCTAATTATACAATTGTTGTGGACTTGTTCAATCAATGTTTAAGCCTCCACAACTTTGAGGTTATTTAATATCGTACACAGGACTGGTACAGTACAGACATTCAGCATAAATTGTTAATTCCGCTGAAGAGTGAATTGATTCAATGCTCTTCCTTCACTTCACAGACCACCTCCCATGACAGGAGGAAAACCAAACATTATATAAATTTTCCACCATATAGAGGGGTTTCTATTGGTAACAATCGCTTATTTCATATTCATTAGCTTGTATCTGGGCCGAATTAAGGTGTAACAAAAAAATTGCCAATAGGATTAGCTAGCTATGTTATTAATAAGTATTATTTGTAAATACTCCCAGCACCAGGGGTAAACACACTGTAGTGCCCCCATTTCACATTATGTCACACAGAGACCCCAGTTCACATACACCACAGTGCCCTCATGCTGATGATGTACCCAGTGAGTGTGGGCCCCTGGCAACCGCCCCAGCTATCTTGTTAATCTGGCACTGGTTGACATATTATACAAAATATATGTGGAATTATACATGTTCAATACTTCAACTCCAAAATACTAAAGCTGGATATTCAAGTTGACTAGTTCTCCTGAGTATATGGGTATAAAATTACAAAATGTGCTGCCTTGATCTCTTGCTTGACTTTTTCCCTTTTTCTTTAATCAGAGGAGACCAGAACGGATAGTTCTTCTATTCCATGCAAAGGTACCCCAACCAATGGTGTGTGGCTGCACATCTTAGAGGGACCAAGCAGTATAACAATTCAGCTTTTAACATAGAGATTAATATATTTTCAAAAATAGGGAAGTAAATAGACTCTAAAGCAACATAGAATTGGCAAATCAAAAACCTCCTCAAAGACACTGAACCAGAGATGCCAGGAAGAGCTAGAGAAAGAATTATATAAACATCACAGCGAGGGGCGGGGCTACAAGCACCAGGAAGTACAGCACTTTCCTGAGCATCTTCAAGACATGCTGGGCGGCTATACAGGCTGCAGAGTGCCTGCCCGGAGCATCCAAAGGATGCTCTGATGCAGCCCTGCAACTGCGATACTGCCTACCAGGTGCCATTCCAGTCACCCTGCAAGCCAAATGCAGGATACCTGTGGCAGCAACAGTGCCGTCCCCAGGCTCCTGCACCCTGTGCGATGGCACCACTCGCACACCCCTAGTTATAGCCCTGCCTTTTCTTGCATCTAACACTTGGGCCTGCTTGCGATTGAACATGTGAGACCGCAGATGGAAGCAGCAGTCTAATGTAAGCGCACATGGAAAAGTATGTAAGCCTGTCAGTAGCCATTTTAGTTGCAGATACAGACACACTTGAGAACAATGGGATTAGCTAGCTGCTTTCAATTGGCCGATTGCAAACTCACCACTAAAGCCAATAGAGGTTTTCTTTGCTGATCGTTTATTTATTACAGAAATCTCTGGGCGATTTCTTAATATTATTTATTTATTTTTTTTCCTACTGCTATTTGTATGTGATATGGTTTATTATATGTGTTGTATTATAAAGGTTTTTTCTTTTATTTAACTCAAACCAAATAGCAAATGTGCATTTCCTATCAAAACTTGGTAAAAAAAAAAAAAAAAACCTAATGTTGTGCCTATGACTTTGTTGTGTGTTTGAGTGTACCTGGGTGTAGGTACCCCCAACGTGTGCCTGTGCTTATACTACTGGTGCACAGCTGGATACATCTTGTGATGCATACGTACACTTCTGCATATGGGCAGACATATGCTATTTTTACATGCTGCTTTTCATACTGTAATGCAGCCAACTCATAACAACCCTAGGGTGTTCAGGTCACATTATACACGAAAACACACTACTCTAACGCCATCTTGTGTTTAATGACAGACTGGTTTCAATGCAGAACAAAAAAGAAAAAAAAACAGATGTGCTCACTCCCTCAAACCTCACTAGATCTGGGAGGTATAGTATACCCTGGTGTGCAAAAACACCCGGAGGGGTGGTCACTCTTATATTACAGGGTTCATAAAAATTTAGGCAACACAACAAATTTCCCATAAGACATTTTAGACTGCTATGTATTTTATATGCAACATGGTTTTTTACCTGTAAAAGCTTTTTTGTAAACAGTATTCCTAAGATATTCGATAGCTGGGAAACTCAGACCACTCATCACCACCAATGTGAAGTCATTTGCGCCTGTGACCTGGCAGAGAAAGCAGCATGACAGTGAAACATAGCCATATCTTCACAGAGTGCTGCTCACAACTACACCAATCACATTGCTACTTACCCTGATCTCAGGTCGTGCAATAGGATGACAAAGGATGACCAGTGAGACTAGTATACCGGCAAGGATCCCATACTGGATTTCCCAGAATGAAAGCAGGAAGGTGACCAAAAATGGTAATATATCAATCCCTGATAAAAGACAGAATACATTCATGGCCATGCCAGAAACGGGGTAGTTAGTAATGCCTTTATTAGCTGGGATCTCATGGATTTACTGGAAAAGATCCTACTGAAACCCATTTCCCAACATTCATTGGGTAACTTTGAAGCATGTGTAGAGTGTGTGTGTGTGGGCCGGGGGGGGGGGCAACTGTCTAATCAGTAAGAAGACCATGTATGTATATACTTATAGGTATCTCATTGGGACACTTTTGGAACATGTGTGAGGTTTACCTTAAAATTACAATTTAGAGAAGCCTCAAATGTGCTAACATCATATCTAGTCACCTATAACCATTCATGTTAGGTAATATTGCTGGTCACGTGTACCGATTCATGTTATGTAATACTGCTGCTGGTCACGTGTACCGATTCATGTTAGGTAATACTGCTAGTCACGTGAACCCATTCATGTTGGGTAACACTCCTAGTAACATAGCATGAATGGGTACACGTGACTAGCTATGTTACCTGACATGAATGGGTTCATATGTGACTAGCTATGTTACAAGGAGTGTTACTTAGCATGACTGGATTCACGTGACTAGCTAAGTAACACTCCTAGTAACATAGCTAGTCACGTGTACCCATTCATGTAAGGCAACACTGCTAGTAACATAGCTAGTCACGTGAATCCATTCATGTAAGGTAACGCTCCTAGTAACATAGCTAGTCACGTGTACCCATTCATGTAAGGCAACACTGCTAGTAACATAGCTAGTCACGTGTACCCATTCATGTAAGGCAACACTGCTAGTAACATAGCTAGTCACGTGAATCCATTCATGTAAGGTAACGCTCCTAGTAACATAGCTAGTCACATTTACCCATTCATGTTCGGTAATAATCCTGGTAACATAGCTAGTCACGTGTACCCATTCATGTAAGGTAACAGTCCTAGTAACATAGCTAGTCACATGTACCAATTCATGTTAGGTAATAATCCTAGTAACATAGCTAGTCACGTGTACCCATTCATGTAAAGTAACAGTCCTAGTAACATAGCTAGTCACATGTACCCATTCATGTTAGATAATAACCCTAGTAACATAGCTAGTCACGTGTACCCATTCATGTAAGGTAACACTCCTAGTAACATAGCTAGTCACATGTACCAATTCATGTTAGGTAATAATCCTAGTAACATAGCTAGTCATGTGTACCCATTCATGTAAGGTAACACTCCTAGTAACATAGCTAGTCACGTGTACCCATTCATGTTAGGTAACACTCAACCCAGGTTGTGTCCCCCAGGTCCTCGACCCTGGTCACAACCACTGTTATTCCCGGGACCAACCCAGAGATGCTGTGGAGTGAAAGGGGTGACCTGGGTTATTCTACCCGGGTTATGCTTACAAGTTGCTCATTGGTGGAGTGAAGGCGCCCACTTTCATGACTCATCTTTGTGAGCCTGTAACGTCCACTTTCTAATGACTATTAGTTTTGCAGGGCAGCCACGGGTGCAGTGTAAATGGCGACCACCCGGAAATAACTAGGGTCCAAAGTGCGGTGTGAAAGGGGTTTGAGCAGCTGTGACACGGTGAGAAAACAGTGTTCATTAACCCGGATTGGAGCCAGAATTTAGGTGTGAAAGAAGTATTACAGAGCTAGTCACATGTACCCAGTAATTCGAGCAACCGTTCTGTATAACATTGTATTATGCTGTACACAGTAATACATTGTGTAAAGCCAATTCAAGGAAACATGCTAATTATTACACAAAGTAAAATCTGAAAGCTGGATCTTCTGTCATGTGTCAGCTAGAACTAATTCATTTAATACATTCTATTTACAAAACAAGTGTGGGAATTATAAAGAACAAATTTGAATATTAAGTAATCCTCCCCCTTAATTAGTAGTAGTTAGAATTCTAATCAGTGATTGCAGCACAAACAAATATATTAGTTCAGGTCTTTACATTACATAGGAAAAGTAACTACAGATATCACTGGCACAGAGATTTCCACGTTTATGGTTCTACTTCATATAACAAAGAGTTCTCAGAGCTACACACACACTCTGCTTTTTTACTATCCCGGACATGTGCCCCTATTTCAATGTATGTGTTAAATACTTCACACAAAAGAAAGGAATGACTACAATCTACATAAGATTGAAACTGAAAGACAACTTTTTTGAATCCTACTATGTACGTATAGGAATCATATGCAGTACAATACATCTTATACACCACATACATCATCAGATAGAACCATCCCACATTGGCCATTGCAGTGATGCATTAGGAACAGTAAAGTTACAGCACTCTTACTTTTCACCTTCCACAGCACCTTGCAGATTCCCAAATCAAACATGGGGGCCACAGCACAGATGATGACTGCAGCAAGAGCTGCTTTGGGAATGTAGAAGAAGAGGGGAGTGAGGTATCCAAGTGACAGTAGTACCAGCATCCCTGTACGGACAGAGAGAAGTTATAGCTCGATGTACTCACCAAGTACGTGTAAGTGCCTGACAATGTTTTCTTTTAAAAAAAATATAATCCATTTCAGGGTTTGATTCATTGGGTCTTCAATTTTGTAATCAGTATATATATATAGGAATGTAGACATTTCTCTTGCAAGTTCTCAGTGATTTCTATTTTGCCTTCCCGTGACATGTCACATGGTTTGCACCTCGATTTGTTCTTAGAAAAGTAGTTTGTTGCAGTTCTGAATGACTTTCTTTTGGACAGGGCTCACAGGGTCCTTATGCTTAGGCATGTGTAAGAATGTGCAGTTATCATAAAGAGATGTTTTCCCATGTTGTTAACTATCCAATTTGCAAAAAAGAAAGACTTAAGAGAATGTGCTGTAAATATTATAGAGAAGGGTATTCCATATAGGTTCCCCTTTAAATAGTCATTAAATTAGAATAGGGTCTAATACACCGTTTGAGATTTGGAGGACAACAATCTTCCATTATGTAGGGATCCATGAACCTCAACTGGATGCTGGACGTACAGATGCACCCAGTTACATTGTGGCTGATCGCGCTACAAACGTGCGCATGCATCGCGCTATGCGATTCCCCACGCCTGCATACGCTATGGTACGCACGGCTTCTCGCACTGTGTGTGGCGCGATTTCCTACGTCAGTGGCACGGATATAGCTGGGCATATCTGTACATGTCCTCACCATACATGGCAAAATAAGTGAAATGCTGCAACTACAGTATACTGCCCCAAAGTTGACAGCAGTAGTTCGTTTGAAAAAGGTATATTTCTGCCAATTCTATGTCGTTGTGATAAATTTTACATAATATGCCATATTATTTATATCATGTTCAGGGTGATCTAGGACATAAAAGTGGGCTTTATAAATGATGTAGCACTCTGTCTGTCCATAACTTCAGATCAATCAGATCTTTCGGAGCCTTACAAATAAACAATGACAATGTAGGTATTTGGCGAAGTAGTGTGAAAAGTAAAAATAAATGTCCGTCGGACCTTTTACACAGGTACCCACAAAGTCTATCCCGCCCACTACCCCCATGCACAGTCTGTGGTGTGTCATTTTTTTCCAAGTAAATCTTGAATTATGTAGATGTTTAAGAAATAAACTCTATGCTTTATAATTTTTGGGGGGTTTTGTAGTGTACTCCTAAATCACTAAACGTTTAAAGCTGATATACCCCTTACATCTACATATGGGATCTGTGGGTACATGTACCACAGCCGTCAGAGGGTTATGGGGATTATATGGGCATGGGCATTTTAGTACAAGCAAGGCACTGAAGTATTCTTACTATAACAATTTCAACTAGCCAAAACATGATAAATCACATAGAATTAAAAAGCAATAATAAGTAAAGGTTTAGAATCTTTTTATACGCTCACCTGTGAGAACGCCACCTGCTGGAGTGCACACTCCTGTCTGAGAGTTCAGCGCTGTCCTAGACATAACCACACAATCAGACCTACAAATTCCTGGTAAGAGCTTGCTTACATAATATACAGATTTCCTCACCTCCCAAAGCTTCCTGTAACAGGGTAAGAAGACAGGAAGGAGCCCAGAAAATTAGTGAGACCTAAAAGAAGGAAAGTACACTCAAATATTCCATGTAGACAACCCTCTATCAGGTTCAGATTTACTTCCTAGATGAGGCAAGAATCAGCCCCATTAGTAACCTGGCTCAGCCCAATCCATAGTGTGATTTGTAGGATGACTAGCATGAATGAGACACCCTTCTCTTCCAGGTGCCCATTGTATTGCAATGTATAAGGCCAGTGAGGGGCAACAGGCAAAAAGGAGACTACCAGGAAACCTCTTTTCTCACAGAATATTATGAAGACATTTTATATTGATTTTATATTCAGCCAAATTATAACAAGAAAGTTCTGATCTCTTATATGGCTAAACCTGGAATATAAATCACAATTTTGATAGAACCATCCATATGTAAAGCCTGCGGGTTAGGGTTAGGCACCCCCCCCGGAAGGTTAGGGTTAGGCAACCCCGGGGGGAGGTTAGGGTTAGGCAACCCCCCGGGGGACAGGTTTAGGCACTTAAGAGGGGGGATTACAGTTAGGAACTTGGGGGGGAGGTTAGGGTTATTCACCCCTAAGGGAGGGTTAGGGTGTGGAAATTAGGTTAGCAATACTTACCTTAGGGACGATCAGGATTTTCACCCTTGCCGGGCTGCTGCTGTTGAAATTTGAACCACCGAACATGCGTCCGGCGGTAACACCTACTACAACCTTCATTTTGGTGCAATGTTTCATATTTTAGGAATAACGTAATAAAATAATGGAAGAATACTACATCTTTTGTATTATGCAACTAGGTCATCATTTATAAAGCTAAAGTTCCAATTTACAGAAGTATGGTGGCACCCAAAATAAAACACCACCTGTTAAATACTTATTCCAGGTATGTTAGCCAAACCTCCTTCATTGTGACCGGTCTGTTTTACATAGTCCACAAAAATAAAGGACATTCAGTACAGCACATATACAAATAAATCATGGTTGTTACCTATTGCCAGCAGCTCCTGGTTGGTGTTTATTCTGTAGCTATTCTGAGATGCTGCACAAACCAGAACAATACTTTAAAATATAATACAACATAAATCTGTAATGTATGCGGCCTTCCAACTGCAAGACCAATTAAACCGTAAAATGAACAGTAACAAACTACTGAAACAAATAAACCCTACTAGCTAGTAGATAGCATAAAGAGGTCTATTTCAGTATGCACAGTATTGCCACTCTCCACCATTATGCCCCAAGCTCTATATTAGCACCCATTCCATACATTAGTTTAAAGGAATTTCATAAGGGGCACTGGCACCATCTGGCATGCTTAAACTAGGTCACCAGGTAAAAGGAGAGAGTGATGTAGGGTATCCGGTCCATTCATCAACAACAATACAAAGATCGACAACGTTAGATCGACTAACAATAGATCGACAGTAATCCAAAACCGTGATGTAGAATGGCCAGCATATCTGGTAAGTAAGTTTTGGTTTTTAGATAGAGGTCAGGCTTTTTAGGACTCAAACATGGTTGCCAGCCCTACATAGCATTGTCTTATAATATTAGAATGATTGTATCTTTTATTACTTTACAAGTACAGGTTGAGTCTCCCATATCCAAATATTCCGAAATACTAAATATTTTTGGCATGACTCAGATAATGAAATCTTTGATTTTTGATGGCTCAATGTACACAAACTTTGTCTAAGGCACAAATTATTAAAAATATTGTATAAAATTACCTTCTAGTTGTGTGTATAAGGTGTATATGAAACATAAATGAATTTAATTTCTGTACACAAACTTTGTTTGAGCCACAAAATTATTGAAAATATTGTATAAAATTACCTGCAGGCTGTGTGTATAAGGTGTATATAACACACAAATGCATTCTTTGTGTATATTTGGGTCCTATTCCCAAGATATTTCATTATGGTATGCAATTATTCCAAAATACGGAATATTCCATTATCCAAAATACCCCTGGTCCCAAGCATTTTGGATATGGGAGACTCAACCTGTACAGGGTGCTGCAGATGGGTCTATATGTTTTGGGATGTTACCATTGATGTCTTCAGTGAACAGCCATTTCTCAGGAAAAGAAGCCCTATGCAGTGGTACCTAGTTGAGGACCATTAAAACCTAAGCTAGGTACTGGGAAGGCCATGAGAGACACATACGGCTGACCTACAGGCAGATCTGTCAACTGGGAGACATAAACATTACCCCATTACCTATGTAGCAAAGATGCCCGTTTTATTCTTAGTTTACATTCTAGTCATTTGTTTGAACATGATCATGTCCACTGATAAAGCCCAACAACACTTTTGTGAATATTTATTTTTTAATAATAAAACAAGAACATTTTCTATGGCACTTACCAAAAGCTCGAGCAATGGCAATGCTTTCCAGTAATCCCATCGTTGGAATAACAAAAAGCCCGGGCCCAAGGTTCTGTAAGAGAGTCAGTCTTAGTTTGCTGCATTTTAATTCAATGAAAGATACAGCATAATGATAGAATAATAATATATTAGTGTGCTATATTTTATGTTAAAGCATCAATTTGTGCAGATTATATTACTTGTAATGCTTCAAATTTTCATAACTTTTTTTTTTTAAATAGCTATCAAAGGAAAAAATATTATACATTAATGGCAGGCCTAAAGGTGAGTACACATCAGACGATATGTCACCCGATCCAGCGAATCAGGCTGAAATATCGTCTACATCGGTAAGTGCGTACCCACTATGTTGGCCCTTGCGCACTCCTGTGAGGTCATTCATCGAGTCGACAGATCTGCAGTACATGCTGCTCAATCTGTCAATGTGATGAACGACGCCAAGCAGGTGAATGGAGCCGGTGCCCAACATATCGGGCGGTAGGGCACTGGATCATGTAATGTGTACCAGCTGCCCGATATGTCGGCCGTCGCATTGCTGGGTACACACATCGGTAAGTGTGTACCCAGCTTTAGTTACATCATTAATTTTATACACCACAACAGATCTCACCCACCTGCACCATCTCCCTGAAAGGTACAGTGCGATTGCCCGTAGTCTCTGAGAAGGGAGGCAGCTGGAAGTGAGGAAGGCCCTCTGCAGTCTTTCCAGTGAGTATGAACGGATGTAAACCCATTACATGGAAGGAGTAGGCCACACAACCTGCAGCAACCACCACAATAGCATTTCGAGCTACAACAATACACAGATAATGTTATTTATTAGTGACTGATAATTACAAGAACACCCAGGATTCCTGATATCTCAGGAAGCATATTTACTATAAAGATATCTTCCACAATGACATACCTGTTGTAGTTACCCAGACAATGATATAACAGATACGATAACATCTTGGCATTCCTCTATACATTTTGGGAAAGTTATCCTTCATCAATTTCAGTGCCAAAAGAAAAGCAATGCAAATAAATCCAAGAAGGGCATCTCCAAGCCTAGAAGAGATTTGATTTATAGCAAAATTATATACATTCAATTTATAAAGAGAAATCCATGTAAAACACTTACATAGCGAAATATTAAAGAACCTTTTATTCAAAGTTATAGTACTGACCTGGCTGTTGGAAGCTTGTGGAATGTTTCATAGACTTGTAGGATGAACTGGCGTGGAATATCTTTTAAACCCAGTAGGTTCTAACAGCACAAGAAAAATACTGAAACAAGTTGCTTGTATTTAGTGATCACCATATCTGCCCTCACCTTAATGCCTGTACATTACAGAACACTTCCTATACTAACCATGTAATACAAATGGATAGATTGTGCATTGAAAAAGCAACTAAAAAGCACTTTCCAGAGCGCTTCAAATCCAGGTTGCATAGATTAAATAATTACATAACCACCAAATCCCTTAAAATGGTATACCAAATAAATAAAATGGTCCAATCAATGTGCACCAAGAAATGTTCCACTAAAAATCCTTTACACAGTCCTTTGGGGACCACTGTGATTTCAATAATTATCCAAAGGATATTTTCTTCTCCCATCAACCTCCCTTTCTTTTAACACCCATTGTGGCGGAAAGGAAAGTGTAAGTACACTACAATAGACACCCACCAACAGAGTGCATGTCAAATGGATAAAGACTGTTAATCATTGTGCTCACAAAATGCTAAAAGGTATTTCACCATCAGCAGGCATAGGTGATACCCCCTCTCAAGTGTATGCTTACAAGACTTAAAATGAGTTCAGCATTTTCAATAGGGTACTTTCTGTTTGGGGCAGATGTACTAAGCTCTGGAAAGTGAGAAATTGGAGAGTGATAAAACTACCACCCAATCTTGTCATCAGGGGCTGGCTGGCAACTTTTAGCCTGGGGGGCAAATGCATGCAGGCGGCCCTGGCAGAGGAGTAGCGTGTGTCTGAAGAATATGCGTGCTACGGCGCGCCCCCCCCCCCTCCAGTGTTCCAGGGAGGAGGCGGGTCCATATGGGATTAATGTAAGATAAAAATAAAGATTAGGGCAGCCCCCTGTCCATATGCAGTGCCCCCGTGTGCCACAGGAGAGAACACCCTTATGCAGGCCTCCAGTAGTGCCCCCAGTAGTAGTCCCCCCCCTTGTAGTGCCCCCAGTAGTAGTAGTCCCCCCCCTTTGTAGTGCCCCCAGTAGTAGTAGTCCCCCCATTTGCAGTGCCCCCAGTACTAGTAGTCCCCCCCTTTGTAGTGCCCCCATTAGTAGTAGTCCCCCCCTTGTAGTTCACCCAGTAGTAGTAGTCCCCCCTGTAGTGTCCCCAGTAGTAGTAGTCCCCCCCTTGTAGTGTCCCCAGTAGTAGTAGTCCCCAGCAGTAGTAGTCCCCCACCCCCCTTGTAGTGCCCCCAGTAGTAGTAGTCCCCTTATAGTGCCCCCAGTAGTAGTAGTCCCCCACCCCCCTTGTAATGCCCCCAGTAGTAGTAGTCCCCCCCCTTTGTAGTGCCCCCAGTAGTGCCAGACCCCCCCCCCCAGTAGACACACATAATATAAAAAACAAAATTAAAAAATAAACACTTACCTGAATCCCCGCTACCGCCGTCGCCATCTGCTCCTCCGTCTGTCCTCCCGGGCCGGGCCGCTCTGCATTATGGGAGAGACGTCATATGACATCATGACGCCTCTCCCATTGCCCACTGCGGTAGCCGGAAGATGGAGCGGCTCCCGCAGTGGGCGCAGCAGCAGCTAATGAGAGTTTGACAAACTCTCATTGGCTGCTGCTTACAATAAACACACAGCTGCCGGAGCCGGCGGCTGTGTGTTTGTCAGTGTAGCGCTGACCGAACTCCGTCCGGTCAGCACTACACATGCGGTGCAGTCTGTGTCACAGTGACACAGACTGCACCGGCCCGCATGACGCTGTGGCCCGGGGGGGCCAGCCCGCCACTGCTTGTCATTTTTCAAACACAGCCTGTAACAATTAAGAGCGTAGTGGCTGGTAGTTTATCACTTTTCAAAGCTTAGTACATCTCCCCATCAGCTCCGCTTTTTCACGTGGTTCTTATTATAAGGTTTAATCTGTGCAGCCTGGATATGAAGCGCCTTGGAGTAGGCTTTTTGGTAGCTCCTTCATTTCTGTTACATCGTAGTATATTCTAGGCAACATCGTGTTCCATCATAGGGTTAATCGTAATCCTATATTAGATCATGTATTCTCCACACCTTCTAATGAACATAGAAGCGGAGGGTGGAATATTGGAGAATGTAATGATGAAATTAGGAACATTATTAACGGAAAATCATATGTGGTGAGAGGTGATGATCTTAGAGAAGTATACTGCTTTGAAAGGGTTAAAAATAGACAAGGTCCCCTCATTTACTAGTACCACTGAACAATTTATTGCAAATATACAAAATATACAGATTGGATGGGTGGAAATGGGGAAGATTGCCTTCACCCCTAAATTAAATATTTACATAAGAAATCGACACACACCGGATTTGCACTCCAACAAACCTTGACTTGGCTAAAGCCGATTGTGACTGCTGCAGCTGAAGTAAAGGCTTTGATGACAGGATAGGAAATAAAATCCAAAAGGAAACCTAGAGATACAAAATAGGTTCAAAAGTCAGTAGTTGCGGTAATGTTCAGCTCTGTAACTAGGAACATAGGGAACAATAGTAAAAGCTCACCAAGCTGTAAGAGCCCCATGGCCAGCTGAATGCATCCAGATAGGAAGGCCAGAAGGATTGCCAGCGACAGGTCCCCAGAGGTGTAGATAGACACAAGGAGGGACATGATGGCAGTTGGACCTAATGTTACATCTTTAGATGTCCCGAGTAGGCAATAAATAAAGCAGCCAACAAATGAGGAGTAAAGTCCAAACTGCACAGAGGAAAGAAGGCATGCTTAGTGCATAGATAGAACTGATTAAATAAAAGGTGAAACACAGTTTTACAAACAGTATATATGGCCTGTGGGCATCTCTAACTATTTTGGCCAGTGAGGTTCTAGGTGTAAACCAGACTCTCGAGCATTGTATATGCTAGAGAATGACGTTTATTTAGAAGGGTTTCCTAACCCAATTTGGTAGCCGGTATTTTCATCTTAAGTTGACTCCTTCTTGCAGAATTGAAAGAGTCAGATCCGTAAATACCAAGTGTTATATTTCACATACTTGTAATCATCTCCTGAGCTGGCTTTCTAACATCCCCAATAGCCTGAAGAACCTGCAGTGATATACATCATTTCAAACAAATAGTAGTGAGCTCTATAACTTGGAGAATGGTTATGACAACAGCCATTTAGATAGGTCAAGAAAATCAGGGATTAGGATAGGAATCACCTATTATAATACAATGTAGAGGCCAAAGCATTATTTCATTGTTGCTGTCATTTTACATTCAATTCTAAATGACATCTATTATGAAACATTATCCCATCATAGAAAAGTATAAGCTTTTATGGGAAATCGAAAATACTAAGAAGCTGTTATGGTGCGTACACACGGTAGGATAAAAATGCACGATATCAACCATATCATTATCGTTCAGATCGCTAATTTTTTTGTGCCTACCAACCCTCAAACGACCAGCGATGCGCGGGCACGTATGGACGATAACGATATCGACCGTGCCTGCGGGCCAACCTGCTCGATATTGACCAGGTTATATAGGGAGGGTCGCTGACCCATCGTTGGTGGGTTGGTGGTGTGCTGGATGAACGATAATGATCATCCAGCACACCGGGAAGGTGCAGGACGATCAGTCAGCGATATCGTTATCCCTGACTGATCGTACAGTGTGTACGCACCATAAGACATCAAGCTAGTCTCAAACCCGACTGGTTAACACATTCCAGAAGAGGGGTTTGGTAGCACTTTTCAAAGACAAAGTATCTTGGGCAGTTTTGGCTGCAGGGTTTAAAGAATGAATAATATTAAATAGAAAATATACCTAGGTTTGCATCTAATGCTATTGCCTCTTTAAATCCAGCACCCAAAACTACAAAGGACCAATATGCTAACAGCATGCAAATGAAAATGGAGTTATACCTGTACCCTACTGTAATTGCACTATCTGCCAGGATTTTGCATGTGATATTTTGTGTGTGCCAAGTAAACGTAAGATATGCTTGATGTGATATATTTTTACATTAGTAGAATTTGGGTGGAGACAGGCATGAGAACAATTTGAAGCTACAGCTGACATCCATTCACTGTCATGATGAAGAGATGCGGAGGTCTTGAAATGCGCAGCCTATTGTGCGCTATCAGAGTGCTTCGTGGCATCACTAGTCCGTTTCAACAACTGAATCTTAGGGTGGATACACCTGCTCATCGGGAATAAGACTTTTGCTCCTTAATGTCTCTTCCTGCTAATAATGAGGTCAATGCAATAAGATCATTAATGTTCAAGACCAACTAGCCATGCAGAATGTTGCAGGTTGACTGTGTGATACTGCATTCATACCTTGAGTATATACAAACAAACAGTCATAGAAAACGCAGGTAAAAAAGTGTCATTCAAGATAAAATGTATACTATTTTTGATATATTACTCCATTATCTAGTGCCCTGGCAAAAGTGAGGCCAGTGGACATAACGGAACAAATGGTTAAAAAGAAGGTGGGAGCACCCTTTTCATTAGAGCTTTGAATGAAAAATGGAAACAAGGACCACATACAGGCAGGGCTATGAAGTTGGAGACAATGTAATAAAGTAACAATGTATAATTTGAGTGCACAGTCTGGAACCTGACCCTTAGAGGAGGGAGTGGGGCCCATCCAGTGATATACCCTGTACCTCTGTGAGCCAGTCAGACCCCGTATCCCAGGTATCAATGTGTCTGTCAAAGTCCACCTACCTCCACAGGTAACCCAGCCACCTCTGCATAGGCAAGAGCTTGGGGTACCACTGTCAGTCCAACAGTAAATCCAGCGATGATGTCAAGCTGCAGCCATTGCAGGGAATACTGTGGCAACCAGCACAGAAATGGCAGCTTCCTCTGTAACGTTCCCCAGGAGCAGCATCTGGCCAGGGTTCTAGCAGCAATACTTCTGCCCTGCTGCTCACCCAGCCACTCCATGATTGCAGGTGACTGTCACATACTAGTCTTCCTAGGGAGAACTAAACAACATACACAAATGTAAGATAGGAAACTATTTTCCTGTTTAAGTAACAAAATATTCATACAAATGCTAATAAATTATAATTTGAATAGACTTTAGTAGGATCAAATGCTTGCAGCTAAAAATTAGTGCAGCTCGGGGAAATGTTTTAATAGAAATAGTATTAATAAGAAAAAACACTCTAGTAATAAAAGTCTTATCTTGTCAAAAGTAACAGACACTTCTTCATAGCATCAGATGATCAATCCCACAACTTACCTCCAGTGTCACTGACTCATTAGCAGCCTCCATTACCCCAATATAACCCTATTCATTACATCACAAAGGCAGCAGCTCGTGATGACTAACCTTTCCGGTTGGGTGGTGATGCCTAATCATGTACGTATGTATGTATGTATGCCATCCTCCAGTTCATGTTAGTGCATTATTATTTTATTAGCATCATATTGTATGTTTGGGTGCTTTAGTGTGGTCACCATGTGCACCATCAACCAGTATTATATTATTGTATTCATCTAGCAGGGCAGTAACTAGGGGTGTGCAAGCAGTGTGGGTGAAACCGGTGCTGGAGCAGATGGCCCTGCCTCCCCGGTGCGCCGTCATGTGTGTGGGGTCCGCGGGCAGCATAAAGCCCTGTAGCGGCACTGTGAGTTGACATAATAGCACACTTGCCTACTTTTGAAAAAAACATATCAGGGAAATTATGAAAGACACCTGTGTGAGCAGCACAGGTGAGTGCACTGCTACGTCTGAGAGGTGTAACATAATAGTGACCACTGCCATCTATATATAAAATAAAGACGGCGGTGATATTTCTTTGTTTTCACAGTTGTTTAACAGCAAGATAATGGGGGTAAGGTGCAAATGTCATAGGAGGCTGCTCAATGAGTCAAGTTTTGCCATGTGCACTTGTCACAGTAAATAGGGGAAAAAATACAAAAACCTGCACTGGCCACAGAGAGAGCCGGCGTAGATGGCCATTAGTGTGACTGTGCATTATGAAAATATATTGTCTTCTAGCATCCAAATGTCCCAGCACACATCCTCTGTAATGCAGCACACAGCCACTCACATAGCCATCAGGGAGCTGGAGAGCAATGGCCATTTTCTTGCAGCACACCTCCTTCTTATTCTTACCCAAGTGTTTCATACATGGTGAGCTGAGCATCATGACATCATAACCAGTTTGCACCTACCGAGCCCAGCCTCCGGTTAGGATTGCTATACTCTTTATGGAGATCACCAGTATTTCAGAGAGTCTACCTGACATTCAGGGAGAATGGGCAAGTATTACACCCGAAAGCAAAATGTGTATTTCAAGCCTACTAAAATGAAAAAATTAGCTACTATGTATCATGTCATTAACGCTATTAGGATATCAGTTTTACATATATACTTATTTACCTTTCAGAAAAGAAACATAGGACATATTTCTGAGATCTGCGGAACAGGACCAGGTTTTACTGTAAAACAGACCTTTGCATGTTTTTGCGATACATTAATCTTATATTTTGATATCATTATGAAGATAAAAGCACAGGACTAGTATAGAATTTACAGCCAATTTATTAAACTCCATTATAAAGTAGTATTAAAAGACCTACATCATATAACCTACTGTAAACATTTAAAATTTTAATGACGGTGTCAATATTTTCTAGACCTGCGTTATCTGGATAAAGCACTGGACATTAGATCTAATGTTTACATACAAATCAGTAAAGGTTTGAACCACGCACCAGGTGATAATCTTCTTTATATACGCAATTATATATACAGCAGCTTTGTCTCCGGCTACAATGCGACTAGGATGCAAATCTGAAATAAGATTTGTTACATATAGGAGCGTCTGAGTCGTCCTGGGGGTTTGCTTCATATGGTACAAAGGGCCTGATTCACAGATGGGAATAGAGTAAAGGTGCCCATCCACTAGACGATTAAATTGAGCGATTGAACGATATAATTCGATAATCGCTTGAAAATAGTTTTCAGATTGTTTAAAAAAATATGTAAAACGACCAGCAATGCGCGCTCCCACAGGTCGTTTAGACATCTATCATCGTACAAATATCTTGTACAACCTGACGATATCGTCAGGTTCAACATGTTTGCAGATGATAGATGTGCACGTCACAGACACAGACAGACAAACGACTGCACGATTACAATGTCATAATCGTGCAGTCTTTTGCCTTTCGTCTAGTGGATGGGCACCTAAGATAGAGCAAGTAACTGTGCATTATGCTGCACTGCAGGTGGGTAAGATGTAACGGAGATTTAGATTTGGGAGGGACGTGTCCAAACTGACATCTAAATTGCAGTGTAAAAATAAAGCTGTCCAGCATTTGTGGGCTACATGCAACAGCAGCCAGTATTTACCTCACATGCAAAGTAATGTATGTATTTGCACCCCTTGCATTGCAACATGGTTTGTCCAGGTGCAGTTACTTCCTCTGTCTTAAGGTGGGTACACACCTGAAAGATACATCTGCAGATCGAGTGATCTGTAGATATATCTTTAGATGATTTTCCTTCATACACACTGAACGACCATCATCTTCCAGGCAGCCGCGGTCCCGCTGGCAGGGACGCAGGCAGGTCCGCCCCCTCCCCGCGACTGCTGCTGTATGTGTACGGGCGATCTGCAGATCGCCAGTACACACTTGCCAATGGACAGAGAGGTCTGCAGATATATCTGTCCATTGGCTGTGCAGCTCAGCCAATGCGATACGTCTGTGAACAACGTCGTTCACAGACATATCGTCCGTTAATACTGGCTGACGGCCAGCAGATATATTGGCCGATCAATAGACCGGCCAATATATCAGCCAGTGTGCACCCAGTATTACTCTATTTCCAATTCTGAATCAAGCCCAGAGACACTAAAACAATTATCAGCGCTGTGTGTAACCCTACAAACTATGTCAAGCCTATTGGATTACTATACTTTTATTATTATTATCGTTTATTTATATGGCGCCACAAGTGTTCCGCAGCGCCTTACAAAGTACATAAACAAATAGGTTGATTTACAGTGACATACAGTACAGTACAATACATTACAGGACATGGATAATATACATTGCTACATTCACGACCATAACACCCAGATAAGCAACAATGCAAAGCAATCAAGTGTTAGGTGCCCTGGTAGAGAGTAAGAAGTAGATGAAGGTATAGTAAGGAGATGCACAAGAGGGTAGAGGGCCCTGCTCATAGGAGCTTACATTCTAAGGGGGAGGGACAGACAGACAGGGGTGAAACAGATGGGGTAGGCAGGGAGAGGGGAGTATGTAGCAGCAAGTTAAGATGAGAGCTGGAAGGCTTTGATGAAATAGTGGGTCTTGAGAGCACGTTTGAAGGATTGTAGAGAGGTGGAGAGTCTGATGGGAAGCGGGAGAGAGTTCCAAAGGTGACTTGTCCTTTGTTGTTCTAATCAGTGATATTTTGTGGAGTAGTAATTCAGCCTTCTTCCTGCAACAATTATACCCATTGGGTCTGAGGCAGAGCTTGAAATAAATTGGATGTAATGCTGAAAAGTAGCGTGCACAGAAACACTGCGTTTAATTGGACGTATGCATCTTGTGGTGCGATCACATCTACCAGCGTGCCACTCTTACTATTAGTCATTAATATTATCATCATCAATGTGGAATTGGACAGACCCTATCCTAGGTGCAAAAGATATGTCTCCAAACAGGCATGTAATCCTGTATATTCAGCCCTGCATAGCCTGCATTACTGTGACTGTGCCCTCATTGAGGCTGTAATTGTCAATTTACCATGCAGTTCATTTCACTAGCAGGCATTAAAGTGATAGGATGTATAAGAAAAGATGAACCCGTTTAACACACTATACGTACAGTATTTCTGTAAAACAATCATATTACCATTTTATATTTTCAGCATCGGGTAATTTACTACTCTGAACTGTGGCTGTAAACTCAGCAACAAGTCTGTCAGTGGCAGTCTCATTACTGTCTAATTGGCATAAAGAAATATGCTGCAAACAATCCTGTATATTTTATTTGTGATGGTTATAAGGTGTATGGGGGGGGTGGAGGTTGGGGTGTGTTATGGGGGGGTGGAGGTTGGTGTGTGTTATGGTTATGTGTGGGGGGAGGGTGGAGGTTGGTGTGTGCTATGTGTGGGGAGGGGGCTGCTGGCTGCATTTGTGTGAAAGAGATATCTGTGTCTGTGTAGGCGGTCAGTGTGTGTATGTATATATGTGTCAGTGTACTGTATATGTGTCAGTGTACTGTATATGTCAGTATGTGTATGTATATAACTGTATATGTCAGTGTGTGCATGTTTATATGTGCCAGTGTACTGTATTTCAGTGTGTGTATGTATATGTATATATGTGTCAGTGTACTGTATATGTGTCAGTGTACTGTATATGTCAGTGTGTGTATGTATATATGTGTCAGTGTACTGTATATAACTGTATATGTCAGTGTGTGCATGTTTATATGTGTCAGTGTACTGTATGTCAGTGTGTGTATGTATATATGTGTCAGTGTACTGTATATGTCAGTGTGTGCATGTATATATGTGTCAGTGTACTGTATATGTCAGTGTGTGCATGTATATATGTGTCAGTGTGTGCATGTATATATGTGTCAGTGTACTGTATATTAGTGTTCCCTCTAGCTCCGGCAGGAGGCAGGGCGCTGGAGCTAGAGAGGGCGTGGTCATCGAAAAGGGGGCGTGTCTATAAGACGCGTACCCTTTTCGTCACTCTTGGGGGCGTGCCCGGCACTTACGGACACGCCAGGCAGCCCCTAAGCCCTGCAGACAGGGAGAATAGATGCCGGGCGCATGCGCCCGGCGTCTATTCTCCGGCGGTGACCGGGTCACCACACATTTCTTCACCCGCGGGACACTGCAACCCGCGGGTGAAGACAGTTCCCGCAGGCTGTTAGGGCAGGGCGCTTTTTGCCCTCCTTCTGGAGGGCATGGCGCTTTTTGCCTTCCAGAAAGAGGGCAGGGCGCCGCGCCCCGCTAAAACAGCCTAGCGGGAACGCTAGTATATGTCAGTGTGTGTATGTATATATGTGTCAGTGTACTGTATATGTGCCCGTGTACTGTATATGTCAGTGTGTATGTATATATGTGTCAGTGTACTGTATATGTGTCAGTGTACTGTATGTGTCAGTGTACTGTATATGTCAGTGTGTGTATGTGTATATGTCAGAGTGTGTATGTGTATATGTCAGTGTGTATGTGTATATATATATATATATATATATATCAGTGTGTGTACTGTATATGTCAGTGTGTGTATGTGTATATGTCTGTGTGTGTGTGGGTATATATATATATATATATATATATATATGTCAGTGTGTGTGTATATCTGTGTCTGTGCTGAGAGACATTGCAGGGGAAGATGATGGTGTGACAGAGACGATGCAGGGGGGAGCTGATCGCGTAACTGAGAGACGATGCAGGGGGGAGCTGATCGCCTGACTGAGAGACGATGCAGGGGGGAGCTGATCGCCTGACAGAGACGATGCAGGGGGGAGCTGATCGCCTTACTGAGAGACAATGCAGGGTGGGCGGTGATGGTGTGCTGAGAGACGATTAGGTGGGGAGTTGTTGGTGTGCTGAGATTTGACGCAGGGGGGGCGGTGATGGTGTGCTGAGAGACGACGCAGGAGGAGGGGATGGTGTAGCTAAGAAGAGATGACACAGGGAGGGAGATGATGGTGTGGCTAAGAGAGGATGCAGTGAGATGATGGTGTGGCTGAGAGGCGCAGGGGAAGGAAGTTATACAGGGGGAACGAGTCTGGTTGAACCGCTGTTTTATGATTACTTTAACACATAAACAGGCATCTTCCGGACGACGTGACCTACATGAATAGTGAATACCGACTGAAGACGCCATCGTTCCAGGGAGGATACATTTCTTCAGAGGTTCCACATTGTGAGAAACTACCACAAAGGTAAGGTGCATATGGAATGTGAAAAAAGGTGTGTATGGAGCGCTAGTGAAGATCAGGTGACCACGGTGTGTAAATTGTATTTATTAAGACTCTTTATAAAAAATGACAACGTGCACACAGGATACAATGAATGATAAGTATCAAATCACAATAACAGAACAAACGTGGGTAAAGAGCATCTGAGAAGACCTGGAGATGTAATATGGATAAACACAAGGTAGCAGAGACTCCGTCTTAAGCTCCATCTTAGGAGAGGGACTTTCATAGCAGTTCCGTATTACATCTCCAGGTGTTCTCAGATGCTCTTTACCCACGTTTTTTTTATTGTGATTTGATACTTCTCATGTATTGTATCCTGTGTGCGCGTTCTAATTTTTTATAAGAGTTTTAATAAATACAATTTACACATCGTGGTCACCTGATCTTGACTAGCGCTCCATACACACCTTTTTTCTTGTTTATCATATTAGCAGGTGCAGATCCTGCTGTAGGAGCAGCCTGTCATAATCAGGATATACTATCTAGGTGATCAGCGCACTCAAATCTATCTAGCATATGGAATGTAAAGGAATGTGACAAAAAATGGGTGGTGTGTCATGTTGGCATACCCCATTTTCAGTAGCCACACCCCTTCTGGTAGGTGACCACGCCCATATTTTTGACGCGCGCCTTCGGCGCGCAAGATATGTATGGCTGTTTCATGGGTGGGGTTGGGGGGAGTCACCAATCTGAAACTTGCCCTGGGCTCCGATGAACCACGTTACGCCACTGACTGCACAAGCCAGTAAGGAGCTATTAATTCCACAGACTGTTTTTTACTTTTTATGTAGCTAAAAACTTTCTCAATGTTTTTCTAATGTTGCGCCACTTTTTCTGAATGCCCACTTGTTATTCTGAGTCATATCTTTCCTCGCTGCTGCAGTCATGCCCTCATTACAGTTTACAAAACCTGCCAATTACATAGTATCCGGCTAGGGATGTTTAAGCTGTGGAAAATTCTATTTTGACAAGTCTGCACTTTTTAAAATGTAATTTTTTTAATATCTACATCTAGTATATATGGTGAAAGTATTCATCTCCTTAACTGATACTCAACTTGAGTTCTGGCTCTTGCATATAAGGCTTATTTATTGCATCTTCAAACGCATTTAAATTGTGATTTACTAGGGAACATATGAAGTGCTAATATTGGGGGGAGATGCACCACCTGACAATATGGGGGTTACCGCTTCTCCCCCATGTATTAATGTGGGGTTGGGTGGTAAACGACAGGGACGCTATGCACTCCTGTCATTATCGGCACCGATATCTACAAAATAGTGTATCGATTTCGACAGCTACAGCTGTCGTTCCCCTATCACCACAGCAGGGACAGCACTGTCCCTGGCTGCGGCGGCTGCCAGGTACCGGGCTGCAAGTGAGATCTTGCGCATGCCCAGTGGAGCTGGTCTTAGGTAAGATGTACTAGGCTGATGCACTGGCAGGGATTGCTGGAGGGGGGAGATTTCACTCCCCCACTCCGGCAGATGAAATGTTATTACATCTCGTTGGTACTGTTCTTGCTTCGCCTCTGAAAAGAGACGAAGCAGGAAAAGTCATAGCGGCAAGCTACACACAATACATCTCCCCCATTGTAACTTATCCCAAACAATATGAAATAGAACCATATATTTAATGTTTAAGTGCTCTAACGTGACAAAACACACTTTCTGTGGTGCACATACTTGGTAAATGCTATTTAAATTTTAGAATTTTCTACAGGTCATCAATAATGGTCATATTTACTTTATCTGGTGCCAGATTTCTGGTGTCTACAAAGTCTTTGTCGACATTGTGACTGTAGACAAACTGCACCCCAATTTATAGTTTCCAGCAACAGTAAAACAAACTAGGTTATCAAAGTGCTGTAGTCTGATGCCCATTATATATGTTTAATATCCAAATGGTAATGTGGTTAATTCCCCTTTGGGGTGGTGTATTCCAGGACCTGGGGCTATAGTTACTAAAAGTCAGGTTTACAAAGCTGCTGCTGCTAATTTACTGAATGTAGCAGGCATATGCCTTATATCTCTTTACATGAAGTTATTAAACTTTTGCTAAATTTACTAAGTGGATTTGACCCCAGAGTTTAAAATGGTTATGAATTTAATGTTAATGGCGTCTTAAATTTCAGGTTCTTCACCACAGAGAACAATGAACAATGCCGTAACAGGACTTTATTGTGCCCTGTGCCAGCCATGCCCCCTGAGCGAATTAAGTCATATCAAGGGACGGAGCTTTACAGAACCGTCTGGAGCATGCTCCGGATGTTCCGGGAGCAGGGGTGTATCTATAATGGGTTCAGGGTGTGCGGGCAACACGGGCCCCTGGGTCCAGGGGGGCCCCGCACCGCACACCCTGCACCCATAATAATACTTACCTCTCCGGAGTCCAACGTCGGCGCGGGGGTCCGGCGCTGTAAAACGACTGGCCATTTTCCCGGTGACCTGTGCATACACTATAGACTCTGGGCACACTCTAGTGCCCAGAGTCTATAACTCCGGCGCTGGCCGCGCACAGCTCTGCGCTGCCGGGCAGAGAGGAGGGGGCCCGTGTCGGAGACTGCACATGGTCCCCCTCCTCTCTAGAAACGCCCCTGTCCGGGAGGCTGTACATGCTGCAGTGTGCATTTCTGAAGCATCCAATAGATGTGATACTGGCAGGAATGGCACCCTGCTAGCCAGATGCAGGAACAGTAGGGCAGGGACGTTGCTGCCCTCAGGGCTCTGCGCTCAGTGTGCCGGCCCCGCTCACACACACCTAGTTACGGCCCTGGCCAAGAACAAATGACTTGCAAAAAACGTCATTAAATCTCGCCATTTGATTCTTACTTTTTCAATATTAATGTTTGAGTATATCCACCAATAGGCTTATCATTTATCCTGTCTTTCCCTCAAGTTCCCTTTAAGTCACACTGTGTAGCCACAGTCTGATGACACATTGCAAGCATACAATACTGATGATATGACACTTGAGTTGGGTGTGGTGTATGTACAAATATGGATGTGTCCTTAGTTACACATCTTTGCCCTTTGCTGCAGTCATGCTAAAGAGCCCCTCTCTGCGCACCAGGTCCCGTGAGATGCTGCTAGCGCTGGGGAGGAGGGGGGGGGAATACAATAATTTTTTGGGCGCCTTAACTAGTGGTTTACAGAGAAATTCAATTGTTGCTCCGTTTGGGTGCAAGAACCACATACACCAACATTTTTGCTAGCAGCCTCTTGACTAATAATTATTTAGGTCACAGTAACAAAGCCTTAAAAATAGCTTTCAAATGCTTTACTGGTGAATCGTTCCTGAAATATTTCCTTTTATTTAAAGGCCGCAATTCCTTTGTTATAGATGCACCCAGCTGGGCGTCTATACTACAGGCCCCTGATGGAGCAATTCAATTGACTTTAGACACATTTCTTCTCACACCTCAGCAGGCCGAGAGAAGACATGTCCCCCCCCCCCCCCGCAGCTATAGGTGTCCGAACGGAGCAACTAATGAATTGCTACGTCAGACACCTATTCGTATAGACGCCCAGCAGGGGACATCTATAACAATTAAATCGCCCCCCAAAGAGCTCAACTTTGTCAACAAACAAAAACTCATCTGTTCAATACATCACAAAAGTGGTTATGGAAATGTTCAATAAAAATCATTCATAAAAGGAATCCATCCCAAACTGAAGACTATTGGGATGGTGCCTTGTAAGTCACTGACTGCACAAAACATTGCTTTTAGCTGAACCCGTAATGTACAATATACTTTCTTTAGCATAAATAAAAATAATTCAGCTTATCTATCAATGGTGCATATTATCTGCCAAACTTTAGAATAGTTTACTATGGTCTATAATAGTAATACACCTAAGTGAGGAGCATTAAACATTTCCATAGACCAGGGATACTCAAATCAAGTCCTCAAGTACAATTAACAGGCCATGTTTTGTGGATGTCTTTAATCATTCACAGGTGAGTTGATTATTTTTGCTGGGTCAGCAATTTTCCCATCTGCTCCAACAGACAGAAATAGTCAAATATGTCCAGTTGGAGTTGATGATCACTGCCATAAACAGTACAGTGTCTCCACAAGTATGTTAGATCAGCAGCCAGACAGTCTGAACATAAAAGATATCTCTACAATGAATTAAATAGTAGAGATGAGATTGTATCTGAGGTTTGAGAACTGAAGCATATAACCTAAAAGTTCCAGATTAACACAAAGCGTTGTATCAGATATGACAATCACAGTGATTTCTGAATGTCATGTGCACGATAGTGTCTAACCACAATACCCTGTTAGATGCAAGAACACAACATATGATATGAATGTGTCATATTAAATATGTGAAGGGAAACAGCCCCCACCTACAGTAGCATAGTTGGCCACGATTACTCTCCGGCAAGTACTGTGGCCGCAAACACCCTATCCATGGCAAATCGTGCAATAGTGAGCACCTTCTCCACAGTGAGACTGCAATTGCCAGTCACCCTCTCTGTCCTCCAGACCTTGGAGTGTTGTCGCTACCATTTTCAGGCCATGACGCTGCCTGCTTCTGCAATCCCGTACGCACGAAAAATGGCTCTGGTGTCTCACTTCCCACAGCCATTCTGTGGGACCATAGAGTTATTCAGGTAACAATTGAATGATCTGCGACCATTGCTGTGACTTTTTACGCAGATGCTTGGTTTTGTAAAGCCACCGCTGGGCGTCTCGATACATCTCCCGGGTTCTGCAGTATTTGCGTATTTTCGCAGAGCAGCTGTGTACACAGATGAAGCAGCTTTAGTGTACAACGCTTTACCAGGCCCATCTGGCTGCATGCAGGAAGGAAGAGGGCTTATTTGTACGGGATCAGCTGATCGTGTCATTTTTGTTTTCTTGTTTTTGTACGGGCTGCAATTCATGCAAAGCAAATGGGCAGCAGCATATCAATTTTTAAAACACTTGTAAGTTCTAAACCAAGGTTTTTATTGTTTAAAATGTATTTGAAGCTTTTTAACACTTCATGAACTGTCCTGAGATCCGCAACTAGTGTTCCATTCAATTGCTTGAGACTATAAATGGTTATACTCATGTTCTATAATTGTATATGCTCATCTTTCATAAGTGTTAGAAATCCCATTAGAGAATTAGAATGTGATAAACAGCAAAATAGGAATTATACCATGAGGGTGGAGAATATTACAAAATCTTTGGCATAATTTCCACTTATCACTAAATTCAATCTACAGTCTCTCGTCTTATACTTTATTAATATTTTTAGTATTATTCAAGGCCAACTATACAGCATAATGGAGTAAAATAACAGACGCCCTAAACTGTTAACTCAACCCCTTCCATGCTTTTGCACAAGCATAATTCAAAACAAATATAGCTACAAACGGTTGTTGGTATCAATAAAATAGTTGGTTAAATGGGTGATAACACTCCAAAGAGATAAACTCCAGCTATCCCAACCATCATTTAGCTTCGAACTCCACCAAATACACATCTGTGAATGAGAGATTGGATATTTTGGACATGCGACTGTATTGTGCATGGCTCAGCATCTCCCGTAGATGTGTGCGCTCAGCTACAAGGCATGTGCAGTGCAAAAACACGCAAAGTCCATCTGCAGAACTAACTTGCATTCAAATCTTCATCAGCCTCAGGGTCTGATTCAGAGCCGGACGCTATTTGCGCTCGCTCGTTCAGAAAAAAGGGGTGGCTATTCAAATTAACCATTCGCTCTTTGCGGTCTGTTCACGCCTCTATGTCTGAACGAGCAAACAAAACTTGCGGTCGTAATTTTAAAAAAAAAACGCCCCCTGGCCGCTCGCATCATGTCCGCTATTTAATAGATTAATCGAGTACATCGAACAGCGTCTGAACTGCTCGCTATTCTTGTGGTTGGTTTTTCCTACCGCAAACTTGCGAGCAGTTCTGACTATAAAATAACCAAGTGACGTGGTCAATGACGCTGCTGTATTAATTATGCACACCCTTAAAACGCCCGTTTTGACCTTTAAGCACGCCTGCGTTCTGATCTCCCCTCCCCGTTTTCAAGGACCTTCCCCTGTTACCACCCACATACGCCTCCTCCTGTCACTCAAAATAGCAGGCGTTCTCTATTTTGCGAGCACACGATTTTCGGCCGCACTGACTGGTTCGCGCATGCGTACTGCAATCCGTATGCATGCGCAGATGTGCGAACATTGCTCATAACGAACGAGCGGCCGCTTACAAGCGGCTCTGAATGAAGCCCTCAGTGCACTACTTAAAATAAAGCAAAGAACAAACTGAACTGATTTGTGTCTTAAAATACATTCGTAATAAATCAAGGATCACCGGGATTTAACAATATTCATATCCAGGGATAAGGGCTCCAACAGGAGCCCATCCCTGAGATTTGTAAAGCCACGTATCCACTAGCAGATATTAATGAGCGATTGCACGATTACGACATCGTAATCGTGCAATCGCTCATTAATCATGCACTATAATGTCGGAAACGACCAGCGATGTGCAGTTCTGCTGGTCATTTCCGACATCAATCATCGGCTGAACTTGCCGGTTAATCTGCCGATAACAACAGATTGACCATGTTCAGGGATGATGGAGGGTGCCTACACTGAACGACTAATCATTCAGTGTAGGCACTGCAGGGGATGGGGAACGACGGTACGATTACGATGTCGCAATCGTACTGGTGTTACCTCATCTGCTAGAGGCAAAGTGATCGTTAATCCCATCACTTTTGGGTCCCAGCCATGCTACGGCTGCAGATGTGCAGCAGAGAGCTTCGGATCCCTCTCCCAGAAACATTTGCGCTTGATGTTAAGATAGCGTTAGCTACCAGGACCAGGCTCCAGAAAGTGGAACATCTACAATCGACATCGTTGACGTCACAATTAGTCAGCGATCGAGTTGTAGGTGCCAGAACAGAAAGCCGGATGCCCCCACATACTGTCCGGCATACACGCTGGATCCTGGCAATATCCACCTGAGCCAGTCTGACTCTGAAATGTATTTCTCATAAAAAGTGTAAATGTGCATGGCAGGTCTAATACAGGGTTAAATGAACAGTATATAAATCAGAAGAGCATAATTAAGGGGAGGAATGCAATTGGTAACAGGTAACAATTAGAAGAGAAATGACTGACAGGGAAACTATAGAGAGACGATATAAATAACAGCTGAAAGCTGCTAGGTGACTATTACAGTAGTACAGACCAGAGTTTCCACTTACATATTTCCTTGTTGAAATTCACTGTCGTAATTTGCACTTAGTTAAAACTATTATATACATAACATAAAAGCTAATAAAACGAGTACAGAAAAGGAAAAAGAAGCTATAAGGTCATATTAGTAAATTTTTGTCCTGATCAGAGCCAAATTGCCCGGAAAGGTACAGACAGTGGGAATACTACGGACCATGGTCACATTTTCCTGTAATGGAGAAAAATCTGAAAGTGGAAGCACTGGTGCAGGCATGATACCGGCACATACCTCACCTGCTCCAGCTGCTGCAGCCTCTGTGAGCCGGGGAAGTCCGGCCTCCGATCCTATGCAGCCTCTGCCAGGGGAGGTCCGGCCTCCAGTCATATGACGGCGGGGGAGTGTTTACCAGAGGCAGGAAGCGCAGAATAGATGGGGTCCCGCAATCGCCCCCCAACGTACTGGGCGCTCTGCATCCTGCTTGTAGCCGGCAGCAGCGGCAGGAACGTTCTGCTCATAATCGGTAAGTATCGGCTAACCAAATCTCCTGCCAATCCCTTCTAGCTGGTAACATCTGCGGCTGCAGTTCTACTGAGTTTCGGTAATGTTAGGGAGGTAGTGTCAACATAAGAAACAAGTGTGAGATTATCAGTGCAGCACTGCAGCATCAGGACTCTATCACCCATAATGCTCTCCAGGGCGGCAGCGGGTTCTGTGCATGATGGAAGATGTAGTTCATGCAGTGACACTTTCCTCCTTCTCCTGTGTCCTAACAAGTACTGATCATGCATAGTGTCTGTGCTCATGTGTTCGTCCTGACACGTGTCGCTGGGTACACTGTGTACCCAGCTTTACACATTAGACGATTTTTGGCCCAATCTGACTTGTCGTCAAAATTGTCTAATGTCTACCTACTATGTCGGCCTTTGCGTGCTCCAGCGGGGCCGTCAGCCGCATCGTCAGGTCGTCCCTACATATAGCTCAATCTGATGATGCGACTGACGACCCCATGCAGCGGGTGACATCAGGCGGTCGGGCATCGGATCGTCTAATGTGCACCGGTCACCCAATATGTCGACCCATCTGTGTACCCAGCTTAAGCCTTGCAGAGAGTTAAAGTACCAACCAATCAGCTCCTGACACATTATGGGCTGTGGGCAGGATGTACTAAGCCTGAAATGTTGTCCAAACTCCGAAAACCCCTGTTTTTGGAGTTTTGGCCACATTCCCATATGTACCAAGCTCCAGAAATCAATACATTCTGGAGCTTCGACCCGGTGGGCAACTCCATCTGCAGTGGAAGCCTATGGGCTTCTTTTCGCAGTTGCTTCTGAGAAGGATCCATTTGGATCCCTCCCAGTGTCCCCTGCGCCATGCGTGTCATTCTGCACATGTGCAGAAGGACTCCCGGGTCATAAACCTGGAAGTTCTTATATCGCAAAGGACAGCTCTTAACGGTATTGGCAGGATGTACTGCACCCTCAATGTGATGCTTAGTACATCCTGCCCTGTGTTGAAAAATGACAGCTAGGAGCTGATTGGTTTGTACTTTATCTCCACTTTTTCTCTCTCATACTGAGGAAGGTGTTCTGTGCTCCTGATAAGGTACATCTATGCATACCCTCTCCCCTTTTTGAACTTACCCTCCTCCCCTTTTTGATAACCGCTCTCCTCTCCCCTTTTTGACCCCCTCCTCTCTTATTTGTGACCTCCCTTCCATGGTATGAGGCTTATACTGAGGAAGTTGTTCCGTGCCCCGGGGAGGGTACATCCCTATGAATCCCCCTTCCTCTCCCCTATTTTGACCCGCCCTTCCACTGCCCATTTTTTTACACCCCCCTTCCTCTCCACTTTGTGACCCCTTCTTTCCCTACTTTCTCTTTAGTCAACCACACCTCTCTCCCATTGGTGAACCCCCCTCCTCCACTTTGTGACCCCCCTGCCCCTAATCTCTGTTTAGTCTACCCCTCGCCTCTCCCATTGGTCAACCCTCCTCCTCTCCCCTTTGTAAACCCTCCCTCCTCTCCCCTGAGTAAACTTCTATCCCCTGCGTAAACCCTCCTCCCCTTTTCCCATGCCTAAGCCAAACCCCTCCTCTCCCCTGCTTTAACCCACCCTCTCCTCCTGCGCAATCCCTTCCTACTCCTCTCCGTAAACACCTTCCTCCAGCTCTCCCCTGAGTAAATCCACCTAATCTGTCCCTGTGGCAATTCCCCCTCCTCCTCTATCCCTTTGTCAACCCCCTTCCTCCAACACCCCCACCCTCCTCCTCTCCCCTGTGTCAACACCCCACCTTGTCTCCCCTGTGTAAACCCTTCTCCCGTGTCAACCCCCCCCTCCTTTCCTCGTAAACTCCCCTCCTCCTCTCCCCTGTGTAACCCTCAACTCCTCTCCCCTTGTAACCCCCTCTTTCCCCTGTGTAAGGTGATGATGCCGGCTTTGAGAGTGACGTGTATAATAACTCGGCTATTCGGACCCCGCACATCAGGGAGTTGGCGGACAGAAGCCTTATCTTCAACAACGCATTTACCTCTGTCAGTAGCTGTTCCCCCAGCAGGGGTGCCCTCCTCACAGGCCTGCCTCAGGTGAGCGCCTTACCTACTTATTCATCATCATCAATAATAGTGTGTCTGTTTAACATTTATCATGTATTTAATATTACTCTACAAGAGCTGAATCAGGTGCTCTGTATATGAATTGTGTGCTTTGTGACCATTCTTTACTACACGCCCCCCTGCAGCATCCTGCTCTCTATTTACTGTTACTGTGCATTATATGTTGTTACAGTCCGCACATTCAGGTAGATAGTTACTAGTCACTAGGGTACAAACAATCATGGTGCTTGCTAGGTGTACTCCAATGCCAACAAGAAAGCAGACAGTGAATTTTCTCCTTTTCTACTTCAGGGTCCATAGGGTATCCACAGGATACCTTGGGGTATAGGTGTGACGTCAGTCATCGGGCACCATAGAGTTAAGCTTTCAGCCTCCCAGGATGCACTAGGGTCCCCCTCCTATACCCCGCCCCCGAGCCAAGGCACCCCAGTTTAGTTTGGTGCCCGGCCGGAGTCGGGTGCACCTGTTGGAGTGGGGGCTAAGAAGAGCCCCTGAAGTTTTCCTGCATGCAGCTGTGGCTGCACATCTGGATGTACAGCATGGACAGTCAGTCCTGACGTCCATGCTGTCTTCTCTACACCCCCGCCGGTACCAGAACGCCGGTACCGATCCGGGGATGCTGGCGAGCATCTGGGGTCACAGCTAGCGGTGACCCCAGATGTTCCGGACCATGGCCGGAATCAAGGGGGACAGCAAGGTAAGCAGCGGGGTCCCGCGGTGGGTCCCCGCTGTTACATGGTCCAGAGTCCCCAGGCAGGGGGCTCCCTGGGGACTGGCTGCAGCGTGGAGCCAGGTATGTAACCTGCGCTTCCACTACCCCCCTGGGACAGCGGACCGCAGCAGAGCGGTAGCGCTGCAGCGTCCCGGGGGTTAAATGCATGCCAGGGGAGCGCGCCTTCCCTGTCTCACAGCCGGCGCTTCCCCCGCTGCACACAGCCCTCTCTGCACACTGCCGACTGGCCCTGTGGCAGCGCTCCTCCCCCTGGCCAGCCTCCTCTCTGCTCCTCGGCGGCCATCTTCCTGAATGGTGAACGCTGCTGAAAGCCTGGACGGGGCATCGTGGTCTGGGTCCCCCCGCATACCTCTCCTCCGCTGTGGTCAGGTCTGTGTATGCAGCGCTGTGTCCTACCAGACTCTGTGTCTGCGTAGTTGAGTGATCAGCGCTGGTTAGTGCAGGAATTGATTTTCTTTGCATTGTATGTGACTGTGCTAGCGCTGCTGCCTGTATCTTCTATTCTGACTGTCAGCTTTATTACTGTCCCTGTTCTTTCTGATAAGCCCTTGCGGTGCGGTGCTGCAGGGTGGTCTCTCGCCTCTTTAAAATACAATTGGTGAGAGGGGCCACATACTTGGTACCATCATGTCTGAAAGTGATTTTCCTCTCCGGCTACAGTGTTCTACGTGTAAAGTACCTTTAGCGTAGGGGGAGGGTAGCGCGGAGGGCCTCTGCCGGCAGTGTTTGTCAATGGCGCGGCCTATTACGGTTACAGCACTGGTACAGGAGCCGCCCTGGGCTTGTTTCGCTCAGGCGCTTACAACCTTAGTGGGCCAGTTAGCTCCGCAGCCCGCGTTTACGCAGATGGGTTTGTCCCAGCAGTCAGTGGTGTCGTCACCCATGCAGGGTTTCCCAAGACAATTGGTGGTACCCCGCAGTCTCCCTATTTCCCCTCTCCCGGTTTCTCAGGAGCCGGCGTGGGTTAACTCCCTGACGAGTTCTGTACAGCACTTGTCGGATGTGTTGCAGGGGGAGGCTGTGATGCGGCCACATTAACGGCCGGTGGCGTCTCTGTCGGCTCCTTATGAGGATGACGAAGGGACATCTGATGATGGGGAGATTCTGGATCCTTACGATCAGGAACCTCTCCATACTAAGGACGCTGACGCTAGGTCCAAGGTGTATATTCCTGGACTTATTCGGGCAGTCCGCACAGCCTTGGTGATTGAGGACGAAGTTCCCCCAGCTGCTAAATCCAAGTATGCCTTTTTAAGGATGTGAAGGGTGACGCCACAGTCTTTCCTCTTTCGGGTCAGTTAGTGGACCATTTAGAGGAGGCGTGGAAACAGCCTGGCAAGCGATACCAGCCGCAGAGGCACCTGGCGGTGGCTTATCCGTTCGCGGATAATTATTTTGCTAAGTGGGAATCCCCTCCACAGGTGGCTTCTCATGTGAAACGTCTTGTCCGTAGTGCCACATTGCCGATGCCATCCATGTCCTCCCTTAAGGATGCTACGGACCGCAAGGTGGAGATCTGCCTGAAGTCCGCTTATTCCCTTGCGGGTGGGGCAGCGCGGCCGGCTATGGCCATTTGCTGGGTTGCCAGAGCGATGGAGCACTGGGCGGATTCATTGGAGGCGTCCTTTGATTCCGACTGTCCAGCCGAACAGACGGAGTTGATTGGTAATCTCCGTGATTCGGCCACTTATATCAACGAGGCGGCCTTAGACATTAGTACCCTGGTGTCTCGAATTTCTTCAGCAGCGGTGGCTGCTCGTCGCACCTTATGGTTGCGATCCTGGAAGGCGGACGCTGATTCCAAAAAGGGTTTGGAGGTGTTACCCTTTAACGGAGAAGTTGTCTTCGGTCCAGATCTGGACAAGATTGTGGCGACGCTGGCGGCAGCCAAATCGGCATGTCTCCCGTCGGCCGCTGTTCCTTCTGGTTCAGGACCATCGTCCTTTCGGTCGTCTAGGGCCCAGGGCAGGCCCAAACCACAGTCTTTTCCCCGACAAGCTGGTCCCAAGAAATCGGCCAAGCCCCGGAAGCAGGCATGGAGTACCAGACGTCCGGCCCCTAAGCCTGATGACAAGCCTGCGGCCTGACGGTCCGAGCCTCCCTTTGGGGGATCCCAAAGTGGGAGGCCGCCTGCTGCAGTTCGCCCAGTGTTGGTCGGTCACCACGACAGACACTTGGGTTCTCGAGGTGGTCTCCCACGGGTACGCCCTCTCTTTCCGGCACAGACCCCCGGCTCGATTCTTCACCACGGGTCTACCATCAGACCGGAACAAGACCACGGAGCTGCGGAAAGTCTTGCACACTATGCTGCAGGTTGGAGTTATAGTGCCTGTTCCATTCTCCCAGAGGGGCCAGGGTTTCTATTCCAATCTTTTTTTGGTGCAGAAACCCAATGGGTCGTATCGTCCGATTCTCAACCTCAAAGTTCTCAACAAGTCTTTGCGGGTGCTGAAGTTTCGGATGGAGACCCTACGGTCCATCATTCTGGCGCTGGAACCTGGGGACTACATGGTGTCATTGGACATACAGGACGCTTACCTGCATGTCCCTATTCTTTTGCGCCATCAACAGTTCCTCAGGTTTGCAATCCGCAGCGACCACTTTCAGTTTCGGGCGTTACCTTTTGGCCTGGCGACAGCACCGCGTGTGTTCACCAAGGTGATGGCGGTCATGGCGGCTTCTCTGCGGCTGCAGGGAGTCCGCATGTTGCTGTACTTGGACGACCTTTTATTAGTGGCAGGATCTCCGGAGCTCCTTCTACGCCACTTGGACCTGACCATTGCGCTACTGCAACGGCACGGCTGGTTAATAAACTGGCAGAAGTCCACTCTAATCCCGTCTCGGCGGATTCTGCACCTCGGAGCCTTATTGGACTAGGGACAGCAAAGGATCTTTGTGACGGGGGAAAAGATCTCTGCTTTACAGTCGAGGGTGCGCAGTTGTCTGCACAGCCGCCGGGTGTCTCTACACTTGGCGATGAGGTTACTGGGCTCCATGGTGTCGGTGTTCGACATGGTGGAATATGCCCAGTTTCACTCCAGACCTCTGCAGCACCTGATCCTGTCCAAGTGGAACGGGCTGCCTCAGTCTCTGAAGTCCCAGACGATAGTGCTCACCCCGGAGGTTCGCCTGTCCCTTGCCTGGTGGTTGCAGACGACCCATCTCAGCAAGGGACGTCCGTTCTGGGTACCAAATTGGGTCCTGTTGACAACGGACGCCAGTCTTCGGGGCTGGGGAGCAGTTTCGGGTCCACACTTGTTCCAGGGCAGGTGGACGCCGACAGAAGCGGAGCTTCCAATAAATATCTTGGAACTCCGTGCGGTCTTCAATGCTCTCCAGCAGGCACATCGGGTTCTCCAGGGTCGCCCGGTGCAGGTCCAGTCGGACAACGCTACCACCGTGGCCTACATAAACAGGCAAGGAGGAACCCGAAGTCGGGCGGCTCTCGTAGAGGTGTCTCGGATCCTGGTATGGGCGGAGCGCAATCTTCCGGCCATATCAGCGGTCTTCATCCCGGGAGTGCTAAATTGGGAGGCGGACTTTCTAAGTCGCCAGGACGTTCATCCGGGGGAATGGTCCCTGCACCCGGACGTTTTTCAACTGCTGGTGGACAGGTGGGGTCTTCCAGAGATCGACCTCATGGCGTCCCGGCACAACAACAAGTTGCCGGTGTACGGGTCTCGCACAAGAGACGAAGAGGCGTCTCTGGTGTATGCTCTGTCCGTCCGGTGGACGTTCCGGTTCGCATACCTGTTTCCTCCGGTTTCCCTTCTTCCATGGGTAATCCGGAAATTCAAACAGGAAGGAGGGACGCTCCTGTTGATAGCTCCCGCGTGGCCCAGACGGCACTGGTTCTCGGACCTTCAGGGTCTGTCCGTGGACAGTCCTCTGCGGTTGCCGCTACGACTGGACCTTCTGTCGCAGGGTCCTTGTCTTCACCAGGACCTGACTCGGCTGTCTTTGACGGCGTGGCTGTTGAGACAGCCATGTTGAGGTCCAGGGGGTTTTCCAGCTCTGTTGTGCGTACCATGTTACGAGCTCGGAAACCGTCTTCCGCGAGAATATACCATCGCATGTGGCATACGTTCTTCCAGTGGTGTCGACCGAGAGGTTATGCACCACGGGAGTTTCGTCTGTCTAGGATACTCGCCTTCCTACAAGCGGGACTAGATCATGGGCTTCGCCTTGCTTCTTTGAAGGTACAGGTTTCGGCCCTGTCTGTCTGGTTTCACCGTAGGATTGCTACAATCCCGGATGTGCGCACCTTTATGCAAGGTGTTCTCCGCATTCAGCCGCCTTTTGTTCCACCTGTGGCGCCTTGGGATTTGGCTGTGGTCCTGAGGGCTCTCCAGGGACCGCCGTTTGAACCACTGGGCTCAGTGGATCTTAAATGGCTAACAGCTAAGACTGTTTTCCTTCTGGCCATAGCTTCGGCCAGACATGTTTCTGATTTAGGGGCTCTTTCTTGTAGACACCCTTTCTTGATTTTTCATGGGAACAGGGCAGTGCTCCGCACTCGGCCTGAATTTCTTCCCAAAGTTGTTTCCCAGTTTCATGTTAACGAGGAAATAGTTGTTCCGGCCTTTAACTCACCTGGTCTTTCAGTGGGTGAGGCCACTTTGGATGTTGTGCGGGCCTTAAGGACTTATGTTGACCGCACTTCTTCGTTTAGGAAGTCGGACGCCTTGTTTGTCCTCTATGGCTTCCGTAAAAAGGGTTGGCCTGCTTCAAAGCAAACTTTGGCAGCTTGGATCCGTATGGCTATTTCTGAAGCTTATCTTCATGAAGTTCTGCCGGTTCCTCCTTCTTTGAAGGCTCATTCCACTAGGTCTGTGGGTCCTTCGTGGGCAGCTCGACGTGGTGCCTCTGCAGTCCAGATCTGCAAGGCTGCTACGTGGTCCTCTGTCCATACCTTCGTGAGGTATTACATGTTTGACACCTTCGCCTCTCAGGATGCTTCCTTCGGGCGGCGGATTCTCCTTTCAGCACAGGAGCGTCCCCACCCTTAAAGGATACTGCTTTGGGACATCCCCAAGGTATCCTGTGGATACCCTATGGACCCTGAAGTAGAAAATATGAGATATGGTAAGAACTTACCTTTGTTATCTCTATTTCTACGAAGTCCATAGGGTTCCACAGGACTCCCGCCCTGTCGCACCTGTGTTGCAGATGGGCTTTGTTCTGGTCACCGGTTTTTCCGTCTCCCTCTGGTGAGAGTGTGATTCTTGTGTGTATCCAGATCTTCTTTCTCTCTCTTCCTTCTCCTCCTCCGGCCTATGGCTTGGTAACTAACTGAGGTGCCTTGGCTCGGGGGCGGGGTATAGGAGGGGGACCCTAGTGCATCCTGGGAGGCTGAAAGTTTAACTCTATGGTGCCCGATGACTGACGTCACACCTATACCCCAAGGTATCCTGTGGAACCCTATGGACTTCGTAGAAATAGAGATAACAAAGGTAAGTTCTTACCATATCTCATATTTTTAAAATAGTGAAGTTAGCTTAGACCAGGGGCGGCCAGACTTTTGGACTCTGATCTACTCTAAAGCCGTGTTTCCACTTGACGATTAAAGTGAGCGATTGAACGATTCCGACATCAATCTTTCAATCGCTCATTAATCGTTCAGTAATCGTGCAATTTAATGTTGAAAACAACCAGCAATGTGCACTCCTGCTGGTCGTTTTCGACATCAATTATTGACTGAACATGCTGGTCAATTTTCCGATAACGAAAGATTGGCCATGTTTGGGGATGAGGGAGGGTGCCTACACTGAATGACATATTGTTCAGTGTAGGCACTATACAGGATGAGGAATGACAGTACGATTACAATGTTGTAATCGGCATGTGGATACGCACCTTAAATGATGAAAATCTTTCAGGATCTGCTAAGAAGGGACATTTGTGCATTCCTATGGTGTGTCCCGAAAAAGGGTATGGCCATGCGGAAAGGGGTGTGGTGAAAAAGTTTTGCCTATTGCTGCTTTTCGCCTGTTTGCATTTTATCTCCAAATTCAATTACGGGACCAATTCGCCTAAGCGGAAACTCAATGCACTGAAATAGGGAGGAAAAGTTTCTCCAATGAATGGTAGGCGGAAAAAAGTGCAAAATCTCTATTTTGGGGTGCAAATATGGGGAATTGACTCAACCCTTTTGACGCCTCACATCGATGACATCATCAGCGGCAGCCGGAGAGGGCATAGGCTAGGAGGAGCAGACGGAAGAGGAGAGGAAGGTAAGCAGAAAAACCGTGCTTAAGTCTGAAAGGGGTCTCGACCAAATACCTGGGAATTTGCACAGGAGAAATTGCCGGCTCTGAGCAGGAAATTTTCCGGGTTGTATGTTGTGCTTACATGTCACCCTTAGGGTCAGTTATGTGGTGGTTGTTAAGACTGTGCTTCTTTTCTCCACATATTTTTTTATTTGGCAGTCATTAGCACTGGTTTTGCCTATCACACTGACTAAAAATAATTGTATTTGGTACTGGACCACCAACCTGAGGCAGGGCCGGATTTATCGCTAGGCAACCTAGGTGCCCGACTAGGGCCCGGCGGGTCCCATGGGGCCCTTGGAGGGGGCCCCCCAAAATCCGACCCTGATCATCTGGGAAGCTCAGTTGAGGACATACCGGCCGTACAACTGGTGCATTGCACTGGTGCCCACCGTGCCCGCTGCAATGATAGCAGTGATAATAATGAGTCACACTGACTCATTACACTGCGCCCGGCCATAACAATGAAGGAGGAGACGGTCCGGCATGCCTCTTCTCCTCCCCTATCGTCTCCTTTCCTCCCCTCCTCTTACCTCATCCTCTCTGTGGTGAGGTGGCCGGTGTCTGGGGGGCGGGGGCAGCGTGGTCTGAGTAGGCTTAGGCTGCTCCGGTGCCCATTCCTCTCCCGCCACCACCCAGGGGTCCGACGTGACAAACTAGTGACCGACCTAGGTATGAAACTCAGAGGAGGGTCCCTCTCCCCCTCTCCCTCTCCTCCTCCCACTGCTTCTCAATATCACGGTCACTCTCTGTTACCCTCACCCACTGCCGTGGGGCATATTGTGAAATACATATATATTATCCTTCATGTTCAATTCTACTGTTCTTCTTAACATTTCACAATACCGTATATGCTCGAGTATAAGCCGACCCGAATATAAGCCGAGGTACCTACTTTTACCCAAAAAAACTGGGAAAACTTATTGACTCGAGTATAAGCCTAGTGTGGGAAATGGCAGCAGCTGGTAGTGCCCCCAGTAGTAATTCCCCCTGGTTGTGCCCCCAGTAGTAATTCCCCCTGGTTGTGCCCCCAGTAGTAATTCCCCCTGGTTGTGCCCCCAGTAGTAATTCCCTCTGGTTGTGCCCCCAGTAGTAATTCCCTCTGGTTGTGCCCCCAGTAGTAATTCCCTCTGGTTGTGCCCCCAGTAGTAATTCCCTCTGGTTGTGCCCCCAGTAGTAATTCCCTCTGGTTGTGCCCCCAGTAGTAATTCCCTCTGGTTGTGCCCCCAGTAGTAATTCCCTCTGGTTGTGCCCCCAGTAGTAATTCCCTCTGGTTGTGCCCCCAGTAGTAATTCCCTCTGGTTGTGCCCCCAGTAGTAATTCCCTCTGGTTGTGCCCCCAGTAGTAATTCCCTCTGGTTGTGCCCCCAGTAGTAATTCCCTCTGGTTGTGCCCCCAGTAGTAATTCCCTCTGGTTGTGCCCCCAGTAGTAATTCCCTCTGGTTGTGCCCCCAGTAGTAATTCCCTCTGGTTGTGCCCCCAGTAGTAATTCCCCCTGGTTGTGCCCCCAGTAGTAATCCCTCCTGGTAGTGCAGCCAGTGGTAGTCCCCCCCCCCTTTCAGTGCCTCCAGTGGTAGTCCCCCCCCTTTTAGTGCCCCCAGTGGTAATCCCCCCTTTTAGTGCCCCCTGTAGTAATCGCCCCCTGGTAGTGCCCCCTGTAGTAATCGCCCCCTGGCAGTGCCCCCTGTAGTCCCTCCCAGTAGAGAGAGATGTGATAAGAATAAAAAAAAAAAAATCACTTACCTGAAACCCCCGCTCCTGGTCCCGGCGCTATCCGCTCCTCCGGCCGCTTTGCATGGGAGAGACGTCGTCATGACGACGTGTCTCCCATTACCCACTGCGGGAGCCGAAAGATGGCTCCCGCAGTGGGAGCAGCAGCAGCCGCTGAGAGTCTGACAGACTCTCAGCGGCTGCTGATTACAGCAAACACACAGCTGCCGGCCCCGGCGGCTGTGTGTTTGTGCTGTGTAGCGCTGACCGAACTCCATCCGGTCAGCGCTACACTTCACTCGAGTATAAGCCTAGGGGGTACTTTTTCAGCACAAAAAATGTGCTGAAAAACTTGGCTTATACTCGAGTATATACGGTAATACTTCATTATTTAAGCATGCAATAATACAGACAGATTGATATTTATTTGCTTTCACTACTGTTAGGGCCAATAAAAGTTTTCCCTTTGTAGAGGAACAGGCCCTTATACTGGGTGAAAATGTCCATGATACAATGCAATGTAACAGTCCTAAAAAAGCAGTTTTAACCTTTACAACCCGAGCTGTATTTGAGGACCGTTGTGTGCACAAAGGGGGGCCTTAAATGTGCAGAAACAGTCTACTGTTGCAGCACTGTCATATACTTCAAATGCACCAGTCTCATGAAATATTATCTTTCACCAAATAGTAGGATACAGCTTCCCCTATGATGAATAGCATAAACTAGAACACTTGGTCTCTCAGGCACAAATTATTATTTTTATAATTTTTTCAAATACCCATGCGAAAATGTGGAAATAAATGGGTAAATCCAAGAAAAAATAAAAACTTATAAAACTTTTATCGTGTAATTTTATGCAAATAAAATGATAAAAGCAAAACAAAATTAGAAAAAAATAAAACTAGGTCAACAAAACAAAAATTAAAATGTAAACAAATTTGTAAAATTAAACTGTTTTTTTTTTTTTTGTTAATTTCAAATGGGAAAAATTTAAAACAAAATTAGAAAAAAAATAACCTCCTTTATAAATAATAGTCCCCTTACTCTTTTTCACACAAATGTTGACGTTGTCAAACCCCTCTGGTGGATTTCCTCCATTGTTTCTGGTCTTGCTCATTACTACATCAATTTTGGATGGCGATTAGGAAGTTCTCTCTTGATGACCAATACCACTTTCAGACAGAAAATGGCAAAAAACCCGCCTTTTACCTGGTATTTGCGTGTCGGGTTGTTTTGCCGGTCCCTGTCTATACCCTCCCAGACAGAAATCCAAATTACCGGGTCGTACATTTCTACCTGGTCATTTGTTGATTAACACTGGTATTTCTTCTGTCTGAAAGGGTCAACCCAGGTCTAAATTCCCGGGTCCCCGACCCCTGGTAAATTCCTTGGTCGAAGTCCAGGGAATTTCAACCCGGGTTGACCCTTTCAGAAAGAAATCAAACTTCAAATTATCGGGTAGAAATGTATGACCTGGTAATTTGGTTTCTGTCTGAAAAGGGTATTGGTAAACTGTATCCCATTCACAGCAGAATGGGTTATATTTGGGTTCATACCCACCACACAAAGAGCTGCAAGGGGATGTAAAAAGCTGCTCTTGGCTATTAGTGCTGCTGCTCGAAAAGTTATTTATAAAATTGGATTTCAGCTTCTCCTTCATTGCGATTTTTCAAAATAAATTATTCTATATTTTCAATATGGATTGGATAGAAACCTCACTGAATAATTCACGATTTTTTTGACATGTGGGAGAGCTACATCTCCACTTTGCCTGGGAAATTTCAGGACAGAATCGAGGATGCTTTGAAAAATACCATGTGGCATGAGCAACTGCGACTTTTGGGAGACCTTCCCTTTTATGTTGATTTGTATTTATTTATTACCAATTATTTATATAGCGCACACATATTCCGAAGCGCTATATTCTACTCATTATAGATGGTCACTTCTGTACATAAATATGTAGCTTCGACATTTTTCTCCTGTTACGAGATATTCAATTGTTTGAATTTTTATTCAAAGCCATGCAATTGTAATACTTATATTGCATATTGAATTATGTATCGCTGACACTTTTGGTGCTTTACACAATAAAATGTATTTGAAAAAAATAAGTAGTCCCCTTACTAACTTTGTCATAGTTGCTATAAATCTTCTTTCACATATGCAAGTTACAGCTTTGCAGGGGCTGGCAACTTTTAGCCTGAGGGCAAATGCATGCAGGCGGCCCTGGCAGAGGAGTAGCGTGTAGCCAGGGTGCCCGAAAGAACGTGCGTGCTACGGCGCCCCCCCCCACCCACAAGTGTTTTAGGGAGGAGGCGGGCCCATATGGGATTAATGTAAGCTAAAAATAAAGATTAGGGGCAGCCCCCTGTCGTAGTGCCCATATGCAGTGCCACCCTGTGCCACAGGAGGACACCCTTATGCAGGCCTCGAGTAGTGCCCCCAGTAGTGATCCTCCCTATGCAGTGCCCCTTGTGCCCCCAGTAGTAAGCCCCTTATATAGTGCCCCCAGTAGTGGTAACCCTTATGCAGTGCCCCTTAAATAGTGGCCCCAGTTGTAGTCTTCCCCCTATGCAGTACCCCCACTATTGCCCTTTATATAGAGCGCCCAGCAGTGGTCCCTCGATGCAGTGCCCCCAGTGGTAGTCCCCTCCCCCCTATGTAGTGCCCCTAGTAGTAGTCCCCTCCCCCCTTTGCAATGCCCCTAGTAGTAGTCCCCTTGTAGTAGTCCCCCCCTTGTAGTGCCCCCAGTAGTAGTAGTCCTGCCCTTGTAGTGCCTCCAGTAGTAGTAGTCCCCCCACTTGTAGTGCCCGCAGTAGCAGTAGTCCCCCCCCTTGTAGTGCCCCCAGTAGTATTCCCCCCCTTGTAGTGCTCCCAGGAGTCCCCCCCCCCCTTGTAGTGCTCCCAGGAGTCCCCCCCCCCTTGTAGTGCTCCCAGGAGTCCCCTCCCCCCTTGTAGTGCTCCCAGGAGTCCCCTCCCCCCTTGTAGTGCTCCCAGGAGTCCCCCCCCCCCTTGTAGTGCTCCCAGGAGCCCCCCCCCCTTGTAGTGCTCCCAGGAGTCCCCCCCCTTGTAGTGCTCCCAGGAGTCGTCCCCCCCCTTGTGCTCCCAGGAGCCCCCCCCTGTAGTGCTCCCAGTATTCCCCACCCTGTAGTGCTCCCAGTATTCCCCCCCCCCCCTGTAGTGCTCCCAGTATTCCCCCCCTTGTAGTGCCCCCAGTAGTAGTAGTCCTGCCCTTGTAGTGCCTCCAGTAGTAGTAGTCCCCCCCCTTGTGGTGCTCCCAGGAGTCCCCCCCCCTTGTGGTGCTCCCAGGAGTCCCCCCCCCCTTGTAGTGCTCCCAGGAGTCCCCCCCCCCCGTAGTGCTCCCAGGAGTCCCCCCCCCCCCGTAGTGCTCCCAGGAGTCCCCCCCCCTTGTAGTGCTCCCAGGAGTCATCCCCCCCCCCCTTGTAGTGCTCCCAGGAGTCATCCCCCCCCCCTTGTAGTGCTCCCAGGAGTCATCCCCCCCCCCTTGTAGTGCTCCCAGGAGTCATCCCCCCCCCCCTTGTAGTGCTCCCAGGAGTCATCCCCCCCCCCTTGTAGTGCTCCCAGGAGTCATCCCCCCCCCCTTGTAGTGCTCCCAGGAGTCATCCCCCCCCCCTTGTAGTGCTCCCAGGAGTCATCTCCCCCCCCCCCCCTTGTAGTGCTCCCAGGAGTCTCCCCCCCTTGTAGTGCTCCCAGGAGTCTCCCCCCCTTGTAGTGCTCCCAGGAGTCATCCCCCCCCCCTTGTAGTGCTCCCAGGAGTCATCCCCCCCCCCTTGTAGTGCTCCCAGGAGTCCCCCCCCCCTTGTAGTGCTCCCAGGAGTCCCCCCCCCCCTTGTAGTGCTCCCAGGAGTCATCCCCCCCCCTTGTAGTGCTCCCAGGAGTCTCCCCCCCTTGTAGTGCTCCCAGGAGTCTCCCCCCCTTGTAGTGCTCCCAGGAGAACCCCCCCCCCCCTTGTAGTGCTCCCAGGAGTCCCCCACCCCCTTGTAGTGCTCCCAGGAGTCCCCCACCCCCTTGTAGTGCTCCCAGGAGTCCCCCACCCCCTTGTAGTGCTCCCAGGAGTCCCCCCCCCCCTTGTAGTGCTCCCAGGAGTCATCCCCCCCCCTTGTAGTGCTCCCAGGAGTCCCCCCCCCCCTTGTAGTGCTCCCAGGAGTCCCCCCCCCCCTTGTAGTGCTCCCAGGAGTCATCCCCCCCCCCCTTGTAGTGCTCCCAGGAGTCTCCCCCCCTTGTGCTCCCAGGAGTCTCCCCCCCCTTGTAGTGCTCCCAGGAGAACCCCCCCCCCTTGTAGTGCTCCCAGGAGTCCCCCCCCCTTGTAGTGCTCCCAGGAGTCATCCCCCCCCCCCTTGTAGTGCTCCCAGGAGTCTCCCCCCCTTGTAGTGCTCCCAGGAGTCCCTGTCCCCCCCCCTTGTAGTGCTACCAGGAGTCCCCCCCCCCTTGTAGTGCTCCCAGGAGTCGTCCCCCCCCCCTTGTAGTGCTCCCAGGAGTCGTCCCCCCCCCCCTTGTAGTGCTCCCAGGAGTCCCCCCCCCCTTGCAGTGCCCCCAGTAGTATCCCCCCCCTGTAGTGCTCCCAGTATTCCCCCCCCTGTAGTGCTCCCAGTATTCCCCCCCCCTGTAGTGCTCCCAGTATTCCCCCCCTTGTAGTGCCCCCAGTAGTAGTAGTCCTGCCCTTGTAGTGCCTCCAGTAGTAGTAGTCCCCCCCCCCCTTGTGGTGCTCCCAGGAGTCCCCCCCCCCCCCCCTTGTAGTGCTCCCAGGAGTCCCCCCCCCCTTGTAGTGCTCCCAGGAGTCCCCCCCCCCTTGTAGTGCTCCCAGGAGTCCCCCCCCCCTTGTAGTGCTCCCAGGAGTCCCCCCCCCCTTGTAGTGCTCCCAGGAGTCCCCCCCCCCCCTTGTAGTGCTCCCAGGAGTCCCCCCCCCCTTGTAGTGCTCCCAGGAGTCCCCCCCCCTTGTAGTGCTCCCAGGAGTCTCCCCCCCCCCCTTGTAGTGCTCCCAGGAGTCTCCCCCCCCCCTTGTAGTGCTCCCAGGAGTCTCCCCCCCCCCCTTGTAGTGCTCCCAGGAGTCTCCCCCCCCTTGTAGTGCTCCCAGGAGTCTCCCCCCCCCCCCCCCTTGTAGTGCTCCCAGGAGTCTCCCCCCCCCCCCCTTGTAGTGCCCCCAGGAGTCTCCCCCCCCCCCCCCCTTGTAGTGCCCCCAGGAGTCTCCCCCCCTTGTAGTGCTCCCAGGAGTCTCCCCCCCTTGTAGTGCTCCCAGGAGTCCCCCCCCCCCCTTGTAGTGCTCCCAGGAGTCCCCCCCCCCTTGTAGTGCTCCCAGGAGTCCCCCCCCCCCTTGGAGTGCTCCCAGGAGTCCCCCCCCCCCCCCTTGGAGTGCTCCCAGGAGTCCCCCCCCCCCCCTTGGAGTGCTCCCAGGAGTCCCCCCCCCCCCCTTGTAGTGCTCCCAGGAGTCCCCCCCCCCCTTGTAGTGCTCCCAGGAGTCCCCCCCCCCCTTGTAGTGCTCCCAGGAGTCCCCCCCCCCCTTGCAGTGCTCCCAGGAGTCCCCCCCCCTTGCAGTGCCCCCAGTAGTATCCCCCCCCCTGTAGTGCTCCCAGTATTCCCCCCCCCCTGTAGTGCTCCCAGTATTCCCCCCCCCTGTAGTGCTCCCAGTATTCCCCCCCCTTGTAGTGCCCCCAGTAGTAGTAGTCCTGCCCTTGTAGTGCCTCCAGTAGTAGTAGTCCCCCCCCTTGTAGTGCCCGCAGTAGTCCCCCCCTTGTAGTGCCCCCAATAGTAGTATCCCCCCCCTTGTAGTGCCCCCAGTAGTATTCGCCCCCTTGTAGTGCCCACAGTAGTAATCCCCCCCTGTAGTGCTCCCTTGTAGTGTTCCCAGGAGTCCCCCCCCCTTGTAGTGCCCCCAGTAGTCAAGTAGAGACATAATAAAATAAAAAAAAAAACACTTACCTGACACCCGCTCCTGGTCCCGCCGCCGAGATCAGCTCCTCCGTCCGCCGCTTTGCATTATGGGAGTGACGCGTCACTCCCATTACCCACTGCGGGAGCCGGAAGATGTCCGGCTCTGGCTGTGGGAGCAGCAGCCGATGAGAGTCTGTTAGACTCTCATCAGCTGCTAAATCAAACACACAGCTGCCGGAGCCGGCGGCTGTGTGTTTGTGCTGTGTAGCGCTGACCGAACTCCGTCCGGTCAGCGCTACACACGCGGTGCAGTCTATGTCACAGTGACACAGCCTGCCCGTGGCCCACATGATGCTGCGGCCCGGGGGGCACATGACACCCTGCCCCCCGGCCCAGCCCGCCACTGCAGCTTTGTTACTGTATATTATCTATATTTTCTTTTTATGAACTTGACAGTGTTCCAGGGAACATACTTTTTTTATTCTTAAGTATTTTGTGACAAGAACAGGCATCAACAACGGTAAATCAAACATTGTAAATCCGTAGAAGAGCATATTTGGGGTGGGGTTTAAAAAAACAACAATTTGTATTCAAATTTAAGAATGTAAAGTCAAACCGAATCGTAAAGGTGACATCCTGATGAATAGCATAAACATTGGTGGATACAAAGATAAGGAAGCATGTATCACAGATTAAGTAGTTTTGCATACATGTATTCACACAAAATATAATAAACAAAGGGATAAAAATTAAGCCATAGTCTACATTAGATTCCAGTACATCATAAACAGAGGTAGAACTAAATCTGCAGCAGTGTTTAAGTTTTCACAGTTGAAAGACAAAGAAGAATAGAGGAGGGAGAGGTGAGAAAGGATAGACAGAAGAATATATATATAGTCAAAAGGGGAGGGGAGAGGGATAACTTTTCAATTTCACTATGTAACAATTTTTTGTCCTTGGGTAGTCAGTGCTGTTTCTTAATTGCGTATGTCTCAAAAGTACGGAAAATGGTATTTATTCCTCTCAAACTTTGCTTTTGTGACCAGGGCATTTTATACTTTAAAATTTACCTATTTCTGATGAGAAAAGGGCACATTTGCATTTCTTTTGTGAGGAAAAAAATCAATGTATGTATGGAAATGAACATATAAAATTGTACAAACATGACCAAAAAAAAAATTAGAAGCCAGTAGCTTTTCGAGATTTACAATTAAATAGTACATCACTTTCACAAATTAGCCTCCAGATGTAGTCTCCCATCATGTTCTCATTATACTGTACTTGGTAGCGGCGTTCAAACTCCAGTATAGCTTGATGGAAGCTCTTGCCTTGCTCCTCCGAGTAGTCTCCAATGTTCTCATTGAATTTCACCAGATGAGCATTAAGAATATGGACTTTGAGGGAAATCCTGCACCCCATTGTGCCGAAGTTCTTCACCAAAGTCCCAACCAACTCAACATATAATTTTCAGCCTTGTAATTGCCCAAGATGCCCTGAACCACTGTGATAAAGCTGGTCCAAGCAGCTTTCTCCTGCTGAGCGGGCATCTTTGGGAATTCCTTGCACTGTAGGATCTTCTTAATCTGTAGTCCCACAAAAACACCTGCTTTGACCTTTGCCTCAGACAGTTTAGGGAAGAAGTTTTCAAGGCTACTGAATCCTTATTTAGAGCTCTAACAAATTGTTTTATAAGGCCCAGCTTAATGTATAGTGGAGGCATCAGCACCTTTCTGGAGTCAACCAGTGGCTCCTACTTGACGTTATTCGTCCCCACACAGAACTCTGTCCGCTGTGGCCAGTGTCATCTGTGGCCAGTGTCATCTGTTGTAGTGTACCTTGGTGTCCCTGCTGCACCAAAAGCAAAGAAAGCAGGCAAACTTGGTAGGAATGCGGCTGAATGCTCTGCCCTAGTGGCGGCTGTGATATACACCCTGCTGATCCCTGGTGAACTTACCGTTGCCGCATACACCCTGCAATATGAAGCAGTATTTGGAGGTACATTAGGTGTTATTGGACTCCCCTCTGGCAGGGTTAGACTGTTCTGCAGCCCCCACAGTGCAGCCGCACTGTAGTATCAGAAATGTCCTGGAAATTAAGAACGTTTCAAAGTATCTCTGACAAGGTCACAAAAGCATAATTCATGGGGAATAATTGCCATTTTCTATACTCTTGGGGCATAGGCAATTAGGAAATAACACATCAAACACAAGGACAAATAAAAAAAAAATTGTTACATAAGGGCCTATTCATCAACACTAAAATAACATTTTTAAGGACATCTTAATTTTATTTTAGTATTCATGAAGATACTTAACACAGGAGATATCACTGATATCTCCTGGTTGTCCCCTTGCATTAATTTCCACACTCCCCATACATTAGTATGGGGATATGGAAATTAGGCTATTCATCAAATTCCAAAAATTATGTATTTTTGGAATTTGATGGTGTTACTATATGCCACGGTGAGGTGGCGTATAGTAGGTAACACACCTGCTTCCAGCTGGGCATGTCCCCCAGCGTCTTCCTCCATCGCTCTGGACTCTCCTCTGGCTCCATCTGCTATGCTGACATTGTGTTCTCCTGGCAGAACACAATAAAGTTTAGAAAAGAGAAAAAAAAAAGTATATTATTTTTTTTTGTAAACTGTACTGTGTTCTGCTGGGAGAACACGTTTCAAGACCAGCCACCGGAGCCAGAGGCGCTGCAACGGGCAGGTAAGTGCGGAAGGGGGGGGGCAGGAGAGCGGAGGGGGGGGGGGGCACACAACATTACCGCAGCTGTAGGCAGTGCTGCGCATGCTCTGGTTTTGCAGATGTAACAGCGCACGCGCGGCACTGATTCTAGCTGCGGTAAGTTAGTGTAGAGAGGGAAGACTCTCTATTTACCAGTGGCGTAACTATAAATTTTGCTCCCCCATGCCAAAAAAGTTTCAGGCGCCCCACTGCCCAAAGATCAAACACACCCAAAGACGACGTTTAAGGTGTGTGGTTACATGATACAGCAACGTGCCTTACACATTATGACACACTAAGTACTGCCACTTATAACACAGTGTGCCACACCAGAATGCCCCTTACAACACATTATGCCACGCCGGAATGCTCCTTACAACACATTATGCCACACAGCAATGCCCTTTACACATGCCACACAATAATGCCACGTATAACACATAATGACATACATTAAAGTCCTTATAACAAATTTATGCTATTCTGTAATGCCCCTATTTCACATTATGCCACACTGTAATGCCACACACAACACATTATGCCACACAGTAATGCCCCTTACACATTATGCCACACAGTAATGCTCCTAATAGCACATTGTGCACACAGTAATGCCAAATACACATTATGCCAAACAGTAATGCCCATTACATCCCACCCTGACATATCTACTTCACCAACCCTCCTCTCTGCTCCTGCCAGTCTGTCACCTCAGCTCAAGACAGGTTGCACAGTTTTTATTTCCGTGTAGAACCAGATTATTGGGAACATAGGGCCTGATTCAGACCCACTCGCGAGCGGCTGTCCGCTCGCAAGTGGGTCGATGTTATGGACTGAGCATGCGCACGACGGAGGGAGCTCCGTCGTGCGCATGCGCCAGACGCGACGAGCAAAGGAAAGTCCTTCGCTCGTTGTGTCCGATCAAAGGGGGCGTGCTGTCAATGTTGATTGACAGCACGCCCCCTTTGGTGGGCGTGCCGGGGGCGTGCCTCCCTGACGGGGGCGTTCCCACGGGAACGCCTCCCGTCAGAAGCCGGCCCACTGACATCACTAGTGATGTCAGTGGGAGTGATTTTGGCTCTGATAGAGCCAAAATCACTCCGGAGCTTGCGGTTGAAAACCTCAACCGCAGGCTCCGACTCGCAATTTCGATGGTCGCGATGGTCTCGACCATCGCGGCCATCACAATGCATGCTCGTATAGCCTGTGGGTGGTGACCCACAGCTATACGAGCGTCCAGGAGGACGCTCCATGAAAATGGAGCCCGGCCCTCATTCAGAGCGTGCGCTCTGCTCAGAGCGTACGGCTCTGAATGAGGGCCATAGTTTATAACCTGGAAACTGTGTGTATTATTATTATTATTATTATTATCCTTTATTTATATGGCGCCACAAGTGTTCCGCAGCGCCTTACATAGTACATAGAACTAATAAGTGAACAAGAAACAAGTAACTTACAGTACATTACAGTGCAGGACAGGGACACAACTTATATACATTGCTGAAATAGTGATTAAAGCACTCACAATAAGCTGCCGGGAGTTGGCGGTCCCGTGTTAGGTGCCCTAATGGGGAGTAGAGAGTAGAAGAAAATGTAAAGAGAAGCACATGAGGGAAGAGGTCCCTGCTCATGAGAGCTTACATTCTAAGGGGAGGGGCAAACAGACAGGCGTGACACAGAAGGGGAAGATAGGAAGGAAAGAGCATGAGGTGGGTTAGGAGGAGTGCTGGAAGGCCTTGATGAAGTAGTGGGTCTTGAGAGCCCGTTTGAAGATTTGTAGAGAGGTGGAGAGTCTGATAGGGAGAGGGAGAGCATTCCAAAGGTAGGGAGCAGCACGGGCAAAATCTCGGATGCGGGAGTGGGAGGAAGTAATCAGTTGGCAAGAGAGGCGGCATGCATTAGTTGAGCGAAGTGGGCGGGTGGGAGTGTGAAGGGAGAGAAGGTCAGAAATGTATGCGGGAGAGGATTTGGTGAGGGCTTTGTAGGTGAATGTAAGAACCTTGAATTGGCATCTGAAGGGGAAGGGGAGCCAGTGTAGGGCTTGAAGGAGAGGGGAAGCAGATATAGAACGTCTGGAGAGGAAGATGAGCCGAGCAGCAGCATTGAGAACAGATTGTAGTGGAGAGAGGTGAGAGACTGGGAGGCCAGCTAGGAGAAGGTTACAGTAGTCCAATCTGGATATGACCAGTGAGTGGATGAGGGTTTTAGTGGCATCCTGGGTGAGGAAGGGTCTAATCCTGGAGATATTTTTTAGGTGAAAACGGCAGGACTGTGAGATGTGCTGAATGTGCGGTTTAAAGGAGAGGGAGGAGTCTAGGATAACTCCAAGACAGCGCACTTTGGGGCTAGAGGAGATAGTTGTGCCATCAATAGATAACGAAATTGTGGAAAGTGATGTAGTGGAAGAGGGTGGGAAGATGATCAGCTCAGTCTTAGACATGTTAAGTTTAAGAAAGCGCTGGGACATCCACGAAGAGACAGCAGAGAGACAGTTGGAGATACGGGTAAGGAGCTCAGGGGTGAGCTCAGGGGTGGAAAGGTAAATTTGAGTATCATCTGCATAGAGATGATATTGGAGGTCAAAGGAGTTAATGAGTTCACCTAAAGAGGATGTATATAGGGAGAAAAGGAGAGGTCCAAGAACAGAACCTTGGGGAACTCCTACCTTTAGTGGAAGTGGAGGGGAAGAGGAGTCATGAGAGGACACAGCGAAGGAACGATCAGAGAGGTAGGAGGAAAGCCAGGAGAGGGCAGTTTCACGTAAACCGAGAGAGTAAAGGATTTGCAGGAGGAGAGGGTGGTCTACAGTGTCAAATGCAGCAGAGAGGTCAAGGAGAATGAGCAGAGAGTAGTGACCCTTGGATTTGGCAGCAAGGAGGTCGTTGCTGACTTTCGTGAGGGCAGTTTCCGTGGAGTGGAGAGATCGGAAGCCAGATTGAAATGAGTCAAGGAGGGAGTGGGAGGAAAGAAAGGTGGTAAGGCGGTTGTAGACAATACGCTCAAGGAGTTTGGAAGCAAAAGGGAGAAGAGAGATGGGTCGATAGTTTGAAAGTATGTTAGGATCAAGGGTAGGTTTTTTAAGAATGGGGGAGACAAGAGCATGTTTGAATGCAGAAGGGACAGTGCCAGATGATAGGGAAAGATTAAGGAGGTGAGCCAGATGGGAACAGGCAGAAGGAGACAAGTGGGAGAGGAGACGGGAAGGGATAGGGTCAAGAGGGGAGGTGGAAGGAGGGGAGGACCGGATGAGGGCCAAGACTTCCTCTCCAGAAGCAGGGGAGAAGGATGTCAGAGTTGGTGAGACAGAAGGGGAGGGGTGGTAAGGGCAAGGAGGGAGAGGAGTGCTAAGGGTCTGATGGGATATGATGTCCTCACGTATGGAGTCAATTTTAGATGTAAAGTAGGTGGCAAAGTCGAGGGCAGAGAGCGAGGAGGGAAGGCGAGGAGGGGAAGGGCAGAGTAGGGAGTTGAAAGTGGCAAAGAGACGCCGGGGGTTTGAGGACTGGGAGGAGATGAGGTTCTTGAAATATGTTTGTTTGGAGAGAGACAGGGAAGCACTGTAGGAGGAGAGAATAAATTTGAAATGGAGGAAGTCAGCCTTAGAGCGTGACTTTCTCCACTGACGCTCCGCAATTCTTGAACACTTTTGTAGGTATCTGGTGCATTTGGAATGCCAGGGTTGTGGTGTGGATCTGCGAGGGTGAGTGGTTATTGCTGGAGCAACAGAATCAAGAGCAGAAGCAAGGGAGGAATTGTACAGGGAAGTAGCTTGTTCAGGACAGGAGAGAGAAATGATAGGGGAGAGAAGAGAGTCCAGCAGGGAGGAAAAAGCAACAGTGTCAATAGCCTCAATATTACGCTTAGTAATGGTAGCCTTAGGAGTTAGAGGAGGGCAAGGAGAGAGGGATAGGTTAAAAGAGAGAAGGTGATGGTCAGAGAGGGGGAATGGGCAATTGGAGTAATCAGAAATATCACAACGGTGCGTAAAGACCAGGTCAAGTGAGTGCCCACTCACATGGGAGGGTGAGGAGGTCCATTGGGCGAGACCAAATGAAGAGGTGAGGGTAAGGAGTTTAGCTGCAGAGGATTCTGTGGGAATGTCAATAGGAATATTAAAATCACCTAGGATAATGGAGGGAAGATCTGAGGAGAGAAAGTGAGGGAGCCAGGAAGCGAAGTTGTCAAGGAATTTGGAGGGAGAGCCAGGGGGACGGTAAATGACAGCTACTCTGAGGTTTACTGGTTGGAAGAGTCGTATAGCATGAACCTCAAATGTGGGGAATGTAAGGGATGGTTCAGAGGGTATTAGCTGGTATGAGTAACTGGTGGATAGAAGGACCCCAACTCCACCACCATGGCGACCCCCAGGCCGGGGGGTGTGGGAGAAGGCAAAGCCCCCAGAGGATAGAGCAGCAGGAGAAGTGGTGTCAGAGGGTGAAATCCAAGTTTCAGTGATGGCTAGGAGATTCAGAGAGTTGGAGATAAAAAGGTCATGGGTGGGGACCAGTTTATTACAGACTGACCTGGCGTTCCAGAGGGCACAGGATAGAGAGATAGCATTTGTGGGGGAGATGTGAATGAGATTGTCCGGGTTGCTGTAACGTGGAGGTGAGATTAATTTGGGGGACCGATATGAATAGAGTTTAGTGATGGTGCGGGCACCTGAGCTGGAAAGGGAATCAATAGGAGGTGGGCAGGGAGGGAGATGTGGATGGCAGTGGGGTGAAGTGACAGGGAGAGGAGTGTAGGAGGAGGTATCAAGTTAGTGCCCCTTATACAGTGCCACCTGTAGTTGTGCCCCAAAATGCAGTGCCCCTTATGCAATGTCCCCTGTAGTAGTGCCCATTATGCAGGGTCCCCTGTAATTGTGGCCATTAAAGTAGTGCCCCTTGTAGTTGTGCCCCTGTAGTTGCCCCCAGTAGTGAGCCCCCTGTAGTTGCACCTAGTTGATCCCAGTAGTGTGCCCCCTGTAGTTGCCGCCAGTAGTGAGCCCCCTGTAGTTGCCCCCAGTAGTGAGCCCTCTGTAGTTGCTCCCCCCCGCGCGCACACAAACACGCACACAAAAACAAAAAAAACCCACTTACCTTTATCCCCGCTCCAGTGCTGCTGCCGTCCATACCCTGGCGTCCGCTCCTCGGCACTATGGGAGTGACGTCATGGCATCACTCCCATAGTGCCCAGCGGGACCCGTAAGACGTCCCCAGCGTCTGCTCCTCGGCACTATGGGAGTGACGTCATGGCATCACTCCCATAGTGCCCTGCGGGACCCGGAAGACGGAGGGAGCTCCATCCTCCGGCTGCCGCCGGGGGTTTGAATAGGAGCCGGGCGCCCGCTGGTAACACACTCAGCGGGCGCCCAGCAGATGGAGGTTGCAGGGGGTGCGACCGCACCCCCTGCACCCTCCGTAGTTACGGGAGTTCCGCCACTGAGTGGTGTAACTGCTGCCCCCGTCGCCCCCAAACTACCCAGCGCCTCCAAGCCACCGCGGGGGTAGTAGCTACGCCACTGCTATTTACCGAAAAGCTGACATAGTAAAAATGACAACTTTTCGAAATAGATAGTTATTGAGAGGAGGAATGATGAATTCCTCTGGTAATTAGGTAGAACTCCATGCATGTTCTAAACCTAATTACCTCCAGAGAAAGTTTAGGTATGATGAATAGGCCCCATAGTGTTTTTATACCTCAGTGTGGTTAAGTGTTATACCACTTAAAGCGTGTAGAGATGCATCTCAAACCTCAAGTAAGATTACGTAATAAGGACCAGGTGATATCTTCAAAGACCTTCATGATTTGCGGTGGCGGGTATTTAATTGCTAGGTACAGGTGCCATTTTTTTCTATTAAAGCTAACTACGCCCTTTTCAACATCGAGCATTGCTGTAGGTCTGTCAAAGTAGTTCAGCTTTAACCATTTAATTTAAGGAGGGTTTGGAGAGAGCCAGTGTAAATAATACTGAAAGAAAGGGGACATGAGTGGCAGCAATAAGCATGGGTCAATGTGCGCTAACGAAAAAACTTCCCAGGAGAAAGGTACCACAACACCTGTCAATTGTGTAATAAAGCAATACATTTTAGAACATTGTGAATAAAAGTGGCAGGGACTATGTTGCGTTTAGGGCAACCACCTAACTCGCTCGGTAATATATGATGTATTTTGGGCTTGTGATAAATAGGCCTTTTTAATTAATTTAACGTGGATTTCCTGTATTTTAGCTGAGCCCATAGTGCTCTGCATAGGTTAGAATGCGATCTGAGGAACAGAAATCCAGGAGTCTTGGGACCAGAATGCCCACACCCGAGACCACAAGTCGTAATGCAAAAATAGTAACTTAACCTTACAAGTAGTACAGAGTGTAAAAAGTGAACGAATGGGACATTGAGTCATCGAAAGGCAGGAGGTGCTGGGGGGCAACTTGCTAAATGCATAATGTCTAGCCTGCAGATATCGAAAAAATTGGGAGTTGGGAATAGTGTACAGATTTTTAAATTATTGAAAGGAATAAAGTTGTCGTCCAGGATCAAATATATCACGGATTGCTGCAATTCCCTTTTGTTTCCGTGTAGTCAGTGGCGTAACTACAGCCCCCGCAGACCCTGCGTTGGCTTGGGGGCGCGGGGGCTTGTGGGGCTAGGTGGCCACAGATTCCATGCGTACTAGCCGTCCGCATGGAATCTGCAGAAAACGGCCCTCCAAAAATGGCCACCGCCTAGGAGGAGACAGATGCTAGAGGTCCTACTGGACCTCTAGCATCTGTTAGTCACGCAGGCAGGGCGGTAGTATAACAAACACACAGCCGCCGGTGCTGGCAGCTGTGTGTTTGTTTTAGCAGCCGATGAGTCAGACAGACTCATCGGCTGCTTGTCTTGCGCCCACTGCTGGAGCTGGGCTCTTCCGGCTCCCACAGTGGGTGATGATGGGAGAGATGTCATTACGTCGGAGGAGCCGATGCTGGAGCGTTGATCAAGGTAAGTGGATTTTGTGTGTCTGTCTGGTGGGGGCTGGGGTTGTTTACTACTACTGGGGGCATTGCTGGGGGGGTTGTTTACTACTACTACTACTACTGGGGGCATTGCTGGGGGGGGTTGTTTACTACTACTACTACTGGGGGCATTGCTGGGAGGGGGGACTACTACTGGGGGCATTGCTGGGGGGGGTTGTTTACTACTACTAGGGGCATTGCTGGGGGGGTTTGTTTACTACTACTACTACTACTACTGGGGGCATTGCTGCGGGGGGTTGTTTACTACTACTACTACTACTGGGGGCATTGCTGGGAGGGGGGACTACTACTGGGGGCATTGCTGGGGGGGGTTGTTTACTACTACTAGGGGCATTGCTGGGGGGGTTGTTTACTACTACTACTACTACTACTACTGGGGGCATTGCTGGGAGGGGGGACTACTACTGGGGGCATTGCTGGGGGGGGTTGTTCACTACTACTAGGGGCATTGCTGGGGGGGTTTGTTTACTACTACTACTACTACTACTGGGGGCATTGCTGCGGGGGGTTGTTTACTACTACTGTGGGCACTGCTGGGGGGGTTTACTACTACTACTGGGGGCATTGCTGGGGGGGTTGTTTACTACTACTGGGGGCATTGCTGGGAGGGAGGACTACTACTCAGGGCATTGCTGGGAGGGAGGACTACTACTGGGGGTATTGCTGGTGGGGACTACTACTGGAGGCACTTGTGGGACCACTACTGGGGGCACTGCACTGGTGGGACTGCACTGCACTGGTGGGACCACTACTGGGGGCACTGCGCTGGTGGGACCACTACTACTGGGGGCATTGCTGGGGGAGGACTACTACTACTGGGAGCACTGCTGGGGGGTTAGTACTGGGGTCACTATTTAAGGGGGTCTACTACTGAGGGCATTATATAAGGGGCACTGCATAGGGGGATGACTACCTGGGGCACTGCATAGGGGGACCACTTCTGGGGGCACTGTATAAGGGCACTACTGTATACTGTAAACTGTCTGGTGGGGGGGCGGGAGCAAATTTTTTACTTTTGCACTGGGGGCCAAATTTTGTATAAATGGCCCTGTAATTATTTTACCAAAATGCCGAGGGGGGGGTTTATGGGGGAGGGCAACAGAAAAAATATTGGTAGGGGGAGCAAAATTTATAGTTACGCCACTGCCCTGTAACGGTAAGGACTAGAATCCAAACACTTATGTATCGTGAGCCAAGCCGCATAGGTGTCCCTAAATAGAAGATTATGTGCTATTCCCAGGGGGAGTTTATAGTAAAGAAGAGGGCTACAGGGGAGTAGGGAGAGAACAAGGCTCCCTCCAAGAGTGGACTAGTAAAATGAGCATGACCCAAACACTAATCAGAAATATATGGAAAGCTGCTGCTTGAGAAAATGTTATGTCCGGTAAACCTAGGACACCTCTATCTTTGGGTTGTCTGCTCCTAGCTATCCTTGGCTTCCTATGATTCCATATAAATCATTGGAAAGCTTTAGTACATATTGCAATATCTGATTTAAATTAAAAAAGGGAAGCATTTGGAGAGAATAAGCCAGTTTAGGGAACAATACATGTTGGATCTTATTAATAATCTGGGGAAGGTTAGTAGCATAGATGCCAGTCATAGAGGGCGTAATATTAATACCAAGATATTTCAATTGAGAGGTAGCTATATGTAAATGGAAGGTAAGAATGGGATGTTGGCGGATCAGGCCGGGTCGAATGATTTTTGTAAATTGACCCTATATCCAGCAAAGGAACAGAAATGAGCGATCTCCTCCAATACAGCTGGTATTGAGGTAGTTGGGTGAGATATAAATAAATAAATAAAAACAATTATACTCCGCTGGTGTGTCTCAGCAGCTAGTTAGTCTAAGCTCTATGTGTCACCTCCGTCTCCCTTCCTATATGTCCAGCTGCTCTTCACCTTATCGGGCTCAGATTACCCTGCACTTGAACTGGCAACTACCCAAAGGACCCGGGGATACTGCGCTACTGCAGACGCCCCACTAAGGAGGGGACTATTACTGAATCACCTGCTCCTATTCTACAAAAGCCGGCCAGATCACCACGCTTATTGTGGCCGCAGCTTGTGTCACCGCTCACCAAGGGAGACGGAGGTGACGCAGAGCTTAGGCTAACTAGCTGCTATCATCTCTACATAGCAGCTTGCCACATGACGGGGACCCAGGTAAGGGTATCTTCTGCCGTAATGCTTGATATGAACTATTAAGGGAATACATCTTTTAATCCCTAACCTGGCCAGTACAGTCAGATACCTGACGTTTTTTTCTAGTTAGACCCTGCAGTACCACTCAGGGTATATTGCCTTTGTACAAAAGTCTATTCAATCCGATGGAGAGGATAAAAAAAGACTGATTGGATTAAATACTCTTTATATGACACTGCTAGGGTGCTGGACTTTATACTAATGTGGTTTCAAGCTATTTTAGCCAGTTTATATTTCTCTTAAATATTTAAACCTTGGTATATTTAATACACTAAATCTAGACTAGTAGTTGATTGTATACCTTGTGTGTAGAATTCCGAATAGTATTTTTTATCTGCTACATATTGCTGATTTATATGTCTTTTATTTAAGTATTTTTATTTAATACATTTTTAAATGTGATCACATGTTGTTCTGATTGAAACACACCGGCGCAGTATAATTGTTTTTTTTTGTCTATCTATGTGAGACTGGCATACCTCTTTTACTGCAGCAGGCTGTCTTGTTCCTACCAGCTCCACAATAATCTAGTTTCTCTGGAGATATAAATAAAAGCTTTTATTAAACTTTTTTCCCTGAGTGATACTTTTCAGTAACTTGTTTGGAAATGTGCTGTTAGAACTCTGTCAGGTATTTAATAGTAAATTACTAAAAAAAAAAGTCTATTCTTATTCCACAAAGTGTAAAAATACAATACAGGTTGAGTCTCCTATATCCAAAATGTTTGGGACCAGGAGTATTTTGGATAACAGAATATTCCGTATTTTGGAATAATTGCATGCCATAATGAGATATTTTGGGAATGGGACCCAAATCTAAACACAGGATGCATTTATGTTTCATATACACGTTATACAGACAGCATGCAGGTAATTTTATACAATATTTTCAATAATTTTGTGGCTCAAGCAAAGTTTGTGTACATACATGAAATTTATTTATGTTTCATATACACCTTATACACACAACCTAAAGGTGATTTTATACAATATTTTTAATACATTTGTGCTTTAAACAAAGTTTGCGTACATTAAACTATCAAAAAAACAAAGGGTTTACTATCTCAGTCATGGTAAAAAAAAAAATATAGTATTTCGGAATATTTGGATATGGGAGACTCAACCTGAATATTAAACCCTGGAAGTTATATGCTCTTGTGATAAATGTAGACACTTGATTTCCTGAGTGAAGATTGCTGGGGCAGAGTTACTGTAATCTATGGTGAACTGCATTCCACATCTTGTGGCTCTTTTATCATTCCTTAAAGTAGAGAAAATAAAATATAAATGTTCACCTCCTTTTGAAGGATATGGATATGTCCTGCTTACCTTGCAGTGCTGATGTGGCCCATGCTTTTTGTAGCAGCTGCACCAGAGCAATATTGAATGTATCTGGTAATTTTGGATCTACCTCCTCAACTCACTGTGTGCCAGATCCAAAAATTGCTTGGGGCAATTACAATTTTTAACAAATGGACCCCCTTGTGTTTTACTATAAAAGTGTACAAAATGTGAAATGCATTGAAAGCTTCACAATACGTTCATGATTCTACACCACTTCTTCAGGGATATTATAGTTTTGCATTGTTAGGGGGAATTTTTGACTGCATATCATCTTAAACAAAATATCTAAAGACCATGTTTTGTTTTCTCCAAACTCTCAGTATGTATCTAGTTAGGCAAGAGAGTGATTGCAAAACTTCCATTAGTCATTTCTACAGATCCTGTTTTTTCACTGTAAGTAAGCACAACTATTTTTATTAGCTGTGTGCGTAGTGCACCAAAATAAACTTTTTAGAAAACACTTAAGCTGAGCATTACACTATTGTTTCTATTGCTTAATGCACAGGTTCTCAAACTCAGTCCTCAGGACCCCAAACAGTGCATGTTTTGCAGGTCTCCTGACAGAATCACAATTGAAATAATTAGCTTCACCTGTGGATCTATTAAAATGTGTCAGTGAGCAATGAGTACACCTGTGCAGCTGCTGGGTGACCTGCAAAACATGAACTGTGTGGGGTGCTGAGGACAGAGTTTGAGAACCACTTCCTTAATGCATACTTCCCAGCAGACTCGGAACTGGCCTGCTAGGGAGCCGAGGTATTCCCCGGTGGGCCCCAGTGACTCGAAGCCCCTCCCTCTACCATGGGAGGGCGGGGTCTATGGCGCTGCCACGGTCCGCAAGAATAGCCCTTTTACACAGTAAGGATGCAAGGCCACCCAACAACAGGTAATTAATATGTGTGTTCTTTTTCTAAACCCTTGGACTCTCTCAGATTATCCAAATATTAGCAGCACTGGAAGGGAGAGGGCGGAGCCTTCAGTGTCAGGGCGGAGCCTTCAGTGTCTGAGATGGATGGATTGCTGTACACTTCTGCCTGTGACTATCCCTGTTGGCTGCAGTGCTTGCAAAGACACAGAGAGGTGGTGGCGGGCTCTGACTGTCAGTGACTGACTAGCACTGGAGAATAGATTTCTAAATTGAGAGCAGCAGCTGCAGCATCATTCAGCACTGCAGGGAGACAGGAGCAGCCTGGAAGCGCCAGCTATCATCCGGGGGAGTGGAGATCTGTCTACCGACCCTCTGCTGGGTGAGTGTGGGTACTGTACCTACGGATGATCCCAACTCACCCCTCCCCCTCGCAGCTCAGTATCTGTACCCTGGGAAGTAGCAAGGGGAATGGTGTGGACAGTACAGAACACTAATTGAAAATAATCCTACCCATTCTATATGTATTATTGATTTTTATTTATTTTTTTCTTGATACTGTTTTCTTTTAATGTTATTTTATGCATTTAGGTTTGTTGTATTTGTGATGAACATTTTAACCTTCTGTGTGCAATGGCAGTGTTGACCCCATACCAACATACATTATACTTTAATGCCAACACACAGGTCAGCCCTTGGCCAGTGTACAGTACATGTAAGATAAAAGCATATCTCCAAAAGCCAGTATGTATATTCTCCTCGCCTATATTGTACATTATAGATTGTGAGGGTGATACTGAGACAGACGCTACAGTGTCCGTGTGTGCATCTTTTGTCGGTCGCATGTCTGTGACTTTATGCAAATACCACTTTCCTGGTGTACTTTGGGTGCATCTGAGCCCTTCCCCGGTGCGCAGGGGTGGATCGGAGCCTTTCCCCGGTGCGCAGGGGTGGATCGGAGCCCTTCCCCGGTGCGCAGGGGTGGATCGGAGCCCTTCCCCGGTGCGCAGGGGTGGATCGGAGCCCTTCCCCGGTGCGCAGGGGTGGATCGGAGCCCTTCCCCGGTGCGCAGGGGTGGATCGGAGCCCTTCCCCGGTGCGCAGGGGTGGATCGGAGCCCTTCCCCGGTGCGCAAGGCTGGATCGGAGCCCTTCCCGGGTGCGCAGGGCTGGATCGGAGCCCTACCCCGGTGCGCAGGGCAGGATCGAAGCCCTTCCCCGGTGCGCAGTGCTGGATCGGAGTATAAAATCTGCATAAATTGTGTATATTGGCTGTATGATGTGCTACAGGTTGAGTCTCCCATATCTGAAATGCTCGGGACCAGGAGCATTTCGGATTTTGTATTTTTTTTTTCGGACTATCTTTTGGAGGAGGTGCGTTGGATGCTGTGGGAGTCTGGCAGGTGTCATAGAAGGCCCGGCGAGTGTCACAGGGGGTCTGGCGGGCGCCGCGGTGGGGGTTCAGCATGTGCTGTGGGTATCACAGGAGGACGTATGCTGCCTCCTGGACGTATGCTGCAGGGGGTCCGGCGAGTGTTGCTGGGATTTCCGGCGGTGCCGTGGGGGGGGGGGGTCCGGCGGGTGCTTCGAGTGTCTCAGGAGGCCGGGCGGGTGCTGCGGGGGGAGTCTGCCGGATGTCGCAGGGAGTCCGGCAGGTGTAACGTGGCGTCTGGTGTGTGCTGCAGGTTGGTCAGACATGTGGATGAGACTTGAATCATTTTTCTGGTGAGGGAATGCTTATGAAGCCACACCCATGCCACTAGTCATTGGCCTTAGACACTAGTGACATCATGACGTCAGGCCACGTCATGATGTCACGGCTGCCCCGAAATATTCAGTTTTTTAGAATATAGGTTATTATAGACTCAACCTGTACCTGCACAACTATCTCATCTAGCCCAAAAGTGCGCTGTCTTGGAGTTATCCTGGAGTTATTCTCTCGCAGTCCTGTCGTTTCTATCTCAAAAATATTTCCACGATCAGACCCTATCTCACCCAGGATGCTACTAAAACCCTCATACACTCACTGGTCATCTCCAGATTGGACTACTGTAACCTCTCCTATCTGGCCTCCCCAAATGCCATCTCTCTCTCTGCTCCAGTCTGTCCTCAATGCTGCTGCACAGCTCGTCTTCCTCTCCAAATGCTCTACATCTGCCTCCCCTCTCCTACAAGCCCTCCACTGGCTCCCCTTCCCTTTCAGAACCCAATTCAAGGTTCTCACGCTCTCTTACAAAGCCCTCACCCAATTCTCTCCCATTTACATCTCTGATCTCCTTTCCCTTCACTCTCCTGTCCGCCCTCTTTGTTCAACAAATGCACGCCGCCTTTCATGCCAACTGATTACTTCCTCCCACTCCCATCTCCATGAATATGCCCCTGCTGCTTCCCACCTCTGGAACTCTCTCACTCTCCCGATCAGACTCTCCACCTCTCTGCAATCATTCAAATGGGCTCTCAAGACCCGCTACAATTAATGCCTTCCAGTCCTCATCCTAACTTGTTGCTATATGCTCCTTCCTCCCTGTCTACCCCATCTGTGTCACACCTGTTTGTCTGCCCCTCCCTTTTAGAATGTAAGCTCTTACGAGCAGAGCCCTCTACCCTCTTGTGCATCTACTTGTTACTCCCCACTAGGGCACCTAACACTTGGTTGCTTATGCTCTGCTGCTTATGTGGGTGTTCTAGTCGCTAATGTAGCAATGTATATTATACATGTCCTGCATTGCATTGTATTGTACTGTAAGTCACTGGACACCTGTTTGTTTATGTACTTTGTAAGGTGCTGCGGAAAACTTGTGGTGCTATATAAATAAATTATAATGATAATACCCAGGCCCCTTTTATTGCGGAAAGAAGAAGCACTCAGATAAGGTTACCGGGGCAGTTATACTTTTTCTTATGGTGGCTGGCTTCACCTCTCAGCTTTGTGTCGCCACCCTTCAGGGGGCCCCTACAATTTCATTCCCCCTGGGAGCCCTTCATGCCCCTGTCCGACACTGCTTCCCAGCCTGGTAAGATTATGACAAAATATCCACCCATCAGTCTCCTCAAACCCTAATCTCTCCTATAAAATGAACTGATAGTCATATTGCTTTTCCTATAGGCCCCATATGATTGGTACTTGAAGTGGGAATGACAAATTTTGGGGATTTATGGTTAATGGGACTATACCATCTAGACTATTAATTTTTAGTGTGCAAGTGCACTCTTTATGGGGGCAATTCAAATAGGTGTGAGTTTGGTCCCGCGAGGCGAATTCACAGCAAATTTGCATTGCGAATTACATTTACAATTCAATTCCAAACTCGCATTTCTTTTTCATAGTAAATTTGCCTGTTTTTATTCAAACCCCCCTGAGTAGGTGAAAAGGAAGGGAAAATCTTTTAAAAATGTCGGGACTTGCTTCAGAACCCCTTGGACACCCCCCCTCTAATGACTAATTAGGCATTTGGAACTTTTAAATTAGCTTAATTGGGCCAATAATTACATGTAATGTTTGGGGTGAAAAATAAATAAATGGCCTCAAATTACCCCAAAATAAGGTTTTTAGCTAAATAATGCACCAAACAAATTTAATAAAAGTATTTATTTCAATGAAAAATAGTTTTTATTATTTTAGGGTTTTTTTTTTTTTTACAGTTGCTGCAAAGTACCCCCAATTTTTTTTTCTTTTTTTTTTCTGTTTAATTCTTTTGTAATTACCGTATATACTCGAATATAAGCCGACTTTTTCAGCACATTTTTTGTGCTGAAAAAGTACCCCCTCGGCTTATACTCGAGTGAAGTGTAGCGCTGACCGGACGGAGTTCGGTCAGCGCTACACAGCACAAACACACAGCCGACGGAGCCGGCAGCTGTGTGTTTGCTGTAATCAGCAGCCGCTGAGAGTCTGTCAGACTCTCAGCGGCTGCTGCTGTTCCCACTGCGGGAGCCATCTTCCGGCTCCCGCAGTGGATAATGGGAGAGACGTCATGAGTAATGACGTCTCTCCCATACAAAGCGGCCGGAGGAGCTGTTAGCGGCGGGACCAGGAGCCGGAGTTTCAGGTAAGTGATTTTTTTTTATTCTTATTACTTTTCTCTCTACTGGGGGGGGGGGGACTACAGGGGGCGATTACTACAGTGGGCACTACCAGGGGGCAATTACTACAGGGGGCACTAAAAGGGGTTATTACCACTGGGGGAACTACAAGGGGGGGATTACTACAGGGGGCACTAAAAGGGGTTATTACCACTGGGGGAACTACAAGGGGGCGATTACTACAGGGGGCACTAAAAGGGGTTATTACCACTGGGGGAACTACCAGGGGGGGATTACTACAGGGGGAACTACCAGGGGGGATTACTACTGGAGGCACTGAAAGGGGGGATTACCACTGGGGGCACTACCAGGAGGGATTACTACTGGGGGCACAACCAGGGGGAATTACTACTGGGGGCACTACCAGCTGCTGCCATTTCCCACCCTAGGCTTATACTCGAGTCAGTAAGTTTTCCCAGTTTTTTGTGGTAAAAGTAGGTACCTCAGCTTATATTCGGGTCGACTTATACTCGAGTATATACGGTAAATGAAATTCTGCAGATTTTTATATTTAACTTTTTTTTTTTTTAAATGCACAAATCGTCCATTTAACATCTTTTAAAAGCGTACAAAGTTCGCACTCTCACTGCGAGTAGTGCACATCGGCATTTCTAATTAAATTGTGTGTATCTCGGGTGTGCGCAAGAAGAAGTGTGCGAGTCTATCGCATTTTGCAAACTCGCACCTAATTGATTTCCCTCCTATATGTGACTGGAGGCAGACTAATACCCCTTTTCCACCAAAAATCCATCTCCAACCAGGGACACCGAGCACGGAGTGAACATGGGTTGGAGCCAGGTTGTACCCCTTTTGCACTTGCGGCTGGAAACTGGTTGTTTCCTGGGTCCAGCTGTTCACACCGGAATGAAAAAATTAAAAATGAGGGGTCTATGTACTAAGCTTTGGAGAGAGATTAAATGGACTGAGATAAAGTACCAACCAACCAGCTCCTAACTCATTTTTCAAACACAGTCTGTGACATGGCAATTAGGGGCTGATTGGCTGGTACTTTATCTCCGTTCACTTTATCTCCATCCAAGGCTTAGTAAATAGACCTCTTAGCAATAAAACTAAAGTTCACGTGCATTCTTTTAGAAAGACTCAGGGATAGACCTTTTCATTTTGTTATCAAGGTCCTAAAAGTCATTTTTCAAACACAGCCTGTGACATGGCAGTTAGGAGCTGATTGGCTGCTACCTTATCACCGTTCACTTTATCTCCTAACACAGCTTAGTAAATAGACTCCATTATCTGCTTTAGGCCCCAATTAGAGTGTATACACAACTGATTGCTTTGGGATGGGGGCTTTTAAGCAAATGTGATGTAGCACCCTGCATCAGACTTCCCATGAGGTTGCACAGGAAAATGTTTCTGACTATCATTGTCTAGCTGTTAGTACCCTGTTTCATTTTATGACAGTGTTTGCAAAGAATATGCTGGCGCTATATAAACACAATTATAATAAATCAGTATGTTATAAGTGAAGTATTATTTACATGTGAGCTCAAAATACAAGGATAGAGTTTAGGAGACAAGTATGGCTTAGTATTAGTCATGGATACCTGATTTGCACCCTGGCCCATGCAGCCTCTCCCGGATGGTAGCATACACTGCTTTGTCATCTGGATGATCTAATACAATATCCAGGTGGTTTCTGCATAGACCATTTTGGCTGTCAGCAAGTTGCAGCTGAAACCAACTTGATTCCACCCTTCTTTACTGTACCTGTACTTGTGAATTGGGGTCCGCCGAATGTTACCTTCTGCGTATATCTTAATGAAGATTTTCTCTGTAGTTTTGAACCCATCCCTCACACCTATACATTTAGTGGAAGCTTTTTTCTGATTTATACTATTTTTTTCAGCTCTTGCTGTTTTTTTGTATTCTGCTACAATATGTAAATGCAAGACTTCCACATGGTGCAGCTTCATGGGGACAAATAAAGACATTATTAACCTGGAGTTAGGAGAATGGATCCTACCAAATGTGGCGTCCACTTCACTAATAATGAATAATGCAGTTTTATTAATCGCTGATTGAAGTACAGGTAAATTGAAGATGACTAAAATATCCACATATTGGATTGCTGTAAGTACAGAAATCAGGCTTTTTGGGTGGAGATTCAAACGTGTCGATAAGTTTTTTTATTTTTTGGTTCTATTGAATTCAGTTTAGAGAATCTATGGAGACTAATGTATTGTGTCACTTGCTTGTGTTTTCTTTACTAAACCTTTACTTAAAATGTAAATAAAAAAACCTGTAACACACATGCGGCTTTTAGTGACCATAACCAATGGGCATGTGCTTTGTCTACAGCACCAGAATGGCATATACGGCCTACACCAAGATGTGCATCACTTTGACTCCTTTGATGACGTGCAGAGCCTGCCCCTGCTGCTCAGCCAGGCCGGCATCCGCACAGGTACGCAATGGCCAGAATATGGCCTGCAACTCAGATGTGCAAATGAGCAGAAATAATCCCCCTAGATTGTCTTTTAATTGTCTGCGTTGGTCACTTTTTTTCTTATTAGGGTTGTAAACCTGTCCTCTGTGATGATTGTATGATGTGAGATAGTAGCAGTGAAAAGTAAAGTCTTCAAATTTGACATGCAGTATACATGGCCAGACGCATGGCCTGAATGAAACCGCAATCCTAACGTGGGGCCATTCATTTATAAAGCTGTCTAACAGTCTTTATATTTGTTCTAGGAATTATTGGGAAAAAGCATGTGGGCCCAGAGGCTGTTTATCCATTTGACTTCTCCTACACAGAAGAGAACAGCTCAGTGCTACAAGTTGGCCGTAACATAACACGAATTAAATTGTTGGTCAGAAAATTTTTACAAAGCCAGGACAAGAGGTGAACATTGAGGGACTTAACTAATTTGGGACCTTCGAAATGGTTACATTTTTGGTAATATGTTCATGCTCCTTCTTTTTCAGTGTCTGTGCTCTCTTTAATTCTGCATCCCCTTCTCTAGGTATACTGTTGTAGTGTCATAGGTAGCACATCCACAGGCAGTCACCTGTTTTCTCTCCTAACACTGATTTTCTGCCTGCAGTTTAACCCCCCTCACCCTCCATATTATATTAGACACAACGCACATATATATCCTATTAGCCAAGATGTTCTCGCCCCATGAGTAAGTGCGACTATATTCCATACTTAAGGTACTGCTGGATTTGCAGACTTGTTTTCAGGCCAGCATGGGTAGGCATAAAAATCCACGAATCTGGGGAGAGATAGGGCCGCGAGTTCCAATGCTGTTGCCGGCATTTATATTCGAGTTAACTGGATTAAGGGCCTGATTCAGATTTGGGAATAGAGTGAGATATCTCTCTCAACTGATCATCTTGGTGAAACCATGCTGCACTGCAGGTGGGGCAGATTTAAAATGTGCAGAGAGATTTAGATTTGGGAGGAGTGTCTCCAAACTGACATCTAAATTGTAGAGCAATAATAAAGCTGTGCAGTAAATGTTGGCTACATGCAAAATCAGCCAATATTTACCCCACATGTAAAAAAAAAGGCATGTATTTACACCCCTTGCATTGCAATATGGTTTGTTCAGGTTCACAGTTGAGATAGATATCTCACTCTATTCCCAAGTCTGAATCAGGCCCTAAACTCATTGTCTTCTGCTAGCTGATCTAACAATGGTGTTATCTGACCAGTTTATACTGTGCTTCTTGTATTATCCAAATGTGTATCGTACTCTGTGTTGATATTGAGAAGCATGGTTGTCCTGTGACTCAGTAGCTTGTATTGGACAGATTACTATAACAATGTTTCATCCTATCTTCCAAAGACCTTTCTTTCTTTATGTTGCTTTCCATGACCCCCACCGCTGTGGACACTCTCAGCCCCAGTATGGACCATTCTGTGAGAAGTTTGGAAATGGGGAACCAGGTATGGGAAGAATTCCAGACTGGACTCCACAGTATTATACACCAGAACAAGTCAAGGTTAGACCTGTAGTAATCCTAATCCATCATTTAAGTGACACAATCCCTGAATGTTGCTTTTAAATTGGTGTTCATTCTAGGGGGACACGGGGGCAGGACGTCTGGCCGTCAAAAGGTCACTCAAAAAGGGGCGTGGCCTTGAGGTGCTTCCCCTTTACATCACTGTGGGGGCGTTGCCAGCACTCAGAGATGCTGGGCAGCCCCTAAACACTCCCTGCAGCATGAACAGAAGCCGTGCGCACACCCATGGCATCAATTCACCCCGCGGTGATTGTTTCACCGCAACTTTCCCTCCCTCACTGGACACTGCATCCCACGAGTGGGGACGGCTTTCGGAAGGCTGATTCAGTGGGATACCGCCATAAGGGGAGGGCATGGCACCCCACTAAAACAGCATTACTACCTAATTTTTGTAACTCCAATTTTACCTTTAATATTTTATCTCCCTTTAGTTGTCTCATATGACATCATATGTGGATGAATGAGGTGTGGCTGGATGGTTGCAATAAATTATTTGGACATCTTGTTTTTGTATGCATTGTAGTTATAGTAATTAAAAAATATGAGATATGGTAAGAACTTACCCTTGTTATCTCTATTTCTACGAAGTCCATAGGGTTCCACAGGATACCTTGGGGTATAGGTGTGACGTCAGTCGCAGGGCACCAAAGAGTTAAGCTTTCAGCCTCCCAGGATGCACTAGGTACCCCTCCTATACCCCGCCCCCGAGCCAAGGCACCTCAGTTAGTTACCAAGCCATAGGCCGGAGGAGGAGAAGGAAGAGAGAGAACAAAGATCTGGACACATACAAGAATCACATTCTCACCAGAGGGAGACGGAAAACCGGTGACCAGAGCAAAGCCCATCTGCAGCACAGGTGCGACAGGGCGGGAGTCCTGTGGAACCCTATGGACTTCGTAGAAATCGAGATAACAAGGGTAAGTTCTTACCATATCTCATATTTTCTACTTCAGGGTCCATAGGGTATCCACAGGATACCTTGGGGATGTCCCAAAGCAGTATCCTTCAAGGGTGGGGACGCTCCTGTGCTGAAAGGAGAATCCGCCGCCCGAAGGAAGCATCCTGAGAGGCGAAGGTGTCAAACCTGTAATACCTCACGAAGGTATGGACAGAGGACCACGTAGCAGCCTTGCAGATCTGGACTGCAGAGGCACCACGTCGAGCTGCCCACGAAGGACCCACAGACCTAGTGGAATGAGCCTTCAGAGAAGGAGGAACCGGTAGGCCTTCATGAAGATAAGCTTCAGAAATAGCCATACGGATCCAGGCTGCCAAAGTTTGCTTTGAAGCAGGCCAACCCTTTTTACGGAAGCCATAGAGGACAAACAAAGCGTCCGACTTCCTAAACGAAGAAGTGCGGTCAACATAAGTCCTTAAGGCCCGCACAACATCCAAAGAGGCCTCACCTACGGAAAGACCCGGTGAGTTAAAGGCCGGAACAACGATTTCCTAGTTAACATGAAACTGGGAAACAACTTTGGGAAGAAACTCGGGCCGAGTGCGGAGTACTGCCCTGTTCCCATGAAAAACCAAGAAAGGGGGTCTACAAGAAAGAGCCCCTAACTCAGACACACGTCTGGCCGAAGCAATAGCCAGAAGGAAAACAGTCTTAGCTGTTAGCCATTTAAGATCCACTGATCCCAGTTGTTCAAACGGCGGTCCTTGGAGAGCCCTCAGGACCACAGCCAAATCCCAAGGCGCCACAGGTGGAACAAAGGGCGGCTGAATGCGGACAACACCTTGCATAAAGGTGCGCACATCCGGGATTGTAGCAATCCTACGGTGAAACCAGACAGACAGGGCCGAAACCTGTACCTTCAAAGAAGCAAGGCGAAGCCCATGATCTAGTCCCGCTTGCAGGAAGGCGAGAATCCGAGACAGACGAAACTCCCGCGGTGCATAACCTCTCGGTCGACACCACTGGAAGAACGTATGCCACACGCGATGGTATATCCTCGTGGAAGACTGTTTCCGAGCTCGCAACATGGTACGCACCACAGAGCTGGAAAACCCCCGGGACCTCAGCATGGCCGTCTCAACAGCCACGCCGTCAAAGACAGCCGAGTCAGGTCCGGGTGACGACAAGGACCCTGAGACAGGAGGTCCGGTCGTAGCGGCAACCGCAGAGGACTATCCACGGACAGACCCTGAAGGTCTGAGAACCAGTGCCGTCTGGGCCACGCGGGAGCTATCAACAGGAGCGTCCCTCCTTCCTGTTTGAATTTCCGGATTACCCGTGGAAGAAGGGAGACCGGAGGGAACAGGTATGCGAACCGGAACGTCCACCGGACGGACAGAGCATCCACCAGAGACGCCCCTTCGTCTCTTGTGCGAGACCCGTACACCGGCAACATGTTGTTGTGCCGGGACGCCATGAGGTCGATCTCTGGAAGACCCCATCTGTCCACCAGTAGTTGAAAAACGTCCGGGTGCAGGGACCATTCCCCCGGATGAACGTCCTGGCGACTTAGAAAGTCCGCCTCCCAATTGAGCACTCCCGGGATGAAGACCGCTGATATGGCCGGAAGATTGCACTCCGCCCAAACCAGGATCCGAGACACCTCTACGAGAGCCGCCCGACTTCGGGTTCCTCCTTGCCTGTTTATGTAGGCCACGGTGGTAGCGTTGTCCGACTGGACCTGTACCGGGTGACCCTGGAGAAACCGATGTGCCTGCTGGAGAGCATTGAAGACCGCACGGAGTTCCAAGATATTGATTGGAAGCTCCGCTTCTGTCGGCGTCCACCTGCCCTGGAACAGATGTGGACCCGAAACTGCTCCCCAGCCCCGAAGACTGGCGTCCATTGTCAACAGGACCCAATTTGGAACCCAGAACGGACGTGAGGTGGGTCGTCTGTAACCACCAAGCAAGGGACAGGCGAACCTCCGGGGTGAACACAATCGTCTGGGACTTCAGAGACTGAGGCAGCCCGTTCCACTTTGACAGGATCAGGTGCTGCAGAGGTCTGGAGTGAAACTGGGCATATTCCACCATGTCGAACACCGACACCATGGAGCCCAGTAACCTCATCGCCGAGTGTAGAGACACCCGGCGGCTGTGCAGACAACTGCGCACCTTTGACTGTAAAGCAGAGATCTTTTCCTCCGTCACGAAGATCTTTTGCTGTCCCGAGTCCAATAAGGCTCCAAGATGCAGAATCCTCCGGGACGGGATTAGAGTGGACTTCTGCCAGTTGATTAGCCAGCCGTGCCGTTGCAGCAGGGCAATGGTCAGGTCCAAGTGGCGTAACAGGAGCTCTGGAGATCCCGCCACCAATAACAGGTCGCCCAAGTACGGCAACATGCGGACTCCCTGCAGCCGCAGAGAAGCCGCCATGACCGCCATCACCTTGGTGAAAACACGTGGTGCTGTCGCCAGGCCAAAAGGTAACGCCCGAAACTGGAAGTGGTCGCTGCGGATTGCAAACCTGAGGAACTGTTGATGGCGCAAAAGAATAGGGACATGCAGGTAAGCGTCCTGTATGTCCAATGACACCATGTAGTCCCCAGGTTCCAGCGCCAGAATGATGGACCGTAGGGTCTCCATCCGAAACTTCGGTACCCGCAAAGACTTGTTGAGTGCTTTGAGGTTGAGAATCGGACGATACGACCCATTGGGTTTCTGTACCAAAAAAAGATTTGAATAGAAACCCTGGCCCCTCTGGGAGAATGGAACAGGCACTATAACTCCAGCCTGGAGCATAGTGTGCAATACCTTCCGCAGCTCCGTAGCCTTGTTCCGGTCTGATGGTAGACCCGTGGTGAAGAATCGAGCCGGGGGTCTGTGCCGGAAGGAGAGGGTGTACCCGTGGGAGACCACCTCCAGAACCCAAGTGTCCGTCGTAGTGACCGACCAACACTGGGCGAACTGCAGCAGGCGGCCTCCCACCCTGGGATCCCCCAAAGGGAGGCCCGGACCGTCAGGCCGCAGGCTTGTCATCTGGCTTGGGGGCCGGATGTCTGGTACTCCATGCCTGCTTCCGGGGCTTGACCGATTTCCTAGAGCCAGCCTGACGAGGAAACGACTGTGGTTTGGGCCTGCCCTGGGCCCTAGACGACCGAAAGGACGATGGTCCAGAACCAGAAGGAGCAGCGGCCGACGGGAGACAAGCCGATTTGGCTGCCGCCAGCGTGGCCACAATCTTATCCAGATCCGGACCGAAGAGAACTTCTCCGGTAAACGGCAACACTTCCAGACCCTTCTTGGAATCTGCATCCGCCTTCCAGGATCGCAGCCACAAGGTGCGACGAGCAGCTACTGCTGCTGAAGAAATTCTAGACACCAGAGTACTAATGTCTAGAGCCGCCTCGTTGATGTAGGTGGCCGAATCACGGAGATTGCCAATCAACTCCGTCTGTTCGGCCGGACAGTTGGAATCAAAAGAAGCCTCTAATGAATCCGCCCAGCGCTCCATCGCTCTGGCAACCCAGCAAATGGCCATAGCCGGCCGTGCTGCCCCCCCCCCGCAAGGGAATAAGCGGACTTCAGGCAGATTTCCACCTTGCGGTCCGTAGCATCCTTAAGGGAGGACATGGATGGCATCGGCAATGTGGCACTACGGACAAGACGGGTCACGTGAGAATCCACCTGTGGAGGGGATTCCCACTTAGCAAAATAATTATCCGCGAACGGATAAGCCACCGCCAGGCGTCTCTGCGGCTGGTATCTTTTGCCAGGCTGTTTCCACACCTCCTCTAAATGGTCCACCAACTGACCCGAAAGAGGAAAGACTGTGGCATCGCCCTTCACGTCTTTAAAAAAGGCATACTTAGACTTAGCCGCTGGGGGAACTTCGTCCTCAATCACCAAGGCTGTGCGGACCGCCCGAATAAGTCCAGGAATATATACTTTGGACTTGGCATCAGCGTCCTTAGTATGGAGAGGTTCCTGATCGTAAGGATCCAGAATCTCCCCATCATCAGACGTCCCTTCGTCATCCTCATAAGGAGCGGACAGAGACGCCACCGGCCGTTTATGAGGCCGCATCACAGACTCCCCTTGCAACACATCCGACAAGTGCTGTACAGAACTCGTCAGGGAGTTAACCCACGCTGGCTCCTGAGAAACCGGGAGCGGGGAAATAGGGAGACTGTGGGGTACCACCAATTGTCGTGGGAAACCCTGCATGGGTGACGACACCACAGACTGCTGGGACAAACCCATCGGAGTAAACGCAGGCTGCGGAGCTAACTGGCCCACTAAAGCTGTTAGCGCCTGAGCGAAACAAGCCCAGGGCGGCTCCTGTACCGGTGCTGTAACCGTAAGAGGCCGTGCCATGGACAAACACTGCCGGCAAAGGCCCTCCGCGCTACCCTCCCCCTCCGCTATCGGTACTTTACACGTGGTACACTGTAGCCGGAGGGGAAAATCACTTTCAGACATGATGGCACCACGTATGTGACCCCTCTCACCAATTATATATTAAATAGGCGAGAGACCACCCTGCAGCACCGCACCGCAAGGGCTTAGCAGAAAGAACAGGGACAGTAATAAAGCTGACAGTCTTGAGAAGAAAAGTTACAGGCAGCAGCGCTAGCACAGTCACATACAATGCAAAGAAAATCAATTCCTGCACTAACAGCGCTGATCACTCAACTACACAGACACAGGGCCTGGTAGGACACAGCGCTGCATACACAGACCTGACCACAGCGGAGGGGAGGTATGCGGGGGGACCCAGACCACGATGCTTCCAATGCAGGCTTCCAGCAGCGTTCACCATGCTTCTGAAAAGATGGCCGCCGAGGAGCAGAGAGAAGGCTGGCCTGGGGGAGGAGCGCTGACACAGGGCCAGTCAGCACAGTGCAGAGAGGGCTGTGTTACAGCGGGGGAGGCGCCGGCTGTGAGACAGGGAAGGCGCGCTTCCCTGGCATGCATTTATCCCCTGGGACGCCGCAGCGCTACCGCTCTGCTGCGGTCCACTGTCCCAGGGGGTAGTGGAAGCGCAGGTTGGTCGCCTGGCTCCACGCTGCAGCCAGTCCCCAGGGAGCCCCCTGCCTGGGGACTTAGGACCATGTGATCAGCGGGGACCCACCGCGGGACCCCGCTGCTTACCTCTGTCCCCCTTGAATCCGGCCATGGTCTGGAACATCTGGCGTCACCGCTAGCTGTGACCCCAGATGCCCACCAGCATCCCCGGATCAGTACCGGCGTTCTGGTACCGGCGGGGTGTAGGGAAGACAGCATGGACGTCAGGACTGACTGTCCATGCTGTTCATCCAGATGTGCAGCCACAGCTGCATGAAGAAAAAGCTTCAGGGGCTCTTCTAGCCCCCACTCCAACAGGTGCACCCGACTCCGGCCGGGCACCAAACTAAACTGAGGTGCCTTGGCTCGGGGGCGGGGTATAGGAGGGGGACCTAGTGCATCCTGGGAGGCTGAAAGCTTAACTCTTTGGTGCCCTGCGACTGACGTCACACCTATACCCCAAGGTATCCTGTGGATACCCTATGGACCCTGAAGTAGAAAAAAAACATTATAGGTTACAGTAAAATTTAATAGCATGTCAAACACTTTTTCACACCGTACCCCTCTATGCCTGGAGAGAGGCAGTTTAGGGGCATTAACATGCAAGTTCAGTACAGTAAACATGTAACCCAGTGGTTCCCAAACTGTATGCCGCGGCACACTGGGGTGCCTCGGGACACTTGCAGGGGTGCCTCAGGTTGGTGGTCCAGCACTAAATCAGTGGTCAGTGTAATGTAAATATGTGCACAAACAGAAGCACAAACCTGTCCACCACTATATAACCAAACCTAAGGATGACAGGTAGCACAATTTACTTCACTGCATTTTTTTTCTGAACTTCTCAATACCAAACTTTTGGCTTATGGGTGCTGTGAAAACAATTCTGATGCACTAGGACGCCGTGATTCAAAAAAAATGGGGAACCACTGATGTAGCCCGTTTGCTAAACATGTTTACCCACGCTCCAACCAATTGGAATCAACCAGCTCTGATTGGCTGAGAGTATATTTACCCCTCCATCACTCTTTTCTCTGCTCTGTAGGGGCAATTTATGTCTGTTTTATGTTCTTTGTCATTTCCATTTGGATTATTTTAGAAAATAAAGGTTCCCTTTTAATTTAGGAGCATAGCAGTAAGTGCTTAGGGGAGGTGTTTAATTTGAATAATTTTATGTCTTTTATTTTAGGGGATTCCCATCTATTAATATTGTGATTAGTCTGTGTTTTTGTATGCTGGATTTAAAGAGGCAATTATATTCAATACAAAACAAAGTCTATTTTGTATTTAATAGAATTGCCCCTTTAAATCCAGTGGCCCAAAATGCTGAAGATATGGCGGCTTTGAAAAGCAGTGCATAGGTAAATTTTATCTGCTTGAAGATTGTATTCTCACTGTAAATGCAATTCAGGCAAAACAGAATTGTATGCTGTATGGTAATTTTTTCTCTTCTTTTTCAAAGGTTCCTTATTTTATTCCAGACACACCCAGTGCGAGAGCTGATCTGGCTGCACAATATACAACAATTGGCCGGATGGACCAAGGTTAGTGGATTATTATTATACTTTGTGCTGGTATACTTCAGGTTTCGATTTTTAAGTGACATGTTTTTTGGATTTTTTTTTTCCATGAAAGAGAATAAGTGGCTTATTCAATCAGGTGCGAAAAGCAAGTTTCGCCGGTGACATCATTTTACCAGGCGAAAACTTATCCCCATATTCAATTCCAAAGACTTTTTGCCGGTGCGGAAAGTCAATGCATTGGAATAGCGAAAAAGATTCGCCTATGAAAGCTGTCTTAAAAAAAAAGTGCAGAATTGGGGTTGTTGGGGTACCAACTTGCGGGAACCACCTTGCACCCTTGGGACAGCCCCCCAAAGGTAAACTGTGTCCAAAAAAAAACCTTAAGAACACCCCAAAAAAGTACTTTCAATTTGGGGGCGAAAAAAGTTGGGAGCAAACTTAAAAACTAGCTAAATAGACTCCAGGGGGGGTCCCCAAGTATGCCCAAGGTGTTTTTAAGATTGCAGGTGCTTGCGGAAGGTGGATTTTTTTTTTTTTTTTTTTTTAAACTTCACATTAGCAACTTCAAAATATGCTAGCACCCATTTTCATGTACCCCAAATTTGCTGGGACTAGTTATTTTGATGAAAAAATATTGCTTAAAGCTATTCTTCACCACTTATGCAAAGACGCTAATAGCTGGCAATTGAGAAAACTAAAGTACTCAGCTTAGCTTTATTATAGGTACTAGAACACCCCTATAGTGATCCCCTATGTTAGTGCAGCTTTTTGGGGGGTACAGACTGTTTTCCCCATTGTTTACAGGACTTTTCGCTAGTTCCGAATTCGCCGGGTGACGTTTTCGCCGCTTTCTAATTGAATACGGAGATAAGCTGTGACGCGCGCGATACTTTTTCGCATGGAAAACCAGCGAAGATGGTGAAAAGTCCGGCATGCGAACAGTACTCGACTTTTCACACCTAACTGAATATGCCCCTTAGTGTTTTAATGGATAATTACATCACAAATGTAGCATAAATTTAGCTGAAACATATAACACAATATGGTGTGTACACTGTGTGGGTGGATTCACCATCATAGGAGCAACACTTGGCATCACTGCTAATTGCAGTTGTATCTAAGACAGTGGTTCTCAAACTCTGTGCTCAGGACCTCACACAGTTCATATTTTCCAGGTCACCCAACAGGAGCACAGATGTAGTCATTACTCACTGACACATTTGAAAAGATCCACAGGTGGACCTAATTCTTTAACTTGTGATTCTGTGAGGAGACCTGGAAAACATGCACTGTTTGGGGTCCTGAGGACCGAGTTTGAGAAACTGTGATCTAAGCAATGGGGGACTGCAGTAAGCCATAGGGTTTTCCCTGGAATCTCCCAAGGGTATTTAATACCATTATTATTAGCGGTGAGGAGGAAACAAGTCAGCGGCTGCATTGCTCCTATAATGGAAAAGCTGATTTAATTTGTATGTGACAGTGGCGCAGCAGTGATAGGTAGAGCTGTAGAGAGCCGGGTACTGGGGTAGCCTGAAGGGGGGTTAGTGATGTAATGTAAGGAGGCATGGCTACACCTCCTTGCAAAAATAAAATAGCATCTGCTCACACGCTCCACAGGGGGGGCGCGATTGTGCCCTATCAGTGCAGGCAGAGGAGACAGAAGCCTGTACTCACTGCCGCCCAGCCCTGTGCTGGGCGCTGGTGCTGCTGACAGAATGGAGAGGAGAGAGGGGGAGAGTGGTGAACCTGGGCCCCTCCAGCAGGCCCTGGTAATCAGTACCTGCTCCATCTCTCTCTCGGCGCCCCTGTTGGTAGCAGGGGAACTTTATGAAATAATAGTGGAAAGTCCTGGATTCTGCAGATATTTCTTCTTTACTTTCCCTCAGTTTTAACTAAAAATGCCAGGAAAACCCTCAAAAGGGATTTTCCAGGTTTAACCATGAATACTTGGGTAGAATATATTGTTTTACCTTGAAATCACTTTCCTTGTAAATTAGGCTAAATAGGGGTGGTTTCTCTCCCACACTTCTCAGCATCCAGCGTGACCTTGGCAGACATAGGAAAAGACTGACCTACAAGCATGTGTCAGTCACACGGGTTATAATTATGAGATACCCAATCTTCAAAGGCCACATTTTTAATCCGGATTTCTAATTTCTCCCCCAACCTGAGAACCTCTTATAATTAAAATTTTTCTCTGCCAAAAGGCTCTATTAGAATATAAACTCTAAAATGACTTGGTGATATTAAAATAAATTAGTCTGTTATTTTATTTAGAATTTTGTTAATATACTGCTTGCAAATAAAAGTTTTATATTGAAAAAAACATTAACCATAAACATCTGCCAAAGCACGAATGTGGTTGTTTAGTTCCTTTCGCTATGAGAAACATTTCATAATGTAAAATATAGGGGCATATCCAATTAGCGGCGGGAGTTCACCCGCAACTAATTGCTGGGCAAAAGTCCTCCACGGGGGGTTAAGCTATTCAATTAAATAGCTTTTTCCCCGCGCCATTAATTCGGGTCTCGCGCGCATGAACACACTGATTCCGCGAGAACTGCGGAATCTGTGTGTGTTTACCTCTCGCGTGAGGCCAAATAGGCCGGTTTTCTGCGGATATTACCTTGCTCCTCCATGAGGTGCAAGGTAATGTCTGACAGCGGGGACTCCTGCGCTCCACAGCCCCGCTAATTGAATCCCGACCAGCGTGACAATTAGCCATTAATTGGATATGCCCCATAGTTTCATTAAAACAAAAGTAAATGGTACAGTAAGCAAAACAAAGCCTGTATGTGCATACATGCCCCACCTGGTACGGGATCTCGACTGTCAAAATCCTGACAGATTTAGATAAGTATTCTAACCCTCCCCCTAGTGCCTAACCCTAAGCTGCCCCCTAACCCTAATACTTACCACCTGAATGTGTCCGGATTCAGTAGTGTGACTGCCTGAATCCTGGCTACATCCCCCAGGTACTACTTTGGACTTGTCACCTTGATACTAGTGTGATTATTGGGATAGAGCCCTTCACATGAGCCATATTGTGTATCCTAATTCATTGGTTACTTTCTTATTCTCTACAGGAATAGGTCTGGTTCTGGCAGAGGTGCAGAGCGCAGGACACGCAAATGATACTCTTGTAATATTCAGCTCTGACAATGGAATTCCTTTCCCCAATGGGCGCACCAACCTATACTGGTCGGGAAGAGCAGAGCCCCTGTTGGTTTCATCTCCTGTTCATCCAAGACGCTGGGGACAAGTCAGTGAATCCTTTGCAAGTCTACTTGGTGAGAGACTAGAGACCAATTTGAAGGATAAACCCTAAATACCTCTGATGTTCTAATCTAGACAAACACTAGAGTTTCTGAAATACATGAAATGGGAACTTTTGGTTCCTTTACCCTTTGCTCTCTGTGTATACAGCAGTACTAAACACTTTGAGAGCGATAGCGGAAATTGTAGGACTGACTGAAGTCACTTTCCAATGTATTAAAAGGTAGACCTATCATTTTGCTTAACTAGTAAATCACCATGGGCTAAGTGATCTGATTTCTTTAATGTATGATATCTTTTATTTGTTTATGTTCCCATATTCATATTTGCAGTATTGTTAGTCTAAAATAATCTGCTAAATTGGCCAATACAAATTCTCAGATATACATTATAACATACTAATAAGCAAATCTGGAACAATTTATGAGGCTATAAAGGAGAAGGATACATTTTATAGGTAAGTAAAGTGTCCACGGTGCAACAGGATGTTTCATAGAGGTGTGAAGTTCTGGCTGTACAGTCTTTCAGTTTCACTAGTAAAGTTTTGTAGTCGATTGTGGAACAAGGCAAATATTCTATAGAGTAATTTCTATTATCTCTAATGCAAATGTGATGTGCTTTTGTATCACTGGTAAAATGGTCTCATTCCCTTTTCTCTTGCTCAGATATCACTCCAACTGTGCTAGATTGGTTCTCCATTCAGTATCCCAGCTACAAGCTCTTTGGTAAGAGTGTACATCTTACTGGTAAATCCCTCCTTCCAGCTCTGGATTCAGAGCAGCCATGGAGCACAGTGTATGGCAGCCAGTCTCACCATGAGATTACTATGTACTATCCTATGAGATCGGTGCAGCACATGAAATATTTACTTGTGCACAACCTAAATTTTAAGATGCCATTTCTCATTGATCAAGATTTCTATGTATCTCCTACATTTCAAGATATATTGAATAGGACAGTATCTGGCCAGCCCACAAACTGGTTTAAAACCCTTCATGATTATTACTATCGAGACCGTTGGGAACTGTATGACCGGTCAAAGGATCCTACAGAGATTCGGAACGTGGCCGGTGATCCGTCCTACCAGGATGTGTTATTTGTTATGCAGAAGATGCTCCAGGAGTGGCAGTGGGATACTGCAGATCCCTGGGTGTGTGCACCCGATGGAGTACTGGAAGAAAAACTAGAACCAAAGTGCCGGCCATTGCATAATGAGCTGTAATACAACACCTTTCATATCGCAGAACGCAGAAAACTAGAACCAAAGTGCCGGCCATTGCATAATGAGCTGTAATACAACACCTTTCATATCGCAGAACGCAGAAAACTAGAACCAAAGTGCCGGCCATTGCATAATGAGCTGTAACACAACACCTTTCATATCGCAGAACGCAGAAAACTAGAACCAAAGTGCCGGCCATTGCATAATGAGCTGTAACACAACACCTTTCATATCACAGAACGCAGAAACAATACTGGTGGTTGTAAATTTTGAAGAAAAAAAAAATGGCTACTCTTACAAATTGGATCTTGAGATTTTATAAAGATTTAATGAAGACCTTTCCATTATTTTATCCAGCTCTATATCCATTTTAAAACCTGGATGAATATATGTATCCTCACTGTATTTTCTGTTTTTTGAATATGCACTGTATTGCTCTGTTGCTTGTATGATTCTATTGTTTCACTTGTATTCTGACAGTAATGCAGTACTAACAGTTTGAGATCAGGCAAATTAACAAAATCTTTAAAATTGAAGTGAGTAGACCTATTCCCTCCATTGATTGTACATATTGTATTTTTATTTCTCTTCCTGTCTAGTAAGTAACAACACCATCTAATTAATTGTGTATTAATATTAAAACCTGACAATCTACAATGTAAAGAAAGGAGCCTTTGCCGTAACAGACAGCTTTGATGTTGCTGAATGCTAGAAGAACAGTCCTGATATTAAATTTGACACACGCTGATATCTGTATGTTTGTGGCCAAAACCAATAGGATCTTTTTTAGCTAAGTGCAAAACAGTCAGCAACTGCCCCTAACAGACTGTGCGACCGCCCGATCTGTTTGCTATGGCCTTCTAGATGTGTCCATATTAGAAACTGTTACTGTCACTTAGGGGTCGATTCAGACCCGGATGCTAAGCTGCGATCGCTCGCATCCAAAAGGGCAGGGTATGCAAAATCCGCGATCGCACTGTCTGGTGTAAGGACGCCCTCTATGTCTTAGAGAGCGATGGCAGAGTGAGCGCACGCTGGTATAAAAACGCCCACTTTTCTTACTTAGCACACGTCATCTCCAGGAAGTGTATGATTAATCAGAACCATCAGACCTGTACGCAGCGCTTGAGGTAGACCCTACCCCACCGCAATGACTGCAGGCTGAAATACAACCAAGTGACGTGTACAATGACGCCTCCATGCTAATTATGCACATCCATAAACCTCTGTTTTGACGGCCAGACACGCCTGCGTTCACAGCACCACTCCCCCATTCACAAGCACCTTCCTCTGTTACCACCCACAAACTGCACTTTCTGTCACTCAAAGTAGCGCTCAGTCTTTGTGCTACGAGTGCACGATTCCCGATCGCAGTGACTGGTTTGCACACGCGCACTGCAATGCATGCGCAGATGGATGACAATCGCCCATAGTGTGCTCTCTCGGTTTAGGATTTAAGCATAGTATTAATAAAACGCTTATATTCGATTATCCCAAGAATCTATCTCTTGATTAACAGATTGGACCAACCACAAACGGGTTTAGCTAATATTTTAAACACAGCGACAGAGCAATACATCACATATGATTGAGTGCTCGCTGGTTGTAAACACGTGTTTACTCCATGTTTGATCGCAGCTTAGCGTCCGGGTCTGAATCAGGCCCTTAGTACTTGGGCTGAATCTGCCACTCAACCCATGTGCTGCCAGCAGAAGGATTCAGGTAAGAAACCTTTGTTATTTTTGCTTATGGCTCATAGAGATGTGTTCACCTGATGTTATGACTTTATCTTCACAGGAACGTTTTGATGGATCATATTAACATCTTCAAACTTGAACTCCACAACGTTCATAAAAGTTAAGGTTTACTATTTTAATAGATACATGTGGGAACTGTTACTTTTCTTTTGTATAGATGTATTTTTGATGTGAATTGAATCAATTTTATTGAATAAATCTTTTTATATGGTATATTCATTTTGAAAATGGTAAAGTGGCTTCTGCACAAGGTTTGAATCACGTGTTTTTTTCTACAAAAGGAGATTTTCCTTTTTCCTCCTCATCCTGCTGATTTCACTCCTCCCCCCCTTTCAATTACTTAGGAATTTATAGGAATCAGATGATGGCAGTGTGAACATTGAACAAGGGGTATTTTTCATGTGTATTTGCAACTGAAGGCACCAATACATATGCGATGGATTGGGACAATTCCCTGTTTTCGCCGATTCCAACCGAAAAGTAATCTGACTACGTAAATCAGGTTGTCCAACATGTTGGATTTCACTGACCAATCTGGGCTGTAATTTCTAGTAAAAGAATGAGCCTTTCAGGTTTGGCACATCTGTTTTTCCTGAAAAGTTCTGCAAATTACTGAAAATATCTGTAATGTATAGGTGCAGATTGGTGGATTGGGGAATTTTTAAATGTGGGGGGAGGAGGGGGGGGGGGGGAATCACAGGATTTGTGAATAGTTCTTTTGCGATTGCTGATGTATGGGCCCCTTCAATATAGGAAGTTAATGGTCAAAGTGTGTAAGCTGTAAATCCACAGCATTTCTGGACTTACATTAAGGGGTATATTTACTAAAGGTCACTTTTGATCAATTTCAAATCGATAAAATACAATCAACATCGATGTTATGTTTCTCGGGCTAAATCACACATTTACTAACATCGATGTTGATTGATTTTTTTATCGATTTTAAATGATCAAAATCGACCTTTAGTAAATATAGCCTTAAATATTATTTTGCTGATTACACTGGGGGATATGGCATCCATGGGTTATAGAGGTTGACCTAGAGTCTGGCATATTAAGAAAAAAAAAATGTCTGGCCTACAGCTTCCCTACTAAGCTGATGTTGCTCCTAGATGTTTTATACCTCACAATAGCAGCACTTAGTTAACCGGAGCAGCTCTAGCAGGGCAGAAGTAGATGAGCTGACTTGTTGGAAAGGGGATGTAGTTATTAAGCTGCATACACACTTAAATATTTTCTGTCCAACCATCCAAGTAGTTGATTGTTTGGAATGAAAATCTGGTAAGGTTTGAAAGCAAATGACAATCAGCAATTTGCTCCCATAACGCTGGAAAATGGATAAAAACTGTTTGTTAAATGTTTGATCTAAGCCAGTGGTTCTCAAACTCGGTCCTCAGGACTCCACACAGTTCACTTTTTGCAGGTCACCCAGCAGGTGCACAGGTGTATTCATTACTCACTGACACATTTTAAAGATCTACAGGTGCAGCTAACTATTTCACTAGTAATTATGTGAGGAGACCTGCAAAACATGCACTGTTTGGGGTCCTGAGGACAGAGTTTGAGAACCAGTGATCTAAACAATTTGTTCAAACTTATCTGAATGTCCATTTTCATCTGTTTTCTGGCATTTAGGAGCAAATTGCTGATCATCAGTTACTCCCATACGTTACCAGATTTTCATTCCAACCAATCAACTAGTTGGACAGAAAATCTTTACGTGTGTATGCAGCTTTACTGTGGAGAATTTGCCTATAGCAACCAATCAGCTCCTGTCATTTCATAGATTGTGCTAGATAAAGAATAGTTACAAGCTGATTGGTTGCTATATATCTAGCACAATCTAATCAGCTTGTAACTATTCTTTATCTAGCACAGTCTATGAAATGACAGAAGCTGATTTGGTTGCTATAGGCAACTTCTCAACTTTAAAGCTGACAATCATCTAAGTGGGCAGAAATGGCTAAATTAACCCTAGTGTATGTGTGCATCAGGGACTATAGACTGTAAGCTCCTCTAGGGCAGGGACTAATATGGAGGAGTCGTTCTCTGAAAAGCTTTGTGTAATATACAGGTGCTATATAAAAAACAGATAAATACTAGTGTCTCTTGTTTACACCATAAGTTCTATTGCGGAAAATAACTGGGGGGGGGGGGTAAATATCAGTTTTTAGACCTAAAAATGCATAATAACAAATAAGTTAACAGCACATAGTAAACAAAACACCATCTAATGTTACAAAAGAAATAGATTTTCTTAAAAATTTATTAAAAGGAGCGTAAAAGGACAGGGAGCATCCATAGCCCCGTTCAATTGGCAGGTATTAGGGATTTTGTTGGCAAAAACATATTTTTACAAAACAAAAAGTAAAGGTGCATACATACACAACGATTTTTTGAACTATTATCGATAAAGATATCGTTCAATCGTTGAGAAAAATCGTTCACTTTCTGAGTTAAAACGATTATCGTTCATGCGCGTTCACGTTTGTAGTTCAGCCAGACTGACCAACTCAACGATTTTCAGTAATTGCATATGCAAAAATCGTTTGTAGTTTACTAAAATCGTTCATTTACTAAATGCAATGAACGATTTTCGTTCATTTTTCCCTTGAAAAAATTATCGAAAATAGTTCATGAAAATTGTTCATTTACTAAACCGTTGTCTGTGTATGCAGCTTTAGATTGAGCTCTAACAATTTTGGCTGAGCAGCAAATTTTCCAGTGTATTTACATCAGCACTTTTTATCCTGAACTGCAAATCGCAAAAAAACAAAAATAAGAAACTGCAAAATCAAGTAACAGTCGCACATGCATGATTTCTGGCATTATTGCACATCATCGACATAATAAGTATGCCAAATTCAAAATGTCGTCCACATTTCATGACGTTTCCCTCTGTACCACCATTTAGCAACTGCAAACAATAAAAGATTCCAGAAGGTAAACTGCAGCATCAAGACCATGTGATTGTAAACTGGATTCTTATAGGGAGACTGAGCTTTGAAATTGACAGAACCTATAAAAGAAAAATATATATCATTATAACAGAGCAGAGGAGATATTACAAGAGGTTTGAAAATTAAATATCAATTTCAAGCGAATACAATGGTGGAATACATACAAGGACAAACAAATGTACACAATATATTACAAGTACTGGGTTTTGCTTAACTGGATATTTAAGAGGGTGGAAGGGAAGGAGAGGGTGCAGAATGGACAATCTCCAGGGTGCCAGCTTAGAGTATTCAAACTCCTTGAATCTTAAAATACAACATTCATGGTCTCTCTAGAAATTCCTGTCACGTCTCACTTGACCTTCTCATTCAGATATTATACCACTGGAATTAGTTATTCCTAATACTACCTGCAGGCAGCCTATTTCTACCTATCTGCACTGTAAAAAAATTACTGCTGTACCATCGTTTTACTACAGAAAAATCTTTGTTAAACATTTATTTATTTTTAACACCGCTCACTTGGTGCCAGATGCAAAACACCTAGATTAGGAAGCATGTCTCGCTACCCTGCACAATACATACGGTTTGGGGCCCTACAGCATGCAGGCCTAGGATGTGCATCTATTTTCATTCATAAAGTGCTTGGAATACATTTATATAACCACACGTTTGCTGTGAACAAGACATATGTACCTTTGTATCTGTTTTGTATGTGAAATCTTCAGTGGCCACCTGGTTAACCAGCACTTTGTTGGGAGGCCTGGGCACCCCGTACACTTCCACTGATGCCAGCTTTAGGCTGTCTGCTTGGCAGTTCACGTGCAGCACCTCACTCAGCAGTGCATTCTGTGACACAGAACCAGTATGAACTCAAAATATGCCCAATAGTACTACTGAGAAAACCATTACGTATTGAGAGATCACAAGCCTTACATTTGTAGCAATAAACAGCAATTGAGTATAATCCCTCCTTTCAATTGTATCTAAACTGTCTCCATCATCCCAAAATAGATCTCCCCGTGCAAATCCCTGGTCCGTAAGTGCCACCACCAACGTCAGACTATTGTTGCGGGTCTCCTGTGTAGTCATACCTGGTACCTGGGGAGACAAAATTGAGGATATTCTAATCTAATTCAATACAATTACAACAAACATTCAGAGAAAGCATTTAGCTACATGGCTGGCACAGTGACCGATGTACTGACAGAACTTGGATATGGCTGCATGGCAGGATGTACTGTATGTGGTTTATCTTGCTATAGTTCAGCCTGTAATATGTTAGAGACTACACTGAATGAAGCCATGCTGTGGGTTTGAAAAGCACATTAAAACATACATGCACTTTACATGAATTGGGCAGGACAGGAGGCTAGCAAGTGCCAGGCTTTACCTCTATTCACTGTTTGTATGACTTGTTACATAAAGAGTGTCATGAAAGTTCATACACTCAACTTTCCTGTACTTTAGTAGCTGTCAAAAAGTTTTTCAAGTAATCTGATAATCAGAACTCTTCAGGCAGACCCATGGGCCTAAAGCAGAGAGGACCTGTGCCAGTCTACAGCACAATTCTGCCTTACATTCACCTGTGCCTGTAGGTGCGGGAGAGGGGAAGGAAGGGGACATTCTAACAGGATAAGTAAAGACCGGTAGTAACACACATTATAGGTATTCTAGGAGGTGCAATACACGCTGAGGACAGATACGCTGCCTACTTAAAAGGTGGGCACCTATTGTGGTCATATGCTATCTATTGGTGTTTTTCACACCTATTTCTACTTCAGGGTCCATAGGGTATCCACAGGATACCTTGGGGTATAGGTGTGACGTCAGTCGCAGGGCACCAAAGAGTTAAGCTTTCAGCCTCCCAGGATGCACTAGGTCCCCCTCCTATACCCCGCCCCCGGGCCAAGGCACCTCAGTTTAGTTTGGTGCCCTGCCGGAGTCGGGTGCACCTGTTGGAGTGGGGGCTAGAAGAGCCCCTGAAGCTTATTCTTCATGCAGCTGTGGCTGCACAACTGGATGAACAGCATGGACAGTCAGTCCTGACGTCCATGCTGTCTTCCCTACACCCCGCCGGTACCAGAACGCCGGTACTGATCCGGGGATGCTGGTGGGCGTCTGGGGTCACAGCTAGCGGTGACCCCAGATGCTCCGGACCATGGCCGGATTCAAGGGGGACAGAGGTAAGCAGCGGGGTCCCGCGGTGGGTCCCCGCTGATCACATGGTCCTAAGTCCCCAGGCAGGGGGCTCCCTGGGGACTGGCTGCAGCGTGGAGCCAGGCGACCAACCTGCGCTTCCACTACCCCCTGGGACAGCGGACCGCAGCAGAGCGGTAGCGCTGCGGCGTCCCAGGGGTTAAATGCATGCCAGGGGAGCGCGCCTTCCCTGTCTCACAGCCGGCGCCTCCCCCGCTGCACACAGCCCTCTCTGCATGCTGCCGACTGGTCCTGTGGCAGCGCTCCTCCCCCAGGCCAGCCTCCTCTCTGCTCCTCGGCGGCCATCTTCTCCAGAACGCATGGTGAACGCTGCTGGAAGCGCTGGACGGAAGCATCGTGGTCTGGGTCCCCCCGCATACCTCTCCTCCGCTGTGGTCAGGTCTGTGTATGCAGCGCTGTGTCCTACCAGGCCCTGTGTCTGTGTAGTTGAGTGATCAGCGCTGTTAGTGCAGGAATTGTTATTTTTCTGCATTGTATGTGACTGTGCTAGCGCTGCTGCCTGTAATCTTTTCTTCTCTAAACTGTCAGCTTTATTACTGTCCCTGTTCTTTCTGCTAAAGCCCCTAAAGTGATTTTCCCCTCCGGCTACAGTGTACCACGTGCAAAGTACCGTTAGCGGAGGGGGAGGGTAGCGCGGAGGGCCTTTGCCGGCAGTGTTTGTCCATGGCGCGGCCTATTACGGTTACAGCACCGGTACAGGAGCCGCCCTGGGCTTGTTTCGCTCAGGCGTTAACAGCTTTAGTGGGCCAGTTAGCTCCGCAGCCCGCGTTTACTCCGATGGGTTTGTCCCAGCAGTCTGTGGTGTCGTCACCTATGCAGGGGTTCCCACGACAATTGGTGGTACCCCACAGTCTCCCTATTTCCCCGCTCCCGGGTTCTCAGGAGCCAGCGTGGGTTAACTCCCTGACGAGTTCTGTACAGCACTTGTCGGATGTGTTGCAAGGGGAGTCTGTGATGCGGTCTCATAAAAGGCCGGTGGCGTCTCTGTCCGCTCCTTATGAGGATGACGAAGGGACGTCTGATGATGGGGAGATTCTAGATCCTTACGATCAGGAACCTCTCCATACTAAGGACGCTGATGCTAAGTCCAAAGTATATATTCCTGGACTTATTCGGGCGGTCCGCACAGCCTTGGTGATTGAGGACGAAGTTCCCCCAGCGGCTAAATCTAAGTATGCCTTTTTCAAAGATGTGAAGGGCGATGCCACAGTCTTTCCTCTTTCGGGTCAGTTGGTGGACCATTTAGAGGAGGCGTGGAAACAACCTGGCAAAAGATACCAGCCGCAGAGACGCCTGGCGGTGGCTTATCCGTTCGCGGATAATTATTTTGCGAAGTGGGAATCCCCTCCACAGGTGGATTCTCACGTGACCCGTCTTGTCCGTAGTGCCACATTGCCGATGCCATCCATGTCCTCCCTTAAGGATGCTACGGACCGCAAGGTAGAAATCTGCCTGAAGTCCGCTTATTCCCTTGCAGGGGGGGCAGCACGGCCGGCTATGGCCATTTGCTGGGTTGCCAGAGCGATGGAGCGCTGGGCGGATTCATTAGAGGCTTCTTTTGAATCCGACTGTCCGGCCGATCAGGCGGAGTTGATTGGCAATCTCCGTGATTCGGCCACCTACATCAACGAGGCGGCTCTAGACATTAGTACTCTGGTGTCTAGAATTTCTTCAGCAGCGGTAGCTGCTCGTCGCACCTTGTGGCTGCGATCCTGGAAGGCGGACGCAGATTCCAAGAAAGGTCTGGAAGCGTTGCCGTTTACCGGAGAAGTTCTCTTCGGTCCGGATCTGGATAAGATTGTGGCCACGCTGGCGGCAGCCAAATCTGCCTGTCTCCCGTCGGCCGCTGCTCCTTCTGGTTCGGGACCATCGTCCTTTCGGTCATCTAGGGCCCAGGGCAGGCCCAAACCACAGTCGTTTCCTCGACAGGCTGGCCCTAAGAAATCGGTCAAGCCCCGGAAGCAGGCATGGAGTACCAGACGTCCGGCCCCCAAGCCAGATGACAAGCCTGCGGCCTGACGGTCCGGGCCTCCCTTTGGGGGATCCCAGGGTGGGAGGCCGCCTGCTACAGTTCGCCCAGTGTTGGTCGACCACTACGACAGACACTTGGGTTCTGGAGGTGGTTTCCCACGGATACGCCCTCTCCTTCCGGCACAGACCCCCGGCTCGCTTCTTCACCACGGGTCTCCCATCAGACCGGAACAAGGCTACGGAGCTGCGGAAGGTATTGCACACTATGCTCCAGGCTGGAGTTATAGTGGCGGTTCCATTCTCCCAGAGGGGCCAGGGTTTCTATTCGAATCTATTTTTGGTACAGAAACCCAATGGGTCATATCGTCCAATTCTCAACCTCAAAGCACTCAACAAGTCTTTGCGGGTCCCGAAGTTTCGGATGGAGACCCTACGGTCCATCATTCTGGCGCTGGAACCTGGGGACTACTTGGTGTCATTGGACATACAGGATGCTTACCTGCATGTCCCTATTCTTTGGCGCCATCAACAGTTCCTCAGGTTTGCAATCAGCAGCGACCACTTCCAGTTTCGGGCGTTACCTTTTGGCCTGGCAACAGCACCACGTGTTTTCACCAAGGTGATGGCGGTCATGGCGGCTTCTCTGCGGCTGCAGGGAGTCCGCATGTTGCCGTATTTGGACGACCTGTTATTGGTGGCAGGATCTCCAGAGCTCCTGTTACGCCACTTGGACCTGACCATTGCACTGCTGCAACGGCACGGCTGGCTAATCAACTGGCAGAAGTCCACTCTAATCCCGTCTCGGAGGATTCTGCATCTTGGAGCCTTATTGGACTCGGGACAGCAAAGGATCTTCGTGACGGAGGACAAGATCTCTGCTTTACAGTCAAGGGTGCGCAGTTGTCTGCACAGCCGCCGGGTGTCCTTACACTCGGCGATGAGGTTACTGGGCTCCATGGTGTCGGTGTTCGACATGGTGGAATACGCCCAGTTTCACTCCAGACCTCTGCAGCACCTGATCCTGTCCAAGTGGAACGGGCTGACTCAGTCTCTGAAGTCCCAGACGATTGTGCTCACCCAGGAGGTTCGCCTGTCCCTTACGTGGTGGTTACAGACGACCCACCTCAACAAGGGACGTCCGTTCTGGGTTCCAAATTGGGTCCTGTTGACAACGGACGCCAGTCTTCGGGGCTGGGGAGCAGTTTCGGGTCCACACTTGTTCCAGGGCAGGTGGACGCCGACAGAAGCGGAGCTTCCAATAAATATCTTGGAACTCCGTGCGGTCTTCAATGCTCTCCAGCAGGCACAGCGGTTTCTCCAGGGTCGCCCGGTGCAGGTCCAGTCGGACAATGCTACCACCGTGGCCTACATAAACAGGCAAGGAGGAACTCGCAGTCGGGCGGCTCTCGTAGAGGTCTCTCGGATCCTGGTTTGGGCGGAGCGCAATCTTCCGGCCATATCAGCGGTCTTCATCCCGGGAGTGCTCAATTGGGAGGCGGACTTTCTAAGTCGCCAGGACGTTCATCCGGGGGAATGGTCCCTGCACCCGGACGTTTTTCAACTACTGGTGGACAGGTGGGGTCTTCCAGAAATCGACCTCATGGCGTCCCGGCACAACAACAAGTTGCCGGTGTACGGGTCTCGCACAAGAGACGAAGGGGCGTCTCTGGTGGATGCTCTGTCCGTCCGGTGGACGTTCCGGTTCGCATACCTGTTCCCTCCGGTCTCCCTTCTTCCACGGGTAATCCGGAAATTCAAACAGGAAGGAGGGACGCTCCTGTTGATAGCTCCCGCGTGGCCCAGACGGCACTGGTTCTCAGACCTTCAGGGTCTGTCCGTGGACATTCCTCTGCGGTTGCCGCTACGACCGGACCTTCTGTCTCAGGGTCCTTGCCTTCACCCGGACCTGACTCGGCTGTCTTTGACGGCGTGGCTGTTGAGACGGCCATGCTGAGGTCCCGGGGGTTTTCCAGCTCTGTGGTGCGTACCATGTTGCGAGCTCGGAAACAGTCTTCCGCGAGGATATACCATCGCGTGTGGCATACGTTCTTCCAGTGGTGTTGACCGAGAGGTTATGCACCGCGGGAGTTTCGTCTGTCTCGGATTCTCGCCTTCCTGCAAGCGGGACTAGATCATGGGCTTCGCCTTGCTTCTTTGAAGGTACAGGTTTCGGCCCTATCTGTCTGGTTTCACCGTAGGATTGCTACAATCCCGGATGTGCGCACCTTTATGCAGGGTGTTCTCCGCATTCAGCCGCCCTTTGTTCCACCTGTGGCGCCTTGGGATTTGGCTGTGGTCCTGAGGGCTCTCCAAGGACCGCCGTTTGAACCACTGGGCTCAGTGGATCTTAAATGGCTAACAGCTAAGACTGTTTTCCTTCTGGCCATTGCTTCGGCCAGACGTGTTTCTGAGTTAGGGGCTCTTTCTTGTAGACCCCCTTTCTTGGTTTTTATGGGAACAGGGCAGTGCTCCGCACTCGGCCCGAGTTTCTTCCCAAAGTTGTTTCCCAGTTTCATATTAACGAGGAAATAGTTGTTCCGGCCTTTAACTCACCGGGTCTTTCCGTGGGTGAGGCCTCTTTGGATGTTGTGCGGGCCTTAAGGACTTATGTTGACCGCACTTCTTCGTTTAGGAAGTCGGACGCTTTGTTTGTCCTCTTTGGCTTCCGTAAAAAGGGTTGGCCTGCTTCAAAGCAAACTTTGGCAGCCTGGATCCGTATGGCTATTTCTGAAGCTTATCTTCATGAAGGCCTACCGGTCCCTCCTTCTCTGAAGGCTCATTCCACTAGGTCTGTGGGTCCTTCGTGGGCAGCTCGACGTGGTGCCTCGGCAGTTCAGATCTGCAAGGCTGCTACGTGGTCTTCTGTCCATACCTTCGTGAGGTATTACAGGTTTGACACCTTCGCCTCTCAGGATGCTTCCTTCGGGCGGCGGATTCTCCTTTCTGCACAGGAGCGTCCCCACCCTTAAAGGATACTGCTTTGGGACATCCCCAAGGTATCCTGTGGATACCCTATGGACCCTGAAGTAGAAAATATGAGATATGGTAAGAACTTACCCTTGTTATCTCTATTTCTACGAAGTCCATAGGGTTCCACAGGACTCCCGCCCTGTCGCACCTGTGCTGCAGATGGGCTTTGCTCTGGTCACCGGTTTTCCGTCTCCCTCTGGTGAGAATGTGATTCTTGTATGTGTCCAGATCTTTGTTCTCTCTCTTCCTTCTCCTCCTCCGGCCTATGGCTTGGTAACTAACTGAGGTGCCTTGGCCCGGGGGCGGGGTATAGGAGGGGGACCTAGTGCATCCTGGGAGGCTGAAAGCTTAACTCTTTGGTGCCCTGCGACTGACGTCACACCTATACCCCAAGGTATCCTGTGGAACCCTATGGACTTCGTAGAAATAGAGATAACAAGGGTAAGTTCTTACCATATCTCATATTTTTGCAAACACGTCTGCATCAGCCCCTTATATCCAGTAGACGTAAGCTATTATTACTGAGAAGCTGAAGGCCATTGGTTCTGGCAGATGATGTAGGACACAAGAGCTCAGACAGTGTTAGATAAACTAGAAGGATAACAAAAATGCAATCTATGGTGCATAGGCCGGGACGTTGCGTACAAGTCTAATTGAATATTAAAAAAATGCTGTATTGCAAGGGGTAGTTTGCCTCGTATATTTAGTACAAAGCCCAGAATACAAATCGGAGCCCCTATTCACAGTCCACATAACAACACTCACTATTACAATGGAGATAGCCATAAAAGCAGAAACCCCAGCCATTGCTTGCACTCATCTATTCTCCAGTAAAAAACACACAATAATTGTAAATGGATTCTTCTACGCCAGTGGTTCTCATACTCGGTCCTCAGAACTCCACACAGGTCATGTTTCCAAGGTCATCTAGCTGGGCACAGGTATAGTCATTACTCAACGGCACATTTTAAAAGATCCACAGGTGGAGCTAATTATTGCACTTATGATTCTGGGAGGAGACCTGGAAAACATGCACTGTTTGGGGGTCCTAAGGACAGAGTTTGAGAACCTGTGTTCTAGGCTGTTGGGAGCTCACAAATGGAGAAGCATCTGATCTGTCAGAAATATAGGCTAACTCTAAAGATTTGCAGGAAACTTCCAGATCCATTTTTTTATAGGAAGACTTTAAATTAGCAACTTTCTGAATTAAAGAACCTCTTAGAAATTAGTTAAAAGGTATCCCAGATAATTGCAGCAGATGCAGTGCCATTATTTAGTTAAAAAAATTCTTTCCATGTGGCCTCTAATTCCATCCCAGATCCCATACGTGACAACCAGAACTGGTTAAATTTCCAGAATAGTTGACCCCGTTGTCCCTCCATGTCCAGACTGACTGTTAATGGGGAATGGTCGAATATACCCCTAGTCTCAAAAATGATCTTATGTACTCTCGATAATAAACCTAATGTAATTAATGCCATATCTATCCTGGAAAACGATTAATGTGTATAGGAGAAACAAGAATATTGTCTCACAGTAGGATATCTCATCCTCCAGGCATCGACCAGGCCCATTCCCTGGACCATATTTGAAAAACCAGATCCCCTCCCCTGTGTACCTGGAGCAGACACTCTATGCCTGTCTAATTATGGGTCGAGGATATTATTAAAATCCCCCAGGCACAAGGCAGGTGTGTCCGGGAATATGGCCATAAACTCAGTCACCTTTCTGAGAACCTCATGTGAGTATGGTGGTGGAATGTATACCGCCAATAATAGTACAGATAGAGAGTTAATTTTGCATTTTAGGAACACATCTACCCCAGGCATCACACTGCACCTGCTCCATAGAAAATTGGACAGATTTAGGCACTAGTATGGACACACCCCTGGATGCAGAAGTGTGTGTAGAATGATGTGTCCAGCCAATCCACAGCTTTTTCAAAGACATCAATTTCCCTCCTATCAAATGAGTCTCCATCAGACAAATTCTATCTGCAGCATACTGTTTCACCTGCCTGAACACTAAATGATCTTTTGACTTTATCATTTAAACCCCTCACATTCCAATTAAGAATATTAACCTTTGGCAATGCCGTCATTTGATATATTTTAAAAAATATTTAAACAGCCTTGGAAACATAGAGAGGAAATGTAAACAATACAACACATAGCAGAAAGAAACCACTACACACAACTAATGAATAAAATATCCCATACCAACTGATATGAGCCCATCCCTTAAAACCTCCCCCACCCTGTATACCAAACCCAACCTAGGCATACCTTATACCTGAACACCCTACCCCACACTATTAAACTGAACTAGGCAATACAATTATAATATATTACCTTACTATTTAGTACTAACAAGTAACTGGAGCAAAATATATAATGGCAATATAACATAGCACATGGAGGTCTCCAGACACGGAGTTAACCCCCGGGAATAAACACACATCTTTGAAAATTCCAGTGTAAAATTAGTCGGTACCTAACCAGCAGAACACACTTGGTAATTTAACTATAAGAGATTAAAAATCTCAACACATAAATGGTGTAAATTAATATAGTCCCCAGACAATATGGAATAACAGATATTAGAAAAATATCCGTAGATATATGTCAGCAGCAGTTGACCCTTATATATATATATGTACTAGGAGCATTGACACACAAATTCAGTGGCGTAACTAAATTTTGCTCCCCCATGCCAAAAAAAGTTTCAGGCGCCCCCTCCCCCCCCCCCTTCCCCGCCCAAAGATCAAACACACCCAAAGACGATGTTAAAGGTGTGTGGTTACATGATACAGTAACGTGCCTTACACATTATGACACACTAAGTAATGCCACTTATAACACAGTGTACCACACCGGAATGCGCCTTACAACACATTATGCCACACAGCAATGCCATGTATAACACATAATGACATACAGTAATGCCCTTATAACAAATTTATGCCACGCTGTAATGCCCGTTTCACATTATGCCACACTGTAATGCCACATACAACACATTATGCCAAACAGTAATGCCCATTACATCCCACCCTGACAGATCTACTTCACCAACCCTCCTCTCTGCTCCTGCCAGTCTGTCACCTCAGCTCAAGAGAGGTTGCACAGATTTTATGTCCGTGTAGAACCAGATTATTGGGAACATAGTTTATAACCTGTAAACTGTGTGTATCAAGTTAGTGCCCCTTATACATTGCCCCCTATACTAGTGCCCCTTATGCAATGCCCCCTGTAATAGTGCCCCTTATGCAATGCCCCCTGTAATAGTGCCCATTGTGCAGGGTCCCCTGTAGTTGTGCCCATTAAAGTAGTGCCCCCTGTAGTTGTGCCCCATATGCAATGCCCCCTATACTAGTGCCCCTTATGCAATGCCCCCTGTAGTTGTGCCCATTATGCAGGGCCCCCTGTAGTTGTGCCCATTAAAGTAGTGCCCCCTGTAGTTGTGCCCCATATGCAGTGCCCCTTCTAGTAGTGCCCCACTGTAGTTGTGGCCTCCCCAAACCTCTCTCCCTCCCTCCCCCCCTCCCTCCCTCACTTACCTGACTTTGCGCGCTGTCATCCGCGTTGTCTCTCCCGCTGCCACACTGACTGGATCTAAATAGATCCAGCAGACGCGGCCGCGCAGGTTCCCCAGGTCGTGGGTGACGTCATGATGTCACCCGCGCACTGCATTACTGGGAACGCTGGCCTCTGAAGTGATCGGAGGCTTCCTTAGCCTCCGATCATTTCAGAGGCCAGCGCTCACAGTAATGCAGTGGCATTACGCCACTGCACAAATTATATATACTATAGCATAGAAAGAATAAACATTAGCCGTGTATCAACAAATGACTGATTTAGTACAAGATATCAATCATTAGCCATTGTATCCCTGGCGGGTCTGCGGCGATCCAGCCAGAGCGGCGCCTCCCGCAGAGTCGTGAAGAATTTGGTTTCACCATCAGCAACTACTCGGCGTTTAGATGGGTATAACATGGCATATGAAATATTGAGGTCCCGTAGGCGCCTTTTGATTGGGAGAAATTGGGCCCTGTCTTTTTGTATTTCCATAGCGAAATCCGGGAACACTGAGACACGAGTCCCGTTCCACTGTAAAGGACCACTAGTACGGGCCAGTTTAAGGACAGAGTCCCGGTCACGATAGTGCAGGAACTTTGCTATTAAAGTCCGCGGTGGCGCTCCAGGCGGCAAGGGTCTAAAAGGCACCCTGTGAGCTCTCTCAATTGTAAAATATGGGGAGAAAGAAGTAAAACCAAACGTGTCAGACAGCCATTTTTCTAGGAATTTTTCAGTGTTGGGACCCTCCTTCTCAGGTAGTCCGACGAATTGGACATTGTTGCGCCTCAAGCAACCCTCCATGTCAGACATTTTCCTCTGTATGGAAAGAAGCTGTGAATCCATAGAATCGACTCGGACACCTAAAGGTGCTATCTTATCTTCCAGGGTTGAAGTGCGGGTTTCCACCTCGCCAACTCTCTCACGCACACACTGCAGGTCATGGTGTATAATTGATAGATCTGACTGCACCTTTTCCAATTTTTTCTGACAACCTAGCCTCACAGGCTGTCTCTGCCTCGAGAACGCGTTGAAGCGCAGCGTCTGATGGCTCAACCGAGGACGCCGACTCTGCTGGATATGTAGGGGGGGGATTTTCTCCCCGTGCAGTAGAAGTGTATTGAGCAGGAGGCACTCTGGAGAATTTCTCCAACTTTGCCGCAGCAGCAGAATTTTTCCCCATCATGAGAGTGTATACGAGAGGGTCCGGTCGTATATTACTGTATAAAGCTGAGAAATAGTAGTGTAGAGGAGTATGTAGAAAGCGTCCCTCTTTTTTAAATATATGATACAGATGAAAACTATAGCAATACTAGCAGTGTCAGGAGGTATGGTGGGGAAGAGGCTGGTCCCGCCTGTATAACTGCATGCACTATAACACTGCCCTACAGTAGAAGCTCCAGGGCTGGGGCCACTTTAAAGAACAGAGGGGGTTAATCTCACCATCTGCCACTTCAGGGAGACAACTTGATGAAGCACCGCTCTACCGCTAGCCGCCGGGAAGGAGCGCCTCCAGCCAGTTACCAGCCGCTGCTGGGACTCTGCACATGCAGGGAAGAGGGCGCCGGCGTGACACGCGAGCAAGCTACGTCTCGTTCTGTTGCAGTGTGCCGGGTAAGACAGCCCCCGCAGCCGCAACCAAGCCGCTCACCACGGCTACTGAATCCTCCGCCAGCCAGACACCGCTATAGGATCCCGTGGGAGCCGTCAAGATTATACAGCCAGATATATGGGTCCGGAGAGCACACCAAGACGCGTGTTAGCTCATGCTCTCCGTGGCCACGCCCCCACCTCAGTACCAATTTAACCACCTGTGCTCAAATATGGATATCTCTAAAACCTGAACTGTTAGGGTGCCTTGAGGACCGTGTTTGGGAACCTCTGTCTTACTCCATCTCTGCATTGTAGTTTGAAATGATCTTCAATTTACATACAACTCCCATAATACTACTACTTTCCAATAGTAACATGGCAATGTAGTACATAACATTGTTTTCTGGAGTAAATGTTTACATTTATCTTTTGTGCAGTTACAGAGCTGCTTACTATTTCTAGCCCATGCAATTAGCTGCCCCAGTGTTGAAGCTTCTTACCAGTCCAGGCAAAATGCTGCCACCGCGAACGTGAACATTAATGGTGTCAATCGGTGCTGGAAGTGTAATCCACTGACCCTTACTTTCAATTTGTAAACCCTGTAAAGAGAACATATATTAATCCATGAATTTTGAACATACATTGCCAAAACAGAATATTTTATAAAAGGCAAGAACCCTGCTCACAAGAGTTTATAATCTAAAAGAAATGTGAACCCCTACAGGCTAGCCTACCCAATCCGGGCGGATGAGAAAGGGGAGGATGGGGTTTAATCTAGTTGCTAAACTTTTTTCAAAGAGCTTAAGGTCAGTGTTTAAGAGGAAGATCGAACAAAATTTAGTTACCAATTGGAGATCTTTACCTAGTTTTGGAATACCCGTAATTTTGGCCCAGGTAGTACTCCGGGAAAAAAAAAAAAAAACTACCATCCAGGATTTGGTTGAAAAGTGGTTGTGAGATGGTAGACTAGTGAACCCTGAAAGGTTTTATAGTAGAAGAAGGGAAGACCATAGTGGCCGGACGCTTTGGGGATTTAAGGGCATTAGAGACATCTTCAGTTACGGGAAGGTTAAGTGTCGCAGAAGTGGAGGAGTCAATCTGTGGTATGGAGCATACACATGGTAATATTTGTCAGATCTGTCAGATGAACGATTTGAATGATTTTACCAAAGATTTGAATGATTTGAACGATTTTTGACTGCATTAAAATTAATGGAATCGTCCAAGTCTGACTGTAAACACATCAGATGTCAGATATCGTTATCTGACCATCGGGAACGCGCATCGTTCATCTGACAGATATGTCAGATTTTCCTTCAGATATGAACGATTTTTTAAATAGTTATCGTTCAGATCTGAAGAAAAATCTGACTGTGTGTATGCACCAGTAGAGAGCAGGAGGACAGATATTCAGGGATGCGGAGAAGCATGATCCTGGAAATTATAGAGGCAGGAAAAGTAATACCTAAAAATAGAGTTGATTTTGGAGGGACTATATTGAAGACTACCAGAGGGATCCTTAAGCGCCGGAATCCCTGCACTGGCCTTAGGAGCCTTCAAGTGATTGGCTAGGAGAGTGTTCGCTTTATTGCTTTTCTCAGAAAATTGCCGACTTCTTTATCTTTTCAGAAAGTATGGCACTGAGGGCAGATTTTGCTGATGTGAGTTGTCTATAGAGGGCATCCGGGCACATTTATGAAGAGACTCTTAAGTGGTGGACCTGATCTGTAAGGAATCTGAGGAGTTGCTTTTGTTCCTTATTTCAGTATGAGGCAAAACTGATGACTTGGCCCCGGAGAATGGACTTATGAGCTTCCCAAACAAATGGGGAGCACCTGGAGTCAGGGACATTAAGGGAAAAAGAATTTTAAAATGTCTACGATCTTTGCCTGGAACTGAGTCGCCAAGAGGGGTGGGGAACCAGGGTGTCCAGAAGGTCAAAGGAGGAGGTGACAGTAGAATGGTTGGACCAACGGTTAGAAATGATCACAGAATTGAGATGTTTGGAGATAGGAAGACTGCAGAGAATGGGGTCAATCCTAGGGGATAGAGTAAAAGGTATAGTTCCTGAAGGACAGATTGAGGGAATGCCATGTATCAAAAAGACCAGCTTCTTTGATATATTTATTGAAGCATCTGGAGAGAGGAGATGCATGAGGACCGACCTGGCAGGTTTGTCTAGAATCGGGTCAAGAACGCAGTTAAAGTTGCCACCGAGAAACAGATGGCCAACTCGGTGCTTATGCAGTGTGCTAAAATAAAAAAATAAATAAAATAAATAAACTTAGGTGGCCTACATTAGGGGCACATACCGTAGCAATTGTGACATCTGTGTGACCAAGTCTGACAGTCAGAATAATATACCGACCATCTGTGTCACTGTGGAGAGAGTTTTGACTGAAAGGTAATTTATTATTAATTAAGATACCAACTCCATTATGCTTGGTTGTGCTGGAGGAAGAGAGCACAGTGGAGAAGCGCTTAGAGAGCAGAGAAAGATGGCCAGGGGCACGAAAATGGGTCTCCAGTAGAAGGACTATATCCGCCTATAGAGGGTGAATGGTGCAAACAAGTGCAACTGTCTCTGGGAGGTGTTAAGGCCTCGGACATTCATTGAGGCTATAGTCAAGGACATACTGGGAAAAGGTCACATAAAAGTACAGAAAGTAGGGCGAGGAGGACAGTATCCTCAGCGTGGATGGAGTAGGAGGAAAGGGAGGGAAAGAGAATAGAGGACAGAAAAAAACCAGACTAAAAGAATAAAGGAGAGTGAACAGGATCTGGGTTTGTAATCCCTGCCAGAAAGATGGAGGGAAGTGTACACAGGTTTCAGGGAGGTGTAAGCTGTAAAGCCTAGAACACTTCTAGGGAGAATGGGCGAGTGAAGTTAACTCAGAGATCCTAATTATGTACAGAGAAAGAATAGGAGAGGTTTGGAAGCAATAGCATCCCCCCTGGGTGTAGGGGGAGAGGGGATAGGAGAGCAATATGTAAAAGACAGGGACTAGGAGTAGTAAAGCAAGAATAGGAAAAAACAGTAGCCGGGAACCAGGAAAGTATGGAAAAGAAGGAGTAAGGAGAGATTATGTCAAAGCCAAAAAAAAGAGTAAATAATTACACTGCATCCGGAAACATTCACAACGCTTCACTTTTTCCACATTTTGTTATGTTACAGCCTTATTCCAAAATGGAATAAATTAATTTTTGTCCTCAAAATTCTACACACAATACCTCATAATGACCACGAGTAAATATTTTTACTCCTTCATCCACTAGGGGACACTGGAGCTTCATGACAGTGGGGTATAGACGGTGGGTTGAGTTGAGCCTGGCACTTTAAAAATCTACAAGTGTGACTGGCTCCTCCCCCTCTATGCCCCATCAGCCCCAGTTTTTAGAATGTGCCCGAATAGAGCCGGTGCACAGGGGCTGTCTCCAGCCCTTAAGTATATATATATTAATTTATAAAGAAGAAACAAGAGGACAGGCAGACTGTTAGCTGTGACAGTCTGCCTGCATCGTGGGAGCCGCCAGAGAGGGGACCACATGGCTACTGCAGCCTGTGTCCGGTCACCCTATGGAGGGGAGGCTGCCTTTTGGCAGTGAAGGAGTCATCAGACTCAGCGGGGCCCGCCACAGCTAACACTGGCTTGTGTCCGGGTCCCTGCTCTCCCCTCACAGCCCAGCGCTCTGGCCGCAGCAGCCCTGTGAGTATGCACACCTCTCCTGTCTAGCAGGAGAGGTGAAAATAATTTGCTGGGGTTTTTAACAGCGCGCGGCTGTCAGTGCCACGCTGGTGTTGCGGAAGAACACCAGCACTGGCTGTTAGGTAGGCTCTGCAGAGGAAGCGGCGGTCCTACCTGTGCGTGCCGGTGCTTGTGTAAAGGCACCGGCACGTTAATCACTGGCGGCAGTCGTGCCGCTGGCCCCCGCGTGCGGCTGGGATGCAGGGCTATGCCGCGCGCATATAATAGCGGCGGCCATTGACAAAAGGGGGTGGAGCTTATAGGCCCTCCTCCTCTTCCTCCTTCACTGCTGGGCTCGTTTGGCGCGCTCTGAGAGGGAGTGGCGCCTCTGTAGAGCTAGAGCGGATCGGAGGGGAGAAGACTGAGCTTCTACAGGGGGTCTGTAATTACAGTAAGGTAGTTCACTACCTTCTGTTTTTTTTTATTGATCTGCTCCTCCCTTATATTGCACTGTCTGCCCCTGTTACTGAGCTGCATTATTATTGAAATTCTGCTCCTCCCTTATTGCTCTGTCTGCTCCCATACTTGAGTAGCATTATTATTGAAATTCTGCTTCTCCCTATACTCCTTTTGCACTACTGAGTTGCACGTGGTGTCTGTCTGTGAATGAATGATGACATCCAGAACAGAAAAAGCTGCTTCACAAAAGCTGTTTGCCTGCAGTAAGTGCAGGAAAAAATTTACCCATGCTCGCTCCGAAGGGTCTTCCCTGTGCGAGACGTGTGAAGCAGAGAGTGCTAGCACGCAGTCTGTCACTCCCTCCTTCATAAATACTTTGGCAGGGGTCATGGCGGATCTTTCTTCTGAATTAGCCGCTTCCCATAGGGAACGGGAGGCCGCCAGAGATCTACCTAGCACATCTCACCCTTCTTTTCTAGCAACAGAACCAGCGTGGGCTCAGAATTTAGTCCGCTTGGTGAATAGCCTTGCTCAGGTTATGGGTTCTGCGTCTAAAGCTCCTGAAGCTACGGTAAGTCGCTCATCTAAGAAGAGGGCTCTTCCGGCGGTTCTCCAGTCGGATGAGGACTCGGCAGCGGATCACTCGTCTCAGGAGGAAGGGGAGATGCTGGACGAATCAGACGTAGAGACTTACTCACAAGAACCTGAGGCAATGCAAGGTATTGATTCACTCATCCTAGCGGTGAGGGAAGTTCTTAAGATTTCTGGCCCGGAAGCTCCAGAATCGTTAGAAGACTCCTTGTTTGCCAGGTCACAGAAGATTGCTATCACATTCCCTGATTCTCTCCAGTTGGACGAACAAATTCCAGATTCCTAAGCGTTTTTTCTCTCTTTACCCGTTTCCTGCCGAAAATAGAAAGAGGTGGGAGACCCCGCCACCTGTGGATTCTTCGGTTTCTCGGTTGTCAAAGAAGACCACGTTACCGGTTCCAGGAGCTACTACATTGAAGGAAACCTCAGAGCGGAGATTAGAAACCACTTTGAAATCCATTTATACGGCTGCAGGTGCTCTTCTCCGGCCGGCCTTGGTAGGATCTTGGGTCAACAAGGCTGTGGAAAAGTGGGCGGAACAATTGACTGAGGGTCTTAAATCCAACACTCCGCGGGCAGATCTGATTACCTTGGCAGAACATATTCAGGAGTCTGCAGTATACTTAGGAGACGCCTCCAGAGATATCGGCCAGGTAGGCTCTAGGATTTCTGGCAAGCGGATGCTGAGTCAAAGAGAGCAGTGGAAGCTCTTCCTTTCACAGGCGATAATTATTTGGTCCAGAGCTGGACAAGTGGATCTCGCTGGCCACTGGAGGTAAGAGTACTTTTCTACCTTCATCAGCACCTCCTCCGCGTCGCTCGTTTAGGGGACCTTCATTTCGTTCCTTTCGAGCATCTGCAAGATTTCAGGGACGATCGCGAGGTTCGTCTTCAGCGGGGCGAGGAGGCCGGGCTAGAGGACGTCAAGCGACTAATGCCCGCCGTCCAGATCCCAAGCCAGCAGACAAGCCTGTGGCATGACGGGCTCCCATCCCATCTCGGAGATCCGAAGGTGGGGGCTCGCCTCCAGCGTTTCTTGGAGATTTGGAGATGGACTTCTCCAGACACTTGGGTTCGGAATCTGGTATCTCAGGGATACAAGATCGAGTTCGCTTTCACTCCTCCTGTGCGTTATTTTACAACAGGTTTGCCCGTCGATCCCTTGAAGCAACTAATTTTGCGTCAAGCGATCGAGAAACTTTTGCTGGCCAAGGTTCTGGTGGCGGTTCCCACTGCACAAAGACAACAAGTCTTTTACTCAAACCTTTTTGTGGTTCCGAAACCGGATGGGTCAGTCAGACCCATTCTGAATCTGAAATCCTTGAACCAGTATCTTTCATTTCACAGGTTCAAAATGGAGTCTCTCCATTCTGTCATTGCGGGACTAGAGGCAGGAGAGTTTCTGGTGTCGATCGATATCAAGGACGCCTATCTGCATGTCCCAATTTGGGTTCCTCACCAGGCTTTCCTCAGATTTGCCATCAAGGAAGCTCATTATCAGTTTCAGGCCCTGCCGTTCGGTCTCTCGTCAGCTCCCAGGGTATTCACCAAGGTGACGGCCGTCATGGTATCCCACTTGCGCTCTCGGGGGGTGACGATAGTTCCGTACCTAGACGATTTACTCATCAAGGCTCCAACGGCAGAAGTCCTTTTACACCAAGTGTCCCTTACACATCAGATTCTCATTCAACACAGATGGATTGTGAACTTCCAGAAGTCTCAGTTGATGCCGTCCCAGAGACTTCAGTTCCTAGGAATGATTCTAGACACTGTTCTGCTTCGTGTATTCTTGCCAAGGGACAAGGCCATAGCCATACAGGAGCTGGTTCGTTTGGTGCTCAGACCCAGGAAAGTGTCCGTGCATCTTTGCATCCGTCTCCTGGGAAAGATGGTGGCTTCCTTCGAGGCCATCCAATTCGGCAGATTTCACTCCAGAATTTTTCAACTGGATCTTCTGTCTCAATGGTCCGGGTCCCACCTACAGATGCATCGGCTGGTGCGTCTGTCTCCCCGGACCCGCATATCCTTGCTCTGGTGGCTTCGGACGGCGCATCTGTTAGCGGGTCGGCGCTTTGGAATTGGACCTTGGTCACCACGGACGCCAGCCTCCGCGGATGGGGAGCTGTGGTTCTGGGCAGTCACTTCCAGGGGCTTTGGTCGCAGCAGGAATCCCTCTTACCAATCAATGTTCTCGAACTGCGGGCAGTCTACAGAGCTTTGATACAGGCTGCTCCTCTGTTACGAGGACTTCCGGTTCGGATACAATCCGACAACGCCACTGCAGTGGCATACATAAATCGCCAAGGAGGAACCCGCAGTCGTCTGGCAATGAGAGAAGCCAGTCGCATCCTTCTGTGGGCAGAAAGACACGTAGAGGTAATTTCCGCAGTGTTTATTCCGGGAGTCGACAACTGGGAAGCGGACTACCTCAGTCGTCAGGATCTTCATCCCGGGGAGTGGTCCCTTCATCCCGAGGTCTTTCATCAATTGGTTTGCAGATGGGGGAAACCACAGATAGACCTGATGGCATCACGGATAAATCATCAACTACCCCTTTACTGCTCCAGGACCATGGATCCGGCAGCGGTGGGAGCAGATGCTTTACTGATCCCTTGGCCGTACAGCCTTGTGTACCTGTTCCCACCGTTTCCGCTTCTCCCTCGGATTCTCAAGCGGATCAAACGAGAGTCGTCCACCGTCATCCTAGTGGCTCCGGATTGGCCTCGTCGGGTTTGGTACTCCGATCTCTTATTCCTTCTGGCAGACGAACCTTGGCCTCTTCCGCTACGATCGGACCTTCTACAGCAGGGTCCATGTGTGTACCCAGATTTACGGTGGCTTCGTTTAATGGCGTGGCTATTGAGACCGCCATACTAAGAAGCCATGGTGTTCCTAGGTCGGTCATTCCTACCATGCTTAGGGCTAGAAAACCGGTAACATCAGCGCATTATCATCGCATTTGGAGGGCTTATATCTCCTGGTGTGAGGGTCGTGGATCTTCCACTTCCTCTTTTCATTTACCTCGTCTTCTTCTTTTTCTTCAAAAAGGCCTTGATGCGGGGTTACGCTTGAGATCGCTTAAAGTGCAGATTTCTGCTCTTTCTATTTTTTTCCAGCGTCGCCTAGCTCTGATTCCGGAGGTTCAGACCTTTTTTCAAGGGGTACTTAGAATTCAGCCCCCCTTTGTGCCACCCACGGCTCCTTGGGACCTGAATCTTGTTTTATCTTTTCTTCAGTCATCCACCTTTGAGCCTTTGCAGGATGTGGAATTGAAGTATTTGACTTGGGAAGATGATCCTTTTATTGGCCCTGGCTTCGGCCAGACGAGTGTCTGAACTTGGAGCCTTGTCCTGCCGTTCTCCTTACTTGATTTTTCACGAAGATCGGGCGGAACTTCGTACCCGCCCTTCCTTTTTGCCCAAGGTGGTCTCGGGTTTTCATCTGAATCAGCCGATTGTAGTCCCAGCGTTGTCGGACTCTTCCGGGGATTCTCACTCTTTGGATGTGGTTTGGGCACTTCGCATTTATGTGGCCCGTACTGAGGGACTACGTAAATCAGAGGCTCTGTTCGTCCTTTATGATGCCAATCGGCGTGGCTGGCCTGCATCTAAGCAGACTTTGGCCAGGTGGATTCGTCTGACTATTCGTCAGGCATATGTTGCTTCTGCTCGACCACCGCCGGTATCCATTTCTGCGCATTCTAAGCGCTCTGTGGGTACTTCTTGGGCGGCACGTAGAGGTGTCTCGGCTTCACAGCTTTGTAGAGCAGCTACGTGGTCTTCGGTTCATACTTTTGTACGTTTCTACAAATTTGACACTTTTGCGGCTTCTGCTTCAAATTTTGGTCGCAGTGTCTTGCAGGGCGTTCAGCACTCTCCCCCCCAGGAGGGTAGCTTTGGGACGTCCCCACTGTCATGAAGCTCCAGTGTCCCCTAGTGGATGAAGGAGAAAACAGGATTTTGGTACTTACCGTTAAATCCATTTCTCCGATTCCACAGGGGACACTGGACGCCCACCCAGTGCTTCTTGCCTGTTATCAATTACTTGTTCTGCTTCAGTTCTGTTGCAGTTTGGTCTGTTTTCGTTGTGTGACTGTTTATCACTGCAGCCTGCTGTGTTCTTGCAGTGTGTCAGTATGTTGGATTGTTTCTTTCCTGTTCTCCTTCTCTGTTCTTCAGTCTGTTCTCCGTCTCCTCTCGGGCTCAGTTCTTTAAAACTGGGGCTGATGGGGCATAGAGGGGGAGGAGCCAGTCACACTTGTAGATTTTTAAAGTGCCAGGCTCAACTCAACCCACCGTCTATACCCCACTGTCATGAAGCTCCAGTGTCCCCTGTGGAATCGGAGAAATGGATTTAACGGTAAGTACCAAAATCCTGTTTTATTTATTTATTTTTTTACGATTTTTGCAAATTTAATTTTAAAAAAATAAACAACTAAGAAATCACATGTACATAAGTATTCACAACCTTTGCTCAATACTTTGTTGATGCACATGTGGCAGCAATTGCAGCCTCAAGTCTTTTTGAATATGATGCCACAAGCTTGGCACACCTATCTTTGGGCAGTTTCGCCCATTCCTCTTTGCAGCACCTCTCAAGCTCCATCAGGTTGGATGGAAAGCGTCGGTGCACAGCCATTTTCAGATCTCTCCAGAGATGTTCAATTGGATTCAAGTCTGGGCTCTGGCTGGGCCATTCAAGGACATTCACAGAAGCCACTCCTTTGATATCTTCTTGGCTGTCAGTGGCTTGGCAGTCTGAGGTCAAGAGCAGGTTTTCATCCAGGATGTCTCTGTACATTGCTGCATTCATCTTTCCCTATATCCTGACTAGTCTCCCAGTTCCTGCCGCTGAAAACATCCCCACAGCATGATGCTGCCATCACCATGCTTCACTGTAGGGATGTTGGCCCTAGTGATGAGCGGTGCCTGGTTTCCTCCAAACAGAACGCCTGGTGTTCATGCCAGAGAGTACAATCTTTGTCTCTCATGGTCTGAGAGTCCTTCAGATGCATTTTGGCAAACTCCAGGCAGGCTGCCATGTGCTTTTTACTAAGGAGTGGCTTGCGTCTGGCCACTCTACCATACAGGCCTGATTGGTAGTTTGCTGCAGAGATGGTTGTCCTTCTGGAAGGTTCTCCTCTCTCCACAGAGGAATGCTGTAGCTCTGACAGAGTGACCATCGGGTTCTTGGTCACCTCCCTGACTAGGGCCCTTCTCCCCCGATAGCTCAGTTTAGAAGGCCCGGCCAACTCTAGGAAGAGTCCTGGTGGTTCTGAACTCCTTCCATTTACGGATGATGGAGGCCACTGTGCTCATTGGGACCATCAAAGCAGCAGATATTTTTCTGTACCCTTTCCGAGATTTGTGCCTCGAGACAATCCTTGGACTTCATGCTTGGTTTGTGCTCTGACATGCACTGTCAAGTGTGGGACCTTATATAGACAGGTGTATACCTTTCAAAATCATGTCCAATCAACTGAATTTACCACAGTTGGACTCCAATTAAGCTGTATGAACATCTCAAGGATGATCAGTGGAAACAGGATACACCTGACCTCAATTTTGAGCTTCATGGCAAAGGCTGTGAATACGTACGTACATGTGATTTCTTAGTGGGGTTTTTTTAATAAAATTTACATAAATCTAAAAAAAAACTGTTTACACGTTGTCATTATGGGGTATTGTGTGTAGAATTTTGAGGACAAAAAAATAATTGATTCCATTTTGGAATAAGGCTGTAACATAAAATGTGGGAAAAGTGAATACATTCAAGAGGTTATACACATGAGAAAGTGTAGTAGAGAGAATATTGCATCTCCTATGCAACTGGATCAACTTGCCTCTTGGAATAAAGCTAGGGGGGCAATTATGCATATAAAAAGGGAGAAGGCTAGGAGGTGGCGCAGAGAACATATAGAGGGTAGTGAAATATAATCCATTGTCATTGAATAACATCTAAACAGTAAACTTTTAAGCAGATATAACAAAGCGAGGCCACAGAGAGAGAGATCACTCACGGATCGGTGAGATCTCCACCCGGGGGAGGGCCAGATTCCTCAAGATGATTAAGTCCTTGCACTCACAAATGTCATGGATGAGGACAGTTTTACCGTTCAGGTCAACTATAAGTTTGAAGCTAAACCCCCAGCGATACCCGATTCTCCTATAGCAAAGAGACCTGATCAAGAGTTCCTTGTCTTTGTAGCTTAGAAATCACGGACGTCGTCATGTGAAGGATCATTGTCCCTGGGTTTAGGCCGAAGAGCGCAGTATACCCTTTCCAGCAATAGCGTCCGGGATCTGAGATCAGGAAGAATGAGAGATTATTCAGATATGGTTCCAAGGCATCGGGGGCAACGTACTCCGGAATATTACAGATGCGTATTTTATTTCTGCGTTCTAGATTCTCCAAATTTTCGTTTGGAATGCAGTAATGATATGGTCCAGGTCCATGCCAGTTTCCTTCAAAGCTTTCTGGTTCTTGCGGCAAGGGTCGATATTTCAGTTTTGATGGAAGCGACCGTTTTGTCAAGCTTGGTTTTGAGAGAGTCCTTAAACTCTATAATAAGGGAGCAGAGGGCCAAGATATCCTCTTTGGTGGATGGAATAGGGGAGTGTGGGCTGTCTATTCATGGCAACCAGAGGAGGGGAGGGGGAGCCCCTGTGCTCGGAGAACTTTGTGCCCCTGGTGAAGTGTTACGAGATGTCACCTCCTCCTTACTTAGGAGTTTTGGCGGTAGACTTCTGCATATGTAAACTACCATAAATAGAAATCGCGGAAGAGAACAATGCCAGTAAATTAGATTGTGCAGGTGTGACAAGGTGCACACGTGAAGAGGAGATAATGGGGTCAGGGCACCCAGGGGGGCTTGCTCACAAGTGTGGCATAATATTAAGAGAGTTAGGCCAGCAGAATGGGTGGAAGGTAGGAGCATGGAGGGGGGTGAGGGGGGAGCACCACACTTTTTTGCAATTATGAGGGGGACCACTAGTGCTTGGAATATCCAGGCATAGTATAAAGTGGAGGTGTAGTGGAATTGGAATCAAAGGGGGCTGAGAGGAGGTGAATGTCCAACAAAGATAATGAAAATTCCCCCACTGCACCACAGAACTCACCACCACCGGTTCCTGTGCAAGGGAGTAGTTTCTCCTCTGGAAGCACTGCAACCACAGCACCGCAGTCTGTGGAAGCCTGCAGCCACAGTGTCCAGGGCCTAGACGGAATGGAGAGAGGTCTGGGGTGAATGAGGTGGGCAGGGAGAATTCCGGAACCCAGCCACACACTACCGCAGGTGAGCCACGTCACTGGAGGTTGCCTGGAAGCGGATGCTCCAGCGCCCAGAGAGTTATAGATACTTTGGTGAGTGGCATGGTGGGAGTGCTGGAACCGAAGACCAGGTTAACTGTGCCGACGCAGAGGATGGAGCAGCTCTCAGAGACTGCAGTCAAATTTAGTCTGGTGCTGCTGACAGCTGGGAAGGCTATAACCTGCAGGGACACTGGAGGTTTCCCCAGCTCTGCAGTTCATTCCCCGAATGCAGCAGATGTTAACAGGTGGGCCAAATCTGGTAAGGAGCTCGGGCAGTCGTATAAGAGGCTTCATTAGCAGGTATTTGCCGGGAGTCCAGGAAACCACATCCGCGCTGGTAGTTTGCTACGCCCCGCCCTCCTGTGCATATTTTAAAATGTGTCAGCCAGTACCTCTGTCCCAACTAGTAGATCTGTAAAACTTGCACTGTAATGAGTTCCTGAGGACTGGAAACACTGATATTGTAGATGAGTTAGCCTGATTCAAAGATGGACGTTAATGCAATAGCACTACTGTGAATTTATGCTAAGGCCGACTCCGATGGGCTGTCTACCGAGATGCCCCCTGGTTGCAACCGTAACTTATTTTATTTATTTATTTTTATTTATTAACAGTTTCTTATATAGCGCAGCATATTCCGCTGCACTTTACAATTGGCGTTCACTACAGTGTGCAAACGGTAGAACCAGTGAGTGCACACATCAGCCGCACAATCAGACAGAAAATGCTATGGTTGCTCAGAATGTCCAAGGGTACATGGCTGCTGGTGTCAGTGGAACTTTAACTTCCGACGCAGTCCCTGACACTGGCACACCCCCGGAATGCCTATCGAAATTGCATGGACCTCCAAGCAATTCCGATGTGTGTCCTCCTAGGGTAGCCATTGGGTGCTTGTGCCTCTGAATCAGGTCCTGTATGGCATGTTGCACTCTAGTCATGGGAATCCCATTGTAAACAAAAGATAAACAAAACCATAAAGATTGATGTTTGCAGGTCTGCATGCTAACTCATCTCATGGCAATGCTTTACTCAGACCACAAAGATACTCAAAGGTGTGGAAAACCTAACCTTGCTATTACGCTCTCAGCAAGACAGAATTTCAGTCCTATTACTAATTTCAAACATTAATGAGGCATTTAGGACCTAGGCCTGGACACTGTATTGATAGTGTACACTTTCTGAAAACACACACTTGCTCAATGCGGATGAATTTTACTTGGGTGTTTTAATTATATGGGGTGCACGTTATATGCACTTGGTGGGCAAAAAAATAAGCAATTTCCGTAATCTGTAAATGACCTTTATAGAGCAGTACACATCTATAAAATAAAGTTGTGTGTAAATAAAATAGTAATTAAAAACATGCAAGGAGAAAATAGGGTTTCCATGTTTTTTTGCTGTACCTAATACTCATATATACCTAATACTCAGATATACCAATCTCAATAATAGGTATATTTGTCTCCTACACCTATTTAGCCATAGTGTGTGTGGGAAAAACAAGAAGCACTCACTGTTTGAAGTGCATACCATGTCCCAAGAGGAAAATATCCATTGACTTCAGTTTTTCCTTGATCAAGTACAGGGGTAATCAGTAGACCATCCCCCCAAAGAAACTGGCGGTCAATTGTCCATGTGTTTGGATCAGTTGGGAACCTAAAGGAGAGAGACATCAGATCTTATTTGCAGACTCTCTCGATGTCAGAGAGCCACCCTGAAGAGTCTAGTAATCTCCCTGAGGCCTAAGCAGGTGAGTGCAACACAGGTGATTTGTGGCAAAGGAAAAATGCTGATTTAAAGAAGATGTGTGCTCCGTTACAGGGCATGGGTGCTGCATTGCAGGGGACGTGTGACAAATTGGATGAACTTGGTGGATGGGACAGAGTTAGAAGGGGGTCATTTAAGATACTACAAAATAGATGAATTCTGTATATTTGTACTGCACAGTCACAAGTATGGTAAAACATCTTGCACTAGTGGGTTCATGGCCTTAAGAGCAGATGTATTGGCCATTTGTGCAGGTTTTCTGTGACCATTGCAGACTTTTTTTTTCTTTAGGGTATTGCCGCATGATAATGCAGCCATACTACTCACAGACCCCTTTGTATACTTCATTTACTCCTTCAGCTTCATCATAACAACCCCCTTCAACATAATTACCCTGCAAACTCCCTCATCCCTCTAATAATTAACTCCCATATCGTCAACTATATTTATATACATTAACCCCCTAATTGTCTCCATCATTTACCTCATGATAAATATTAACACTTTCACCCTCATAATCACCCCCAAATTAAATCTGAGAGCGAGATGCTCTGTTGTGCTGTGGGTACCCTATGGTGACCACTGGGATGTTCTGGGTACCCTATGGCGACCACTGGGGCGCTTTATGCCAGGGGTTCCCAACCACGGTCATCAAGGCACACTAACAGTCCAGGTTTTAAGGATAGCCATACTTGAGCACAGGTGTCTTAATTAGTACCGCAGTTATTTTGATTTAACCATGTGTGCTTAAACATGGATATCACTAAAACCTGGACTGTTAGTGTGCCTTGAGGGCCGAGGTGGGAATCACTACTCTATGCACTTTATGGCAGTCACTGAGATGCTCAACAGTGTGTTAATTGTACACGGTAAATAAATAGTGGTATGAATTGATCTGACAATGGGGGGCCAAAAATGGTGTCTTGCCTGAGCCAATTGGGGTCTTAATCTGGCTCTGGATGGACAGAAGTACATTTTATAACATGCCTCTCAGATGTGGCAGTACACACCCTCTTCAGCACGGTGCACATTCAGATGTGTCCACATACAACTGTCCTCCGTGCGCTACACGTGGGAGCTTCGTGTGACTCGGCAGCGCAGAGCGTCTTTTCATGCGACTTTTTACCTTCAAATGTATGCGAATAGGTAGCACAAGCTTTTGCAGATTAAAATAATATGTAGCATGCCTGTGTTCTGTGTGCGACTGCAGTTGTATCTACTTGCGAAAAGCTACGTCACACACTGTAACATAGCATTTTGCATGCAGATACACCCACAGTTGCTCACAGAACATAGGCATGCTACATATTATTTTAATCAGCAGAAACTGCTTGTGCCATCTTTTCGCATTGCTGTGCAAATAAGACAGGATGGCGTGACTAGAAGCGCAAGGAGGCTAGATGTATAAGGACACATCTGTAGATGTTACTTTCACAATCTTTCTAAAAGGCTTTTCAAAAGTAGGCAAGTATGGGTTGGACCCTATATAGTACACTTAGCAGAGCAGACGCAGCCATAAAGTAGTACTTACTCTAGAAAGAGAGCACGAGCCACAGTCTCCCCTAGGTTGTGGGCTTTATAAAACAATGTGTACAGATATGGAAGCAGCGAGTATCGTATGTGCAATGCGTTCTTTATGGCGGTCTGAGCTTCCTTGCTGAAAACATATGGCTCCTGTGGCTGAAAGAGCAGTAAAATGGAACAACTACAACTGTTACATTTATACACATTCACCCTGAACAGGCTGCCAAATTATTTTCACTTTACAATTTTACTTATAGTAGAGCCTAAAAAATGGAAAATACAAAAAAATTCTAAAAAAAAACCCTTAAATTAAAAAAAAAACATTCACAGCATAGAAAAATAGATATAGTAATTACTCTTCAAATAAGGAGTAATTTTACACAAATACTGTCTATATCTCAATATATATATATATATATAGATCCAAGATTGAGCACTCACATCTCTTCATTTTCTTGCACATCGGTGGAGTGCACACCAGCTGTGTCTCCTAAGTCCGGGGTTCACCAGCAAAGATATATGTTAAGAAAGATGGCACTCACCAGTAGAATTGCAGCTTATTGGTGGATTGTATGGGGACTGTATTTGGTTGCCTCTTTGAAACTCAAGGCTTGATTGCTTGAAAAAGATCCGTTTGGGGACCGAAACGCCGCCTGTATGTAAGCCTACTGTCTACTTGACTAAAATAAGCTGCAATTCTACTGGTGAGTGCCATCTTTCTTGACATATATTTTATAATATATATATATATATATATATTTATTTATTTATTACAGTATTCAGAGACAGCACCCAGCTCTGCCCATGTCTCAGTGGCTCTGAATATCGGTCTTGGTTTGGTAGAGAAAAACATATATGTTACATAAAGAGATGCAGACCTGGTGCTTTCACCAGAAAACAGATGGTTGGAATGTGAGAATTTCTTTGGAAGAAGCAGCAATTGAAACATGTTCACACAAACCAGCTAACAAAATCCGTGAGCACAAAGTAAAATCTTGCAAAACAATGTAACTTCCAGAGTGGACCGTAATGGCCATTACATCGTCCCTCACCCGAGCATCCTGATTGTTATGGTTTCTCATAAATGGATAAAAAGCGCCAAGTTGACTCCATCGTACACACAGCTCCTCTGTGGTATTTCCGGCAAAGCCACAAATGTCGGCCCCCACCAGAGGGACACCATACAGGTTGAAAAGTAACATAGCTGGAATATAGGCAAAAGAACCAAGGAAATATCAAATGTACTGAAGGGAGAATGTGACATCAGCTCGTAGGTTAGATAGTAATGGTCAGTACATAACCTACCTGGCACTGAGTAGTACAGCTGTTCCCAAGTACTCTGCACATCACCTGTCCAGTGCCCAGCATAGTGGCCATGACTGGCAAATGTCGATCGAGATATAATAAAAGGACGCTTTTCCCGGATCTTCACCAAAGCACTAATAAAATGTGTAACAAATTTGAATGAAAGGAAGTCCTTAAAGACAAAAGATCTTATGTAAACAAGTACAGTTTTCAAGGATCTATTAAGAAAAATATCAACAAACATGGTATAACCTTGAGGCACGTTCTGATCAATAGGGATTTATATAGCAGCCTAATCTGTATTCCGTATGTCCACTGACCATACCCTTCTTCAATACTCTGTACTCACTTGAAGGATGCCATTGCCTCAGAGAGTCCATACAAGTTGTGAAGGTTGTAGTGTGAAGACACATACTGCTGACTAGAGGCACAGATGGTAGCATGTTGCAGCGAGCCTCCCATTACACCTGTTAGAAAAATGAAACAAATCAGATACTACCATTGTATTACACTTGTATCATACTGTGGAGAATAATGACATCTGAAGTTCTCTCAACTTGGCTGCACAACTATTTATTCTGCAAAGGGACTTGAATATTGTACTAGAATTGGTGGAGACTGAGCCCAGTCACTTTAATAAGACACATTTTGGGTCTTCCAGTTGCATTTCCCAAGAAAAGGCTGGTTCTAAAGTGGTAGCAGGTTGGTTTTTTGATGTAATGTATGTACAGCTACCTGCTCTGACAGCTCGCAGAGGCGTGTTCTGAGATTGCGGTGTAGGTTTACACCCTGAGGTGTGCTGGGTGGAACATTTCTCCGAATTTTTAATATGCCCCAGTGTTGCAGTTTGGCCACCCATAACTCTAATAGGAGCATCAGAAGGACAATGTGCCAGAATCTGAGACACAGATATACACTGTGGAACTCCCGCTCCAGGTATACATGCACACAGCACATTCTTCACTGTTACTACTCCTTATCTCAGTTACACAAGCTGCATGTAGGGATAGGATTTCACAGGTGCATCTGACTTTAAGTCATTTGAGAAATAAGTGACAATAGAAGCAGCCTCTAAATTCTCCGGTTAAGTCTGTACTTCCCGTGGGGTTATCAAAACTCACCAGGGACGTATGGGGGTTTTTCCAGTTTGTTGTCTGGGCAGTTATCTACTGAACCAAGGACAAAGTTGGATGGCTCGTTCATATCCTATCACAGAAGGAAAAAAAAGGAGCATTTTACAATATTGTATCATATAACTGTATCATATAACTGTATCATATAACTGAGGGTGAAAGTAAACAATTAGCTAGTAATCAATTCAGGTCACATTTTGTAAATGAAATGATAAAAGTGTCCTTCAGATGGACATGTGAAAGGTAGTGTTCTGCGCTGCATAGGAAACATAGCTTCACAGGTTGTCACAATTTTATTCCGATTACTCCTGAATCTGGCCACAGATGCCAATACAGTCTGTCTGAACGACATCTGAGAGATTACATTGACATGATAATCATCTTTAGCGGTTTTAGGTGCCACACACAACTAAATTTACAGCTAAATAAGTCTACAACGGCCTAGTTGTCTGCTAAAATGGTAGCGAGCATGGACATCTGTCCTTGGTTTAATTGTGACATTTTGTGTGGTCACCACTGTATACAATATGGCACATCTCTACGCATTTACAGTAAATATAACAAAAACCAGTACCACCCCAACTTTATCCTTCGCAAATAATTACATTACGTTATTGAAGCGCATAATCATTTCAGGGATAGATTGCTACACTTTAATGTATTTAAAAATGTTGATCATAATACACCATAGATGTCTCTATTGTAACGGTATAACAAAAGATGTAATATTAATGCAATATGCTTAATTAAATTTGGTCTTCAGTTCTTGCAGTCTTTCCATTAATTACTCTCATTTTTTAATGGGTTCAGAATAAAGGCCTGCGCCTTCTTATTAGGGCTGCCTAATTAATGAGACACATTAGTGAAGCCACTATCTTCATTGAAAATGAATTACTAATAAATGTTGATGTATGCAAATATAAGGGTAAGGCAAGTGATATACAGTGATAAACTACTTACTATCCACATGCCATCAAAAGGCACCTGCTCATAGAAACCCTTCACCATATCATACCACCAGCTGAATGTGTCAGGGTTTGTGAAGTCGGGGAACACAGTAAGACCTGGCCAAACCTGCACAACAGTGAATGAGAACATAACGGACAGACAAAGAGGAGACAATACATAGAACTATGAGCAGCATACATCTGTCCCATGACTCCTAAATCACTATGTAATGCAGGACATCACACAGCTGCATAAATTTACTAAAGTGCAGGTTTTTAGAAGTGGAGTTGTTGCCCATAGCAACCAATCAGATTCTACTTAACATATATCTAGCACCTTCTATAAGATAACAGCTAGATCTGATTGGTTACTATGGGCAACATCTCCACTTCTAAAAACTCACTGTAGTAAATATACCCCCTAAAAAAAATGTCCAACAGAGTGCATGGAGTTATACTTTTAATACGGTCGTTTTTGGTAGTGCAAAGCAATGATAATCCCTTATGAACACAGGTAATTGCAAATTTGGAAGCTTGTTTAATATGTTATTAAAAGGAGTGGGTAGACTGCTTAATGTCTGTATACATATTTCACCACTCATGGTGCACACATATAATCTAGTGGTCATTCTAGCACCCTGCACCTGTGCAGTTCCTCTTTCCTGCCTGTGGTGTCGCTCTCTGCCCTGGTGCTTCTAGCACACTCAGCTGATGCAGCAAACTGCCGAGATACAGACCAGAGTGTCTTCGAAGCACCAGAGAAGAGCGACACCCCAGACAGAAAAGAGGAAGGAACTACATGGGTTGTGACAGGTACAGGGTGCTATGAACACTATAATCCCATCAAGCAGAACAAGTATCAGTGGCAAAATATTGTGTTAACAAATAAGGTACTTATTCACAAAAGCAGTTTAAGGAATAAGACGATCGTGTACCTTGCCCACAAGAGGTTGGCCTGTCTCATTAGTAATGAAAACTCTTCTCTTCAGTCCATCATCATAAGGTGGGTAACATCCAGGGGGGCTGGAGCTGCTGATGGCTGGGTCCTGGAAAGTGTTATACTGTAATTCACTACTAAGCATTTTACCTTTAAATAAAAAAACAGCATTCCAAATAATACCCACCCGTTACCCCGGTTTTATATTAACCACCTTACCACAATCATGATGTATCTTAGACCTTGTGCATGGAATTCTTTAACCATCTCTGGATAATCTCCAAAACGTGTTTTGTCATAAGTAAAGTCTCGATATTCATCCATGTAGTCAATGTCATTCCACTGTACATCCTGAGGAGCCCCATATAAACATGTTAATGACTGAAGAAAACTCCTTTACCAGCAATCGATTTACAATGGGGCATTCTCAGCACTTACAGATAGATACATGTGTTTTAAATCTTTGAATATTGAGCAAACCAAGTCTGTCCCTCAGGGAAGTCTAAATGCCCCCATACACTAGCGACGGACTGTCACATTCCTGCGATCCAGAGACGCCGGGTTGCAGGATCGGTGAAATCCAACATATTCACTGATTTGCCGATCACAATCAGCAAATCAGTGAAATTTAACATGTGCAATTTCACAGATCCTCAGACGGCTCATGGAACATTGTTCGCCATCGGTCGGCATTTCCGACCAGCGTTCCGCGTTTCCGAGCTGATCACAGGATCACACAATATGTTGCCTGGTGTTTGGGGGCCTTTAGTGTTGGCTCATTAATGCAAACGAAAAAGCAGTCTAGGTTCTCTCATGGTAATATCCTAACCAGGAGAAATATCCTATTGGTGTCGATAAATTGTATAGGATATACTTTAGCAGCATCAAAAAGGTAGAAATGTGATACAGAAAATGTATATTAGGAATAAAAGGTTATGTTACAGATCAGCCATTCCTTACAAATGTTGTGGGGTGGGGAGGAGGAGGTGCTTAGGTTTAGGGCACCCCGGAGGGACTTGGGGTTAGGCACCCCCCGGGGAGGGTTAGGTGCCACCAGGGGGAGGTCAGGGTTAGGCATTCCCCCGGGAGGGTTAGGTTTAGGGTGTGGGGATTTAGGTTTAGGCAACCCTGTGAGGAGGTTAGGGTTAGGCACCCCTAAGGAAGTGTTAGGGAGGGAAAGAGAGTAGGGTTAGGTTACTTACGGGCCACTGTCGGGATTTCCTCCCTTCGGGCAGCCATCGGCATTTCAATCCCATACCCACAAAATTACATGTATGTATGTATGTATGTATGTATGTATTCCATAACTGGAATGTGCTAATGACAACAGATGTAGGACCTGTGATCAAATGTAAAATAAATTCCATTTCATGTTGCTCTCTTACCAAAGGTATACTGGCTTTACTCATATTCCTCACCACCTCCCGCGTAATATCAGAAGTGGAGTAACCCCAGCGGCATAAGTGGAAGCCCAGGCCCCAAAAGGGTGGCATGAAGGGAAGTCCTGCACAGGAAACAAATCATTGTTACACAGCTGAGGAATCAAGGAGTTCCCTTATTGTGATGGTCAGAAAGTATTACACAGATACAGAATTACAACACAGAAGAGAAAAGGAAATTTATTTCTTATCAAACTTAGGAATACTATCCTGCTTGTAGAAGTGTGATATTCAGACATGGGTGCAGGGAGGTAATTTTTGGGGGAGAAAAAAAAAAAATGTATCAATCTTGTAAAGATATACTCTCCTATCCCGTGTCTGATTGTACCCTACCCTTTAACAGATATATAAGGAGAGATTTACATAACATATTACACAAAGCAGACTTGGTGGAGTAAAACTGTGTAATCAGACACAGAGTTCCTCATGTACTAGGAGCAAAGCAAAAACAGGATCAAAAAAGGAGCAAGTTTACCCCTGGATAAACTATGTTGCAAGGTAAGAGGTGCAAATACATTTTTTCCATGCATGGTACGAGCTGCCACATGATTTTGCGCACAGTACACACACACACACACACACACACACACACACAAATACAGGGCAGCCTTGCTTTTGCATGGCAATTTAGAACTGAGCTAGGACACACAACTTCCCAATTCTAAATCTGTTTGCTCATTTTAAATTCCTCGTCCCTCCAGTGCTCCATGGTTTTGCTCCTTTTGAGCTTTGTCTCTGCCTCCACAATAGGCCCTGAATGTTCCAGTGGAGTTACTTCCATCATACCTCCCATTTATAAAGTGTTGTTCAAATCACCAAAGCCTGCACCAGCAGCAATATCAAAGTTGAAACTGGATTATCTGACCACTTACTTCGTACGAATCTGTTGATCTTAAAAGTAGTCAGTCACTCTTTTTAATGAATGGTCTTCCCCTGACACCCCACACCCACTTTTTACAGATACAAATACATTTGGAGTAATCACCCTATTCCAGCCACCAAAGTGTGTAGGGGGAAAACAAGCAACAAATAAATAAATGAAAGGTTATGTTCTATAGTTATGTATATAGTGCACAGTCTCATTTCCCATAATTCTCACCAATCACTTCCTGATACTGGCGGATCACAGCCTTAGGGTCTGGGCCAAGGAACATATAGAAGTCCAGGATTCCTCCTGTGGTTCTCCAGGTCAGGGCTGGAGCCGGCTGCAGAAGAACATCTACAGAAAAAACGAAAAGAAGAAAGATTGGAAAAACAAAAAAATTATAATGCCGATAGATATTACACAGTGCCCGATCACTCTTGTAGATTTATTTACTATCAGATCCACTACCTTAAATAACTGATCAGGAAGAAAATGTTCAAAATATGGTGTTACCTTCATTCATTTTTATTTGCAATACAATGGATAGCACAGGGGTGTGAGGTATATCGCAATAGGTGCTCAAAACTACACCAAAATATTGAATAGACTCCTTAGACAAAGAAATAAGAAAGTGTTGTTTTACTAAATTAAAAGAAATGAAAGCAGAAGCATTTATCATGATTTATAGAAAATTCTCTGGACAGATCGATTTCAAAAAGTCCGGCACTAATTATTAGCATAAATGCAGCATTTATGCACTGATAGGCGGTTAGATCAGAGCTTTTTATTTGGGCACTTGTTTTCATGGCACATTTTTGCACTTTTTTGACATACAATGTTGATTGCGAAAACATAAGTATTTGCTGCACTAACTGAGACTTTCTCATTGAAACTAAAAAAGTGTTGATATGGTTTACAAGGATTGGAAACAGAGTGTCTATTAAATGTATGTTAAATTGTTTCTATCTGCAGACTGTTGCAAGCATTAGAGTAGTGCTTCTTTACATATTACTGTCACTTGATATAGAACAACTGGGGTAGACAGGGAGGAAGGAGCATGTAGCAGCAAGTTAGGATGAGAGCTGGATGGCTGTGATGAAGTAGTGGGCCTTGAGAGCCCATTTGAAGGATTGTGGAGAATCTGATGGGGAGAGGAAGAGAATTCCAAAGGTGAGGAGCAGCACGGGCAAAATCTTGGGAGGCGGGAGTGGGAGGAAGTAATCAAGCAGTTGGCATGAGAGGCGGCGTGTATTTGTTGAACGAAGAGGGTGGACAGGAGAGTGAAGGGAGATTAGGTCAGATGTAAATGGGAGAGGAATGGGTGAGGGCTTTGTAAGCAAGCTTGACAACCTTGAATTGGGTTCTGAAAGGGAAGAGGAGCCAGAGGAGGGCTTGTAGGAGAGGGGAGGCAGATGTAGAGCGTTTTGAGAGGAAGATGAGCTGAGCAGCAGCATTAAGGACAGACTAAAGAGGAGAGAGATGGGAGTTGGGGAAGCCAGATAGGTTACAGTAGCCCAATCTGCAGATGACCAGTTAGTGTATGAGGGTTTTAGTATCATCCCAGGTGAGAAAGAGTCTGATCTTGGAAATATTTTTGAGATGGAAACGACAGGACTGCGACAGGTTCTGGATATGTGGTTTGAAGGAGAGGGAGGAGTCTAGGATAACTCCGACAGAGCATATTGGGGCTGGAGGAGATAGTTGTGCCATCAATTGATAAAGAAATAGTGGGAGGGTGGGAAGATGATCAGCTCAGTCTTATGCCATACACACTACAATTATCGGGGCGTTCCCCTTGATATTGGCGGATCGCCCCGAAAATTGGAGCGTGTGTGCGGACGACCGAGGGTTAAATATTGCTCGGTCGGGCATGCAGGATTGTCCAGCATGCCCGTCCGATGCGATATTTACCCGGTAACTGTCGGCCGCATCGGGCAGTGTATGCCCAGTGGGGCCGACAGACAGACATTTCCTGTGGACAGGGAAATGTCTCCTCCCCCGGGGGCGGAGCGCGGATGTCAGGCTGATACACTGTGAGATTTCTCTCACAGTGTATGCCGGCGACATCTGCGGCTGGCAGCCGGCCAGATAAAATGTCTGTCGGTCTGACAGACATTTTATCTGGCTGTGTATGCCCAGCATTAGACATATTAAGTTTAAGCAATCGCTGGGACATCCAGGAAGAGATAGCAGAGACACAGTTGGAAATATGAGAGAGGATAGAGGGGGAGAGGTCAGGGGTGGGAAAGGTAGATCTGAGTATCATCAGCATAAAGATAATAATGGAGGTCAAAGGAGCGGATGAGTTCACCTAGAGAGGACTATAGAGGGAGAATAGGAGGTCCAAGAACAGAACCTTGGGGAACACCAACTGTAAGAGGCTGGGGGGGAGGGGGGGGGAAGAGGAGTCATGAGAGGACACAGAAGGATCGGTCAGAGAGGTAGGACAGCCAGGAGGGGGCAGTGTCACGTAGACCAAGGGAGTGATGGATTTGCAGCAGGAGAGGGTGGTCCACAGTGTCGAAAGCAACAGAGAAGTCAAGGTGAATGAGCAGAGAATAGTGGCCCTGGGATTTGGCAGCAAGGTGGTCATTGCTGACTTTCGGTAGGGCAGTTCCTGTGGAGTGGAGAGAATGGAAGCCAGACTGAAAAGGGTCAAGGAGGGAGTGGGAGGAAAGAAAGGCGGTTGTAAACAATACACTCAAGGAGTTTGGAGGCAAAAAGGAGGAGAGAGATGGGTCGGTAGTTGGAGAGAGTTAGGATCAAGGGTAGGTTTTTTAAGAATAGGGGAGACAAGGACATGTTTGAATGCAGAAGGGACAGTCCCAGATGAGAGACTGAGGAGGTGGGGCAATATGGAAACAGGCAGAAGGAGAGAGGTAGCGGAGGAGACGTGAAGGGATAGGGTCAAAGGGGGGGAGGGAGGCCTGGATGAGGGCCAAGACTTCCTCTCCAGATACAGGGGAGAAGGATGTCAGAGTCTATAAAATTAATGGGGAGGGGTAATCCAGGAAATTGGAGTAATCCGAAATACCACAACAGTGAGTGAAGACCAGTTCAAGAGAATGCCCACTCACACGGGAGGATGAGGAGGTCCATTGGGAGAGACCAAATGAAGATGTGAGGGTAAAGAGTTTGGAGGCAGAGGATTCTGTGGGGATATCAATTGAGATATTGAAGTCACCTAGGATAATGGAGGGAAGGTCTGAGGAGAGAAAGTGAGGGAGCCAGGAAGCAAAATTGTCAAGGAACTTGGGGCCTGATTCAGAGCCGGACGCTCTGACAAGAGCGCTCGCTCTGAATCAGGGCCCTCCTACCTAATATTGGAGCGGCCTCCTGGCCGCTCGCATAGCTGTGGGTGATCACCCACAGCTTATGCGAGCGGCCAAAAAGATGGTCGCGATGGTCAAGACCATCGGGCTTGCGACAAGACCCTGCGGTAGGGTCTCGCTGCCGCAAGCCCAGGAGTGCTTTTGGCTCTATCAGTGATGTCAGTGGGGCCGGCCCCAGACGGTAGGCGTTCCCATGGGGACGGCTTGGCCGTCGATATTTCGGGTCTCGCGCATGCGCAAGACGGGGCTCCCTCAGTGCTCGCGAGCAGGTCTGAATCAGGCCCTTGGAGGGAGGGCCAGGGGGACGGTAAATGACAGCTACTCGCAGGTGTACTGGTTGGAAGAGGCATATAGCATGAACCTCAAATGTAAAGAAAGTAAGGGATGGTTCAGAGGGTAAGAGTTGGTAGGAGTAACCTGGAGATGGAAGTTTACCCCCAAACCTGGAGTAAGTTGGAAACAGACAGGTGGCGTAGTGTGTAGGAGTAGTACAAAAAGCAGCCAGTTTCAGGCAGGAGGGTGCGCTATCCATGGATAGCTAGAATAATGGTGACTGTCAGAAGGGGAGCCTTAGCAGTGCAAGGACTGGACTATGGGCCTGATTTGGTGGAGGACGCAGGAGAAGAAACCACTCAGATTCCAATGATCGGGAATCTGTGCATGTGCCGGACCTATACTACGCAAGTGCAGTACAGGTCTGCGACTTTGCACGGAGTTCGGAAGCAAATTGTCAGTGATTGACTGTCTGCTGCCATTTTGGGGTGGGGGTGGCGTAGGCCTCAATTTCCCAAAATGGAGGTGTGTCACCTCCATTGGGATGGAGTGATGAGGCCAAGATCTCTGTCGGCTGATGGACCTTTCCTGGCCTCTTTTGTGCATCTGCAGTAGCCGACCTGAGTGACCCCATGGGCCAATGAGCTGGCCAATGAACACGAAGATGATCCGATGTTACATTGTACAATGCAACTCGGATCAGTAATGCATGGAGGAGAAGTGGTGCCTCCTACTGCATTACCATATTAGTGCTATCGCAGCTACTACCATGATAGCAATTGCGATAGCAACTGCCTCCTCTGCTGAATCAGGCCCTATAAATGTTGTTGCTAAAGAGAAGTTTTTTGGTTCTTTGGAAATAGTGAACTGTACTTGTGGTGTTAAAAACTTAGCTAAAGCTTATTAAAGCTCATTTATGTTGCGAGAAATATGAGTTTATTGAATTTTGTTAATTTTTTGTAACTAAACACGATCACTAACAACTGACTGGTGCCTCTGAGCAATTACCATTATAAAAAAAAACATATATAATTATTTTTTCAATGTCTGATATATATGTGTAATTACCTCGCAAAAAGCCCAAATCATACACAACATAGATTATTTCATTTAATTTTTTTTATTCATAGTGTAGGAGACAATGTGTCTGGAAGCACTAATTATGAACCAGTAGGGTATTGACATACAGGAAGAACACTTACCCATGGCATTACTGTTGAGCAAGAACACTCCATGAGCTGAACCACCTTTTTCCAAAGCCAGGTAGAATGGATGAGAACCATAGAGGTTTGCATTTTTCTAGAACAGTAAGCAGGTAGATGGCAATACTAGCATTAAACAGAGCAGAAACATTGATGTCACTGTAATATAACCATGCCTCACTGAGTCATTGGGGTCTATTTACTAATCCTTGGATGGAGCTAAAATACCAGACAACCAGCTCCTAACTGTCATTTTTCAAACACAGCCTGTGACATGGCAGTTAGGAGCTGATTGGTTGGAACTTTATCTCCATCCAAGCCTTAGTAAATAGACCCTATTGACCCTCGTCTCACTACACTGCTGTGCATTGATTGAGTGCAGCAAAAATGTTCAAAAGCTTTTTCCCACCACTTCTCATATGTTCCTGCCACCAAAATTAAGATTTTTTTTTATTATTCAAAGAAAGGAGAATCATCTATACAAGATACTGTCCACTGAGAAACCTTAAGGCAGAGTCATCCCAACACGGAGGGCATTTGGGACAAATAGTTCCCCCACTAAAAGGAGTAATCTGGGCCAAGAAAGGAGCACTGGCCTCAATAAATAAATATTATGGATTATATCTGAGACAATAGTTCTGACAGGCGACCTAAATCTACTTATGTCCTTATAACATGCAATGTCATCTCTGGGGTTCTAAGTTCTGATTCTAGCTGGTATCCTATCAGATTGCCAAATACCCAATCTCCTGCAGGATTAGACAGAAAGACCCTCCGGCCTCAGCAAATGCTCGCCATTGAATACTGCCAGGACTTAACACCATAGTGCTCATCAATGAGCAGCGTCACGATCACACTTGCCTCACAATGCTGCTTTTCACAGGGACGTCACATTTAATAAAGTAAGCGTTTGGATTTGGAGTTAAACACAGAATTTAGTACAGTAACTGCAATGTAATATACTACTGTAAGTGTATAGACTTTTTACATGTTTCTTCTGAGCAATGCTTTGCCAGCATTCTTTTCTAGTTGCATATAGATCAATTGTGCTGTAATCTATGGTCCACGGTATACTGAAAAACCACACATTTATTGTATTACATGGCATAATTCTAAGTTTCAAATTTTGATCCAATATAGAGAAAAGTAAAATGATATACTGTATTATTCAATTAGAGACTAACATAGGATGGTGTATTACTTCATTATAAGAAAATAGCAGAATCATAATTTTCACAGATCTGAAAATAACTATGGATTCATCATGGGAAAGTCAATAGTTAACTGCATATTATAGTTAAGGCTAACCTGTGGCAAGGAGTGGCTCTAATTCTATATAATTCACTGTCATTTTCATAACACTGAATTTGGATCTTATCTAAGTGTTTGTTGATTTATTAAACAGGTAAGTAAATAATAATAGGTGTGCCCACTTTTGTCTTCCTACAGTAATAGTGAGCCTCGGTTTCCTTACCTGTGGTGTGAGGTCTCTGTTCCAGAATGTGAGCCGGTTCCAATTTAGGTCTAGGTTAAGGGAGGTGAGATGCTCCCCCAGACCATACAAATACCGGGAGGGCAGAGAAGTGGAAATCTGTATGAACTGATCTGCAAATAGCAATGGAGCCAGGGCAGTGTTCATCCTGTAATGAGGAGAAGTCAACCTCAAATATGGGGCTGATAAAAAGAGCAAACCATTGTTCCCAAGGGTCCTTTATATAAAAATAATTGAGCTTTAGTGCAATACATAGAATACACCCTAAACCCCTCATGTCTGAAACAGAATGTGAGCAGATATAAAATGACACAAGGTAGCTGGGCAATTGTGTTATATGGGGTAAACACATCCTAGAAAAATTGTGAAATCATGTGCCTTTGTGATGCAGGGTACACAATAGTCGATATATTGCTCGTAGTATCGACAAGCGATATATCGCAAATGCATCAGCGGTTGTGTACACTAGATATGTCTGTAAATGACTTAGTCCACAGACATATCAGGTCAGCCCTGCAGCACAGCACATCTGCCGGTGTGTATGGGCGACCTGCCAACCGCCTGTACACTTGCTGCAGGGACCGCCAACACGGCCATCTCAACTGGGCGGGCAAATTTAAAATGCCCATCCAGTTGTGATGTCAGTCCAGACATATTGAGTGGCCAATTGGTAAGTGTATATAGCTTACCAAGGCTGCTCTGATGGCAGTATGTACCAGCATTAGTGGCTAAAATAGGCAGACTGTAATAAGTCTGTGTGTAAGAAAATAGCTTCCCACTCAACTAATCTGTTGTGAGAAGACTCTGAGACTTTCACATATTTAGAGTTGTGACTTATTAGTATTATTTTGAATTTGGGGGATCTGCAATAGGCACTTATAAAGACCTTTGGCATGTAAATTAGATTCATTTAGTAAACTGGCTGCTCCAACTACAGAAGAAATTATGTTCTCAAAACGTTTGACTAGTCAAGTTTACATTACCATTTGAGGATTCAATAGATCCTGGAAACACACATTTTAAGAAACTCAATGTGTAAAGGAGAACACAATGGTGGCATTTCAATTATCTGTGATGTGTGGATGCGCAAATCATGGAAGAGCAACATCGCTCATTTTACTGCGCACCCCTAAGGGGGAGGTAAACTGAGTGGCATTGCAGTCGCAATGTGCCGTCATTATGAGTGTTCCTACAGGATGTAGTTACTATTCCAGCAGTTGGGATGCAGGCGCTCAGAGAACCGGTGCCGCAATCACGACAGAAGTTGGAATCCCGGCGCCAGAATCCCGTCTGCCAGCATCCCAACGGCAAGTATTAGGGTCAGGTTTAGGGGTTAGGCACTAGAGGGAGGGGAAGGAACAGGCTGCAGGGGGTGGGAGGGTTAGGGATAGGCTGCGGGAGGGGTGGGTTAGGAGAAGGGATAGTGGTTACTTACATTCAGGCGTCTGTATTCTGACTGTCGGGATGCCGCTGTCTGTATTCTGACCGCCGTGATCTCGGATCTAACCCTTTCCTACACTGTTCTGGCAGCACAATGTATTTGTTCCCAATAAGTTTATTACAGGTGTTATAGTACATTGCATTAGTGTATGGCAATAATCACCATAAGCACTCACAGGATCTGTAAACTGGACTTTCTTCTGACCAGTATACTGAATGGCTCTGCAGTAGTCTGGACATCATAGAGTGCATTGGATGCCTTTCCCTTGGTACAAGGTGTGTCTATTGGAACCTCATAGCGTTTCTGAGCAGGGTCCTTTATCTACAAATGGATATGAAGGAACAAAATATAAATATTATAACATAATGTAAAAGATAAACACATTGAAAATGTCAAAAACCATCCCCACTCCATTTAAATAGGGGAGCACCACCACAGTATCCTGTATATGCTCCATCTATCTATTGCTAAGCCAATTGCAGCAGGAGGTTATGAGAATATGGGCAGAACAGATATTAGACAATGGAGCATTGGTTGCCGGGATCAGGACCCAGCATGTTGCCTTAGTCATGCGTTAGTATAGGACTGCGGCAGCCAGTTACTCTAGCAAATATGTGAAGTTCCAAACACATTTCTATTGCCACCCATTAACGTTAGTGCAGCAATTAAAGTTTGGAATATGTTATTATTCTGTTAAAATATATATTTAGATGCTTTAGCTGTGAGGCCAAACAGGTCAATGAATTAGGAAGGAAGGAAGAAACTAAACTACAAACTGCTGGTGGAAAGATAATCTATTGTATATGTGATAAACCAATCATGATGATTACTCATTGCTTCTACCCATTAAAACAGGATTTTGGTACTTACCGATAAATCCCTTTCTACGATTCCACAGGGGACACTGGAGGACTTCAAGACAGTGGGGTATAGACGGTGCTGAGTGGAGCTAGGCACTTTAAATTTAAATGAAGTGTGACTAGCTCCTCCCCTCTATACCCCCCTATAGGCCAGTATTAGAACCGTGCCCGAGGGGAGCAGAGAAAAAATATTGACAGAAGAGGAGGAGGCGAAAGTACACAACAACTGAAAGGTGAAAAGAAAGTAACATAGAATGAAACAAGAGACGACAAACATGTCTCTAACATTCATAACATCACCCTAGACAAACATGTCGCCAACAGGCATAACAGGTGTGGCAGGAAGAACAGTGCAGGGTGGGCGTCCAGTGTCCCCTGTGGAATCGGAGAAAGGGATTTATCGGTAAGTATCAAAATCCTGTTTTCTCCTTCATCCACTAGGGGACACTGGAGGACTTCAAGACAGTGGGGACGTCCCAGAGCTCCCATCACGGGTGGGAAAGCGCTGAGAACCCTGCAAAACAGACCGACCATATTGCGCTGCAGAAGTCGCAAAGGTGTCAAATATGTAAAACCGAACAAAAGTATGCCGTCCTGACCAAGTAGCTGCCCGGCATAGAGATTCCATAGAAACGCCTCGAGCAGCCGCCCACGAGGCACCCACTGAGCGAGTGGAATGTGCGGTAATGGAAGATGGAGGTTCCCTAGACGAGGCCATATACGCCTGTCGTATGGTCAGACGAATCCATCGAGCCAGTGTCTGTTTGGAAGCTGGCCAACCCGGACGAGCAGCATCATACAAAACGAAGAGAGTATCTGTCTTGCGAACGGCTGCCGTCCTGTCTACATATATGTGAAGAGCTCTAACCACATCCAAGGATCTACAAGAAGGAGAATCCTGTGGAAGAATCGGAACCACAATAGGTTGATTGATGTGGAAGGCCGAAACCACCTTAGGCAGAAAATCCATTCTGGTGCGTAGCTCAGCTCTATCCTCATGAAATATCAAATATGGTGGAAGACATGATAAAGCTCCCAGCTCCAACACCCTCCTGGCGGAAGCTAGAGCCAGCAGAAGTATCACCTTCCATGAAAGATACTTCAATTCCACCGACTCCAAAGGCTCGAACAACGAAGACTGCAAGAAAGACAGGACGAAGTCCAAGTCCCATGGAGCTGTAGGAGGAACAAAGGGTGGTTGTAATCTAACCACACCCTGCAGAAAAGTCTGCACGTCCGGTAATAAGGCCAATTTCTTTTGGAAGAAAAACGAGAGTGCTGAAATTTGTACCTTCAGAGATCCCAACCGAAGGTCTGCTGAGAGACCTGCTTGCAGAAAAAGCAGAAATCTGGGAAGACTGAACTCCGTAGAAGGCAGAACTCTACGTTCGCACCAGGTTACATATGCCTTCCAAATACGATGGTAATGCTTGGAAGTAACTTCCTTCCTGGCTGTAAGCATCGTAGGAATCACCTTGGAAGGTATCCCTTTACGTCTTAAGATGGCCCTTTGAACAACCACGCCGTCAAACGTAGCTACTTTAAGTTTGGATAGAGTAAAGGACCCTGAAGGAGCAGATCCTCTCTGAGTGGTAAGGGCCACGGATTGTCTACCAACAGGAGCTGAATGTTGGAGTACCAAGCTCTGCGAGGCCAGTCCGGAGCTATCAGCAGGACCTTGGCCTGTTCCCTCTTGATGCGTTGAAGGATTCGAGGGAGAAGGGGAAATGGAGGAAATAGATAAATGAATTGGAACCGCCATGGTGTTGACAGTGCATCCACAGCCACCGCTTGTGGATCCCTTGTTCAAGAGCAGTAAAGGGGCAGTTGATTGTTCTGCCTGGATGTCGACCTGCGGAAGACCCCACCATTGGACCAGCTGTCGAAACACCTGTGGATGCCCATTCTCCTGGATGTACATCCTGATGACTGAGGTAATCTGCCTCCCAATTTTCAACGCCCGGAATGAAGATTGACGAAATCGACCTTGCGTAGCTTTCCGCCCAGATCAGAATCCTGCTGACTTCCTTCATTGCCGCATGACTTCTGGTGCCTCCTTGTTTGTTTATGTATGCCACTGCTGTGGCATTGTCGGACTGGACCCTGACTGCTCGGCCCCTCAGAAAGTGAGCTGCTGTCCGTAATTCATAGAAAACTGCTCTTAATTCCAATATGTTGATTGGAAGACTAGTTTCCTGTGCTGTCCAGCATCCCTGGTAGTGATGCTCTAGAATTACTGCCCCCCAGCCTCTTAGACTCGCATCCATGGTAAGAAGCGTCCAATCCCACTCCCCGAATCTCTTTCCCTCCGTAAGGTGAACTGACTTTAGCCACCACAGTAGGGAAATCCGAGTATTGGGTTATAACTGGACTCTCTTGTGAAGAAACAGGTGGGATCCCGACCATTGTGATAGTAGATCTAGCTGAAAAGGTCTGGAGTGAAAACGACCGTACTGGACAGCCTCGAAGGCTGCCACCATCTTCCCCAGAAGTCGGATACATGCATGAACCGAAACCTGCCGACGTCGAAGGACCAACCTCACCATCTCCTGAATGGAAGTTATCTTGTCCTGGGGAAGGAACACCCATTGAGACACGGTGTCCATGATCATTCCTAGAAACTGCAATCTCTGTGTCGGTTGCAGATGCGATTTGGGAAAATTCAGGATCCATCCATGACGAATGAGGAGGTTGTGCGTCATGGTGATGTCCTGTAATAGTTGATCCTTGGAATTCGCCTTCAGGAGTAGGTCGTCCAGGTACGGAATAATAGTGATTCCTTGTTTCCGAAGGAGACCCATCATCACAGCCATAACCTTTGTGAATACCCGTGGGGCCGTAGATAAGCCGAAGGGCAAGGCCTGAAACTGGAGATGTGAATCCCGAACTGCGAATCTCAGGAAAGCCTGGTGAGGTGGCCAAATGGGAATGTGCAGGTAGGCGTCCTTGATATCTAGAGATACCATGAACTCGCCCTCCTCCAAGCCTGCAATTACCGACTGAAGAGACTCCATCTTGAACCGGAAGATCCGTAAGTATGGATTGAGATCCTTTAAGTTTAGAATGGGTCTGACCGAGCCGTCCGGCTTCGGAATGACAAAAAGACTGGAGTAAAATCCTTTTCCCCTCTGATGACTGGGGACTTGGATTACCACTTTCATGGACAGAAGCCTGACTATTGCTTTCTCTAAGACCACACTTCTGTCGTTGGAAACTGGCAAACCTGTGGTAAAAAAAACGATTCGGGGGTTGCAGTTGGAAATCTAGCTCGTAGCCCCAAATTATTATATCTTGGACCCAAGCATCCGCACAGGTTTCCATCCAGACCTCTTTGAAGTCCCGAAGACGCGCTCCCACTCTGGGGTCCCCCAGGTGAGAGGGAAGCCCGTCATGCACTGGGTTTAGAAGTGGACTTAACTTCCTGTAGACTCGAGCCTTTGGTGGCTGCGGTTCTACCACGACCTTTGGTACCACGGGACGTTGATGATCCTCTGAAACGACCACGTGAACGACCCGGGGCCCGAAAGGACCGAAACGAAGGTCCTGAGTAAGATCGTCTAGGTGGAGGAGCTGCAGACGGTAGAAAAAGTGGATTTACCTCCAGTAGCCTGAGATATCCATTTATCTAGTTCTGCCCCGAATAGTACATGTCCAGTGAAAGGAAGTGCTCCCACAGCCTTTTTGGATTCCGCGTCAGCCTGCCAAGTTTTGAGCCACAGCGCCCGCCGTGCTGAAATTGCCAGAGCTGAAGTTCTGGAGGCAATAGAACAAACATCCTTAGACGCTTCTCCAAGGTAAGCTGCCGCTTCACCTATATGTTCTGCTAACGGAATGAGTTCCATCATAGGTAGTTGATCCTTCATTCCGTCCGCCAATTGCTTAGCCCAAATTTCAATAGCCTTGTTAGTCCAGCAGCTAACTATCGCTGGACGAAGAGTCACCCCTGCGGCGGTGTAAATGGACTTAAAAGAGTGCTCTCCAGTCTCCGATCGGACGTGTCCTTTAAAGACGTGACTCCAGGAACAGGGAGCGTAGTCTTTTTTGACAATCGCGATACAGATGAATCTACCGTAGGGGGAGTTTCACAAACCTTTCTATTATCTGCTGGAAAAGGGTAAAAGATAATAAACGCTGGGACATCTGAAACTTTTTATCTGGATGTTCCCAGGCTGTCGTTAGAAGGGAATCCAGCTCTTCCGATATAGGGAAAGCCGTAGCTTGTCTTTGTTTCTTAAGAAAGAAAGACTGTTTTGCAGGACCTGAGTCCTCTTCCTGTATGTGCAATACCTGTCGTATTGCAGCAATCAAGGCTTCTATTCCCTCTGATACCTGTTCAGTATCAGACTCCAGAGGCTCTTTAGGCAAATCTGGAGCATATTCACCCTCTTCTAATTCGGGCATATCCTCCTCCTCCTCTGGGTCATCCCAATGGAGGACTGAGGGTAACAATCTCTTTTTAGAGACCTGCGGAGCGGACGCTATTGTCATGGCTTTGGAAATCCCCTCCATAGAAACAGCTAGGGATCTCGCCCATGCTGGTTCCTCTGTAGCAGCTGACCTATAAGCCTCTCTTTCTCTACAAGAAGCCTCCAGTTCAGCCGAGAGAGAGGACATAACAGATGTAACCTGCGTCCAAGACGGTGGTTCTGACATCTCTGCAGATTGCTGATCCGTATAACAACAGTCACACAATCTGGAGGTAGATGACTGTCCCTGTGTATTTTACTCCACACTTTTTGCAGGTAAATAACTTTTGCGAAGCCTTAGACCTGCCAGTCATGCTACATACAGACGCCACACAAAACACAAAGAGGTTAAGTGACAGGGTAAGAAAAACAGAGTATACTGGGGTACAGAGAGATTGGAGACAGTCACACTTGCCCACCACAGCGCTCCTAGCAGTGCCAGAGCGCCAGGCAAAGATGAATTATTATTATGCTCTCTGTCTACATCAGCCTAAACCCCTGCTGTGATACATACAGGTCCGTGTAGGCTGTCCAGCGCTGCCGCTCCCCGTAATGGCCGCCAGCAAACTGCATGCAGTGACACGCTGGGGCTGATGGGAGGCAGGAGGAGGAAGTCGGAGCTAAGCTCCGCCCCCCGCATTCTAGCGCCGTTATTATAAACTGGCGCGTGTACCCAGTATAACTGTTATATATATATATATATATATATGTACTGCCTCTGTGCAGTATTGCTGAGACGCCTAATGCCGGGAAAACACCGGCTACCCTGCTTGTCAGGGAGCCGGTGCATACAGGAAGCCGCCTCTGTAGCGCTAAGCCGGCTTCCCTGCTAATCAGGAAGCCAGCTGTACTAACATCGCGCCGGTGGCTGAGCCGCCGGTGCGGATCGCTGTGGGGCCGCCTATTGAAGCGCTGAGCTGGCTGCCCTGCTAATCAGGGAGCCAGCTGTACTAAGACCTCACGCCGGTGTGTGAGCCGCCAGCGCAGTATAGGGGCCACCTACTGTACCAATAAGCTGGCTGCCCTGCTAATCAGGGAGCCAGCTGTACTCACAGGGAGACGTGTGGAGGCTTCCTGCTGCTGCCGGCGGCTGGCTCTGACTGGGGGGTCCGCATGTGCCCCCCCCCTGAAGACTGAGGGGACCCACTTGCAAGTGGGTCCCCTCCGGTAGCGTCCCGCGTAACAGACAGCCAGTTGCAGTTACTGCCTGTCTGTCCTCAGATTAGGAATTCTTCTTTTTTTTTTTAAAACCTATCCTAGCCCTAGCAGAAGAGATCCTTTTTTTGTGACCTGCTCCCACTCGGGCACAAACTAATACTGGCCTATAGGGGGGTATAGAGGGGAGGAGCTAGTCACACTTCATTTAAATTTAAAGTGCCTAGCTCCACTCAGCACCGTCTATACCCCACTGTCTTGAAGTCCTCCAGTGTCCCCTAGTGGATGAAGGAGAAATAACTTAATATCAATTAAATATAATTGATCCAATTGACATTCCAATATATTCAGACACTTAATGAAAAATCAAATTAAGTAAAGGATGACTAGTGATGAAAAATACTCACAGTAATACGCAGTCTTGAATCAGTCTGAAATGAAACTTCCAGCTGTAAGGTCATTATATCACTGGGCATGAAGGTCTGTACACTCCGTGTGAGCATGGCAGTAAAGCCATTTTCTGTTTCGGTTTTGTTGGACATCTTATAGTTGGGGTAGGTGGGTGGGTAAAAGCACCAGGGTTGTCCAATGCCTGGGCCATCTGCTGCTGGAGAATAACAGCACCCCCGATCCTCACATTCTTCTTTAGTTACACCTTTCTCTGGGGCACAGTCAAACCGACTGCCAGGGTCCACAGTACACTGTGAAGGGTCAGACTCTTTCACATAAGAGGGAAGTGCACAGCAAGCTGTACAGACCAGAAGAATAACACTGAGCCCCAATGCTAGATTTCCAGATCTCAGCTGTCTTCTTCCCAGAGAGCTTTTCCTGGGCATTGTGAAGCAGACGTGGACCCCCTGCAAAAGCCCAAACAAGTATTAGGAGCTACAAGTTCAGGTAACATGTTTCAAGGAGTCAATTTAACATTAAACATAAATTCTGCAAAGTGACAGGCAAAATATGTCAAATACAAGTCACAAACTGAACAATAAGCACTTCCAATGGCATTGGAAGGACTCATTGTTATATTATCTACTCCTGAATTACAAAGAGGTATAAATGTTTATATGCAACATAACGCTGACATAGGGTGACACCTTTCCAACAAGTCAGTACATTCAACTGAAAGAGCTGCTGTTGTAACGTGGCCACGTCTAAGAGCTCAGTCGTGTAGCGGTATACTACTCCATTTACACAACGGGACTGCCATGTGCTGAATCATGTATCAATCGTCTATCCTCCAATGCAGCACTCATTACAGTGTTGCACACTGCCTTAGGAAGCAACATCATCACAAGGTTTATAAGGCCAGGCATGAAAGGCCTATTGCCAAACATCTTTACATGACCATAATAATGCTCTTGTGACTGAATGGATGCAAATCTTTGCAGCCATGTCCAAACATCTAGTGATAAGATTTCTCAGGAGAGTACAGGCTGTTCTAAGAGCAAAAGGGGGAGGGTAACTCCATAGTAATGCCCATGGTTCCCATGGTTTTGGAACGAAATGTTCAGCAAGCACATATTGATGTGATATTCAGGCATCCAAACACTTTTGGCCTTGTAGTGTATATTCATAATGCATAAATGTTCTTACAGGAAACTCTTAATCTGGCCTCCAACATACTGTGGTCCATTCACTGTTAATATTCATGTTCACGGTTCCATAGGCATTTTGTTAAATTCATTGTATCACCACCACTATATTAGTGGGGTATAGTGCTACCTTACACCGGGGCATATAACACCCAGGCGCCCGACACACTACAATGACCAGTATGCTCTAGGTGCAACAGTACTATTGTTTACACACCTGTTATATGCCTGTGTCATGTGCTACTTGTTCTACCTGCCTTGTTCAACTAACCTAAGACCTGGTTAAGCTAGATCACGTGTGGACTAACCGCAACTAGCACCAAACAACTGCGCAACACATTTAACACCTTATGCATTCTGGCAAAGTGTATTGTCTACTACTTAGGGAGAGCAAGAGTGCACAACAATAATCCCATCTAGTGTTATCCTGCTACTACTACTCTGCTAATATGGGTTACATGAGGTGAATATACAGTAGTGTTCATTCTAGCACCCTGCACCTGTCACAACCCGAGCAATTCCTCTTTCATGCCTGGGGTGTCGCTCTCTGCTCTGGTACTTCTAGCACACTCAGCTAATGCAACAAACTGCTGAGATACATACCAGAGTGTGCTAGAAGCACCAGAGCAGAGAGCGACACCCCAGGCAGGAAAGAGGAACTGCACAGGTTGTGACCAGTGCAGGGTGCTAGAATGAACACTATACAGTAGTGTATAATGCACATATAACCACACTAGCACTATTTTAACTTGTTTGCTGAGCGTGTGGCTATGCAGATTACATGGCTGAATGTTTGACTTCATGCAGCTGTTATGCTGAAATGGACTAACACGCTAATTAGAATACATATACTTTTGCTATGCCGATTTGGTGCAAAATTGTTCCACTGTGAAACTTTCATCCATATTTAGAGTTACTTGCACTTTGTCCTTGGAAAGACTGATCACGGATGTTAATGTGCACATGCAATACCAAAAGGACGTGCAGACACATAAATGATGAATCTTATTCTGAGTTACATGGATCCTGAAATGCACTAGTAATGAGGTGAAAGGGTGGGTACACAATAGAACGACTGGCAATCTTGCAGATGGACGGATCAATTACCCTATGCAAGATTGCTGGAACACACTAGGAAGATTTAATGAACGAATGAACGATCACTCGTTACGTCCTTCATTAAATACACAGCCCTGCATGCTATATGATGCGATTGGCCATGCAGCACAGCTAATCACACAATATCACATGTGACCCACTGGATTGCACAAACACACTGCGCAAAATACCAGATTTGTCGTTCCGATGTGCTCGGAAACTATAAATTGGGCCGATATGGTGCAAGTGTGTACCCACCCCAAGTTTTCCATCTGCATAAACCAGATGCCAGGTTTTATAGTTTGTGATGGCTGCATCTTTTGCTTAGAGTGCATACTGTATATACTTTAGATTCAAAGCTGCATATAACTTAAAATGCCTTCAACTCAAAATAAAGATGTGGAATTCAAGTATCCATATGCATTTTTGATCATAAGCAAATCTTCACTCTGCCCACACTGCAGATATCAGTGTTTCAATGAAGATGCAATACTGGACTGTTAAAATATAAGTTATACCCAAATGGGTTCTCATTAACCAACAGGGTGTGCATAGGTGTGGGCACAAACAAATCTAATTACAGTCTTGTACATCATAAACCCTTAATGACATGCTGGGAAATATAATTTATTGTAGTTGGACATGAAAATATTCTAAATGTAGTTTAAGGGACTGGTCTCTGTTCCAAACAGATTTGGTACATTAAAATGACGGTCACCATTCATAATGGCGACACAGATTTACTAAGTATCATGTCCCGAAACACGGACAAAGGACCTGATTCAGCTTAGAACGGAATTGCAAAGCTGCACGCAGGCTGGCCGGCTTGCGAGGCCAGGAAACTGCGTTCGTGGATGCAACCCCTGGCCTTGCCACTCCTGGAAAACAGAGCGGACATGCCCTAATTTCCGGGAACACAGCAGTCTCCACCCCTTATATGCTTCTGAGGCGTATTTAGAATGGGTGCGTGTGCGGTGCACACGGGCCCCTGGGTCCAGGAGGGCCGCACCGCACACCTTGCACCCAAATTATACTCACCTCTCTGGAGTCCCACATTAGCGCTGTAAAAACGCCTGGAACATGGCAGCCGGTTTCCCATCGTTGTTTTGCGCATGTGCAGTACAGGGAAAATGGCCACTGCACCCATTGTCCCGGTGACCTGCGCATGCGCTATAGACTCTGGGCAAACTCTAGTGCTCAGAGTCTATCAGTGCACATTGGCCGCGTTGCGCTCAATGCGCTGCCGGTCGCTGGACTGAGAGGAAGGGGCCCATGACGGAGACTGCACACGGGCCCCCTCCTCTCTTGAAACACCCCTGGGCAGAGGCATAGAAGGAGCTGCGTGCAATCACGCAGGACCCGTTCTGCACAATCACAGAACGGGTCCTGTGCTCGCACAAATTGCCGACAGTGGGGTATTTGCGTTCAGCATTACACATACGTGGCCTAGAGGCCTCCAGTCTAGAAGCCCTTTAGTTCCTAACAAAAAATCCACCCCAATGCTTAGTTATTTCTGTTTAGCTTATTTTGTATTGTGTGTTTTTTTTTCATTCAAAAAGCACTTGAGTACTATTGGGAGAAAAGTGCTATATTAATTATTATTAGTAGTAGTAGTATTATTATCATTTATTTATATGGCACCACAAGTGTTCCTCAGCGCCTTACAAAGTACATGAACAAATAAGTAACCAGTGACATTCAATACAATACAAAGCAGGACATGGACATGTATAATAAACATTGCTATATTAGCGACCTTTACACCCACATAAGCAGCCGAGTGTTAGTTGCCCTAGTGGGGGTTAAGAGATAAACTAAAATACAGTAGGGAGAAGCACAAGAGGATGGACGGCCCTGCTCGAAAGAGGTTACATTCTTTAACCACTTGCCTGGCACGGTCGTATGAGATACGACCATACCAGACTGAGCTTTCCCTGACATGGTCGTATCTGATACGACCAGTCAGAAATGGCCACTAGGTGGCTATGGGAAATTAATCTTCCCACTGCCGCCTATATCAGAGGTACCTTCTGGTCCCTCTACACCCGTGGCTCCCCCTCCTTTGTGTCCCGATCACTGCTGGCCACAGTGATCGGGCACAGTCAGCACCCCCCTCCCGGCGAACTTCCATGGGCTAGCAACAGTAACCCGATCACTGTGGCCAGCAGTGATCGGGCAGCCGGACCCACCCCTTCAATAAGAAGCAGCAGCTGGTGGCTCTGGTAGCTGCCGCTCTGCTCTGTACCTGGGCCGCCAGCGGGACATCCTCCCGCTGCGGCTCCGGCTCTACAGTGATCACATAGTGATCACTGTGTAGGAGCAGCAGCGGCGGCTCTGGTAGCCGCCGCTCTGCTCTGTATCCGGGCCGACAGCGGGACATCCTCCCGCTGCGGCTCCGGTTCTACAGTGATCACTATGTGATCACTTCTGTGTAGAAGCATCAGCGGCGGCTCTGGTAGCCGCCGCTCTGCTATGTTCAGGGCCACTCCCTCCGGCCTCTGCAGCTCCTCCTCCTCCCTAATTATGTCCGTGTGTATAAGGGCCAGGCAATAATATATATATATATATATATATATATATATATATATACATACATACACACACACACACATATATATATATATATATATATATATATATAATCGATAGATATCGCAGAGCCTCTGATTTGGAATGGCAACCGATGGTCTGACTGAAAACAAGTGGTTTGCCATTGCTGGTGGCCATCAATGTTACACTATCGATGGCAACCCTCAATCGATGTTTCTGAAACATCGACAGTTGTGGTCTACACAGATTTCCTCGACCAATTGCTAAACAATTGATGGCTTCTAACGATGGTTGAACCATCAATGGTACAGCTGTCAATGGCCATCAATGCAGTATAACATACAAATTGCTATTTTTATAGTATACTGTCTTTTAAAAAAATATTTTTTTTAATATGATGGATAAGTTTAAAATTATGTTCTTGACCTAATTCAATCATAAAAGAAACCGACAATTTTGGAGCGGTTTTTGGAAAAATTATTTGTCAGTTAAGTGGTTAAGGGAGGGGACTACTGTTACTGCCATGAACAATGAAATATCACTGTAACCATAGACAAGAAAAAGTATTCTGTCAAAACACTCATTTATAGATCATAAGTCACAAACATATTTACATTACTAACACACATCATTTCCTCCTGTCAGATCAAGTAAACAAAACCAAAAATACTAAACACACTAATCTACATTTAGAGACAGAAATGCACACATAATATGAGATATGGTAAGAACTTACCCTTGTTATCTCTATTTCTACGAAGTCCATAGGGTTCCACAGGATACCTTGGGGTATAGGTGTGACGTCAGTCGCAGGGCACCAAAGAGTTAAGCTTTCAGCCTCCCAGGATGCACTAGGTCCCCCTCCTATACCCCGCCCCCGGGCCAAGGCACCTCAGTTAGTTACCAAGCCATAGGCCGGAGGAGGAGAAGGAAGAGAGAGAACAAAGATCTGGACACATACAAGAATCACATTCTCACCAGAGGGAGACGGAAAACCGGTGACCAGAGCAAAGCCCATCTGCAGCACAGGTGCGACAGGGCGGGAGTCCTGTGGAACCCTATGGACTTCGTAGAAATAGAGATAACAAGGGTAAGTTCTTACCATATCTCATATTTTCTACTTCAGGGTCCATAGGGTAATCACAGGATACCTTGGGGATGTCCCAAAGCAGTATCCTTTAAGGGTGGGGACGCTCCTGTGCAGAAAGGAGAATCCGCCGCCCGAAGGAAGCATCCTGAGAGGCGAAGGTGTCAAACCTGTAATACCTCACGAAGGAATGGACAGAAGACCACGTAGCAGCCTTGCAGATCTGAACTGCCGAGGCACCACGTCGAGCTGCCCACGAAGGACCCACAGACCTAGTGGAATGAGCCTTCAGAGAAGGAGGGACCGGTAGGCCTTCATGAAGATAAGCTTCAGAAATAGCCATACGGATCCAGGCTGCCAAAGTTTGCTTTGAAGCAGGCCAACCCTTTTTACGGAAGCCAAAGAGGACAAACAAAGCGTCCGACTTCCTAAACGAAGAAGTGCGGTCAACATAAGTCCTTAAGGCCCGCACAACATCCAAAGAGGCCTCACCCACGGAAAGACCCGGTGAGTTAAAGGCCGGAACAACTATTTCCTCGTTAATATGAAACTGGGAAACAACTTTGGGAAGAAACTCGGGCCGAGTGCGGAGCACTGCCCTGTTCCCATAAAAAACCAAGAAAGGGGGTCTACAAGAAAGAGCCCCTAACTCAGAAACACGTCTGGCCGAAGCAATGGCCAGAAGGAAAACAGTCTTAGCTGTTAGCCATTTAAGATCCACTGAGCCCAGTGGTTCAAACGGCGGTCCTTGGAGAGCCCTCAGGACCACAGCCAAATCCCAAGGCGCCACAGGTGGAACAAAGGGCGGCTGAATGCGGAGAACACCCTGCATAAAGGTGCGCACATCCGGGATTGTAGCAATCCTACGGTGAAACCAGACAGATAGGGCCGAAACCTGTACCTTCAAAGAAGCAAGGCGAAGCCCATGATCTAGTCCCGCTTGCAGGAAGGCGAGAATCCGAGACAGACGAAACTCCCGCGGTGCATAACCTCTCGGTCGACACCACTGGAAGAACGTATGCCACACGCGATGGTATATCCTCGCGGAAGACGGTTTCCGAGCTCGCAACATGGTACGCACCACAGAGCTGGAAAACCCCCGGGACCTCAGCATGGCCGTCTCAACAGCCACGCCGTCAAAGACAGCCGAGTCAGGTCCGGGTGAAGGCAAGGACCCTGAGACAGAAGGTCCGGTCGTAGCGGCAACCGCAGAGGAATGTCCACGGACAGACCCTGAAGGTCTGAGAACCAGTGCCGTCTGGGCCACGCGGGAGCTATCAACAGGAGCGTCCCTCCTTCCTGTTTGAATTTCCGGATTACCCGTGGAAGAAGGGAGACCGGAGGGAACAGGTATGCGAACCGGAACGTCCACCGGACGGACAGAGCATCCACCAGAGACGCCCCTTCGTCTCTTGTGCGAGACCCGTACACCGGCAACTTGTTGTTGTGCCGGGACGCCATGAGGTCGATTTCTGGAAGACCCCACCTGTCCACCAGTAGTTGAAAAACGTCCGGGTGCAGGGACCATTCCCCCGGATGAACGTCCTGGCGACTTAGAAAGTCCGCCTCCCAATTGAGCACTCCCGGGATGAAGACCGCTGATATGGCCGGAAGATTGCGCTCCGCCCAAACCAGGATCCGAGAGACCTCTACGAGAGCCGCCCGACTGCGAGTTCCTCCTTGCCTGTTTATGTAGGCCACGGTGGTAGCGTTGTCCGACTGGACCTGCACCGGGCGACCCTGGAGAAACCGCTGTGCCTGCTGGAGAGCATTGAAGACCGCACGGAGTTCCAAGATATTTATTGGAAGCTCCGCTTCTGTCGGCGTCCACCTGCCCTGGAACAAGTGTGGACCCGAAACTGCTCCCCAGCCCCGAAGACTGGCGTCCGTTGTCAACAGGACCCAATTTGGAACCCAGAACGGACGTCCCTTGTTGAGGTGGGTCGTCTGTAACCACCACGTAAGGGACAGGCGAACCTCCTGGGTGAGCACAATCGTCTGGGACTTCAGAGACTGAGTCAGCCCGTTCCACTTGGACAGGATCAGGTGCTGCAGAGGTCTGGAGTGAAACTGGGCGTATTCCACCATGTCGAACACCGACACCATGGAGCCCAGTAACCTCATCGCCGAGTGTAAGGACACCCGGCGGCTGTGCAGACAACTGCGCACCCTTGACTGTAAAGCAGAGATCTTGTCCTCCGTCACGAAGATCCTTTGCTGTCCCGAGTCCAATAAGGCTCCAAGATGCAGAATCCTCCGAGACGGGATTAGAGTGGACTTCTGCCAGTTGATTAGCCAGCCGTGCCGTTGCAGCAGTGCAATGGTCAGGTCCAAGTGGCGTAACAGGAGCTCTGGAGATCCTGCCACCAATAACAGGTCGTCCAAATACGGCAACATGCGGACTCCCTGCAGCCGCAGAGAAGCCGCCATGACCGCCATCACCTTGGTGAAAACACGTGGTGCTGTTGCCAGGCCAAAAGGTAACGCCCGAAACTGGAAGTGGTCGCTGCTGATTGCGAACCTGAGGAACTGTTGATGGCGCCAAAGAATAGGGACATGCAGGTAAGCGTCCTGTATGTCCAATGACACCAAGTAGTCCCCAGGTTCCAGCGCCAGAATGATGGACCGTAGGGTCTCCATCCGAAACTTCGGGACCCGCAAAGACTTGTTGAGTGCTTTGAGGTTGAGAATCGGACGATATGACCCATTGGGTTTCTGTACCAAAAATAGATTTGAATAGAAACCCTGGCCCCTCTGGGAGAATGGAACCGCCACTATAACTCCAGCCTGGAGCATAGTGTGCAATACCTTCCGCAGCTCCGTAGCCTTGTTCCGGTCTGATGGGAGACCCGTGGTGAAGAAGCGAGCCGGGGGTCTGTGCCGGAAGGAGAGGGCGTATCCGTGGGAAACCACCTCCAGAACCCAAGTGTCTGTCGTAGTGGTCGACCAACACTGGGCGAACTGTAGCAGGCGGCCTCCCACCCTGGGATCCCCCAAAGGGAGGCCTGGACCGTCAGGCCGCAGGCTTGTCATCTGGCTTGGGGGCCGGACGTCTGGTACTCCATGCCTGCTTCCGGGGCTTGACCGATTTCTTAGGGCCAGCCTGTCGAGGAAACGACTGTGGTTTGGGCCTGCCCTGGGCCCTAGATGACCGAAAGGACGATGGTCCCGAACCAGAAGGAGCAGCGGCCGACGGGAGACAGGCAGATTTGGCTGCCGCCAGCGTGGCCACAATCTTATCCAGATCCGGACCGAAGAGAACTTCTCCGGTAAACGGCAACGCTTCCAGACCTTTCTTGGAATCTGCGTCCGCCTTCCAGGATCGCAGCCACAAGGTGCGACGAGCAGCTACCGCTGCTGAAGAAATTCTAGACACCAGAGTACTAATGTCTAGAGCCGCCTCGTTGATGTAGGTGGCCGAATCACGGAGATTGCCAATCAACTCCGCCTGATCGGCCGGACAGTCGGATTCAAAAGAAGCCTCTAATGAATCCGCCCAGCGCTCCATCGCTCTGGCAACCCAGCAAATGGCCATAGCCGGCCGTGCTGCCCCCCCTGCAAGGGAATAAGCGGACTTCAGGCAGATTTCTACCTTGCGGTCCGTAGCATCCTTAAGGGAGGACATGGATGGCATCGGCAATGTGGCACTACGGACAAGACGGGTCACGTGAGAATCCACCTGTGGAGGGGATTCCCACTTCGCAAAATAATTATCCGCGAACGGATAAGCCACCGCCAGGCGTCTCTGCGGCTGGTATCTTTTGCCAGGTTGTTTCCACGCCTCCTCTAAATGGTCCACCAACTGACCCGAAAGAGGAAAGACTGTGGCATCGCCCTTCACATCTTTGAAAAAGGCATACTTAGATTTAGCCGCTGGGGGAACTTCGTCCTCAATCACCAAGGCTGTGCGGACCGCCCGAATAAGTCCAGGAATATATACTTTGGACTTAGCATCAGCGTCCTTAGTATGGAGAGGTTCCTGATCGTAAGGATCTAGAATCTCCCCATCATCAGACGTCCCTTCGTCATCCTCATAAGGAGCGGACAGAGACGCCACCGGCCTTTTATGAGACCGCATCACAGACTCCCCTTGCAACACATCCGACAAGTGCTGTACAGAACTCGTCAGGGAGTTAACCCACGCTGGCTCCTGAGAACCCGGGAGCGGGGAAATAGGGAGACTGTGGGGTACCACCAATTGTCGTGGGAACCCCTGCATGGGTGACGACACCACAGACTGCTGGGACAAACCCATCGGAGTAAACGCGGGCTGCGGAGCTAACTGGCCCACTAAAGCTGTTAACGCCTGAGCGAAACAAGCCCAGGGCGGCTCCTGTACCGGTGCTGTAACCGTAATAGGCCGCACCATGGACAAACACTGCCGGCAAAGGCCCTCCGCGCTACCCTCCCCCTCCGCTAACGGTACTTTGCACGTGGTACACTGTAGCCGGAGGGGAAAATCACTTTCAGACATGATGGCACCACGTATGTGACCTCTCTCACCAATTAAGTATTAAATAGGCGAGAGACCACCCTGCAGCACCGCACCGCAAGGGCTTTAGCAGAAAGAACAGGGACAGTAATAAAGCTGACAGTTTAGATGAAGAAAAGATTACAGGCAGCAGCGCTAGCACAGTCACATACAATGCAGAGAAATAACAATTCCTGCACTAACAGCGCTGATCACTCAACTACACAGACACAGGGCCTGGTAGGACACAGCGCTGCATACACAGACCTGACCACAGCGGAGGAGAGGTATGCGGGGGGACCCAGACCACGATGCTTCCGTCCAGCGCTTCCAGCAGCGTTCACCATGCGTTCTGGAGAAGATGGCCGCCGAGGAGCAGAGAGGAGGCTGGCCTGGGGGAGGAGCGCTGCCACAGGACCAGTCGGCAGCATGCAGAGAGGGCTGTGTGCAGCGGGGGAGGCGCCGGCTGTGAGACAGGGAAGGCGCGCTCCCCTGGCATGCATTTAACCCCTGGGACGCCGCAGCGCTACCGCTCTGCTGCGGTCCGCTGTCCCAGGGGGTAGTGGAAGCGCAGGTTGGTCGCCTGGCTCCACGCTGCAGCCAGTCCCCAGGGAGCCCCCTGCCTGGGGACTTAGGACCATGTGATCAGCGGGGACCCACCGCGGGACCCCGCTGCTTACCTCTGTCCCCCTTGAATCCGGCCATGGTCCGGAGCATCTGGGGTCACCACTAGCTGTGACCCCAGACGCCCACCAGCATCCCCGGATCAGTACCGGCGTTCTGGTACCGGCGGGGTGTAGGGAAGACAGCATGGACGTCAGGACTGACTGTCCATGCTGTACATCCAGTTGTGCAGCCACAGCTGCATGAAGAATAAGCTTCAGGGGCTCTTCTAGCCCCCACTCCAACAGGTGCACCCGACTCCGGCCGGGCACCAAACTAAACTGAGGTGCCTTGGCCCGGGGGCGGGGTATAGGAGGGGGACCTAGTGCATCCTGGGAGGCTGAAAGCTTAACTCTTTGGTGCCCTGCGACTGACGTCACACCTATACCCCAAGGTATCCTGTGGATACCCTATGGACCCTGAAGTAGAAAATTCAATATCAGTTTGACCCAATAAATATCTGCTGCTATTAGGCAAAATATATTTTACCATGTGATTATTCCTATTAAACATTCACTATCGTATCAGTCAAAGAAACACACATAGCTCCTGCCCCCACCCAGTGATCATACAATGCAGGTACAGACAATAGCTTCCCCCAATGTCCCATTTACCCATTACAAGATTTATACATATAATAAAAAAACAGGTACAGTAGCAGATAATTTCCACGACTATGTAAGCCGATATATATAGTATGCTCATCATGTAACTGCATCCATGAACCTGGATATAATCTAGTGCAGTTTATTCGGAACATCCACTCACCGTTCCCACATACAGCATCTGCTCCCTGACCTATATGTGCCAGCAGCAGCAGGACCTTAATAACAGAGGGTCATGTGACTTAGAAGTCATGTGACTTGGAAGTCACGTGAGAGGACAAGCAAAGCGTCTGAAAAGGGAAGTGTCATGTTTTAGTGCAATACTAGTGCATATAGGGAAACACAGTGACAGAAAGTTCAAAGTTTTGTGGCTACGAACTACGCACACACACTCCACACACAGCCTGCACGTATGCCTTAATAATCAAAACAATACTGACACCTAGCACCGAGCTGTTGCAAAAACTGGGTGAACAGTGAAGAAATATATATAGAGCACATATACACACATATGATATTAAACAGATCAAGTTATTCACATATGGGTTCAGGTTCGGGATACCGGCGCTCGGGATTCCGACGGTCAAAATACCGACGCCGACAGGGTTAGGAGTATCGACACCTCTCGGCAGTGCTATTTTTAGGCAGGAACTCAGTTGCTGAACCTCTCATTATTTATAATGTAATGGCCTGGGCCAAAATATATTTGAATCCCTTTTGAGTGTCTTTGTTTCTAAATATTATATATGTAAGTGTATATAATATATATATATGTATATATAAAATTGATTTTTCTATAGCTCCACCCACTGTTCCTGAACCTAAGGAAGGTATTCTAACCCTTGCTCCTCAGTACCTAAACCTAACCCCCCACACCAAACCCTAAACCTAACCCTCCCCCTATGGCCTAACCCTAACCCCGCTACTTATCTTTATAATGCCAGTGGGCGGGATACCGGCACCGGGATGCTGACAGGTGTCAGGATTCTGGCGCCAGGATTCTAAGTGCCAGCATCCCCTGTGTCGGGATATTGACCATATATATATATATATATATATATATATATATATATATATATATATAGAAGCAGGTGGACGGCACTCGTAGGACTTGTAAATAATCAGGGGAAATACTTGACCTTTAGGCCATTTATTGCCAACGTTTCAATCCCGCTCCGGGGATTTTTCTCAAGGCTCAACAAGAATATACAAAAGACAGACATTTAAATAGAGACAAACAACTCACCCAAGTGCTGAGACTGGACGCCGCGAACAGGAAGGAGTGACGTCACCTGGCTGTGTCCCGCAGTCCACATGTTCACCCCCGCGTCATTAACGTTAACCGGGGCAACCAGGACGCCAGCTCCGACATACAGGAGACGCAGAAGGGATACAGGGACCACATCGCAGCAGAGTATCACTGTCAACAGATCCTGAGAAGGCATCAATGAATAAGTGACATCAAACCACAACCAATAATTTGAAAACTAAAATAAACAAAATTACCAAAAATGCACATAGAGAGAAAATATCTACGAATAGGGACTAATAGTATAGGTACACATGTAAACAGAAAAATGGTAGAATATGTCTAAAATTAGTATCAGAAGCTATTGGAAAAAAAAGTAAAAAAAAAATTAATTATATACCTCAGGCGGTATATGACCCACAAAATATCGATAATGTAGTGGAACACAAAAGAGGGACCAAAGGCAATATGTAAAAATTATTATAATGCAACTTCCGGTGGGCGGGGCACCCAGTGTGGCCGCATTTTACCTGGGCTCCAGCTTTAAACCTCATAATTGACCTAGAACTAGGTTTCTTCAATTGAATTTACTCTTCCAAGTTGACTACTGCAGTGCCACTATATCAAGGACTGGCTTGTTTCAGTTATTGGGTCTGGAACCCCTATTTCTCCGCCGGAGTCAAGCCTGCAAGATTCAGGCATATATGACCACCCACCCGCCATCTTGGGCGCGATAAGTTGGGAGAAGGCTCTCCTGCCATGACTGACATCCCTGCTTGGATTGTCCTCCCTGAATCAGAGACCGTGAGTGCTGCCTGACTGCTCGACGGTGTATGCTCTATGCTGATTAATGCAGCTGTATTACCAATCACTTGCAGCAGCGCTGTAGGCTGTCTACTCGTTACACGGCTCGCTGGCGGTTTCTGCCGGACCACCTTGCTAGATCTGGCTTCTCTCTCCACCGGTCTCTTGGGCTGTACTTCAGATCGCGGTCCTACCTCTCGCACTTCAGCACTATTGAACTGCCGTGAACCCTTCTGGTGTACTGGAGATCTCTGCCTTGTTGAATATGGAGGTCGCATTTGCCATTCGTCTAGCTGAGGAATTGAGCGCCATCCTGTTACCTTATCTAGATGACCGCATCAGTGGTATGCTGTCCCGTTTAGACTCTCTCTTGGACTCTCAGGGTACCCCTTCTTGCGATGAGGCTTCTCTGGGAGAAATGGATCACTCCGAGTCTGACTCTATTTCATTTACAGCAGTCTGCATATCTGTTGTCTCGGAGCCCCAGCATCTGGAAGAAGATAGTCCAGCTGCTTTACTTTGCCTACAGGACACTAACGGTACTAGTGCTCAGTTGGATATGGACTATTATTATGGGTGTTTGGAGGACCTGGAGCCTGCCTTCTTACTGACACAGACCCTGGCTCCTGACCAGAGGATGAAGCCAATGGCAGATTCTTTTCAGGTGCCTAACTGGGTCCTGTCAGATGTCTCCGAATGTAGTTTTTCTCAACTGAATATTTGGTCTATGCCTTCTATCCACGTAATGCCGCTGCCCATATGGCAACTTGATAGTTACCCCCCTTTTCTATGACTGGTCTCTGCTTCTAGGTCTCCTGGGGGCTGTTACTTGAATGCTATTATTCTTATATGCATGATGACCTAATGCCGATTTATATGATATAACCCACCAATACTGATTAGATTGAGTCTGACAATTCATAAGGTTCCTGTCTGTTTTCCTCTCTCTCTCTCTCATATAGCTCATAATTTACTAGTATGTACTGAAGAGATTTACCTAGGAAATGTACTCCTTGCTCTCTCCATGGAGTGGATGTGTTTTTACTCCTTTGTACTATTTTACTGTTTTTATTATATTATATGTTTTGCCCCTAGGATTTCATTTGTTTTGTTCCTATGCAACCCTTTTCCCCATATTACTAAGATACTTTTATTCCATATAGTTATAATTAGGTTATCCCTATTTCAGGGCTTTTTTGGAGAATGCTACTCGATTGATGTTTTCTATTTGTACACCCCTTTGTCCTCTGTACACTGGATTTTTTTAATTTGTTCTATAACTTTGTATAATTACAATAACTTCATATAATTATCTGCAAGTACTTTTTTTTTATTTAGTATTTGGTAGTTTATTGTTAGACCGTGGACTACGACCGTAGTTCCATTCTTCCATTATGGATAGGAAAATTTAGTGTTAGAAGATATGCATTGCTATATAATTCTGCACGGAGTATTTGACACTTTATTCCGCACGTCTCATATAATTTATTGACTGATTTGAGTCAAAAGTTGTATTATTTTATGTTATATTTCCTTTTCACTATGTATATAATTGACTTGCTGTCTGTTTGATTTGCACCAATGCATATGCTTCAATAAAAAAAATATAAAAAATAAAATAAAATTATTATAATGCTCCAATTGATCAAATGAATATCAATCAATCGGAAAAAACATCGATTAATCAAAAAAAAATAACTATAAATCAAAAACATAATCCAGTTAAACTGAAAAAGGAAAAACTATTTATTGGGGCTATTGGAACACCAAATAGACACCAGAAACTACTGGTAAAGACTTGTAAGGTTACTAATTGTAGGGACTTATAATACACCTGAACATAACAGGTCCCAAATCTAAACCAAAAAAGAAAAAAATGCAAAAAATGTAAAAAAGCTTTTTATAGAAAGTTATAAAAAACAGGAAAGTTGTAAATTTTTATTTCAGCCCATGAGGGGCCACACTGTTCATCCGATGGATCCATCGGGCTTCCAATCTTAAAAGGGCTTTTTCCCTATCGCCTCCTCTAATAAGAGGTGGAATGTGGTCAACCACTTTGTACCGTAAGGTGGCTAAAGAGTGATTATTTAATTTAAAATGGTGTGCGACCGGCTCGTCCGATTCTCTTCCATTTAGAGCAAGGCGGATGGCTGAACGGTGTTGCGCAATCCTTTCACTGAATTGACAGATGGTCTTCCCGATGTATACCAGGCCACACGGACATCATGCACCGGAATATGGGTGCATGATATAATCGCCTGTCTCCATATACCTGCAAGTAACACACCCAAGGCATCGATAACAACCTGGTCTTGTAGTAAGTAAATTATCTAGAGATATTTTTAGAAATCCAGTAATGTCATTTCTGACTAGATGATCCATCAAATTTGGGCCCCTATGGTAGGCTTGCATCACTGTATAGTCCTTTAGGCATTTCAAATTAGGATCCGAGGTAATTAAAGGCCAATGTTTCTTAACCGAGTGCCTAATGGAAATGCTGGCTTTGTTGAATGAATTTACAAAAATCATTTTCTTTTGATTTTCATGTTTTGGTTTTGGTAATTGTTGTAGCGATATTTCTCTCGGGATACTAAGGGCCTTAGTTTGAGCCCTCTCCAAATCCTTCAAACAATAGCCTCTACAGAGAAATTTATGGAACATGAGGTCCATTTGTTTTTTTTTCCTCTTCATCACTGACAATTCTTCTGATTTTCATGAATTGTGAGAAGGGTAAACCCATTTTTAGTGCTGGAGGGTGGTGGCTAGTGGCATGCAGGAAAGTATTCCTGTCTGTGGGCTTTGTGAAGATATTCGTATCAATCGTCGATCCGTTCCACAATAGTTCAACATCTAGAAAATGGATTTTGTGAGGATCATGTTCAAAAGTGAACTTGATGGAATGGTGTACAGAATTGATAGACAACATAGTTTCTTCAAACTCCAAAGCTGTACCAGACCAGACGACCAGAATGTCGTCTAAGTAGCGAGTGTAGAGTAAACAATTGGCAATAAATGGCCTAAAGGTCAAGTGTTTCTCCTGATTATTTACAAGTCCTGTGAGTGCCCCCCACCTGCTACTATATCGTTTGGGGTCACACCCTTGGTAAGGCAACAAGGCAAGGTTTTCTACCCTATTGTGGAGTGCCAGTCACTTGTTAAACTAATATATATATATATATATATATATATATATATATACATACAAAAAGAGGTTCGGTCCGGCACTCCTTAGAACAAACAACTGGCTCCGGTGCCCTCAGCAAATACTGAAATGTGAAGTAGAACAAAAAAGGCTGCGGCACTCTGAGACTTGTAGCAAAGTAAATATATTAAATAGTGTCACATGGAGAAAGCCAACGTTTCGGAGCGCTAAGCCCCTTTGTCACACCTTGACAAAGCAAAGCACTTTTATCAGGACTAAAATATACACAATACACACTCACCTTATAAAGAAAGACACCCAGTGCACACCATTACTTGGAAGCGGGATGGAATGTGATAGATCCCCTTCCGTTTCTGTACGATGATGTCATCAGCCAGTGTCCAACATTATTCCCTACCATCAAAGTGGGCATAGAGAGGAAATATATTCTTGTGGTGAGCGAAGCGAGCCCACAAGGGGCTGACCTTCTTATTTTCCTGGAAAGTGTGGGCAGAAACCTTTACTTCCGCCCTCACTCATATCACTTCCAGGTATGGCTACTGAAGGGGTTTTATACTCTTCTGAAGCGGGACGAGTTCCCCGGCCGGCGGCTACTGATAATGACATCATCACGCATGATGCGTCATACTGTGCTGACCCATCGCCATAGCATTCTGACAAACTAATAAAACAATATAGAACTGGAAATATACATATGAAATATAGCCTATTTGTATAGACATATGCTATAATATAGAGATACATAAACATATAAGCATGGAAGACATATATAGATAAGATAACATATAGCTAATGACTACAAGAAAATAAATATTGTGCAAACTACAAGTCATCTGTTAGAAATACCACTAGTAAAGGGGATATAGGCCCTATAGTATATATATATATATATATATATAGACTCATAAGAGCATCTATCCAGTGTAGTCAGATAGTCATCATTAAATCCATCAAACAATGGGCCTCATTTACTAATGAGTTTTAACACCAAAACGAGTGATAAATTTCACTGTGTACGATAAATGGTGCTCCAGCCAATCAGCTCCCAACTGTTAACTGTCAGAAAAATGACTTGTTAGTAAATGGGGGCCAATATACCTATACTATACCAACTAATATAAATTTGTATTAACGATGGTAGGTATATGAATTCTGTCATAGGGATATTCACTGGAAATTACTAAGACCCAGGGAATCATTAAGGCCCTTGGGAACAAGGGTGCCAAGCTTATAGATCCACTTGGTTTCCATTTGCTTGAGCTTCAAACCACAATCTCCACCTCGTAACATACGAGGTACATGGTCAATCATGCAGTATCAAGGGTGGAAAGTGTATGAGTTAATGTGAAAAAGTGCCTAGCAACAGGCTGATCACTATTTTCCGTATTAATAGCAGCTCTCATACCCGACCGATGGGTGGTCATACGTTCCTTAAACATCCTCTCCGTGTTTTCCACATACGCAAGACCACACGGACACGTAATCAAATAGATGATATATTTAGAATTACATGTTAGTCTATAATTTATCTTATAAGGCATCAAATGGGTGTTATCCAATTTTAATTCAGCATCTAATTGTACAATTGGCCATAGTTTTTTTGGAAATATTATTAATGGCTGGACTGGCCTGATTGAATTGAGATAGAATTGATGCTGCGATCAGCTAGTCTGGGAGCAGCGCCTCTGAGTTTAGGAAGAGTGTCAGATGACAGAGTCCAACATGGCTGCGCCCATGCTGTGGTTTAGGAACTCTGGCATGCATCTTGTGTGCCATCATGCTGGGAAGACACGCTGTGAGCAAGGAGCTGCGGAGAGACATCTCCATGCTCAGTGACAGGACACTGAGTGGACAGGGCAGGAGCAGCACAGACAGGCCTAAGTACCACCCAGGAGCGATGTGCAGCTTGAGAGGACCTATGTGCTATCCGGGAGTGATGCACAGCACAAGCGGACCTCAGCGCTAGCCTGGACAGGTCCTGGAGAGATAAAAAAGTGTATTTAATCAAAGTTTCAGGGCTTTATTTGGAGCCCTTTCACCAGGATAGCTAAATTGGAAGGCATCCGGCGCTACTATGTTCCCCTCCATTCCATGGTAATGCCAGGTAAGCATTGTTACACGAAAATTCCCTCTAATGAAAATGCACTTATTACATTGTAATATTTTTCCTTAGAATACCCCTGCTTCAATGACACCAGGAAATTTCTCAAAAAACTAAAAGACGCCCATACACGGGGTGCAATTTGTATACGATGCGATCTCATGTGCAATCGGCCTTTAACTCTCTCCGGCAGCTGAAGTGAACGATGTGCAGCAAAACAGCACAATGTTCACCCAATCTATCGTGCACAAGCTAATAATTTGCATAGTCATTAGATCGAGTGCGATATGACACAGATGCATGTAGCATTGACCAGGGAGATCCGTGCTACCTGCATCGGTGTCACTGACACAGAGCACGTGCGGGATCAGAGAGGCCCGTCTTTGCGGCTGCGGTAAAAAAAAAAATGGTGTGCCCCCAACCCCCAAATAAAAGAGCAACCAGCCCAGGGCTTTTAGTGACCCAGCCTGGTTGCCAAAATACGGGGGACAAATTATGTAGGGGTCCCCCGTACTTTGCGCAACCAGCACTAGACTCTGATCCGATCCTGGTTCTGGAAATACAGGGGGGAAAATATTAGTAGGGTCCACCAGTGTTATCCAGAACCAGCACCGGACTTTTTGTAGTGGGGGGTTAATGCCACAGCCAGGGGAGCCCTTTTACTGGGCCCCCCAGTCAAAGCATTAACCCTGACCGCTAGTCAGCCAGGCCGGGGATCCACAATAAAGGGGTCCCACTCTCCAGGGCACCCCAGACCTAGGCTGATAGTCCGGGGCTATCCCTGGCACCCCTGGGGCGGTGGGTGCCAGGTTGATAGTGTAGTGTAGTGCATTTGATAAAAGTTAAAATATTGTCTGTTGCTATGAAACTGCAGGTCCCAGCAAGGCTCCCCTGCATGCTGGTACTTGGAGAACCACAAGTACCAGCAAGCAGGGCATTGCGGGCCCACTGGTACCTGTAGTTCCACAGCAAAAGCAATATTAAAATAAACACAGGACACACACCATAGACAGTTAAATTATTTAAACACGCATGTACACATACCTATGTATCCCTGAAGCCCCTCGTGTCCTCTTCTCCATGTTGAAAATCCATAGAGTACCTGTAAAAAAAATATCCATACTCACCTTCACCTATCCGAAGTTCGGGTCCTCTTCGTTACAAAGTAGGCATCCCCAGACTTGGCAAAACAAAAACACGGAAATACACGAGCCCCCGGATAATAGTACCGTCCTACAAGAACGGTACTTCCCAAATGAGAGTTCAGCAGCATCACTATGGAAACCCTACCGCTGAGCACTCATTGGCTGAGAGAATCGAGCCTTCCGCCTCTCGATAGATCGAAATCTATGTACTAATGGTGGTGAATGAAGTTAAAGAAACCTTTATAGGAATATAGGGCACCGCTAGTAGGTGAGTGCCCAAGTGATTATCCCGTCTCATTGTATACGTTTTTGTTGGATTGACTCTTAATTATTGCTCCCCTGTCTGAGACATATCGCATCCAGAAAACGGGAGAGGATGGCATATTTGTGATTGCGCCTGTGGAACGCTTACTTTTGTCTGTATATGTATCAGGAGGAGTGGTGCTTCTAAAGCTTGTACTGGGCTGCAGTCTCAGGGCGCAGGCGGTTTGGATTTTTTGTTTTATTGGCAAACCTGAATAAGGCCCAGTGGTCGCTACACACAATGTATACCATACGGATTTGAGTACAGCAGGAACAAAAGATTCTCAGTTGGAAACACCAATGTATGTGAAGCCAGCACCTGCCCTAGAGCTGCAGGCAGGAGAGGAATGTGGGAGAGTGAGATCTGCCCCAGGCCTCCAGACACAGTTATTATTGTACCATGGTGATGTCAGACTGGTCTCCTTCATCTACAGCAAGTCACAGCAGTACAATAAATACACAGAGCAGGCATGTACTGATGGAAAAGCAGCAATGGGCAACCTGTGACATGCCAAATACTGGAGAACTACAAGTTCCAGCAGGACATAATGGGACCTGTAGTCCATCAACAGCAGTTGAGCCCCGAAATATATATGTACTTTTGTGTAGCGCTGCCAGTACTAGATGCCAAGGCTAGGGGCACACTGCTTTCATGGTACAAGTGCTGGGTATGATAGTACCTAGCAATGAGATGAGGGAGACCGGACTGTCACTGTGAGCAGGTGAAATACAGTATAACATTCACTCCTACCTGTCCTGTGAACATTTTTCACTTCCCATTATCTGTTTCCACACTTACTTCTTATGGGTAAATATATTAGGCAAGCCACCACTTCTCAGTGTTTTGCTTTGAATATTATTTTTTTTAATTCTTGCTTAAACAAGTCGGGATTACAAAAGCCACCTCTTTATAAATTCGCCCCTTCAGGGCTATTATTTAAAGCCACTAGCTTGAGGGTTGGAGCTGAAAATTTAAACCGGCACTAACATTCAGTGTACAGCACACCAGGCTTTACCCTGAATATTAGTGCAGCTTTAAATCTTCAGTTCCAACCCACAGAGAAGCCACTGCGTAAATATAGCCCTTAGACTTTGCTCACTAATAACATCTTTCTTAGGTTCTTCTATTACCTGAGGATCACCCTGTTACACCTAGGCCATGATAAGTCCCATTATTCTGGTCATGCATTTCGTATAGTAACCACCACATCTGCCTCACGTAACCAAATTCCACCCACATTATACTGACATTCTGTTAGTGACCACGATCATTCTTTACATGCTGGATACACAACACAGACACTGGAATTCAATAAGCATGTTCTTCCCTTTTTTCTTTTTTATAGACCCAGAAGGTGGTCATGGTCCTAAAAGGGTTGTTTCTAGCTGGAATCTCTGCTGCTTGCCAAGGGTTCTAATCTTTCCCATCTTCTACACCAGGCTAAAGTAGGAGTTTTTTATTTTTTGTAGCTACACCAAGTCATCACATCACCATTACTACTCTAAATAAAGTCAGCATACATTATTAGTGTTGAATCTTATGGTTTTACCTGCTACATTCTGTCAATAGTAACCTTGCTGGAAGATATCGTTATCATTCCCTACCTTGCAAAATGAAACCCTCTTTTGTGGATCATTAAGCTAAAATGTAATAAGCCTTTCTTCAGACCCACAATCTGATGGGTTGAGGGAGGGGCTGAGCACCTATTTCTGCTTGGCCACGTCGCTGTCACCCCTTTTTATATATTTTTCGCAACCAAGTATAAATTTTCTATCAATGTCACAATGTTACGGGACTTATTATATCAGAACTCTACTGGTCATTTTTTAAATCAGCAACATGCATGGACACAAATGGTAACATCTACCAAAACTAGCTATATACTTTCTCTACAAACACTGCATGACAGATGCTACAAATACATCTTGTAAAATACACGATAGACCCTTGGGGATCCAAGCTTCATAGGGTATTTTTTCATATTGTCATTCTTCAGATTTATCATTCAATTGTATTTCTTGTAGACTGTGGGTAGTTCTTTTTCCTGAACAATAAGTTGTTATATGATTTTGTTTACAAGCATCTGTCTATATTTTTATTTTCCTTTATTTAGGTGGTCGCAGCCACCTCTCGGCAGCTGAACCGTCACAATCCCCCCCCCCCACAAACACAACCACTTTCTCCTCCTTTTCCTCTTGTTGCCCAGCGCCTAGGGTTACTTCTTTTTTATTGTTATACCTATTTTCATGTTCCTTTATAGTATAAATGCACATAGACATAGACTTCAATACATCTTGTTTCAGTGTATGTTTGTGATTTTATATATTATAATTTTCCATGTTGTACAGAGCTGCGAATAATGTCACTTGTGTAAATACAGAATATTCATACTGATGTGTACTTCCTAGTACAGTATAAATATATAACATAATATTAGTTATAAAATGAAAGCACAACCTACATAGACTGTAAAGCATTTTGTCTTTTCAGAAGCTATGTAATTTGTAACAGCTAGCCAGCAGATAATGGCTGTATGTTCTGACATCAGCATTGCTCCTTCATCTCTATGTAATATATGCAGGTGATATTATATTATTATTCACGGTGCCCTCTCTGTAGCATTTTCCTGGGATCCGAGTCTGGCTTCCAGGGTGAGACTAATGCTGCGCAGGGAGCTCTGGTACTGGGGATACTCCTGCTGGATCTGGTGAATGATGGTACTGACTGTGTGTATGCGAGCTTCTTGTTTCTGTTGTTCTGCTTCCAATGCTTGTGGATTGCTGAAAACTGCAGTGTATTTTCCGTCTTTTGCAGCTTGCAAATGCTTCAAACGAGTCTGAAAGGCCACAATCTGCGACAGATTCTAATAATATAGAGAAGGGGAATTGGCAGTGAAGTTTTAGCAGAAAAACGACAAAATCAATGTGAAATGAATGGCTTAAGTACTTTAAAAAAGATGTAATAGCACAGTCAGTTTTATGTTTTACAGTTTTAAAAGATAAAGACCAGCTTAAATTACCTGCCGCTTCTTTTCTTGTAGTTGTTCAATGTCAGTCTCCATGGAGCTGGTGTCCAGTTTCAGGCTGGAGAGGTTATGCTGTTTCTCTGCAATGGCCTCACTGAGTGACCTCTGATCAGCTTCAAGGTCAGAGAGGGTGTTGTTGTATTCTTCAGTGTTCTATTCAGTATAGAACAAGCCATAGTTATAACTGGCCACTTCATTCCACTGTACAACATAATGCCCCTCAATATGTCAATGGAATCATTTCATCTGAATTTATCTCCACATTATTTAGAATGATAGGGAACTGCGATATTGGTTACTAAGCCAATGTGAAACAATTCAAATTGAATTATACAGTATATCAGATACTCCAAATCGTTTGTTTCCAAATTAGTTTCCATATGAATCATAGAATACTTGCTTATGTGCAATAACATATGAATGGCTACTTTTTTTTTTTTTTAAAGCAGGCGAGTACCCCTGTTGTGTTAATTCTTTTACAAGAATAACATTACAGCCAAAAGGCTGGTGCAAGTATTGACGTGCGACCGATGGTTCATCTAAAGAAGTACCGGGCGGCATGCACTTTCTTAAAGTGCTGCAAGTGGGTGTCTCAGTATTTTACTGATAGAGCCATACTAGATGCTATTCTCAGTCTCCTTTCTATGCATGTCTATCTGTGTCAGTGTGTGTCTGGATCTCATGTTTGTTTGAGGCATGGGAGAGGTTTGAGGGCCTTGCATGTTTCATTACTATGTCACACAATATCTGATAGCATCCTTGTATATGGCTATGGCTACAGCTATTCACAAGGCTAAACTCTCTATTCAGAGAGCTTGCTTGGATACGCAGGCAGATCAGTGTAAACCTTCCAACACTGCAACGCACTGAGAACAATGGTGATTAAGTGGTCTCCGTCTTTTTCTATCTTTTGAAACTACTCAGTTACAACATTTGGGCCCTGATTCAGACCCACTCGTGAGCGGCTGTCCGCTCGCAAGTGGGTCGATGTTCTGCACTGAGCATGCGCACGACGGAGGGAGCTCCGTCGTGCGCATGCGCCAGACGCGACGAGCGAAGGAAAGTCCTTCGCTCGTTGTGTCTGATCAAAGGGGGCGTGCTGTCGATGTTGATTGACAGGATTGACAGCACGCCCCCTTTGGTGGGCGTGCCGGGGGCGTGCCTCCCTGACGTGGGCGTTCCCACGGGAACGCCTCCCGTCAGAAGCCGGCCCACTGACATCACTAGTGATGTCAGTGGGAGTGATTTTGTCTCTGATAGAGCCAAAATCACTCCGGGGCTTGCGGTTGAAAACCTCAACCGCAGGCTCCGGCTCGCAGTTTCGATGGTCGCGATGGTCACGACCATCGCGGCCATCAAACTGCACGCTCGTATAGGCTGTGGGTGGTGACCCACAGCTATACGAGCGTCCAGGAGGACGCTCCATTTTTATGGAGGGCGGCCCTCATTCAGAGCGTGCGCTCTGCTCAGAGCGTACGGCTCTGAATGAGGGCCTTGGTTTGCAAAGTATCTTGTGGAGCTGCCCCAATTTTTGCTTGATATCACTGGTGGGAGGTCCCTTAAATTATGGTGTACAATGTTTGAGCTAAATATCAATGGTTAGTATGTATATCTTATCATTCAACCTTCACTCCACTTTGGGCTAATTCCCATCATCCAAGTCTGCTAAACCGGGGGAAGAACAGGCCTGGATTAAGCATGGCATCTCTATGCTACATCAGTTATATGCTTATATTATACATAAGACTGTCTCTGATTTGCAGTCTGAGTTCTGGATACATAAGTGACATTTTTTTAATACTTACAGCTCTGGCATTCACATAGAGATACTGGTTGAGTGTAATATTTGGAGCATAATGAAATGCCAGCAGGCTAAATCCCTAATACATATTGTAGGACTATGAAGGAGTTAACTCGTACATCAGGCAAAAAGGGAAGCAGATGTTGGAGGACTATATGTCCGGCAATGGCTTTATACAATAAACTTGCACAAATCTACATTTTACATAGAAAATGATACATCCTCAGCCCATGGATTTGGGATTACAGTGCTTCTTGATTCCAAACTCTAGGCTGACTTTAATGTAATGAAAACCCTTTAAATTTGCACCTAGGAAGCTTCTTGTTCTGGCCTGAAAACCTATTGCCCAGTGTTAGAGGACTCCTGATACACAAACCCTTGATAACTAGAAAGCCATGAAATCAAATAGAACAACTGGATAATGATCGCAGCACAGTGGTTGGATGCATTTGTACCTAAATCATTCATCTGTAACCTTATTTGCATGGGTGTAACTGCCATAGGTACAAGGGGTGCAGTGCTATGGGGCCCAGAGCTGAGGGCGGCCATCTTCCTTGTCACAGTTACATGTGTTATATACATTTTTCACCATTGTGTGGTGAATCGCTTGCAAATCACGCATGCATCGGGCATGTTTTGGTCGGAAGCGACCAGCGATGCACGTGCCCGCTGATCGCTTCCGACATCGCCCGTACATGCTGGTCAACCTGACAATCTCGTCAGGTTCAGCACTGGGGTTGAGGGATGTGCCGGGACTGAACGTTCAGTCTAGGCACATCACTAGCTATACAAACGAGAGCACGACTGCAATGTTGTAATCCTGCTCTCATTTGTATATCTACAAGTGGATACCCGCCATTACACACTTTTACTATGGGGCCTTCAAATAGCTAGTTACAACCCTGCTTATTTGCTAACTATACTGGAAGTAAAATGGTCAGTTACACATGCATAGAAGAAGCATTCTCATTATATGAGCAGCAAGCTTAAAGCTATTACGTTACCTTCTGGATTTCTTTTATTTTCTTCAATAGTTCTTGCAGTTTCCCCCGAAAATCGCTCGCTGTTGGGTGCTTTTTGTCCTTCTCATTCTGATTCTTTCCCCGCATCACAATCGTCTCTCGCCGAGCAATCACTGCTTCCATATCACAGACCATTTTCTCTTGATGTTTCATAAGCTGTGTATGTCGAACCTATAGACAAGTATAAAGTTCAGATATATCTAAAATCTTCACATGAGATGTGTTACTAAAATGTACCATCATTTATAGACTCAGGATCTCATTCAAAGTTAAAAGTAAAATGTGACAGGACAAAAATAAAATAAAATAAAAAAAAAAAAATCGCATTTTTTCTACATATGTAAAGTTTGTCACAAAATGCAAGATGCAACCAACTCTTCATAGGTAGCAAACCAGCCTCTCTCCCCATGAAGGTAACAGGAGCAGATGTGGCAGGAATACAATAGGAGCAAAAGCACAGTACACAATTCATACACATTACAGTAAATGGCGGGAAAGTGTAGATAAAAAAAATACTACCAAGTCGCTTGGAGCCTCTTGAATGAAACTCATACAAGAAGCAAATGTAAGATGTTAACTTTTTTAATGTCCACGCTAATAAATATATCAGCAGCCTTCTCTTTCCCAAACAGAGTTAGAAACATGCTTTATATTTTACGTGTTCAGTACACTAATCCTAGTATAAGGCTGCAGCTCTAGAAGTTTCACCACATTATACATAATTGGAAGTGTCTTAGATGCATCAGGCGAATCAGTGACGGCCAGCGGTTATCACCACCATCATCTCACACCTTACACCAGGGTTCAAGTAGCCGCAAGTCATGTTCTTTCAAACAGGCACATTTGCGTTAGGTGGCCACCGTAGCCACATTTTACGCACACATGCCTTTATTTTACTTTGGCCTTGTCTACACACCCCATACAACCCCCATCCTGGCCCCCTTGTCAATAGGAGGCATAAGTGCAACTTGCCTAGTAAAAAGATGCACATCCCAAAAAAACAGAATATGTGTTGCAGACAAAAAAAAGCGTCAGCTTGCGTTTACATGTGACTCTGAAATGAGGCCCAGTGTGAGAAAGCACACAGAGATTCCGCTTACTTGCATGCGATGGATCTCTGCTTTCATTGCACTGATCTCTCCTTGGCCAGTCTCTGAGTCCACCGCGTTCCGCATCTCCTTTGCCAGCTGAATCTTTTTTTCCCAAAGCATGACTTGATGCCTGTTGGTAGAAATGAATGGATCTTTTATATGAAGTGCTCCTAAAATCCATAATAACTAGAAATGCACAGTTTGTGATGGCGTTAGATGGTAACAGCTTTCTGTTCAGTGTACAACCAAACATATTAACACTGAACGGCTTAGCACAATCGGTCTACATACTTAGTTTAACTGTTACATAATTTATCATACACAAGAAAATAAACAAATACAGGATGCTTTTGCATGTAGTAAACAAATACTGGACAGCTTTGTTTTTACACTGAAATTTAGATTCAGGCCAGGACACGACCCTTCTTAACTATCTCTGGAAATTGTAATTCTGCCCCTCCTGCAGTGCGACATAGTTTTACCAAAGTGCAAATTGCTCCCTTATTTGCTTTGCTCCTAACTCTGAATCAGACCCGAAGTTGGTAATAACTTAATAGTTTGTACCACAGCATAAGGTAGATATAATGTAATATATATTTTCCCTGCATGCAACAAATAATACAAAATGCAATTGCACCCCTTTCATTGGTATGTTCCAGGAGCAATTTGCTCCTTTTTCCTCCTTTTTTTTATTTGCTCCTATAGCACTGAGTGCTAACCACTCCAACCTGGCTGATGCAGGACAGAACTATTATCATTCAGGGTATGGACAGGAATGATAATTGTTTAATGCTGAAAATGGCAGAAAAACAGTCAGGATTATTTGACGTCAATATCAATCAGGTTTGATTATCCAGACCGACGTTCTACCTCTTTCATTTGATCATGCAGTGTATGGCCAGCATAACTCTGAATCAGGCCCTTAATCAATAAAGGGCAGAACTAATTTACAACATTACATACCATTTTGTAATCTAGGTGTAAGTTATTGCCATTTGTAGAGAGCGGATACATTCACGGGTGCAAGGTTACTAAGATTAATGAAGTAACAAAAATCATAAATTAACAGAGCAGTTAGACATCTTATGATAAATTGACAGAAATACTACAAATGGTGTTAGCTAAGCAAAAGTATATCACTTTGACAAATGACTTGGGCACAACTTGAAACAGTATTAAATGTTATAAACAACAAATAAATAAATAACAATACAGCAATGTTGTGCATTTAGGATATATTTTTAATTGGCTTACAAGTAACGTTTTACCAGAGATCCTATCTAGATGTTTGCATCCTTCAATTTCAACATAGTTGAAGAACCTTATTTTATTGAGAACTATGCTGAGTTTCAGTGCTGACATTTATTTGAATAGTGGTTTTTGCGTAAACTGCTGTCTATGGGGGTGATTCAGTTTTGGACGGAATAACAAAGCTGCACGCAGGTAGCTTTGCAATACCGTCCTTGCTAATATGCAAATGCAGCAGGTGGTATATGACACCCCCTGCTACATTTGTGATCCTGGCACTGTGATCAAGGTGGAGGGCGCCGGGCCGCCAGCCAGCTGAGTAAGCAGAGGTTTACTCAGACTGGACGGCTTGCGAGGCCAGGAAACTGCATCCGTGGTCTTGCCACTCCTGGAAAATGGGTCCGCACGCCCTTTTTTCCAGGAACGCCTGTCAATCAGGCAGAGACATAGAAGGGTCTGTGTGCGATCACGCAGGACCTGTTCTGTACCTTCGCAGAATGGAACCTGCGCACGTGCAGATTCCCGATAATTGGGAATCTACATTCAGCATTGCTCATACGTGTAATACTGGATCAGGCCCTATGTGACTTATGAGCCCTTGTGCACTTCTGCTTTGATCTCCACGGTGATCCCTACAGTGGCCATTAATAAGACGTTTAACAACAACAACAACAAAAAATGGCTTCCCTTATCTCCAGTGTTTTTGTTCTTACATATCTTGTACTATCTGCATTTATGGTATGGTTGTGAACATTACCTGCAGCCTTTGCACTTAGCAACATGAATTGTACTGTAGGTGATATATTATAAACTTACCCAAAATACAGTAAAGTCAGTATATAGGCTAAACTGTACTTCATATTCACTGGACAAGCAGAAAAAACATTTTTATTTATATACAATTAGAACATCTTCCTCTGGGAATAATAGACATGTTTTGATTATATACAACAAACAACATTATTGTGTCACCAAGTGGCGCTGGATATACAAATTAAAAAACACAAAGCAAGGAGTGTAAATATAGTACTTAATCCTTATCATGGGTGGAAAATCCTGGCGTACATCACTTTGTATGTAGAATTCTCAGGGTCTCCAAGAGTTTTCCATATGGTACATAAAATAAATGTAAATACAGGAAAAACTTTCTTAATGGTCTAATGTAATATTCCTGCTAACGTCTATATGAAACAGAATGGCGTAGTTTTTGTCAGATGGGCAGATGTATTAAATGCATACCCCAACTCACATTCAAATATGTGGTTATAATCCCAAAGAGGTTTCTTTGTTCCTCCCACCCAATTAATGGAACGAGGCCAGAGTACAGCACAGAGCAACTACCTCCACCGGTCTCGTTCCAGGCTTCCTATCCTCTCTCTCTATATCAAACATCGGGCTGTAGTGCCGCACCTCTCTTCGGTGACAGGATATATCACATGGGGATTAATTTCAAGAACATCCCCGGGACAACTGAAAGAAACCTTTATATGCAGATCACAGCATCTATACCACGTGAGTAGGGTACGCACCATTCTACCCTTCCTGCAAGAAGTGTGGACTTATATAAGAGACCAGTTTGGAACATTAATTGGGTGGGAGGAACAAAGAAACCTCTTTGGGAATATAACCACATATTTGAATGTGAGTTGGGGTACGCATTTAATACATCTGCCCATCTGACAAAAACTACGCCATTCTCTTTCATATAGACGTTTGCAGGAATATTACCATTAGACCATTAAGACAGTTTTTTCCTGTATTTATATTTATTTCATGTACCATATGGAAAACTCTTGGAGACCATGAGAATTCTACATACAAAGTGATGTACGCCAGGATTTTCCACCCATGATAAGGATTAAGTACTATATTTACACTCCTTGCTTTGTGTTTTTTAATTTGTTTATCCAGCGCCACTTGGTGACACAATAATGTTGTTTGTTGTATTGCATCTATTGGAGCTGGGTGAGTCTCCATTTTTGTGTTAGACCAGGGGCAGCAGGTTTTGCGCACCATACTTTTTAGTTATTTTTCTACAATACATGTTTTGATTATGTTTCTTGTGCTTGTATTTAGTTTGATGTGTACGTATGAGCACTAGCTACTCACTCTGTCTCCACTAGGCTGTGCAATAGTCTTTCCTTCTCCTCTTGTAGGTTTCCCAGATTCTCCTGCATTTCAATTGACTCTCTCTCTGCCTCCTGCAAAACAGAAGTGAAACGTTCACTTCTAGGCCCAGCAAGTTCAGCTGGGCGACATGATGCTTCTCCTGGCACTGACCCGCAGAGCTCGCATGAACTCGCTCTCCATCAGCTGGTTGTGCTGCTGTAACTGTTCCTTGGAGCTTGCGTTCTTGCTCAGCAGCAGGTTCAGACGCAGCATGTCATTTTTCAAGTTTCTCATGTGATTTTCAATATCCTTCTGCTCATTCTTCTCCTGTTCAATATCATCTGTCAAGGAACATTAGTGTTGATGGTGACACTGTTAAGCAGCACCACAAAAGATTTCATAGGAAGTGAGAAAAGTGACAATTTATTAACATCTTTGTTTAAAAAAGTAATTCTAGTACTGTTGCAATCTAAGTAAAATTAGCATAATTTACCAAAACGTATTTTTCCAGTAACTTACTCTCTGTACGAATTTTCCTCTGCTGCAATATAGTGAGTTCTTTCTTCAACATCTCCACTGAAGCATCCTGCTCTTCCCTCTGATTGGTCATCCTGACCATCTCTGTCTGCAGACGGAGCCAATACTGCTGCACTGACACAATGTCCGAATTGCATTCCTCTATTTGCTTGGTCAGTGCAGTGATCTGGATCTCCAGAGGTCCCAGCTCTTTACCCTTGGAACAGAAACATTGAAGCATAATAAGTTAAAATATGATCTGTAAGGGATATTTATTGTGGCAATGATGAGTTGCCAGCCATTACACATACAGTATAGTTACAGATGATTAGATTGTACTATGGTGTACAATGAAAGTCCTAATTTGGAAACTTCAGAGAGTGAAGCGAAAAAGACCTATAGAAGTAAACTACAATGAAATTATATAAGCAGATATTGTAAATAAAATGACAACATTATATATGCAGTAAATGATTCATATCATACTTAGGCATACCCCAATCTGTGCAAGAGTTGACTCTATCTGCTTGCTGTATAAATTAATGTTGGATTGCTTCCTCTCAATAACTATGGTGCGCTTGGCAATTTCACTCTGGCTGCGGGAGATCAGCTCATTTGTGTCCTGAATCTTATTCTCTAGATCAGCCAGGTTCCTCTGTAGAGTTTGGATATGCGATGAGCTGTGGTTAATCTCCAGCTGTACCTGAGCTGTCTCATTCTCCATCTTAGAATACTCTAGCTCCTGTAAGAATAAGGCAGACAGATTATACAGTTTATTCAGCCTGGTATATATCTAAACCATCAGCCCAAGAAGTCATGTTTAAATTGAAAGCATATTGGCAGAAAGCAGTGTTAATTTTAGTACGACTTTGTATAAAATGCTTTCTGTGACTTCATTACAGGTATTTCTAGGAATACATCAATGTACATAGAACATCCCATTACTAACTTCGTTACTGGAAGATAGTTACTCAGAATGATGCCTGTCTTTCCCCATATAATACTGATGTAACATAGAGGTAGACTTATGTACTAAAGCACAGGTTCTCAAACTCGGTCCTCAGGACCCCAAACAGTGCATGTTTTCCAGGTCTCATCACAGAACCACAAGTGAGATAACTATCTCCACCTGTGGATCTTTTAAAATGTGTCAGTGAGTAATGAATACACCTGTGCACCTGCTGGATGGCTTGGAAAACGTGAACTGTGTGGGGTCCTGAGGACCGAGTTTGAGAACCACTGTACTAAAGTATAAATACATCACTTACACCAGCTACATCACTTCACTTGTTGCTAATGTTCAACAACATAGTTTAGTTGGTGAACAAACTCACATACCAGTTCTAGCTTTCTTCTATGTAGTTTATTTGTCAGATGGGAGGAATATTTAGCTGCTTTGCCAGATGTCAACTTCTCCTGAAGCTTTTCCATGATCTGAGTTTCCAGAGCTCCCTTTATTTGGGATTCCTTTTCGATCTGCTTCCGTAGTGTGGCCAGCTTACTCCAGTGCCCAGCACGTTCCTGATCAGATAAGACATGTTGGATATTGAATAGTGGATTAATCCTGAATTAACAGATTACATTATAAGGAATACTTTATCATTGGAAATTAGTTATAGTTATGGAAGTGGATTGCATTTGCAAATAAAACAAAAAAAAGTAATTTAAATTGATACCTTTAGTGGCTGTGTATAGTGAAAATGACAGCAAGCTGTGAGATGCAAGGGTTGTGTTATTGCAGAACATTTTTATTTATTTTTTTAATCTTTTTATTTTAAACACACTACATACAAACAATATAAATTTGCCCAAAAAAGATAGCAGAATATGGGTATCAAAAATAGGAAATATAACACAATAACAGAAGTATAACATTCTGTTTTTCCATCTTATTACAAATAGTGTAATTTTATAATTTTTACTAATCTTCAAAAATTCCATATATATAAAACAATATATCAAAAACAACTGTTATATTAAATACAACTTTAAGAGAGGAGAAAGGGAGGGTAAAAGGGGGAGAAAAAAAAAGAAAAGCAGAAGATGGTGTTTTGCTGCTGATATCCACTGTGACATAAATATCAATGGGGTGCTCCTGGCAGTGAGGAGCTGTGATAGGTGAACCAAGGGCTCCATACCTGTTGGTATGTAGGTACTGTGTTGTTAAGCAGGGAAGTAATATATTCCATAGAAGAAATATACCATAACCTGTTCATTAAAACTGTTTTGTTAGGAGGGTGAGGAGATTTCCAATGTTTGGCTATCAAAAGTTTAGACGCATTGCATATATGCCAATCAATTTATTTTCAGGCTTTGACGCCAAACTCAGAGGCTCTTGGAGAAGTATTACAAGCGGATCCATGGGTACAACAAGGGAGATCATTTCTGACATTAAGGTTATCTTCATAGACCAAAACTGATGGATCACGGGGCAATCCCACCAAATGTGGAGAAAAAAAACTTCCATACCGCAATTACACCAACATCTATTGGAGGAGTTTGGATACATGTGATATAGTTTGTCAGGTATTAAGTACCAGCGGGTGTAGACTTTGAAGGATGTTTCCCTGGTGCTTACACTAATAGAGGCTTTTGATATTTGCAGTCATATACGGGCCCATCCCTCGTCATCTAGTTGTATCCCAAAATCACGTTCCCAAGCCAATTCAAATTTTTCTTTGGGAGGTTGTTCGGCGGCCAAAAACATGGTATAACAGAGAGATCACACCTTTACGCACCACCGAATACAGACATTGGCGTTCAAACTGGGTGGGTTGACGAAGAGCTCTAGATTGACATTGAGTCCGTATAAAATGGGTAATCTGGAGATAAGGGTAGTGAAGGTTGGAAGGGAGGTGATATCTTTCTTGAAGATTTGCAAAGCTGGGTGGAGTGAACTCTCCAGAGAAATGCGAAAAAAGTGTTATACCTGATGAGAGCCATGGCGCAGCCCAGTTGGTCGAGAAACCTGGAGGAAATAGAGGATGTTTCCATATAGGAGTTAAAGGAGATGGAAATTATGTGAGTGAAGAACGACGATTAATTGTATTCCATGTCGCCAGAGTAAATTGGATGGAAGGGTGAGAGTAGGCCGAGGCTGGTCTGTGAATCTGTGGAAGCCAGGGAAAAAAGGCTACTCCTAAATCCAGGGAGGATGTGTTTTCTATATCAACCCATTTTTTTTGTGCCTGGGAAAGTGTGCCAGGAAATTATATGGCTCAATTGGGTGGCGTAATAATAATTCTGTATTAGTGGAAGACCTAAACCACCATTTCCCTGTTGGTTTGGACAAAGTTAAACGGCTCAATCGTGGTTTTTTACCTCCCCAAATAAATCTCCCAAACAACTTTTGCAACGACTGTATTACATGCATAGGGACACGAATGAGTGCGTTCATTTTGACTGCATTTATTTTACTTATCCAGGAAATATACAATACTTTCCAAGTCGATATGTCTCTCTGCAGTGCCTGAATCAGGGGGGGAGTAGTTTGCGCGGTACAACTGGGTGTACTGTTTGGTGATATAGATGCCTAAGTAGTTTCACCGGGCGCTATTGAAATTCTATAAGTGGACTCCAAGCTAACCCTTATGTGACGTGGGATATGCAAAGCGAGTGCTTCAGATTTTGATTCATTAACCTTGTATCCCGAGATCTCACCGAATTGGTGCAAATCCAGGAACAAGGAAGGGAGAGATACAGTTGGATTGGACAATGTGAAAAGCACATCATCGGCAAACAATGATATTTTGTATTGTTGGGATCCCAAACTTACTCCAGTGATATTAGAATTTGCTCTAATGTGTGCCGCTAATGGCTCTATATATAGAGCAAAAAGCTAGGGTCTAGCAGCCCTGTCTAGTCCCATTTCCCAGGTTGAACACATCTGAGCAAATACCGTTAGTTGTAACCAATGAAAGCGGATTCTGATTAGAAAGCTGCAGAACATTTTATTTTATGATATATATATAGGATGCAAATGGCATAGTAAGTGTAGTTACAATGACTTAGGGGGTTATTCATGAAAGCTTTGAGATAAAGTACCAACCAAACTGCTCTTAACTGTCACTTTACAGGCTGTGTTGAAAAATGACAGTTAGGAGCTGATTAATTGGTACTTTATATTTCACAACTTTATCACTCTCCAAGCTTTCATGAATACCCCCCTTAATATGGTATTTGGGATTTTGGAGTGGTTCTTATTTACATGACAAAGCAACATTTCTCCTGTTCAAACATCCAAGTAGTGTACTGGCTAAAAGTCTCAATACCTGTACTACATTACAGCTAATAAATTATGATCTGAACTATATTAAAGATAACTAAATAACACCAACATGTGCTACAAAAATATGACATACAATGACATTTAAATGAGAAAATAAAAGGGGCCCTGGCTAAATGAGCTTACAATTCAGGCGGTATAGGGGACCACATGCCAAGGGAGGGGGGGGGAGAGATTTAGAATCTGCACTGGATCATGATAATTATTTGTATGTGTCCAAATATTAGACCAACCTATTGATATCTTGTTTCAAAGACATTTTTTATAGTGTTGGTGGAGCATCATGGAGCATATAGTACAATATACTCAAAAACGGAGGATATAGACCGCAAATGTTGGTCCATAAAAAAACAAAACTCCTTTTTGGAGCACAGTTATATGTAAATTACATATAAGAGTGCAAGAAAAAGGAGTTTTCTTTTTATGGACCAACATCTGTGGTCCATATCCTCAATTTTTTGGTGCAGGGGAACACGCCATATAGAAGGTAGAAGTAGAATTACAATGATAGACGTGGGTGGGAGACACCAGACTAAGGGAGAAGAGATTACAAAGATAAAGGATATGCTTGGTTTAAAACAGTGGTTACCAAACTTTCTTAATCACAGCACCTTTTTCATTTTTTCAGGACACCCCAAGGCCAAAAATGTCTTATTGAGATAATCAGCACGATATATTAGATTAAGTAAATTGTGTTTACCGGTCATCCTTAGTGTCTGTTTAGTGGTTGTGGACATGGTTGTGCTTCTGTTTGTCCGCGTATTACATGTTTGCAAGCCACCATTACTGGTATTGCCTATGCCATTGACCATAAATCATTTGATTTGGGACTAGATCACCCCCTGTAACATTCCTACAGGTGACCTGAAGCACCCCAGGGTGCCACGGCATCCGTTCTGGGAACCACTGGTTTAAGAGATGTGTCTTCAGGGAGCACATGATTGTTAAAGTTGAGGAGTGTATGTTAGGGTGAGGTAGAAAGTCATCTAGATGTGGAAATGAATGGAAAAGGTGACATTAGAAGGTTACTACAGGAGCACAGAGGGCAACTAGTAGAGTGTTTATGGGTAAGGCCCTGAATATAGGTGTGACAGAAATTATGTAGGATTTAATAGGCAACGTTCAACATTATTAATTTTGTTCTGACGGCTATCTGTAGCCAATGTAAGGACCAGGCTCGTAACAGGGTGGTGCGACCTGTGTCATGGCACAGGAAACCGCAGGGCAGGGGGCACCGTTTGGGCCTGTCCATTTTCCTGTTTATTATAATAGGGGAGGGGGGGGGCGCCAATGTTCTCTCTGGCACAGGGCACCAAAAAATCTAGTTACGGCTCTGGTAAGGACTGACAATGAGAAACGAGATGAGGAATGGCGAGATGTGAAAATGAGGATTGCACCAACATTCAGGATTGATTGCTCTAGTTATAGTACAGAAACAGGGAGGCAGAAAGTAGGAAGTTGCAACAATCAGACAGGGAATTCAAGGGACTTCGTTTAGGAGCTTGGTGACATCTTGTGGAAGTGTGTTACTTCTGGAAACAGCATGACTGGAGGTTGGCTGGTATAAAGGAGAGTGAGGAGCCAAAGGTAACTCGGACATTGAAAAAAGAACAGCGCTGCCAGTGATATATTTCAGGAGCAGGTTTGGAAGATGATGGAAAAACCGTATCAGTTCTAATCTATCTATGCTCAGATTTAGGTGTATTTAAGAATTCAGAGCAGATAGTTAGAAGACATTTGGAGATCATTTGCGACCAACTTGCCTACAGAAACTGGGAACGCTGGCCTCTGATCACTTCAGTGTTCCCAGTGATACAGTGCGCAAGTCAAGACTTCACCCTCGCACTGCATCACTGGGAACGTGTGAGGAGCCTGCGCGCCTGCTGTATCCAGTTTCATCCAGTCAGTGGCAGCGGGAGCGATGCCCAGCATGAACTTCAGTCAGGTAAGTTCTGCACGGGGGTATGGGGGCTACTACTAGGGATGCACTGCATAAGTGGCACTACTACAAGGGGTACTGCATACGGGGCACTAGTACAGGGGGCATTACATATAAGGGGCACTACTACAGTGGACATTGTATAAGGGGCAGTACTGTATGCATTGCGTATCAGGGGAAGTACTGTATGTCGTAACGTGAATACTTTACACTACTATGTAGTGTAATGTGAATAAGATTGTGCTGCGGTGTGGCGCATTTTAAATTGGGAATATTATGTATCATTTTGGCAGGCAAGCCCCTACGCCCCTTGCTGCGAGGTCACGTCACGTTTACATGCCAAGCCCGCTTTTTCAGACTCGGTAGATCATGAAAGGTTTTTAACTTTAAAATTAGATCACAGAGTCCAAAAGTATGGCCACCCCTGATGTAAGGGACGTAATGACTTCTCTCCACAGCTCCTCATGGCTACAATCCAGTTGTAGTCAGAACAGTAGGATTTTATAAAGAAACTAATTGAGAATGCACTTACTGTAGTGACCCTGCTTAATGCTTGCTCGGTCTCCTCTAATGTACGCATGTATGTGCTGAACTCTACTCTCAGAGCTTCCTGTCTAGCTTGACACTGAGTAATCAGCTTCTTGACCATGGCTGAGTCGCTCTCAGCACGGTTAATCATAAAAGCGAGTTTCTCATTCTTTTCCTCTTCCTTGGTAACAGACTTCTTGTAGCCTTCTATTTCTGTGTCCATAGATTGAAGCTCTTGCTGCGCCAAACTGAAAAAGCAAAATTACAAATGTTACTATTTATTTTTTCATTGTCCACAAGTGTTTCAACCTTGGTTTTGCTCTCCATGAAGGGGCTTAGCTTGTGACTAAAAGGTGATTCATAGACAATGTAAAATGAATATTAGTTATAAGGGGCCAAAATGTACATCTACAAAGGTGTACAGTGATAGCTGAGGCCCCGCCCCCTCATAGCAGCTGAGGCCCCGCCCTCTCATAGCTTTCATTGGCTGCCTGACTGACACAGTCTCTCTTCTACCCTGCCAGCACTGTTTGTTTTGATGCACAGGCCTGAAAGGTAAATGGAGAGATTATCTAATACCCTAAAGTAATCAATAGATAGGACATTTATCCTAAAAGAAAAAAATTACATTTAGGGTTGTCTTATGAAAAATAGATACATCCACTAAAAATAGACTTGTTCTCTTAGACCTAATTGGACACAAATACAGTGTATGGGTCAAAAAAACCTCTACATGTAACTAATAGTGCAATGCTAATTAGCCAGATTTTTCAGCTATGACTAAACATGTATATGTAAATGTATATTGAAATTCAACTGAGATTCTGGGCCTCATTCAGAGGCGGTCGGAGGATGCAAGCAGTCGCTCAGAAACTGGGCGGCCACTTGCATCCTGACCGCCCGCCTCTGTTGCGGTCATTAGGCTGTGGGTTAACATCCACAGCTCTAACGACCGCTCGGGTGATGGTCGCGATGCCATCGGGGCTTACGACGAGACCCTAGGGTAGGGTCTCACTTGTCGTAAGCCCCGGAGAGCTTCTGGCTCTGTCTGAGCCGGAAGCTCTCCAATGACATCACTAGTGATGTCAGTGGGGCCTCCCCCAAACGGCAGGCGTTCCCATAGGAATACCTCCGTTGGGCTGCCACCCCCCCGGTCCGCCTTCCAAACGGGGCGAGCTGTCAATCAACATCGACAGCTCGCCCCCTTTGGAAAGAGACCCGCTACGACCAGCGCTGTTGGTCGTAGCGGGTCTCACGCATGCGCACGAGGAAGCCGGCTCCCTCGTGCGCATGCGCACTGGCAAAACATCGAGGCGGCCGTGCGGTCGTAGACCGTACGGCCGCCTCTGAATAAGCTCCTCAGTCTCTTGCTGGTCTGCTTTAAGTAATCTGTGAGCATTGGTAGGAAGATTCAATATGTTACACTCAAGGTATTGTTAAACCTGTTACCCAATAATGGACTTCCAGTGGCGGAGCCAAGGTGCGCAGGAGAGTCTGAAGCTGGTTTACAAGAAGTCTTAACAAGAACAATAGATATGAAGAAAGCATGGTCAGAGAAGCCAGGTCCAGTACATAACATGTCAGTCTGGATTACATAGAAATTGCAGTAGCACAGAAGAATAATTACAGGTATATTGCAGGAAATGTGGAATTGAAATTCAGAAGCAGCAATGACAGGGCACAAGTGATGGTATAGCAAAAACACAGGAGGCAGGAGTAGGTAGTCAGAGGTTACTGGATGCAGGTTTGGAGTGGCCCACAGGGGTACAGGGGAAATCCCTGGTGGGCCCCACAGCCTGTGGGTCCACACTTCCTCCTCTAGGTTTCAGGTTCTAGACCTCAAATTATAGATTGTCACTCTATTAGAGAGTCAGTTACCTGCTGGAGCAGGACCACTGATCAGCATGGTTCCCTTCTATAGAAACTACAAGAAAATGTGCCTAATGGTTAGCCAAGCATCTGTGATGGATGACCGCACCCCCTCTGGTGGAAGACCACTCCCCTTAAGCATAGGCCCCTATCACTGCATTTCCCCAGTGGGCCCTTCATGTCCCAGTCCGACACTGACTGGATGCAAGAAATTCAGAAACCAAAACACAAGGTATTGCTTACCTAGCCAAGCACTGAATGAGAGTTTGAGACTTCCCATAACAGGGCCAGAGCATTTGCCGATATCTGATGACAGCGCTGTAGGGAATTTGGCGCCATCGTATGTCAGCTGTGGCCCAGACCTGGAGGAGGTGAGTGCTGTGCCGGCACTGGTGAGCCAAGGTGGCATATTGCCGAAAATCAAAGCAGTGGGCAAGTCATTGGAAATGACTATCCTGGACTTTGTGCGGCATGGCCGCTGAGAATTTATCAGCACTGTTTGTGACTCAGTAATCCTGTCACTACAGTACGTTCCACTTTTGTATCCTGATCACTGGTCTAAATATTACATTGACTATGCTTGGTAGATTTTCCCTTTTTAAGACAAAAAATCCCTGTGAGCCATTTTGTTTCCTGTCTTTAATAAGGATAATCTGTGGCAGCCATCTTTACCAGACTATGGTGAGTAATTCCCTTAGTCCAAAATTCATGTCAATTTATTGATTAAATTCTCCCTTACTGACTTCCACTACATTTAATTATTCTGATGCCTACAAGCCTGTCACCATCACTACATCTAATTATCTGATTGCGTGAGCTTATTGGGACCTCACCACAACCTTACCTGCCGTGACCGTTAAACATTAAAGTGGACATCACCTTTACTTTAGAAAAAGTAATCACAAATTAACCCCGGTGCCTGGTGGGGACCTGTAATGAATGTAGCTCAGAGGATGTAGCTGCCAATTTGCAGAATAGGAGATTGCCTGTCTCCAATACAAAAGAGACTAAAACAGGGATATGCTGCAAAGGCGCTTATAGCATCATGATCGCTCTATCAGACCGAAAGCAGTATAAAATAGATATTTATTATACACATAAATAGAAATAATTGCTCCCGGGAGTAAGTAAATAATATCACATAACAATCATTAAAATCAATAAATAAGAGCTGAATAACTGGTAGTGGCTGATAACAGAAAAAAAGTAAAATGAGATTCGAATGTAGGTAATTTGTGAGACTGGATATTAAGTGAAAGTCACAAAATGGAAATTAAATGTCCAGTGTTGTTTTAAAGTAAAAGGTGAATGTGAATATATCTTCCACGGCCGTATAGATAACCCGCAGATGAGCTGAAGTTATAAGCCTTAGTGGGAATAAAGATAGTTTATGGGACAATACGTAGAAGGCCCTGGTTATTAACTGCAATACAGTCCTCTGTGTCAGACTCCAGTCTGAATGTGCAGCGTGGTGTGTCCAGCGGCTGCTGAGCGCGGTGTAGTTGCCGGGCTGTGAATAGAGGACCACGGGAGCCAACTCCAGATGGTCGTATTCAGCTGACCGCCAGTCTCCCATGTGAGTCTTGGGCCTCCGTAAGCAGGGTCTCCGTGAAGGTGCGTACACTTGCTCCAGCAAGCTGACTAAACAACGCTCTGATGTGTAACGGGTGGCAAGTGGATGCTCCGGAATAGATGGCACCTGTAACTTCGACGCGTTTCCCCGTGGTACACGGCTTTATCAAGAAGCAGGTGTACCTTTACTTTACCATTAAGGTTAGAGCTCAGTTGCAAATATACATACCTGAGAGCCTCCTGTACAGCAGCATAGGCTTCATCCCGTCTGGTCATCCCAATTAGGCTGCTATTCCACTGCTGTAGCAGCTGCTTCTTTTCAAGACCAATTGTTTCGATTTCCATGTTGGCCTGTAATTAAAGTGAACTTTGTTTATCTTGTTTATTCGTTTATTATTTGTTGTTATAATATTAATGACAGTAATTATTCCAGGTAGGAAGTATTAATGCCTACCTCTGACACTGCTTCTCGGGCAGCTTTTGTGTCTTCTCTCTGAGCAGAAATTTGGGATTCATACAAAGCAATCTGCTCCCGCAGCCGGTCAGCTTCTCGTGTCAGTCGATCCACAAACATATCCTAAGAGTGAAGCAACATAATATCATGAAGATGTGTCTGTCTCCAAGTAACAAACACAAAGAAAAAACTTTTGACATGAATTACATACAAAAACTTTAAAAAGAAGATCTATCCTATCACATCATTATTTATGGGAACAACAACATTATGCCTGTAGTCTCTCAACATTATGTTCTTATGGTTTAAGGCAGCTCCTGGGCTATCATAATAATAATAATAATAATAATGTTTATGTCTAAGAATACTGACAATTCCCAGTACTAACTCCTGATTCATTGTTAGAAATACTGGAAGGAATAATGATGGCTTACAGGGATGTGTACTCCTTCCAGATCAAAATGTACATGTATTGTTAATAAATTCCTAATGAATAAGATGGGTTACACATAGATAGATATTAAAAAGATAAATATCTTGAACATACTACTTGTACATTGCAGATCATCATACCTGCTTCTTTTTTTCCACCTCCGCCTGAATCTTCTCAGCTTCAGCCTTTTGAACAGCACGTTTCATCACCGAGATGTCTGAGCGCACACCGCGGTTCATATTCTCCATATAGAACAAGCGCAATGCCAAGTTCTCAACCTCTGTTTGCATAGAGGTCACTGAAATAAAGGAAAGTGGTGGTTTCACTGGAGGTCAATAGAGTCACATGCAGAGTAATAGGGCTGATTCTGAGTCACATGCAAAGTGGCTGTACAGTAGTTGAGGGGAGCAGCGGAAGCCTGATTCTATAGTGGGTGGAAAGCCGTGCCGCCTATTCATTTTACACAAACCGCTAAAACTAAATCATTAGCATCCGCTCTAGTGCCAGCCCCATGCTAGGTGCAAGAGATCTATCAGGAATAGGCTTCCCTTCCCCATACACAGGACTCGCGCAGAGCTTTACATACATGCTCACAACACTCCCACAAGTCAGGGCGGTTCCGTGCGCTGCATTGTTGCTGCCAAGTTGCCACCCCAAAATGCCCAATTTCACGGAAAGACAGGTTTGGCCATGTTCTGTGCGGCTCGAAATAGGACACACATATGCAAAAATAGGTAAATTTGCATGCATGCAAGACCTCACCGTTTGCATCAGTGCACAGAGAACCGTCTGGCTCAGCATCCGCCACTAAGTCTCTATAAGATGCAACTTACAAAGAGAAATCCTTCCGGCAACACTAACCAATAAATTGTGTATATTAATGAGAAAGAACAATGTTTCCACCTTGGCCAAGAAAGCATTGACATATTATAATACTGTATATAAATCCTGTGTTATAAAATATAAACCTATAAAATAAATCACAGAGGATTTCAGTGACAATATAAAGGCTGGATGTTCCCCTCTGTACCAGAGAGGTGAGTGCATATAAATGTAATTTAATGGCATGTTGGGCATATATGCTTGGTAGGAACTTGCAGAGATTGACGCCGGGCTGCAAATTTAAATGTTTTCATCAAGATCCCCATGCTACATACATCCAAATTTGCAGTATACTAATGTTACCGCTGATAACAAAAGTTTAGTTCCAAGTTACTCTAGTGCAGGAATGTGTCTACTGATGTACCCAGTTGCAGGATGAGATTAATTCAGGTCATTTATTGAACAATTCATTTTCTTCAAGAATAGCTCTCATCCTCTGGGGCATATTCAATTCCTAGTAATGTGGCTGCCGGACATCACTGCAATGCTCGGGTGCACATTACCATTTAGTAAGGTAGGCAATCGTTCCTTTTCCTGCGCACCCCTATGGGTTGTAAATGACTGACCATATTGGCCATAAAGTGCCTTCTTTCGACTGTTCCCTATGCTTTTACTGAAACGCATTTAGTGACTTCCCGTTGCATGTTTGCAGAAAAGCACATTTCAATGAAAAAAACACAATTCATTGAGATAAGAAAATTCAAACACATAAGTGACACATACAGTATAATAAAGAGTCTTGGTGGTATACAGGAGCGTTTCTAGAGAGGAGGGGGCCCGTGTACAGTCTCCGATACGGGACACCTCCTCTCTGTTCGGCGGCCGGCAGCGCACTGAGCTGTGCACGGCCAGTGCCGGAGTTATAGACTCGGGGCACTAGAGTGAGCCCATAGTCTATAGAGTATGCGTTGGTCACCGGGAAAATGGCAGCAGCGGCCATTCTCCCTGTACTGCACATGCGCAAACGGCGGGAAAATGGCAGCAGAGGCATATTTTCCGGGAGTTTTTACAGCGTTGGACCCCCGCACCGATGTGGGACTCTGGAGACGTAAGTAATACTATGGGTGCAGGGTGTGCGGTGCGGGGCCCCTGCACACATTATAGATACGCCCCTTTCTTGAAGGAGCTTACACTATCTAGTGCCAGCTCTCAGCACCAGATCTTTCCTTCATACTTTGTTGCGAGTTCTCATTTAAGCTAGGTACACACTAGACCACAGGTTCTCAAACTCTGTCCTCAGGATCCCAAACAATGCATGTTTTCCATGTCTCCGCACAAAATCACAAGTGAAATAATTATCTCCACCTGTTGATATTTTAAAATATGTCAGTGAGTAATGAATACACCTGTGCACATGCTGGGTGACCTGGAAAACATGAACTGTGTGGGGTCCTGAGGACCGAGTTTGAGAACCACTGCACTAGATGACTTGCAAACGATGTCAGCGATTCCCTTGAACTCCTGGACAAACGATAGATTGTACAGTGTGTATGCACTAGAACAAACGACCAAACGATATATCTTGCATAATGTAACCATATGGCCTGATCAACCGGTAGTGTGTAGAGATTAGGGTAATCATTAACAAGATTCTACCTGCATATAGAGAAGATCTGAAGGTGCGACGGACAATACAACGGGAGCGCGAATGGTGCGTACATACTTGACGATTTGACATTCCGATGACGTTCAAAATATCTTCTAGTGAGTTGGGGCCTTTAGCTTGCCTGGTGATGGGTAATAGGGCTAAACAGATCTCTGTTATTTGCCGTGATCTATGGCAGCTGAACTGTGTTAATATGCAGTCAGTGTTGGCCATCATGTCTCTCTTGCACCACACACCCAACTAGAAACAATATTCCTATACATTTCAGGCCCTACTTGATCCTAAGCTTTTTATTTCAAATTCATGATCGCTTAATTCTTATTCCAATAATGTTTACTTCCCTTATTGTATGAGCCCCTGCCATCTCTGTTGGATGGCTATTCTACCATTTACAGCTCAAGAAACTTCTCTGGTTTTAGTGCATGTCTTCCTGCTGTAATACGTTACTTCCTCTACATTGTTAAAATATTTGATACTAGCTGGGATACCCGGCGTTGCCCGAGTTGAAGACTGGACCCTGAAGTACACCTGCAACCTTCATTTATTTACATTGTCCTTGCCTATAACCTGGATAACTATGCACATTAGGAGTAAATGACAGTGCAGACAGGTGTATTCTCATACTGTTTGGAATGGGATATATCAGGAGCAGACTGACTTACAGCACAGAAATCAGTATAATTTCTAAAATCACTGAGTATCAGAAATCACTGCAGAACAGATGGGGTGATTCAACTACAGACGGATATGCTATCACAGCTGCTAATATGTTACCTGCGACATCTGTAATATGGTAATGCAGCAGGAGGTGTCACACCTCCTGCATGCGTTACTGATCTGAGCTGCGTCCAAGGATGTAGCATCGGATCATCTGCGATCCCTTCGGCCGGCTGAGTGACCATGGGGTTACGCAAGCCGGCCGCCACAGATTAGTAAAAAAAGGCCAGGTAATCTCTATCAGCCGACATGCCTCCATTTTGGGAAACTGAGTTCGTCGCCACCACTCCCCATCTAGAAATGGCAACAGACAATGACAATCACTGACAGTCTGCTGCTGGACCGTGTGTTGTATCGCAGACCCATACTACACATGCGCAATAATTGGGAATCTGCGTGACCCTTATCACTGCTCCGCAACTGATCCACCCCTCTGCAGCACAACATTGAAGAACATGTCTAGCAGGGCTACCATTAGGGGGGAAATGGCGGGACTGGAGTCCTGTTCCTGGACAGAATGGGGCCTGTCCGCAGTGGCACTGTGTGGCTGCGATCAATCTCCCCTGCTGTTTGTAATCTCTGTATGCTAAGCCACAGGTTATTAAACTTTGTCCTTAGGACCCCAAACAGTGCATGTTTTCCAGATCTCCTCACAGAATCACAAGTGAATTTATTAGCTCCACCTATGGATCTTTTAAAATGTGTGAGTTATGAATAAACCTGTGCACCTGCTAGGTGACCTGGAAAACGTGAACTGTTTGGGGTCCGGAGGACTGAGTTTGTGAACCACTGTGCTAAGTTTTGCGAGAATCAAAGATTGTGGATTGATTATGCTGTCTGCCACAGTCTGAATGTATCGAGTGCTGAGCTGCTCATGAGACTGCCAGAGTTTGACAGTGTGTGTATGAGCCAGCCCCTGAGCCCCAGAACCTGTGTAATGTAAGAGTGTCCCAGTTTTATGGGATAGTGTGACAATGTGTGGCCCTGATGAAGTTCAAACCTAGGCAAAAACCTAATCCTGGTCAAACTACACAATTATGCCAAATTTGGTGGAGCTAGGTACAAAACTATGGGCGTGCGAAGGGCTTTTTAGAAAGAAAAAAAACTTTTCAATTTCTTCCTGAATGTCTTCTTCTTTCCTCATACCATGTAAACGCCAATGTTTGTCACACCACTATTGCATAACTAGAAGTTCTAAGCCCTAAGCAGTTTCGTCTTGTTAAACAGCAGCTTGTTATCTCTACTGGTGCAATATAACACCTACTGTAAGTGAGAAATGTATTTATTCATATTTAATTATATACAACCAGCATATTCTGTTGTGCTTTTTTAATTGGGAACAAAACAGTAATAAAAACAGACTGGGTAATAATGAACATACAAAGAGGTACGAGGCTCTGCTCACAAGCTTATAATCTATAGGGAAAAATGCATTTGATACATGAGGTTAAGTGCTACAAATTGCAACTTGGTCTAGCTAGAGCAGGGGTGGCCAACCAGTCGGAGGCAAAGAGCCAAAAAATATATGCAGTCAATCGAAAGAGCCGATAGCATGCGCGCGCCATGGCGCGCGGTCAAAAAAAGGGACGTGGCCTATCTGGCACAAGGCCACGCCCCATTTTGTGCGCACGCCTTTGGTATGACATTTGCAGGAGCATGACCTTGTGTCACACCCCCGTTTTTAGTCACGCTGGGAGCGAGCCCAGAATATTAAAAATAAACATTTTACATAATCTTCCCAATATACATTTTGCACTGTTGAAGTGTAAGGAATAGCCAGAGCAACATAGAAAACATTGAAATACCCACGTTCACATAAAATACATATTGAAATCCAGAACCACATAAAATACATTGAGAATGCCAGTGCCCATTATGCTGTGCCCCTTCTGCAATGCCCCCTGTAGTTGTGCCCCTTCTGCAATGTCCCCTGTAGTTGTGCCCATTAATCAATATGTATGTATTTTAAACCCCCAGGAAAAGTCTGTTTTACCAAGCAGATTTGAGTGTCGGCTTTTGGTAAAAGCCGGATAATGGGTCCTCGGGGTGTGGGTGTGAGAGAGAAGGGAGGGCTCCATCCACAGGGCCGCTTCAGGTGTTGGGCTTTTCAGCCTGAGAGCAGGCTAATTAATTATTACACCTGGAAGTGGCTCATAAGAGCTGTGTAGAGTTTTGATGCAGTGTCTCACACACCCTGGGGAGAACAGACATTGAGGTTTTGTTCTGAGACACTGTGACATTGGTATGTACTATGTTTGGGGTAAGGCAGTAGGCACTGCCACATGCAGAGAGGGAGTTACCGGTCTAGTTAGAGCCCAGACGGGCTAGGGTTTATTTTTATGTTTTGTTTGTTTGATTATTGGTGTCTCACAATAAAAACTGGTGCCGACCAGCTTGCACGAAAACCCACGACTACTGCCGTTTCCTGGCTGCTGTGTGTAAGGAGGTGTCCGTCTATCCCAGGAGAGGGACCGCTACCCCGATCTTATCACAAAAAAAAAAAAAATATATATATATATATATATATATATATATATATATATATACATACACACACACTCTTGTGTTACTCCCGGTCACTTTCACAATACAGAACACTGCTAGACTTCCATGTCATTGCTGTTTTGTGCGTCTGTTGCTTCCATATAACACAGTGCAGGTGCTTTGTTCTTGCGGTAAAACAATATCCCTGCAAAGTTTTCAAGTGAGAATGTAGAACACATCCTTAAGCTGCCCTCACACTGGCAGACCAGTCATTTAGCATGAACATTAAACAACTGGTTCTGTGGCCCTGATTCAGAGTCGGACGCTCTGACAGAGCACTCGCTCTGAATCAGGGCCGTCCCCCTGAATTTAGCGAGCGGCCAAAATGATGGTTGCGATGGTCAAGACCATCGCGACCATCGGGCTTGCGACGAGACCCTTGCGGTAGGGACTCGTTGCCGCAAGCCCTGGAATGCTTTTGGCTCTATCAGAGCCAAAAGCACTCCCACTGACATCACTTGTGATGTCAGTGGGGCCGGCCCCAGACGGTAGGCGTTCCCATGGGAACGCCTCCGTCTGGGCAGCCCCGACCCGCCCACCAAAGGGGGTGTGCTGTCACTCAGCATCGACAGCACGCCACCTTTGGTGCGAGACCCATAACGACGGCTTGGCCGTCGTTGTTCGGGTCTCGCGCATGCGCACGACGGAGGCAGCGCACTTGGCCAACATCGACCCGCTTGCGAGCGCTCAGCGCTCGCAAGCGGGTCTGAATTAGGCCCTGTGTCCACAATGACCACACAAATGGCTGGCTGGACTGGTCCGATGTTTTCTTTTAGTGCTCAGGCCACACAAAAGGATGACTAGGTACCTATACATTTCTACATTGCTGATCAAATTATGAGCCAAATGCCATTATAATGAGGGTGGCGCTATAAAGGGGGCGACCTATAATGCAACCTATTTGAATGAACATTTGGGAGGACAATATCCATCCCCCGGGAGCCCTAAAACCTAACCCTCCTCCCCCGCACGGCTTACCTTTGTTCGGTATGCCGGGCGTCGGGCTCCCGGCATAGGTCTAAGGACAGGCATCAGGATTTCGACGCCTGTCATTAGTACCTTGCCGGGATTTGACAGTCGGGAAGCCGGCGTGTCGGCATTTCGACTGTCGGCTTCCTGACTGCATCCCTTTTTTATATAGTTATGGTCTAACAATATGGTCAGACGTTATACTTACCCATCTTACGCTCTCTGTCTGTAGTCTGGTGAGTTTTCTTGTACAAATTCCTGATGGTCTCCAGCTCCTCTTCCATTTGCCGACGCAAGGTGGAGACCTGCGCGTGTTTATCATGATGCTGCTCCAGTCCCATCTGCAGACGAGCCAACTCCTGCTGTATGCCGTAAAGGATCACACCAAGATCCTCACGTTCACTTTTATTCTTCTTCATTGATGTGCTCTGCGAAGATATTAGTAGTACATTGTATAATCCTACATGTATTTTGAGTTAACTATAATAAATTTGTCAATTCATATCCGACTTACTAAAGAAAAAATAAAAGTAGGAGCCTAATATAGGGCATCTCAACCCTACTAAGTATATTTCATTTTACCTTTGGAACACATGTGCATAATTGAGATATGCTAGGTGGTAATATGCCATAGGATAGAGATGCTGGAAAACTACAACCTTATTTAGCTTCAAATAATGCTGAAAGCCACAAAAAGAGGGTGTATGTACGTACAGTCAGTACAGTGGACAAGCAGTAGAAGTATAATATAAAAACAAGAACCACACATTTTGAACCTATGATACTTTGTAGAAATGTGAAAATAGCACAATACAGTATTAATCTCCATATATGGAAGAACTGGATAGTAAGAGTAATGTGTAACAGTGCCTGTGGTAATGACAGGCAAAATAAACAGTGCTGTAGAAGAGAAGGAATGTCTGCATAATATAAGTAGACTTGTTTATGTCTGTGTAACTGTATAGGTGTACATGGCATCAGGGCTGGCGCTACCATTAGGCAGCTTTAGGCAGGTGCCTATGGGTGTAAGCCACTAGAGGGCGCTGTATAGTTAGTGACAGTGAATGACTCGAGAATTAGAGTGTACTACGAGCGGCGGCTACTGCACCGCACTATGGCCCTCATTCAGACCCGCTCGATGGTGAGGCACTGCGCACGCGCAAGCCCCAGAGCGAGTGAGAAATTCACTCGCTCCTGGGCTCGCTACAAACTGGGCGGCTGTCGATGTTGATTGACAGCTCGCCCCGTTTTGTAGGTGGGGAAGGGGGGGAGTGGCTGGACAAACGGAGGCATTCCTGAAGGAACGCCTGCCGTTTGTGGGCGGCCTTACTGACATCACTCGAGATGTCAGTAGTGAGCTTCCTGCTCTATTAGAGCAGGTAGCTCACTGGGGCTTGCGGCAGACGAGACCCTGCCACAAGGGTCTCGTCGAAAGCCCGATGGTCGCGATCATCACCTGGCCGCTCGCAAAAGCTGTGGGTGGTCACCCACAGCTTAGCGAGCGGCCAGGAGGCCGGCTAAAAAAAAAAAAAAAAAAGCGGACATCCTCATTCAGAGCAAGCGCTCGCTTTTTGCGAGCGGCTCTGAATGAGGTCCTATGTCTACTCTGGCAGGCGGCAGCTGACACAGGCCGCTGTGCCCTGCCCTGTAGGTCCAGTAACTTTTCTGACACCTCCTGCTTAAAACCCAAAAAGTCAGAAGGATCGTGAGGCCCCGCTTTCACGGTCTGTATTCATACTGAAAATCAAGATCAAGCGAGCTTTTGCCCTTTTTCGTGTTTTCTGGTGTTTGGGAGGAAATTGCTGATTGTCATTTGCTCCCATACATTACCGGGTTTTCATTCCAACCAACCAACTAGTTGGAGGAAAGCTGGTCTGGTGTGTGGCCAGCTTAACACTTGTCAAGTAACTCCTTCAGCAGAATTCATTATAAAAATATTGAGGCTCATCCTCTAAAATGCTGCATGTGGAAATTGCCTATTTACAGCAATATGCTGAGTTGTATCCAGACAACTACTTTTTTCTTAATTAATTACAAATGAAAAAAAAATCCCTGACATTACCCCCTTTTGCTAAAACACATCTAAATAAACCATGGGGCAATTGGTTGTCTTTATGCATTTCACCATGCGCATTTTCTAGTTTATCTGTAACCCTGGGTGAGGATTAATTCTCTGAGGGACAATAAAATGCACCTTTACATTGGCTGGGCAGCAAGACGCTGTATCTGCTGAAATATGGAAGCAGTGTGGGTCTGCGTTTTTAACACACACTACTAAACAATATGTCTGCCAGAGAAAAGCAACTGAAAATATCAAAATGAGGTTATATGGTGCTTTAAGAAAGAAAAATGTTGCACGACAATTGCATGTGCTTATGTTTTATGAGTACGTAATGTTCATCTGTACATACCATTTCACGCAGCTCCAAGTCCAGGCTTTGTATCTGTTTGGTCAGGTAATTCTTCAGAGCGGTTTGAAATCTTGTCATCAGCGGCTGACATAAAAATATTCTGTGTCATTATCATCATTCCACACACTATATCTAAAGTGCTTCACAAGGGACCATTTCATGCTTGCATTATTTTACTGTACACTATTGTGCTTATTAAATAACATGACACAAACTCTGGCAGTAAATAGGAATTAGCACACCTTATTCCTATTCCTTACTAACTTGCACTAGCTTGATCAAAAGTAATAACTCATAGGTTGTCGGATTTACGTGCTGCTTCATGGAAATATTATATAAAAAAAATGTCTGGCTGTCAGTTTCTTACATGCTCTGGATCCAAAACCACCAGTTCTGACTCCTCTTCATCATTATCATCATCTTTCTGCTCCTCCGTGGGTCCTCCTTCCCCCTCATCATCATTAGTGATGTCCAATTGCTTGCTGAGCTGATGGAGAGAGGAGTATGGTGAGGAGGTCACAACCCCAGTGTCACCTGAAACCGGAGCATAGGCCAGAGTGAAGCAAATAAGTAACTGCTTAGTTTGCCACCAACATTATAGAAGACACAATGGTATTAGAATGTAAGTAGATTGTAACCTATTTGAAGCAGCATTTTATTTAATGTGCATTCAACTACTAGTTTTCTTGTGCAATATTATTTAAAGAAGGTCTTTTTCTTTATATTATGTGTATAAATCTAGAAAGGCACACCTACCCAACTCTGACAGATTCTCCATGTCTTGGGACAAATCAGAGCTGGAGATACTGGCTGTAGAGGAGACAGGGCCGAGGCTACGACTGCTAGGTACCACTGGATTCTCCTCATCATCTGTCTTTTCAATCATCTGCAAAGAAGTAGCATCCTTAAAAAGAAAAAAGCATAATAGCAACAGAAGTGTGATACGTGCTTACATTACATTGCACTAAATGTATTGATTGCTTCCTTTATCCACAGTAAAAATTCTGGTATTCTACAGCAGAGTGGTTAGCCTTCTGTCCCACAACACCCATGGGGGCCGAGAGGGAGGGGGCGGGTACTAATTACTCGGACTGGGCTTGTTGGAGGGGCCCGGGTCTGATGCTGCCTATTCAGCAGCCCAGCACACGCTACTGTTTGCTGGGCTGCAGTGGGAGACCAGAGAGACTGTTCAATGCTGCCGCTGAGGGGAGTGCCCCCCCCCCCTGGATTTGCGCCGGTCTGAGGGTCTCAAAGCACCCCACTCCCGAGCACGCTATAGGGTTTTTCTAAGGGGGCGTGGCCAAGGACCTTTGATAGTAATGGGGCCCGAGCCGGATCTCTATGGCCCTGACAACACCGAAGTCAGTGGTTCAATTCTAACCAGGTCCCTATTTATGTGTGGCTTGTATGTTCTACCTGTGTATGCAAGGGTTTCCTCTGGGTACTCTGGTTTCCTTCCGCAATCCAAAACATACTGATGTGTCAAGTGGCTTTTTAAAAAAACAAAAAATTAAGCCATGTTTGTGTGTCTCCATGTGATAGGAAATATAGATTGTAAAGACCGACCGCCTGATATGCCGCTCCCCCTGCCCCCATAGCGCTGCATGGGATCGCCACTCGGTTCGCCTGATGTTTTGAACATGCAGAAAGATCATGCCAATGACGGACGACCCCACGGGAGTGCGCAATGCATGATATCGGGCATACACACGGAACGATAGTGCTGATTTATTGCTAAAATTCGTCGGATCATTGGCAATATTGTTCCGTGTGTAGGTGCCTTAAGGTGGCTACACACGGTACGATATGTACCCATGGATATGACCGACAATCCGAGGGCCAACATATCAGTGCCTGACCACCCGATATGCCGCCCCCCCCATAGCGCTGCATGGGATTGTCAGTCGCATCGTCTGATCTTTTGAACATGCAGAAAGATCAGGCGAATAGGCGGACGACCCCATGGGAGCGCACAATGCACGATATCGTGCATACACAAGAAACAATATTGCTGAATTATCGTTCCAATCCGTCGGTTCATTGGCAATATCGTTCCCTGTGTAAGGGTCTTTAGCTTTACTGTTGCAGGGATCGATCAGAATGACAAAATATTTTATGTAAAGTGCTGCACAATATGTGTGCTATATAATCAATGGTAAATATATTTGAAATCATACTGCATGGGATAGCTCCTACTGTCCCCAAATATTCCTGTTAGAAGTGTGTGTGCCTGTGTGTGTACAGAAAGTTATGTGAGTGATTACATATTCTCTGTACAGCTCTACCTTATACGAAATAAACAATAATAAAATGTAAATTCATGGCCTATGAAGGTGTTGTTTTTCAGAATAGATATTATTCCATAATAAAAGGACACAAAACATTTCGACTAATGTTAGAAGAAATTACTTTAGTAATCCTATCTTAATTGCGATACAGGATAGACATAGGTCTGTAATGAAGATGAAATGAAAAGAATAACACAATACTCCTTTTTCGTGGCAATGTACACAAACTTTGTTTAATGCACAAAATTATTAAAAATATAGTATAAAATAACCTTCAGGCTGTGTGTATAAGGTGTATATGAAATTCATTTATGTTTCATGTGTGTACACAAACTTTTTTTGATGCACAAAATTATTAAAAATATTGTATAAAATGACCTGCAGGTTGTGTGTAGAAGGTGTATATAAAACATAAATGCATTCTGTGTTTATATTTGGGTCCCATTCCCAAGATATTTCATTATGGTATGCAATTATTCCAAAATACGGACTATCCAGATATCCAAAATGCCCCTCGTCCCAAGCATTTTGGATATGGGAGACTCAACCTGTACTGAGACGAACATACAGCACTAGTAAAATGTTATACCCCTTTTCCACCTAAATTCCGGGTCTGACCCGGAGTTGGAACAAAGTTCCTATCCGGACCAGACCCGGAATTTTGTCGGCACCGACTCGGGATATTCCCGAGTCAGCGCCGCTCACACCGCAGTCGGGTCTGCATAGACCCGGCTTTTGCGGAGTGAAAGTGGTCGCTTGGAGATGACGTCATCTCCAAGCGCCACTGAAGCCGGACCAATTGGTTGGCTAGCAGCGCACTCCAGGTCATCGTGACCAGGAGTGCGCTGTTCTCACAGAAGGGTTTCACGGGCTACGCCCGTGTTAAACCCTGCTAGTTACCTGGGTTGGATTGCCGGGTCCCTCGACCCGGCGATCCAACTCTCTCCCCTTTTACACCAGGGAGCTGCCCGGGTTAACCCTTCAAAAACCCAGGTTTTAGCTCCGGTGTAAAAGGGGTATTATTGTGGTCATGGTGTGGGTAGTTACTGAAAAATGCTTATAAAAGGACATTTGACACACTTTAAGAACCCCAAATAGTTTGCTTTGGGCCACTAACAGAGTTCTATACTGTTATTCTATATTGGTTTACATTTTTGGGGGGTAGAGGCTGATCTCCCCATTTTCACCTATGCTTAATATGTGTAACACCTGCAATAATTATCTCCCAAATGCTACTTGCATAGTAAAGGACAGAAAAGGCAATTTTTGTTTTTATACAGTCAGGTGCATAAATATTGGGACATTGACAGAATTTTCATATTTTGGCCTCTATTCACCAGCACAATGGCTTTGAAATGAAACAAACAAGCTGTGCATTAACTGCAGACTTTCAGATTTAATTTGAGGGTAATTACATCCAAATCAGGTGAACGGTGTAGGAATTACAACGGTATCTATATGTGCCTCCCACTTTTTAAGGGGCCAAAAGTAATGAGACAAACTAAACAATCCTAAATCTAACTTTCACTTTTTAATACTTTGTTGCAAATCCTTTGCAGGCAATTACAGCCTGAAGTCTGGAACGCATAGACATCACCAGACGCTGGGTTTCATCCCTGGTGATGCTCTGCCAGGCCTCTACTGCAAATGTCTTCAGTTCCTGCTTGTTCTTGGGGCATATTCCCTTCAATTTTGTCTTCATCAAGTGAAATGCATGCTCATTCGGATTCAAGTCAGGGGATTGACTTGGCCATTGCATAACATTCCACTTTTTAGCCTTAGTGCATATCGCCACGTGTATAGGCCGCTTTAGATATTGTATAATATAACCATACTTGCATACTCTCCCGAAATGGTTGGAAGGCTCCCGAAAAATTGTGTGCGCTCCAAGCCACCCGAAAAAGTAGGTAAGTCTCCCGGAATTGGTGGCCATCTGCCAGCACCACCCTTAGCTGCCCACTTCCTGAGCAAAAGTGGGCAGTGCAGGGGGCCGATATCGCGATTTGCGCTGTAATATCGGCTCTGTACAGCGGGTAAGGGCCACGATGACGCCCCGCACTGCCCACCCATTGCTACAACAGGCAGCCCTGCAGTGATGTTGACGCAGACCTGGCTGCCCCCATGGAGGGGGCAGCCAGAAAGTAGGTAGGTCTGAATTAAACCCATGACCTCAGTATTGTGAGGCATAAACGCTAACCATTACATCATCCATGCTGCCAACCATCCAAAGCACTCACTTATATTTAGGTGGTGCATGTAAGTGTGACAGTATTGGCACCGCAACTTCTCCAATCACACTACAGTTTATTACAAACCTCTGGAATGGTTGGTTCATATTACTCATCCTCTTTACATATTTGGTGCTGAAATCTTATTTAAATGACAGAGAAGTGCGGAAATGAATATGAGGTAATGGTGGAGGTCTCTGAGTGGGGCAGAGTACAATGACTAGCTATTCAGAGGGTTATAGAATAAGTCAGATTTGTACTAAACAGGACATACCCAATAGGATTTTTTAAAAATATTATTGCTTGGCAATGCCCCTTAATCCCTGGGTTCTGCAACACATTCCAGGGAACCAGGTACCCTACTAGTCTGCCCTAAGAGGGAGTTTCTGAAATCTTCAGGAAGAGAGACGCCTAATGCTACAAGACTTTAATAGATTGCGCCATAAACAGATGACATAAAAAGGGGGCTATTTGGCTACATTTGTAAAATATCTCGAGGACTAGTCAAAAGAACATATCAAAAGAAAGCACTGGAGAAAAACGAAGTGCCAATTGTTCAAATGCAGTACCTGATAGACATACTGTCTTCCCTGTTATAGGTTAGGGTTTACTAGCTAGTATATCAGACATATACCACATGGGTTCTTATATCATAATAAAGTGACATGTACAGTAAATATATATACATGGATATTAATATGGATCAATCACCTTAATATAATGCACCTACAAATGTATATACCTTCTTAAAAATAACTTTCACATGATGATGACTATTTATGTGGATTTGAGAGTTTAAACATTATGTTTATGCATAATTGAAAGTAGGCACTGTATACACCGTTATACATGTGTAATGGTTTCCAGGTAATTCCTGAAGAGCGCTAGAGTTGATAGTTTAGCTACCCTTTCCCTCTATTGACTGCGGCCTATCTCAATGAGTAATTCTCTTATCAGTTGTCCAATGCATTAGTAAGACACCTGACAGCAGAAAATTGAGCAACGACGTCCCTGTCAGTCTGTTGTTTCCAAGGGTAACTGCTTTCTTCTGATCACTCACTCCTCACAGATAGCTGCGGCAAAGGTGGGGAGCAGCAGATTGGGGATAAGCAGTCCTTTACCCTGACGTTTCTAACTCTTATATGAGGTATATCTTCAGACGTGTATAAATATAAATAAATTTGGTAGACCTTATGATACAATTAAGGGTACAAACTTGAACTACGATGCTGTGAAAATCTATTAATAATGAATTTATATATGTATTCATTATATTTCGCCATGAACATAGAGGATCATTATATATTTTTATACTTGTAATATAGATATCAGTCTATTTCTTTCATATGGTGCATTATATTAGGTGATTGATCCATATTAATATATATGTATATATATATTTACTGTACATGTACCTTTATTCGTGATATAAGAATCTTTTTGCTGATATTTTTGTGATTATATGTTTGTTTGTCTTGTGTTGTTTGATACCAGGTAGCATTTATTTTATTAGACAGAATAAAAGTTACAGTTTATACTTTATCTACTACTACATGTATCTACTAAGAGTGCTCACCAAACAGAGCTTTTCCTTTTCTTTGCCCTATTCACTAATTGCCCTGAACTCTAGTGCGCACCGCCACTACCTATTAAACGCTTACCAAATCATTTCCATCTCATTTATCAAAGGAACAGTGGCTAATATATATATAATCATCAGCATTTATATTTACACACACCAGTATACATATCTTTTTTGCCTGTGCGACGTCACTCCCTTTCCCCTTTCCTTGTTATTTACATATCCCACATGGGTACAGACAGATCTTAAATGAAGCCTATCCAAATGACAGAGAAGTGATGTAACGTGATGCAAACCTGCCTGCTTTCTTACCTCATCGCTTGTCACTTGTAGATCTCTTTCAGTACCAGAAACATCTCCGGCTTCAGATCTAGGACTAAACAATTAAATAATTCATTAGGTCTACTATAAAGATTCTATATTGGAGCATACTCATAATATCACATGTAGCATTTGTACTAAGTAAGAATATCATAAACTGATAGTGTAAGTCGTCTTCATTAGAGAAAGATTTTCCCCATTGTGGTTTAGTAGGTAGAATCATGCTGCAGCATTAGGGACGGACATGGTAGAGACAGAAAAGAGTAGTGGTTCAAGTGAGGCTAGAATAGGGTGAGATCAAGACAATTGTGTTGTCTGTGGTGTGCAGGAGGCAAGATGAGGTAGAAGTAAATGAGGTTTTGGATACTGTGAGTTAGTAGCTAGTGATGGCACAAAGATGGGAGATCAGAAGATCCAGGGAGTGTCCAATCGTGACTGGTGGGAGATGATGTTCATTGGAGAGTAAGCATGGGGACACTAGAGGATGGACTCCCAGTAGGACTGTTGATGGGGATGTTGAAATCACTTAGGATAATAGTGGGTAGGTCATTGGAAAGGAAGCAAGAAAGCCAGGTTGCAAGTTGTTGAGGAATTGGTGGGCAATAGGTGACTGTTGTGAGTTATCTAAGACATGAATAAGTATTTAGAATAAATACTAAAAAACTGTAACTCATTAAAGGGGTAGTCCAAAGTAATTTGCTTTTACGGACATAAATATTCCATTCTGGACCCACAATGCCCATACATTTTTGCTAAAAGTGCCTGCATAGAGCACTATCCAAAAGTGGAAAAAGAGTGTCTACCTACTGCATGTTTATGCATTTGTGGAAGGCTAGATACATTGTGCTTGTGCTTAGACCACTGTAATAAAAACTTGCTACAGATTATTAATGTGATACACTGTGCAGCACCTTAATACTATAAATCATCATTCCGACTTTTCTTGCCCTCACAATTCTGACTTTTAAAATCAGACCCAAAACCATTGGTGACTGAAGATAACATACAAATTAGTTCTGATCTCTAATATGTCTAACACAGCAAAAGCTGCACTAACTTTTTATTGTCATAACATTTATATTAATGTTTTGACAGTCAGACCCTACATCAGGGCAGCCATATATAGGGCCAGAGAGATCACTGGTGGAAGGGGGAGAAGGGACAGGCAGGTTAAACTCTGCCAGCGCCCTCAACTCTTTCGCCATTAATATCTCGCCCACTCTCTTGTTAGATGGTTACTCATAGGGGAGACAGGTAGCCATGAGCAACATCAGCTAACATCTCCCAGCTGCCATATACTAGTCACAGACTGAAATCCTCACATACACTAACCAGCAGAGGGAAGGTACTATAATACTTTAGCTCCCACTCCCAGACTGGAGGTTGGCTATACACAAAACACTATACTGGAGATGACTGCCACATACTAGTGATGGATAACATGCAGCCCTCCGAGTCCTCACTTGTGGCCCCCATCCCCTTCTTACTTTGTAGCATTATCTGTTTGTTATAGCTTTTAAAGATTGTTTTTTTTTTTAAAACTGCTGATGTGCTGATGTGTTATTACAGAGAGGTGTCTTTTTCATTAACTAAAATATACAGAGGCATCACAACAGGTAGTGATACCCGGGTCAGCACCTCCCGACCCTTCACACGTAGAAATTATCTGTTTCATTTTAGGGGTGTTTTGCATAGCGCACAGTGTGGATGCAGATGCACGTGTCATCTATCACCGCTGCAGCTCTGCTTCGCAGCACCATCTGAGGAGGTGACACCAAAATAGCAGAGCAGCTTTGCTACTTTGGTGTCATTCCTCGGATGGTGTCACCCCGTCCGACCCGCACCTCCCTAGCGATGACACTCTAAATATATGTAACTTATTGCTGAGACTAAAAGTAAGGTGTAACCCTTTTCAAGGTTAGAGGTACCCTGTAACTACAATACAGAGGCACCTGTATAGACTATAGAGGAGACACGCTGTGCACTGTAAATAGGGTATAGAGGAGGAACGTTGTTCCTGCTGTAACTACGGTATAGAGGTGGCACATCATGCCCTGTAACTATGGTATAGAGGAGGCACACTGGTGCCCTTTAACTACAATATAGAGGAGGAATACCGTGCCATGTAACTAGGGTATAGAAGAGGCACGTCGTACCCTGTAACTAGGGTATAGAGGAGGCACGTAGTGCCCTGTAACTGGGGTATAGAGGAGGCAGGCTGTGCACTGTAACTAGGGTATAGAGGAGGAAGGCTGTACCCTGTAACTATGGTATAGAGGAGGCACACCATGCCCTGTAACTACAATAAAGAAGGTGCCCACTGTAACTACGGTATAGAGGAGGCATGCCGTGCCATGTAAGTAGGCAATAGAAGAGGCACAGAGTGCCCTGTAACTGGGGCATAGGAGGCACACCATACCCTGTAACTATGGTATGGAGGAGGCACACCATGCCCTGTAACTACAATAAAGAGGGTGCCCACTGTAACTACGGTATAGAGGAGGCATGCCGTGCCATATAACTAGGGTATAAAAGAGGCAGAGTGCCCTGTAACTGGGGTATAGAGGAGGCACATCATACCCTGTAACTACAATAAAGAGGGTGCCCACTGTAACTACGGTATAGAGGAGTTGTAAGGTGCCATGTAAGTAGGCTATAGAAGAGGCACAGAGTGCCCTGTAACTGGGGTATAGGAGGCACACCATACCCTGTAACTATGGTATGGAGGAGGCACACCATGCCCTGTGACTACAATAAACAGGGTGCCCACTGTAACTACGGTATAGAGGAGGCATGCCGTGCCATGTAAGTAGGGTACAGAAGAGGCACAAAGTGCCCTGTAACTGGGGTATAGAGGAGGCACACCATGCCCTGTAACTATGGTATAGAGGAGGCACACCATGCCCTGTAACTACAATAAAGAAGGTGCCCACTGTAACTACGGTATAGAGGAGGCATGCCGTGCCATATAACTAGGGTATAAAAGAGGCAGAGTGCCCTGTAACTGGGGTATAGAGGAGGCAAATCATACCCTGTAACTACAATAAAGAGGGTGCCCACTGTAACTACGGTATAGAGGAGGCATGCCGTGCCATGTAAGTAGGGTATAGAAGAGGCACATCATGCCCTGTAACTGGGGTATAGAGGAGGCTCACCATACCCTGTAACTATGGTATAGATAAGGCACACCATGCCCTGTAACTACAATATAGAGGGTGTCCGTTGTAACTACGGTATAGAGGAGTCACGCCATGATGATGACTTTACAGGGGCCACAGAGACTCTATCTATGGCCATGCTCAGGGGCAGCAGCTCTACACCCTGGTTCCCGGAACCGATTCCCCATCGCCAGCAGCTATACCCGACAGACCCCGTTACTCCTATATCACAACTACTCGCGCTGTGCTGTTAGTAATAAAAAATTAATAATAAAATACTACAACGTTAAACAGTGAGGAAAGAAACCGGTGCTCACCTCCCTGTAGCAGACATAACTGTTGCTAAGCAACCCCATCAACTTCCGGGAGAGACCTGGCGTCTGCGGACAGTACCATGAATGAAGGGGTGGGCGGTATGGTAGTGCCGGGTCGGCAGTGTTGTATCAGGGAGGAGGGCTGTATGACGCCCCCGAGAGGGAGAGTGGTGGTTGTGTCCCCAGGGAATATTTAAATGTCCCCTGTTAGGCACAGCAGCTGGCTGGAGTATAGTGGGGAGGAAGAAAGCGGTGTACAGCTGTACATGTAGTAACGGCGCTCTCTTTGCTAGAGTAACAGGAGGCTATCAGGATGCTAATGACAAGTAACGAGCTATAATGCCAGTTGTCTTATCGGTCTCCTCTCCTGATGGGCTGTCTAGCTGTCACATTCACAGACTATATAGTATATGTATACAGTATTCAGAATAAAGGCAGAGGAGTGATATCTGCCCTGTGCCTGAGTACAACACGCTGCACCAGTCAGGGCCACTGGCTCTCAGTATATTGCATCCTCCTGTAGAGTCTGGCAGGGAAGGAGTTACCCGGATCCGCCCCGCCCGCTCACTGTATGCTGCTGCCAGTGGATGATCAGGCCGGACGGGGCAGTGAGCTGCGTGTCCCACTGCTGGCAGCAGGGAGCGGGCTCCGGGCAGTGATCGGGCAGAGCGGCGTGGGCAGGTAGGACAAAGCGCATGAGGAGGGGTCACAGGGACACCACACACATAGGACAACATGGGTGACTGGTACAGGCTCTCAGGGTGCTGTTCACACGGACATGTTTGTTATATACATGTAAGTGCTTCTTCCTATAACAGCTGTCCCCATACCCTAAATACATGAGGTCTGCTAGCACTGCCACTAGAGAATAGCATGCTGTTATTTGTTAGGGCATTTATAGAAATTCTGAAGGGTCACCTGGCTGCTGCTATGTGCACATTAGTGGTGTCAGCTGCATGTTTTGTTTTAGTGAACTTAATTTATTGGTGGTGACCTTTTTGCTAAGGGTAGAAAAAATGTCTACAATGTCTGTTTTAGCTGTGGCATGTAACTATAGTTCATATTTTAGAATGAAACAGACTACAGACATCACCCCCATCTCCCAGAGTTGCTAACTCTCCCAGATTGTAAAGGATGGTGCCAGGTATGAAAGATTTGCCTGTATTTCAGTGTAGATCAGTGGCACAGTAAAATTCCCGTTTGTCTGCATGTTCAATGTGGTTCTTGCAGTTTATTTTTTTAGACTATAGAAGTTAATATTTGTTGAAAAGGGTTATTTCAAATGCAAAATATTACACCATTAGCAGATTCAATAAACAATGCTTCAAGACCGTTTTGTAAATATCCTGCATGTATGCCCAAAGTATAAATACAATTACAATGTCACTCTGCATTCTAAGTATTTTATACCCAGTTACACTATATAAACACCCTTTTACATATAGAGCTGTGAGCATGACTCAAAACATGGCTTTTGTCAGATTCAGCACTTAGTTAGCACATAGTTGCATCAAGTGTCTTTTGTATAAAAACGCACTTCATTGTACTTATGGATTTGCTTGTACCTAGACAGGGATATTTATCCATAATCTAATCTCTCTTCCACCTCTTCCCCCACCCCCCCATATGGGCTCTCAAGACCCAGAAGCCATTCAGCTGTCACACTGACTTGTTCATTGCTTTATACAGTGACCACTGCTCCATGCTCACTGTCTACCTCACCTGTCAGCCTAGGGATGACCATTGATGATTCATAAACATTGATGGTTTATGGCCGATGTTGAATGCTTTTACCATCGATGGGGAGTAGCGGATGGTTTCCCTCCATCGATGGATCAGCATAACCAAATGTGTTTTTGTTTTTTTGTTTTTTGTATTACAAGGTGCCGTGACATGGAGAATAGCTCTGCCCCTGACACTAATGAAGCCCTGTCTCAAGGTCCTGAATGGCCCACAGGCTCAAGAACAGGGATAACCCTCGGTTGGTGAAACCATCGATGGCCAATTGCTATATTGCCATCAATAGTAACCACACCGATGGCAATCCCTATGTCAGCCCCTCCCTTTTAGACTGTAAGCTCTCGTGAGCAGGGCCTTCTACAATTGTGTGCTTTTCTTTCCCTTCCTTACACCATCATCTACAGTACAGGCTACAGTGGCACCCATCTCTTGGGTTCTGCTGCCTATTTGAGTGTTATGACTGCTAATGCAGCAATATTCTGTACTGTAAGTCACTTTTATTCTCATTTGCTAATTCCAAAGTATACGGACGGCACTGCCGCAGCATTACTGGCTTCCTGGTGCCATTCCAGGTACCCTGCTAGCCATAAGCAAGGGCCATGGGGCAGCAATGGTGGCGGCACCAGGCACACACCCCTAGTTACGGCCATAACCTATCTACTTTGTAAGGTACTGCGGACCCCTTGTGACACTATATAAATGATAATAATAGCAGCATTATTATTCTGTCAATACATTATACAGCTGTGTGCATAAAAAAATAGCATACACAGTATATGGTCATCTATATTATTGCTTTCATTCTGAGTAAGATACTTTTGCTGTCTTTATCTAAAATGTTGTGGGATATTTTGTTGGTATAGTTTAAATGGCAGTGATCCTTTTGGCATGTTCTGATCATCCTCATAGCTGCAATTATCTCCATTTAGTTTTGCTAAAACCAAGTTATTCTTTTGTCAGGATCTTATGACCGCTCCTCCCCCATCTCTGTCAGTTATCTCACATTGGATTTGTAGTAAGATGCTTCTGGTATGGAGCCAGAGAAACACAAACATGTGATAGCCACATGGGAGGAAACCGCAGATCCTGCTGCAAAGACGGATTTCACAATCAGAGGCTGAAAGTCGACACGGTCTTGCACACTGACTTGTTCATTGCTTTATACAGTGACCATATCCATCATCTGCTGTATACATTAAAATGAAGAGGCAATGATAATATTAAGGAATCCTACTGTCTTATGACACAGTGAGAAAAATATTAGTTTTGCTTCATGCTTTAGCTTATTTCGTTATTTTAGTCTCATGGAAACTGAATAAAACCCACACAGAAATGTATAGTTTAAAGTAGAGATGTGCGCCGAACCATTTTTGCTGGTTTTGGTTCTAATTCGTCGGCCAGTTTAGGTTTGCCAAACCGCCGTGACTTGTTTTGGATTATTTTCCAAAACTTGACAAAAAAATGCTAATATCATATAATTGTATCCTTTTTCTTGCTCCTACAGTATTATTAACCTCAATAACATTAGTCAATTGTCACCAGCTCACAAAATTGTTTTCATCCAGTTTAGGCAAAAAGGTTGCACCGACCTATCTGGCTTATGAAGCTAAGCGACAGCAGTGGGCGGCACAAACGTGGCAGTTCAACTTCAAACATGGCACATGGCTCACACTGCATGGAGTCACAGGGCTTATATATGCACGTGAACAAAACGCACTAGGGTAAAGTGCACCTAACAGTACAAACAATAGAAGGAAGATTATCTTTATTTTTTACTTCGTAGCTCTACTTTCAGTGCGGCAATTCAAAGGGGTTTTATTTAATTATGTACGTGATTGATAACGCACAGGGGTACAGCGCACACAGGTTGTGCAAACTTATAATCAATTTGTTTAACTTTATTTTACATTTTTTTACTTTTTTTTTTTTACACAACTGACAGTGACAATACACAATGTAGTACAGCTTGTGAACAGCCACTCTAGATGGACACAGCAGAGTACAGTGCAGCAGACAGCAGCGTGCCCCTTTATACACTGACTATACAGAGCACAGTCACTTGTGAGTTTGGACACAGCTCAGTATATTTACAGCAGAGTACAGTGCAGCAAACAGCGTGCCTGCCAGAGAAATGGCGAATCCCGACCTCGGCGCCTTATATACAATCCAAAACTCGCAATCTGATGCCGGGAGGATGACGTTTTGCCTCGAAGTGGAATCTGAGTCTGGTGGGAAGAAACAACCCGCCACTCGGATACCAGAAGTTCGGGCTTGTTTGGATTACATGTAATCCAAACAGTTTATCTCTAGTTTAAAGGGGTTTCTTCTTAGGATAACCCTTTAATTAATAATCCCCCATGTATATAAAATAGGTAAGCTTCCCCTGCTTGACACACTATGGAAGAATTATTCCTCCTGCATTTAGAGCTGGTATTAGGTGGTGGTTGTTGTTATTAGATGGAATTTAGCATCTTTTAAGATGGGTGCAGATTAGACAATGTGTACCCAGCAATCAGACAGCCGACGGGCCGCCATATCGGGTGGCCGGTACACATTAAAAGATCCGGAGCCCGACCGCGCAATATGTCGGAATCACCCGCATCCCACTGCATGGGGCCATCAGTCGCATTGTCAGATTGAGCTGCATGTAGGGCCGACCTGATTATGCGACTGGCGACTAAACGGGAGTGCGGATGGGCTGACATAGTGGGTACACATTAGGCGATTTTGACAATTTATTGGATAGATCAGTCGTATCTGCCAAAATATCATCTATTCTGTACCCAGGTTTACATCTTCCATGAGTGCCCACTCTCCTGTTATCTGTGTCTCAAGATGAGGCAGATGTGTTCCCATGAAAAAGAGAGGAGACTATGGAACGCTAATGCACAAGATAGGGGTGTTGCAGAAAAATTCAAGCCACCATAAAACTGATATAAAGATGCATCTCTTTTAATCAGAAAAAAATAAAGATGCAAATATTAAAAAAAAAAGCCATGTTACATTAAACACGGGACAGACTCTGTCTTAATGATTTTAAATCTCTTAATCACACAGTGTGTTCTTATTCAGAATAGATATATTTATATCAGAGTTATTTCCACATAAAACATCAAGTGCTATATTTACTAAAGTGCGGGTTTTTAGAAGTGGAAATGTCTATGATAACCAATCAGATTCTAGCTATTATGTTCTAGAATGTGCTAGATAAATGTTAAGTAGAATCTGATTTGTTGCTATGGGCAATATCTCCACTCCTAAAAACCTGCATATGTAAATATACCTGTCCTTTGCATTTTTTCGGCATAATTAACGCCAGCATGCATGCAACGAGTGGCAGATGCAAGCAATGATGCATCCCCCACCCTTAGTCTTAATGCCTAGTAGTATTGTCAACTGAAATGCAGGCCAGTCTACAGGGTAAATATTGAGGTGCCTGATGCAGAGTTGGAACCAATATTGAGTGTAAATAGCGCCTGATTCATGTTTGTACGCATATGCCGATGTTTATGCAGATTGAACAAGTAATAGCCACTACGCACGCATAGACATTACGTTCGCACAGAGGATTCATACGCAATGTGAATGACAGGTAGTCAGCGTTTGGGGGAGGTAACGGGGTGATTAGAAAAAGGCAGACGTGTCTGATCATTTAAACACTGTTTTCTGGCTTACATAAATTAGCCACTGTGTTCTTGCTCGCAGCAGTAGAGCTTTCTGTGTGCATGGAGATCCGCTGTGTCTGTTACAGGTTATACTTACTCAGAAGGCTGATGGCCGCCTGACTGCGTTCAAAGTTATGTGCGTGTGCGGCGGATGTGAGATGCTTTCAGTTGGCGTTTCTATGCGCTGGACGGCAGGGGAAGTCATTAGCATATTTGCGCAATTGAGATCTGTGAGGGACTGCGATTGCATTTGCGTACAAACATGAATCAAGCCCATTGTTCAAAACAACATGTGCACAGAAAAATATGTTCATGCAGAGTTGTACGCATCTCAGCATATGTTCCTGGTTTGCTACAAGTCATCATCATCAGTGAGCACCCTCATAAAAGGTGTATTTTACCTTATGGCCATCCCTACATAGTTTACCCGCTAGGCTGCGGCAAGAGCAGGGTGCTGGGGGTCCGACAGGGAGTCTGCGCGTGCTGAGAAGAGGGCGTGGGGGGGGCTTGTCCTTGGGACACGTCTCCAATTTGTCACACTTGTGGGCCTGCCCAACACTTATGGAGGTGCTGGACTTTCCGCAAGCTCTCCCCTCACAGTGAATAGATGCCGTGCTCCTGCGCGTGGCTTCTCTTCACCCGGCGGAGATCGTTAACTGCAACTTGTCCCACCCGTGGGACACAGCGGTCCTTGGGTGGGGAAGGCTCAGGACTTGCTGTTTTAGCGCTAAAACTAGATAGCGGGAACACTACCTTCTGGTGGGTGGCCCCTAACCCGAAGTCCCCCGGGAGCCCGAAACCTAAACCCCCGTGTCTGTCGGCGCCCGGCTTACCTTCATTCGGTATGCCGGGCGTCGGTCCTCCGGCGTATGGTTTTTAAATTTCTTTTATTCTTCAGAGCAATAATACAACAAAGATACATCCGTTGATAGTATTGGCAAGTAATACATAGAACAAAAATCCATTAATGGTAATAACATACAGGTAGTATAAGATCAATAATATGTATATATAATTTTCTTCGTAGAGCAGAACCAGAATAAAACATATATTCCTTAAAATAATCTAGACATGGCCGACACACCCCTCAAAAGTAAATAAAATATCCAAAATCTAATTATAGACAGGTTCCCTCTTAACCTGTGGTAGGAAGCATAATAGGCGGATCGTCTTGTAAAATTCTTGTTTCATACCAAGAGGTATTTCTAAAGCATAAATGAATTTGGTTTCGTAGTTCCGCCGTAAGGGAGTCTATAAAGCCTTCCCACAATTGAAAAAAATCTGCTGTCTTAGCCTCCTTATGTAGTGTAGTCTCTAGCCAGTCCATTTGAAAAGCAAAAAATAATTTAGCCCTAAATAAAGAAACAGATGGGGGATCTGCATGGGTCCATCTCTGCAATATACATTTACGAGCTACCGCAGATATAATCAATAATAATTTTTTACTATCTCTCCTACCCAAAACAAATGGTGGTAAAATACCCAAAATCGCCCACTCCGCTGATAATGGGAGGTAACTAACCAGACATCTAGATGCAAATCTATTAACTGATGACCAGAATCCACAGATAAGGGGACATTCCCACATACAATGAATGAAGGTTGCTTCAGAAGCCCCACATTTAGCACAGTTACTATTATCGGACAATCCCATCAAGAACCTGCGATGAGGGGAGAAATACCCATTATGATGAATATTGTAAAACATTTCTTTATACATGCTCGATGAAAGTACTGATTGAGAATAGAGGAATGAGCGTAATAAACCTTCCATAGTGACATGGGGAAACACACTACACCAAGTAGATAATCCCGTGGAGATTTTTGAATGGTCTAAAGGAGTCTGAAGAATTTTATAGTGAAGGGAAATTACTCCCCTGCCTATCATAGGTCTAGTTAATAGTAGGTCCAAAGAGTTGGACCTTTCTACTGGAGAGAGAACGCGGATCATGGAGCTCACATAATGCTACGCCTGGTACATTGCCAAAGAGTGGGAATGAGGCAAATTATATTTATTCACCAGTTCCGCCACTCGATAGGGTCTACGGTTCTCGATGTCGACCAATGCCTGGACATAAGGTATTCCCCTATCTGGCCATGACGAGAAGGGCACTGAAGCCTCCCCATTTTGAAACTCGGGATTTAGTAGTAATGGGAGAAAAAGAGAATGGTGATAATTTTAATTTCTTTGTTTTCTAGTGTATTGCCAAACTCTCCATGTAACCATCAGTAAGAGATTATTAATAATATCCTCAGAAATCTCCTGTTTATGGGAATGAAGGAACGCCAATATGTGTTGGTCAGGTAAAAAAAATCGATCCATCTGTGAGTCAGTAAATAGGTCAGTCTTGTGTATCCAATCTCGTATATATCTCAAGATTCCAGCATGACTATACAATTTTAGGTTAGGTAAGTTAACCCCTCCATTGGCTCTAGTTTGCTGGAGTTTCAATAAGCCAATACGAGGTCGTTTGTTCTTCCAAATAAATTCCCTAAATGTTTTATACAGGGATTTTTCATCCTCCTGAGAAAGCAAAATCGGCAACATCTGTAAGGGATATAACAATTTCGGGAAAGATATAATTTTCAGTAAATGAATTCTGCCCAAGTATGATAACATGAGGTGCCGCCATTTAGACAAGTCCCCCATCACCTCTCGAATAAGTGATTTCATGTTAAGATCATATAAATCCCTTATATATCGAGGTAATTCAATTCCCAAATATCTAAGTGAGATAGGGACCCATACTACCGAATATAAATCACCCCAGTGTGGTTTTACTATAGGACCCAAGTATAGTGCCTCTGATTTATCTGAGTTAATATTAAAACCCGAAACCTTGGCAAAATCTGACATTTTATTAAAAATTTTTGGAAGAGTTTGTTCTGGATCCGAAATATAGAGTAATAAATCATCAGCGAAAGCCTGAACTTTAAGTTCTTCTCCGGCGTATGGTTAATGACAGGCTTCGAGTTTTCGACGCCTGTCATTAGTACCACGCCGGGATTAGAAAGTCTGGAAGCCAGCAGTCGGCATTTAGACCATCGGCTTCCAGACTACATCCCCTCTGCATTACTCATACTTGTGTGTATGGATGTTAGGCTCATGCACATTTTGAATTTACACAAGATAAATTGTGCAAGCTGCTGTAGCATACATTCGACTGTGCATCAGTCCTTCTGTCTTCCTAGTACTAATCAGTTCTGTAATTTGTGCCTTGCATGATATGTTTAGGAATTCCAGCTTTCCAACATTTCTGAATTTAAGCATAAGATTTATAGTTTTGCTGTTATTTCACTTAAAAATTATTAATATTCCAGCAACTACTTAGCAATGAAAGCTCCTCAGCCTTCAGAGGTGGAGATTTGAATAGATGAAGCATACGTTATACTTATAACCAGGAACTCAAGAGGCTTGCACAGAGCCGTCAGACCAGATGGTAAGGTTTATCAGGTTGGACAACATCTCTCTAAGCATATATAAGTCAGGCACAGCCTATAAACTGTACAAACAATAACTATTTTAGACCTCTATACTGTTTAATTGGAAAACACTTCCAAAGATTCAGCTTTGTGCTATGAGTGAAAAATGAAGTGAACATTAATCGAGTTTATAAATGAAGGATAAATATGCTTCTAGTTTTTTATGTAGTCAGAGTAGCTGACAAGACTTTTGTGATTCATGGATGTTAGAGGTATCCACTAACACAGATAAGAAGTACTGAAAGAGCAAGGAAACGGATGTTTCCTTCAGCCCATGATTGCGCTGCAGGAGTAATGTGAGACAGGAAGTTAATTAGGCAATTGTTGACCAACCTCTACCAATCCTGTATCTAACAGCTAGGCAAAGTGGTGTTTTTTGCTTTGTTTTTTCTTAATCAAATCTTTTTATTCATTTATTCAGATTGTAACATTACTGACAGAATAACAAACCAATTTGTAAGATTATAAATTACAAAGTCAATTAAGCAAAACGTAAGTAGCAAGCTATAACAACATTTCAAATAGTGTAAAGGAAGCAGAGGGAAGGGAAAAATGGTTGGTTTTAAATAGATTACATGACTTGCTTCAGAACAGAGGTGGCCAACCAGTCAGAAACTAATAGCCAAAACATATTTATTGATCCAGCAGATCCATGTATTCACACATCTTCACATGCCCATCAGTCCTCCCCACGTGCTCTCAGTTTTTCACCTCTGTCATCATATGCCCTTACACCCCATCAGATATCCCCACATACCCCTTACATGAACAATAAACCGATATACATGCCTTTTACATGTCTGTTAAACCTTCCAATATGAGTCCTCCCTTCATGCTTCGAGATCTCCCTCATGTCACTTACATTCCCATCAGACCTTCCCAAATGCCATCAATCTCCAGGAACTCAAGAGGCTTGCAGCAGAGCCGTTAGACACCAGATGGTAAGGTTTATCAGGTTGGACAACATCTCTCTAAGCATATATAAGCCAGGCACAGCCTATAAACTGTACAAACAATAACTAATTTAGACCTCTATACTGTTTAATAGGAAAACACTCCCAGCTTTGTGCTATGAGCAGAGCCGGCCCTAGCCAATTTGGTGCCCTAGGCAAGATTTCAACCAGTGCCCCCTAGCGTATGTGTGTGTATATATATATATATATATATATATGTAGTTATGAGACCACTGCGATTTCGCTGGTCTCAATACCGACATCCAAATCGCGACAAGGGACTTATATACCGACGAAGTACCGACGCCTATCTTAATCCCAATGCCTAGCCGAAAGGAGTAAGGCAGGGACACCCTTAGCGTAACCGTGGGGGGAGAGGGTTAGGTTTAGGGAGCGTAGCAGGGTTAGGGTTAGCTTTTTTAGGGGGTGGTAAAGGTTATGCATCACAGGGGGGGGGGTTAGGGTGCAAGAAGGGAGGGTTGAGGGGGAGGGTAAGTATACTTACCTGACCCCTGCCAGGATACCAACCATCGGGATGCTGCTGTCAAGTATTCTGTCAGGAGACAGCAAAGAAAAAGCACTCACGTTTAGATGATGAAGTGTTTATTTACATAGACATCAGTGTTCAGTCATGCAGAGCTGGATTAAGGTTTTAGGGGGCCATGGGCACTTAAGACTGGGGGGCCCTAAAGAGCATAATTTGGGACACTGGGATCGTGTTCTTGAGCACAAGCCTTTGGTGTGATTATTTACACAAAGGACAGCTACTCCAATAAAAGCTGCCCTTTGTGATGTGAGGACTTCCGGGTTTATTACCCGGGAGTCCTACTTCACATGTGCGGCCGCGGGGGACAATGTGAGGGATCCTATTGGATCCATTTTGAGGAGTTAAGCGTAAAGAAGTGGTAAGTATTAAAAATATGGATGCAGGGTGTGCGGTGTGTGTGCCCCGCACACCCTGCACCCATTATATTAACGCCCCTGCACATACATAAACGCACTTATACTTACAGACATATACAGTGGTGGCCAAAATTGCGGACACTTTTTGAAATTTGAATGTTTTTCAACTTCGAATGCTTATAAAAACTTCCACTTCACGCAGTGCAATGATTCATATATCAAATGAAAGGAAATTTGATGCTGAATTCAACACAATAAGCAGAGGTCAGATATTTGCATTACAAGGGAAGTTATGCAGTGAAATCAACACTTATGGAGCATACACACGGTCAGATTTGTCAGATGAACGATTTGAACGATTTTACCAAAGTTTTGAACGTTTGAACGATTTTTGACTGCATTAAAATTAATGGAATCTCCAAGTCTGACTGCAAACACATCAGATGTCAGATATCGTTATCTGACAAACGGGAACGCGCATCGTTCATCGTCCATCGTTCAGGCATGTCAGATATGTCAGATTTTCCTTCAGATATGAACGACTGAACGATTTTTAAATCGTTATCTTTCAGATCTGAAGGAAAAATCTGACCGTGTGTATGCACCATTAGGGTGAAAATCCCTGTGTACTTATGATGTTATTGTCCTATCAGTATTTCATTGGCTCTCCTTTATTTTTCAAGACAGCAGCACAGCGATGTGTCATTGAGCCAACCAATGTTTTGAGCTCTTCCTTCTTTTTTATTTGGTGCCATGAGACAATTATAGCCTCAATTAATTGTTTTTTATTGGATGGACGCCTCAGATGTACCAGTTTTTTAAAACAGAACCACAGATGTTCTATGGGGTTCAGGTCTGGGCTGTTTCCTGGCCATCCCAGCACCTGTATGTCATTCACCGTGAACTCCTTTTTGCATGTCCGTGCAGTGTCACAGGGAGCTGAATCCTGCTGGAAAAAAATGGGGCATTATCTGGAAAAAGATCCCTGATAGAAGGTAGAAGTTTTGGGTGTAGGATGGTGTCAATGTACTTTCTGCTGTTCAGTGTGCAATCTATGACATAAAGGCAGCCTACAGCATCTGCTGTCATACATGCCCAGATCATAACACTTGTAGGATTCTTTGTTGTCGCTTGAATAAAATCTGGATGTACCTCTTCCCCGATGTGACGTCTCTCACATTTTCTCCCATCACTACCAAATATCGATATCTTAGTTTCGTCACTCCATATCACTTGTATCCACTGACCTTCTGTCCGTGCAATGTGTTCTTTTGCCCACTGTATTCGTTTCTATCGCTGCTTTTTATTCAGCAATGGCTTTTTTCGGGGAATCCTACCTTTTAGGCCAACCTCTGTTAGTCGTCTCCGTTCCGTTCTTGTACTGACAAAAATACCAGTTGCACTCAGTTTACTGCTAATGGCCACAGATGACATCCATCTGTCCCTGTAGTTTAGCTTTGCCCTTATGCAGTGCCCCCTGGCTGAAGTAGTGCCCCTATGTAGTACCCCCAGGCTGCCCCCTTATGCAGTGCCCCCAGGCTTAAATAGTGCCCCCAGGTTGGCCCCTTTATGCAGTGTCACCAGGCTGGCTCCTTTATGCAGTGCCCCCAGGCTGGCTCCTTTATGCAGTGCCCCCAGGCTGGCTCCTTTATGCAGCGCCCCCAAGCTGGCCCCTTTGTGCAGTGCCCCCAGGCTGGCCCCTTTGTGCAGTGCCCCCAGGCTGGCCCCTTTGTGCAGTGCCCCCAGGCTGGCCCCTTTGTGCAGTGCCCTCAGACTGGTCCCGGTCCCGGCCCCAGCACTTACCTTTACATGCTGGCTGGTCTCCCGCTCGCCGCTGCTGCTGCCGCACGCTGACTGGATCTAACTAGATCCAGCAGGCGCGCAGAGAAGGCTCCTCACATCGCGGGTGATGTCATGACGTCACCCGCGCAGTGCATCACTGGGAACGCTGGCCTCTGAAGTAATCGGAGGCTTCTTTAGCCGACGGTCACTTCAGAGGCCAGTGTTCCACAGCGAGGGTCGGCAGGGAAAAGTGCCGGGCAGCAGGCTGTTTCTGCCGGGCGATGCGCCCGAGGAGAACACTATATATATATATATATATATATATATATACACACACACAGTAACACAACTTATACACACATCCGTAAATACAGTTGCAGATACAACTACATACATACACACACTTACAGACACACATACAGACAGGAAGTATAGTGCCCCCCCCTTCTCACCTTACAGGATGCAGGTACACTACACTAGCTCCTCCATCCCTTCCTCTCTCCCATGCTGTGCTGGCCTGAGTGAAACTTAGTGGCATGTAGCTCCGCCCCCCCTGCCCGACTTCCCCTCCCTTTCAGTCTCCCTAGCTCGAAGTGCAGTCCTGCTGCACTGGAGCTGTAATAAATGGCAGGGGGGCCCTGAGAGAGGGGGGCAGAGGTGAAGTCCCCCTTATGCTCCCCTTAATCTGGCTCTGCAGTCATGCATTATTACTGCAACAACAAAAGCCCGAAGTCCTGCTAGAGCCCGCTAGAAGCTCATTGGTTGGCGTGTGTCAGATGTGTGGGTGGGGCACCACATGTAAACAAGCAGCCCCGAGCGTCTGTGCTGGCTGGGCTGTCAGTGTGTGTTCACTGCAGTGCGCTATGTCAGAGCGGCTGCTGTAACGGAGGTAACACACACTAAACCACCAATGAAACAAGTGTAATAAAGCAGCCGCTCTACAGCGCGCTGAGTTCCGATTGTGGCAGATGCTGGGGGAGCCAGAGCCGTGGGATGCCCCTAAGGCATTCCAGATGCCCTAGGCAATTGCTTAGAATGAATATGCCTAGGGCCGGCTCTAGCTATGAGTGAAAAATAAAGTGAACATTAATCGAGTTTACAAATGAAGGATAAATATGCTTCTAGTTTTTTATGTAGTCAGAGTAGCTGACAAGACTTTTGTGATTCATGGATGTTAGAGGTATCCACTAACACAGATAAGAAGTACTGAAAGAGCAAGGAAACGGATGTTTCCTTCAGCCCATGATTGCGCTGCAGGAGTAATGTGAGACAGGAAGTTAATTAGGCAATTGTTGACCAACCTCTACCAATCCTGTATCTAACAGCTAGGCAAAGTGGTGTTTTTTGTTTTGTTTTTTCTTAATCAAATCTTTTTATTCATTTATTCAGATTGTAACATTACTGACAGAATAACAAACCAATTTGTAAGATTATAAATTACAAAGTCAATTAAGCAAAACGTAAGTAGCAAGCTATAACAACATTTCAAATAGTGTAAAGGAAGCAGAGGGAAGGGAAAAATGGTTGGTTTTAAATAGATTACATGACTTGCTTCAGAACAGAGGTGGCCAACCAGTCAGAAACTAATAGCCAAAACATATTTATTGATCCAGCAGATCCATGTATTCACACATCTTCACATGCCCATCAGTCCTCCCCACGTGCTCTCAGATTTTTACCTCTGTCCTCATATGTCCTTACAGCCCATCAGATATCCCCACATACCCCTTACATGAACAATAAACCGATATACATGCCTTTTACATGTCTGTTAAACCTTCCAATATGAGTCCTCCCTACATGCTTCGAGATCTCCCCCATGCCACTTACATTCCCATCAGACCTTCCCAAATGCCATCAATCTCCCCATATTCTCTTTGCATGTTCATCAGACCTCTTTGCCCATCAGTAAGCAGGCCCCACTTTCAAACCCTTTAGACCTCCCTATATGCTCAGACTTCCCTCCATACATGTTACATGCACATCAGACCTCCCCACATGCCCCTTGCATGCTCATCAGACCTCTTCGCCCATCAGACCTGCCCACATGCCTTTTACAGCCAGTCAAACATATTCACATGTTCCTTACTTTCCCATTAACATGCAGAAACATCTCCAAATGCCCCTTTCATACCCAGCAGACTTTCCCATATGCCTCTAACATCTTCCCATGTGCCTTCTATATATCCCCCACTTACCTTTAGGGAGAGCACGCTATTGCCCCTCCTCCTCCTCTGATTGGTTGTCTTGCATGACCTCCTTATAGTGTGCACAATATGCCCCTGCCCAAACCCAGCGCACCTACAGCTGGAAGCTATAGTTACAAGTTCAATGAGCCACAGCTTGACTGCCTCTGTTTTAGAATGTGATAGGGCAGCAGTTTAAATTTTTTAGGTCCAGTGCTATAAAATAAGAGCACTAGATGTCTATTTTCAAGGTAGAGACAATAAGTTTATTTTATGGTGTTTACATTTATTTTTATCATAAAAGGCCAGTACCATTAGCCTCAAAAAATGTAACCTCCTTCCCAGTCATAACATGGGGGTTTCTTCTCTGGGTAATCACAGTGAGCAGGGCTGAGAAAAGATGTCAGGCCTCTGCTCATAGGACATGTATATCTATTTGTTCAGCCTGCCACAGTGGTTCCGCTCTCAATACTTTAAAGATTCCTGCATTCTTAATGCTTGGGGGAGTTTTGGGGAGAGACCTGTGGTCACAAACAACAGGTTATGAAGTGGAAGAGAAGATTTAAAAGAGAATGAGATCCTTTACTAGGTTTATTACTTATTCCATGCAGCTCATAACTCGTCTAGACCTTCATGATATCCTCAAGTCAAGTATAATTGCAATGGGACTCTATGGTGAAGTAACTACAATACAGTATATTGGGAATGGGTATGAAATCCCACCGGTCGCATGGCCGGTGGTTCGATTCCCGTCAGCGGCAGCCCGACAAGAGCAGAGTTAGAAGCAGCGGAAGCCCGACAGCGCTGGAAATCCCGATCATGGATAGGTAAGTATGTACTAACCTAATCCCCCTAACCCTAACCCTCCTTAGGGGTGCCTAACCCTAACCACCCCCTTCCCCGCTGCCTAAACCTAAGTCCCCCGGGGGAGTGCCTAACCCTAAGTCCCCCCCGGGAGCCCTAAACCTAACCCTCCTCCCCTGCGGCTGTCCGCTCGCGTCGCCCGGCACCACTACGATCGGGATGCCGGGCGCCGGTCTCCCGGCGTCGGGGAAATGCGGGCGTCTACATCTAGACGCCTGGCATTTCACCCTTGCCGGGAAATGACAGTCGGGAAGGCAGCTGCCGGTATTTAGGCAGTCGGCTTCCCGATTGCTTCCCGTATATTGTATAGCAGAGTGTATATCCCATGAGTACCCACCCCACCTGGAGTGACAGAAAATAGTTTGGGGTGGGGCTTGATATCACGTTCCAGCATAATCAAATAATAATGCTATAGCTTCTTATCCACATGATTCCCCCCTAGTCTTGAGGTATGCTTTTTAGAAAAGTAGCAGTGATTAGAGGTCAGGGCTGTCTCCGTTGCATTGAGTACAATTGGAGGGGTGTAGGCCACTGTTAGTACTGCTAATTTAATCCTATATGGTCACTATCTTCAGTATTTCATCCCTAATTAATATGTCAAATCGCCTTGATTAAAACTTGAAACTCGTTTTTTTTTTGTTTGTGTTTTTATCCTGGTCTATGTGGATCATGTTCTCGAGAGGAGTTAAAGAGCCTCAGTAACTTGAACTATGATTTTGGATCTTAGAAAGTTCAATGCCTTTGTACTAGATAAATCTAAATAGAATAAAGCTAAAGTTCAGGAGCATTCGCCTCAGCGGAAGATAACAGATGGTTTGTATGTGTGAAAAATCATGCTGACACTTTAGTATTTACTGAGAAACAAAACGACAACTATCTGATCTATTTGAGTGTAAGTTCCTGTGTTACCATGGTATATTTAATGTGTTGAAAGGTTGCCCTATATAAACACCACAGAGTAATAATAATGTGCAACAATCTAATCAAACTGTTTCTTCATTCTCTTACATGGGGTTTAATGGCTGAATCAACCTAGCGTTGTACTGAATGCAATTGTAGATAGGTTTGATTAATATAGTTTTGTGCTTTCGTATATAAAGGACCTTATGCAGAGTTAGGCACATATACTTCTCAAACACGGGGCCTCTGGGTCCTGCAGTGCACTTGTAGTGGGCAATTCAATTGTTTATTTTTGAATCGCCCGACGGAGCATTTCAATTGTGCTCCTTTTGAGCGCGATAGCTGCCGGCATTTCTAAAAATGTTCGAGTAACTCCTGGTTAGAGCGCCCTAACTTGGACTTTAGACTGTTTTAGCCGTTTAACACGGCTAAGCCCGGTCTAATAGGGCGTGTAGAGAGCCACAATTAATGAGTGCCCAGAACAATTGAATTGCAAAACTGGGAGCTCATTATCGTGGCCCACATAACTATTGTATTACCCCCGTAGAATGAAAATAATGACGACATGTAAATCGTGAATTTTTTTTTTTTTATAAAATAAACAACACCCCTGATCACCAAATTATTACTCACTCTGATCCACATGGAAAGGGTCCTCTTAATTCAATGTAGGCACCCTGGGAATCTTGTAAAAAAAAAAAAAAAAACACACATTGGCAACGCACAAATACATTAATGGGAGCAATTGCAAGAGTTCTCTCCCTGTCACTGCCATATGGATGCATTGGCGTTCTCGGATTGGTCAGAACGTGTGAACAGCCAGGCATAGAATTTACTGTAGATTCTCTGAATGCCACACCAAAGGATTTATAGTGATTTATGTCCTGTATTTAGGATTTCTTTCCTTAGATCCTGCAACCACCAGCAACTAAACCTTTCATACTTTGGAGAACCTGGCTCACATGCAAGAATTGATAAATTTACTGGACACTTGTAAGATGCTTGAACATGTGGGCATAAATGATTGCTTGTAGGACCTCTCTCACAGTACCCCCAGTTTTAGCGTATCTATTTACATGCTACTACATAGGCTTGGTTGTCAGTGACATCTTCTAATTAAATATTTATTTATTTTTAAAGTAAATGACAGTTATATGGGGTGCACACTGGGCCCACAGATTGGCCGTCCTGCTTTACCGATCCAACGATTGGTAAGGTTTATGTACAAACTATCTTGTGCACACACACCAATCTTCTGCCCAATATGTTGGCCCAGCAGACTCCATTTGAATATGCCTTCCCACTTGGGACGTCATATTCAATGGATTCTGTGCCCGATATAGCGTTCTATTGTGTGAACACAGCGAACAATGAGAATTACATATCTACACGATGTATCGCGTCTGCCATGCAGCACGGCAGATGCGATATACCTGTGAACGGCATTGGTCACAGATATATCGTGTGAACACAGTGACCGATAGTGGGGACGATATATCGGCCAGTGTGTATCCCAGCATTAATCACTCACGCAATTTGTGTAGGCTAAACCTTTAATAAAGTACACAAATTTGGTTTTCTCTGTAAATGTTATGTTGATTAATAAAATCAAGGTATTTCAAATAGGTATATTTTCTTGGTTTACAAAAAGTTTACTGTTGAATAACGGAAAAATGGGTTGAATAATGGATAAATAGACAATCTTTGAAATTGTCTATTTATCTTTATTTAAAACTTTTTTTGTTTTATTGGTAGCTATTACTACTATACTACCGGAATCAGTATGAGATGCCGGTGGCTGAGTAGTCGCCCGTTCAAATACCAAAAATGAAAGGCTGAATGGTGAAGATCCCACCTAGAGGTGGTATGTAGCCTAACCCTCCCCTCTCCCCCCTATCGCTCCCTTAGTGGTGCCTAACATTCCCGGGGGGGGGGGAGGGGGTGCCTAACCCTAAACTCCCCCCTGATGGTGCCTAACGCTTAACCAACCCCTTCCCTAACCTAACACTCCCTGGGGGGTGCCTAACCTTTACCTCCCTATCCCCCCCATCCCCAGCTAAGCACGCATACTTACCGCCGTCCAAACGTTCGGGCTTTCCGACGGTCGGGATGCCGAAGCTTGTATCCTGACATCTATCGGCGTCGGTATTATGCCGGCCGCCGGGATATCGGTATCGGTATTTCAACTGCATCCCATACTACCATATAATGCCAGTTACCAGCGGATACACCACAATTCCATCATTGTCACTTCCATGTCAGTGTGTTAGCCAATAATATACCCCAGAATTGTCAGATTATTTCTCTAATATCTCTGAGGTATGTGAGACAATTGCACCTTGCCAGAATCATTCAGTAGTTCAAAGGATGTGTCTCATCCACTTTGAGGGGGTTGTTACATTTGTAGCAAATGCTACGATTGGGAAGTAAAATATCTCTGGGTATTGAAATGCAAGCGGATTGTAGTGTGGGACAAAAGTATAAATGGAAAAAAAATTGAATGAGGAAATAAAATAAAGCATAAGTTTCTAGCAGTCAGTGTAGGTGTGTATTTGTTTTGGTGTAGTGTAGGTCTCATATGCTTGTCGCTGTATTGCTTCAGATTTCCAGTGTGTGTGTCTTTATTAGGACACGTGTGCTGTTCTTTTCAGTTGTAGTAGGAATAAATAGCCTGTTGTAGTGAACGATTAGATACCCTATGGCCTGCAAAGTGCAAACTCTATTCATATTCTTTCATTTACAGTAGGGAGTACATAATCCCATATGAAATGCCAGTTACAATATTTTCTTTTATAGGTAATTAAAAAAAAAAAAACCTGATCAGCTGTGAAAAAAATAAGTTAACATTTGCTTGGATAGAGTTATTCCCAGTGAACCCATCACAAATCAACAAGGTGAATGATGGTCACTAGAACTGACACTTATTAAATATAGTAATTGAATAATAATTCTGCAAGACATCTATACTGGTTTATATCATGTTACCGTGCTTTGGGGTACTGATCATGTTCTAGAAAGAGTTCCTGTTTCGGTTCTGCATTGTATTTCTGTATTGTATGTTCCATGTATTATTGCATGACATTTTATGCTCTGGGCTTGGTACACTATTCTACACTAAGGGGTAAATTTACTAAAATGGGAGTTCTATTAAGAAGTGATGTTGCCCATAGCAACCAATCAGATTCTCATTTATCTAGCACCTTCTAGAAGATAATACCTGGAATCTGATTGTGTTTATCAGTCATTGTTTTGGTGTCCTTTTTAAATATGGTGGCCAAAACCACCGTAAAAGGAAATCTTTAAAATGCCGCCACTTAGTAAACATACCCCTATGAATCAAATTGTAATACTGGCTATGGATTATTGCTTAATCCAAGGCTTTTGTGCAGTGTTACAGAACATTAGAATATAATCTTCTCAAACAACACTGCATTAGACTCTTCACGCTCTTCAGCATTACTTTACTTTGTGGCACTCCCGTTTAACCAACACAGATTTCTAGCAAAGTAGAATTAAGCACCCTGTTTGCAGAGTGGGAAGGGTATGTCTTAGAATGTGAACTGGTGCCAAACTTCTCCGTGGCGTACTGATTAAATCCTAGATCATATCTAGTGCCATGTGTATAAATACACACTATTTACGCAAACATCATTTCAGCTACACAGAAACTTTTTTGTGTACTTACAGTCTGTTGCTTTTTTGTACATTTTTAGGTTTATTTTTTTTGTTAGAGGTTAATATTTAAGCAATGCACAAAAGTTTTGAAAGAAATGCAAGAAATGCACAAGATTCTTAATTCTATAAAAGCTTTAAGACATCAAGGGCCTGATTCAGACCCACTCGCGAGCGGCTGTCTGCTCGCAAGTGGGTCGATGGTGTGCACTGCGCGTGTATCGCTCCCTCCGTCGTGCGCATGCGCGAGACGCTCGTTGTGTCTGATCAAAGGGGGCGTGCTGTCGATGTTGATTGACAGCACGCCCCCTTTGGTGGGCGTGCCGGGGGCGTGCCTGCCAGACGGAGGCGTTCCCAAGGGAACGCCTACCGTCAGAAGCCGGCCCCACTGACATCACTAGTGATGTCAGTGGGAGTGATTTTGGCTCTGATAGAGCCAAAATCACTCTTGGCCTTGCGGTTGAGAAACTCAACCGCAGGCTTCTGCTCGCACTGGGGATGGTCGCGACCATCGCGACCATCATCCTGCACGCTCGTATAGGCTGTGGGTGGTGACCCACAGCTATATGAGCGTCCAGGAGGACGCTCCATATTTATGGAGGTGGGCCCTGATTCAAAGCAAGTGCTCTGGTCAGAGCGTCCGGCTCTGAATCAGGGCCTTATTCAGAGTCAGATGCACATGGGGCAGCAAAGAGCTTCCACATTTTTTTTAAGTTTGGCAGCCTGTTCCGAAGAGGTCGCTTTCTCCAGTCTGTAGCTCTGGCTCCCTCCCTTTTTTTCATGTACCTGTGTCTGGTGCGGCTTATGTATGACTGGAGGCAAGGCTTCACTGCAAGGAATGAAAATGCTAAAAATCGCAATACACAATGGAAACGGTACAGTTATTGGCTAGATAGAGCATAGGAGTACAGATAGAGCATATGAGTAGTACTCAGGTGTATTGGAGCACCTGAAAGTCATCATCATCGTGCAACTTACACAAGGGTTAAAGTACTTGTAACTGAAATCCCTGCTGGTGGCTATGTTTGTGTCTTTCCACCAGCTATTTTATTTACAGTTCGCGACTAAGCGCCCATACGGTGCCTTTACTGTACTTTGGCTTCGTCTGGACGCCCGTTGCAGTCATGGCCCCTAGACATATACAGTCACACATCAGGTATATGACTGAAAAAAGACTTGCATTGCGAAAACATGAGCACTAAAGTATAGCGCAACTGGATGCAATAAGGCATTGAGGGCCTAATTTATCAACAAGTTTTATCACTCATAACCAGGGACGGATTAACGGGGGGGCGACAGGGGCGGTCGTCCCTGGGGCCCCACACATTAAGGGCCCCCACACCCACCGGGGTTAAAGTGGGCCGCATGGGAGACGGAACTAGTTCTGTCTCCACCGGCCCACCTAACCCGGGCGCCCGCTGAGATTTTGTTACCAGCGGGCGCCCGGCTCCCTACCCACAGCAGCAGCCGGAGGCTGGAACTCACTCCTGAACTACGGCTCCCGCAGTGCAGTATGGGAGGAGCCAAGTGGACCGGATGGCAGCGGGAGTGGGGCTTAAGGTAAGTATTAGTTGTTTTTTTTTGTGCGCAAGCGGCTTCATTATTGGGGGCACTACTAGGGGCATTACTCAGGGGGCATTACTATTGGGGGCTCTACTAGTGAGGGCATTTATACAGGTGGCACTACTACAGGGAGCATTACTATTGGAGGCTCTACTAGTGGGGGCATTTATACAGGTGGCACTATTACATGGAGCATTACTACTGGGGCATTACTATTGTGGGCACTACTAATGGGGGTATTGCATAGTGGGCACTGTATAAGAAGCACTACTACTGGAGGCACTGCATAAAGGGCACCACTTCTGTGGGCTCTACAAAAGGGGTACTACCACTGTGGGCACTGTCACTACTGGGGGCACTGGATAAGGGGCACCACTACTGGGGACACTGCAAACGGGGCACTACCACTACTGGGGGAATTGCATTAAGGAGCATTACCACTACTTGGAGCACTACTGCTGCGGGCATTGTGTAAGAGGCACTACTTCTGTGGGCATTATGTTTATTAGGGGCACTACTACTCTGGGCATTGTGTAAAAGGGGCACTACTGTGTGTCATAACATGAATAAGGGGCACTAGTACTATGTGGTGTAATGTGGATAAGATTGTGCAACTGGTGAGTAATATTTCAGGTGGGTGCCTATATATGGGTTTTTTTTCCTGTGGGTGTATATTGTGTGCTTTTTTTCTTGTGTGTGCTTGAAGTTTGATTTCTCTGGGGAGACAGTGCTAAAGAAATTATGTCACTTGCTAAATGTCCTTCTTACAGTATTTAACAAACAGCACTAAGCTTAGCTTATCGCTGTTTGTCAATGTACCGCTTACGAGCTATATGGTCCCCATTGCGCATACTCCCATTTCATCCATATTTAATAGGGGCCCCCACATGTTTGTTGCCCAGGGGCCCACAGACCTTAATCCGGCCCTGCTCACAATGAGTGATAAAACTCATTGCGTCTGATAAATGGTGCTCCAGCCAAACAGCTTCAGACTGTCATTTTTCAAAAAGATGACAGTTGGTAACTGATTGACTGGAGCACCATTATCATATCCAACGAGTTTTATCACTCGTTGTGAGTGATAAAACTTTTTGATAAATGAGGCCTTTAGTGTGAGTCAAGCTATACCTCGTTTCTCACAATGAGGTGTTAAAAGCTGATATTTTTCTAGCCCTTCTGATGTTCCCCAGATCCCCAGGGCACTGAGAATGGGACAATGGTATCGAACATCGTGGTATAATCATCTATGCTTAGACTTAATGGGGACGATTCAATTAAGTGCAAGGTGAATAACGCTGGGAAGTTGCTATACAATTCACCTTGCTGTTTAGTCCAACTATAACAACTTAAGTTGGAGAATGTTGGTTCTCACGACCTAACCTGGGTTTCTAGTCGCGATAACTGGCATTCTCCGACTAAAGTGCCGGCTGTTAGCGCCGCGCTAAGCCAGTAGACAGCCTTGCAACTTGCATTTAGTCAGATTTCTGCTCCCACCCTCAGGAGGGTGCAAGAATAAATTCTATATTTCTTTAACATCTGTTGTCTATCTAGACAGTGTCGACCTTTTTACTGTCTGTCTTTGAGTGGAACCACTATAAAATAGCTGAAACAGCGGAGTCTGATAGATAGCTGCTCTTCTGCTCCACCGGAGGTTTCTGTCCTCCCTGAGCCGCCTTAGGACACCTGCGTTACGGTTTGACAGGTGTAAGTTTAAATTCTTCCCCAACCGGGGTAAAGAACTAGTGCATGATCACAAACACTTGTAGGGTTGGATCTATTTGCGCCCTGAACATTTTGCAGGAAACGATCTACAAATGAAAAGAGTATACTTGCATAAATTCATCTCTAGCTCAGCATCAGAAGCATGTACGGCAAGTCCACATCAGGAGCAACAAGTACAGCATAGAGATGTGGTTTATAGTTTTAGAAGTAAGTGCGCAAGTCCCATTACCCCATTTCTTAACAATATATTAATCTAATGAAGTCTGGGCAGTTTTATTAATAAAGACAAAAGTCACTTTTACTTTGTACAATATGATTGAATACAAACATTATTTCCTCCTTAAAAATAACTTCATATAATATAGTAGCTATACTAATTAATTCAGTACATGATCACTGTGCCTTCTAACGCCAGTCCTCCAGCAGCCTGAATACAAGAGGCAAAATTCACCCTCCACACCCTCAATCAATAGCACAGGTCAGCACAAAATAATTATATATGGATTCTCACTGGCGTTGTCATGCCTGAGGGTTGGTTTGGGCTGGAACAGGCATGAGATGCTGAAGAGGAGACTTGGGAGGTGTGAATAAACCTGGGTGGCTTGAGTCAGGACTTCTTCATGTATTGCTATGAGGAGGTAACGGAGCTGCAGAGGATGATGGGCCCGAAGACGAAAACAAGAATGGAATGTCTTTGTTAAACAGCAGGTTGGAATGAGAACTGGAGATGATAATACTGAATGAATAAGCAGAATCGTATTGGGACCGATGGTGCAGGATTGAGAGCTGGATCGGGTTGAGACCGATGTTGATGATTTGAAGAACTTAATTGGTAAGAGTCAGATGTTGAAGAATTAATGTACTTGATCGGTTGGGACCGTTGTTGATGAATTGAGGAACTTAATTGATATGATGGTTAGATGTCTCAGCTGGAACCGATGCTGACTGTAAGAACAAGTCTCAGTGGTAAAAACCAGACTGGTATGCAAGATGATATAGGAGACTTGTTTACCAGATATAGGAACTGGATATAACGGACTGGGGGTCTGATTCAGCAAGGATCGATAATATTGCGATTTCGCGCGCAGACAGCTAATACTGCATACTGCATATGCAGTGCGCATGCGCGAAGGCTCCTCTGCAATCGCAGAGGCCACGCAGACCAATCGCAGACTGATTGACAGGAAGTGACCGCTTGGGGGTGTTGTTGGAGGGGTGGTCGGGGAAACGCAGGTGTGTCTGCGTTTTAACGCTGTTACAGGGGCACGCATAAATTAGCCACTGCGATGGCATAGGCAGCTTGAGCTTTCACTGTGTGCGATGAGGTTAGCAAATTCTGAGTAAGGTTAGACCTGTTGAAATTGTGAGGCTCCGATGGTACTCGATGTTATTGATGGTTTCGCAGACTTGCAAGGTATTACGGATGTAAGGGGATGTGGGCGTCCTTATGTTGGGCTGTGACGGCATTGAGATTGCAGACAGCATATTTTCGTAGTGGGTCTGCATGCGTAATCGCAGCTGCGATCGCAATAGCGATCTGTAATGAAGCAGGCCCAGGGACCGTTCAGATACAGAGTAGCTGGGAGCTCCGCACTGAGCTGTAACTCTAGCAAGCTCTCACGAGCAGGGCCCTTTTCTCTCATCTGCTTCTCCTTATACTTTCTTCTACTCCTTATTCCCCACAAGGGCATCTAACACTTGATTGTTAACAGCCTGCTGCTTAATTTGAGTGTTATAATCGCTAATGCAGCCTATCTCTTTCCACAGTGGTGTAAGTTTACCCCAGACGCCCCGGAGGCAAGTTATCATTTGGTGCCCCCCCCCAAATATGTGACTGTTTCTATTGGCCTATTTACTAAAGTCAATTTGCAGGATATCCCCCAAAAACTCTCTTTTACGGGAGATATTTGCAGATTTATAGAATCCCCCAAATGTACTGTATCTGCATTCCGGAGACTGGCCCCGGTAGCTAATACTATGGAAAACCACCTGATGTGGGGGCTTTGAGGACTGAGTTTTAGTTAAGATACTGTAAGACTGCCACTGTGGTGGGACTATAAATCACCAAATGAGCAGTCTACCGTCGATTGCTTCACATGCCGGGAAGTTTCTCAACTAAAGATCTGCCCCCAGACTCAGGCCCCCGCCTCCCATGCACTCTTGCTTGCAGCTCCGTCTGGTGCATCCTTATTGACATCCAGCTCCTGGAAGATCTGCAGCCACGCTTATGCTTGAGCCCGTCGCACAGGTCTGTGGCTAGAGCTATTGCCAGGGAGGAGTGGGACGGTGAGTTGTGGGTGAAGAAGGGGGTGGGGGACATGTCTCACTGGCATAAGAAGCTGCTGAGGAGCAGCGACACCAATGAGCAGGCACAGGCTATATAGATGGATGGAAGTGGTAGTTGATGGTCTGGCACAGCCCTAGTATATGGTTATGGTAGCTTCTCAGGTACCGGGAAGTGGTGCCATGTATTGAGCGGCCGTGATGGTACGCTCCGGGTACATATTTACAGCCCTAAGTGGGGTGAATATATTGTGGGCAATGGAGGAGGTGCCCCTTCAGTGCTGGCACCCGGTGGAAGGCACCTCCATTGTCTCCCATAGTTCTGCCCCTGTTTGTCCTGTATTGTAAGTATTGTACCTCCTCAGTGCCTGTCCAGGCTAGCGCTAAGGTCCGCTCGCGCTGTGCATCTCTCCCAATAGCACAGATGCTGGCTATGGTGCAAATCGCACATCTACTCCTGCCCCATCTGCTCAGTGTCCTGTCACTGAGCATGGAAATGGCTCTCCGCAGTAACTTGCTCACAGCGTGTCTCCCCAGCATGATGGTATACAAGCTGCACGCCAGAGATTCTTCCAGAACAGTGGTGTCGAACTCGGACCCTCCAGCTGCAGTTCAACTACACATCCCAGCATGCAGTGCCACAGTTTTGCTATTAGGGCATGCTAAAACTGTGGCAGGGCATGCTGGGATATGTAGTCCCACAAAAGCTGAAGGGCTCGAGTTTGACACCACTGCTCCAGAACAATAGTATGGGCACAGCCATGTTTTACTGACACCTGACTCTCCTCCACCACTCAGTGCTGCTCCCAGACCAGCCGATCACAGCATCCAATCCCTGGGGATCCTCCCCTATAAGTTCCATTTCCTGACTGGCCTCTGTGACAGTACATCGTTCTTGCTGAAGTTACAGCTCAGCGCTGAGCTCCCAGGTACTCTGTATCTGAACGATCCCAGGGCCTGATTCAGCAAGGATCGCAATTGCAAAGCTGCACGCAAGTAGCTTTACATTTGCGATCCTTGCAGATATAGTAATGCAGCAGGAGGCCTCACGCCTCTTGTGCATTGCTTATCCAAGCTGCGTTGTCCAATGCAGTATCGGATAATATGCGTAACATCGGCTGGCTAAGGTGACCCATGGGGTCACGCAGCCGACCGCCACAGTTGAGAGGAAGAGGCCAGGAAATCTCCATCAGCCGATGGAGATCCTGGCCTCTTCCGTCCCCCCAAATGCCGGTGACATGCCTCCGATTCAGGAAACGGAGGCCATCGCCGACTCCTCCCTGCCCACAAATAGCAGCAGAATGTCAATCAATGCCAGTCTGCGAGTGGGATCGCATACCCGTTCTGCACATGTGCAGAACGGGTTATGCGTCTGCGCAGATTCCCGGACATCAGGAATCTGCATTCAGCAGTTCACTAGCGTGTATATCCAGTGCACCAGTCCGTTACATCTAGTTCCTAGATCTGGTAAACAAGTCTCCTATACCATCTTGCACACTAGTCTGTTTTTTACCACTGAGACTTGTTCTTACAGCCACCATCAGTTCCAGCCTATACAACCAACCATCGGTCTCATCCATAAAGTTCTTAAAATCTTCAACATTGGCCTCAAACCAATCTAGCTCCCAATCGAGCATCATCAGTCCCAATCTGATTCTGCTCATTCATTTAGTATTATCATCTCCAGTTCTCATCCCAACCTGCTGTTTAATAAAGACATTCTATTTCTGTCCTCTCCTTCGGGCCCATCATCCACTGCCGCATCTGTCGCCTCACATCACTACATGAGGAAATCCTGGTTCAAGCCACCCAAGTTCCTTCACTCATCTCTGATCTTCCCTCCAGCCTCCCACGCCTGTTCCTACCCAAACCAACCCTCAGGCGTGACAGACGGTATATGTGAAGAAGTGAACAATTCCAAGTCTGTGAGTACCTTAAACAAAGGATGCCCACAGTAGGCGCTATAGGTGGTGAAATATCACAACAAATATGCAGGCAATTTACAATTATACAAATGGCGCACCACTGTCATATAATATATATGAATATGCTGAGTGGGTATATCCAAGCATTATAAATAAAAAGTACACAGTGCTGCGCTTGTAAAGTGTCAACTGCTCATTAGGTTATAATACAATGAATTGGGTGTTTATGAGCGCTCTACAGAAATAAAATAAAATAATTTAAAATAAATAATTATATTAGTGGCACCTGTGGAAAAATATTTGTTAAAACGTAGTGTTTATAGCTCCTTTATGAGGATATTGTTTTAAGGTGAGGTCCGGTTTAACACGTAAGTTGGATCGCACTGTATTAGTCCAAAATCTGTCCCTACCTTGCCCTCATAGAGATGGTGCAGCGGGACAGGTCCGGATTATGATGTTACGTTGGTGGAGAGCAGCCTGGCCTCGGCTCTCTCTCCACGTGCTGCCAGCGTCTGGCCGTGCGCGGCTGCTATAGATGACGTCAGCGGGACAGTGCGGGTAGTGTAAGCGGCTTCCACGAAGGTCAGCTTGCTGCCGGATACCAATCACCTGAATGCCTCCAATGCGTTTCGTACCATTCGGTACTTTGTCAAGGATAGCATTGGGCTGATCTTAGGTCCTTTATATACCTATAACTTTATTAACTAATTGTTTAAAACACAGGAAGTTGTCACCGGAATCACTTTAATAAAGGCGGTAACCACATGTTTGTCCTCCATTTTTATGGATTCTCCTATAATTTAATAAATAAATACGGTGCCACTGAAATTGTTAAAAGGATTAAAGATAAGAGAAAAAAAAAAAAGGGGGTGAACGTTATATAGTTATAAAAATGCATTTAATTCAATATCGATATTGAGACCAGATGGTTGTAATGTTCGAAGATCATAAATCCACCTGGTTTCATTTCTTTTAAGGCTATCTACAATGTCGCCACCTCTCCAATTTTTGTGGATTTTTTGAATGGCTGAAACTTCAGACCCATAGGGTTTCTTTGGTGTACGAGGGCAAAATGATTGGACACACTATGAGTCTGTAAGCCTCTCTTTATGTTGTAAATATGTTCAGCTAGCCTTATTTTTATCTTTCGTTTAGTCTGGCCTACATATTGGAGTCCGCAAGGGCATTCCAATAAATAGATCACCTCTTCACTCTCACAAGAAATGAATTCTTTTATTTTATACGTTTTTCCCGTTATATTAGATTTGAATTCATGTTTAGGTTTAGTAGATATTGTTTTTTGATTTTTACACGCTACACAGCTTTAACAGTAGTGATATCCTTTGTTCTTCAATGATTTCTCATGGTCCAAAGGGTTAGAAATGGGAATCCTAAATAAAAAAGAACTCCATTTCATTTGGGAAAGAAATCCAAAAATTCCAACTTTTTATTTTCTCCCCAAGTTACATAAAGACCTACAGAACCCTCCCGGCCGGCCGATTATATCAGGCATTAACTCAATCACGAGCAACTTATCCAAATATATAGATTTCTTTCTGCAAGAACTAGTGTCCCAACAAAGAAGCCATCTCAAAGATACCATTAGTATATTACAAATTTTAGAAACAATATCCTGGAAGGAACAATACATTTTAGGTACAAGCGATGTTAAATCCCTGTACACATGCATATCACATGGAAATGGATGTGACAGTACGAGATACTTCCTCTCCACTAAAACAGAAATTAAAAATGAACAGATCAATTTTATCATGACAATCATTGAATTCATTTTAACACGTAATTATTTCTGGTACGAGGGGCGGTTCTATCTGCAAAAACGAGGAACCGCTATGGGAACCTCCTTCGCACCCAGCTATGCGAATCTCTTCGTTTCAAAATGGGAGGAGGAATGCATATGGGAAAACAACGAATACAAGTCATACTTGATCTGTTGGAAAAGGTACATCGACGAAAAATTAAAAGAATTCATTGAATACATTAACAGAAACGATTTGAATTTAGAATTCACCACGGTTACAAGTAAAGAAAGTGTCATTTTCCTCGATTTGGAAATTTATATCAAAGAAAACCAGTTACAATCAAGAACTCATATAAAGGAAGTTAGTGGCAACAATGCCCTACCTGTATCAAGCAATCACCATAGACAGTGGATTAAGAACATACCTGAAGGGCAATTTAGACGGATAAAACGAAATTGCACAGAAAATCAGGAATATGTTAAACAAAGTCAAACATTGAAAACAAATTTCATCAGTAAAGGATACAAACCGAAAGAATTAGACACTCAAATACTTAAAACCGAAAAATTAGAAAGGAAAGAATTAATTACTTATCAAAATAAAAATAAGCCTACAGAGAACAGAATTTCATTCATTACACAGTACAACAGCAATATCACAACAATAGAAGATTTACTGAAGAAACATTGGCATGTTCTTAAACTGGATACTGATTTAAACCCATACATTTCTGAAAATCCACACATCATTTATCGTAAAGCGAAAAACATGCAACAGGAACTAGTAAAAAGCTTCATCCCTTTGGACCATGAGAAATCATTGAAGAACAAAGGATATCACTACTGTTTAAGCTGTGTAGCGTGTAAAAATCAAAAAACAATATCTACTAAACCTAAACATGAATTCAAATCTAATATAACGGGAAAAACATATAAAATAAAATAATTCATTTCTTGTGAGAGTGAAGAGGTGATCTATTTATTGGAATGCCCTTGCGGACTCCAATATGTAGGCCAGACTAAACGAAAGATAAAAATAAGGCTAGCTGAACATATTTACAACATAAAGAGAGGCTTACAGACCCATAGTGTGTCCAATCATTTTGCCCTCGTACACCAAAGAAACCCTATGGGTCTGAAGTTTACAGCCATTCAAAAAATCCACAAAAATTGGAGAGGTGGCGACATTGTAGATAGCCTTAAAAGAAATGAAACCAGGTGGATTTATGATCTTCGAACATTACAACCATCTGGTTTCAATATCGATATTGAATTAAATGCATTTTTATAACTATGTAACGTTCACCCCCTTTTTTTTTTTCTCTTATTTTTAATCCTTTTAACAATTTCAGTGGCACCGTATTTATTTATTAAATTATAGGAGAATCCATAAAAATGGAGGACAAACATGTGGTTACCGCCTTTATTAAAGTGATTCCGGTGACAACTTCCTGTGTTTTAAACAATTAGTTAATAAAGTTATAGGTATATAAAGGACCTAAGATCAGCCCAATGCTATCCTTGACAAAGTACCAAATGGTACGAAACGCATTGGAGGCATTCAGGTGATTGGTATCCAGCAGCAAGCTGACCTTCGTGGAAGCCGCTTACACTACCCGCACTGTCCCGCTGACGTCATCTATAGCAGCCGCGCACGGCCAGACGCCGGCAGCACGTGGAGAGAGAGCCGAGGCCAGGCCGCTCTCCACCAACGTAACATCATAATCCGGACCTGTCCCGCTGCACCATCTCTATGAGGGCAAGGTAGGGACAGATTTTGGACTAATACAGTGCGATCCAACTTACGTGTTAAACCGGACCTCACCTTAAAACAATATCCTCATAAAGGAGCTATAAACACTATGTTTTAACAAATATTTTTCCACAGGTGCCACTAATATAATTATTTATTTTAATTTATTTTATTTTATTTCTGTAGAGCGCTCATAAACACCCAATTCATCATATCCAAGCATTAGTTCACTCCTAAAGATAAATGTATGGCACTAAGGTAATATAATTGGATATGAAGGAGTAACATTAATGGAGTGCTGCAACTTCTGTTGGTCTCGTTGACCGTGAACATAGATTAGAGAGTCACATGAATGCCCCTGAGAGTAGAGAGGGTACTATGGTAGTCAAAGTGGTGAGAGAGCCACAATTTGAAGGGTACAGCCCTATGAAATGTAAAATAGTGGAGTAAGAACAGTGTTGTAGGGTTTGTATGAAGATGTCTCTTCTGCTGTCCACTGTTTGCCTAGGGCAGTGAACAGTGGATGAGATGTGTACTCATGTATAACAAACCATCAATCAAGTGAGGTGAGTATAGAGGAAGTGGTAATTCACCATGTTATGAAACATGAGTGGTAAATCGATATTTTGTATAGAGGCAGTACTTAGTATAATACAATAAATGGTGTGAGCTTATCCTCACCCAAAGATCTATCATACGCCTCTAATAGTAAGGTGGCTGCGTGCAAATAGAAGTTTGATATGAATAATGTGAACCACTCACTTCAGAATTAAACACTTCAAGATAAAGCATAAATCAGTTTAAAACATCTTTCATTGAAATCAAAACCAAACCAAAATAGAAATGAAAGCAAAACGCCCAGGCAAGACGTTGTTTAGTCAAAGGAGTTTTGAGTCAAATGAGTTGAATCAAGGAATTCATACACATGTATCATGAGATCCAAAGCAAAAGACAGTTCTGTCTAGTGGAGCCAGAAATGAAACACTGTAAGTGGGTTATATAGATAGACTCAAGAATATAATTACAAGAAGCCAAAATAATGAGGCACAGGTTGGTCAAGTATTACATGGTATACATAAATATTAGATAATTGTAGGCTTGGATAAATCAGAGAAGTGTAAATACCTTAGATATAGAAACCATCAGGAGGACTTTGGTGCAGCAGGCTCCCAGTATGCCCACATTGGGAACCCCTGGATGCTCTTAACCTATTGGATCAAACATCTATTTTCCTATAGACCAGTGGTTCTCAAACTCGTTCCTCAAGACCCCACACAGTTCATATTTTCCAGGTCACCTAGCAGTAGCACAGGTGTATTCATTACTCACTGACACATTTCAAAAGATCCACAGGTGAAGCTAATTATTTCACTTGTGATTCTGTGAGGAGGAGGAGGAAAACGCACTGTTTGGGGTCCTGAGGGCCGAGTTTGAGAACCTGTGCTATAGACCATAGGTTCTCAAACTTGGTCCTCAGACCCACAAACAGTTCATGTTTTCTAGGTCTCCTCACATAATCACAAGTAAAATAATTAGCTCCACCTGTAGATCTTTTAAATGTGTCAGTGAGTAATGAATGCATCTGCTAGGGACCTATACTAAAGACCAGGGGTGGCCAACCAGTCAGAGGCAAAGAGCCTAAAAATGTCTGTAAGTATGTCAAAGAGCTGAGATCACGGGCACGCCAAAGGGGCACATGCAAAAAGGGGCATGGCCAGCTATTCCACGCCCCTGGTATGATGTTTGTAGGAGCATGTAAAAGTGCATGCACACAATCACCATGAAGGTAACTATTAAAGTGAAAGAAAATATAAAAACATATTGAAAAATAATAGAGCCACATACAATACACTAAAACAAGCCAAATCCACATAAAATACACTGAAAAAGCCACATACACAAATTATACACTGAAAAGCCACTCCCAGCAGCCCCTCATGTGTCACAACAGCAGACCCTTATGTGCCACTCCAGCCTCTCTCACCGGCCCACTTCAGTCCAGCCACCTTCCCCCACACTCCCTTCCACTCCCCGGGCCACTCCAGCCCCCCACATGTCACAAATAAAATGAAAAATCAAATCTAAAACTCCCACAGCTCTTACCCTGTTTTGACTGTGTCACGTAGGTAGGCTCCAGCATCTGCGACCGCGTCCTCATGAGCTTTGCCTCCTGTTTTCGGCATGACATCACCACATCGCCCATACATGCCTCCAGAGCTTAGCAGACTGCTGCAACAAAGGACGAGACTCCTCTGAACAGCTTACTGCTTTACCCAGGGCCGCCGCTGTCTACTCCATTTGCGGTGCCTGGCAGCTCCTTCTCTGCAGCAGCAGCTGGAGCTGACTCCTGAGCTCTACCTTCCGGCTCCCGCAGTGGGTGAAGGGAGAGATGTCTTGTCGTTTCTCCCATAGTGTTAAGCGCGAGGAGCAGTAAGAGGACAGCGGCAGGAGCAGAGATTCTGGTAAGTATAGTGCTTTGTGCGTGTCTTTATGTGTAAGGGGCACCACTACTGGGGGCACTGCATAACAGACACTAACACTTGGACACTGCAAAAGGGGCATTAATACTGGGGCACTACTACTGAGGTATTGCATAAGGGTCACTACTACTGGGGGCATTGTATAAGGGGCACTACTGCAGTGGACATTGCATAAGGGGAACTACTACCGTGGGCATTATGTGTATAAGGGGCACTACTGTGTAACGTGAATAAGGGACACTATAATGTGGTGTAATGTGAATAAGATTGTGCTACTGTGTGGTGTAATTTGAATTGGTGATACTATGTGTGATTTCGGCAGGACAGATCCCATGCCCCTTGCTGCGAGGTCACCCCCTCTTTTGCATGACACCTAAGGATATTGAGTTAGAACCTCTATACACTCCTGCCTATACCTTCTAATATCCTGCCTATACCTTCTAATATCCTGCCTATAAACCTCTAAGGATGACGCTATTTTGCGTACGCAGTCATATAGTAAATAAAGACTCCAGACCTTTTACCTGTGGTTCCAAAGCACAAAGTGATATTTCAAGTAAAAGTACAGCCAGTTACACGCTATGATCTAAGTACAATTTAGCGCAAAGAATTATACAGACCCAAGTACAGTTATACATACGCAGCGCTTCTGGACCAGATGTAGGCTGGCTTCAGCAAGAAACCCCCGTCTATCGGCATTCAGCAAGAAGACTCAGACTGGGGTCACAACACACACGTTTATACTCTCACAGAAACAGACAACACAATAGAGAGGCTTGTCCCTGATGCCATTGGTTCCCAGGAAGATGCATCTGTTGCAGAGCATTTAACAGGTTGATTCAAATAGACACAGTCCAGCCTCTAACAACTGGTTGTCTCTGGTTTCCTGTTCATGTACATCCTAACAGTTGGTCATATAATGTACATTTCGGTGCTTTAAGTCTCTGCGGTCCATAAGTTGAGAATGCATGTTGCGATCTTCACACTGACGATATCAAAATGCTTTTGAAAGAGTGCAGATCAGTATAATATCAAACATGACTTACTTATCATGTATTAAACCTTAGCTACCAAATAACCTTTATTTCTCAGCAATTACAATAAATGAACAAACTTGAATCTTATACTTTAAAGCTTATGAGACCTTTTATGTGAATATGTACTGTGTAAGTATTTGGGGTTTGATATAAAGACGGTAGTTAACTTGCGGCAGATGCGTGCGCATGAAGCTACTAAACAGCGTTTTCATACAGGATCTTATGCATTCACTAATATGCGACTAGTTAACAGCGCATTTATGCGTATTAATGTGTGTATGAGAAATGGTGAAAGATGCAATCGCATGATGCTAATAGTAATATCGCCATATGTACTTAAGTGTGAGTTTACCTAAAATGGCGCTTGGGCGGCCATTCACAAAATGCGATCTCATTTTCTAAAATGGCGTCTTGCGACCAGTCGCAAGATGGCGTCTTTACGATCTAATTTTAAGCTGATCTTGTCTCAGCCAATTATCCAGCTTTGAAACACCCTCCGTTTTCAGGATCGGTAGATCACAATAGGGTTTCAGCTTTATAAATAGATCACCGAGTTCAAAAGTCTTGGCCACCCCTGCTGTTAACATCTAGTTTTGTGTGTTGTCATTTGTAAGATGTTGCAGAGCATTCTGTTGCTATATTATAAATGTTTATACATGTTTGCCTATTTTTAATTTCCCTGGAGGGGAAATGGGGCTGTCCTCTAATGGGGGCGGGGCTCCCGAAAATGAATGAGTCTCCTACACGCTTCAGGAGATTAGATAAGTATGTTTTGTTTTTTGTTTTTTTTATATAACCATTTAAAGTCAAGAAACGTGAACAAAATGTGCCAGCAGGAGGAGGCATCTGAATACTGGGTTGAGGGGATTTGCTAGATATAAATGTCCTATAATGAAGAAATGAGAATTGGGAATTTTAATTTATAATGCAGTTGTTGAAATGAAAACACATGACCACCTGGGTCAAAGACATCTGAATTGGCCTTTGCCCCTTTACATTTCTACAGATAAGTATGTGTTCTAATTTTGGTGATAGTGTTCCTTTAAACCAAAATATATTTACTTAGGTGTAGTTATCCAATGCAATGTAAACATCTCATTCTGGAGTGTTTGTTTGTGAAATAGATAACATTAATTTGTTCTTCTGTTCTAAACTGGTGTATCAGCTACAATGGGAGTGGAGCAGGTGTAAGTGACATTTTCTGATGCAGGGCAGTGACAGAACCAGCATGAAGTAAAGTTTCTCACTTCACCTAATGTTAAAGTCACAGACTGTAGCAACACAATGTTTTGTTATCTACTCTAGTGTTGGCGATTAAAGAAGTTAAACTTCCAAGCTAAACATTTCCTGTTGATGTAGAGTTGGACATATCCAGCCTGATTCAGATATGTATGTAATCCCGATGGATTATAAGCATATCCAATTGTAAGTGGTCGCGATGGTGATCCCAAGCTGCCGTCTACGGACGCTGCACTCAGATGGCAGATGCCAGCAGGTGTCTATTTCCTACAGACACCTCCTGCTGCTTTAGCATATTAGATGGCCAGAGGCTGTGAAGTACCCTCCACATTAAGAATCAGGCCTATTGTACATCAGAAATGCAGACATAAAATCCAAATTATTGATGCATTTTGCACAGTATGGGGGGAATGCAATTGTTTTCTGGGCACGCGTTCTAAGATACAAAACAATGGTGACGTTGTGAATTGTCTATGTGTAAGGTAAATATATATCTCCTGTTGTGAATTAGAAGATAAATATAGCACACTCTGTTGACCACCTTGACTAAGGCTTTTGTAGTGAAACTACCTGTGAGGATAAATCTTTTATCAGCGGTTGCTTCACGCAGACTTTGAAGGACATTTCTTAATTGCACAAATCCTGGGACTAAACTACTGTGCATCAATTCTGATCTGAAAGTTATCATCTTCACATTGGGCAGGATATGTATTAAGCACTAAAATATCCAAAGCTTAAATACTTTATATGTTACTGCTATATTGTATACACTTTTTTCTTCTCTGCTCCTCAATGGCAGCCATTACTCTGGGTTAGTAACCCATTCTCCTAGGGTTAGGCAGGAAGTTTTTCCAAAGTAACCACCCACCTGGTGTATATATATCCCAGTTCCTCCTCGTCCCTCTTTTTTGTTTGGAGTGTCTCCCCTTACTTGCTTCCTGGAACAAACATCTATCTGTGAGTATAAGCTGCTGCTTTATTCTTCGCCCCCGCCATGGCAGCCATTACTCTGTGATGTGCCCAAGCAGAACACAGGTAGGGCTAATAACAACTCAATACTTCAAAGTATATTCTTGTACAAGTGCAATTTATTTCTTTATTTAATGAAATGTTCCTTGAAGAATACTACATCAGAAGTAGGCATCCACAATATTTAACGTATAGTGACTCGTGAACGTATGTATAGAGGACCAAGCAACTGCTCCACAGATATCCTACACAGACGACTGAGCCTTCCAAGCCCATGAGGTCGATACTGCCCTAGTGTTCCCTTAAGAAGGAAGATACCTTACGTCCTTCCTTCTTATAAACGAAGATGATTGATTAATCCTCTGATCCATCTTGCAATGGTTTGCTTAGTTGGTACACAGCCTTTCTTTATTCCTGATGGGAGAACAAGCAGGTGTTCCATTTTTTTCGGAATTCTTTCACTCTGATCCAGTAAATAGATATTGTTCTTACAAGATGTTGCATACAGAATGTATCTTCTCTTCTATGATCCTTATGTTGAGGGAAGAGAGATGGTTGCGTGATCGCCTGGTTCAGATGGAATGAGGAAACTACTTTTGGCAGAAAGGATTTGTTCTCAGTACTGATATTCAAGAAAGGCTGTTAATTCTGTGCATTAGGGCCTGACAATGCTGGTGCTTCGTTCAGGGCAGGGTTGGTCGCACGAACCATTTAATTAGCTTCCTGCCACTTTAGACGGGAGCTAATTATCTCAAACAATTGAATTGTCCCCTTTATCTTCCCAGTGTTGTTAAAAAATAAAACTTTTAACATTTTATTTCTTTTTCTTTTTTCTTTTGGCAGCACAACAATAGTATCAAATGGGCATTTGGAAAAAATATATCCTGCCTAAAAGATTTCCATTTGCCAGTGAAAAATAAATATTTTCACAATTTCCAAGGGTGTGATACACAGAAAACAGTTGGCATATCTATAGCGTTATCCACAAATAAAACACAGTGATTGCAAGGGATTCATTTTTGTTTATATAAAAATAAAAATCACACTTTTTTTTTACTAAGCAATTCAAAAACCGAGGAGCAAACTGAAGAAACACGGGGACCTCTTTTGAAAAAGAATATGTCATTTTGATTGTTTTATCTGTATATTTCTATTGTGAGGTGAATACCCCGTTATATGTTATAGTTTTCCCCTGTTGGTGACAGCACACCAATACTGTGATTTTGCAAATGATCACAGTTCTAAATATATGGCACAGTGATAAGTATTGCTGTCTCATTGCGCTTGGGTTATGGGTTCGATTCTGGCCAGGGCTCTATCTGTGTGGAGTTTGTATGTTCTATTTTGTGTAGGTTTGCCCCATAAGTCTGAGAACTAACTTCTTAGAAAAATGGACCCTAGTGTTTGATAGGGAATTTAATCAGAAACCTCCACAGAGAGGCTGTAGAAATGAACCTCTTGAAATATTGGGTCTCCCCTGTTGATTTTGTGAATTGTTATTTTGTAAAGTCTATATATTGCCAGAAAGTATTCATAAAGGCTAACAGGGCAAACAGTGTGTGGTGCTCAATAATTCAAAAGTGGAGTGTGAATACAAACCTTCATGTAAGGCAAACTGTAATGTCATGTCAGTATGTTGTTTAAAGAACAACGTGTGGTTTGTAGTCAAAAGCTTAAGATCATTGCTATGACTAAGTTCAGAAGGAAGGTTTGTTATATAGTGTGTGTAGTCCAAGGCCATGATCAAGTCACATTGTTCTATTTTTATGTATGGATAGTGTTACATTTAACCTTAGCTGGGCAAGCAATAATCTATGCATGTTAATGAAAGTGAACATGTCTCCTATGTCAGTGTGTCCCTGATGCTTTAATATGCAAAAAGAGAAGCTCAGCCAAAGAGGCTGAGCTTATTGGTGTGGCTGCTGCGGCATGACCTTTAGGGAAGGTAAGTAGATAAGTGCCAGTAAATGTATGTATGCAGGCCTGACATAACATTAGCTTTACATTGTTTCTCTCTGCCATACAGTATATGCAATTTTATGGTTAAAGTTACATTTCTATTCTTCATAATTAGTGAGTAGTAAGAAGGTAGACTGCTAACTTATTGCAGACATACTACCATAAAATGAGTGTGGATTGAAAGATCTACAGTATTTAAGGTGCCTATCCACTAGACGATTAAAATGAGCGATTGAACGATAATGATATCTATATTGTTCGATAATCATTTGAACATCGTTTGAAAATTTGGTCTTTTAGACATCTATCATCGTGCAAACATGCTGGTCAACCTGACGAGATCGTCAGGTTCAGCATGTTTGCAGATGATTGTGCCTACACTAAATGACATATCGTTCAGTGTGGGCACCCTGCAGTGTACTGAACGATAACGATATCGTTATCATTCAGTCTTTTCACTGTCGGGTAGTGGATACCCGCCTTTAGTTAGACAGTCAATAGGTTGGCACCAAATGGTCGACAGGCACTAGGTTGAGAGGGTTAAAAGGTAAACAGGGTTAAATGGTCAACATGGACTAAGGTCGACAGGGTCCATTGGTTGGCCCCGAAAAGGTTGACAATTTTTTATTTTGCTATTTTAACCCTAATTCTCACCCTAACACTCCCCCCCCAGTGCCTAACCCTAACCGTACCCTTCCACAGTCTAACCCTAACCCTCCACCAAGTGCCTAAACCTTACCCAAAAAATTGTCTACCATTTTGTGTGACATCCTTTTGACTCTGTCGACCATTTGACCCTGTCGATCTAAGTTCATGTTGACCATTTGACACTATCGACCTTTTGACCCTGTCTACCTATTGTCTGTCAACCATTTGGTGTCAATCTATTGACTGTCTGTTATAGACACTGTAGATCTTCCATACCTGTACCCATAAAATATAGTGGACCAATCAAAAATCACAAAGCACTAAATCATAATATACAAGATAGATGGTATTAGCAATGTTGGAGACAGGAGACAAACCATACTTTACCCATACAATACGTCAAAACCAAAGTAGACAGATTAAACTTCTGTGGGGCCCTGGCGAAGACTCAGAGCCGGCCCTAAGCATAGGCATAATAAGCTTATGCCTAAGGGCGACCTGAATGCCTATGGGCATTCAAGGCTCTGCCGCTGCCGCGTTCGGAGCTCCGCTCCGACCTGGCAGCGTACCTGTCAGCCGGTTAGAATGAGCTTCTGCACAGAAGCTCATTCCGACCCGGTCCCCATTATTTAAATAGTTGAAGTCGGAGCGGACCCGCTTCGGCTGCTTCGGCTCCACCAACATAACAGCCACCCCCCGCCGCGGCCCGGCCCGGCCCCTTGTTATGACACGGTGCACGTGACGTCATGCGCGCCGTGTCATAACAAGGGGCCGGGCTGCTGGAAGGAGAGGATCAAGAGGAGCCGCGGAAAAGAAGCAGCCAAGGTAAGTGGCGGCTCTGGGGCGGGGAGGCTGAGACGCACTGGGGCTGGGAGGGGGAAGGCTGAGACACGCACTGGGGCTGGGGGGAGAAGGCTGAGACACACACTGGGGATGGGGGGGGAGGCTGACACATGCACTGGGGAGGGGAAGGCTGAGACACGCACTGGAGCTGGGGGGGGAAGGCTGAGACACGCACTGGGGATGGGGGGGGAGGCTGAGACATGCACTGGGGCTGGGGGGGGAAGGCTGAGACACGCACTGGGGCTGGGCTGAGACACGCACTGGGGCTGGGGGGGGAGGCTGAGACACGCACTGGGGCTGGGGGGAGAAGGCTGAGATACACGGGCTGGAGGGGGAAGGCAAGGCTGAGACACACTCTGGGGCTTGGGGGGGAGGCTGAGACATGCACTGGGGATGGGGGGGAGGCTGAGACATGCACTGGGGCTGGGGGGGGGGAAGGTTGAGACACGCACTGGGGCTGGGCTGAGACACGCACTGGGGCTGGGGGGGAGGCTGAGACTCACACTGGGGCTGGGGGGAGAAGGCTGAGATACACTGGGGCTGGAGGGGGAAGGCAAGGCTGAGACACACTCTGGGGCTTGGGGGGAGAAAGAGGCAGACACGCTGGGGGTGGGGGGAAAGAGGCTGACACACTGGGGCTGGGAAACATGCTGGAGGGTAGAATGATGCTGACACACCCTGGGGCTGAGGGGAGAATGAGGCTGACACAGTGGGGAAATGGTGCCGAGAGACACACTGGGTCTAAGGGAATGGGGCCGAGACACACACTAGATCTGGGGCAATGGGGCTGAGAAAATCACTTGGTCTGGGGTAATGGGGCTAGGGGGCATTAACCAAAAATTTTGCCTTGGGCACCGAATTGGCTAGGGCCAGCTCTGCGAAGACTCACAATTTGCCTTTCTGACTAATCAAATTATAGAATGTATTTGGCTGCATGGCACAGGGAGTCTTATGCTGGCCATACACCAGTACGACCAGCCTAAGATAAGATTCATCTTACGATTTCCCTTGAATTCCCTGGCAGCTCCCTGGCAGTCCCGAATGCACTTTGGATCGTGCGCCTGCTGAAAAACTGTTCATCATTCTTCAAAATGTCACTGAAATGACAGCGGTTGGACGCACGATGCATCGCATGGTGAAAAACACGGCACGATCAGCATACGAATACGACGGATCATATGGGCTGCACATATGATCATACGATATGTTTTAGGAGCTGCTGGAGCACGCATCAGATCGTATCCTACTTAAAAAATACACGATTCCCACATGATTCATCTTACGACGCGTCGGAAATCGGGCAATCGGCCTGAAATCGTGCTAGTGTATGGCCACCATTACTTGACATACTTATTTTTCAAAACCTAGGCAGAAAATGAAACATGGGTTTTCATTTATGTTCACAGTAGTGCATGACAGAGTACATTTCTAGCATGCATGGTACAGCAACAAAACTAAGATGCACAACACACCTATCTGGTGTGCACTTATTGGCAAAGCAAGCTGCATATCGCTCCATAGCCTGTAGATTACTTTATACCCCTACATACAGTCATTCTCTCTAAAATGTAAGTTCTTGCAAGCAGGGCCCTCTCTCCTTCCATGGTTTCTATGTAATTATGTCATCTGATGGTTGTATGTATTTATGTAAGGTGAAGTCAGCACTACCCTCAGTATCACTAGCACCTCACATACTTTCCTATTACAGTCTATGAGATGTCATCTGTGATTTTTTTGAAGTAGCTTGAGCCTGATGTCAACCTCCTGATCCCTAGTTCTAGAAAGATATCTTGAAACTGCTGTAACCAGATATGTTGAATCACTTCCTTGTTTAACTCTCATTCTCCTGGGTGGACCTGATATAGAGTGAGGTAATCTGTCTCCTTGTTGTCCTTTCCCACTACCGTGTTTCCCCGATAATAAGCCCTACCCCGAAAATAAGCCCTAACTAAATCCCCATTTTGTCTGGTCCCTGCCTGCGCTACACTAAAATGCCCCCAGCTCTGCCCCCCCGCATGAAATGGATGCCGCTGTTAAAGATTTAACAGTGGCATCCAATCACAGCTGCAGCGTCTCACTCTCTCACAGTGAGCGTGCAGCAGCTGGCGTGCATGGCAGCGTCATTTAGACCATCGCCGCAGAGGAGAGGAGAGAAAAAGAGGACAAAAAATAAAGGTAAGTAAAGAATTGTATTGAATTATTGAAATTGCTATCAATGGTATTTAAAATAAGCCCTACCCCGAAAATAATCCCTATGGAGTTTTTTGGACCAAAAAAAAATAATAAGAGTTTTATTATCGGGGAAACACAGTACATGAAGTCTTGTAAGGAAATTAGTCTCTTCTCTGCCCTTTACCTGTGTTGATCTCTTTTTCATACCGCATCTGGTTTAGGTGCTTCATTGCCTTTTTTTATAGACCATATTTCTGGTTCCTCTATTACCGGGAAATTATGTTATGTCACAGTAGTTATACACTATGTAGACAAAAGTGATTGGACACTGACAGCAAATAGATCAACGAGATTTTATTGATGTCAGTACTTTGTAGGTCCACCACGTGCAGTGATTACTGCAGACACCCTTCTTGGCAAACTGTCCACAAGTTCCTGGCAACAGCAGGCGGTATGTTTTCCCATTCCACCTTCACTACAGTGACCAACTGTAACACTGAAAAAGTAGAGTCGGCTTAGAATGCACCCATCGCTCTAATTCGTCCCAGAGGTCCTCAATGGGGTTAAGATCTGAACTCTAAGCTGGCCAGTCCATCTGGGTTACCGAATTTTCTGTATACCAGTCCAGTGTCGCCCTGGAAACATGACAGGTGGCATTGTCGTACTGATAAAAAATATTTGCTGTTTCTGTAGAACTGCAAGTACATTGGTTTCCCTACGAAGTGTTCTTGTCGAAACAGCAACATTAGTGGCCATTTGGAACTCATGTGCAATGGTATGCATTTTGCTTGTGCGGGGGTGTCCAATCACTTTTGTCAACATAGGGCCATATTCAATTAGCGGCAAAAACTGCCGTTTTTATTGCCATAGGTGAAACCGGCCGTTTTTCGCCAAAAAACTTCGATATTTTCGCCAAAAAACAGGCGAAAATGCAATTGGAGAAAAAAAACAGGAGAAAAGTTTTCTCCATCCCCAGATCAGCCGAAAAAAAAATGCAAAATCCCTATTTTTAGCTAAAAATGTGGGGATTTCTTTCAGAACCCTTTGGACAGCCCCCCTAATGATACTTTAGAGGAAAAAAAATTGTAAGATGCGCCCTTTGGCGAAAATCAACCGCTGACATTCGGAGTGTCATAAGGATGCATCAAGTGTTCTAAACATCGCACGTGGTTGGCGCAGGCATTTTTTTAGCGGTTATAAAAAACCATCGTTATCACTCCATTGCTAGGTATAATCGCCTAGTGGATGGGCAGCATAAGTCATATACTTTAATTTTACCTTAGATAAACACATTTTGGTTTTTGTGTAACTGCCCAGGTTTTCACTAATTGGGTTACAGTAACATTGTGAAAAATAATACCTGTTTTAACCTGTTTAATTACAAAACATATATATTTTTCACTGTGCTACAGCAGGAAAGACTTAGGGGTAAATTTACTAAAGTGAGAGTTTTTATAAGTGGAGATGTTGCCCATAGGAACCAATCAGATTCTACTTAACATTTACCTAGCACCTTCTAGAAGATCATAGCAACAATCTGATTGGTTGCTATGGGCAACATCTCCACTTAGAGAGAGAGAGATATTACTTTAAATATATTGGAAAAACTGGTGAAAAACTTATAATTAACCATTAGCTGACCGCCTGCACACTTGCAGCAGAGGCCGCAGGGTGGGGGGGTGCGACAGATGATGGTTGTTCAGTGTGTATGAGCAACCATCATCTGCAGATATATCTACAGATCACTCGATTTGCAGATATATCTGTTAGGTGTGTACCCAGCTTAAGTGTAGCATTAGATCCATATACTAATAACTGCTTGTTTGAGGAATCTAAACCTTGCCGTTCTGCAGTTACAGGGTGGTTAACAGCAAATAAACCCCACAGATCCAGTTCAAAATAAATGCTTAAAGCAAAAACGGATAATTACAGTATGTACAAATCTGCCTTCATTTGTTCTGTCCATGATATGCTGAAATGGTCTCAGTGGATCCTGAAGCACTGCCATCTATTGCCATATCATATTGCATCAGTTTTATTATAAAACAATTTTTTCCCAGTAAAAATGCTCCTCTTTAATAAATATTAACTTAAGCCCAGAGGAGAAAAAACAGTGGTAAGAATTGCATATAATTTTTATAATCAGGTCTTCAGTACTGAAAAGAAGGACATTTCCATGAATGTCTTTCAAACCTTGGACTGTCCCTGAAATTAGAGACTGTTGGCAATTCTGAATACAAATGTTTAACAATAATAAGTAATTGACAGTGATAAATCCTGATCAATGATTAATACAAAATAAATAGCAGGTATTCAATTAGGCCTAATGGACTCCTTGTGGTATAATTGTGTAATAAGTGTGGGTTTTTAGAAGTGGAGATGTTGCCCATAGCAAGCAATAAGATTCTACTTAACATTTATCTAGCACCTTCTAGAAGATAATAGCTAGAATTCCATTGGTTGCTATGGGCAACAACCGCACTTTAGTAAATCTACCCCCTTGTATTTAATGACATGAGCTATATACAGTATCATAGTTGCCTACTGTCCCGAAATTGTCGGGAGCCTCCCGAAAATCAGGTGTCGCACCTGGCTCCCCGGTAGGGGGGGCAAGTCTCCCGGCCAGCACAGATGCAAATTTTCAATAGCATAAAGTCGCCTTAAAGTTTTCACCACCTCCTGAGCAGATGAAAGCCCTATTTCAAGATAAAAATGTCCATCCTTAATGACTAATTATGCAAAAAGAAGTTTTTAATTAGCTGAATTTGGCCAATAATTACATTTTTTTGGGGGGAAAAAGTACAACGTGCTGGAAAATGAGTTAATTGATGTGGGACAGGTATATGGGTGTGCTATATGAATGGGGCAGGTGTTTTTAAGAACGCAGGTGTGTATTACAGGCATATTCTGAAGGTTTTTAAAAGCGTCTTTAAATAACACAAATATGTACTTTGTACCATTTCATGCACCTTCCAATTTAAAAAGAATATTTATTTTTGCAAAAAAAACCACTCACTTTCTATCATTATTTGGCTGCTTTAGAAATTGGAATAAAACAGCCAATTTAAGAACCTCCCCAAATACATTTATTAGGCCACTAATACACTTCTGTACTGTTATCCTATATCACTTTGCCTTTTTTTGGGGGTACAGGCAGATTTCCCCATTTTCACCTATACTTATCGCCGGTAAAAGGAAGAATTTTCACGCAAATGCCGGATTGCATTGTGTACAATGCATGGCATGCATAGGCACAATAAGCGAAATTTCCACACGAAGGGTGCGTAAACGTAGAGCATGAAAAAATTACTGCATTATCGCGGCTAATTGAGTTTGCCCCTATATACTCTAGTGGGTGCCTGTTTTCTAGTGTCTACAAATGTATATATTTGCAGTTATTAAAAATTTACTGATTTACCTATATATCAATTTGATTCATTTATTATGGTACCTTATTTTATTTTATAGGAGTTTGTCATGATTACTGTACACCTAATGATTGCCTTTAAATTAGTTAAAAATAGAAAAAAAGCAGATTCTATTCATTTTCTGTATTTTAGTTTCTTGATCTATGGTATTAACTGTTTTAGGCTGTAATACACAATGTGAGACGTTAAAACAAGTAGAACAACCCATCCATGAGATTTATTATACCAGTATGCATCTGATTCCTGTCATGTTATAGATATTGAGAATTGGAAACTTTCAATTTCATCACTGATGGTTTTTTTTTGTATTCAGTTATTAGAGCTTCAGGCTGGTATCCGTTTATCTGCTTGTCATAACTGATGTTTTTATTGCCTCGATAAGCAGCGATATAAAATAAGGGGGTTTAATATAAAGACTCTCTGCTGTGCTGTGTCACATTTCCTGTCATCACGGTTTTTGTGTACACGGCTTGCAGATTTTACTTTTCAAAATAACAGGCTTTTAACATGTGGGAGGATTTCTTCAGAACTGATAATAGTAATATATGAAATCATGAATAATAATGATAATATAAAGCATTGTCCTTCCACCAAAGAGAGACAGATTTATTTGCAACTGTAAAATATGGAATAGTTTGTCTAAAGTTCATAGGGTTCGATCACATATGTTTAGATCACCAAGAGAGTGGCCATGCACTAACGCAGCTCTGCAAACAAACCACATGTGCAGAGTAGGTTGGGCTGAGTGACAGCTTTGCCAGATTAGTCCATGTTCTAGTATGATAGTCCAGGTAAGTATGTTTAAAGTACTCATGATGTATCCTATTTGCCCTTGCTATTACTATACATACAATGGCCATTTTTGGTGTGACATCCTTATGTGACACATGCATATGACATTGACATACATCCCATGTCATACGACACTCATTGCTTCTTTTTCTTCACTTAGTATCCATTGTAGTTCTGCAACCTTCCCCTACTGCTGGTCTGCACCCTCCTGCATTATTAGCTGTAAGCTGATGAGGTGAATAAAGGACATAGATGGTATCTTTATGACCTACTGTGATGTGATTCTCCTTGTGCTGCAGGAGGTTTGAAGCTCAACAGATGATGGAATTGGTGCCATGTCTCTGGGACGGCTTCTTCGTCGTGCTTCCTCCAAGGCTTCCGACCTCCTGACCTTAGGCTCTGGGGGAGGAACATCCTCCATATTGGATGGAGAGATCATCTTCTCTAAAAACAATGTATGTGTGCACCCCCCAGAGCTGCTGCAGAATGTTGCATCCCATCATCCAGGTGAGAACAACTGACTAATGGACATGAGTGGGTTGTCTGTAGTCTGGTAATAGCACAGTTTATATTGCACATGAACAATAAGATATCAAGCATATCCAATGTACAGTCTTTGTAATGTATGCAGAGCATGTAAGCTGTGAATAAACTTTTCATACTGTAGTTCACAGCAGCCTGCTTCCTATGAGTTGCCTATGCATAATTCTAATCCTAGCTATTTGTTTTTAATTTTTATTATGTCACATACACCCCTATATATGTAGCTTAACCTTCTTTTTGGACCATAAACCCTTAGGGGTCTATTTACAAAGCCTTGGATGGAGATAAAGTTAACAGAGATAATGTACCAACCAATCAGCTCCTAACTGTCATGTCACAGGCTGTGTTTGAAAAATGACAGTTAGGAGCTGGTTGGCTGGCGCCTTATCTCCATCGATTTTATCTCCATCCAAGGCTTAGTAAACAGACCCCTGCGCAAAGTATTATGGTACATGCCGTCTAGTTCTATGGCACAATTATGTTGCAGCGCATTTTGGGACTCTCTGCCTGAAGACAATGATGCTTGGAAGGAGGAGTCATCAGTTTATAGAGCGTAATACAAACTAGAGAAGAGACTGGAGCAAGGCCTTAAAGTTTAAGCTTTGTCCTTTAAAAGTAACCATACAGTAGCTTTCATTATTACTATCTGTAAATTACATTTCCTCTTATTTAGAACATTGAATTAAATTCTCACCATCTGCTCTGATTCTCTGGGCTTTATAAGTTAATATTTATTGAAGAGTATTTGCAGTATAAACAAAGAAAGTTCAGTAAACATGTGATAATGGGAATAGTGTTACTTAAAGCTATGCCTAGATAACATATCTGCAGGATACTCCTGCTCATGGACAAAATGCCCCAGGACATAAACTTTCAATATGTTGGCCTTTATGGAAATGTGCACACCCTTAGTGACTGAGGGCTTGATTCAGAGGTGGATGTAGTCCTGATGTTTGTGCAGTGGGCCCATGTATTTTGAACTGTTCATGTGGCCGAGTGGCACAGCGCATGCGTCTCGATGTTACCACCAGGGGACGCAGAATGATTTTGTCACAGAGAGAGGCAATTTCGGTGGGTGGTCCTGGGAGGTAAAAGGGGAGTGGCTAGTCTGGCACTGATGTGTCATGGCCAATGCACCTTTTTTCACAGTTGCACTGGCACAGGCAGCCATATTCTGAAAAACATTCTGAGCAACCATAGGGCTTTTTAATGTCCAATGGACGAACAATGGTGGTGCAGAAGGTGCAACTTTTTACGCAAAGTATCGGATTAGAGCCACAGCCGGTCTGCATCTCGGTACAAATTCCATCAGCTGCGTCATTATCATTAAGTTGCATTGGCTCTGCATAAAAAGACACCTCTGAATCGCTCACTGAATCCCGTGGGTACCTGTAGTCTAGTGTCTCCAAGTGTGCATGTTAGTAAATGACCAAGATTAGTACATGGTGGCAGGCTAAAATAAGGTATCAATGTCTTTTGTTCAGGATACTTGTGTGTGTACATGGAGAAGGATGAGTCTTTGGGAACAACCCTTATCTTGGCTTGGGTCCCTAACTCTCGTATCCAGCGACAAGATGAGGAGGCTCTGCGATATATCACCCCTGAGAGTTCCCCTGTCAGAAAAGCCCAGCGCAAAAGAAATAGACACTCTGCAAATACTGTACCTTCCACATGTCTAAAACCATCTGTACTCACCAAGGAGACCACCGGGGATAACTCCAGACAGACAGAAGCCAGCTCTCCGGCAGAGCAGAATCCCTTTGGTGACTCTGGAGAGGGGACAGGGGACTCTGTAGAACAGGTGGAGGATGAGCGCTCTCTGGACATATCTTCTGATGAAGTGAGCAAAGACAGCACTCTGGACTCTGATTCGGATGCCTTCTCTTCCCCCTTTTGCATGTCGCCTATAAGTGAAGCCCTTGGAGAAAGCAGTAGTTCCGTGTTTTTGGAGAATGAGATCAGGTAAGTTAACTGAACATAGACATTACAATTAGGCATTCTACAGAAAACACAACGCACAGCATAAATATCATCGGGTCAACTTGTCCTTCATAAATGTAATGCTTAAGATAGTTAAAACATTTAGGCATCGTTTTGAGGACCTTCTATTAATTCAATCATTCCATAAAGAGTAATGATTGTAAAGAACAAATAAACACATTTTCATGTCAAACCTCATCAGACATTGACAACAGGATACTTTCAGTATGCCGGCACAGGGGATGCCGGTGATTAGAATACCGGCAGCCGGAACCCTGACACTATCAGAATCCTGGCACCAGCATCCCGAGGGTAATTAGCGGGGTTGGGGGTTTATATTAGACAGTAGGGGGAGGGTTAGGCACTAGGGGGGGAGGGTTAGGTTTAGGGTGCAGGGAGGGGGAGGTTAGATTTAGGCACTAGGGGGGAGGGTTAGGTTTAGGGTGCGGGGAGGGGGAAGTTAGGTTTAGGCACTGGGGGGAGGTTAGATATAGGCACAAGGGGGAGAGGTTGGGTTCAGGCACAGAGGAGGGGTAGGGTAGGGAGAGGGTTAGGATACCTACCGGTGTTGGATTTTGACCGCCGGCATCTCGTACTCATCCCATTAACAACACCTGTATATTTACTAATAAAAGCTCCAAAACACAAACCTTATCTATTTCATTGGTGCCAACTTTAATCCCACTATTAGCAAATATCGCTCTATTCTGCATAATGTCTGACCCGGGTGGAACGTCTAAACCTCTTTCCTCCAACTTTCCCAGTACTTAGTGACCTAATTGACAGTATTTACAGTACCTTCAGTGCTTTCAAAGCCAAAGAGCAGCTCACAGTTATTCATGATGTGCACGACTGCATGTAATTACTACCTGTACCTGTTTTATGCAGTGCTCTGTTTAATTAAAGGATAAATGTGTGGACAGATGGAAACTGTATGCTGATTTGCAAAACTTGCCAGACTGTATGGTGCTCTAGAAATTACAGATACAGTGCCCAAATGTAATAGCCAGCAAGTTTCGGCAAGTGGCGAGATTTCGTAGGTGTCTGACTGTCCCTGAAAGATTACCTTCTATACTAAAGGGGGTACATTACAAACAGCCACCACAGTTTGAAGTGGGATTCTTGAACCGCTGATTGAGCATTTAAGGGTTCGTTAAACTGATAATTATATCCTATTGTTTTGTTGTGAGCTTTGTTTTTAGGGAATCGATATGTAATGCTGGCTGTCGGGATGAGTCCTGTCAAAATTTTGACAGCGGCATCCCGATGGTTAGTATCCCGACAAGGGTTGGGTAAGTATACTTACCCTCCCCCCTTCTTGTAGCCTAACCCTAACCCTCCCCACCTCGCACCCTAACACTCCCCGTTAGTGCCTAAACCTAAGTCTCCCCCCTTCATGCCTAAACCTAACCCTCCCCCCTAGGGATGCCTAACCCTAACCTCCGCCCCCAAAAAACCTAACCGTAACCACGCTACGCTGCCTAAACCTAGCCCTCCCCCTTCTTGGCTAACAGCTAAGATGCCCCCGGACTTACCTCGTTCGGGCTGGCGTCCTTCTGGATTCCGGCGTCAGTATTAAGATAGGCGTCGGTATTTCGGCACCTATCTTAAGTTCTGTGTCGGGCTTCCCCCGTCGGGATTTAGACCAGTGGCATTGCGGCCGCCGGTCTCATAACTACATCCCGGTTTTAGCTCTAGTTGGTTTGGCTATGTAGCAAATTCATTGTAGTCTCCAAGTGGCTGTTAACTCCTGTTTAGTGGTGGTTAAGAAAAAGGGGATCCCTCCAACAATAAGGGTTCCCTTACTCATTATTTATAAGGCCAGGAAGATAGGTTAGAGATTTGTTCTACGCTGTAGTGTGAGCCAGGAGAGGTCCTGGAAAACTTGGATATTGTGCTATCCATGTATCTTGAGTAATCCATAAAATGAGCCATTCACCCTGTGTGGTCTATGCACTGATCAGAAGTCTATCAGTGAGTATTATGCCCTGTGATTCGTTTTCTACCTTTAATACAATTCTCTGATTGTTGCCGCTGTAGTCTCCTATAACAATGTCCTCAATATGCCTTTATAGTGATTAACTGCACTTGATGTTATCTGAAAGTCTGAAATTTTGTCATGATGTTTTAAAGGAGTTATCATCAGTTTATTTTCTTTGTTGGTCTGTAGCTTCAGTCGCTGACTGTTTTATGTCCTGCAGTTATGCAGCAAACTAGGCCTCTTTTTACAGTTGTTTCAGGTGTTCTTGAAGGTACAAGCAAGGCTGTAGTAAGAGTTATCTCTGACAATACACCTATCAGATAATGTTATAATGTGTCATGAGGCTAGGGAAGTTATCTTAGATGATTTGACAGTTGGGTCTTATAGGTTTGTACTAAGCCTTATGCCGAGTATCCACTAGACGATATCCTCCATGAGCAATATCGTCTAGTGTTTCCCCGGCAGTGGATGTGCTCATTGTCGTTAACCAAATTGAGCACCCACACTGAATGATATCATTCAGTGCCAGCACCCTCCCACATCCCCGTACTTGCAAGAACCTGATGATATTGTCAGATTGCTCTGCAAGTACGGGCGATGAAAGATGTCGTTAACAACCAGCGGGAGCGCGCACCGCTTGTCGTTGACAGCATATTCACTGGACAATATTGCGGACGATAACGATATTGTTATTGTTCAAAACGTCCAATGTATATCGTCTAATGGATATAGAGAGAGATAAAGTGGACAGAGATTGTACCAACCAATCAGCTCCTAACTGTCATTTTTCAAACACAGCCTGTAAAGTGACAGGAGCTGATTGGTTGGTACTTTATCTCCGTCCACTTTATCTCCCTCCAGGGCTTAGTACTCTTTGATCAGTTTGAAAAACTTCCTGCTATACTAAACGAAACTGTAAGTATTCGCCCATAATTATTAAATTGATCAACAGCTGTCATTTTAGTGTGGTCTGAAAGAAAAATGATCTCTCATGCTGGTATCCAGCCAGGCCCTGTAAGAGGTGTTTATAATATAGTAGAATTTTCTTTTATTTTTAAAAAAGCTGACGAAACTATAGAACATGCGCGATTACGGACAGCGGCACACGCCTATACCACATGCGCCTCTACTCACATCTCCAATTGCTACTACTAATGCCACACAATGTTAGCATCCTTCATTCATCAGTCACAGCAGCTGGAGACTGACATCATGGGCGGCATGTAATGGAGTGCGAGGTTTTAGTAAAAAAACAACTTGCACCTGCTCGTGTGTTTAGAAGGTGCGAGCTGGTGCTGCAACTCGCAAATGTAATAGCCTGCGAACTTTTGAGTTTGAGGCTATTACAGTATGCAAATCTGTGCGACTAGCATTAAAAGGTCAGAGTTATACAGAAGCCTTCACAGATCAGTGAGATCCGTGAAGGTTTCTGTGTATTAAAAAAGTAGTAACAGTAAAATAATTTAAAATTACATGCCCCCCTCCCCCACAAGCATAATCAGCGCCAAGCTCTGTAGAGTCGGTTCTGGTTCTTAAAATACAGTGGAAAAAATGTGTAGGGGTCCCCTGTATTTAAAGAACCAGCACTGGGCTCTGCTAAGCTGGTCCTGGTTGTGGAAATACAATGGACAAAATGAGTAGGGTCCCCTGTGTTTTCCATAACCAGCACTGGACTCTTTCTAACGGGGGTGTAATGCCACAGCCAGAAGAACCCTTTCACCAGGTCCCCCGGCCAAAGCATTACACCTGACCGCCACACAGCCCAGGTCGAGGATCCCGGGGAGGTGGGGACCTCCAATAAAGGGGTCCCACTCTCCAGGGTACCCCAAGCCTGAGCTGATAGCCTGGGGCTATCCCCGGTAGCCCTGGCCAGTGGATGCTGGGTTTATCGTGTTAAGGTGTATGTAAAAAATATATGTAATAATATTGTCTTTTGCTGGAGAACTACAGGTCCCAGCAAGCCTCCCCTGCATGCTGGTACCTGTAGTTCATCTGCAAAATAAATATTAAAATAACCACAAAACATACTGTGCCACTAACGGGGAGTATTTTTTTTTTTTTCCCTGTCCGCTCACTAAGCTGTGGGTGCGATTATCGCGACCATCGGCATTGCGAGGAGACACTAAGGTAGGGTCTCAGCACTCGCAATGCCGAGTGGACTTCCAGCTCTAATAGAGCCGGAAGTCCACTACTGACATCACAAGTGATGTCAGTAGGGACGCCCACAAACGGCAGGCGTTCCTTCTGGAACCCCTCCGTTTGTTCAGCCAACCCCCCTACCCGCCTACAAAACGGGGCGAGCTGTCGATCAACATCGTCAGCCGCCCTGCTTTGCTGCGAGCTCCGGAGCGAGTGAAAGTCTCACTCGCTACGGGGCTGGCGCGCGCACTGGGCCACCATCGACCTGCTTGCGAGCGGGTCTGAATCAGGCCCTCAGTCTCTGGTCTAACGATGAGGAAGATGCTTTTTATTGAATGAGACTAATAGAATTGTTATTACCAGTAAAAAAGGAATACCATTGAGGGGACAGTACATTTCTAATATATTGCAAATAGTGAATAGCCATCAATCATTATCACCTTTTGTCCAACAAGTGCATACACAAGTGTAGCCCTCAAAATGTTTTGCCCAACCACTTGCAGATCCACCTGGAAATACGCAGGTGGGAAGAGTACACACGTCATTCCAAAGTCTGTCCTTATAATCTCTATAACTCTACAGCCTTCCCGTCATTATTTTCAGATTTGGCTATATTCTTCTAATATAATGCTGGTTGGAGCCTGGGCGACATTCTAGTGCAGGTGCTTTCCATAGGTGGCATCATGAAAAACAATTCCAGTTGTGCCACTCGGCCCATTTTTGCAGCTTTTTGTACGACTCTTACAGAATATGAAATGTTGTCTTCGTATGTGGTTAGTGCAGAGTGTAAGTTTAATCTTTAAACATATAAAACAGAATACATTTTTGCATCCTCCTAATAACAGTCGTATATTTAGCAAACTGTTATGACATTATTGCTGCTCTCTGGTGGATAAATGATTTCTTACATTGTTTCTAACCTTTAAAACTGTGCGTGCTGGCTACTTCAGCCACCATGTGTCAACTGAGTTTGAATACAAGAAATTGCTCTGTCATATCTCCCTTCTCTATTCACTACAGTATTCAGCTAAGTCCACTGATATATTTTCTTGTTAGAACTATGTTGAAATCGTCTGCAAAATGCTGCCGGGGAACGGTGTACAGTTAATATGCTGGATTCCAGCCGTAATGCTAGGTACCCACTGGCATTTTTACAAGTATGACATTGGTTCCTACTCCTGTGTTTACATGTTCCAAGTGTTTACATGCTGTATATACATGTGAATAGAACAAAATGCTGGTAACAATGCATGTGAGTATAGTTTACATGTGTTCTAATAGCATTTAAAATGCTAGTAATGTACACCATACTAATGCCAATGGGTAGAAGGTCTAAAGCTGTCAGCACATGGTTTACTTGTGTTAATAAAGAGACCCTTTAAAGTCCTATCCTCTGGTACAATGTATTGCAAACGCTAAGGTAGAATGCCTAAATCTGTTGTTACCAGGGCCGGATTATGGCTTGTGGGGGCCCCAGGGCAACTAAGTTGCGGGGGCCCCCTTCAAGCCACACAGAGCCCAGCCATGCCCCCAGTAGCAGTCCCCCCTCAACAGTAGTCCCCCCAGGAGTACCCCTAGTAGTAATCACCCTCTATGCTGTGTCCCACAGTAGTGGTCGCAGCAGTGTGCATTGCCCCCAGTAGTATCCCCAGCAGTGCCCCCAGCAGTGTCCCTAGTAATAGTCCAATCCCCCCCAGCAGTGCCCCTAGTAGTACCCCCAGAAGTCCCTAGTAGTAGTCCTTCCCCCCCCCAGCAGTGCCCCCAGTAGTACCCCCATAAGTCCCTAGTAGTAGTCCTTCCCCCCACAGCAGTGCCCCTAGTAGTACCCCCATAAGTCCCTAGTAGTAGTCTCCTCCCCCCCCCCCACAGCAGTGCCCCTAGTAGTAGTCATCCTTTCCCCCCCTAGCAGTATCCCTGGTAGTACTCGTCCTCCCCCCCCCACAGCAGTGCCCCTAGTAGTACATCCCCCCCCACACAGCAGTGCCCCTAGTAGTACACCCCCCCCACACACAGCAGTGCCCCTAGTAGTATTTCCCCCCTCCCACAGCAGTGCCCCTAGTAGTACTTCCCCCCTCACAGCAGTGCCACTAGTAGTACATCCCCCCCCACACAGCGGTGCCCCTAGTAGTATTTTCCCCCTCCCACAGCAGTGCCCCTAGTAGTACTTCCCCCCCACAGCAGTGTCCCTAGTAGTACTCCCCCCCCCACACAGCAGTGGACCTAGTAGTACTCCCCCCCCACACAGCAGTGCCCCTAGTAGTAGTCCAAATGCAGCAGTGCCCTTAGGAGTAGTTGTCCCCACCCCCAGACACACACACTGAAAAAAAAAAAAAATTCTCCACTTACCTTAAGCCCCGCTCCGGCATCTTCTCTTCCGTCCGGCGTCCTCCCAGGCCGGCCCGCTCCGCCACTGCGGGAGCCGGAAGACGGAGGCTCCGGCAGTGGGCCGCAGCGCAGCAGCCGATGAGAGTCTGTGTGACTCTCATCGGCTACTAAAACAAACACACAACTGCCGGCGCCGGTGGCTGTGTGTTTGTGCTGTGTAGTGCGGACCGCACTTATGTGCCGTCCACACTGCCGCCCTGCCCCAAGCTGATGCAGCAGCACTGAATGTGCTGCTGCATGCAGTAGTGTGGGGGCCCTCTGTGTGTGGGGGCCCAGGGACGACCGCCCCTGTCGCCCCTCCCTTAATCCGGCCCTGGTTGTTACATTGTTATTAGTGTTTGCAATTAATTTACTCTAGAGGATATGACTTGTGCTTTGACACAGGAGGTGACGCTGATCAGTTATGTCTTGGGTGGTATCAGATTCTTGTCTCACTGGGTCGTCCGATGTGCCTCTCTCAGTACCAATGCCCAGAGCGTTCAGTTATGCCAGCAATTTCTCTCAGACCCCGGTAATGTGTGTAGTGACACTTGTGGGTAGCGCAGCTGGCCGATATGTCGTTCATAGATATATATATCCGGAGGTGAGAGCACTGTGACTCTCAAAACAAACCCACATCAGAATCATAATAGATACTTATATTGTTTTTAAAGAGAGAGCACTGTGACTCTCAAAATAAACCCTCATTTTCCTATTAACATTCTGCCTTACCTCTTAATAAACATTACAGCAGCAAAAAAGCACAAGAAGGTGTAGCGCTTTAGCAACCACTTCCCCCCCTCCTCCCCTCCTCCCCACCCCACTCAGTAACAAAGTTCTATCCAGGAGAAGGGGCAAGTCCAGTCTATTAGCAGCTCCTGAACCTGTGACCAAGCACCCACGAGTGCAGTTCCCCCCTCCACCAATCATCCAGCCTTGGGTAGCCTAGTGAGTCTCTTTACCTTGTCTGGGCACCTGAAGCCAGTGTACTGCATGATCTGATTGGCATCTCTCAGGACTAATCATTTAATGCACAAGCATCCGAATGGACATTAATCATAACTATATACTGTGCCTCGTTGCACCATTGGCGGCATGTCGCTGTAAGATATAAATGTATATAAAATTGTACCCTACTAATTATCCTTTATGTATTTGCAAAAGGTCTAAAGCAGAAAAGTTGAATATCCTGACGTGTGCATGTGTTATATTGTCTCTGTATCAGACCTTATAACCTTATAACCTAATGATAGCGTACCTGTACAGAGAGTACAACGAAGGAAGATAGCCAAATGTTTTTTCAGATAACTAATGAAGGGAGTTTGATCTACCCACAAAGACCAGTTTTGCTTAGAAAATGAGGGTAATGTTTGATCTGAACAATCCCAAAAAGTTGTGTAAATTAGACACTGGGAGATTTAGAGAATCTTTGGCAGTTCTCCACAGTGTTACTGGCTGCTGGAGTTGTAGGGGCAATAGGAGAGGTGGCACAGGCAGAGGTTGGCAGAAATGTGCGTCTGTACAGATTTTTGTGGGTAGAGGGGTTACAGCAGTGGTTCCCAAACTGTTTTGAATCACGGCGCCCTAAAGTATCAGAATTGTTTTCACGGCAGCCCTAAGCCAAAAGTTTGTCATTGAAAAATTCTGAAAAAAATGTAGTGAAGTAGTAAAGTGAAGTGAATTGTGCTGACCGGTCATCCCTAGGCTCAGTTATGTGGTGGTGGACAGGTTTCCACTTCTGATTGTCCACATATTTACATTACATTGACCATAAATAATTTGATTTGGTGCTGGACCACGAACCTGAGGCACCCTAGGGTGCCACGGCTCACAGTTTGGGAACCACTTGGTTACAGTATATCTGTGCAATTGTTGGCTGCCAGTTTTGGAGGAATATTTTGTCCTATGTACAGTATGTAAGTGATTTTCATAATCTGCCAACCGTAATATATATCTTCCATTAGACTCCTGTATCCTTACCCATACTATACATTCTCACCATAGTACTACATACCTATATATGTCCATAATTATATACAACACCTAGTCTACATCATATTCAACAGTACATTTATTTAAACCATGTCTGTTCAGCTTGCAATTTGTAGTCTTCATGAAGAATTGCTAGGCTTCTATTTTGGCTTACAGGTTTACTCCCTTGGTTTCAGCTTGTCAACTTGTACTAATATCTTTGTGTAGTATAAATCTCGAGTTGCATTGATAGATATGTAGATAGATATAAAATGCCATGCAGTGAGTAATACTGCTCTGTATAGTCTTTCTTTGCCACAAGAGGGAGCCTCACTCACTATCAATTTATCATTTGAGTAGTTTTCTGACAACACTGCATGCCTTACACAGTGTTTTGTATAAGAGCTTCTATACAGCTGAAACCGGCGGCTCTCATAACTACATCCCCTGTAGGGGACCTATAGAAGAAATATATTTGCCAAAATTGTATTTCTTTTTACATGTCCTATACGAAATAGATGAATTTATGGGTAATATATAAACGCTCCAGCCCCTGTCTCTTTACACTTGTGTGATGAGCCACCACAGTTTGGGGGTCACATAATTTGAAACTAAAAACTTTTACAGCCATGTGAACTGGAGATTGTTTAGACCAGTATTAAATACACTTGTTTTTGAGTGCCAAATTGGGTAAAACATTTATAAAAAAATATATATCTTTCCAGTGATTCTTTTATTTAGAAGCTACCACGACCATCCTGGGTTAAAACAGAACAGGATGTTAAAGGTCAAATCCTGCAGGTTACAGAGACACCACTGACATATCTGTTGGGCATGATTTTCATTTTTTATTGTCCAGTTTGTTTATGAAAGCTGATGCACAGGACAAACATGGGGCATCACCTATTCACTCCACCAGTTCTCGGGACACACAGACCTCCATCAACCTCAACTGTCTCCAACCTGAATACTCAATTGTAAATTGCTGCCCTTTGTTGGCTAACATCTTTCCTTTTATCTAGCTTCATTTCAGCGCCTTGCAGCTCCTGTATGTTGGAATGGGTAATTATGCCGCCGTGTGGGAGGTCCTTTGACCTACCACTGCCAACCCCTACAACCTTTTCCTGCATCCATACTAGCATGACACATACATGTGCATCATAGATACTTCTCCTGTACAAGATTTCCATGTATAGTTTATATGGGGATGTTCCAGTGTGACATGCCTTGTGTCCTTTATCCACCATTTTCACAGCTGTGGTTTAATTTATTCCTGGATCTATCCATGGATTGAGTTATTCTTATTCCTGTGATTGTTTTTATATTGGTCCTTTGTACTGTAGTTATACTGGTTCGTGTGCATGTATTGCTGTTGGTCATTGGGGTCTGCAATTAAATTGGCCACTGAGGTTGTGCATTTTTGTATCTGTCTCTAGAGCTGTATTATGGTAAATATGGTAAATATTGCATAGTCTGTCCATTTGGGGTTGTAATTCTGCTCATCTGGCACATCTGATACCCATTACTGACTGACGGGACTGTTCTTGCATAATCAACTGGTATACAGTATCTCACTTTGGGGGAGATGTATCAAACAGAGAGAGATACAATGGAGTAGTTGCCCAAAACAACCAATCAGCTTCTAACTGTCCTTTCTAAGACTGCTAGATAAATGACAGTCAGAAGCTGATTGGTTGGTTTGGGCATCTTCTCCACTTTATCAGTCTCCAAGACTTTGTTTTTGTTATGATATTTTCCTTCATATTACATCGGAAACATGTGAGTAAAAGCTTGCTGTGTTTATTATTAGAGTATAAAGATTATAAAGAAGAGCCTCTTTGTTTTTGTGTCCTCTGTTCAGGCAAGATGCTGACAGTCACATGGCGTCCTATGCATCCAGCCCAGATGCCAATTCCCAATACAGAGTGGTGAATGGCCGGGGAACCCCCGCTAGGTGGGAGGAGCAGCAGAAGCTCTTGGCTCTAGAGCAAACGTGTGGAGTATTCCGAGTCGATTTGGGTCAAATGCGTTCACTGCGTCTCTTCTTCAGGTAAGGAGGAAGCGGAAGATTGTTGTTTTGAGCAAAATATACCATTGTTACATATAGCAGCACAGAGGTACTAAATACTGGTTTTAACCTTTTCTGACATGTTTAGAGACAAACCAATTGGAAGATCAATACCATTTACCTGCTTCTGTAAAATGCGTTTTTAAATATTTAGTTTAGGCCGTCAGACAGTCTGCGAATGATGCTGAATAAGTACTGCGCAGGTGTGCACAGCGTGTCCTACATCAGGGCCGCAACTAAGGGGAGGGCTGGAGGTGCATGTACGCCGCTGCACCCGCTGCCAGTGTCCTCCGGCCCCGCAGGGGGCTCCAAGCCGGACGCCCGTTGAGATTTTATTTCCAGCGGGCGCCCTGCTCCTTCCCTGCAGCGCCGCGGAGGCTGGAGTTCTCTCCTGAACTCCAGCTTTCCGGCTCTCCCCACGGGCACTATGGGAGAGACGTCATGACGTCTCTCCCATAGTTCCGAGGAGCAGCTGGGCGGACCGGGCGGTGGCGGACGCAGGAGCGTGGTTTAAGGTAAGTATTGTTTTTTTTTTTTGTGTAAGCGGCACTACATGGGGGCATTACCATATGTGCACTACCAGGGCCGGACTGGGACTAAAAATAGGCCCTGGCATTTAAAGCACACAGGCCCACCTCGCATGAACACATGGCTCCTGACATAGACTCCTCCTCTTACTATTCCTGACTCCTCCCACTTCTTATTCTATGCTGTTACAAATATAATTAATATTAGAACACCGTACAAGTATACATTATTCTCTGTATTAAAATACACACAACAGGAGACATTCTGCAGGGGATTCAAACGTTCCATAGTCATACATTTGGTATTTGGTTCGTTCTGTTAGGTAAAGCTGACACTTCATTTGGTGTAGGTACACACAAGGATCAGGGAAGGCATTTTCCCAATTGGCCGAGACCTAGCTTAGCAATTATATAAGATTAGATAGTATCACTGTAGGAATTTTTAGTGCCGGGGGGCTGAATACAAAGGATGACACGTGTGCCCCCAAAGCCATAACTACACATTTTGGTGTGTACATAAAGAACATTGGTGCTGCCATCCATAATAGAAGCAGGGAGAGTGCGCGCCACACAGAGCCCTTTCACGTTAAGCCACACAGTAGTACTCCTTAAAACACATTATGCCACACACAGTAATGCCCCTTAAAACACATTATGCCACACACAGGAACACCCTTTAACACACATTATGCCACACACAGGCATGCCACTTAAAACACATTATAGAAAACAATGAGTAATAACACTGCGCACATGGGATTGATGTAATAGGCGGGGTGTGCTGCATCTACAAAGAAGGGTGCCCTCCCTACTGCATATGTACAAAAAGTATGCTATGCAGCTAGATGGCCTGTCGTGTCAGCTCCGTAATTTACCAAAAAAAGGGTTATTACAAAACTGTAAAATGATCAAACTTTTATGCAATCAAATCTCAAGATACATGTACAAACTTGACCTGATAAACTAAAACTACATATCAGATCAGGTCAGGGGTAAATAGGGAGTGTTCAATGGTCATGACTAAAAACAATAAACTGTAGGATACATGTTCAGAGTAGGAAACAAAAACATATGAAAATGTAAATATAGCACTGGAGTCGCTGTAGATTATAGTCCACCCCAGTATGTTTAATGTAAATAGAACGGTGATGTGCAGAATAGTATAAGAGTCAGTACTTGGAGAACTTCGGTGTGGAGCAGGAGCGGTGTCCCGCTACTCACCCCTCTAGATGCTGTTAGTCCTTGTGATACCACAGTGAAGCGTCCGTTGCCCAGGGTGATCAAGGTGGAATACCAGGTTGACTGGGGTGGGTCTAGAAGCAGGGACTCCAGACAAGGACACAGATGCTGACGGTGCAGACCAGAGCTGCGTCTGATTGAAACACCCCTCACTGTCCACGTGATACCAGGTCTGTGTCCTGGGGAGGCAGTGTAACTGGTTTAGATGGTCAGGCCTTCACACATTATGCCTTTTAAAACACATTATGCCACACAGTAATGCTCCTTTAAAACACATGAAGTGTGTATATGACTTCTCTGACCAGCAGCTTCGACCCCCCCCAACGCAACGTGACCTTCTAGCAGCATCTCCCTGTGTCTCTCCATTCCCACCAGAGTAACCACCCCCAACACCCCCGCATCCCTCTAGCAGCAGCTCCCTATGTCTCCTCTCCCACCAGAATCCAACCACCCCTCCCTATAGCAGCAGCTCCCTGCCCTGTGTCTCCTCTCCCAGCAGATTACACCCCCTCCCCCGTCGGTTGTTGCTAGATCCATCTTGAAGAAAGGACCTCTGATGTCACAACCACGTGACCGTTATGACAGGGCCGGACCGCTACCAGTGTTACTAGACACGTGGGCATAGAGAGGAAATATAAACCGTGCGTGAATTGTGACGAGCAAACACTTTTAGCCCCTGTTCTAAACCTTGCCCCTCCCCCTTTGGTCACCGGTTACGTCAAAGGTCCTGTGAAGTATTTCGTTCTAGACCTAACCCCATCCTTATAACAGCAGCTCCCTGTCCTGTGTCTCCTCTCCCACCAGATGACCCCTCCCCCATCCTATAGCACCAGCTCCCTGTCCTGTGTCTCCTCTCCCACAAGATGATCCCCCCCTGTCCTATAGCACCAGCTCCCTGTCCTGTGTCTCCTCTCCCAGTAGATGATCCCCCCCTTCCCTATAGCATCAGCTCCCTATCATGTGTCTCCTCTCCCAGTAGATGACCCCTCCCCTATAGCAGCAGCTCCCTGTCCTGTCTCCTCTCCCAGCAGTTGATTCCCCCCCATAGCAGCAGCTCCCTATCCTGTCTCCTCTCCAGCAGATTTCCCCCCCCCCCATAGCAGCAGCTCCCTGTCCTGTCTCCTCTCCAGCAGATGACCCCCCCCCCCCTATGGCAGCAGCTCCCTGTCCTGTCTCCTCTCCCAGCAGATGATCCCCCCCCATAGCAGCAGCTCCCTGTCCTGTCTCCTCTCCCAGCAGATGATCCCCCCCCCTCTATAGCAGCAGCTCCCTGTCCTGTCTCCTCTCCCAGCAGATGATCCCCCCCCCTCTATAGCAGCAGCTCCCTGACCTGTCTCTTCTCCCAGCAGATGATCCCCCCCCCTCTATAGCAGAAGCTCCCTGTCCTGTCTCCTCTCCCAGCAGATGGTAACCCCCCCCTATAGCAGCAGCTCCCTGTCCTGTCTCTTCTCCCAGCAGATGATCCCCCCCCCCTCTATAGCAGCAGCTCCCTGTCCTGTCTCTTCTCCCAGCAGATGATTTACCCCCCCCCCCTCTATAGCAGCAGCTCCCTGTCCTGTCTCCTCTCCCAGCAGATGATTCCCCCCCCTATAGCAGCAGCTCCCTGTCCTTTCTCTTCTCCCAGCAGATGATTCCCCCCCCTATAGCAGCAGCTCCCTGTCCTTTCTCTTCTCCCAGCAGATGTTTCCCCCCCCCCCTCTATAGCAGCAGCTCCCTGTCCTGTCTCCTCTCCAGCAGATGATTCCCCCCCTATAGCAGCAGCTCCCTGTCCTGTCTCCTCTCCCAGCAGATGATTTCCCCCCCCCCATAGCAGCAGCTCCCTGTCCTGTCTCCTCTCCCAGCAGATGATCCCCCCCCCCTCTATAGCAGCAGCTCCCTGACCTGTCTCTTCTCCCAGCAGATGATCCCCCCCCCCTCTATAGCAGAAGCTCCCTGTCCTGTCTCCTCTCCCAGCAGATGGTAACCCCCCCCTATAGCAGCAGCTCCCTGTCCTGTCTCTTCTCCCAGCAGATGATCCCCCCCCCTCTATAGCAGCAGCTCCCTGTCCTGTCTCTTCTCCCAGCAGATGATTTACCCCCCCCCCTCTATAGCAGCAGCTCCCTGTCCTGTCTCCTCTCCCAGCAGATGATTCCCCCCCCTATAGCAGCAGCTCCCTGTCCTTTCTCTTCTCCCAGCAGATGATTCCCCCCCCTATAGCAGCAGCTCCCTGTCCTTTCTCTTCTCCCAGCAGATGTTTCCCCCCCCCCTCTATAGCAGCAGCTCCCTGTCCTGTCTCCTCTCCAGCAGATGATTCCCCCCCTATAGCAGCAGCTCCCTGTCCTGTCTCCTCTCCCAGCAGATGATTTCCCCCCCCCATAGCAGCAGCTCCCTGTCCTGTCTCCTCTCCCAGCAGATGATTCCCCCCCCCCCATAGCAGCAGCTCCCTGTCCTGTCTCCTCTCCCAGCAGATGATCCCCCCCCCATAGCAGCAGCTCCCTGTCCTGTCTCCTCTCCCAGCAGATAATTCCCCCCCCTATAGCAGCAGCTCCCTGTCCTGTCTCCTCTGCCAGCAGATGATCCCCCCCATAGCAGCAGCACCCTGTCCTGTCTCCTCTCCCAGCAGATGATCCCCCTCCCCCGTCCCTATAACGCCAGCTCCCTGTCCTGTGTCAACCTCACTTGTTCCTGAACTTCCCACCCCTCCCCTGTATGTATAGTAGCAACTTCCTTATCGCCCAGTCTCTGCCGGCCCCACTCACCTTCTATAGCTTCTCGGATCCTGTCCATTCCTGGTCCCAGCTTCTCTTCTCGCTGTTCGCGACTCCTCAGTGGTGGCGACAGCATGACGTTTCAAAAAAGGAACCGCCGGGACGTCATGAAGGCTGCACAATGGTGAGTGATAGGAGGGGCGGGCCACTGGTGAAGGACGAGGAGGAGCAATGATTGAGCTGGAGGGGAAGGCTGCTCGGCGTCACTGACCGGACTGGCCCATTTGGCCATCGGGCATTACTATTGGGGCATTACCATATTGGCACTACTACAGGAGCATTACCTCAGGGGGCATTACTATAGGTGCACTGCTTACTATGAGGGAATTACCAGAGGGGACGCCAACTTACTGTCTTGCTCCAGGTGACAGAAATCCTAGTTTCAGCCCTGCTTACATAAAATAGCTCTGCTCATACTCATTAAAGCAAATGCATGCGTTTTGCAGCTATATAGACCTGTGTGATTCTGCCACTTATACCTGGGTCGGGGAGGGAAAGGCGTTCTTTTGTAGGCTGTGTACAGTAAGGGATTGTTCTTGCTTTTGCCAACACATACCGACCAGAACACAGACGCATATACACTTGAAAAAGCCGTATTATATGTGGGTGGTCAAGGGCAGGTGCAAATAGACATGATGGCGATGACTTTCGCAAGCACTAGCAAACCGCCTGTGATTGGCTGATAAGAGATGCACAATTGACACTGGTGATTTCTTTGTTGCTCAAGCACATAATCTGCTTTTTTGTGTGTATTTCAGCCCTTTTTGTACAAGCAACTGCTGTATTAGAGAAGTATTTGAAGTTGTATTACTGCCTAAGGGAAACAGTCAGGAAGCCGATGGACGGAATCCCGACCGCCGGCTTCCAGACTGTATAATCCCGACAAGGGTTAAGTGACAGGCATCGAAATCCCGACGCCTGTCATTTTCCCTATGCCTGGAGCCCGACACCCGGCTTACCGATCGAAGGTAAGCAAGGGGGGGGAGAGGGTTAGGTTTAGGGTTCCCGGGAGGTTAGATTTAGGCTAGGGGAAGGGGGGGTTAGGGTTAGGCACCCCCAGGGGGAGTTAGGGTTAGGCTCTCCCCCGGGGGACTTAGGTTTAGGCGGTGGGAAAGGGGGGGTTAGGTTTAGGCACTTAGAGGGGGGATTAGGGTTAGACACTTGGGGGGGGGGTTAGGGTTAGGCAACCCTAAGGGAGGGTTAGGGCGGGGAATTAGGTGAATACTTACCAACAACGATCAGGATTTTCATCCTTGTCGGGCTGCCGCTGTCGGCAGTAAGTCATACTGAATCCCTCCCTAATAATGAATGCATATTGCATTGGCAAAACAAATGATTAGAACCATGGGCATAAGTGTATGTGTGGTGTATGCCTGGCGTATGATACTGTTGCCAACCTGAACACATCTTGCAAAAGCAAGAGTTTTGTAAATGCACGTTATTGCTGCTTTTTTCTGAACGCATTTTCTACCTGTGGTTTGTGGCGCAGTTGTGGCCTAAATGAGCTCCTCAGTGTCTTCTGTGGCAGCTTGGTGCAGAGGACTAGTCTGGTGGATTTCATTAGATAAGTATAAAGTTCTAGTTATTTCATGTACATTCTTCTGCTCAACCTTAAGGGGAGATGTTTTAAGCCTTGAGGGCCTATTTATCAATAAATATTTACGGCATATTCCCTGAAAATACCCATTTTCAAGGGAAAACCCACAAATATTTAGTACTTCTCAGATGTATTATGGAGGGACCACAGCAGATATCTGAGATATCTGCAGCGGTCCCTCTATTTCTGATAGCAGCCGCAACCCCCATAGATTTCTATGGGAGATTAGCGTTCCCTATTTCTAAAGGACAGGAAGCACCCTGCCCTCCGGCCCGGCACCCTGCTGAAACAGCCTGCGGGTTTTGTCCCCTCCCGTGGGCCGCACTGTCCCGCGGGTGGGGAAAACGGCGGTGCAGCGGTCACCGCCGGTGAATGGATGCCAGGCACATGCGCCCAGCATACATTCACAGTGACTGCAGTGCTTGGGGGCTGCCAGGCATGTCCGTAAGTGCCAGGCACGCCCCCGAGAGTGATGAAAAGGGGATGCGTCATAAAGACACCCCCTTTTCATTGGTCACGCCCCCTTTTCAGGCGCGCGCAGAAGTGCCCTTTCTCTAGGTCCGGCGCCCTGTCTGGCGCTGGACCTTGAGTGAACACTAGGAGATGCGAGGCTCTCATATTTGCGAAGCTTGGCCCCTGCAGCTAATGCCCTGGTGTAGTCCTATAGCGTATGGACTACACATTGCAAAACTTACTGAGATAGTGTTCCAGAGGCAATGAAACTATATACAATTCAAAAGTCCATGAATGATGATGTTTGCCCATGCAAAATGACGTTTTGCCTCTTTGTGAGTCCAGTTTTTCTGCGGAAAAATCCGAACTTGTCGTGGAATCCGAACTAATCCGAACCCGCTCATCTCTAAAAAAAAAAAAAAAAAAAAAACTGAAGTCGAAGTCATGGTACATCTGTGTCTGGTCGCACCTTCAGCACTTTTGAGCGCCAGTGGGCACCATGGAAGATGACCCAGGAGGACTCCACTTTCGAAAAAAAAAAAAAAAAAAAGCCAGAATGGAATTTGCTAAAATAACATGCCACAATGCATCAGTTCTATGTTCACAGATGAAAAAATGAAGCTGCTATGAACCATGGAGGAGACTCGGTTATGTTTTGGGGCTGCTTTGCTACTTCTAGTATGGGGTGCCTTCAATTTGTGTAAGGCACAATGAAATCTCAAGACTATGAAATCATTCTGAAGCGAAACATACTGCCCTGTGTCAGATAGCACTGTCAGTTGCAGGTCATGGGTACTCCAACAGGATAATGCATCCAAGAATGAATAAGAACAAGAAATTGGACTATCCTGAAGTGGCACTCATCAAACCTGAGACAACTGGAGCAGTTTGCTCAGGAAGAAGAGGCCAAGCTACCTGCTGACAGGTGCTGAAATCTCCTTGAGCACTACAGAAATGTATTGATTGCAGTGATTGCCTTCTCATTTTACTCTTCACATCAATAGCATTTATCATTATCCAAGTAATATCCTAAATTACAGTTATATAGTGCTTATGGTATCAAGATTGCCTGGCACACCTTATTAAACAATGATTAATATGATAAAATACTAAATTCCTAATGGATATACCATGTAATATAACAATATGACATACAGTAAATGCAAAAAGAGGTTTTTGTTATCAAATTAGAAGACCCCCCTCCCCCTCCCAGAAAATAACAATTTAGGTCATTTTAATTTCTTATCTCTGTGATGGGAGAACTCCAGAAATCTGGATCATACCCCAATCTAATTAGTGTTCAGGTTAATCTAATTAGTGTTCAGGTTAATTAACATCTGACAGAACATTTTAAAGCTAAAGCAATCTTCCCTTCTCTAGCCCCCATTACCTGCCTCTGACATTCAAGCAGGATTGTGTAAATTCAAATTAAGTTCTTATGGATTTTTTTCAAATCATCCCCTACATTAGAGAGTCTTAAGCTGGCCACACACTAGACCAACTTACATCCAACCATCCCAACTAGTGGATTGGTTGGAATGAAAATCTGGTAAGGGATGAAAGCAAATGACAATCAGCAATTTGGTCCTAAACGCCGGAAAATGGACAAAAATTTTGTTTGAACAAATTGTTTAGATCAAACATGTAACAAATTTGTCTGAACTTCCATTTTCATCAGTTTTCTGGCATTTAGGAGCAAATTGCTGATCATCATTTACTCCCAGATTTTCATTCCAACCAATCAACTAGTTGGATGGTTGGATAAAAGTTGGTGTAGTGTGTGGCCAGCTTTAGGGGCATATTTATTAAACTCATTTTGAAAGAAATATCCTGAAAATGGCCATATTAGGGAGATACCCACAGAATGTAAGCTTCCCCAGGATGTATGCTAGGATACTGCAGCAGATATCAGCGATATATCTGCGCGATTCACCCATTTCTGATTGCAGTAGCAGGCCCCATTCTATGGGTGCTGCTCTATTGTGAGATTTACTAAGCTCCAGATTGTGAAGCATTCCAGAGCTTTGCTTTGGTAGCTAACGCTTTCTGTAGATGGTATTCGCCCTTGTAGCCTATGGGTAACACTCCACAACATTTAACTGGAGAAGAATCCGTAGGACCCCTCACCTACAATAGCCGCTCTGACATGCATGGTTTGATGACTGTGCATATGAAGTAGTATGCCAGGGTCCCAGAGCATTAGTGATCACTTTTACACATCACAGGGCTTCTGTCGGAGCCTCTTTCACTGCGTGGTATTCATTATGTCAACCCAGTGGTAAATCATTTCTTATTGCCAAGATAAAAGCCTGATAATCTATAAGTAGGCAGGTAGAGAGGACATATGTACAAGTGAAACGAAAATAAAAGGTGAAAATCTCCTTATTCTTTAGAGAACAAACATAACTGATAAATATTATTTTTACCAATCATATACAAAATAAAGTCTTAAATATGTGATATCCTTCTAGATTAACATAATCACCATTAGGGGGAGCTCTACTATCACTTTATTAGGCTACTTCTGATACATTTCATCAGTTCCCCAAAATACAAGCAGTCTTGTTCTGGTTTTTAATTTCTAGATATTAGTATAAGGTCTAAGAGATTAAACAAAGGATTTTCCACATTTACAGCCTCCATTGTAAAAGGTCATTTGTGTTCTCTTATTCAGCTGGCCTCTTATATACCATCTTTAGAACACAGGTCTTCAATGCAGATGGCAATCTACATCAACACCCCTTACTTACAGATATTAATCTAAGTTGTGTTTGTGAATTTAGATTTTACGAATACATTTGTTAAATACAATATTTAATTATACTGCTGTACCTTGCAATACTATCAATGGCAGCAATTGTAAATTGTGTGTCTTTTCAGTGATGAAGCTTGTACCAGTGGACAATTGGTTGTAGCCAGCAGGGAAAGTCAGTACAAAGTGTTCCATTTCCATCACGGAGGTCTGGGAAAGTTATCAGAAGTGTTCCAGCAGTGGAAATACTGCCGAGAGACGCAACTCAAGGAGCAGGTGAGGAGGACGGAGGCTCATACTTGGGGGAAAAGACAAGCTTGGATTTTGGGAAGAAAGAAAATAATGCCTAAAAAAATATTTCCAAATAGAAAAACATTTTGGGACATTCATGGAAAGTGTGGCACTGAAAGAGGCAAAATAGTGTAACAAGTGATTATTAGGCAGTTATGCTCTAGATTATAGCAAGTGTTTTTTTTACCTTAAATGTGCCCATACTAGAGTATTGCATATTTTCTACTGAAGATCTAACATATCATAAGACAAGTGCCGCCTACTAATAGCGCTAGTGTTATAGCTGTAGGTGCTACGTGCTTTTGGTAAGTGTAATGACGCGGATCTCACACTAGTACATGAAATGATAAGTTACTGCTCACCCTGCCTCATAGGCATGCATATAAAATGAGCAGCACTATTGTTAATTGCTTCATTTGAAAAATAGTTTTATAAATGCTCCAGTGTAGGTTATTTATTAGTAACCTGCAAATGTGCAGCAACACCAAGTAGCCAATTAGACATGACTGAGCAAAGCTAAGTGCTGATGGATTGCTGTCAGTTGCTGTAAATTTTCACTTGGTTATTGATTAAAGCCCAATGAGTTAAACAAGAGGCGTATTAGTGAGAGAGATGCATGGCGTGAATCAGACCTAACAGGAGAGAAAGGAAAATGAGTATATTTAAACTGTAGATTTTTGAATCAGAGTTAGTCCATCAGACATGTTTTCATGCTCTTACATTTACAACCCCCCAGAGAGTTTCGTCATAGCAGTTGTATCCTGTCCCTGCTGCTGTGGTGGCGGGTGATGGGAATGAATTATTCTTCTGCAGCCTGCAAGCCCTAGTGGTTGCATGCAGCTTGTCTGGTGACACAGGCCATTTGTAATATACAGTCTTGCTGGATAATATCCAGCTTGTTACTGCCTGAGGGCAGGACTGGACTTCTGGGCAGATTATCCAGATCTTATGATAGCAAAAGGGAATGGGTTAATCAGTCGTAATTAATTGGAGTTAAAGACCCTCTCTTGAGAGAAGCAACTCTCCTTTTCCACTTTTATTAGGATTAACGTGCATCAATGTAACGTTCTTCTGAGTATTGTGAACCCACTGGCAATAAGCAATGATGCCATGTCTTTTATATTAGGCATTTGTAGCATACAAATAAAATACACTGCACTAACACTGGATGTACACTCTACATGTGGATGCACTAACACAGAGATACTGTACAGTACAAGCGCTCTAGCAACAATAATGTACACATAACTAATAATTGGTTATTCACCAATTTGCTCTCCAAACTGCACCCCCTCCCCTGTTGTCTTGTTTTTTTTTTATTCTACTCTTTTCTCCTCTCCTGTACAGAAAGCAAGAACCCCATCTTTCAGTTGTCGCCAGTACCCCAAGATTGTTCTGATATTATGTATATTGAACAAATAGCAAACTGATGTTTTTGGAAATGCCACATTCCATTAAAAAACAACAACAAAACAACAACTGCTCCATTACTTGAAATTACCACACTAGTTGTTATCCAAGATATAAATACATTAATACATAATAAACATGTCTGTTATATTTATAATAATAATAATATTATATTTGTATTGTTTTTGTTATAAAGTTACAATTATGCTGCAGGTTGCATGAGTAGTTCAATGTTGTAGGTTGACACTGATGAAATATCAACATGGTCAAAATGTTGACGATTCATTTGTAATGTATCGCTAACGTCAATGTTTTCATTATGTCAACATATCATATGTCGATATTTTGTCCATGTGGACATCATAACTGTCGGTATTATAAACGTTGACTTAGTGATTGTTGACTAAGTGACTGCATACCGTATTTTCATATTCAGATCCTGAAATGTGTTGAATTTTTTATTTCAAAGATCACTTAAATCATTACATATATATGTGATAACAAATATGTATAAAAATGCAGTTATCTAGTATAATGGTATAACACACTTTACACATACAGGTTTTACTGAAAGTGTGATTCCAGTGAAACCATCCATGATCTTACAGCTTACCAACAAACCAAGGCCCAACATGTTTTACCCAAACAATTCTCTGCTGAAGCCTCTGAAACGCTTCAGGGCTTTGGTTTGCGGGATGCGCTATTCACCCAGTCCCATGTTACCCAAATGCAAGGCCTCTACCTAACTAACAGAATTGCAGGGGTTCCCGTGCTAAGACCCCTCTGTAGTGCTAGATTACTACCTTGCCCACCCTGGAGATATTGAATCCGAACAATGCAGGGACATTTTAAGAGAGGAGGGGGCCCGTGTGCAGACTCCGTGCGGGCCCCCTCCTCTCTCTGGTGGTGCTGTAGATTCTGGCTTAGTGACAGAATCTAGTGCACATGTGCGGGGCCCATGCCGTTTTCCCAGGGACACCAGTACTGCACATGTGTGAGTCACAGGGAAAATGGCCGCCGCCATTTTCCCAGTGATTTTTGCTGCTCTGCAGCGCTGGTCAGGCGCTGCAGAGCAGCACTCTCTAGACTGCAGACAGGTAAGTTTAAGACTATATGGGTCTAGGATGTAAAATCTCAATCATCTTCCCAGTGTAATCCTATGTAGTGCACCTAAAATGGCTGCCTCATCTGGACCCTGAATGGGTAGGATGAATAATCTTGCAACTGATGACCCTAAATGGCTGCCAAAACCATTTTAGTATCTCCATGCTCTCTGTAGTTTATGAAGAGCTTTTCTGTATTTCATTGTTCCTGTACTGTACAGTATTATGTCTCATTCTGTTAAGCTCCTTGAGTCCTACTGGACAAAGAGCACTATATAAATAAAATTATTATTATTATTTAAATAGAAATTATCACCCCACCCCACCACAAATTCCAATACAGACAGCTGCAGCTTGTGAATTGTGACATCCTTACCCCACCTCTGTGTAGGAATCATCCAGTCCACACAGTGCATTTCTAAAAAGCCAGTTGGATGTGACTGTCTGCTTGTATTGTGAGAATAGAACAGTGGTCAGGGGGTTATGGACTAAGCCTTGGAGAAGGATAAAGTACCAACCAATCAGCTCCTAACTGTCATTTAAAAAAAATGGTCTGTAAAATTGGAAGTTAAGAGCTGATTGGTTGGTACTTTATCACTCTCCACTTTATCACTCTCCAGGGCTAATGCTGGGTACACACTGGCAGATATATTGACCGAACAATTGATTGGACAATATATTGTGTGCGCGTTGGGCCAGTATGTACCAGCGATATATCTGTGAACGACGTTGTGCTCTGTGTACGGCCGTCCACACACTTGCTGCAGGGGACGCGCAGCTACCCCACGGTCAGCGGGACCCGTGGCCAGGAGCTGGCTAGCAACTTTTAGCCTGGGGGGCAAATGCATGCAGGCGGCCCTGGCAGAGGAGTAGCGTGTAGCCAGGGTGCCCGAAGAACGTGCGTGCTACAGCGACCCCCCTCCCCCCCAAGTGTTCCAGGGTGGAGGCGGGTCCATATGGGATTAATGTAAAGTCAAAATAAAGATTAGGGACAGCCCCGTCGTGGTGCCCATATGCAGTGCCCCAGGAGAGGATCCCCTTATGCTTGCCCCCAGTAGTGGTCCCCCCTGTGCAGTGCCCCTTGTGCACCCAGTAGTAAGCCCCTTATATAGTTTCCCCAGTAGTGGTACCCCCTATGCAGTGCTCCTTATATAGTGCCCCCAGTAGCAGTCCACACCCCATGCAGTACCCCAAATAGTGGTAACCCTTATGCAGTGCCCCTTAAATAGTGGCCCCAGTTGTAGTCTCCCCCCTATGCAGTACCCCCAGTATTGCCCTTTTTGTAGAGCCCCCAGCAGTGGTCCCTCGATGCAGTGCCCCCAGTGGTAGTCCCCTCCCCCCTATGTAGTGCACCTAGTAGTAGTCCCCTCCCCCCTATGCAGTGCCCCTAGCAGTAGTCCCCTCCCCCTATGCAGTACCCCTAGTAGTTGTCCCCTCCCCTTGTAGTGCCCCAGTAGTAGTCCCCCCTTGTAGTAGTAGTCCCCCCCATTGTAGTGCCCCCAGTAGTAGTCCCCCCCAGTTGTAGTCCCCCCACCTTGAGGTGCCTCAAGTTATAATCCCCAGTAGTGGTCCCCCCTTGTAGTGCCCCCTCCTGTAGTGCCCCCAGTAGTGATCTCTCCCTTGTAGTGCCCCCAGTAGTGGTCTCCCTCTTGTAGTGCCCCCAGTAGCAGTCCCTCCCTCTTGTAGTGTCCCCAGTAGTGGTTCCCCCTTTGATGTGCCCCCAGCAATCCCCCCCCTTGTAGTGCCCCCAGTAGTAGTAGTCCCCCCCTTGTATTGCCCCATTAGTAGTAGTCCCCCCCTTGCAGTGCCTCCAGTAGTGGTTGCCCCCTTGTGGTGCCCCCAGTAGTGGTCTCCCCCTTGTAGTGCCAGCCCCCCCCCCCCAATAGACACATAGACACACATAGTAAAAAAAAAACCACTTACCTGAATCCCCGCTCCCGCTGTCGCCATCCGCTCCTCCGTCTGTCCTTCCCGGGCATTATGGGAGAGACGTCATATGATGTCATGACGCCTCTCCCATTGCCCACTGCGGGAGCTGGAAGATGGAGCGGCTCCTGCAGTGGGCGCAGCAGCAGCTAATGAGAGTCTGACAGACTCTCATTGGCTGCTGCTTACAACAAACACACAGCTGCCGGAGCTGGCGGCTGTGTGTTTGTCACTTGTGTAGCGCTGACCGAACTCCGTCCGGTCAGCGCTACACGCGCGGAGCAGTCTGTGTCACAATGACACAGACTGCACGCGGTCTGCATGACGCTGCGGCCCGGGGGGCACATGGCACCCTGCCCCCCGGCCCAGCCCACCATTGCCCGTGGCCATATGACAGATGATGGTTGTTTAGTGTGTATGAACAACCATCATACATCTGCAGAAGAGTCGATCTGCAGATATCTGTTAGGTGTGTACCCAGCTTAGTTCTCATATATATTATTCACTCCATACTGCACAGCCTTTGATATATAGCAGTGCCAAATACTGGCTTTATTTGCTCTGTAAATTATGGGAAAAGTGATGTAGGATGTGGCAGGTGTCTGGTCATCTAACAAATATATTTGCAGGTGATAGTTTCATACACACTGAACAACCATCATCTGGCGGGTCCTGCTGCCGGGGGCGTGTCGTGCCCCCCTCCCCGCGGCCTCTGCAGCAAGTGTACGTCCGTACACAGAGCACGATGGACAGATCTAGGTGAAGATATATCTCCCATTGGCTGTGCAGCACAGCCGACGCAATATGTCTGTGAACGACGTCGTTCACAGACATACCGCTGGTACACACTGGCCGACGGGCACCCGATATATTGGCCAATCAATTGATCGGCCAATATATCTGCCAGTGTGTACCCAGCATTAGTCTGAAGCAGAAAACTGATACACACCTAGAGGGGTATTCAATATGAAACGTTAACTTCACTGTCGAAGTTCACGTTTCATATCGGAGTTTTCACCTGCGTTAAAGTATCGGGTGCGCTCCCGCTTATCCCCGTATTCAATATAAAATTAATGAAAACGGGAAACTCCGAAGTTGGATTTGCGTAAAGTTACGAATTTTTCCTTAAAAAAATTGTAAGACCCCCCTAAAGTTGTAAAAACATGGGGGAACACTATGGGTACCCCCGTTTTAGCCTTTAATTGAAAGTCAGGGATTTAAATAGCCGCAGCAGGTGTTTTTTTCCCGACATTGAAGAAGTGATGCAGAAGAGCACATAGGTTATTTTTTTCGTTTTTTTAAGTGGTCCCATCAAATTTGGGGTACATGAAAATGGGTACTAGCATATTTTTAAGTCCCTAAAGTAAATTTTTTTAAATTCTGCATTTGTGCACCTGCCGCTATAATTCTATTCTTCAAAACACCTGCCGCATACATGCAGAATAGCCCTGAACCTATTTCCCTATTGTTAAACAATTTTTTCCCAATATTTTTTTTTCTCCCCAATTTTTACATTCATTTTTTGGGGTGTCCCTATTTTTTGTAAAAACTTTTTTTGACACAGTTCTTTTTTAAATGTCATTCCCAGGGGTGCAGGCTTTTTTTTTTAAGCCTGCACCCCTAAACCCCAATTCTGCACTTTTTTTCGACACCTATTCAATGGTGAAAAGTTATCCCCGTTTTTTATCAAAGACTTTTCAAAACTGCTATAAGTCTTTCAAATTGAATACCGTGTAAAAGTAAAACCTGCAATAATGACGTCATACCTCCGATATTAACGCAAAAATGATGTTATCTCTCCCATATTGCATACCCCTGCTAAACTCTATTTACTGTGGCATGTACTTTACTTGTATTGTGCATATCTTGATTTGACAACATTACTCACTTCAATTTGATTTAGGATCTTGAGTTTTTCAGATGAGCTTTCTTATTTACCCCTGCAGCAGGTAACAGACGAGAAGACTTGTCTCCATTTTTCTATTCAGAGGCCCAACTTCCCCTCCATAGAGTCTCATCCTGAGGAAGGCATGTACCAGAAGCTGGACGTAACCAGGTGGTTGCAGCATCTCAATGATACCGGACAGGTGGAGGAAGAATATAAACTGCGCAAGGTAAGAATAATAACTAAAAGGAAATAAATAGGCATCTTAAAGCCTCAACAAACCAAAAATATTGTGCAATATATTTACCTAAGACTACAGACTAAAGGGGGTGGGTTATAGTGGCTGAAAATGGAGCTTCCACAGAATTACCTCACTGAAACTGCATTTTACTATTATTGGACCATTAAACTAACAGGAAGGTTTCTTTCTGTTGTATTATTATCAGAATGCCCATCACTGTTTATCCCTGGGATATATTTCTTCTACCTGTTTAAGAAGCAGCTGTGTGTCAGTAACGCTGCTTTATTGGCAACATTTTCCATATAAAATTGTTACTGTTTGTAAAAGGTATTAGCCAGCATGGTTCCACGACTTGGGGGGTCCTGTGTGTTTCCCTAGGTCCAACAACGCCGATGTAGCTAGGAAGAGCCCCTGCACTTTCCAGTACAATAAACCTTATTTTTTGTTTGACCCTTGTCTACTAAAAGCAATCCACCCGGCACTTAGTAACCTCGGGTTTGGTCACTGCGATTGTGGGAACCCATTGCTGTGAGTCTGCTTAAAGTTTTAGTAAGCAGCACAGTAATGGACAGGTGGTGTTCTGGATCTTTTGTTCGTGAAACAAGGTTCCTGGGAAGGCAGAGTAGTTATTTCTTCTTGGGAGAGTTCCCATTTCTTTTTCTAGCACTCACAAAGAAGTACTGCCAATTATCAGGGCAATTTGTAGAGAGTCCAACCCCTGTTTTCTTGCCTCTCCTTGTCCATCTCTTACCAATCAGGCATCTGTTCACCTTAATGAAGGGACATCCAGTGTTCTAAGTCTTCACAAATGCTTAGCAGCTAGGGGTGTGGTATGTTATGACGACATTTCTCATGTCGACGTGAGAATGTTGACATGGTTGCCATTCATCATGTCCATATGGATGACATGATAGAATGTCGACCTAACGTCCCTGGTGGCCCAAGGTCATTTACCTGAACTTGGTGGTAGCGGCACCTCCAGCAGGGTCTTTAGGATTCCAGCGGTCATGTGACCAGATTTTCTGGCAGAGTTGTCTGATGGAGCCGATGAGTATTCTAACCCTTCCCCTAATGGCTAACCCTGACTCCCCATCCCCCGCAGTCTAACCCTCACCCTCCTGGATGCTCCTTATCAGCATTCTGGGTATGTCTACATTTTACATGGCAGCATTTTAGATCTTGACATTGGGCCTGATTCAGAGGTGGACGCTATTGCAATTTGCACGCAGACTGAGCGATTGTTTGCCATTGCGCATGCATATGCATCGCAGTGTGTGTGTGCGAAAGCTGCAGTGCGATCCCACAGCGATCGCCGTTCGAGGCCGCAGACCACAAAGGCCCATTGCAGATTGATTAACAGGAAGTGACCATTTGGGGGTATTGACTGGGAGGTGGTTAACGAAATGCAGGCGTGCGTGGGCGTGCATAAATTTACCACTGCAAGTGCATACGCAGTTCTGCGTGACAGAAGAGCTCCCTAGGCTGCGGAAAGTCAGACCAGCCGCAAGTGTTAAATGGCCGTCGATGTCCTTTGATGTTACCGATATTTATGCGTGCATGCGATCACGCATGCAAGTACGAAGGCAGCAGTGGGCGTCTTTATGCTTGGATGATCTTTGCTAACATTAGCATATTTTCACAGCTGCGAGCGTGGGAATGCGCGGCTGCGTACGCATAGCGTCCACCTCTGAATCAGACCCATTGTGAGCATGTCGACATTCTGGGGATGTCGACATGTTGAACCATGTTGTTATTCTAATGTGAGTATTGTGGTGTTGACATTATGAATGTCTGCATGGTAACTGTCGACCATGTGACTGGATCCCGCAGCCAGTACAGTTGTTATATGCAGCTGTTCCTTTTAATTCATTAAGCAAGCCCAAATCAGTACCATGGTGGTTTCCATTGTGGTAGTATGTTGTATTTATAGGAAAAGTGTGTGGGAGGGTCTGTGCAGTCATTTCTCTGTGGACTCCATGGCTAGTCTCACAGTCCTGGCAGAAAGGTGTCTATCTGATGTTTTCAGAGAGAAGTTAGTAGGAGGACCAATGGAAAGCTGCAATTTCAGACTTTGCATATTCTCATTGGTCCGCACGCTCACGTCCCTACAGCCACTTTAGATGGTAATGCAGCTTTAAGTAACTATAATGTGAATACAAAGGTTCTTAGACAGAGAATAAGGTAAATTTAATTGGGTTAATTAGTAGTAGACTTAGTGTTGTGAAAGTAAAGGATGAGTTAAATGAGTAAAGTAACCTAAGGCAGTTGGAAGTGTGAATAACAAGTTGTTTGTATAAGTGAACATGTAAGTGGGAGTGTTTTGCATGCATGTGCTGTAATGCTGTCCTTTCACCATAGAATGCTACGCTAATAGCAGAGTGTGTATTCCTGTGGCAGAGAATTCATACCTTCTACACAGGTGAAGTGTGACTATGGGGCAATTAAACATGGGTGCAAAATTTTGTTTCTATGGCAAATTATACCTAAGTCTGTGATATGGCATATAGAAGGAGAGCATGTAAGTATGTTTTTCCATGCAGCAGTTGTGTTGTGCCAATAAGCCATTTGAGATGTTTACAATATTGAGTTTTCCATAGGTTAATTTATTAAAAGCAAAGTACAAATGACATAATCATAGAAAATTCTTGCATAAGGATCCCATGCCGTGTTAAAATGGCTGTCCCAATTAGCTTACAATGCAGGGCTTAAAGAAATGTAAAAAAATACTCACACTCTTAAAATTAGCCTACATTGTAATAAAAGAACACATGTGCACTACACGATGAAATGAGCTTGTACAGCAAGTACAAAGACACATCATTAGAAAAGATTTAGATAGAACAACAGATTTTCTTATTGTCTGATTCTCACATACATGTGACACTTGACATCTTGTAGCTAACTCATATGTTCTCTTGAGAGCCAAGGTCAAATGACTGTATAACTCTCTTTGTTATGTAAATTCTGACACATCTTACAATTCTACCACTAAAGGAAAACTGTTTTAGTTCTTTTTAAGCTTTACCCTTCATTTACCCTCATATTCTTTCCTCTTGTACTTATTGAAACATAGCGGCAGTAAAGCCATTTACAGAACTAGTAATAAGCAGATTACTAGAACAAATGATGCGATGCAGGCTTGTCCTCTTCACACTTCCTGATTTCTAGGATCACAATGACGTAGATGTAGGCAGTATGGGACCCCAGTTCAGGGTCGTACTGGCCCACAGGGTACAGGGGAAATCTTCGGTGGGCCTCATTGCCGGAGGGCCCCACCTTCTCTTCCTGTCAGGTTTCATACAGTGCACTCAAATTATAGATTGTTACCTGGTAGAGCAGGAACATGGATGAACAGACCATGCACTGTAGTATCCATGTTGTCTGCAGGCTATGGCCTCTATAATGGTTGGCCAAGTCTCTGTGGTGTCTGGCCACACCCCTGAAGCATAGGCCTTACCACTGCCTTCCCCCGGTGTGCCCGTCATGTTCCAGTCCGACACTGTCCCAGTTCCTTGAATATCACAACCTGTAGGTGGACAGACTGGACATATATTATAAGTGTCTTAGGAAAACCCAGAATAAATTATGCAGTTAGTTCAGACAATTATAGTAGAAATCCATCAATCTGTCATGAGAGCATAGTCCTATCTTGCTATTATTGGTGGATTATTAGGGTTATCAAGCCATTTTAATCCGGGCAATGCGCATATTCTGAGAAGTTAATTTTTTTTAATACTTTGTTCATACACACATTGCCGGTGCAAAGTTTCTCAGCGACCTAGGCATAGCTTCAGCCTAGCGCGCCCCACCCCACCCGCCCTCAACCTCAGTACAGCTGCCATCTACAGACTAGTATTAATTAATTTATAAGTTGCATAATTCATTTTTTTTATGTTCTGCAGACTGCTGCAGCATATACTAGCAGACCCCTCTGCTGGTGGTATAGACTATATAGTGGTCTTGCTGTGTGATTGTATACAAATAATTATTTACACTAACTACACAGACAGCCTAAAGCTTGCTGAGCTGACTTACCAGTGGCTGTCACTCAGACAAGTTAGACATTTGTTTTTTAATAATCTTCTGTCCAATACTTGACTCAGCCAGCAGCCCGGCAGCCTGCTCCTTGTCCTCTGTAAAGGAAGAGGAGGAGTGAAGGCAGGGACGTAGAGAGCGGGTCAGGGGGCGGATGGCCACACTTGTAAGCAGCACAGCATTTTCAATAAAACAGAAAAACACCAAGCTCCCATTCAGAGTGTAACCCCCTTTACTCTGTATAAAGGGTCACCAGGTTACTAACCCCCTTACTGTCTAATATTTACCTACCATTAACCTCCCATTAAGTGGTGTTTTTCTACATCAGTGCCTCCACCCAAGTATTAATAGTCATTATGAACCTACTTGGGAAAACCCACTTAAAAGTTACAACTAACGTCTGTGTTTTTTATTAGGGAGCTATACAACCCAACCCATATACTTTGACACAGGATATTACAGTGTATAAATGATGTAAACCTGTTCTTCTTTCCCAGAGATTCTTCAAGTGTTCTTGAATCTTTTAGGCAAATAATACAATTTACATATAATTCCAAGTTTTATATTAGCATCTTCTTTAGAAATAGCAACATAACTTTCAGGTACACGTCAGACAATAGCATGCACCGCTTGTACATATATATGCATTTACGTTTTAATTGAACAAAAGAACAATACATTACACCGATGACAACACAACAATGAATATACTTATTAAACCTTAGTGTCCATGTCAATTGCTGAAAGTCCTGTTTTAGGACTCGGTATCATTTACCGCCGGACGCCTGCCCGGCGGTTCAAATCCCTACAGCGGCTGCCGGACATGGGTGAAAACCCTGATCGTCCCTAAGGTAAGTATTCACTAACATAATTCCCTCCCCTAACCCTCCTTAGGGGTGCCTAACCCTAACCTTCCCCCCAGTGCCTAACCCTAATCCCCCCTCTAAGTGCCTAACCCTAAACCCCGCCGCCTAAACCTAAGTCCCCCGGGGGGGTGCCCAACCCTAAGTCCCCCCTGGGGGTGCCTAACCCTAACCCTCCCTCTCCCTAGCCTAACCCTAACCTCCCGGGGGGGGGGCCCAACCCTAAGTCCCCCTCAGTGGCCCCCAACCTAACCCTCTCCCCGCGCGGCTGTCCGTGCTCGGCGCCCGGCATCACTTCGATCGGGATGCCGGGCGCCGGTCTCCCGGCATCAGTAAAATGACAAGCGTCTAGATTTAGACGCCTGTCATTTAACCCTCGCCGGGATAAAGCAGTCGGGAAGCCGGCTGTCGGTATTAGGTCCGCCGGCTTCCCGACTGCATACCCTGTTGCATCTCCTTGGTTAGGTAAGTAGATTATTCATCTACCTTTAGTATGATCCTCTCCACTAAACTTAATTTTAGTCCATAAATACTGCATATAGATGCTTTCCTGAGGAATATGATCAGTTATACTATTAATCCTCTATGTATAATGATGACTGTGGTGCTGCCTAATGGTGCATACACACGGTCAGATTTGTCAGTTGTGTCAGATGAACGTTTGAACGATTTGATGAACGTTTTGACCAATGATTTGAACGATTTGAACTATGAACGATTTTTGACTGCATTAAAATGACTGAAATCGTCCAAAACAGACTGCAAACACATCAGATATCGTTATCTGACCATCGGGAACGCGCATCGTTCATCGTTCAAACATGTCAGATTTTCCTTCAGATATGAATGATTGAACGATTTTTAAAATCGTTATCATTCAGATCTGAAGAAAAATCTGACCGTGTGTATGCACCATTAGGCTCAGATCTTTCCACTTCTTAGCACTTTTAGTGTAATTATCCTTTCCTTGCCGGCTGCATGACACTTTACAGCTTAGGATGTCGCTTATACAGCACCTATGTCTAAGTCCCTATTTACCTGCATACCTTGTAACAGTGTCTATGGGCCTGATTCAGACCCACTCGCGAGCGGCTGTCCGCTCGCAAGTGGGTCGATGTTATGGACTGAGCATGCGCCAGACGCGACGAGCGAAGGAAAGTCCTTTGCTCGTTGTGTCCGATCAAAGGGGGTGTGCTGTCAATGTTGATTGACAGCACGCCCCCTTTGGTGGGCGTGCCGGGGGCGTGCCTCCCTGACGGGGGCGTTCCCACGGGAACGCCTCCCGTCAGAAGCCGGCCCACTGACATCACTAGTGATGACAGTGGGAGTGATTTTGGCTCTGATAGAGCCAAAATCACTCCGGAGCTTGCGGTTGAAAACCTCAACCGCAGGCTCCGGCTAGCAATTTCGACCATCGCGGCCATCACAAAGCACGCTCGTATAGCCTGTGGGTGGTGACCCACAGCTATACGAGCGTCCAGGAGGACGCTCCATGAAAATGGAGCCCGGCCCTCATTCAGAGCGTGCGCTCTGCTCAGAGCGTACGGCTCTGAATGAGGGCCCAAGATTCCAAGGTTTCGAGGGAGTAGGCAGTGGACTTAGAAGACCCATAGGAGTAGTCCGGAGTGTCTTATTCCTGGAACAGATGTCACAAGCAAACACAAACTCACGAGTATCCCGAGACATGGACTGCCACCAAACTGACCGGGACAGTAGTTCAAGAGTCCTAGAGATGCCTGGATGACCAATTGCCTTGGAGTAGTGAAAGTCTTTCAAGACTGCTTTACAGAATTTCTCGGGAACAAAAGGCAATCCTGAAGGCTTTCCAGAAGGAGCTTCAGATTGACACTCCCAGAGAGAATCTGCCAAATTTCTAGTCAAGGCCAAGTGAATACAGGAAGCTGCTCAGAGCGTACGGCTCTGAATGAGGGCCTATGTCAGTACCAGTCTTTAGGTAGCATTGGCTACTTTATAGTCTATTTGTTATAGATGAAGATCCCTCCTTGTCCATAGTACCGCATTGGTAGTATGGTTTATAACTACACCCTGAGTTTTATCAATTAACTGTAACCCAGTTGTATAGATATTTATTCCTCTCAAACGGTTGGCACTTAGACTCAGTAACTGGTATGGTGTTATTAAGAATTTAAATTTAACAGTGCTCACCACTGTGCTGACGCTGTATCAGGCAGAGCAACCACCGCACAGCCGCATCCTCCTCCTGTCAGCTGTGCAGTTTCTCCCTATCACTCCCTGCTCTGTGACTGACACTGCCTCTGGACGGGAGCTAGTATCATGGCCGCCTATGAGAAACTGTCCTGGCCTCCAAACCTCACACCATACCTCGACTGTCCCGCATCCAGCGGGACAGTCCCGTTTTTCTAGGACTGACCCGCTGGCCGCAGTGTCACGCGGTGGGGGGGAAGTTGGGGAGAGCACAAACCGCTGCTCTGCATAGCCAACTTAGGAGCCGACCGCCTTAGGAACTCCACTGCCGCTGCTGCCACCGGCAACCTGACCACTGCTTCCACCTCTCTGGCAGGGAGAGTAACTCAGCTCCCCATCAGATTCACAGCTCCTGCTGTGACAGGCTCCCTCTCCAGCTCCACCTCCTGCGCCTGGCAGCTCGTCAATAGCTCAGCTGCCAAACAGGACACAGGGGGTGGGACTCAAGGAAGTGATCTCCAGGCTAATTGTCAGCTGTTGCTGACAGTTCTTATATACCTCTCTCAAAACCGGAACCTCTTTCCCTGACAGGCACCAAATCACTCCTACTTTTATCACTCCGCCCCTTCCTCCACAGTGCATGTCTATCGCTAACACTGGGGCACAATTTTACCTCATTAATACATAGTATACATAAAAGTTATATAAATGTACATTAATTTATACACAAGTCCTCAACAAACAATATAGTTACATAAAGTACCACATTTTACCTCAGGAATGTGCAAAACATGAAATATGTACATATAAAGTACCTGTCATCCTCAGCAATTGTCATTTGTCACATATATATTTTTATTAGAACTGTAGTTACTACAGTCCCTAACCAGGGCTACAAGAGCAATACCTCACTTCTTTACCCCTCTCTATCCAAAGGACAGCTACACTGCTTGCTGCTCTCCCTTTAGAGGCTGGAAACTCAAACAATCTATGGATATATGAGGTTCCTTCATCAACCAGTCTCTGGAGCCTCTCGCTGAGGTCTATCCTCAGCTTCTGTGTTATCTGTCTTGCGTTATACAGAACACACCAAAGCTGAGCCATCTCCTCCCCAACAAACTGCAGGTGGTTGTGACATTGAACAGGTTGCAGGCAAGTGCCACCTATTCTGAAAGCATCACACATACATCTCCCCAGCTCATAATTTCAGGCGTGAGTGACTTTGTGGTGAGGACAGTTATGCTGGAGTCGCACTTCCATTATTTGATCAGTTTTTCCACCAACATCTGCATCTATCGGCTTCCACCCATAGCCGCGCTTCACCATTGCCGGCAGCCCACGCCACATTGTTGAAGTCAGCCCGGCAAGTGTACAACGACAGGTCCCCTTCAGGAACGGATCCCGGTGTTCTACCAGGACTGGACTTTCTTCCATCATACATGGCTTTTTTCAGATGGCAGTTTACAGGTGATTTACCATCTTCCAAATTGTGGCATATTCATGTGCATTTTCCTCACTATTATAACATTCCAGAGGATCATTTGTCATTCAGGAGTGGACATTTATTTAGAACTATTCTGGAGAACTACCACGTTTACTGATCCATTCATGGTTCTTAATCATTTGAATTGAAGTTCACTGATCCATTATTGTGGTTCATGCTATTATCTGTTCTTTGTTTATTCTCTTATTACATTTTTATATGTAATTAGTGTGGTCATCTGTTTTTACCAGCGCTCCACATCTCTTCTTTATTCTTTATTATATTGTTTAGCAGGAGCAGCACCTGCTGTGTGAGCAGCTTGTCAAATCAGTAATATTTATCTGCCCAGTCAGCGCACCTTCTTTTAGTACAGTTTTATTGTAAGCAAGGCTCCTACTTCAGTTTTATACAAAACCACAGGAGCGGCAGTGACCCAGCATAGAGGAAGACCTCTTATTTCCTGATCAGTCCAGCAGCAGCCATAACCACTAGCCATCCCAGACACCCAGCGTCACACCAATGATTCGCAGAGTCTCCTTGTCACTGACACAACCTTTTATCCTGCTTTGTCTTGCCGCATTAGGAGTAATATGAATGAGAGCCGGCCTGGTGGGTCCAGGTCTTTGAACCACACTCACCTTTCATAAATGCTGATTCACATACTTGTGAGCCTGTTTACTGTCTTTCCAATAAAACCCACAAACGTTTAACTGTAAGTTAACAATTTACAGGTACTTTACGGGCCGGATTCCATTAGACAATCCGGGGGCTTCGCGCATTAAGCCTCAGAAGGCTAGTTTTTGTCGCAGCCTGTGGAGGTGCGAGCAGAATCAGCCTACCATAACTGGCCAGGAAATGCTGCATGCAAGCTGCCTCCTTTAAAGACAAAATATTCAGTTGACACTGCAATATGACACTTTTCTCTCTTGTTATTTCTTCATACATGCAGAAACTATTATATTTAAATAATGTTCCATAGCAATTTGGGCACTCACAACCTCCAGATTTAACGGTCACATAGCAGAAAAATTTTATTTTATACACACCGTGCTAAAGGTAGGTGTTTAACTTATTTATATTATTATTATTAATAATAATAATTGTGTATATATATAGGGCCTAATTCTGATTTGTACGCTTCTGCAACTTCCCCAACCGCTGCAGCATTTGTGCTTATGTTCATATGTGACAATCGGCCGAACCAAGTCACAAATCTGTTTCTCTGCAAGCCTATCTCGCCCACTGTTTTAGCATTTGCAGATGTAGTTATGGAAGTACTGAAGCGCTACACCATACAATGTTGCTATATAATGATGATCTATTGTGTATATACTAAACACACACTGATGTATCAAAAATGTAAAATGTTTTACTCAATTCAAAAATTACATGAACATATATAGTAAGAAAAAATGAAAGCAAAAAAAAAATATGAAACAAAATTGATATTTAAATAAATAAAGTCAATGAAATTATATGCATAATCCTCAACGTATACAAATAATGCAGTTAAGATGAATGATTGCAAATGAGGAACGTAGTGACAAATCACTGTAAGGTCACTGTTCCCCTCTGGTAATAATAAGACAGTACTTAGAATCCCGATTATTGTCAGTGTGTCAGATTTGCGGCGTCCCGCTATCTGGCTGGGTGAGAGAATATAAGTTGCTGGTGGTATATGCGAAAGTGATGCCCCGGGGTAGTCTTCCCAGGGCAGGAGTACAGCTCTTGTCTGGGTGTGCAGGGATAGAGGAAAGGCCCTAGACGTGATGTATACCCCCCTATCCAGACAGTACACCGGCGCTTGGGCTGGGCGTCCCAGACCAGCACCAGTGTGTTTGCTGGAGGCTGGTAATCAAAACGTCTGGGGAGTGGATGTAACAGTGTGGGCTCTCACGGAGCTGGCTGCCGTAGATCCTCTCCTATGCGGCACTTACATCCCCTTGCGTGTCCCAGGTGGCCGCTCCTGCCCCTTGCCGGCTAGCGGTGTCTTCCGTCTCCTGTGTACAAGCGCTGCCTGTGGTCACGTGATCGCGAAGTCCGGATGAGTGTGGCAAATGAATGCGGCTTGTAGAGATAAGTCAAAGTAGCCTGTGGGGATTCCTCTGTCTGCCTCGTATGAGTGCTGTGGATCAACGCGTTTCAGCTTCCACCTTTGTCAAGGAGCAATATCCTGTTGTTACAGCTGATGTTATAAATCCTTGTTGCTTCATTCTGATAGGTAGTCAATTGAGAGTGGGTGTGTTTTCTTAAAGAGACTATTCTGAGTCTCTGTGCCTCAATCAGGCTAACTATGTATTCTAAAGAAGATGCTCATGGTGTATAAGGACTTATTCCAATAATAATGGCATAAACAGGAAGATTAAGAGATTAAATTAATTGAGTTGCTGATAGGAAAAGATAATCTTGCTTGTTGAAGCGGCATGTTGTATTGTCCTAATTCTTAATTTGTGAATGGGGGGGAAAGAAAAGAGCGGAGTTTTGGCAGTGTTGGATTGGGGGGAAGGGGGGGAAAGAGATTGGGGTTTGTAAATGGGGAAAGGACATGGGATAGTGAATCCTTACAGGGCACAATAACGACATAGGACAAATACTGACCTACTGCTAATTCTGGATTACTCTACTAATTGTATATGAAAAGGGGATGTACACCATATTATCCAATAATGGAATTCATCCTATGGGGAGATTATTATTATTCTATAAAAGATGGTTGCCACTGTACCTAATATTGTCACTAGGTCATTAAACTGGTTATGTTAAAATCAATGTTCAGACCCCGAGGTTCCAATGTGTTTAGGATATAGATCCATTTTGCTTCTCTTTTGTTCAGCACTCGTAAAAAGTCACCTCCCCTCCAATTGTGTATCAGTCTTTCTAATATTAGAAAATCAGTGCCTGATGGGTTTGAGTCATGGTGTTTTTTATCGTGTCTGGAGACACTATGATCTTCTTTTCCTATCTTTATATTCCGAATATGTTCATATAATCTTTGTCTCAGTGGTCTAATGGTCCTACCTACATATTCTAAACCGCAGGGGCATCTAATAAGATAAACTACCCCTTTGGTATCACATGATGTACGATTTTTTAGTCTGTGTGTTTCTCCTGTCGTGGATGAAGTAAAGGTATTGATAGCTTTGGTGCTTTGTTTATTCAGAATTCTGCAAGCTGTACATCTCCCGCAGTAGCAAAATCCTCCTATTTTCTCACTGTCGCCACCATATAGTGTGGTTTGGATGGTCTTACCTTGAGGAATATGATTGTGAACTAAACGGTTCTTTATATCAGGGGCTTTGGTATATACTATATCTGGATGTTCTTTCAGAATATGTTTGAGATCTTGATCCTGTAAAAGTATATTCCAATGTTTACTCAGTATTTTTTTTATGTCATTAGCTGATTCATTATATAGTGTAATGAAGAACGTACAATCTGATTTGGGGTTATTGTAAACATTAGAGTTCTAAGGTTTCAGTAAGGTGTCTATCTAGAGCCTTGACTGTTTGGTATTCTTGTTGTACAAGATTTGTCTCATAGTTCTTCTCTAGAAATAATTCTGTTAATTGAGACGCTTGAGATTCATAGTCTTTTAGTCTACTGCAATTCCTTCTTAGTCTAGTGTATTGTCCTTTGGGTATATTTGTCAACCAGTTATGATGATGTCCACTAGTGGCTAGGATGTAGCTATTAACATCCACACTTTTTCTAAAGTTCTTTGTATGTATTTGTCCATCCTCAATGAATATTTCTAAGTCTAGGAACTCTACTCTGGTTTTGCTGGCAGTGCTGGTAAAAGTCAGGTTGTTGGAATTGTTACCCATATGTTTCATGAAATCCTGAAGGTTGTCGTAAGTGCCCTTCCAAATAAAAATGATATCATCAATGTATCGTCGCCAGAGAACGAGGTTTGCTCCAAAGCCATGCCCCCTCCATATATAATCCTCCTCCCACTTGCTCATAAAGAGGTTGGCATAGCTCGGAGCAAACTTCGTTCCCATGGCGGACCCCTTGGTTTGTAAGTAAAAGGTATTGTTAAACCAGGTGTAGTTATGGTTTAAAATAAATTGAATGGTCTTATTAATGAATTCAATTTGTATTGGTGATAAGTCAGTATCCTTCTCTAGAAAGTGTTACGCACTGTCTAATCCCTGCTGATGTTTAATGATAGTATATAGTGATGTCACATCACTAGTGACGAGCCAAAAATCTTCCTCCAATTTAATCTCACTGAGTGTTCTTATTATATCTGTAATATCTCTGACATATGAAGGTTGTATCTTCACTATTTCTTGTAAATATGAGTCTATATATTGAGAGAGATTGGACGTAAGTGATCCAATCCCTGAAATTATGGGACGTCCTGGTGGGTGTTCCCTGTCTTTATGGACCTTAGGAAGGTAATAAAAGACAGGGATCACAGGGTGTAGTGTATTGAGATAATCATACTCAGATTTCATCAATATTCCATCCTCCATCCCTGTCTTTAATAATGCAGTCAACTCTTTCTGATAAAGTTTTGTCGGGTCTGATTTTAAAATTTTGTAGGTATCTGTATCCCCTAGAATTCTCAGTGATTTTTGTATGTAATCATGTCTAACTAGAATCACGATCCCTCCTCCCTTATCTGCCGGTTTTATCGTTATGTCATTATTTTGTGCCAGTTGTCTCAATGCTCGTCTTTCTCTATTGGTCATATTTTTCTTCTTATATTTATTTTGTTGTGTGTTGAGATTCTCTATGTCATTCTGTACCATGGTTTCAAATGTAGTGATGAAATTACCCTTCATATAAGTAGGATTGAATTGTGATGGGGGTTTAAAATTTGTATGTTTGTAGATGGAGTTTTCTGTGTTTCCTAGTGAATTCCTTAATATTCAAGTATTTTTTTTCAAATTTATAAAAAATTTTGTCGGGTGCAAATTTTAACCCTTTTTGTAGTACTGATGTCTGTATCTGATAATAGAGATGGCGCTAAGGTTAAATATCCCTGTCTCTGTTGTTGTGTCGTGTTTTTCAGTGAGAACATGGTTCATGTCATAGTCAGTGTTATTTACTGTTATATCGGTACATGTTTTGTCCTTTTGATATTTAGGATTGTGTCCCCCTCCTCTACATCCGCGTCTTGTTCTGTGTTTTTTCTCTTTGAGCGGTGTGGGTAATTTTGGGTCGGGGTGCAGGACCTTCTTCCTGCCTCCAAATCTAAAGCATTTGCACCTGCCCCATGCTAGGTGCAAAATATCTGTCAGAGACAGGCGTCCTTTTCTTGTATGCGCTACTCGCATGGAGCTGCACCCACAGCCAGACGTGGTTCTTAACCGTCCACTACCACTCCCCGCTATATAGCAGCGAAGCCGGAGTAGCACATCATGCAGGGAAAGAGAGGAGACTGCAGCTGCAACTGAGCAATAGCTGTCTTCTTTCTCTCCCTGCATGATGTGCCCCTGCGGCTGTGCTGCTATATAGCTGCCAGCGGTAGTGGACAGGTAAGAAGTATTAACTCGTCTCGCTATGCCAAATTCCCTCGTTAATGTTAGGAAAGTCAGTTTCCAATATAGGGATATGACATTTATCCTGGTTCTAGTTGAGCTGATAATTTTAATCAAAGTAAAAATAATTAAGCGTCTCAGTAGCGTGCGGCTTCGGTGGCCTGCCTGTCCGTCATTTGGAATGTTCCTACCACAACAGTAAAAGTAGAGAGTAAGTTCTTCTTCTAGTAATATTGTTTAATAGCAAGTGTGTTTGCCTATGGGTATGGATTCACAGATGTATTTTGTTAGGATATATACCTGACTTTCTTAAGGCCAACCATCCACATGTACTGCGTGATCTTTTACCCACCTAATATGACACGTCACTTACATAGGAAGCAAGAAAAATGGGAAAGAAAACATTTGCCCACCATAGACAAGAAGGAGCTAGACCTAGGGCCAATTCAAGATATATTCCCAACTCTAGTGTTCATTTTGTAGCGTATGATTTGAGACTACACTTCTTGTAGTGCAAGCAGCTATTTGGTGGGTACATGAAGCAGCTGGCTTTACAGCATAATGTACTCTGTGTCTCATTTTCTGTTTCATGACAGGCAATTTTTTTTGGTGGCATTGACCCATCTCTGAGAGGGGAAGTGTGGCCTTTTCTCCTCGGATACTACGGCTGGGAGACGATGTCTGAGGAACGTGAAGCTCTGCGGGTTCAGAGAAGAGAAGAATATGCTCAGATACAGAATAGACGGTATTCATTTCAGTCCTGTTTGTTAGTGTGGTAATTTAGGAAGACCTGTCATTCTGAACAGAAAAGAAATCTACTTTTGTTGTTTTTTTTTTTTTACTTCTGTTTGTTATTCTTCTCACCACTCATTTCCATTTTCTGTATATCACGCTACTTGTTTTCTTCCGTTCTCCGGAATATTCAGAGTCTCCATGAGCCCCGAGGCCCAGAAAGATTTCTGGAGGAACGTTCAGTTTACAGTGGATAAAGATGTTGTGAGGACAGATCGTAGTAACCAATTCTTCCGAGGCGAGGACAATCCCAATGTGGAGGCCATGAGGTGATAATCCTTTTAGTTTGCTTAGCAGTTGTAATGGGTGTAATCAATTAGCGACAAGATGTCGGCGTTCTGACCATCGCTCCTGCACTCCGCGTCTACCAACATTGCAGATTTTCCCTCTCGCTGCATAGAGGGGCGCAGGCAAATCTGCAATGTTGGGTTACCATAAATAGTGGTGATGTGCGCAGATGCTCATCCCAAACACACATTGCCACTCATTGACTATCTCCTATGAATCCAGTTTTAATGTATTCAAGAAGTTAACTGTTAAACTGTTTTTTTTATCCATTACATGACTGAGCTTTCCAATAGGGATACAATACAGTAATAGGTTATATTATGCATGTTATTTTTGTTTTAATGGATATGGCATATGTAGTAAACCACTTAAATGTAACTACATTTTAAAGAAAAGACTGTGCGTGCAAGATTAATTCCTGACAGCCCTTCATCTTTAATTTATGAAGTATTCTACCTGCAGCATCCTGAAGACTGTGCTGAAACTCTACTGCCAGGCAGGAGCTGATCAATGATTTATTAACATTTGAAGATTAAGAGATTATAACATAAATTATGTAGAGTCTAAATTATATGGAAGGGAAAAAGGATATGAGATTTAAATAGTGTTAATACATTCAGATGTCATTAACAGCTTAGGCCAGTTTGTGAATTTTTGCTGGCTAATACTATAAATTACATATCAATAGACATTGTATTTTGATGTTTCTGTAAATAACATTTGCTGCAATGAAACTCCACAAGCACAGTATATGTGTTTATACAACTTCTGTCAAACAGGTGCCCCCCACAGAGGCATGTAAAATATTTTAAACACACTGACAAATATATAGGGATCTTAAAAACAAATGTACGATACATGTATCAGTGACTACTCATAGAAAGACTGTCTCTGTTTAGAACATGAGCCATAAAATAATTACTTTAGGCCATAAGTGTAGAGTCTCGGTAACAGATCATCATAATATACTTTGGTATTACATGTAAGTAAGGCACTGATGGAGTGACTGAGGACCTGATTCAGACCCGGTTGCTAAGGAGTGATCGCTCGCTGCCGGGCGATTGTTGCTCAGTGCGCATGCGTGTAATTCGCAGTGCGCTTGCGCAAGCCAGTCTCAGCGATAGGGAATCATGCGCTCGTAGCACACAGACTGCCCGCTACTTTGAGTGACAGATAGTGCCGTTTGTGGGTGGTAACAGGGGAAGGTGCTTGTAAACGGGGGGAGTGGTGTTGCGAACGCAGGCGTGTCAGGCCAACAAAACGCAGTTTAAAGGGCGTGTATCATTAGCAAAGTTGCATCATTATACACGTCACCTGCATTTATTTCAGCCAGCACTGATCGCAGTGCTTGCGGCGGGGTAAGGCTACCTCAAGGGCTGCGAGCAGCTCCGATGGCTCTCTATGTTACCGATCAAATCAAACAGATCCAGGAGATGACGTGTGTTGCGAGGGGATAGGGGGCATCTTTATACACTTGCGAGCGCTCAGCGTGGTAGCTCGCTAAGACATAGAGGGCGTCCTTATGCCACGCAGTGCGAGCATTTAATTTAAATATCCGGCCCCTTTTTGCCAGTGAGCAGCCGCATCTTGCGAGCAGGTCTGAATGAGCTCCTGAGTACAATAATATAATGCAAAATAGTCAAGAAATGAAGATATACAAGTGCAACCCTAATAATCAACATCGAATTAGTACCTTTCACTGTGCTGCCAAATAGCGAAGAGTGGAGAGGAAATGTCACCCCTTGTCACATGAATATTGTAAACTGTGATTCTGCTAATTGGTCCAAGTGATACGAAATAATTTGTAGAAAGATCCATCTTTGAGTAAGTGCCTCTAAGTTAGTACCACGGTACTGGAAGCGTTTTGCTATAGAGGCTGTGCTGACTTTTACAGAAGAAGGTAAAGTCCCTATACTGTATGTTTCAACATGTATCTTCCACCTTCTTCAGGGGTAGCAATACAAAAGCTCCTTTTATATAGAATGATTGTATTGATGTAAGAGAATCAGGGCAGCACTGTATGCCTTCTCTTGCGGTCATAGGAGCAAGAAGAAAAGATAGATGTGGGGGTCACACTTTAAGTGCAAACCCAGGCATGGTGTCTGAGCTGTGTGAGGTTTCACGTTTTCCTGGCAAATCTCTGAAATGTGCAGTTATTGTGATAAAAAGCTTATTTACTAAGGTAGTCCTGTTCTGACTGCTAGATTTCTAATATAATGCTTGTTGGTTCAGTGGTAGCATTACTCCTACTAGCACCCAGGGCAATACCTGCTCCAGTAAAGATAGAAATAGTTGTGTTATGATACCAGGTGGGTGCTATTAGTGGGGAGGGGTGGGTTTAGGGTTTTTGGAGAACTGCTCTGATTACTATGTTACAGGTAGTACAGTAGGTACTAGCTACACTTGGGAAGGTTGCAGATGTGCTATAGGAAAATACGTTTAGAAAGCTGGACGAGATTGTAACCTACCAATTCGGGGTGGGCACTTTCCAACCTTATCTACACTTACAGCTTAGTGAGTGTAAACTGGGCATCCACACGTAGGTTAAGTGCTCTAAGGGTGTGTTGTGGGTGTGTAGACAGAGTTGCGGGCTATTCAGAGGTGAGCGTTCGCAGAGATCCTTTTGTTTTCAGACTGATCTCCTTCTAGGATAGGGCTGATCGTGATGATGGCTACTTCCATAAGTGGATGGATGGAGGAAATGCAGCATTTATTTCTGGGTACGCAATGCAGCCACGCCAGCAGCCGATTTGCATGCAGCTCTGACTCAGACACTTACGAGGCAGACCTACAGTCAGGCTGCATGTGGAAGCAGTCCAAGGAGGACTGGCAGCTACAGAGCCCAGTGTGCCTGGAGGCCATTGGGGGCCAGGGGACCTGAATCCGAACCTGCAGGAGGCAGGGTGGTCCGAAATACTCTAAAGACTGTATATGTGACATTGAAGCAGCTAAGATACAGGCTAGAGCCTATACCTGGAGGAGATCGGGAAGGTCATCAAGGCTGACTGTGTTTTATATAGCTGTGGCAGCCAAGCCAGAGTCTTTATTGGCAGACTAGCTGCACCATGATAGTCAGGGGTCAAGAAGTGAGTTACATGTCCTAAATAATGGCTAGTTTGTATATTATTCTCTGTTTCCTGGTTTCCATGCTAGAAAGTAAAGCACCATTCCATTTACTTACTTGAAAGCTGTGTGTGGACCCTCATTAAGCACCTAAACACTGCACCAATCCACCCTTTACCGAGCTAATTACCCCTGTGTCATCACAATATATATATATATATATATATATATATATATATACATACATTTTGCCCAGTTAGTGTTTCATATTCTTCCAATGACTTGGGTTCTTATTTCATACACTCTCCGGCCATTTACTGTAATATGCATACATTGTGTACTGTGATTGTTTTAGTATGTTTTGTGCTTACGGTCAAGCCAACACCACCTGTAGTATTCCTGGTGCAGCTGCTTCTGTTACTTGCATGAGGAGGGAACGAGGCACATTTGACTTTTCCTACTGACCGCATTTTGTGATTACTCAGAATAAGGTCCTGCATTTGTACATTTTGCTGAATTTATAGTATCTAGAACAGGCCTGGCCAACCTGTGGCTCTCCAGCTGTTATGAAACTGGGACTTGTAGTTTCACAACCGCCAGGTTGGCCTGGCCTGATCTAGAGTGTAGACTTTAGACTGTGAATTGAGCGGCCATTATGATTGTTAAGTAATTCTTCTTTTTAGTGGGGTTGGGGTAGGACTGTCAGTGAGTTACGTTCTCGTGCACGTGGAGAGAGCCCTACATAAATTGGGTGCACGTTTTGGAGTTGATGATGATTGTTGCATCTTTGCTCAGAATAGATCTGTGCTAGATTTAAAGTCGCAAGTAACTCAAAATAAGTGTTAAAAATGTAAGTGCACAGGCAAAACCATGCACAAACACAAATATTGGCATCTTAGTTTCAAATCAGGCCTTATAATGGACAATCATAGTGTATTTTCTAATTCCACCATTTTTCAGTTTTTACTTTTTGTGTATCACTACTCTGCTATTAATCATAATTCCTAATTCTAAATTAGTGTTTTTCAAACAAATGTCCCCACTATGTAATGATGATCACTACGCTAGTTGTGTCTGGCCACACTGGCTGAAGAAACAGAAGAAATTAAGAACCGCATAATAATAATAATACAAATTTCATCAAAAGAATGCACTTGGTACCAATCAAATAAAGCGGTCAATCCTATTATGTGTGAAGGGAACGAGTTGCCACTGCAGTGGCGTTAAAATGCCGGCAACGGACTGGCACCTCGCACCCTTCGCTGCCAACTCCGAGCCCGAATTCGCTGAATTTTGCTCTGAGCCCTATGGGGCTGCGAGCAAAATTCAGCAAATCCGGGCTACCTTAAACGCGATGACTCGCACCGGCGAGATTATCGCAGCTAATAGGATTGACCTGAAAGTGTATGGTTTAGTTATATTTAATTGTACGCAGTATTATTGTTATTATTATTATCATTGTTATTATTAATAATAATCTTTGTTTTCTACTGTATGTTTTAGGGCTCAATCCAATTAGCCGCGAAGAGTGCGAGTTGCCGTTGCTGCCACGGCGTTAAAACGCTGTCAACTGCACTGCATCTCGCACCTCTCGTGGCCGACTCCGAGCCCGAATTCGCACAATTTTGTTTGGAACCCTATGGGGCCGCGAGCACTGGTGAGTTTGGGCTGCTATAAAGTGCGGCTATTGCCGCGATTATTCACACCCGCGAGATCATCGCGGCTAATTGGATTGAACTACTTATACTACTCAAGCGTTGTCATTTTTCCAACAAACAATTTAAAAATAGAACTGTAGGAGTGACTATTTCTGTATAAATGGTCCCTATTTTTACAACTGAATTCATCAAACTTGATATAAACTGTAAATGATTTTGTCATATTTCCAGCGTTCCTTTTAGTATATGATGAACATGCTGTTGGGCTTTGAATGAGGGATGCAAGATACAATTGTAGCAACAAGTAATAGTTGCAGGCATCCTCCTTGTATAAATGTACACTTGTGGTTATTTAACTGTCAAAATTAATTTCCACATAGTATAAATGCCTCCTTGTATCTTTTGTGCTTACGGCCAATTTCACTCTCCGCCCCAGGAGGATCCTTCTGAATTATGCCGTGTTGAGCCCTGGAGTGGGCTACTCACAGGGAATGTCCGATCTGGTGGCCCCGCTGCTGACAGAAGTGTTAGATGAGTCTGATACGTTCTGGTGCTTTGTTGGCCTGATGCAGAATACTATATTTATCAGCTCACCCTGTGATGAGGACATGGAAAAGCAATTAGTAAGTGGTCTCCCTGATACATTCACTAGAACTGCTTCCTAATTTATTATACTACCCTATGCATACAATATATATATGTGTGCTCTTTTACTGTCTGAAAATAATCACATTACTTTTACAGATTTCAAGGATTTCGTAGTAATATATTTTTTCTTTAGGAATGTGATTTGATAGACTACCATAGGGCCTCTATTATAGCTGGGACTGACTCAAGCATTCTTTGGTCTAGCATATACAGGTGCCAACAGATACACTCTGCTACAGAATGTATCTAACCAATGAAGCAAGTTAGAGGTCAAGGCATTTACAAATCACTAATATATATATTTTTTACCCCCTCCCATAACAATGGATTATTAAATGCTACAGTTATTTGTTACTCAGGGGTCTATTCATCAATACTAAAAAATATTTTGTGATAATTAAGTTTTGAACTCGCATTGAGGGCCTGATTCAGAGCCGGATGCTCTGACAAGAGCACTCGCTCTGATTCAGGGCCTTCCTACCTATTATTGGAGTGGCCTCCTGGCCACTCGCATAGCTGTGGGTGACCACCCACAGCTTATGCGAGCGGCCAAAAAGATGGTCGCGACCATCGGGCTTGCGACGAGACCCTGCGGTAGGGTCTCGCTGCCGTAACCCCAGGAGTGCTTTTGGCACTAGTGATGTCAGTGGGGCCGGCCCCAGACGGTAGGCGTTCCCATGGGAACGCCTCTGTCTGGGCAGCAGCGCCCCGACACGCTCACCATCGACAGCACGCCCCCTTTGGTGCGAGACCCATAGCGACGGCTTGGCCGTCGCTATTCGGGTCTCGCGCATGCGCACGACGGAGCTCCCTCCGTCGTGCACATGCGCACTAGGGCACCATCGACCCGCTTGCGAGCGCTCAGCGCTCGCGAGCGGGTCTGAATCAGGCCTTGAGTTCAGTCCCAATATCGGAGGCATTTATCATGCCTCCTTTACATAAGTATCTCTTCCGAAAAGCTGCTTTTTCTACTTCAGGGTCCATAGGGTATCCACAGGATACCTTGGGGTATAGGTGATGATGTCAGGCATCGGGCACCATAGAGTTAAGTTTTCAGCCTCCCAGGATGCACTAGGGTCCCCCTCCTATACCCCGCCCCCGAGCCAAGGCATCTCAGTTTCGTTGGTGCCCGGCTCGGAGTCGGATGCACCCGTTTAGAGGGGGGCTAAGGATAGCCCCTGAAGTTTTTCTACAAGGCAGCCGTGGCTGCACATCTGGAGGTACAGCATGGACAGTCATTCTTGACGTCCATGCTGTCTTCCCTACACCCCGCCGGTACCAGAACGCCGGTACTGATCCGGGGATGCTGGTAGGCATCTGGGGTCACAGCTAGCGGTGACCCCAGATGATTGGGACCATGGCCGGATTTAAGGGGGACAGCAGGTAAGCAGCGGGGTCCCGCGGTGGGTCCCGCTGGAACATGGTCCGGAGTCCCCAGGCAAGGGGCTCCCTGGGGACTGACTGCAGCATGGAGCCAGGTTTCGGACCTGCGCTTCCACTAGCCACCTAGGACAGCGGACCGCAGCTGAGCGGTAGCGCTGCGGCGTCCCAGGGGTTAATTGCATGCCAGGGGAGTGCGCCTTCCCTGTACACAGCCGGCGCCTCCCCCTCTGCACACAGTCCTCTCTGCACCTGCCGATTGGCCCTGTGGCAGCGCTCCTCCCCCAGGCCGGCCTCCTCTCTGCTCCTCGGAAGCATGGTGAACGCTGCTGGAAGCTGCTGATCGGTGGCATCGTGGTCTGGGTCTGGGTATGCAGCGCTGAGTCCTACCAGGCCCTGTGTCTGCGTAGTTGAGGATCAGCGCTGATAGTGCAGGGATTGATTTCTTTGCATCGCATGTGACTGCTGCTAGTGTCTGCTGCCTGTACTTTCACTTTCTACTGTCAGCCTTTTCACTGTCCCTGTTCTTCTTCTGCTAAAGCCCTTGCGGTGCGGTGATTGCAGGGCGGTTCTCTCACTATACTAACGCGTATCAGTGAGAGGGGTCACATACTTGCCATCATGTCTGAAAGTGATTTTCCTCTCCAGCTTCTGTGTACTACATGTAAGGTACCTATAGCGGGGGGAAGGGTAGCGAGGAGGGGCTATGTCGGCAGTGTTTTTTATTGACGCGGCCAATTACTGTCACGGCTCCGGTACAGGAACCGCCCTGGGCTTGTTTCGCTAAAGCGCTTACAACCCTAGTGGACCAGCTAGCTCCGCAACCTGCGTTCCCTCAAATGGGATTGTCCCAGCAGTCAGTGGTGTCGTCACCCATGCCGGGGTTCCCGAGACAACTGATGGTACCCCACAGTCTCCCTATTTCCCTCCTCAGGTCTCTCAGGAGCCTGCGTGGGTTAATTCTCTGACAAGTTCTGTGCAGCATTTGTCAGTCGTGTTACAAGGGGAGTCTGTGTTGCGGCCTCACAAGCGGCCGGTGGCGCCTCTGTCCACTCCTTATGAGGATGACGAGGGGACGACCGATGATGGGGAGATTCTGGATCTGTCGGACCAAGAACCTCTCCGTACTAAAGAGTCGGACGCTAAGTCTAAGGTTTATATTCCTGGTCTTATTCGTGCAGTCCGCACAGCTTTAGTTATTGAGGATGATGAACCTCCAGTATCAAAATCCAAATATGCCTTTTTCAAAGATGTTAGGGGTGACGCCACAGTGTTTCCTCTTTAAGGTCAATTGGTGGACCACTTGGAGGAAGCGTGGAAACATCCTGGCAGACGGTATCAGCCTCAAAAACGTTTAGCAGTGGCTTATCCGTTTGCGGACAATTATTTTGCTAAGTGGGAATCCCCACCACAGGTGGATTCTCATGTGACATGCCTGGTCCGAAGTGCCACGTTGCCCATGCCCTCCATGTCCTCCTTAAAGGATGCCACGGACCGTAAGGTGGAAATCTGCCTGAAGTCTGTTTATTCCCTCGCGGGGGGGGGCAGCCAGGCCGGCTATGGCCATTTGTTGAGTAGCCAGAGCTATGAAGCGCTCGGCTGATAGTTTGGAGGCGTCTTTCGATTCCGACTGTTCGGCTGAACAGACCGAGTTGATAGGCAATCTCCTGGATTCGGCCACTTACATTAAGGAAGCGGCTTTAGATATCAGTACCCTGACTTCTCGGGTTTCTTCGGCAGTTGTGGCGGCTCGTCGCACCTTATGGTTGCGATCTTAGAAGGCGGATGCTGATTCCAAAGAGGTTTTGGAAGCTTTGCCTTTTAATGGAGAAGTCCTATTTGGTCCGGATCTGGACAAAATTGTAGCCACGCTGGCGGCAGCCAAATCGGCATGTCTCCCATCTGCTGCAGTTCCTTCCAGTTCAGGTACGTCGTCCTTTCGGCCTTACAGGGCCCAGGGTAGGCCTAAAGCACAGTCCTTCCCCCGTCAGGCTGGCCCCAAAAAATCGGCCAAGCCCCGGAAGCACCTGGAGTACCAGACGTCCGGCCCCGAAGTCCGATGACAAACCTGCGGCCTGATGGTCCGGGCCTCCCTTTGGGGGAACCCAGAGTGGGAGGCCGCCTGCTACGGTGCGCCCAGTGTTGGTCGGTAACCACGACAGACAGTTGGGTTCACAAGGTGGTTTCTCACAGGTATGCCCTCTCCTTTCGGCACAGGCCCCCATCCCAATTCGTCACCACGGGTCTTCCATCAGACGGAACAAAGCCTCAGAACTGCGGAAGGTTTTGCACACTATGCTCCAGGCTGGAGTTATAGTGCCTGTTCCTTTCTCCCAGAGGGGCCGGGGTTTCTATTCCAATCTGTTTTTGGTGCAGAAACCCAATGGGTCGTACCGTCCGATCCTCAACCTAACAGCACTCAACAAGTCCTTGCCGGTGCCGAGGTTTCGGATGGAGACCCTACGGTCCATCATTCTGGCGCTGGAACCTGGGGATTACATGGTGACGTTGGACATACAGGACGCTTACCTGCATGTCCCTATTCTTTCGCGCTATCAACAGTTCCTCAGGTTTGCAATCCGCAACGATCACTTCCAGTTCCGGGCGTTACCTTTTGGCCTGGCGACAGCACCACGTGTGTTCACCAAGGTTATGGCGGTCATGGCGGCTTCCCTGCGGCTGCAGGGAGTCCGCATGTTGCCGTACCTAGACGACCTTCTGTTGGTGGCAGGATCTCCGGAGCTCCTTCTACACCATTTGGATCTGACGATTGTAGTACTGCAACGGTACGGCTGGTTGATAAACTGGCAAAAGTACACCGTGATCCCGTCTCAGAGGATTCTGCACCTCGGAGCCTTGTTGGACTCCAGTCAGCAGAGGATCTTTGTGACGGGGGAAAAGATCTCTGCCTTGCAGTTAAGGGTGCGCAGTTGTCTGCAGAGTCGCCGTGTGTCTCTTCACTCGACAATGAGGTTACTAGGCTCCATGGTGTCCGTATTCGACATGGTGGAATATGCCCAGTTTCACTCCAGACCTCTGCAGCAATTGATCCTGTCCAAATGGAATGGACTGCCTCAGAGTCTCAAGTCCCAGACGATGGTGCTCACTTCGGAGGTTCGCCTGTCCCTTGCCTGGTGGTTGCAGATGACCCATCTCAACAAGGGTCATCCATTTTGGGTGGCGAACTGGGTCCTATTGAAGACAGACGCCAGTCTTCGGGGCTGGGGAGCGATCTCGGGTCCACACTTGTTCCAGGGCAGATGGACTCAGGCGGAAAAGGAGCTTCCGATAAACATCTTGGAACTCCGCGCCGTTTTCAATGCTCTCCAGCAGGCCCATCGGGTTCTCCACGGTCATCCCGTGCAGGTCCAGTCGGGCAATGCCACCACTGTAGCCTACATAAATCGGCAAGGAGGAACCCGAAGTTGGGCGGCACTCGTAGAGGTGTCCCGCATCCTGATCTGGGCGGAGCGCAATCTCCCGGCCATATCAGCGGTATTCATCCCGGGAGTCCTCAACTGGGAGGCCGACTTTCTCAGTCGCCAGGACGTTCATCCGGGGGAATGATCTTTGCACCAGGACGTCTTTCAACTTCTGGCGGACAGGTGGGGTCTTCCAGAGATCGACCTCATGGCGTCACGGCACAACAACAAATTGCCGGTGTACTGGTCTCGCACAAGAGACGAAAAGGCGTCTCTGGTGGATGCCCTGTCCGTCCAGTGGACGTTCCGGTTTGCCTACCTCTTTCCTCCGTTTTCCCTTCTTCCACAGGTAATCTGGAAATTCAAACAGGAAGGAGGGATGCTCCTGTTGATAGCTCCAGCATGGCCCAGACGGCACTGGTTCTCAGACCTTCAGGGTCTGTCCATGGACATCCCTCTGCGGTTGCCGCTACGACCGGACCTACTGTCACAGGGTCCTTGTCTTCACCCGGAACCTGACTCGGCTGTCTTTGACGGCGTGGCTGTTGAGACGGCCATGTTAAGGTCCAGGGGGTTTTCCAGCTCTGTAGTACGCACTATGCTGAGAGCTCGGAAACCGTCTTCTGCAAGAATATACCATCGTGTGTGGCATACGTTCTTCCAGTGGTGTCGACCGAGAGGTTATGCACCTCGGGAGTTCCTTCTGTCTAGAGTGCTAGCCTTCCTACAGGCGGGACTAGACTATGGGCTTCGCCTTGCTTCTTTGAAGGTGCAGGTGTCTGCCCTGTCTGTCTGGTTCCATCGTAGGATTGCTACACCTTTATGCAAGGTGTTCTTAGAATTCAGCCGCCATTTGTTCCACCGGTGGCACCTTGGGATTTAGCTGTGGTCCTGAGGGCTCTCCAGGTACCGCCGTTTGAACCACTGGGCTTAGTGGATCTTAAATGGCTGACAGCTAAAACAATTTTCCTTCTGGCCATCGCTTCAGCCAGACGTGTTTCTGATTTAGGGGCTCTCTCTTGTAGATCCCCTTTCTTGATTTTTTATAGGAACAGGGCGGTGCTGCGCACTCGTCCTGATTTTCTTCCCAAAGTTGTTTCCCGTTTTCATATCAACGGGGAAATAGTTGTGCCGGCTTTTAACTCACCTGACCTGTCGGTGGGTGAGGCCACTTTGGACGTTGTGCGGACCTTAAGGATTTATGTTGACCATACTTCTTCGTTTAGGAAGTCGGACGCCTTGTTTGTCCTCTATGGCTTCCGTAAAAAGGGTTGGTCTGCTTCAAAGCAAACTTTGGCAGCTTGGATCCGTATGGCCATTTCAGAAGCTTAGCTTCATGAGGGCCTGTCGGTTCCATCCTCTGTGAGGGCTCATTCCACTAGGTCTGTGGGTCCTTCGTGGGCAGCTCGACATGCCTCTGCAGTCCAGATCTGCAAGGCTGCCACGTGGTCCTCGGTCCATACATTTGTGAGGTATTACGCGTTTGACACCTTTGCCTCTCAGGATGCTTCCTTCTGGCGGCGGATTCTCCTTTCAACACAGGAGCGTCCCCTCCCTTGAAGGATACTGCTTTGGGACATCCCCAAGGTATCCTGTGGATACCCTATGGACCCTGAAGTAGAAAATATGAGATATGGTAAGAACTTACCTTTGTTATCTCTATTTCTACGAAGTCCATAGGGTTCCACAGGACTCCCGCCCTGTCGCACCTGTGCTGCAGATGGGCTTTGCTCTGGTCACCGGTTTTTCCGTCTCCCTCTGGTGAGAATGTGATTCTTGTGTGTGTGTCCAGATCTTTTTTCTCTCTCTTCCTTATCCTCCTCCGGCCTATGGCTTGGTACGTAACTGAGATGCCTTGGCCCGGGGGCGGGGTATAGGAGGGGGACCCTAGTGCATCCTGGGAGGCTGAAAACTTAACTCTATGGTGTCTGATGCCTGACGTCATCACCTATACCCCAAGGTATCCTGTGGAACCCTATGGACTTCATAGAAATAGAGATAACAAAGGTAAGTTCTTACCATAGCTCATATTTTTTGCAGAGACAGCTTTTCAGAAGTACTAGAATGGGGCCCAGGTCCCCGCACTCTACCCGCACCCTATGCTCAGTTTACCCGCTCCATCACCTCGAGTTGTGCAGGGATCAGTCCCCCGGTGGCAGGTCCGGCTTCCCCCACCTCCCATCCTCCGTCCCTCTCACCCCGCCGCCCCCTTCCCCCTGTCTGCCCAGTTTTCATATAGAAGCTGCAGCCACAGGACTGCCCAGCTGGAAGCTAGCAGCTGCGGGATCTGTCTCCCGGTGTTGTTTCCGGTCCCCTCCCGCACCGTATGTGAACGCACCCAGCGCACCTCCTTGGCCGCATCTGCCCAGCTTTCATATATATGCTGCAGCCGCTGGTCTGCCCAGCTGGAAGATCCGGCCCTACTCCCCGTATCCTTTGTTCCCCCCTACCCCATTCTGCCCGGCTGTCATATACATGTTGCAGCCGCTGGGGCTGCCTAGCTGTTATACTAACGATGCAGGAGAAATAAGAGCTCTGAAACAGCGGCTTTAAGGGATGCGGCCGGCAGGGGGAAGCAGTGTCTGCACCGGCTGCGGCTCCCTGCTGTGTGCCAGCTGCAGTTTGGAGCTGGGCACCTGGGGATGGAGGCTGTGGGCAGGAGCTGGTCAGAGGGGACTGCAGATTCTGGCCACTGAGCTGGGGGCAGTGGGGAGACATCGGAATGGGATCTGAAAGATCCCTTTCCCGCACAAGCTGCAGTGTAAATGCCAGCTTGTAATCCAATTCGGAGCTGTACGCCATCTGTTGATGGCGTACAGTTACACAGTCAATTTCCGAACAAATATGATTTTCGGAAGTTATTGAATAGCTTAATTTCTACATCCCCATACTATTGTATTGGGAGTGTGGAAATTATCGTGGCAGGACTGTAACCAGATACAAGATTAATGAATGACGCGAACACTTAAAAATTACATATTTATGTAAAAACAGTGTTAAAATCGTTATTTATAGGATGATGAATGGACCCCTCAGTTGTACAAAAATCTCACTTTTTGGGTTTTGCTAACCAATGAATCACAGAATTATGAAAATAGGTCTGATATTTCATATGCACCTGTTACCATGACTAAACATTTGCTGGTTTAACAGCATATATAGTACTGTCCATTTAGCATGTTTGCTATTTGTCACAGAGATATTTACTTTGTAGTTATTTTGCAGTCTGTATACTCCATTTCTTACAAATTCTGCCTGTTGAAAGTGGTTTTGCGGGGAAATGAACAGGAGACGAGAGATGAAGCATCATTGTGTTATAGAAATCTAGCTTCTGCCACTGTGTGTGCTTTAGGGTGAGGATAGAAAAGGTGTGATTACGCCAGTTGCTTCCTGTAATAACAAGTGGCATTTTTGCATTATTTTTTATTTATTTTTATTGTCTGTACTCATTACATATACAATCTAAACAGTGCGTAACACTTACATTACATATGTCATACTGACAATAAGCATAGTCAAACATAACAAAAAAAATATTGTACCTCTGGTCTCTGTACACTGTCAAAGTCTTAGGATATAAGAAACTGCATTTGCTCTTAGTTGTCATAATACTATGGAGCCGGAGGACTGAGTAGTATTTTCACTGGAAATATTTCCATGTATATGATCAAATCATACATTAAATGCAGTGCACATTATATAGATAGAACATATTTTGGAATATGGCTGTTTAAGCAATATTTCCATTAAGCCTTAGATTTATGTTTGTATTATGTTACAGAACATAACATGACCACATACGAGGCCTGGGAATAATGGCCTATTTCCATTTTGTCTGGCAAACTTTTGAGCTATTAGAATGAGTGACCACTGCTCACTTATCTAATAAAACAGACTCATGATTATTACTATTAATATTATTATCCTTTATTTATAAGAAAACATATTGTGCAGCGCTGTACATTGTGAGGATTGTGATTGGAATAAGTAACATATGACAATGACATGAAACTGAAGTAGAGATGGCCATAGTGAAATGAGCAATCTAAGAGGTGTCGGGAAAAAGTGTAATGTAAGATAGTGTGATGATAATAATAGTACCTGGCAATGGGGAAAGTTTGATTACTGACGGGCAGAAGCATTATTAGCCATCCATATTAAAGCAGGCTTTGTGGTGGCAGTTGCTGCAACCATGGAGCCTGCAAAGATCACCAAATGGAAAAGAGTCAACCAACAGTACAGTTCTGGTAACAGGTTAATAGCTGTTGTATACATCTGCATTTCTAATATATATGTGTCAGGTTCCACTGTTCTATCTCTTCCACTGGAGGAACTGTGGGAGTAGTGGAATTCTGAGACTAAAAATGTAAGTAAACAAGAAGACACTGAAGAGAAGAATAACAATATAACTATAACTGTGATAATAGTGTCCATTTTCTACCAATCAAATAAATTGTTAGGGTGTCATCAATTTTTTTAAATGCTGGTTGCTCTTTAATAAAAGAGGGAGGCCACACACACAAAGTATCAGCCATACTACCATACTATTAGCATGTTTCCATGCCCTAGACTGCTGACACTACACATCAATATAACAGCCTGTAGTGTAGCCCTATAACATAGAGCTGTCACATTCTTTGTCCTCTTAGTGCATGAAGTATAAAGTACACTATCCTCCTCAGCACTGAGCTACTGGTCTCCAGTGTTAATACTGTACACTCCAGACAGTGGGCCTGATTCAGAGCCGGACGCTCTTGAAGAGCGCTCGCTCTGAATCGGGGCGTTTTGGTTTTTCTTGTGCGGTCTCCTGGCCGCTCGCATAGCTGTGGGTGACCACCCACAGCTATTGTGAGCAGCCAGGTGAAGGTCGCGATGGTCTCGACCATCGTGACCATCGGGGCTTGTGACGAGACCCTTGTGGTAGGGTCTCGTTCCCGCAAGCCCCAGTGAGCTTCTGGCTCTTAATAGCCTGCTCCGGCATGTGCATGCGCAGTGGCCAAACATTGACCCACTCGCGAGCGCATAGAAAAGTGGGCGTCTTTATACCGGCATGCGCTCACTCTGCCGTCGCTCTCTAAGACATAGAGGGCGTCCTTACACCAGACAGTGTGATTGCAGAATTTGCATACCCGGCCCCTTTTGGCAGCGAGAGAGCGCAGCTTAGTGTCCGGGTCTGAATCGACCCCTCAGTCCTCTCTTCCCCCTTTCTCTTTCTCTCTCTCTCTCCCCCCATTCCCCCACCCACCATTCTATTTCTCTGCCTCTTCCCCACTCCCCGTTCTTTTGCTCTCTCTCTTCTCCCACCCCATTCTATGTTACCCCAAAACTTCAAACTTTTAATCTCTCTATATTCCCCCACTTTCCCCACCCTCATTCTCTCTTCCTCCTCTATCCATTCTCCCTCAATTTTCCCCACCTTTCGTTCTCTTTACTGCATGTATATAATTTTCTTGTTGGAGGTTATTATTTCCCACTCTCACTGGGCAGAATGCAATGCATCCCGCCGCTCTTCGCATGCATGCAGGCCTTGGTAATGCCGGTATGCATGACGAACATAGCAAAGGAGCACTCTCTCAGTAAGAGCGACCCTTTTGCGATGGAGTGACTGCATAACACGCGGGCCGCAGGGGGTGCTTGGTGGGATCCAATCTCAGCACTCTCCCGATAGAAGCCTATAGACTTCTATAGGGTAACGCCATCAGGAAGATGGCATTACCCACCGCAACCAAGCCCCAGAGTGCATTACATTCCGGGGCTTGGTGCATATGAGAAATGCAGTCAAACACACATTTTTGGGGTTTGACCGCATGTCTACCTTTGCCGCATCCCACCCCATATCTGTCCCACCTTTTCCTTTATCTCTCTGGCTCTCTCTTCTCCTTCTGTCCTATTCCTTATCTAGCTCTCCCCATTGCCCTCCCTTTTTTCCTATCTCTCTCTTTACCCATGTTCCCCCATCTATCTCTCCCCCTTTTGCCCCATCTCTCTTCTCTCTGGGGATGGAATGTACTAAAGTGAAAATGCAGAAAAAAACTGCCATTTGTGCTGGTGTTGAGGACAGAGCGAATAGCATGGCTGGACAGACGGGGAAGGTGGGCTGGTGTCGAGGACAGAGAGAGAATAGCATTGCTGGGAAGACAGGGAAGGTGGGCTGGTGTCGAGGACAGAGAGAGAATAGCATTGCTGGGAAGACAGGGAAGGTGGGCTGGTGTTGAGGACAGAGAGAGAATAGCATTGCTGGGCAGACTGGGAAAGTGTGCTGGTGTTGAAGACAGAGAGAGAATAGCATGGCTGGACAGACTGGAAAGGTTGGTTGGTGTTGAGGACAGAGAGAGAATAGCATGGCTGGAGGACAGACGGGTAGGGTGAGCTGGTGTTGAGGACAGAGAGAGAATAGCATGGCTGGACAGATGGGGAAGGTGGGCTGGTGTTGAGGACAGAGAGAGAATAGTATGGCTGGGCAGATGGGGAAGGTTGTCTGGAGGCAGGTGGTGCAGGCCCTATGTCGCTGTAGCTGCGCGGGCCTCCCTTCATCTCTAGTGCACAACTGTGGAGCCCATTATATAATAGATATACCAGTTATGTTGTTATCAGTTTTGGCATTATTGCACTACAGAAAGCTACAATAGCGTAAACATTTGATTATAAAGATGGCTGTCCTGAACAACAAATGTGAGGAAGGGGTGACATGTGGCAATGCAAAATAGAAGAGAGTAGGTTGAGCCTTAACAAAAAAAAAAAACTCCAGTTAAATTCTATTTTAGGGGCAGGAACTGTCTTCTAAATCCTCAGTTTAGCTACCAAACTATCAACCACTTCTTCCAATGTGTCACCTCTGTCAATCAATTTATTGCGTGATTTAGCGAACACTGCAGTTTTATCTCGATGCACGAGGTCTAGTCTCTCAGATGTGCTCTGTCTGCTTGGATGATAATTTGTTTAGAATCTTCCTGGGGAGACTCTCTGTTTTCAAGAGTATGGAGAGCTCTGGAAAGACAAGGCAGCCTCCAATAGATCAGATGCAGGTTAAAACTAAAATGAATGAATTAATGTATAAAATGCACTTACAAGACTGTAGTGTTTTTAGAGCATAAAATATACATGCCATCGCTCTTTCTTCTCGTGGGAACAGCAGTGATTTCATTGTACTCTAAAAACACTACATACATTGTGAGTGCATTGTATACATAAATTCATTCCATCTTTTATACTACATCTGATCTAGTGGAAGCGTCCTCCTTTTACCGTGGTTCTCTATACTGTCACTATTTCTATGTGCAGGTATTCCAGAGGTGGAGCGGCAGTAGGGAAGCACATTTATTACCCTGAAGACTTCACCACTAATTTACTTCCGTTCGTGTTCTTATCTGGTTGTATAACCATAAATATAGCGCGGCCTCTGTGACAAGAGTATCTAGAGGTATAGATAATTGCCATACCTCCATTTTACTGTGACTTGGAAGGAGGAAGTGGAGGATCCCATATGGTATTAATGCCTAAATGTCACCATTTTTGAAGTGGAGCTTGCATTATCTGGCAGAGGAATAATCTGTGCGAGTTTTGTCTGTTTCTGTCCATTACATTGTTAGGAGGGTGTCTATGGTGGTTGTTAAGCTGGTCAGTGTACAACAAGCCAGGGTATACCATAATTATTCCTCCAGTGACCAGAGCTGCTAGATAACACGTATGCATATAGGAGTCTATACTTTATATTATTAAAGATGTTTCAGTAATTGATTAAATATTGAAAAATATCAATCACCTGCATCTGGAGCTACAAAGCACTGGCGCCACATTGTTAGCAGACTAAGGGCCTGATTTAGCAGTGCACGCTAGTGTACTGCTGAACACAGATTCCCGATGTTTGGAAATCTACGCAGGTGCCAGACCCGTTCTGCGCATGTGCAGAACGGGTCTGCGAGTACACTTGCGAACTGGCAGCAGACTGTCAGTGATTGACAATCTGCTGCCGTTTGGGGCGGGGAGGGGGCGGCGACAGTCTCCGTTGCCCGAAACGTTGGGGGGTAGGGAAGAGGCCAGGCTCTTCGGTGACAGAGATTTCCTGGCCTCTTCCTGTAAACTGCGGCGTCCGGCTGTGGAACCCTATGGGTCACCGCAGCCAGCCTATGGTACGCAGATTAACCGATGCTGCTCGGTTAAGTAATGCACAGGAGGCGTGATTCCTCCTGCTGCATTACCATATCTGCAAGGATTGCAATTGCAAAGCTGCCAGCGTGCATACATCATATCTATAGCCTGCTTGCAGCTTTGCTATTACGATCCTTAATGAATCAGGCCCTAAGTCATCTTAATACAAGTTACTGTTTATAAAAGAGCACCCAATAGTGTGATTGTGTGTGGCATGTGTGTGTGTCATGTGTGTGAGTGTGCGTGTGTAGATTTTTCAATCATTTATCAAAAATTGAGCTTCCTGCGATGATAAATGTTCATGTTGTATTTTGATATGTATACGCAGGGGAGTTGCGGTCAGTGGGCCTGATTCAGCAAGGAACGCACAGGAGAGAACGTATGCACTTGGCCGTTGTGTTAGCTCTGTGTATGCATCGCAGTGCACATGCGCAAACTAGTTATTGCAATGGGTGCTGGGTTTGCAGAGGCTACGCAGACCCCGAGCACATTGATTGACAGGTAATGCAATTTGTGGGTGGTGACGGGGGGGGGGGGGGGGGGGTGGTCGGGCGAACGCAGGCGTGCCTGTGCAGGTCGGACGCCGTTGCAGGGGTGTGCATAATTTATCCACTGCAATACCATACACAGCCTGAGGCCTCATAACGTGTGCTGAAGGGATTCAGTATGATTTACCGCACGGCCGGCGGTTCAAATCCTGACAGCGGCATCCCGGCAGCACTGAAAATCCTGATTGTCCCCAGGTAAGTATTCTCTACCCTATTCTACCCCCTAACCCTCCCTTAGGGGTGCCTAACCCTAACCCACTTAAGTGCCTAACCCTAATCCCCCCCCTCTAAGTGCCTAAACCTAACCCCCACCTTCACCGCCGCCTAAACCTAAGTCCCCCGGGGGGTGCCTAACCCTGCCCTACCCCGGGGGTGCCTAACCCTAACCCACCCTTCCCTTAGCCTAAAGCTAACCTCCCAGGGGGGGTGCCTAACCCTAAGTCCCCCTCGGGAAACCTAAACCTAATCCTCCCGCGCCCGGCTTACCTTCGAGATCGGTAAGCCGGGTGTCGGGCTCTCGGCGTAGGGAAAATGACAGGCGTTGGGATTTCGACACCTGTCATTTAACCCTTGCCGGGATTATACAGTCAGGAAGCCGGTGGTCGGGATTCCGTCCATCGCCGTCCCGACTGTTTCCCGTGCTGAAGTTAGCAATTCCTGAGTGAGGTCTGACCTGCCTTAACTGTGCGTATGGGTCCAATGTTACTCGATGTTGCCGATTATTTTGCTATGTTACCCAAGTATACGGATGTGTGTAAGGGGGCGTGGGCGTGCTTATGGTAAGTTGTGATCAAAATGCGATTTCCCCGCTAATACAGTATTAGCAACTGCAGTGCGTGCTGTCTAGCAGAATAGCGATCCTTGCTGAATCAGGCCCAGTGTACCTATAACAGAAGGCTATAAAAGACAAAAAGAGTTTGCCTTTTGCTGAATATTAAATGTCAATAGAAATTCTGACATATTTCAAAATATTGAGACTTACATAACTGAGATAAGAAATAGTAGTTGATTATATAATATTGTTGAAATAGATAAGAAGTGCAGTAATCAACTGTGTGTTTCTGCATTTCTAGCTCAGGGTAAATTGTAGAAACAATATCTGATTGTCACTGAGGTGTTACAAAACCATTTTTCCACTTAAATGCATTTCAGTGGTGGTTATAATGTTCATTCTAGCACCCTGCACCTGTCACAATCCGTGCAGTTCCTCTTTCCTGCCTGGGGATGTTTGTAGCACATGCTGGTCTGTATATCAGAAGTTTGTTGCATCAGCTGAGTGTGCTAGAAGCACCAGAGCAGAGAGCGACACCCCAGGCAGGAAAGAGGAATTGCATGGGTTGTGATAGGTGCAGGGTGCTAAAATGAACACTATGGTTAAGACCTTTTTGGTCTGAGAGAATGGGCATTAGTTGTGTGATGTCATACACAATTGGTATAATGTAAATCATTTAGGTAACTATGTGCCTATTTCAGATGTATCTTCGCGAGTTACTGCGTCTCATGTATCATCGTTTCCACCAACACTTACTGTCTCTGGGAGAAGATGGTCTCCAAATGCTGTTCTGTCACAGGTGGATCCTGCTCTGTTTCAAAAGAGAATTCTCTGACTCTGAAGCTCTCAGAATGTGGGAAGCGTGCTGGGCGCACTACCAGGTACCAATCTTAGTAGCAATAGGTTTAGTTCCATTTATGGCATTAAACAATACATAAGTGTTTAGAGCTGAAGTTAAATAATAATGAAATATTGTCAAAATAGAGTAGTGATAAGTAAGGACTACGTATTGCTATTGATGGAAATGGCACAGAGTCTGGTTCATACTTCCAAACGTGTTGATCCAGAGGAAGGGAAAACAACACCCCAAGTGCAACGGTTCCAATTTAGCCTCATGGGAGGGGGAGGGAGAGGATTCCTTCCTGACCCCTAACATGGCATTCTCCTAGATTCCCTGAATTAATCACATCAGTAATTTCCTCTGAGTTATAGCTACAGACACCACAGTGCCCTTTTTAAATTCTGGTAATGCATTTGCCATCACCGCCACCAGAATATGGTAATGAATTCCACAGCTTATCCAGCCACTGTCCTATTCTCATGGTGAGACTTGCTTTCTTCCGGTAACCATCTTTTTACTGATCTTAAATATACTGTATTTATACCTACTATGTCTTAAGGCACCTCTATTGGAAAGAATTGAAGGCATGTCCATTTATAGATGTTGTAATTCTGAGTCGCAGGCGACGTGTCTGCATCTTTTTGCCAGTCGCAGCATCTGTTGGTGCGTCTGAGTTTTCTACCACTGCAGCGATACGCCACCAACACTCCCAATATCACGCCCATAAGACGGACTGTTCTAGGGCTGATTGTAAGTCAGATGCACTGCTGGTGTCTGACTCAGGTGAGCAGTTTTTTTCTATTGCGCCTGCGCCCAGAGACTCACTGCGCAGAGTGCGTGCACACAGAGTCACAGATGCGATTGAGACACAAGGTCTTGAAAATGTATTGACCACTCCTGGGCAGTGAGAGGAAGGTGGCTAAGCGATCGCATGGAAATAGACCATCTTATGGGAGTATCGTGGGTGTATCGCTGTATTGGTTGTGAACTCAGGTGCACATTGGAGGCCATTTCTGACAGAGAAATATGCACCTAGCATGTGTCTAAAGATGCACCAAGTGGTATTTCAGCGAATAAAGACTCATAAAGTGGGCATCTCCGTCCCTGCATGTTCAGAGCCCCGGCTGTACACTAGGGCAGGGCTGGTTACATAAAGTCACAGACGTGCGACCGGTGAAAGACGCAGACATCGACATCGATGTGTGCGACTCAGAATCAGCCTTATAATTTCTAGCCCATCTACAGGGTCAATAGTAAACCAATAGAGAAGCACATGGCCCTCCTCTGCTCCATGTTACAGTGCACTAATACCCACATATGGCTCACCACGTCACATGCTTACTTAAAGACATGGCTGTAGAGTTCCACAACCTTTGGGAAAGTGGTATTTATATAATTACTTCTTACTGTTTTGATCTTTATAATCCCTCCTGCCCTATCCCCTTATTCTGGTGAGAGATGCCTATGCATTTGCAGAGTGTCCAAGAGAGGGGTGAGATGGATACAGATAACTCGGGCCCAGTCTGTCTAAAGGGCTCTGGTCAGCTGAGCAACACCGCCCATCCCTGGTGCACCCATTACTATCAATGGAGAATATGTACAGAGGAGCATGTACACACACCCACATCATCATTGGGGGCTGTATGCTTCCTGCTCTGAGGCATTATAGATGTCATCCTTTGCTGCTCCTCTACTACCTCCCTCTCCCAGACTACTCTTTATATTTACTAATAAAGCATCTAGGCTGAATATGTCCAGAAGGTCACTTGTCATGATATTTGTTCTTTGATTTGAGCGTAATAGTACCCTACAAATGTGTGACTCAGGGGTCTATTTACTAAGCCTTGGATGGAGATAAAGTACCAATCAGCTCCTAACTGCCATGTCACAGGCTGTGTTTGAAAAATGACAGTTAGGAGCTGGTTAGCTGGTACTTTATCTCAGTCCTCTTTATCTCCATCCAAGGCTTAGTAAATAGACCCCTCTGTGTATATTACTTGTCGATACTAATAAACAGATTTACTGGCCCTGTACTGGTACTGACCTCTCTGATACAGCGCTACAACATCATTTATAATAATTTTTTTAAATCCACGTGAGCTTTTATATTTTTTATTTATATATATAAATATATATATATATATATATATATATACACACACACATATATATCTCATGCACTATGTTACTCTGTGTCTGTGAGTTGCTGCAGCATGTAATAACAAATGTTTGATGTGGTTTTATGACACTTACTGTATATCTTCTTTAGACAGACTATTTCCACCTCTTTCTCTGTGTTGCGATAATTGTGCTATACGGAGATGATGTCATTGAGCAGCAATTTCCTACGGACCAGATGCTGCTATATTTCAGTAACTTAGCCATGCATATGAATGGAGAGCTGGTTCTCAGAAAGGTGAGTTGCAACATTTAACTGTGTATAATGTTTTCTCAAATGCTGGCCATACATCTAACATGTTAAAAATTCCTGACTCGACGATTACAACCACTTTTTGGTTCGGAATCAGGGAATCGATATTGTCCAACATGTTGGATTTAACTGATTCCCCGAACCCGCTGTCATCAGAACAGTGAATTGCCACGATACAAGCTAGATATATAGGCCCCATACACTAAGTGATCTGTAATTGAAAAATGTACAAGCTCACTATAATATGAATGACAACTGAATTGAGATACACTTCTGTGTAACCCTGCAGAAAGGACTTTTCCATTCTCGGATACCTTGGTATAAATGGAACATTTCTGTGTGTGATGAAACCGCGTATTCCTGTACTGTCAAGTCTTACATGTATACAAAACTGCATTATTTCCTGCCCTGTATTCTATTCCTCCTGCACCCCAACTGCTTTCCTCTGCTCCCCTCTGGTCCTCCTCCTTCTACCAACTAAACTGCTACATTTTCTTCCATTGATTTACACCTTACATTTTCTATGACTTTTTTTTTTTTCCAGTCATCTACTTGCTCCACAAATAGTCCTTTATTTCTGTAACACCTCTTCTTTCTCCCTGTGTCCAGGCAAGGAGTTTGCTTTATCAGTTTCGGCTCTTACCCAAAATCCCCTGCAGCCTGCATGACTTGTGTAAGTTGTGTAGTTCAGGAATGTGGGACAGTGGCTACATCCCTACAGTGGAGTGCACAGGCCAGCACCCAGATCCCAAGAGCTGCCTGTACGGCGGCACCATAGTGGAACCGCCACCACCTCTCCCCAAAGACAGCAAGAAAAGACACAAATCACTTGATGTATTCACCTTCAGAAAATAGAGCAATCAGCCCCAAAGGCCAGGAGAGGAGCAGCCACCTCTGATTTAGATGGTGATCGTGATTATGATCCTTTAGATATTTGTGAGAAGGAACCTGGAGGACACAGTCTACCTACCAGAGCCTCAGGATTTTCCTGGAGATGGAATTGTTAATCCTTACAGTTCAGTATGATTTGTTTTTCACATTCCGAACTACTACAGCAGGAGTTATACGTGAAGTGTATAATTAAAAGTCTCTATAACAGATGCCTAGATGTCACCACTGCACCTGATGCTGTCATTAGGTCCAACCTTGAAGAATGACAAACATTATTTGGTTTGGGGAATGTCTTTTACTGTAAGTCCCCGTTTGTGACTGAATAGGGGCCTGTTCTATACTGATTTGGTAGTTCCGATCACTCTGAAGTGTGCTGTGGGTTGTATAATGCTTGAACATGTTATTTAGGATGGGTTGGAAAATGTTACTGTTAGAAGGTGTACTGGCAAATTATTGTTCTGATCTTATTTTATCCCAGACAATGAGCATGTGAAATTTTTAAGAAATCTTTGATATCACCCAGCCTTTGCCAGCGAAGCACAATCCTGTCCCATTTTTGTTTTCACCAAAAAAACTTTTATTTTAAGATAATTATATAATATAACACAATAAAATATCTTACACCGGGCTTTCACCAATCAATTTTTTCTAATAAAAAAAAAAAAATCACCATCTGTTTTGTTATTTGTTTTCTCTGCCATGGATTTTAAATTATTACCCTCAGATATGTAAATGCATTCAGATAATGTCTCAAAATACTATTTTGCTTTGAAGGTCTACCGTTACCAGCAATTTATATAAACTAGGTTCCTTCAGAGCACTGCACAATAAGGTATATGTGCTTTCACTTTTAAAATATATTTTACTCAATGTTTGGATGTAAATCGCCTCCACCATTCCAAGTGGTCTGTCACAAATAGCATGTATGCCTAGTGTGTAGCTATCTTATGGGCTAAACCAATTTGGCCTATAAATTAATTAATAGTGAATAAGTCCAGTGGAATGGCTGTTTCTTTGGTAAACAGTGTGCGCAACATCAGACATGCTGAAAATACAGGCAGAGGCCACCATAACTAGCTTGCAGTTAATTCTATTATTAGGTGCATATTGGGCATTAAAAAAAACAGTATCTTAAAAAAATACCCTTTCATTGTCTGGGGCACATAAATAAATACAAATTATTCCCTTGGAAACTGAGCAAAAAACCCACACACTGCTGACCATACTTTAGAATTGCACATATTATTCATAACTGTTATGGCAGAATTGCTCTCTTGCTACTTTTGCCTAGTCTGAGAGTAAAGTGTTTGCTAACAGGGCTCTTTTATATGTAGAAACACCTTTTTGCTACTGCAATTAGATATACACATTGGGGGGTATTCAATTTGGGAGCGAAAAGTCCGTGCTGGACTTTTCGCTCCACATCGCAGGTTTTCCCGCTTTATCCCCGTATTCAATTACGATGCAATGAAAACGGGAGCCAGTAGAAAGGTAAGTATCGCAAAAACTTAGGGAATTTTGGGGAAATGTCCCTGGGTCCCCCCTAAAGATATCCAGACATGGGGGTTCATTATGGGTACCCCCATTTTAGCCTGTTGAAGGAAGTTGGGGATTGTAAAAGTCGCGGCAGGTGCATAAATGTGGCTAATGAAGAAGTGGTGAAGAATAGCAATTAGGGTTTTTTGGGGGGAAAAATAACTTGTTCCATCAAATTTTGGGTACATGAAAATGGGTGCAAGCATATTTCAAAGTCCCTAAAATGATTTTTAAAAATTCTTCAAAAATGCACCTGTCGCTACTCCGGCAATGAAGAAAACACCTGCCGCATATAAGGGAACCCCTCTGGATTTAATTTGGCTTTTTTATAAGTGTGTTCTGTATTCTTTTTTTTTTTTTTTTCTCACCCCAAATTTAAAGGTAATTTTTTTATGCTTGTATTGCTTAAGGTGGTTTGTATCAGTTTTTCTTTCTTGATGTGGTTTTTCACTAATCTTTGTTTTAAATCGGGTGCCTCTCTATAGATGATCTTGGACTTGTCTGGTAACATGTCTGCTAGGGCCTCATCCTCCATTAGAACATGACAGTGTTTGTTCAAAATCTGGTTAAATTTTCTCGTATCCTTGCTATACTGTGTAATGAATGACGTTGTGTAATGTTTGTTTTCCTCCGTTTCTCTTTCTTGTTCTGCCTTAAGATAAGCCTCCTTCTGCTTTTTGGCTAGGAACTGTTTTTTCAATTCTTGGCTTTGAGTTCTGAAATGTTCTAATTTGGTACAGTTCCTTCTGATTCTGGTGAACTGGCTGGTGGGAATACTCTGTAACCAGTTTGGGTGGTGACCACTACTTGAGAGTATATAGCTATTTACATCCACGGGTTTGATGTATGTTTTAGTATGTAGCTTTTGATCCTCGGCATACTCTGTGATGTCAAGAAAGTCACACTCTTTTGATTGTATTCTGTTGCAAATGTCAAATTGTGGTTGTTATTGTTGATGTGGTCCAAAAACTGTAAGAGTGTTTGTTTTTTCATCCCCCTTCCAGATAAAAAACACGTAATCTATGAACCTGCGCCAAAGCTATGCCCAGGCCAGATGTTGGTGTCTTCCCAGAAACTCATAAAGTTGGTAGCATAGCTTTGCACAAATCTAGTCCCCATCGCGGACCCTGTCATCTGGCAGTAGTACTCACCACCAAACCAGAAGTAGTTGTGCTTCAGTATGTAATGGATAGCTTGTGCTATGAAGTGTACTTGTTCTGGTTGTAACTTGTCATCCTGTGATAGGTAATTTCGTATTTAATCAAGTCTCTGTTTATGGTCAATGACTGTGTAGAAGGGCGTGATGTCAAACCCCTCCAAGTGCATGATTATTTATTGGGATGGGTGTACCAGAGGTTCTGCACTGTGGGCCATATTCAGAGTTGGACACAAAATCGTACGCAGCCGCGCATTCCCACGCTCGCAGCTGTGTATATATGCTAATGTAAGCAAAGATCACCCGAGCATAAAGACGCCCACTGCTGCCTTCGTACTTGCATGCGCGATCACATGTACACATAAATATCGGTAACATTGAAGGACATCGGCGGCAAATTTACCCTTGTGGCAGGTCTGACCTGCCCCAGCCTAGGGAGCTCTTCTGCCAAGCAGGTCTGCGTATGCACTTGCAGTGGCTAATTTATGCACGCCCACGTAACGGCGTTCAAACGCCCAGACACGCCTGCATTTCCTTAACCACCCCCTGTCAACACCCCCAAATGGTCACTTCCTGTCAATCAATCTGCAATGGGCCTCCGTGGTCTGCGGCATCGCACGGTGAGTGCTGTGGGATCACACAGCTGCCTTCGCGCACTGCGATGCATACGCATTGGCAAACAATCGCTCAGTCTGTGTGCGAATTGTAATAGCGTCCACCTCTGAATCAGGCCCTATGTATCAACATTATACCTTAAATATAGATTTTCCCTAATGTTTCACCTTCTCAGGGGGCTGTGCACAAAAAAGTGAGTGTCCTCTGAAAAAGCAATGGGAGTTTGGAATTGGATTGCAAATGAAATTCGCAGTGCGAGTTCACCGTGAGAACTGCTCACAGAACCCATCTCACACCTAACTGGACTGACCCCGTTTTCTTGTGTTTTCCTGTATAAAGTCTTCCTAAAATGAAATTAAAAGCACAAATCAGTGCAATCCGATTAAAAGCCTAGTTTAGGGTGTGAAACAAGCCTTTGAAAGGTAAGTATACATTTTGTTGGTTTATTTTACCTCATGCAGATCTACCCAAAGGGACAAAAGATGACTTAGTTGGACATACATTCAAAATATTTCTTATCCATTTGAGACCGGGACAGTCCCAAATCTTACAGGGCTCTCTCAAATTCCCAATAGAATTGGCATTTCTCCCGTGGTGGACTGCCCAGGGAATGGATGACACAATGGGGACTGTGCTTTAACACTTGCATTAGAGTCTAAATAAATAGCTTCTTTACTTAATTTAGTGATAATCATGTAGAAAGTGCTTTTTCTGCAGGGTTACTAAGGCAAATAAAATTGATAAATAGACCTCTGTTTGGGCCAGAGTTAGCATTAAATACATATTTTTAAAATAGAGCTATCTAGGTACTTGTATCTCCTCAACAGCATTAGTTGTCAGTTCTTAGTGGATATGTACAGGTGAGATCTTTGCATTGTGTCACAGTTGTGTTACTATTATGATATTCTCACACATTAGAGTTCATTCAGTATGACAGGTGTAGCAGCTCCCATGGTCACATGATGGCAAGAGAAGTACATGCAGCAATCAGTCTGATGTCACCTTAGTCCCTTGAGTCCTTACTATTGCAACACTTGTTTAGAGAAAATCAGTACCAGGTAACCACGCAACTCCCAGATCAGTTGACAAGCAAAGCCATGTGTGATTGTAAAGAGAAGGCTGCACGTCACTCTGGGACCTAGATGGATCCCTAAGATGGTGCAATAAGCTGACTGTGGTCTGTGGATGACACAACTTGTCTGCAACATCATGAAACTATTGTGATTTATTGCATAGTATTTAACTATAAGGTGCACAGAACACCTAGAATGGTGCAGAAAGATAGGTAATCATGGTGTCTCAATAACCAGGGCAGATTTATAGAGGAGAGCATAAATCTACACAAACAGCATTTAGAAGGTTTCTAAGCAGTTTATTTAATATCTAAAATATTTCTTTAAGTGACAACAAAATTTATACTGATTTCAAGTTTATAAAATAAATGTTTTTATAATTTCTTGGTATAAAGTTCATTTGATTAACTACAAGTGGAAACTGAAATGAATCTTCTGTATATAGAACAATGATCTTTCTATATATGATTGAGGAGGGAGCTGCATGTTATATGGGCAATATGATGATGTGTGGAGGGGAATGGAAGTAAGGGGTTAATTGTAGTAGGTGCAGAGTCCCTCAACACTGATGTGGGAAGATTGTGGGGTCAAATGCACCTATAGTATTCTAAATTCATACATATGCCGGTATTTGTAATTTCTACTTTGAATGCTCAGAGTTACAGATCATGAGAGGTAAACATTTTGAGTTGGTGGTGGTGGTTTCATTTGTCCAAAATGGTCACACTACATATGTCTAGTGTGTGCAAATATAACACAGGTGGAGCCTGAGATAGATAATGAATAGCTACCAGTCACATGGTGCATGCGGGATGGCAGGCCATTCAGATGCTGCATTCACCAATATGGCACCAGACAGCACCTATTCTCCGCACTGTCATGTGCTGGATTACACCACTTGTTTATGATAATGGTCACCTCACCTGAGTAGTCTTATTGAAACCTTTCACTGGCAATGACGTAGTTTGTTGGGCAGTATCTATAAAAGACTGAAAATTAGTAGGACCTGTTCTTTGGCCGTGCATTATATATTGAAGTAATATTTGCATACTCTAATGGAATATTTAGGAGATTCCTTGATCTTAATGTGGGATATTGCCTTTTTCCCCAGTGAACTGTGGGCCTGATTCAGAGCCGGACGCTATTTGCGCTCGCTCGTTCAGAAAAAGGGGCCGGATATTTTAATAGAGCGCTCGCTCTTTGCGGTCTGTTGACGCCTCTATGTCTGAGCGAGCGAAATAAATATGCGCTCGCTATTTTGTAAAGACGCCCCCTAGCCATTCGCATCATACGTCATCTCCGCTATTTATTAGATTAATCGAGTACATCGAAAGGCGTCTGAACTGCTCGCAGTGCTTGTGGTTGGATTTTCCTACCGCAATCATGCGAACAGTTCAGGCTAAGAGACAACCAAGTGACGTGGCCGATGACGCTGCTTTGTTATTTATGCACACCCTTAAAACGCCCGTTTTGACCGCTTGGCACGCCTGCGTTCGGATCTCCACTACCCATTTTCAAGCACCTTCCCCTGTTACCACCCACAAACGCCTCATCCTGTCACTCAAATTAGCAGGCACTCGCTATTTTGCGAACACACGATTTCCGACCACAATGACTGGTTGGCGCATGCGAATTACGACCCATACGCATGCGCAGATGTGCGAACATCGCTCGGAGCGAACGAGCGGCCGCTTATGAGCGGCTCTGAATCAGGCCCTGTGTGCTCCAGGGGCTTTATGATGAGATTTGTGTTGAGCTGCATCATCATATGACTCCGCTGTACAATTCTGGTAATAGTGGCATTGTACAGCGGGGTTTGGGGTCAAGATTATGTTATCACGGTGCCACGTCTCAGTTCAACATACACACACACACCCACTCCGCTGATTCTGCCAGAGCAACCTAGATTTGTGTAGGAGAAAGGTTTACACAGGTGAATGTGTTAGGTGTAGTGAAGTTGTTCTTACTCAAGTTCGGGATCCTCATCTGTCAAAATCATGTGCTGTAAATATTGTGACTACGTACACACTGCTGGAGGAGCATTGGCAGAAGCATCGGACAGAGCTATCGAAAACGCATACACACTTCAAATTTTGTCCGATATTGTACCATTGCATCTGATGAATATTAGGAAGCACATGAGACCTTGGCCCTGATTCAGGGGCGCACGCTATTTGCGTGCGCCCGCTTTGAATCAGGGACTCCCTTTTTTGGGGGGGACCGGCCTCCAGGCCGCTCACACAGCTGTGGGTGACCACCCACAGCGTGTGCATGCAGCCTGGCGATGGTCGCAATTATCGCGACCATCGGGCTTGCGAGGAGACCCTGTGGTAGGGTCTCAAGTCTCGCAAGCCTGAGTGGACTTCATGCTCTAATAGAGCAGGAAGTCCACTACTGACATCACTAGTGATGTCAGTAGGGCCGCCCACAAACGGCAGGCGTTCCTTAAGGAACGCCTCAGTTTGTGCAGCCACCCCCCCTCCCCGCCCTGTCTTGTAGCGAGCCCCAGAGCGAGTGATTTCTCACTCGCTCACGCAATGGCCCACCATCGTCCCGCTTGCAAGCCCAATGCGCTCACGAGCGGATCTGAATCAGGCCCCTTGTCTTTAGATGTGATTCGTTTTCTTCTGATAAAACATGATCGAAGATGCATACACACTCTTTGGATATCTCATGAATTTTGGTGTGTATCTAGCTTTAGCAAAAGAGTAGAACAAAAAATAGATTTTATTTTATAGTGTAATGAGATTTTACATTGTGATGCCCTCATCAGTACTTTAATTGTAAAGTGGTGGAGACACCATACTTGCATCGTTATAGTCTCAGACAAGTCTGTTATTACACTTTTCAAATGCCCAAATGTCTTAGCAATCAACTTTGGTTTGAACTATTTTTAATACAGAATAAGGCCCTCATTCAGAGCCGGGCGCTCTGAGCAGAGCGCTCGCTCTGAATGAGGGCCGTCCTCCATAAAAATGGAGCGTCCTCCTGGACGCTCGTATAGCTGTGGGTCACCACCCACAGCACATACGAGCGTGCAGGATGATGGTCGCGATGGTCTTGACCATCGCGACCATCGCCAGTGCGACCAAAAGCCTGTGGTCGGGGTTTTCGACCACAAGCCCTGGAGTGATTTTGGCTCTATCAGAGCCAAAATCACTCCCACTGACATCACTAGTGATGTCAGTGGGGCCGGCTTCTGACGGTAGGCGTTCCCTTGGGAACGCCTCCGTCTGGCAGGCACGCCCACCAAAGGGGGCGTGCTGTCAATCAACATCGACAGCACGCCCCCTTTGATCAGACACAACGAGCGAAGGAAAGTCCTTCGCTCGTCGCGTCTGGCGCATGCGCACGACGGAGCTCCCTCCGTCGTGCGCATGCGCAGTGCACACCATCGACCCACTTGCGAGCGGACAGCCGCTTGCGAGTGGGTCTGAATGAGGCCCTAAGACCGTTAAAATGGATTTTTATCTCTTGTTTTCATGATATAGTCTATCACTGTGGGGCCAATTCATTATCATTTAACGGCCTGTTATACTAGTGTTTGTGCATGTTTTAAGTAATGGGTACATTCATTATTAGGCCTAGTATCAGTGGCTTCACAAGGGAAGTGCGGGTCGCACCCGGGTGTGACCCACCGAGGGGTGACACCAAGGTACAGACTCAGTGGCGGAACTCCCGGAGACAAAGCAAGTCATTTGCCACCGGGCACCAGCCATGTTGGGGCACCTGACGGTCCGTGTCCACCTGCTGCTGAGGAACAGAGGAGCTGCATTGAGGTGGAACGCAGCTGCTGATCGGCGCTACACCTCCATGACCTGCTGCTGCCGGAGTGCTCTATGGTCGCGGACGTCACTTAGCATGTGACCGCCGCTACCCATCTGAGCCCATATGCGCATGCAAGGGGGGGTTTCTGAGTACTCAGAAACCCCCCTGCCCGCCGATCAGTAACAAACACACCGCCGGCGATCAACCAATGAGAGTCGGACAGATTCTCATTAGCTGCTGCATCCACGGAGGGACCCTGGCGGAGCTTACTCATGAGCTCTGCCTTCCGGCTCCCACAGTGGTGATGGGAAAGACGTCATGACATCATGACGATTCTCCCATAGTACCAAGCGGGAGGACAGAGGAGCGGACAGTGGCGGGCGCAGGAACAGGGATTCAGGTAAGTAATCTGTGTGTGTCTTGTGTTATATATGTAAGGGGCACTGCATAGGGGGGGGAACACTACTGGGGGCACTGGATAGGGGGACCACTACTGGGGGTACTGTATAAGGGGCACTGCATAGGGGGATCACTACTGGGGGAGGAACTGTATAGGGGGACCACTACTAGGGGCACTTTATAGGGGGACCACTACTGGAGGCACTGTATAAGGGGCACTGCATAGGGGGACCATTACTGGGGGCACTGTAAAGGGGGACCACTACTGGGGCACTGTATAAGGGGCACTGCATAGGGGGACCACTACTAGGGGCACTGCATAAGGAGGACCCACTACTGGGGGCACTGTATAAGGGGCACTGCATAGGGAGGACCCACTACTGGGGACACTGTATAAGGGGCACTACATAGGGTGGACCCACTACTGGGGGCACTGTATAGGGGGACCACTACTGGGGGCACTGTATAAGGGGCACTACATAGGGAGGACCCACTACTGGGGGCACTGTATAAAGGGCAATGCATAGGAAAGGCCACTACTGAGGGCACTGTATAAAGGGCACTACTGGAGGCACTGCATAGGGGTACTACCGGAGGCACTGCATAGGGGGACCATTACTGGGAGCACTACATAGGGGAGCACTGCTGAGGTCACTATATAAGGGGCACTGCATAAGAGGCACTACTGAGGGCACTACATAGGGGGACCACTACTGGGGACACTACATAGGGGGGCACTGTACATGGGGCACTGCATAGGGGGACCACTATTGGGGATACTACATAGGGGGGCACTGTATAAGGGGAACTGCATAGGTCCCCTCCTCTCTCCCCGGCGGCCAGCAGTGCACTGACCGCAGCAGTAGACTTTGGGCACTAGTCTGTGCCCAGAGTCTACTGCGCATGTGCAGGTCACCAGCATAATGGCGCGGCTGCCATTTTCCTGGCGATTTCCCCACTGTGTATGTGCAAATCGACTGGATAATGGCTGCAGAAACCATTTTCCAGGTGTTTAGTGCAGCGCTTCTACAGCCGCGGCAGGACTTCGGAGAGGTAAGTATTAAAAAATATGGGTGCGGTGTGTGCCCCCCCCTGACCCCAGGGGTCCGAGTGCACTGCACACCCTGCACCCATTATAGATATGCCCCTGGCACCAACCAATCAGTTCCTGTCACTTTACAGGCTGTGTTAAAAAAATTAGTTAGTAGCGGATTGGTTGGTACTTCTATCTCAGGGCCTGATTCACTACCGATCTCAATTGCGATTGCAATAGCGATTACGCATGCAGTTCAACTGCGATAGTATGCTAATTAATTGTAATCGATATGGCACCGCAGCACTACACAATGACGCCCACTTTACCTTACACACATCCATAATGTTTAGCAAGACTGCAAAACCATCGGTACAAACGAGTACCATCGCAGCCTCACACACACTTGCATAAGCTCTGACCTTACTCAGAAATTGCTAACTTCAGCACATGCTAAGCGTCCTCAGGCTGCGTAGGGCATTGCAGTGGATAATTTATGCACACCCATGCAACGGAGTTCAAATGCACTGGCACGCCTGGTGTTATTTACAGTATATACAAAATAAAAACACAAAGCAGTACACTGGGAATTACTGGTGAAGCTATGGCCAATCCGCCCATGCCCTCAGCAGTGAGTGTACAGGGGTCTAACCCTAGCGTAGTTACTCCCTCAGCAGTGCTCATGGCTGCCCCCAGTATAGGTGCCCCCTCAGCAGTGATTTCCCAGAGTGCTAACCACAGTGTATTATCTTCTCAGCAGTTAGTCCAGTGGGCTGGCCCCAGTGTAGCTACACCTTCAGCAGTGAGTGCCCAAGGGGCTGACCACAGTGTACGTACCACCTTTAGCAGTGAGTGCTCAGGGGGATGAAGGCAGTATAGGTACCCCCGCACCAGTGAGTACCCATGGGGCTGTCCCACCTGTTTGCAGACACTACTGGAGCTGGAGTTGGATTACCAGGAGTAGAGGGCACCCAGCTAAAAAGCCTCAAAATTTGACCAAGTCCTGTGAGGACAAAGAGGGGAACATATAAACCGCCAGCCTATATCCTACCATACTTCCAGTCTGCCTGACTATATACCTTGGCGTACTTCCTGTGGCCTGTAATACAATGCAATGAAATATGCTGCAGCCCTCACAGACACCAGGTGGGTAAACAGACAGCAGAGTCCCAGGTGGATGCACACCTAGGAATTCCACAGAAATATTCACCCAACAGCAGGAAATGCTTGGTGTTCACTGCTGCCTAACTCATGCCCGGTGATGAAAGAGAAGATAATCTCTGGGGGTCTGCAGGCAGGAGAGGGGAAGCGACAGATGACCTCTGCCGCCGCGACTGGAAGGTGAAGCAGCCACCAATCCCATCATCCACAGAATAGATCAACAGGCAGTCACTATATGTGTGTGACCCCGGCTTGAGACGCAGCTCGTGCTGCTCACCTCACATCCCTACTTTATAGCACCTGACGCCACTAGCAGGTAATCAAGGGAGGATGAGTAGTGGATAAGTAAGGGGTGGATTGATCTGCGAAGCATAGCCATAGGTGGCTGGTCCCTGGGGACGGGTCAACCATCATGAACAAATCATGTTGGTTTCAGCCATTAATATGCCAGGGCCGACTGGGTAGGTTGGGTCACATATTTAAAAAAAAATTCAGAAAAATTAATTGTTTACAGTGGCCCCAAAACTGTCCAGCCCACCGGGAAAACTCCCTGTGAGGTCTATGGCTAATATGCCCCTGCAAGTAGTGTAGGAAAGGGAGTCAATTTGCTCACAAATAAATAGAATATTTGTGATTTCTTGTTCTGGCCCAAGTTCCCCAATTGTTGCGTCACTCGCGTGCTGTGGTGGATTGTTTGAGCAGGGAGAACAACACTGAGGAGATAGAGGGCTCCATTAAAACACAAGAGAATGACACGTCTCAAGGCCCTGATGGCCTTACAGCTGTATATTACATAGGGTGGGATGCAGCAAGGTGAGAAATGTGGTCAAACCCCAAAATGGGTTTGACCACATTTCTCATATGCACTAAGCTCCGGAATTGGATGCACTCCGTGGCTTGGTTGCTGTGGGTAACGCCATCTTCCTAATGGCGTTACCCATAGAAGTCTATGATCTTCTTTCCACAGAGTGCTGTGAGAGGGATCCAATCGGATGCGCAGAAGGATGCCGGAAGTCCCACCATCACAAAGGGCCGCTCTTACAGAGAGAGTGATCCTTAGCGGTGATCGTCATCGTTACCAACACCAGCATGCATGCAAAGACCGACGGGATCCCAAATGCGATGTGTCATGCATCCCGCCCAGAGAGGTTTCGGATCTCCTGGTTCCACACCTGCACTCCCTTTTCAATAAAATCCTCAAGGGTGACTCCTTTTCCTAAAGAAATGTTAGAAGCTACGATTGTGGTGATTCACAGAGGGAAAAGCCTGCACAACTGAGCCAGTTATATGCCTATCTCACTCCTCAATGTAGATGTCAATATCTACTCTAAAATCTTGTCCAACAGGCTTAATCATGTCCTTCCCTGATCCATTATAACCAAGTGGGCTCCATACCAAGCCGTCAGGTAAGGTACAGCATGAGACGGACCACAGGCATAAACCTTATGAGATCTCCAGTTCTTGTTCTTCCACTCGACACTGAGAAAGCAGTTGGTAGGATCCCCTGGAGTTTTATGTTGTACACTCTCCGTACTTTCTGCATATCAGGCGATTTTTTTCCATGACATTATGACTCTTTATATTAGTCCTTCACGATGACCCGGGTCACGCCACAAGCCGACCCTGATTGACATCTCCAAGCTTCCACTGCTGGGCCGACCAGAACGGAGCAGCACACCCCACTCGCCCTCCCTGCCCCCGGACTGCTTCGGAGTAAGGTAAGGGGGTTGCGGAGGTGGTGGGAGGATAAGAAGCACTGCTCACCTGCGCCGGAGAGCCGGGTCAGTGCTGCGGTGTGAACAAGTTTTGAACCCGGAGCAGACCCCCTTTGACACTGTGACGCCAGCCCGGGACTTTGGTGTAAAAGGGGTATTTGTGGGGAACTGGAGCAGGGAACACCGGGTACCCTCACAGCAACTCCAGACAGAGTTCTTATGGCATAGAAATATCCGAGGAAACAACCAGCTCTGAAAAAAATCTGGTACCAAATATTACAGCAGTAGGGAACAACACTATCTGCTGCTCTCTGGTAGGGAAATACACATCTCCCAAATCCATGGAACCAATAAATAGAAAGGAGAACAAAGGGAGCATTAGATTTTAAAACCTTTAACAGAAACTTTTTACATACACGTAAATAGTATCATCAATGTATACATTCGGTATACACTGATATACTGTACCATACCAGCACTTCTCCTATTGTTCAGTTGTAATGCTTTCATTACAGTCATACATATTTTACATACCGCCTTCTATATTTCCACTACAATTACTGAATACAGCATATGTATGTACGTATGGTATGTAGTCAGTTTGTTGATATTCACAATGTTGACATTGTAAATGTTGACACCTGATTCTAGAATTAGGGCTAGGATTAGATTAGGGATATGCTGCAGTTAGGCCCAGGGTTATATTAGGGTAAGGCTGCAGGTAGGGTTATGCTGAGAGTAAAAGTGAATAGAAAATACTATTGTTGACATGTCAACTGTCACCATTCAGAATGTCAACATGCTGTATATGTTGACATTCTGAATGTCAACAAAATATACCATACCCATATGTATACACAGTATGTGTATACAGAGCGCCCATTATTAATCTTCCTCTATTCAGAGCTGTCTGTAGCTTTATCTAATAACAAGCGGTATATTACTAAAAGGTCGATTTTAATCAATTTAAAATCGATCAAAACCTATTAACATCGATCTTGTGTTTCTGGGGCTAAGGGGTCTATTTCCTAAGCTGTGTTAGGAGATAAAAAGTGAACAGTGAACAGCCAATCAGCTCCTAACTGCCATGTCACAGGCTGTGTTTAAAAAATGGAGCTGATTGGCAGGTACCTTATCACCGTTCACTTTATCTCCTAACACAGCTTAGTAAATAGACCCCTAAATCACTACTAACAGACAATTTTTTATTTATTTTTTTAAGTATTAGTAAATGCGTGATTTAGCCCCAGAAACAAAACATTGATGTTGATCAATTTTGATCGATTTTAAATCAATTAAAATTTACTTTTAGTAGATATATCCCTAAGGATGTCACCAAATTTTGTAAGGAGACCAATTAGGACATGAGAAGCAGGATTCCGTGGGAACATTTTTAGTGCAAAAAGTCACTGAAAGAGGGATATGGTGCTGTACAATATGAAACCAGTATGAAAATGGACATTTATATGCATTCACCTACAAGTGGAGACTGGCACAAAGCTCTGTTTCACTGAGAAATCAACAAAACTGGCTTGCGCCTCTGAGTGGTTGCGGAGTCTGTGTAGTTAACATTATTATCTATTATTTGTTAGATGCTACATACAAGGTGTACACAGCACAGCACAAGAGGTAACACAAAAAAACAATTAACAGCATAAATACATGCACAACAGTAAACAGTAGAAAGCATAAATGTAAATATTGCAATAAAATCACATACAAAATAGTGACAAACTCATGGGAAAGGGAGAATATACCTTCAAGCGCTTCTATGATGAGAGGGCTACTGCTTCCTTATGTGTAAGTGACATTTGTGTTGGTGCACATGTTTGTGGTGCTTAGGAAATGAATCACCATTCTCATCTATAACTGATAGACGTCTCCCTCTGGCACAGCTTCCAAATTCTTTGCTGGCAGCTGTTTGCATGCATCCTCATTTACGGGTTCATCACTTTCTGCTATAAGTACTGAAGAGTATTTCATTATCTTACAAAGCGGGGAAAAATCAATAACCGTGGAACTGGAAGATGAGCGGATGTGATTATTTTATATGTTGTGTATTACAGTGCTTTCATCTTTTTTTCCCTGATACAAAATATACTGCTTCAGTCTATGTTAAAAAATAAATAAATAGATAAAGAGGCTGACAATGCTGTTGAAGGAACATTACACAGGACAGTATAGATGAAAACGGAATGGGATTGAAATACCGGCGGCTCAACAGCATCAACAAATCCCGACGGTGACAGTGCGACACATCGAGATCCGGACGGGCGTTGGTAAATAAACTTCCCCTCTTTCCCCCCTAACCTCATACTTGCCTATACTTTTGCAGACTGTTCAGGGAGATTGCTACTATTTCAGGGAGTCTCCCTGACAATGAGGGAGAGTTGGCAAGTATGCCTAACCCATAGTTGCCTACCTTTAATACTCTCTTCCCGGGAGAAACCCGGGTAAGAGAAGCAGCAGGGGGCCGACGGGGGCGGGGCTTGTCGATTCGCGTCATTAAGCCCCACCCCCTCGCAGGAAAATTGCTGCGATTGGGTACAATTTACATAGGGGGCGGGGCCAAATGCTGTGATTCATGCAGAATCACAGCTTAAGCCTCGCCCCCTTTATGGAGACCCGCGATCGCCGCGGGTATTCTCCTCATTCTGCCCACTTCACTAGGAAGTGGGCAGAATGCGGGAGAAATGCCTACCCTTCCGGGGGTGCGGGGGGTTACCCGAAAAATCGGGAGGGTAGGCATGTATGGCCTAACCCTCCCTTAGGGGTGTCTAACCCTAACCTCCCCCAAGGGGTGCCTAACCCAAACTTCCCCCTCCCCGCACCCTAAACCTAACTGTCCCGGGGGTGCATAACCATAACCTTAAGATAAGATATGATGTATGCACGCAGGCAGCTTTGCAATTGCGATCCTTGCAGATATGGTAATGCAGCAGGAGGCATCATAACATCGGACAACTAAGTGACCCATGGGGTCACGCAAGCCGGCCGCTGCAGTTGAGAGGAAGAGGCCAGGAAATCTCCGTCAGCCAACGAAAATCCTGGTCTCTTCCCTCCCCCCCAACGGTGGCAACATGCCTCCATTTCAGGAAACGAGGGCATCGCTGCACCCTCCCCGCCCTCAAACGGCAGCCCCACAGCCTTCTATATAATCCTGCTGCCTCAGTTGTCATGTTTTTGGGATACAGAATGGTTTGCCCACTTTTTCATGCACTTCTCTCAGGTAGCGACTACCGTAAATTGTCATTTTTAATTAAATCTCACATTTCTCGGGTGCACGCATCCGTGTGATTTTATTTTTATGAAACAAACTCGTTTGTGCAAACTCATACCAAATTGGATTGACCCCTATATGTGTACACAATAATGATACCATCGCTTCTCAACATATTAAACCAATAGCAATCCCCTCTCCATACACATTTACCTCATAATTGGGCAGGTCTTCTCTTGCTGTGTCTATGGCTTAGCTGTACATCACTATTTATTTATATAGCTTACATATATTATGCAGCGCTTTACAGAGAATACTTAGGCATTCACATCACTCCCTACCCCAGTGGAGCTTACAATCTATAATGGGGTCTATATATCAAGCAGTGAAAAGCGTGGAGAGTGGACCAGTGGAGAAGTTGTCCATAGCAACCAATCAGTTCCTTTGTATTATTTTATACACTGCACTTGATAAATGCTATTTCAAAGCGGATTGGTTGCTATGAGCAACTTCTCCACTGGTCCACTTCTCCACGCTTTTCACTGCTTGATACATAGACCCAGCTGTCTCTACCACATGTTCACACAAATACACACTTGGGTTAGCGTTTTTAAGAATCCAAATAACCTTCCAGTAAGATTTTGTAGTGTGGGAGGAAACCAGAGTAACCGGTGGAAACTCATGCAAGCACATGGAGGACATACAAACTCCATGCAGATAGGGCTTTGGTGGGAATCAAACCCAAGGCCTCAGTGAGGCAATTAAGCTAACCACCACGTCAACTGTTCTCTGCACTTCTTGCAGAGGCAGGTAGGAAGCATTAGAGTTGCCTTCCTCTTTCTGCAGCCACACACCAAGGAGCGCAGACCCCTGCTGTTGACCGCTGGCTCCGGGCAGTATGAGTTTCCACTTGCACGAACCCTTGCATTAGTTTAATGGATTCTCACATAAGGTAGAAAATTAGGCTTCTACGGATGCCCACTACTACAGCCTTTTGCGTGTTACTCAGAATCAGCACCTAAGTGACATAGGTGTCTATGTACTAAGCCTTAGAGAGGGATAAAGTGGACTGACAGCCTGATTCAGCTTGGATCACAGTTGCTAATACGCACACAATCGTCCGACTATTGCGTAACAGCACATGCATCACAGTGCACGTACGTGAACCGGCCACTGCGATCGGGACTGCGATCGCAGTGACTATGTAGACCCATCGTAGAGTGATTGACAGGAAGTGCCATTTGTGAGTGGGGACAGGGGGGTAGTTGCCCAGTGGTGTAACTTCCCTGTGTGCAGCCATTCAAATAGGCTGCATAGAGGGGCGTAGGGAGGGCAGCTCCATTTGAGCACAAGATCCAGGCGTCGAAAAGTATAAAGGCCGCGCCGCAGCCTGACTTTGGTGCGTAGGCTTCCTCCCTGTCACCAGAGTCGTGCATGTGACATCGTGACGTCACATGCACGTGCGTATGACATCAGACGAGCTGGTCATCATGCTGCCATATTGATAGACCTACTTTTATGTGGAGGCCTTAAGCTGTAGCTCCATCCACCCCATTGTTAATCTGGCCCTGCTGACAGGAGTAGAACAAATGCCCCAAGTCCAGCAGCTGGGAAACTCCCTCACAGAGAGGAAAGTCCTGTCTACTTTGTCACCAACCAGCTAGAGGATTCACCTCTGGGGATTAGCAGTGGGTCCCAGCCAACAAGACCTCCCCTCCTCTACATTTAATTGACTCCTCCTCTCTCATAAATGGGGTGAGGGAAATATTACATAAACATCCAAACACACAGTGCACATATGAAGATCCCTTTATCAAACTAATAGAAACACAAACTATTTATGCCAGCAATTAAAATACAATTGTGATTAAACCAACTCAGGGATACTTAGTTTGGCATTCTCGTACTCTAGTCTGCAAAATACAAGTGACAAGTGACAAGTAACTAGTGACAAGTTATGAGAAAACATACCTCTATATAATAACTTAAGCCAAAATACTAGCTAACATTACTAAACTATAGGAAACAATTACTTAAAATACTGATGTATACTAGAATAACTAGCAGGGTGGATTGGTCGTAGGCTTCACTGGTAGATGTATTAAATTTGTTTTGTTCAACATGTAACATGAATTGGGCAACAAGGGTCACTCAAGTATGGTGATCTCCCATGCTGGTCTCCACACAATATGTTAGACTTGGGCTATGGCCAGAGAGCTGTTCCATGAGTTTGTTATCCAGAAGTGAGCAAGCTACAAGTCTGGGGTGCTATGTACATTATGATGTTCTGTATGGCATCACCTTGATGCTCAATGTACTGTATGACATTCAATGGAATGCTGTCTGTACATTATAGCAGTCACTGGGATGCTGTATGATGATCATGGGATATAGGGGGAGATGTAAGAAGCCCTGAAGCGGTATCAGCGCACGTTATGTCCGCTGATACCGCTTCTCCACGATGTATGATCGGGGGGTTGAGCGGTAAATGACAGGGGCGCTATCTACAAGATAGCAATGCCAATAGCCTGGGCCATGTATGAACGGTCAGATCGCCTAACGGTTCAGCCCACTGTAGCTGTCGCTATCAACAGTTACAGCCTGGCGCTGCCCTATCCCCACAGCAGGGACAGCGGCCGGGACTGAGACAGAGCGTATCAGCAATAGGCTGATGCGCTGCTGTCTCTAGAGGGTAGCGCCGGAGGAGGGGGGGTTAACGCTCCCCCTCTCCGGCCGATGGGATGTCCATACATCTGATTGGTAGTGCTTCCTGCTTCACCTCGGTAAAGAGACGAAGCAGGAAGCGTTATAGCGGCAGCACGTTAAGTACCACTATAATACATCTAACCAATAGTCTTTGCTGTATGGTGATAACTAGGATGCTGTTTGTGTTGTAATATCACTAGGATGTGTGACAGTCGCTAGAATGATCTATGTACTTTATTGTGGTAGCCAAACAGGTTTCTATTCTTGTGGTGGTGATTGAGAAGCTCTTTGTACTGTATGATGTTTAATGGGATCAGGGCATACTTGCCAACATTCCTGGGCAGCTTTCCTGGAGCAGCAGGAGGGGATCTGCTGCTCTCCTCTTTGGGGGGAGGGGCCACACGATATACAGCATTAGGCCCCGCCCACTTTACAGAAAACCCCCACGATTTCCAGGTCCATGAGGAGGAGGGGGCGGGGCTAAATTATGAGATTTCCACCATTTAGCCCCACCCCTTCCCTACGGACCAGAAAATTCCAGGTAAAATTTCCCCATCCTGCCCACTTCGCTAGGAAGTGGGCGGGATGCGGGAAACATGCCTACTCTTCTGAGGGGTATGGAGGGTTATCCGTAAAATTGGGAGCCTCCAGCGATTCCCGGGAGAGTAGGTATGTATGGATCAGGGGCGTAGCAAGACCTATGGGTGCCCAATAGCAAAATTTCCAAAGGACTTCTCCTCCCTTGTGCAAATTATTTTTTTCCATTTTGATTGTAAATGATCTAACATCTACCTACTTAGCTGACATGCAGGATTGAACATTGAATAAATGGTAATTAGCATATAGTAAGCATTATAAACAAAAAAACATTACAAAAAAAAAATATATATATATATATATATATATATATAATCTCTCTAATCCTAAATGTTTCTTATACAACATGGTATATAAGAAGGCTATGATTCATTAATAAATCAGTTAATGAACAGAGATGGAGGCAGAGACAGCTGGGCCAGTGACAGCAGATGCCCTGCAGCAACAGGACAGGCTGGCCCCATAGCAGCCCCATTCTCTGTACCTACTGTCTGAGATTTGCTGCAAAATTGGACAGCTATGTAGACATATATTGGGTACTGAATCTGCGTCCAGGTCTCCAGTACGATTGTATTAACAGTCTGGCCTGGAGTTAAATCCTCAGAGGATTGAACAAGTGTATATCCATCTTAAGTCATGCAGTGTCATATCAGATGAATAATTTGATTTATCCATTGTTTCTAAATTAAAAACCATATATAAAATGGAGGGAGGTGTCTGTAGGGGTATGGGTGACAGGCCAAAATTTGTTATAAAGTTCTTACTTGAAGATGTTATTCAGATTCTTTTTCTGAAAATGTTGCTGTTCAGAACCTTATTGGGAGATATAATCCAATGTTCATATCAGTAGTCGTTATCCCAAGTAACCTAAATAAAGCAGGAACAACACAGAGAGTATCAATGTAGCAAAATGTCACCACAAAATGGCTGCCAGTAGCTGGGCATCCTTTATATAGGGCAGTGACCTGCATTGTGACATCACAATGCATGCAGGCAGCAGCTAGAGATGGCTGTAACTTGGATCATCTCTGGGCCCAGATATCCTGCAGCACAGGCTGCTGTCTAACCCCCCCCCCCCCCCCGGCCACTTATAGAAATCCCTGCACCGGTGGGGGGCGATTACGCAATTCGCGCTGAATATCATCATTGTGGCCCCTGCCTTTAATTTTGGCATTGTGAAGAGGGGGGCGGGGCCACGATGACGCAATCATGCGGGTCCGCCTCCAATCTGGCATCAGTGTCTGGCCATGCCCCCCGCAGTATGCAAGCAGTGCTACTTTAAATTCCCAATCCACCCCTGACTACTTGCCCTGATTATCTGCCAACAATCTCACTCACTTTCCTGAACTATTTATGCCATACTTGTTCTGATCACCTGCCAGCAACCTTACCCACTTTCCTGGACTACATACACTATGATCACATGCAAACAACCTAGCTCAGTGGTTCCCAAACTTTTTCGAATCACGATGCCCTAAAGTATCAGCATATTTTCCACGGCACCACTGGGCCAAAAGTTTCTTATTGAGAAATTCAGCAAAAATGAAATAAACTAAATTGTGCTTATATGTCGCCTTTAGGTTCAGCTAAGTGGTGGTTGACAGGGCTGTGCTTCTTCTTGTCCACATATATTTGATAGGCAAAACCAGAGCTAATGGCTGGCAGTCACATTGACTAAAAAATTATTTTATTTGATATTGGACCACCAACCTGAGGTACCCCTGCAAGTACCCTGAGGCACCCCAGGGTGCCACGACACCCAGTTTGGGAACCACTGAACCAGCTCACTTTTCTGAGCTGTATACCCAATATTATTTTGGCCACTTTTTGGACATACCCTTTGCACATCGAGGTTATAATGTGCAGTTTTAGCTGACAAGCTCCACCCACCACTACGTGATGATGTCATTCACATCCTCTTGCAACAGAGGTTGAGCCTAAAGTGAATCACATTATGAAGACCCCTCTCCGCCAGCTCAGCAAGAAAGGGAAGAGTGATTAGGGAGGGTAGGCCATAATATAAATATTAGGGATGTGCACCGGACCATTTTTGATGGATTTGGTTCTAATTCGTTGTCCGGTTTTAGATTTGGATTTGCCAAACTGCGGCGACTGGCTTTGGTTTTGGATTTTTTACAAAAATTGACAAAAAAAGCTAAAATCACATAAATAGTTTTTATTTTATTCCAAGAGTATTATTAACCTCAATAACATTAATTTCCAGTCAATTTAGACCACCTCACAGATTATAATATTGTTTTCACCATTATTGACCAAAGGTTGCAGTGGGCTGACTGGTTACTAAGCGACAGAGCAGCGGCGCAGCGACACAGACACCACAGTTTAAAGAACATCTATGAAACATTGCCACACAGCAGTGGCAGAAATGACAAGTAGTGCAAGATGGAATTGTCCTTGGGCCCTCTCATCCACCCAGTGGGTTACAGCCAGCAGAATCACACTACTTGTTTACAAAGTGGGCTATGGCCCAAGGAGTCATAGTGCACAATCTTATTCACATTACACTGCACATAGTGCCCCTGATTCACATTACACCATAAAGTAGTGCCCCTTTTACACAATGCCCACAGTGGTGCCCCTTTTACACAATGCCCACAGTAGTGACCCTTATACACAAAGCCCACAGTAGTAATGCCTCTTATACAATGCCCACAGTAGTAGTGCCACTTATACAATGCCCACAGCAATAGTGTCCCTTACACAATGCCCCCAGTAGTAGTGCCCTTAGTAGTAGGGCCCCCTTTGCAGTGCCCCCAGTAGTAATGCTTCCACAGAATCCGAACCGCTCATCTCTAATAAATATGCATATTCTTTTTATACTCAGTTACTATCTAATTCAACTGCTGCCTATCTAGACCAATATGAAACCAAAATGAAGGTAATCAAATGATAGAATCAAACAGAGCACAAAATCACCATGACCACCCTTCCAGTCTGTAGCTAGCTGCTGTTCAGTGGATTCAGACATTTGTGTTTGGGTGGATTTCTCTCTGGCTTTATTGCTCATTCTGCTGGATGAATAATTTAGGTACGTGTGCATGAGATATTTTGATGTCCTTTAAATGTGTTTAATTGAGCGCATGGACGTGGAGAAGCACTGTGTGTGTCACAGGCCTGACGCTCCAATGAACAAATGATCAATCAGCTTCTCTGTCCTTGTTGTGGTGTCTGTGGGACAATGACAGAAATAAGGATCCAGAAAGACATAAACAAATAAACAGCTCTCTTGTGTTACCACAATATAAGTAAACATATATGTTACATTTCTAAGTGAAAACAAATAATAAAACATAAAAGCACAGAATTAGCAGTATGAGAAAGAAATCTCTGCCAGCTCCCTAGAAATTCCTAAACTCTCACAGTGCACAAGGCCATACTAGATTCCGAATATTGATAAATCTTAAAATCCTGATAACTTTTCTCTAAACACGGATGAACTACGCTTTTATTAAAATAAAAATATAGTTTTGGTGTGTATTATTTCAAATTAATATTCCAACAAATAAAAAAAGATTTAATTTAATCTTATAATCCTCTTCCCTGGGGATTAATTGTATTGATTATTTATTTACTTATTTATTTATTTATTTACTTATTTATTTAATTATTTATTTATTTATTTATTTTTGAGAATGAAATAAACTGGATGGACATTTATCTTTTTTTGCAGCCTAAGAATAAAAGTATTGATTCATAATTTCGGTGTAGGAGCCTGCCTCACTTTGCTGCAAGCAAAGCTCTCTCCTGCTGTGATGCTGCTGAATAACCACATGCTATTAGACACTAGTCATTTCATCTGACGACAAGGAGAGACCTGTCAGAGTTTCCATTGTTAATTGTTCAGAACTAAATACATGTGTGCATATACTAATAGTTATATAATTAAAGAGCTTATATGGAAACAAGTTACTAGTGTCCGTGCCACATGTTCTCTGGGCTTGATACAGACCCGCTCGCTAGATGTGTTCACACGCACCCAGAATATGCAAATTCAGCAAAGGCTGGCGATCGCATGGCAAGGCATTAGCACGCCCACTATGTCTTGGCGTGCGATCGCGGTTTGTATGCAGACGCCCACAAGCCTGTCTTAAGACGCCCACTAATGCACGTCATCTCCAGGAAGTGTATGCAGCCATCGGTAACATCGAGTACCAGGGCTGCCATCAGAAATGATGGGGCCCGGGACTGACAAAATAGGCAAGGTTCCTCCCCTTAAGTAGGGGGGGGCAGTTTGCCAGAGGTGGGCGTCGCTGTGGATAATGTAGGTGAACAGCGTGATGGTGAGGGTGTGAGCATCGTGAGGGTGAGGGTGTGAGCCGTGGGAGGTTAAAGATGTGAGAGCAGGGTGAGGGTGTGAGCAGGGTGTGGGTGTGAGAGCAGGGTGAGAGTGTGAGAGCAGGGTGAGGGTGCGAGAGCAGACTGAGAGTGTGGGAGCTGGAGTCTATGTACCTGGTCAGTCTCCAGCCTCTCCTGCTCCTGCCCGTCTGCACCATCACGTGGTGGCTGTAGATAGCTTCTCCGCTGCTGCTTCCTCTCTCCCCGGCTGCTGTCTTCCTTGCACAGCCTCGCCCTCTCCCCACTAGCAGGCGGATTACAAAGGATTACATGGAAACCACCTTGGCATGCAATCCATGAAGTCTATTTCATCGCTTTTTCAAGTGAGCTTTAGCAGTATAACATGATGGCAACCATCACTGCCATGTTCCGGGCTTTTCTGGACAGACATGATTTATGCTAAAGTGAATCCTTAATTTTGAAAACAAGCAATGACTGTATTGTATATAAAGAGCGAATTCCATGATCTATTTGAAAAAATATTACAGGATTTGGTTATGTTGGCGTTGTCCTTAATGTGTGATAAATTCAAGGCCAGAATAACAATGGGGCGAATAACAATGGGGCTATAGCTCCAGGCCTACACATATAGGCCTATCATCATGACAGCAAGATAGTGAATAGCCACTAGTTGGCCACACAGTTGCCCATAAATCGTGGTTGTTAAAATTGTATTTCTATTTTCCTCACAAAATGGAGACATTTTGCTATGGGGCCCGTATAGCAGTGTCTCTCCTCACTGATGCTGGTGAGGAGTCGTATAAAAGAGGCCGGACAGTGCTGATAAGTCTGACAGGGACCCCAGCGCTGATGATCCCCTACAGCCATGGCTCGGCTCCAGGTCTACTAGCACCCTGTGCAAGATGCTTTGGATCCCCCTCCAACCCAACTGTATCCATAATTAATAATGTTATTTTTATTTAATTATCATTATTATTATTATTATTATTATTATTATTATTATTATTAAAAACACACACATTGGCTCCTTTAGGAGAAAAAAAAATATATTGGGCCCCATAGGATAAAAAGTGAACACATTGGACCGAATGGGAAAAAAAAAAAACATTGTCCCCTCACATGAAAAAAATTGGCCCGTTAGTAAAAAAACCCCCAAAACATTGGCCCCGATAGGATGAAAAACAAATACATTGGTTTTCTTCCTATCAGGGCCAATGTATGTGTTTTTCTTCCTATCGGGGCCAAACATATTGGTCTCACACAGATACTGCTCCCACATGAAAAAAAACAAAACCAAACAGATTGGTTCCCACAGGAAAGAAATCAAACACATTGGCCCCCACAGGAAGTAATAAAACACATTGGTCTTGATAGAAAATATAAAAAAAAAGACATTGGCCTGATAATAAAGATAAAAAACAAAGACATTGGCTTTGATAGGAAAAAAACAAACACTGGCCCCCACAGAAAAAAACAAACACATTTGCTCCGATAATAAAAAAACAGACACATTGGCCTCGATAGGAAAAAAAACAAACACTGGCCCCCACAGGGAAAAAAAAGAAACACATTGATTCAAATTCATTACACCGCAGCCCTGCAGTCCGAGTCAGTACTGCAGCCCGCCCTGCTCTGTCACTACATCACTGTGAAGGGGGACAGAATGCGTCTACGTGACCTATGACGTCATGTCATCGCATCACCGTCTCTGGGTCACAGCAGGCCTGGGCTGCGCCCGAGCCATCTGGAAAAGCCCAGCAAGGTGGGTGCAGGTAGGGCTGCATCAGAATGTGTAAGGCCCAGTAAAAATTAAACAAGCCTCCCAATCAGAGGCACACAGATAGGGGGAAGTGGGCAGACGCTCAAAAAGGCTGGATGGGCAGAGGCATATATGGGCAGAGTGGGCAAAGGGACAGATGGAGGGCAGACAGAAGCACACATAGGGCGGTGGGAAGAGATACACATGGGAGTCAGGCAAAGACACATATGGGGTTGGGGAAGAGGTACACATGTGGGGTAGGCAGATGCATTTATGGGGGGATTAGAGATAGAGACAAGTAAATAAATATGTATATAAAAACTGTAACCATTGACAGACATACTTGGTGGTGAAGGGGTCAAAGAGCTGCAGACACAGATTTTGTACACAACAGTGGGAGGCAGTGTGTTGGAGGCAGCTCTACATACTCACCAGGGTCCGGCAGCAGTGATATCAGATTGGTTGTTTGTCATTACAGTGAGTAGAGCTCTCAGTCGGCTCTGCAGTACTTTGTACATCATTGTGGTGAGCAGAGAGATTATCCTGATCTTGCGAGACTGAAAGCTTTCCTGCTCACCACACTGAGCTCCGCGCCACCGCCGCACTGTAATGACAAGCAGCAAATCTAATTTGCTGCTAGGCTGCTTATCACACATGCCACTCACTGCTGCTGGGCCGTCGAGTTTAGACAGTCTCCCGGCAGCTGTCAGGCAGAACCCCTCCCCTGGTACAGACACCAGTGGGTTCCCCAAGCACTCCAGGGCCCGGCAGTGGCCGTACTGTGCCCACTAAGTGGTGGTGCTCTTGTGCAGTAGCTCTGCTGAAACAGGCCTCGAGCTGGCCCTGCCTTGCGGGTGATCTGCCATCCCATCTGACGATTGGTAACTGCATACACATTTACCAGTCGTTGCCCCGATGTGTCATGCCTGACATCACAACTGGATGGGCATTACATGTGTCAGTCATCGGCGTCCTGTGCAGCAAGTGTTTGAGTGATCATCTGACCTCCCATACCGATGTATTTGCTGCTATTTAAAGTGTCATTGATCACACAAATTTATCCCACACCTTTTGCTGTCATACATCCCCATAATATAATATCAACTGGATGCTTCACAGTAGATGTTGTGCACTCAGGTAGCAAATCTTCTCCAAGTCTTCTGCGGGCATATTTCATTCCATCACTGCCAAACATGGATATTCTGGTTTCGTCACTCCAGATGACACTGTTCCATTATTTCTTCTTCTTCTGCTTTTTAGCTCATTCTAATCTTTTCTGTCTTTGTTTGAGAGATAAAAGTGTCTTTTTCCTTGAAATTCTGGCGTTCTTTAATCCAAAATACTGAAGTCTGCGTGGAACAGTCCTGGTACTGATGTTTACACCACATTCACATAACTCATTGTGCAATGCCTCAGATGATTTTCTTCTGTCACTCAAGCACAGTTTTTTCATTCTTCTATCACAGCATGGTGTTGTGGCTCTTTTATACCTTTACCAGTTTGGTTTTGAATCGACTCAGTCTGCTGATACTTATTCCACAGTTTGGAAATGCCTCCTTTGGTTACCTTCTTCACGTAAAGTAATTATTTTGTATCTCTTCCTAGGTGACCAGTCAACTCTTCTTACTTTGCTTGTCACCTAAATAAGTTACACAGCTTTCTTCAAGGAATTAAAGTAAAAAAACGCATAAAAAACAGGGAACAGTGAAACAAGATGTTTTACTATCAATTCTGGTAGCAACAAATGTGCTCCTTATCTTTATTTAGCTATAACTTTTTATGTAATAAAGATAATTCTTTGCAGTGAACTGCATTATATTGTGTATAAAAATATCTTTCCAGAGATAAATACCTTCATAGGATTTTCTTTAAAAATAATGGAGTTATATGCAATTAAATCCTAAAAACACATTTTCCAAAAGGTTTCCACAATTTTGGCCACTACTGTATATCAACATAGGGATTATATGAAACACTAGACAGTTGAGGAATAGATCACATCAAGCTCAATCTTCCAGCATTTGGGAGTTTAGAGTCGAGACGTTGGGAATTACCGCGGGAGCGTGTCTGCGTCAAAGTGGGTATGGTCACACCCATGATCATCCATTCTAGCAGAAAAATAAACATCACACATTGTTTTATTCCAATGTGTACTACTAACAGTGTTTAGTACAGCAGTTTAGGTTTTAGTAATGCAAAACATACAAATATTGGTTATATGGTTTATAGATTAAATATGTTTGCTTAAATAAGTGATTATTTGTTATAATTAGTTAGATGTTACTCATGTAATATAAGGGCTATCTCAGAGAGACACAGTCAACTATGTTCCAGTTTTGCTCAAAGCAGAAAATAAAAATGTAAGTTGAAAATTATGCCTGGGACTGCATACCGTTTCCTGGTACTGTATGTGATACTTGTCCACAGGGCACAACCACTGATGTAAGATAGTGCAATGTAACGTGTACACTGCATCATCATCATTATGGCCGGCATCGCTTCTCATCAGCAGATGCAGAAAGGAGACAGTCAGGACTTATGGGAATTGTACAGACAACTGACACACTTGGGAAAAATGATTTAATCACATGTAAACTTGCATGGCTCACATAATACACTTCCTATTCTGGACACCTGCTAACAATGTACATTCAAGTATATCAGATCACCACATTTTACAAGTCACTGTGAAATAATTTTGGTCAGATCCCCCTCAGTTCAGTATGGTACAAAATTAAAAAGATGGGATTGTTCTGTGATTTTGCTGTGGTACAGTATGTAAAGTAACAATTCTTTAATAGGTGAAGGCAGTTTAAGTTTACCTACAAATAGAAAATAAAAAACCTTTAAATCCCGCTAATAAATGGTAATTTTTGCAAAATCGTACCCTATTTATTCTCCCCTTGGAATTTGACAATTTGGAAAAACTATCACAGGGGTTCTCAAACTCGGTCCTAGGGCCAGGGGCGTAACTATACCTACGGTGGCCCCATAGCAAAACATTTTACAGGCCCCCCTCTCAGCCAGCAGCCCCCTCTGTCAGCCTACCACCTCCACTCTCATCCCGTGGAACCCCCTTGGCCTGAGGCCCCCCCAAACCCTCCTCATCCCCGACTTACCTTATCCATGGTCGTGTTGTGCAGGGCAGGCGCACCTTCTCTCCCGGTCGGCTCCATCTCACTGACTGATGTTGGGAGGAGGTGACCACGCCTTCTCCCAGTATCAGTCAATGGGGAGAGCCGGAGGCGGAGCTGACTGGGAAGATGCGACCAAGGAGCGGGGGGGCCACGACCACGGAGCAGGTAAGTGGAGTAGAGGGGAGTGAGGAGAGTGATGGGGGAGTGAGGAGCGCGCGGACAGAGGCCTGGCACCTTAGGTGCAGGGGAGGGCCTGGCCCCAGGTTGGTCCGGGCCCCATAGAAGCCGCACCCCCTGCACCCACGGTAGTTACGCCACTGCCTAGGGCCCCACACAGTTCATGTTTTCCAGGTCACCTAGCAGATGCACAGGTGTATTCATTACTCATTGACACACTTTAAAGCATCCACAGGTGGAGCTAATTATTTCACTTGTGATTCTGAGAGGACACCTGGAAAACATGCACTGTTTGAGGTCCTGATGACCAAGTTTGAGAACCTGTGAACTATCATATATAAATATTTGAGTCATCCTTCAGTTGGAATAAATCAATACAATTCTTGGTTCAGAATCCAGGTGGAATGTACTAAAAGGAAAATGCGGCCAAAAATCCAAAAACTACTGTACATTCTGGAGCTTTGACCCGGTGGGCAATGCCATCTTCAGATGGTCTTGCCCATTGAAAGCCTATGGACCGCTTTTCGCTTCCTACACTGAGAGGGATCCAATCAGATACCTCCCAGTGTCCCCTGCGCATCATTCTGCGCTTGCGTGGATGGAAGTCAGAGGGACTTCCGGTTCATAAACCCGGAACACTCTCTATCGCAAAGGACAGCTCTTAACGGGAGAACTGTCCTTTGCGATTTTAATTGCATTTCTAGGTACATACTGGCATAATTAATGCCGGTGTGTACCCGATAAGTGGCGGAATGTACCGTGTTGGTGGATGCGATGTTTAGTACATCCAGCACTTCACATGCTAAGCACACTGTTTAGAGTAAGTGCAGTCTGCAGGCCCCTGCTCTACACCTCTAACAATGAGGCCCACTGCACATGCACTGCTCAGAAGAGGACTTTCATAGCAGAGCAGGGCTTTTTGGAAATGCTGGGCCCCTCTCCCCGCCAGGTTCCATAGTGGCCACACCCCTGGCAATGACTGTTGTGCCACTGCTTCTAATGGTCCCCTCATCATTTGTAGCATGTCTGAGATAAATGGAGGTGAAAGACTGAAAGAGTTATGCTGAGGAACATGCTTCGATGGGCCAGATTTAGGTCCACATGAGCCCAGGGCTGAAAAGGTTCAAGGGCCTATACTGAAAAGACCACAAGTGGTGACCAGTGCTTGGAGTAACGTGGGCGTGTACACCACATACGCTATCATAATAGAGAAAATGCATAATTTTGTGAGAAAACTAAAAATACAATTGCTGGTCATCGCCATGCTGCCATGATGATAGACCTATTTGTATGTGGAGGCCTGGAGCTGGGGCTCCATCTGCCCCATTGTTAATCTGGCCCACAGGGTCCTAATGACCTTTTGATAAGGTCTAACACTGAAACACAGCAACAAACATGTGTCCCAGGCTGTAGTGTGCCTCAGTAATGTCACTAATTTCCTAGAATACTTATAGAGTACATTCTCATTAGTATTAGTTTAAGCTAAAATATTAGAAAGATAGCAGAGTTCTCAGAGTAGTAAAAGTTTAAACCTGCCTATGGGGCCTATTTGATATTGGGGACAGGGTGGCCACTGATAATTATATATCAATTTCACTGTGAGTAGCAGCGGTGGACACAAAATTTAACATTGCTCTGTTGTGGGGATAGCTGATCCGAAAATCATGGGTCCCCGCGAACTTTACCACCGCTACTTCTGTAGGTGTGAAAATTAACACTGCAGAGTCCAACTCAGCAGTGTTCAGCCCTGAATCACTATTGCGATCACAGTTCTGTAATCGCACGCAGGTCTGCTGTGAAAATATGCTAATGCATACAACCGCAATGCTGTCGCAATGCCAGCCTACAGACGCCCACTGCTTCACACTATCTCATATCCGCAATACCTTGCAGTCCTGCATACACATCGGAAACATTGAGTACCATCGCCCCCTCACGCACAATTACAGCAGCCCTGACCTTACATAGAAATTGCTAACCTCGTTGCACGCAGTAAGTACACAGCTGCGTATACCGTAGCAGTGGCTAATTTATGCACACCCATGTAACGGTGTTCAAATGGACAGGCACGCCTGCATTTCTCCAACCACTCCCCCGTGACCACCCCCAAACGCTGACTACCTGTCACTCACTCTGCGATGGCTTACCGTGCGCTGCGTAATTGCAGTGCGATCGCAATGTAGCCTTCACGCACGTATTGTATTGTATTGTATTGTATTGTATTGCATTTATTGTTGTCATCAGCAAAACAAGTTTGACAGACGAAATTACATTGCACTTTTTTAAAACAGTGAATAGCAATCCATGGTAAAAGTTATCACAAACAATTTCACAAAAATAATAAAATTAAAATTAACTAAAGAGATACAATCATAGCATTCAACATGAGCACAGCAGATGGAAGAAAACTAACCCTCAAGCGACTCGTACGTGCCCGAAGTACTCTAAACCGCTTTAAAGATGGGAGCTTATCAAAAAATTCATGAAATGGATGGCTTGGATCCGATATGATACCTTTGGTTCTCTTTAGAACCCTAAGCCCATAAACATCATGAATAGTTGGCAACTGCACGCCAATGATTTTGCTGGCGGTCCTAACAACCCGTTCCAGTGCACTTCTTTCACTCGCTGTGCAGTTGCCATACCAGATAATGATACCAAACGTCAGAATGCTCTCAATTGAGCATCTGTAAAAGTTTAGCATAGTTACTTTGCTAACTCCCGAGGCCCTCAAACGTCTTAGGAAAAACAAACGCTGTTGCGCCTTTTTAATTAGGGACAGTGTATTTAAAGACCATGTCAAATCTGCCACAACCTGGATACCCAGAAATTTAAAAGACTCAACTATATCAACATCCTGGTTGTTAATAGACACTGGCAATTTCTGCTCTAAACATCTCCTACGAAAATCAATTACCAGTTCTTTTGTCTTGTCACCATTTAGGAGCAAGTGATTATCACCACTCCAAGAAACCAAATTTTTGATCTCTTTCCTATAATGGGACTCATCATTCCTGCTAATTAACCCAACGACTGCAATATCATCAGCAAATTTGATGATTTTCACAGAATCAGAAGTCGACACGCAGTCGTGGGTAAATAACGAGTATAATAGGGGGCTGAGAACACAACCCTGGGGAACACCAGTCTTAATCAACACTTCCCCCGACACAGCACCTCCAATTCGAACTACTTGTGGTCTATCAGTTTAAAAGTTTAAAACCCAGTTACAAATAGACCCACTTAACCCCAAGTCAAACAACTTAGATGTTAGTGAGACGGGAATAACCGTATTAAAAGCAGAACTAAAATCAACAAAGAGTATCCGAACATAAGAATCCCTCACTTCCAAATGAGCTAAAATAGAGTGAAGTGCTGTAAGTACCGCATCATCAGTGCAACGATTTTTCCTATATGCAAACTGAAAAGGATCAAAATCTGCTGGGAAAAAAGATTGAATATGTCCTAATACCAGCCTTTCAAAGCATTTCATTATCAATGAAGTTAGTGCAATTGGGCGATAATCATTAAGGCATTTTACTACCCCCTTTTTTGGAACTGGAACAATATTTGCCTTCTTAAAACATCTCGGCACTACACAATTAAAAAGGGACAAATTAAATAAGACCGTTAATATCCAACTTAACTGGTCTGCACACCCCTTGAGGACTTTACCGCTAATCCCATCCGGGCCGGCTGATTTACACAAATCAACCCGACGTAGACATTTAATCACATCATACTCCTCCAACATAAGAGGAGACTCCCCCACCCGGGGAATTTGGGGCGTAACAGAAAAACTATTCTCTTGATCAAACCTAGAGTAGAACAGGTTCAAATCTTCAGCTAATAGATTATTGTCATTGCTAATCACCTCCTTTTTTATTTTACAACCAGTAATATCCTGGATCATCTGCCACAGGCTTCTCGGATTCCTGTTATCATGACTTCTAGCTTCAATCTTTGCGGAGTAACTAATTTTAGCCCTCCTAATACCTTTCTGCAATTCACACCTGGAAGATTTCAACATTTCTAAATCACCAGATTTAAACGCTCTATCACGAGCCTTGAGCAGAGATCGAACTTCCCCGTTCAACCAAGGCTTCACGTTGGGAAATATTTTAATACTCTTTGTTACTGTAACACTATCCGTACAGCAACCGATGTAACCTAATACCAATGATGCTAGAGAGTCAATATCTATATCGCCATTTACCCTACTCTCATCAATAAACAAATCCCAGTTTGTGAATTCCAACATATCCTGTAATCTAGTCAGTACGTCCTCCGGCCATATAGTTACCAGACGTCTGACCGGTCGCACTCTCCTAACTAATGACCTGTAAACAGGTATGAGAAACAGGGACATATGATCGGATCTGCCAATATGGGGGCAAACAACAGTTTCATAAGCTGACTTGAGGTTTGTATACACCTGGTCCAAGGTACGCACGCCCCTAGTTGGAGCCGATACATTTTTATATAACTTAGGCAATACTTTCCTCAGGTCAGCTTGGTTGAAATCACCTGCTATAATAAAAACTGCCTCAACATACACAGATTGTAATTTCGCAATTTCCTCATAAAGAATTCCCAGGGCAATTGTCACATTAGCCTGAGGGGGAATATAAACGGCAATGATAATTGCCACCGAAACTTCTCTGGGCAAATAAAAGGGTCTACATTTGACAGACAGATATTCAATATCCACTGAGCAATGATTACCAATACAGATAGCATCAATACACCAGGTACGCAGGACATACAAACACAGCCCCCCACCCCTACTTTTCCCTGATGAAGAAGTTCTGTCTGCTCTGAACAGAATCCTGTTTCCAAAAGAGACCGCAGTATCCAGAACTAAGTCATTTAGCCAAGTCTCGGTAAAAATTAATACAGAGCAGGACTCCAGATGCTTCATGTATGAAAGAACTGCATGTAATTCGTCCAGTTTACTAGTCAGGGACTGAACATTTGCTAGAAATAAGCTAGGCAAAGGGGGTTTGATAGAACATAAATTGAGCCTGGCTCTAGTACCAGCTCGTTTACCCCTTTTTTGCCTCCTCTCCCTCCTTCGATGCCTCTTCCAACCCTGCCTGCATCTCCAGGGATAACCGAGTCTCCAGAAATGCCCCCCTCCAGAGCGCTGCCCACCCCCATAATCTCTACTTCCATTGCCATGCACATGGCTCTTCTCACAACTCCAGTCTCCAGACCAGCCACCACTCACCACCCCAGCTGCGACAGACCCATCCAGGGCCGCCACGCTTGCAGGCACAGTAACTCCAGGGGCAGCAGACACACAAGCTCCAGAAGCGGCAGCAATCCCAGCAGCCCCCGCTCCACCCACAATGCCTGTGGCTGAGGGGTTACCCGGGGCTGTATCTCCCTCAGAAACCTGCACTGTGATGCATATGAATGTGCAGTACGCAACAATCGGCCAACTGCTTACTCTGTTGCAGTTGCGATCTGTAATGAATCAGGCCCTTACTACATAAACCGTGTTTGAAAAATGACAGGAGCTGATTGGTTGGTACTTTATCTCCATCCACTTTTTCTCTCTCCAAGGCTTAGTACATAGGCTGTGGAGTCTATTTACTAAGACTTGGATGGAGATAAAGTGGACAGAGAAAATGGGTCTATTTACTAAGCCTTGGATGGAGATAACGTAAACGCAGTGTAGCCTTTGCGCACGTGCACTGTAATGCATGCGCAGTCCTCAACAATCGCTCAACTGCATACGCTGTTGCAGTTGCGATCTTGGGTTCACGCACACGTACAAAGAACCCAGCAGTCTTCGGAGGGATCCGAGCAGGGGCGTAGGGATATGAATGGATCCCTCTTTGCACCCAGGACTCCTTCCTATAGGGAAGAACAGGACATCTGAAAATTACATCCGTTCTCGCAATCAAATTCCGAAAATTATGTATTTTCAGAGTTTGAAGAAAACGGAAATTAGTATTGGGATCACGTTCCGCATTGGGGATGACAGGTTAGCAGATTTCACTAAAATCTCCTGCATTACCTGTTTAATGAATAGGGACAAAAGCAGGTGACAATATAATTTTCACCTACTTTAGGGATCATGAATAGGCTCCCATGTGAGAAATTCAGCAGAGTGAAGGCATTCCTCTCAAAGTACAGTACTAGAGAAAATTATGTCTACACAATCAACATCAAACTTGTAGTCTCAGAAATTAAATTTGCAAACACTTTATTACATACACAGACAATAAAAGATATAAACAACTGCAATTATGTAATTGACAAGCAAATAAAGCATATAAAATGTCCACTACTTCATGGGTAGTAAAATAAATATACTAAAGTCCACAGTTGGGTTAAATAGTATTTGTAGTTCATTGGTAATTACCTCCCATCAGTTGGTGAGTTGAGAGATCTAAGTAGTTCACCGTAGAAAACAAAATAGCAGCTTATAATAGGATACCTGTGTTCCGTTGTCACTATAATAGGAGGACCTGTCACACAATGTGTGTAGTGGTATTGGACAACATATTAGTAAATGTGTAATTTAGCTCAAGAAACACAACATTGGTATTGATCAATTTTGATCGATTTTAAATAGATCAAAATTGATTAAAATCGCCCTTTAGTAAATATACCCCCTAGATTCTAATGGAAAGATCTTCACCTATAACAGTAGCCATTCCCTTAGAGATGTACACTCGCACTGGTACTAGGATGCTGCCAGGACTTAACTCACAATAGTAGGAGCTTATACGAACAACCAGGTGGCTACAGAGAATGGAGTTGGAATGGTGACAGGTGATCTGCTTTTCATACAGGTGACTGACCAATCGGCACCCGTAAGGATGAGCCCATTACTCAAGAAAACTTGCTGCAGCTGCCAGGCAGGGGCGGAAGTAGCGGAGGCAGCATCCCGGTTGCTATGTGAGTATGAGCCACTGCAAGCAATGTGGCAGCTCATAACACACTTAACTAGTGTTTTTAATACTTCCGTGGCACCCACGCTTGGAAAGTCATCCACTGATATGAAGGAGTAGTACCAAACAACTTTTTACCAATAAAGCTGTCTGCTGTTACTCTTAAATGTCAGTGATGATGTCACAGTCCAGCATCACACTCCTAGGGCCCCATTAATTAATGATCGCAATTGCAATGCGCTCTGGGCATGACATTACCGCCCATGATTGCATTGCAAGATGCGATCTTATCGCCGAAATGTATCATCCGGCACCCGCAGGGACAGGGGCTCCGAAAGGATCTTGTCCCTGCGATGTGCCCGGAGTGCTGCTGGGGTTACTTCGCACGCTCAGTCACGCTGACTACACATGCACAGCCGACAGTGCCGGGGAGGGTTCCAGAGGAACCCTCTCCCAGCTAATTATGTGAAGTGGAACCCATAGGCTACAGCGGCTGACGCCATCTTCAGATGTACTGTATGTATTTACTGTATGTAGCACAAGTCCACGTCTACCCACTCCTCTGGGTAAAATTATAGCGGCAACCTATAGCATAGACCCTATCCTATAGGATTTATAGTAAAGTCTTGCTGAAAAAAATAATTGCTAAAGATGAAAAGAAGTACAAAATAATACATTACCTATAGCAGCATACAAATGGTCTGAGTAAAAGTAACAGGAAAGAGTGGGACTGTGGCACAAAGAGAAAATTGGGTAACACCAGGCTGCAGGAGGAGAAATGTGTTCTCTGGAAGGTGGACATATAGCTGTACAACCTCAAGGAGCACTTTTCATATTTTATCTGCCAAATTGATGTAATCTGAGCAATGATAACAGAGTGACAGCTGGCTTGGTCTTCTTATCACTAACAACTTTATCACTATGAGTGTATGTAAATAGATAGCGGAACACTTCCAACTCTCACCTTTACCCTCATTCCCTGACTGTGACCTTGGGCTGTCTTGTGTATAAAAACAATGATAACAGGGTCAGTTTGGTGAATGTGTCATCAATATCCCTTAGTTGCCTGTATATTTTCACTAATCATTTAGAACAAATCAATGAGAATACAAGCTGGTTCCTGGTATCAAAATTGTCCAAAAGCAGAAAATCTAGGGATCAAAAATCTAGACATCGGAAGCCCAACAGATGGTTGGGTTTCCACCATCAAAACTTTTGATGCAATGGTAAGTAACCATCGCATTAAAAGTATTCAATGAAATAAACTATTAACTTTAATGGCGCATGTGCAAAAGACTTTGCTTGCGCATGCACAGGAGCCCTATAGCACGGCTGGCAGGGGACGGGACTGGGGGCGAGACAGGGTGGGTTTGGGGGTGGGGTGGAACCGGGAGCAGTTTCTGTGACAAGATGCCCGATGCTGAGAACTGCAGTAAGGGACAGCGCAGCTCACAGCATTAAAAAAATTAAAAAAAGTAACTATCAGAACATCATCAAATCATTACCATTCGATGGCGGCCAACATCGGAATGCCGCCATCGAATGGTAAGAAAACTAACATCACAAGAAAAAAAACTGATGGTTGGCAAACATCGAGTAACGATGTCCAGCCCTAAAAAAATCTTGAACTATGCTATGTCTAAAGAATGTGTGGCTTAAGCAGAGCAGGCTGTAATTGTGCCCCAAACTGCAGGTAGAAAACGTGTTCATTAAAAAAAAACAAAAAAAAACAGAATTGAGTAAAATACTTCTCTAATACTTCAGGAACTATTCTCCATGTAGTGTGCAAGAAAGACAAGACCGGAAGATTTGTGCTCAAACTGGTGCTCATGTATATAAGCCAGTTGAGGATGTACATCACTGTCTTAATCCTGTCTGCTGCTACTGATTTATTCCTGCTCTGGATTCCTCTTGCTGAACTGAGGGGTCATTCAAACCGCTCGCGAGCACAGGACGCTCGCAAGCGGGTCGATGTTCCCCCACTGCGCAGGCGCACGACGGAGGGAGCTCCGTCGTGCGCATGTGCGAGACCCGGCGAGCGACGGGCTCTCCATCGCTCTGGGTCTCGCACCAAAGGGGGCGTGCTGTCGATGTTGATTGACAGCACGCCTCCTTTGGTGGGCGTGCCGGGGGCGTGCCTGCCAGACGGAGGCGTTCCCATGGGAACGCCTACCGTCTGAAGCCGGCCCCACTGACATCACTAGTGATGTCAGTGGGAGTGATTTTGGCTCTGATAGAGCCAAAATCATTCCTGGGCTTGCGGAAGCGAGACCCTACCGCAGGGTTTCCGTCGCAAGCCTGATGGTCGCGATGGTCAAGACCATCGCGACCATCATCATAGACGCTCGCATATGCTGTGGGTGGTCACCCACAGCTATGGGAGCGGCCAGGAGGCCACTCCATTTTCATGGAGGAGGGCCCTGATTCAGAGCGAGCGCTCTGGTCAGAGCGTTCGGCTCTGAATCAGGCCCTGAGTTCTACTGTCCACTCTACTTGTCTCCTGACTAGTATCTTATTGATTGTCTATGTTATTTTTACCCCTGGTCCTGTCAATTAGCTTGCCACTGATTCTGCTTGTCTGCCATACACCCTGATCCTCTCTTCTCTCCTGGTATTGCATGTATACTGTCTGCCCTGACTCCTACATTTGTCTCAACCTTCCATTTTTGTATCCTGTCTTGGCACTTTTGCCATCCTGCTCTTCACTGAGGCACTTGTTCCATCCTATAGGTATCTTCTATGAATGAGAATGTATAGGGGTCATTTTACTGCTCCGGGTCTTCCTACTTAGCAGGTATGGGGCACAAACAGGCTTTCAGCAGGCTACCAATGGCTATTACATTTGAATGGTGATGTCCTCATCCTCACTACATCCTCACTACTAAACTGCACATGCAGAGAAATGGAGTACATTGATCAGGAGTCCAGTCCATTCAATGGTATCCTGCTGAACATTTTTTTATTTTACTAAAGTGTGGTACAGCTGATAGCATTTCAAGTGTCTCTGCAAAAGGTTACAATAATGTGCAAAAACAATAGGCATGAAAAGTAAGGGGGGTGTTTGGCCTATGCAGGGCCGCTGACACCTAGGTGGCTGCCTAGGGTGACAATGGTTAGGTGGCTCATAAAAGAATGGATAAGTGACTGTCACTCATCCAGCAATGTTAATGCTGCCACACTGAGCTATGGCCTCGGAAATAGGAGAGGCAGTTTCTCAATATTACCATTATGGGAGTGAGACACTTGGTTATGATATCACAGCCAAGCACCTCACTCCTAGCCTAAGGAGCAGAGGATACCACCATGACTCCCCACCTGTTACGGTAAGAAGCATCAGTTGTAGGGAGGCAACATCTGAAGACGAGGGGAGCTGCCTTCAGGAACTGCATCAACCCTGGTACTAAAGGGTATATTTACTAAAGGTCGATTTTCTTGGCGTAAATCACACATTTACTAATACTTTAAAAAAAAAAAAAAAATTGTCAATTAGTAAATGGGTAAATGTGTGATTTTCCCCCAGAAATGTAATATCGATGTTGACCGATTGTCATTGATTTTAAACCAAAATTGATTAAAATCCACCTTTAGTAAATATACCCCTAGGTGTTAGTTTTCATTAGCTTTATTTTGAAATATGCTTTTTGTGCAGTTTATCTTAAACCTGCACTACTACTTGCCACTTGAATGTAAAAAACCGGCTGATGCCCGGGGATTGCCCCAAGTTTTTGTTTCAAATAGTATGGTTTTCCTTTTAACTACCAATTTTATTGAGCTGAAACAATACAGATTTAAAATTAGCTTTGAAAAGGTAAATTACATGACATGAACATTTTTCTGGGTTTCATAACTTAACAAATGATGGAACTGCTGGAAGGAGTACGCTCCTGCACTGCCTCCCTCCAACACTAAGCCGGTGGTCAGTAGGACCCATCGGAGTTTAGCTAAGAGAGGTCTGACCTCTGATATGCTCAGCGTCTCCGCGTATTTTTATTCCCCAGCATCCATTAGAACAGGTCAGACCGGGAGACTCTCACCACCTAAGAGCCTGCAGTGCACTGCTGTATGCCCACAAGAACACTATACCATTTAGCACTAGACCACCAGTACTACTATCCATCAATGTCAGTACAGTGATTATGTCCAGTGCACTATAACACCCAGCAAAACCCTTAGCTCCAGGTTGCAACAAACAGTATAGTTTGTTTTATATTTATATTGGCCTTTGTTTCGTGCACTGCATTAAGAACAACACTTTTTCTTCTCTCTTTTGAGTTCCCAAATAATTTTTCAAACACAGCCTGTGACTTAGCAGTTATGAGCTGATTGGCTGGTACTTTATCTCCATTCACTTTATCTACATCCAAGGCTTAGTAAATAGACCTCTTTATCTCTGTCCACTTTATCTCCATCCAAGTCTTAGTAAATAGACCCCACAGCCTATGTACTGAGCCTTGGAGAGAGAAAAAGTGGATGGACATAAAGTACCAACCAATCAGCTCCTAACTGTCATTTTTCAAACACGGTTTATGTACTAAGGGCCTGATTCATCACAGATCGTAACTGCAACAGCATACGCAGTTGGCAGATTGTTGCATACTGTGCATTCATATGCATCACAGTGCGCATGCATGAAGGCTACATTGCGATCGCACTGCAATTACGCAGAGCACGGTAAGCCATCGCAGAGTGAGTGACAGGTAGTCAACGTTTGGGGTGGTGACAGGGGAGCGGTTGGAGACACGCAGACGTGTCCGTCCATTTGAACACCTTTACATGGACGTGCATAAATTAGCCACTGCGACAACATACGCAGCTTGAGTAAGTACTTCGTACCTCAAGGTTAGCAATTTCTAAGTAGGGTCAGCACTGATGTAATTGTGCATGAGGGGCCGATGTTACTCAATGTTTACGATGTATACGCAGGACTGGAAGGTAATACGGATGTGAGATAGCGGTAGTGGGAGGCAGTGGGCGCCTCTATGCTGGCAGTGAGACGGCATTGGGTTAGAAATCATTAGCATATTTTCACAGCAGACCTCCGTGCGATTACGGAGCAGCGATTACAATAGTGATCCATAATGAATCAGGCCCTAAACCTTGGATTGAGTGACAGTTAGGAGCTGATTGGTTGGTACTTTATCGCTGTCCACTTTATCTCTCCCCAAAGCTTATTACATAGATCCTTGCATAAATAGACCCCCTAAGATAGCAGTACCGTAATAAAAGAACATATGCAGAACATATTTATTATTTAAGGTCACATTAACTCAGTAATTGGCTGATTGGCCCCAGTCCCTGCAGCAGTCCCGATCTCAGCTGCATCCAGACACTCGTGTAATCAGCCCCAAGTTGGTGAGTACCATGTGATGAGCTCCCCATTCAGGGCTCAGCTCCCCTGACATCTGACGCAGCTCAATCTGATCTGGGATTTCCTCTTCTGTCTGTCTGTAGTGTGATGAAGCTCATACCCAGGGCTGCCATCAGAAATTATGGGGCCCGGGACTGACAAAACAGGCAGGGCCCCTTCCCTTGGGTGGCAGGGCCCCTTCCCTTGGGAGGCAGGGGGCAGTTTGTCAGTGGTGGGCGTTGTGGTGGATAATGTGGGTGGAGCTACAGCAGAGGTGAGGCATCAAATGGTGCAAAAAAAAACAGTTTAAAAAAAAATTGTAAAAGTTTGGGCTTGTGGGTGGGTGTTAAAACATGTAAATCTATCATATAAAGGGGAGTGTAACAGAGCAGGGAGAGGGTGTGAGAGCAGGGTGAGGGTGTGAGTGAGGTGTGAGTGTGAGAGGAGGCTGAGGAAGCAAGGAGAGGTTGTGGGTGTAAGAGCAAGGTGTAGGTGTGAGAGGAGGGTCAGGGTGTGAGAACAGGGTGAGGTTGTATTGATGAGAGCGAGGTGTGTGTGTGAAAGCAGAGTGAGGTGTGGGTGTGAGGAGGGTGAGAGCAGAGTCAGGGTGTGAGAGCAGGGTGAGGTTGTTGGGGTGAGAGTGTTGTGTGGGTGTGAGGAGGGTGAGAGCAGAGTCAGGGTGTGAAAGCAGAGTGACAGTGTGGGGGTGAGAGTTTTGTGTGGGTGAGAGCAGAGTCAGGGTGTGAGAACAGGGTGAGGTTGTTGTGGTGAGAGCGTGGTGTGGGAATGAGGTGAGGGTGTGAGAGCAGAGTGACGGTGTGAGGATGAGAGCAAGGTGTGGGTGTGAGTGCAGAGTGAGGATGTGGGGGTGAGAGCAGAGTGACGGTGTGGGTGAGAGAGCGAGGTGTGGGTGAGAGAGCAGAGTGACATGGTGGGGGTGAGAGCGTGGTGTGGGAATGAGGTGAGGGTGTGAGGATGAGAGCAAGGTGTGGGTGTGAGTGCAGAGTGACTGTGTCGGGGTGAGAGCAGAGTGAGGATGTGGGGGTGAGAGAACGAGGTGTGGGGGTGAGAGCAGAGTGACATGGTGTGGGTGAGAGAGCGAGGTGTGGGTGAGAGAGAGGTGTGGGTGAGAGCGAGGTGTGGGTGAGAGAGCAGAGTGACATGGTGGGGGTGAGAGCGTGGTGTGGGAATGAGGTGAGGGTGTGAGAGCAGAGTGACGGTGTGAGGATGAGAGCAAGGTGTGGGTGTGAGTGCAGAGTGACTGTGTCGGGGTGAGAGCAGAGTGAGGATGTGGGGGTGAGAGAACGAGGTGTGGGGGTGAGAGCAGAGTGACGGTGTGGGTGAGAGAGCGAGGTGTGGGTGAGAGCGAGGTGTGGGTGAGAGCGAGGTGTGGGTGAGAGAGCAGAGTGACATGGTGGGGGTGAGAGTGAGGTGTGGGGGTGAGGGCAGAGTGAGGATGTGGGGGTGAGGTTGTGAGAGCAGGGCAAGAGTGCAGGGTGAGGGAGTGACTGCAGGGTGAGGGTCAGAGCGTAGGGTGAGGGAGTGATTATGCAGGGTGAGGGAGTCAGAGCGCAGGGTGAGGGAGTGACTGTGCAGAGTGAGGGAGTCAGAGCGCAGGGTGAGAGTGCAGGGTTAGAGCGCAGGGCGAGGGAGTGACTGTGCAGAGTGAGGGAGTCAGAGCGCAGGGCGAGAGTGCAGGGTTAGAGCGCAGGGTGAGGGAGTCAGAGCGCAGGGTGAGGGCGCAAGGTCAGAGTGCAGGGTTAGAGCGCAGGGTGAGGAAGTGACTATGCAGGGTGAGGGAGTCAGAGTGCAGGGTGAGAGCGCACAGCGAGGGGGTGAGAGCTGAGTGAGGGGCTGAGAGCGGGAGTCTCTGTACCTTGTCTGTTTCCATCACAGTGAGGTGGGATCCCCCGCAGCCTCCTGCCCCTGCCTGTCCGAGCAGTACTTCATTAACAAGCGGCAGCGGCTGTATGCAGCTTCTCCCCTGCGCTGCTGCTTCTGCCCTCCCCGGCTGCTCTCTTCCCAGCAGTCTCTCCCGCTTGCAGGTGGTTAACTTGTCACTGCTGCTCCTGCCAACCGCTCACCCGGAGATGTGGAAGTTTGAACTATGCACTGGGTGCGAGCCAATCAAAGCTTGCAAACCGGCAGCCAATCAGGAGCCGCCTCGGCTGCAGCGGCTCCTGATTAGCTCAGCTGCTGGTCTGCAAGCTATGAGTGGCTTGCGGCCGACCATCCACAACTTGAAAAGCTGACGGTGCTTATGCTCTCCGCTGCCACCCGGGCCCCCTTTCTGTTCGGGCCTGGGACTATAGTCCCGGCAGTCCCCCCCTGTTGGTGGCCCTGCTCATACCTCCCAACATGACCCATTCCAAGAGGTATAAAATGCTCTTTTCCTGGATTTTCCTCTTAAATTATGTTTGCCGTCAACTGTGTTGAAACACCTTTCTTATCAATTATGTAGTTCGACACAGGTGACGGCAATCATAGGGGGGAATTCAATTCAATGCAAATTGAATAGCGCTGGGAGCAAGCTCCCAGAGCTATTCAATTCAGTGCGTTGTGTGGTCAGAGAATGCCGGTTATCGCGCCTTAACAAGGGTGTTAAGGCGCGGCAACCGGCATTCTCTGACCAAAGTACGGGACACGCGGCTGTTAACGGCGCACTATGCAGAAAAACAGCTGCACGCCCAGCACTTTGGTCGGATTTCTCCGCGCATCCCCAGGGGGGTGTGAGAAGAAATCCTTAGCCTGCCCAAACAGAGCAGTGTATTGAAGAGCTTCGGGAGCTCCCTCCCGTTGCTATTCAACATCGCGCTGAATTGAATTCCCCCCATAAAGTCTGGGAACAGAGCACTTTGTCCCTCCTGGAATGGGTAATGCCAGTGCCAGTGTAATAGAAGTGCTGCCTCTGCAACACCCTCCTTACCACTCATAATTGATTTATTTATAAAAATCAGTGGGCGACAGTTGGGGGGGCTCTCTGAGTGGGGGGAAGGGTACCCCTTCTCCCACTCAGAGAGCCCCCTGTGTCACCCTTAATCTGGCTCTGGCACCCACGCAAACATCTTGTGCCCAGAGACAAATGTTTCCAATGCTTCTAGGAGTTGCACCACTGCATGAATAATCATAAGCAGAGACAATGATCCATCATCGAATTCTCCTTTGGGATCTACCCCTGTACTGATGCTCTGTGCAACATTTTGTAGACTTACAGGTGTAAACAGAAATGTGCGGGCTGGGAATGACTAGATTCTGCCTACAGTCACTTTAGAATAATCCCTTCATTAATTTCAATGATTTGTATCTTCTCCTAAAACAATGTTTATTTGAGACTCAATAATCTTAAAGGGATGTAGTCTGGAAGCCGACCGCCGGCTTCCAGACTACTTAATCCTGGCAAGGGTTAAATGACAGTTGTCTAAATCTAGACGCTTGTCATTTTACCGATGCCGGGAGACCGACGCCCAGCATCCCGATCGAAGTGATGCCGGGCACCGCAGCGGACAGCCGCGGGGTGGGGAGGGTTAGGTTTAGGGCTCCCGGGGGGAACTTAGGGTCAGGCACCCCCCCGGGAGGTTAGGGTTAGGCTAGGGGGAGGGAGGGTTAGAGTTAGGCACCCCCGGGGGGAGGTTAGGGTTAGGCACCCCCCTGAGGGACTTAGGTATAGGTAGCAGGGAAGGGGGGGGGTTAGGTTTAGGCACTTAGAGGGGGGTTAGGGTTAGGCACAAGGGGGAGGTTAGGGTTAGGCACCCTAAGGAGGGTTAGGGTTAGATGGTAGAATTAGATTAGATTATACTTACCTTTAGGACGATCAGGATTTCCTCCTTTGTCGGGCAGCTGCTATCAGGATTTGATACATATCACACCCACCTTAAGACAATCATGTACATAGTATCATAAATTTGAATGCTTTTATTACATTGATATATCTTCCAACATCTCTAGTGGCTTTAACAAATAGCAGTGCGAATGCTTGAGAAGTGGGTATGGTTGATGCAGCATGAGTGTGTGCCCAGCTATTTGGGCACTCCAGACCCCCCCCCCCCCTCCCCAAACAGTTCTCCTACCTTTCAAAGCCTTTTCCACCACTGTGGTGAATAGGACTTAACGTCCTAACTACCCAACTACCCAGTCGATTGGGACAATGCAGTCCTGTCCCTAGGGCAGACTCTATGCTTTATCCCTTCCTGAAAGCAAGGCTATGGCGGAATATATCCAGGATGCTTTGAAGAAACGATTTTTTCCATCTTCCAAATCGCGGGTCGGAGCAGGCTTCTTTTTTGTGCAGAAGAAGGATGGCTCTCTTCGACTGTGCATAGACTTTCGGGATTGAATAATATCACAGTGAAGAACTCCTATCCATTGCCCTTGATTTCTGTGTTGTTTGACCAGCTCCGGGGGGGCCTCTATCGTCTCCAAGATAGATCTCAGAGGTGCATATAATCTGGTCCGCATTAGAGAAGGTGATGAGTGGAAAATGGCCTTTAACACCCATTTCGGCCATTACGAATATCTGGTGATGCCGTTCGGCCTGTCTAATGCCCCAGCTGTTTTCCGGGACTTCATTAATGATTTGTTAAGGGAGTATCTCGGGGTATTTGCAGTGGTCGACCTCGATGATATCCTTATTTATTTTAGCTACCTAGAAGAACACCGCAAGCATGTGAGACTGGTGCTGCTTAAACTCCTGGAATACAATTTATACGCAAAACCGGAGAAATGCGACTTCGAAATTCAAGAAGTGTCGTTCCTGGGGTACATTATCTCCTCTCAAGGATTTTCAATGGATCCGAGCAAAGTTAAGGCCATCTTAGATTGGATTCAGCCCACCAATCTAAAAGCTATACAACGCTTCCTTGGCTTCGCCAATTATTATAGGAAATGTATTGATTCCTTTTCATCCATAGTGACGCCTATTGTGGAGCTTACCAGGAAAGGAGCAGATGTGGCAAACTGGCCAGCTAAAGCTCTTCAAGCCTCTGAAACCTTAAAAACTGTCTTTACCTCCGCTCAGGTTCTTTGGCATCTCAATACTGACCTTCCATTTATTGTTGAAGTGGATGCCTCAGAGATTGGCGTGGGGACCCTACTGTCTCAGAAGGATCCTGAAAATGGCAAACTCCATCCCTGCGCTTATTTATCTCAGAAATTCACCTCAGCAGAGAGGATTTATGACGTAGGGAATTGTGAACTTTTGGCCATCAAGTGGGCATTTGAGGATTGGAGACACTGGCTGGAAGGAACAGTGCTCACTGATCATAAAAATCTTTCTTATATTGAGGCCGCCAAAGGGTTGAACGCAAATCAGACGCGGTGGGCATTATTTTTCACTCGCTTGAATTATATCATCTCGTTCCGGCCTGGCTCCAAGAATTTAAAGGCGGATGTGCTGTCTCACAGTTTTCAGCCAGTCCAACCACTCACCATTCTGGGAGAGACCATCATCCCTACCTCTAATATCCATTTCGCTGTGACCAGAGATCTTGTGGATCTTATTTGTACCTGCCAATCGGTAGCTCTTGCAGAAATGCTACCAGGGGTTTTGTTTGTTCCGGAAAGATTTTGGAAAGCGGTGCTATTGGACTTTCATTCTTCCAAACCATCTGGGCACCCAGGCATTGCAAAAACCACCGAATTACTGTCTGTCTCAATCTATCTGGTGGCAGTCTATGGGTAAAGACATTCGAGAATTCGTGTCGGCATGTGATGTCTGTGCTCAAAACAAATCTCCTCGCACAGCTCCTCCTGGTCTCCTGCTTCCCCTTCCTATTCCTTCCAAGCCATGGACCCATATTTCCATGGACTTCATCATGGGCCTGCCATCTTCCTCCCGTTGTTCTGTCATCTGGACTATTGTTGAACAGTTTTGCAAGATGGTGCACTTTTTTTCACTCTCCAAGCTACCTTCCGCTAAAGAATTGTCGGCTTTATTCATACTTCATGTTTTCAGACTCCATGGGTTGCCGGTTGTGTATTGTTTCCGACAGGGAGACGCAGTTTGTGGCGCGGTTTTGGAAGAACTTCTGCTCGGCTTTAGGTATCAACGTCAGTCTATCTTCCGCGTATCATTGGACAGACAGAATGGGTGAACCAGTCTCTGGAACAGTATCTTCGACTCTTCATCTCCAAGTGGCAGAACGACTGGGTGTCCCTTCTTCCTATGGCGGAGTTCGCGTTCAATAATGCCTGTCACTCCTCATCATCCATATCACCTTTCTTCTGCAACTGTGGGCTGCACCCTAGAGCAAATTCATTTGAGACAAGTTCAACTGGCAATCCATTCTCCACTTCTGTTGCTAGGCTACGGTCAGTTTGGAGAAAAGTCCGCCAATGCCTGATTAAAGTATCTTGTCGTGCCAAAGCCTGGGTGGATAATCATCAACTACCTTGTACTTTTAAAGAGGGAGATTTGGTGTAGTTTTCCTCCAAAAATATCAATATTCACCAGCGGTCGCAGAACTTGGGTCCCAGGTTCATTGGGCCATTTAGGATTATCTCTAAAATCAATCATGTGGTCTTTCATCTCAAGCTGATTGCTAGTCTCAAATCAACAGCACTTTTCACTGCTCCTTACTCAAACCGGTATCCTCTTCCCCCAGATACAGCTCTAGATGACCAAGACCTCCTCCTGTCCTTTTACGTGGATGCCAAGATAAACCTGGAGCTAGGAGTTCCTTAACCCCTCGTCAAGGGGAAGGGGGGGGTACTGTTAGGATCTGCACTTAGCAGATCATTGTAGTTGCTGCTAAGGCACTGCAATAATTACTGCCTGTCTGTGTGCAGTGTCAGGGGCACGCTGATTGATTCTCCTGTCTGTGCAAAGCCCAGATACAAACCAGTTTATCATTAAGGAAGGCTTGCTCTGGTTGGGCCTTGTTCTGTTAAATTCCAGCCAGCGCTTCACTCCATGCCGGCTACAGAGTCCCTTGTACTTCCGGTTTTCCAGTCTCCTGCTTGTCAATCGAGTTCCTGAGTCAGTCTTGCTGTGTTTTGTTATTGATGGTTGTTCCATCCAGGCGGCTCAACCTGCATCTCGTCCACTCATGTTGCTTGTGCCATCTGGGCAGCACGGTGCGCTTCCTGCCTCAGAAGCATCTGTCGCCATCCGGAGGCTTGTGTCAACCCGGCGGCACTGGTCACAATTTAGCATCACTGGTGCGCAATCTAGCACACCGTCATCAGTGTCATCCCGGCGGCACAGGTAGCATCTCTGCGTTCCAGGTGCGCTTTCTAGCACACCGTCGCCAATGTCATCCCGGCGGCACCTCTGCGTTCTGGTGCGCAATCTAGCACACCGTCGCCAGTGTCATCTCGGCAACATTGGTAGCAGCTTCACATTCTTGTGCATACTTCATCTTAGACTCATCAGCCCAAAGGCTGCATCTATCCTGGGTCCCCAGGTCACTAAAAGCCCCAAAGCTGCTACAACAGCCCAAAGGCTGCATCACATCTTTAGTCCCTTGGCCATGACTATAAAGGTCACTATCAGCCCCCAAGGCTGCTACAAAAGCCCAAAGGCTGCATCACATCTCCAGCCCCATGGTCATGATTATAAAGGCCACAACCAGCCCTCAAGGCTGCTCCAAGAGCCCAAAGGCAGCTTCACATCTTCAGTCTCTTGGCCACGACTATAAAGTCCACAATTAGCTCTCGAGGCTGCTCCAACAGCCCACAGGCTGCATCACATCTCCAGCCCTCGGCCACAACTAGTCGCAGCAAATCAGCCCCAAGGCTGCATCAAGAGCTTAAGGGCTGCATCATATCTTTAATGCTCGGCCACGACTAGTAAATACATTCCAGCCCTCAAGGCTGTCATCAGTCGGCTCTACATAAACGCAGTTGATTCCCTCCTGAAATCACAACACATATGTATGTGTGGTTATATGTACAACAGTACATATACAGTGTCTGAGCGCATACCCCTAGATTGTAAACTCCTAGGAGCAGGGTCCTCCTCCCCACTGTCTCATAGCCTTCTTCTCTAGCACTTCTATGACAGCCTTCACCTTCAGAGCTGTACTGTGTATGGCGAATTGTGTTGCTAATTGTTACTTGTGTTCTGTTTATATTTTGGTTACTGTATTGTAATGTAATGTTCTGTGTACACTTTATTGTATGTACGGTGCTGCGGACCAAATGTGGCTCCTTATCAATAAAATGTAATAATAATAATAATACCCCCAAAACATTATGACTGAGGTGCAACAGTTCTGTTTTTTGGGTGCTGTCCCACCTGTTGGCTGGAGGAAAGGTTAGGAGGGCAGCCCAGCATCTAGAAAGTGATGTGCATTCTCCCAGTGTGAAATAAAATGAGGACGTGCTATGTGGCGGCCCCATTTTCATTTGCATGCCCAGTACTTGCACACGAGGACTTGATCCCTGTTTTCCAAATGTTGCCCTCTAGTGCCACCCGAAGCCTTAATCCAGCTCTGGTGTAGCCACTACCAAATAGTGTTAAACATGGATAGATGCTATGCTCTTGGAAATCCTTAAACAGGAAGGGAGGGACCAGGACGGGGAGCAGTAAGTCACGTTATGACGTCCTCACCGCTTCACTGGAAGCAAGGGTGTGATGCAGGAGTAGGCAATAGCCGGCCCTCCAGCTGTTGTTGAACTACACATCACAGCATGCCTTGCAACAGTTTTAGCATGGCCAAACAGCAAAACTGTGGCATGGCATGCTGGGATGTATAGTTCTACAACAACTGGAGGGGCCACTTATTGCCCACCCTGTGTGAGGCTGGTCTACCCTCCCTAGACCCAGGAGAACTCCCCCAAATTTGTGAGTCTCCTGAAAACTCCAGGACAGTATAACATGAATGGCTTAATGACATCACAAAATTAAATTTTATATTTTACTGTGTTTCTGAGACATTCATTTTAGCCGTCAGCTTGCATACACTCTCCTTAAATTGACAAATGCTTTGGAGCAAATAGCTGAAAACTGTGTATGCAAAAGAGTAACAAACCTTCTTAGTTTATTCAGTTTGCTTAACATTGCACTGAGATATTATAAGTAGAGATGGGGGTTCTGTAGTAAGTAGAATCTGAGTAAATGTTAAACCTGCAATATACCGCCTAATAGATGTAGACAGACATAACATAATCAGAAGTGTTTGTTCAATTAATTATTGACAGTTTCACCTAGGCAACCTGCAAAGTCATTCTCTGCTAGTTTTCCTTCTCCTCCCACTAAATTGATTATTACTAGGCTGCAAGATTGTAAACACTCATCTTTATCCTGCACTTGAACATTTTATCAGAGTTCCGGCATCTAAAAACAGATTTAAATGTCTTTGGTTAATTGCAGTACTATGTAAACTGCAGCAGTAAGTGATCATAAAATTACTAAGCAAACGTGCCCAGGTAGTTCCTCTGACAGCGCTCACTTACTGCTACAGTTGTTTGGTTGCCCCTCTCTGGACTGAGTATTGCTGCTGGTTACGTTTGTACACCATTGCTGCAGCTGGGGTGTACCACTGATTGTGATTACTACTGGCAGGGCCGGCACTAGGGGTGTTCGCCCAGTGCAGTTGAACAGGGCCGCCACCCATAAAGGGCGCACCCCTCCCCAAATTTCAGTGGGACAATATTGTCCCGCTGTTCCACCCGTGGGCTGAAGTGGCCAGCAGGTGGTCAAATTGGGAGGCTGGGACCCCCACCACAACAGCTGTGCAGTCTAAATGGATGCGCGCGGCATCCATTCAGTGACGGGAGAGGGCTGGGGGATGCACAGCTAGTGAGGCTCCCCGCAGCCTGACGTTATTTGGAGTCGTGCCATGTGGACACGCCTCCAAGTAACGTCAAGTAGGGGGCGTGACCTATGGTAATTAATCCACACCCCATTTTCGTCCGCACACAGCGAAGCCGCACGCGATATGGGGAGCACTGTGGAGAGCCAGCAGAGGGTGCTTGGACCCCTGGAGCCGCCCTGACTACTGGAGCATCTCATCATCACCCTCAACACTGCAGTCGTAGCCCTCTCCATTCGAGTGCCGCAGTTGGGACTTGTTGTTGGTATAGGAGCACGGTACATGTGCATGCCGCGGTCATAGTGGCTTTTACATCCACTGAGCAGAGATGTGTCACATGGCCACCACTACGTGTGCGCCAGACCAAGGAGTGTGTATTTCATCCAGAGGACATTCAGGTAACTAAACATTACATCGGTGTATATTTACTAAGTGTGTGTTTTTAGAAGTGGAGATGTTGCCTATAGCAACCAATTAGATTCTAGCTATTATCTTCTAGAAGGTGCTAGATAAATGTTAAGTAGAATCTGATTGGTTGCTATGGGCAACATCTCCACTTCTAAAAACCTGCACTTTAGTAAATATGCTCCATCCACTCTAATTGTGTCCGGGAACAGACTGTTTTATTACTACTGGCTACAGTTTGTGGGCCTGATTCAGCAAGGATCGCAACTGCGATTACGCATGTAATAGGCCAATTGTTGCGTACTGCGCATGCGAATGCATCGCAGTACGCGTGCACGGACACTTCACTGTGATCGGGACTGCGGAGACCCATCGCAGAGTGATTGACAGGAAATGCCATTTGGGTTGGTGACTGGGGGTAGTCGGAGAAATGCAGGCGTGCAGGGGTGTGCATAAATTATCCACTGCGATGAGCCTGAGCTTTCACTGCGTACTGGAAGGTTAGCAATTTCTGAGTAAGGTCTGACCTTGTCCAAGTGTGCGTGAGGCTGCGATTGTACTCAATGTTACCAATGTTTTCGCAGTCTTGCTAAGTATTACAGATGTGTGTAAGGTAAGGTGGGCGTCCTTATGTTGTGCTGCGGTGGCATAGTGATCGCAGAGGATTAGCATATGATCGCAGTGAGACTGCGTGCGTAATCGCTATTGCAATCGCAGTTGCGATCCGTACTGAATTAGGCCCTCTGCTGGGACTGATTAGTTCCTACTGTACTATATACTGTGAAAGGAACTTGTGTAGAGGCAGTTTATACAAACATTTTTATTTGTATCTTTTTGTGGAGCTCCACTTTTTGATAATAGTTTATCTGAATTTGTTACAGTTGCAACTCTAATCATAAGAACATTTTTTGCCTGCAGCAGGGGTGTTTTATATAAGATATAGCTATATAATCTATTCCTGAAGTTTGCATTTATTTGTACAATACATATTTGCATTTGATTAGTGTGTTTATTATTTATTGACTTTCATTCTACATTATTATTATTATTATTATTATTATTATTAATGTCACATTTTTAATCTTTTTTTTAAATATTGCCTGTCCTGATATCTTTATTGTATCTGCCTTATCAGATGTGGTGTTTTGATTTTTAAAAAACGCAATTCCTCATCAGGTATTATTTACGTAAGCTGGCCAAGGCAAGGCTTTGGAATTTTTTGTTTTTGCTGCCTGGGTAATACCCTAAAGTTACAAAAACAAACAAACAAAAATACAATTTATTGAGATGGCTATGGTTAGTACCATGTTTACCGTATATTTACTTTGCAGTTCTAGTTCTGTATGCTGAATACAACTCTGTATTCAATGTTTCTAAATTAATGTTATTTTAACTATAAATACGTTTTTATCATACCAGCCTAGCTTCCCTTTAAGTCACCCCCCTAATTAGCATAGACACACCCACTATTGCATATTTGCTCACACTCTCAAGACACTCTGGACCTGATTCATTACGGATCGCTATTGAGATCACAGCTGCGATTACGTACGCAATCCCACTGCGAAAATATGCTACTGATTGCTATCGCAATGCCGTCGCAGCCTAACATAAGGACGCCCACTTTACCTTACACACATCCGTAATACCATCGGTAACAACGAGTACCATCACAGCCTCACACACACTTGCACAAGGTCTGACCTTACTCAGAAATTGCTAACCTCAGCGCACGCTGTGAAAGCCCACGCTGTGTATGGCATCGCAGTGGCTAATTTATATACACCCCTGTAACGGTTTTCAAATGCACTGGCATGCCTGCGTTTCGCCAACCACCCCCCGTCACCACCTCCAAACGCTCACTTTCTGTCAATCACTCTGCGATGGGTGTGCGTAGTAACTGCGATAGCAGTCCGATCGCAATGAGACCTATGCGCACTGCGATGCATTTGCAGAATGCAAAAATCGTCTGTCTGCGTGCGTAAATTGCAGTTGCGATCGGTAATGAATCAGACCCTCTATGCAAGCCACAGTGTACACAGGGCCTGATTCAGAGATGTGTGCTAAGGCCAGCGCTGTGCGAATTTGTATGCAGCGACTGTCGAAAAATATGCAAATGCTGCGGCCGTCTTCATTTATATTGAGACGTCCACTGGTGGCTTTGTAAATCCAATCGACTGTTTACAAAGACGCAACACCGGTCGCAGATCAATCAATTATTGGCTTTCTAAGCAGCCCTATGGTTGCATAGAATGGCCACGAGAACTGACACAGTAGCCATTTATACTGCGCACAGACATTTTTAGTTGCCCCCCCAGTTGCCACCCACAAGCAGTCCATGCCTGTCAATCATCTTGCGAATAAATTCTCACTGCGAGCAACAATGAAACTTGACGCATGCACAGTGTGACTCTGTCGCATGTGCAGGAGAAATTTATGCATAGAGTGCAAATATTAACCAACACAGCGCTAGTTATGGTGGATATTTCCATAATCATATGGTAATTATGTAACAATTGTGTATCATGAATTTGTGTCATTTTTTAAATATTCACCATTAAATGGTAACTTTTAGAGTAATCACATGGGGCCTAATTCAGCAGTGCACGCAAGTGCACTGCTGAACACAGATTCCCGATTATCGGGAATCTGCGCATGCGCATGAACCATTCTGCAAGTGTACAGAATGAGTCCTGCTCAATCGCACACAAGCCCTTGAATGCCTCTGCCTGATTGAGAGAAAGGGGCATTTAAGGGGCGGTGCGGGGGTGGTTGGCATTCCCGGAAATGGGGTGTGTGGCCATCCCAGAGACTGCGTGGACATACGCAGTCTTCTGGGCTCGCAAGCCGGCCAGCCTGAGTAAGGTGAGGCTTTCGCCATCTGAACCATCGCAACCTGAGTAAGGTGCGCCATCCACCATCACGACTATCGACCACCGATCCCTGTTATTTAACACCCAGACCCCCAGTCATATATGGGTGAAAAGCAGTATCAGCGCACATAACGTGCGCTGATGCTGTTGCGGCGGATCATACATCACCCCCAGGGTTAGAAAGAGACCAGTGCCAGTGGACAGTTAAATCTTCTTGCAGAATGAAGAGGGCAGTAAGTCTTTCCATACAGTAATCAATGCCCCAAAAATGTCTCCTCTCCACAACTTTATCTCATTTAGCTGGCTATTTATCAAGCAGGTTTTTCATAACATTATGCAGAAACTGCAGTTTTGTGGTTCCTTACATAGCAATGATACACAGGGTTCCAGTCGATAGATCTACAGTAAGAAGGTCGACAATGTCTAGAAAGATACCAAATAGTAGACAGTCAATAGGTAAACAGGTACAAAAAGTTGACACACAAGAGGTCGACATGTATTAAGATAGACATGTACAAAAGGTCGAAAGGGTCAAAAAGTTGACATTGAAATGGCCGACACAAAATGGTTGACACTTTTTTTTTAGGGTTAGGTGCTTACTGGAGGGTTTGGCTCTAATAGGGATGGTTCAGGTTAGGCACTAGAAGGGACGGTTAGGGTTAAGAACTTACCGGAGAGTTAGGGTTAGGCACTAGGAGGGACAGTAAGCGCTAACCTCAGCAGTTAGAATTAGGCACCAGGAGGGAGGGTTAGGGTCAAGCACCAAGGGGAGGGTTAAGGTGAAGATTTGGGCTAGAAAAAAAAAGTCAACCATATTTTTGTGTCGACCATTTTGATGTCAACCTTTTGTACCTATCTTCATCCATGTCAATCTTTTGTGTGTCGACCTTTTGTACCTGTCAAACTTTTGTTCATGGCTACCTATTAATTTTCTACCATTTGGTGGTCATAATACCGATGGCGGAACCCGACACCTGCTAGAATCCCGTTGCTGGCATCCCGATTGCCAGCATCCGAAGGTTGCGTGGTTAGGCACTAGGGGGAAGGTTAGGTTTAGGGTGCGGAGAGGGGGAGATTAGGATTAGGCACTAGGGGGGAGGTTAGGTTTAGGCACCGGGGAGGGAGGGTTAGGGGTAGGGAGAGGGGGAGGGGGAGGGTTAGAATACCAACCGACAGGTGTTCGTATCCTAACCCTATCAGGATGCCGGCGTCTGGATTCTGGCTGCCGGCATCCCGTACCCGAGCGCCAGCATCCCGTACCCAACTGCTTTAGACATTGTCTATCTTTTTACTGTAGATCTTTTATACCAAACTTGATTTCACATGTACATTGAAAAAAAAAATAGCAGCACTTCCTCGAGTCTTTGTACATAGGCCCTAAAAACTCCCTCTGTAAGAGGAAAACTTGTTGATATATCCCTCCTCAAAACTGGACACATCTGTGCTCATTATTAGGCACAACCAGAGGGAGTTCCGTTCCCAGTGCAGCAAGTTCTTGGTGCCCCACCACCCACATCCCAGCCCTATGCCTCCACCTCTTCATCCCAGTCTTACTCTGGCTCTTCTATGATGCGGGTGCCACCTATGTTCTGAATATAGATTGACTTGATGCTGTGGGATATGTCAGCAGCTCTGCATAGTAGAGCCGTGTTGTCCTGCAAGACTCTTTCCTGTCAGCCAACTGGAGAGCTATGGAAAGTACAGCAGCAGCTTCCTGACTTCTCCCAAAACCTGCAATATGCAGATCTCCACCCTCCCCTCACTGGGTTCCGGACTATAGATAGACAGTAAAAAGGTTGACACTGTCTAGATAGGCACCAGATGTTAGACAGTCAATATACACTAAAGGTCGACATATAAGGATGTTGACCGGTACAAGTGGGCAAAATGGTCGACCCATGATTTTTGTTAGATTTTTTGGGGGTACGGCACTTACCGGAGGGCTAGGGTTAGGCACTTACCCCGATGGTTAGGTTTAGTCACTTACATTGATGGTTAGGGTTAGGCACCAGGAGGGAGGATTAGGGTTAGGCACTTACCATGACGGTTAGGGTTAGGCACCAGGAGGGAGGGGTTAGGGTTAGGCACCAGGAGGGAGGGTAAGGGTTAGGCACCAGGAGGGAGGGTTAGGGTTAGGCACCAGGAGGGAGAGTTAGGGGGAAGATTAGGGTTAGAAAAAAATGTGCCGACCATCTATGTGTTGACATTTTGACCCTGTCGACCATTTTGTCCCTGTCGACCTATTGACTGTCTAACATCTGTTGTCTATCTAGACACTGTCAACCTTTTTACTGCCTATCTCTTATAACACTCCCTCACTATAACCTGCTCTTATATGGTACTTTGTTTGTATCACCTTTCCTTTCCCCAATTCCACCTCTCTACCTTTGCAAACATCTGGTCATTAGCAAACATGCTAACTTGCCAGATGGGGGATAGCAGTGTTTCACATAGCAAATTAGCAACCAATCAGATTCATACCCCTTTCACATATCTAAGTTGGGTTGTACCAGGGATTTTGTTCACGCGTCCATCCCAGGTGCTACCCAGCTGAGATCCCTTTCAGACTGGCTGTCCGACCCAGCTAATTGCCATATCACATCACTACCATCACCTGCTTAGACGGCGCTTGGAGATTATATCTTCCTATGCTTGTGAAAGGGACCCGGGTCGCATCGACCCGGGTTACCCGTTCACGCTGCATCGTGAGCAGGGTTGAACCCGTGTTATTTAAACCGGACCCTTTCACTCTGCACAGCAACCCGGGTTGCTGCGTGTTCCCTTGCAATAACCTGGATTATTGCTTGTAATGGGAAAGGGGTATTAAACTATAATTTTATGGAATGCACTAGATACAAGATAGTGAGAACCTGATTGGTTGCTACAGGACTGCCAAGAGAAATTCTGGGCCCCGCTGCAGCAACTACCCAGGGGCCCCCTGGACGGGGTAGGGATGACCATCGGTGGTGTTACCATCGATGTCAAAATAGCAAGTAGCCATCGATGGCTGCAAACTATTCAATAGATGACCACCGATGGTACCACCATCCCTGTTTTTTTTAATGACTGACCAATGGGCCAATCAGAATGTGTGTGTGTGGGGGGGCGCTATGCTCAGAGCCCCTGCACCTTGGGAAAAAAAACATTCGGTTATGCTTAGACATCGATGGGGGAGAACTATCTGGTTCTCCCCCATCGATGTCAAAAGCAGTCGACATCGGCCATAAACCATCGATGACTCTTAATCATCGTTGGTCGATGACCATCCCTAGAAGGGGGTGTGGCCACAGCATTTTGGGGGCATGGCACTTGTTAAGCAGCTTTATTCAAATCAATGAGTGCCAGACCTTGCACAATAAATATATATATATACAGTCAGGTGCATAAATATTGGGACATTGACAGAATTTTCATATTTTGGCCTCTATTCACCACCACAATGGCTTTGAAATGAAACAAACAAGATGTGCTTTAACTGCAGACTTTCAGATTTAATTTGAGGGTAATTACATCCAAATCAGGTGAACGGTGTAGGAATTAAAACGGTTTCTATATGTGCCTCCCACTTTTTAAGGGGACAAAAGTAATGGGACAAACTAAACAATCCTAAATCTAACTTTCACTTTTTAATACTTTGTTGCAAATCCTTTGCAGGCAATTACAGCCTGAAGTCTGGAACGCATAGACATCACCAGATACTGGGTTTCATCCCTGGTGATGCTCTGCCAGGCCTCTACTGCAAATGTCTTCAGTTCCTGCTTGTTCTTGGGGCATTTTCCTTCAGTTTTGTCTTCATCAAGTGAAATGCATGCTCAATTGGATTCAGGTCAGGGGATTGACTTGGCCATTGCATAACATTCCACTTTTTAGCCTTAAAAAACTCTTTGGTTGCTTTTGCAGTATGCTTCGGGTCATTGTCCATCTGCACTGTGAAGCGCCGTCCAATGAGTTCTGAAGCATTTGACTGAATATGAGCATATAAAATTGCCCGAAACACTTCAGAATTCATTCTGCTGCTTTTGTCAGCAGTCACATCATCAATAAATACAAGGGAACGGGTTACATTGGCAGCCATACATGCCCACGCCATGACACTACCACCACCATGCTTCACTGATGAGGTGGTATGTTTTGGATCATGAGCAGTTCCTTTCCTTCTCCATACTCTTCTCTTCCCATCACTCTGGTACAAGTTGATCTTCGTCTCATCTGTCCATAGGATGTTGTTCCAGAACTGTAATGGCTTTTGTAGATGTTTACAACTTTCAGCAGCTGGAGCACCACAGAGTCACTCACAGTGTTTTACAGTTGTCAGTGGCGCACGGTCGGCTCTTCCCTCAGTCACACACACCACTCCGAGTCCAAGCTTCTTATTCTGACTGTACCATGGCCACACACAAGAGTGCACATGCCCACAATAACCCAGCCTGCCCTTCTGTTGTTTTGTCTTGTCCCTCCTAGTCCCTGCCCGCTGCCCAGAGCAGAGATGGAGGGCCTCACGAGATGATGACATCATCATCTTGCGAGATCACTAGCTCCGCAGCGGCGGATGTGAGTGAGTTTAGGTCTGTGGGTGCAGTGATCAAGACTAAACCCCCTCCGAGTCCCCCACGGACTACCGCCCGCCACCAGCAGAAGTTTTAATAAAGGTGAATTGGAAAAGAAAAAAAAGAAAAAATGTTGTGGAAAAAAAAAAGGCAATCAGTACCCGCTCCCCCTCCCTCTCGGCACCCCTGGGTTGCTATGGGAGACTTCCACTTGCCTTCTTTAGAAGATTTGATCATTCTCGCCCATACCATGTGCCTATGCCCACTTGAGCAAAGTTAATGTGTACATTTAGCTAATGTTTACATGCTACAGCAAAACCAGACAGTACCTAGAAATTGGCAATGGCATGACAAACTTTCCTAATTCTGGTAACTGTGATTAGTCCCAGTGTCTCTGGAATAAATCCAAATATATTGTGTGACTCAGTAATAATGAAGCAAATCAAGCAATCGTTACTGGTTCAGTTTTCTTTCAAAATCAAATTGCTCTAGCCCTGATTGCTTCCATTGTTTAATTATTGAGAACCGTATATCTGCTGTTGTGCATAAACTTATTTTCTAGAAGAGAGCAAACTGCAATCTCAAGGTAAACAGAAAGGTACAGTGGACAACTGCGCACAACGGGGCTGCAAAGGATTTACCATGGGGGGATCACCAACCCCCAATAGATAAGTCACAAACCAAAAAAATGGGCAACCCTAAAACTCTGCGCACTCCTTATAAAGTAGCACACATCATTCAACAAAGAAACCGATACAATACTATAAGTACTATCTTACTGCCCAAGGGAAATGTTCAATGTGATGGATACAGTTACAGTTCTTCTTATATGGAATCTTGCCGGAAATGGAAAAAGAGAACAAACAAGAAGAAAATAATACAGTGTAGTAGTTCGTAACGAAAAAGTCTCTCAAATAACACAAATAAGTGGTGATTTCTTCCTCTGAATGTGAACAGAAAAGGTGATCGTACCGCACTCACGTTCAAATACTATGAATTCCACATATAAAGGTATCTTTAAGTCAGATGGCCTCGCCACCACTGTGCAGTATTCCAATAGTGAAGTTCACCCATGCATATGATGTAGTATAAAAGGCGGGCGTACCCCAACTCACACTGATCATCATGAATTCATAAGCCCATAAAGGTATCTTTGAGCTCCAATGCTTCTATTCGTATGTTATGGTTGATATCTTATCGGGGCACAGATCGGTAGGAGAGAACCGGCCGACCTAAGCTGCCCAGTTACCTGCTGCACCGCAAACCCAGAGACACGCACCTGCTGCCGTCTTCCAGCTGATCTCAAAGATACCTTTATGGGCTTATGAATTCATGATCAGTGTGAGTTGGGGTACGCCCGCATATGCATGGGTGAACTTCACTATTGGAATACTATTGGAATGTGAGTGCGGTACGATGGGGAGGGGTGCGCCCTCTATGGGTGGCGCCCCTGTTCAACTGCACTGGTTGAGCACCCCTAGAGCCGGCCCTGCCTATGGCAGGCGCAGAACGTCCGGCTGAACATGGCCATTGGTGTCAGTGCAACTGCATCTTTATATGCAGTCGCTGACACCGACACGCCCATAACACACCTGCATCTGGTAGCCACCCCCAAATTGCCACTCAGAATGGATCTGCATGGCAGCAATTTCAATCTGCGTCTCTCGGGGTGATTCAGCATAGGACAGAATTGCAAGGCTGCACTGAAGCCTGCTGTCTGCACTGAAGCCTGGTGTCTGACACCCCCTGCTGCATCTGCGATCCCAGTGCTGCGACTGAGGTCGATAACCATGGTGACCATCGGTCGCGATGGTTGAAGGCGCTGGCCAGCTGAGTAAGGCTGGCCAGCTTGCGAAGTCAGGAAACTGCATCAGTGGAGGCAGATCCTGGCCTTGCCACTCCTGTAAAACGGGGCTACATGCCCCCATTTCTGGGAATGTCGGCCGTCTCCGCCTCCACCCCACCCTGCAAATGTTTCTGCCTGTCAATTAGACTGAATAATAACAGGGGCTGCGTACGATCATGCAGGACTAGTTTTGCCCATGCGCAGAATGGATCCTACGCACACACAGATTCCTGAAAACCGGGAATCTGCGTTCAGTATTACACTTACGTGCAGTGCTGAATCAGCCCCTTTGTGCAGTAACCATTGGGACACGTGCAGTGTTGCTTGGAAGCATGTGCAGGAGGGAACGGCTTCCCTGCCTCCTCCTCTGAATCACCTGAGTTGTCAAAAAGTTTTATCTGTGAATGAATTGAATTCCTTTTCACATAATTGTTTCAAATGTTTAGATGATTTTAATTTACAGGCCTGTGGGACATAACGGTACTGCCTTTGAACCTCTATATACCCCTGCCTATACCTTCTAATATCCTGCCTATAAACCTCTAAGGATGACGCTAATTTGCATACGCAGTCATACAGTAAATAAAGACTCCAGACCTAGAACCTGTGATTCCAAAGCACAAAGTATTATTCAAGTAAAAGTACAGCAGTTACACGCTATGATCCTCATATAACCTTAGCGCAAAGAGATTATACAGACCCAAGTACAATTATACATACGCAGCGCTCTCTGGTCCAGATGTAGGTCAGATCAGCAAGAAAGCCCTCGTCAATCAGCATTCAGCACGAAGACTAGGAACCCAGGGTCAGAGCATATTTATACCCCCCAGAAATAAACAACACAATAGAGAAGTTTGTTGCTAATACCATTGGTCCTAAAGGAGAGGGCATATGTTACAAGGTATTTAACAGGTTGGTTCAAATAGACATAGCCCAGCCTCTAACAACTGGTGGTCTCTGGTTTCCCGCCTCATGCAAATCCTAACAGTTGTTCATATAATGTACATTTTGTTGCTTGAAGTCTCTGCGGTCCATAAGTTGAGAATGCGTGTTGCGATCTCTCCATCGATATTACCGGAATACTGTTGAGAGAGTACGCATCAGTACAATACCAAACATGGCTTACTTATCACGTATAAAACCTTAGTTACTAAATAACCTTTATTTCCTAGCAATGATAATAAATGTGCATACTCAAATGTTATACCTTATAGCTTATGGAACCTTGTATGTGAATATGTAATGTGTGAGTATGTGGGGTTTGATGTAAAGACGCTAGTTAACTTGGGGCAGATGCATGTGCATGGAGCTAATATTCAGCGTTTTCATACAGGGTCTTATGCATTCGCTAATATGCGACTAGTTAACAGCGCAATTGTGCGTATTAATGTGTGTATGAGAAATGGTGAAAGATGCAATCGCATGATGCTAATAGTAATATCGCCACATGTACTAAAGTGTGAGTTTATCTAAAATGGCACTTAGGCGGCCATTCGCAAAATGGCGTCTTGCTGCCAGTCGCAAAATGGCGTCGCTGCGTTCCAATTTTAAACTGATCTTGTCTTATCCAGCTTCGACAGACAGCCATGGTGACGGTTGGTACACCTAGACTATTGGTTGGTAGGAGTAGAACTGTATGTGTAATAATATTCCCTTGTGATTTATTACTGCTATGCCAATACTTACGCAAACGGCCACTGTTTCTTTCTTCTGCGCATGCGTTCTGATTTTGTATGTAGAGTTGCAGTACAAATTTGGATGCACAGTATCAGAATTGTAAATGGTGTTCCTGTACAGTGACTGGAAAGTGACAGGGGGTTGCTAAAAAGATGCACGGAGATGTTGCATCTTATGAGAGTGTGACAGGCGTGTCACAGGTATGTCGCTGAAAGGGGTTGCATACAAAAATGCTGAACCGCTCATATAAGAGGCCATAGGACTGTTGCATGTTTCAATGGTGCTTCTAAAGACGCACCAAGAGGTATTTAGCATCTATGGATGCTGACAGTGAGTGTATTTGGATGCACTGATGAACACTAGGGAAGGGCTTTGTAGCAGCATTCACCTAAAGATGCAGTTGCAACTGCGGAAAATATTGAAATCATCTCTATGTGCGTCCAAATTTATGCTGAGGCTTCCGGTGGTAAACATCAGGATGTATATGCAGTGTGACTTGGAAGTATGCTCGGATTGAAGCCATCGACCACTAGCACGCGGCGTTGACACTGTGTGCACTTCTGAATCAGGCCCTGTGTGTTTGTGCACTGCACAAGCTCCGAAACAGAGCAAACACAATTAATGCCAATGCATAGTTATATGCAACTCAATTGTATCTCAATCTGCAGCTACTGGGTATAAATGGGTGGTAAAGGGAAATTGTGAGAAACTGAGATAAGCCTTTTTCAGTGAAACGTAGGAGAGAGGGCTTATCTCAGCTTCATAAATCATGATGACATATTGTGCAGTGTGTATGCACGACATGCACGCTCCCGTGGTTGAATATGATGTCTTCAGGTCCATCAATCTTTACATCGTTCTGATGTATACCCAGGATCCCATATGTCTGCCCATCAAGCCGGGCACACATCGCTCAGTGTGTACACAGCTTAAGTGTGTACACAGTGTGTACACAGACTTAAGTATGCAGACTCAGTAGTAAATTGGGCATGATTCAGACCCGGACGCTATCTGCGTACGCTCACTAGATGCGTATGCAAATTTGTCAAAGTGACACCACAGGAAGCAAATGCTCGCCAAGGCATAATCATGCCCACCATGTCTTAGCAAGCGGCCACTTTGTCTGAGCGTACGCCCAATTGCACAGGCAGAGCCGCCCACCAGCACGTCATCTCCAGGAAGTGTATTAAAACATAAGTACATCGAGCACCATCGGATGCAAACGCAGTGCTTGCGGTTGCTTTACCCTACCGCAAGCATTGCGAGGAAATCAGTGTACTATGACGGTGCCAGTTAATTATGCACGCCTTTAAAAGGGTGTTGAAACACTCAGGCATGCCTGCGTTCGCATCTCCAACCCCCCATTATTAGTGTCCTGCCCCTGTTACCACCCACAAATGGCCTCTCCTGTCACTCATTACACTGGGCTGCCTTTGTGGGGCGAGCGAGAGGGTTGCGAACACAATGTGTAGTTCGTGCATGCACAGAATGAAGCATGCGCATGCACGTATGCAGAACATCGGGCTGCTTGCGAGCGCACAACGTGAGCGAGCGGCTCTGAATCAGGCCCATAGTCCGCAGTATATAAAATCACTTATGGAAAGCCAAGTGCAGAATGCAGATGTCTAAAGTCCAAGGAACCGATGTTCCTAAAGGAGCCGCAGCAATATAGTATATACGGGGCTTTGAAATACACAGGCACATTAAGCTGCGGTATCGCACAATCCAGCTCCATCGACTACAGTACAAGTAATCCAGGCTGACATGCTGGGGCTGGGGGGGAGAATGAGGCTGACACGCTGGGGCTGGGGGGGAGAGAATGAGTCTGACATGCTAGGGGGGTGACAATGAGTCTGACACACTGGGGGGGAGAATGAGGCTACCACGCTGGGGGGGGGGGAGAATGAGGCTGACACGCTGGGGCTGGGGGGGGAAGAATGAGGCTGACATGCTGGGGCTGGGGGTAGAGAATGAGTGAAACCCTGGGGCTGGGGTGGATAATGAGTTTGACACGCTAGGGCTGGGGGGAAGAATGATGCTGACACGCTAGGGCTGGGGGGAGGGAATGAGTGACATGCTGGGGCTGGGGTGGATAATGAGGCTGACATGCTGGGGCTGGGGTGGATAATGAGGCTGACATGCTAGGGCTGGGGTGGATAATGAGGCTGACATGCTGGGGCTGGGGTGGATAATGAGGCTGACATGCTGGGGCTGGGGTGGATAATGAGGCTGACACGCTGGGGCTGGGGGGGGAAAATGAGTGACATGCTGGGGCTGGGGGGAGAGAACGAGTGACACACTGGGGCTGGGGTGGATAATGAGTTTGACATGCTGGGACTGGGGGGGGAATGAGGCTGACACGCTGGGTCTGGGGTGAGAATGAGGCTGACACGCTGGGGCTGGGGGTAAAAATGAGGCTGACACGCTGGGGGGGTGAGAATGAGTCTGACACGCTGGGGCTGGGGGGGGGAGAATGAGGCTGACACGCTGGGGCTGGGGGGGGAGAATGAGGCTCACGCTAGGGCTGGGTAGAAGAATGAGGCTGACAGGCTGGAGCTAGACAGACTGGATTTAATGACTGGGGGGGCAGTGAGGGGTGGTGAAAAAACAAGGCTGGGCAGCAGGACAGACACTGGATTTAATTACAGGGGGGCAGTGAGGGGTGGTGAAAAAATGTTGGGGTGCCAGGAATGGGCAGGGTCCAAAGCATATTTTTGCACCTGGGCCCACCACTCTCTAGTTCTGCCACTGGCTCCAATAACATTTGTAGTTAAAATTCAGATATATGGACACCACATTTAAAATCCTCCTAACCTGTTTCTTCTGCAAAGCAGATATCTTCAAAGGAAATGGAAGCAATGCAGTCAGTGCAGCATAACCCCCTGTAAATGATCCCGGGATCACCAGCTTTCCATCAATATTTGGAAAGACAGTGCATGCGCAGTAGGGAGCAAAGACTCTTGCACAGTGCCAGCATCTTTTCTATCTGCTGTACTGGTGTCATCTTTCTGGATACATTATGGATAGCTGGCGCCGCCAGGATCACTTAAAGAGTGATCCTGTAGAGCCCCCTTATACACTTTATGCAACACAGTAGTACCCCTTATACACATTATGCCACACAGTAGAGCCCCTTATACACATTATGCCACAAAGTAGTACCCTTAATACACATTATGCCACACAGTAGTGCCCTTTATACACATTATGCCATGTGGTAGAGCCCCTTATACACAACAGTAGACTTTCTTATTCACCTTATGTCACATAGCAGAGCCCTTATTCACCTTATACCACACAGTAGTGCCCCTTATACACATTATGCCACACAATAGAGCCCCTTATACACATTATACCACACAGTATAGCCCCTTATTCACCTTATGCCACACAATAGTATTCCCTATACACATTTTGCCACACATTAGTAACCCTTATACAATTTAGGCCCCCATACAGTGGCTTAAATTCATCCCAGACGCCCGGAGGCAAGTTATAATCTGGTGCCCAAGTCCATCGCCCGGAGCACCATTATATCCGGCGGGCCACGCCAAAAAAATGCCCTCCCATCTGGCGCTAAATTCAGTATATATGCTCAAGGGGAGAGAGCGGAGGAGGGAAGGGGCGGCAACACAGGACAGCGCTGGGCACAGCAAAACCTAGCGCCGTCCCTGCAAACAGACTATAGATAGACAAAGGCAGCAGCTGATGGTCTGACATGGAGCTCTCCATTAGTGTATGGTGGCTTCTCAGATGCCAGGAGGGGGTGCCATGTATTAGACGGCCATGACGGTACACTCTGGGTACATAGTTACAGCCTCAAGTGGAGTGAATATGTTGTGGACAATGGAGGTGCCCCTTCAGAGTTGGAGCCCGGCGGCAGGCACCTCCATTGTCTCCCATAGTCCTGCCCCTGCCCCCATTACCTATCTGTAACTAAAGAGTTGACTGGGCCTAATGCCCAGCCACTCACAAGGGGCTCAGGCTATTGCCTGTGGTATAAAAGTAGGGGTACAGCGCTCTAGGGAAATATGAACAGCGTTCTTAGCAGCTCCACATAAAGATGTATGCCTGCCTCTGTATAGGCAAAAACTTATAAATATAATGTGGTCCGTGCTGGGGCACTGGTCTTGCCTGATGAATCATCTTTGTAATGTACCAGCAATAAGATTGTTCTTATATGCAACATATAAAAGTCCTGATATGGTTGTTTCAAAGTATGTCCTGAAATGTTAATAAATGTTCATAAAATTACTGTATGTAGGGTGTTCATATGCAGTCCCGAGCCAAGATATTGACCACAATGCCCCCTTCATCTTCATTTATTAGTTACAATTGCACTACTTTATACCTATGGTTTTATTTTTATACATACTGTATGACCATAGGTAATCTGTGTATATTTTCAATACGATCATGGGCGGTACTGCATACCCTGATCGCATTGCAAAATGCGATCATTGATAAATGGGCACCTATATCTCTTCACATCTATTGGTGTCAGTACACAGCGCTCAGGGTTAACCTTCCCCTGCCCTTCCCTATACCCTACCTGTATCACGAAATCCCAAATTCAGTGGGCTTCAATGTTAAAATATAAAAAGCAAAGAAAATACAAAAAAAGACCTAAACTGTCTACCTCACCTGATATTACTAATTAGAGGCTGTGTACATTTATATAAGAAAATAAACAGTATATGCATCCTAACCACTGCTTTATCTATTTAAAGTAATCTCATTTTTAATCATATTTTTTTTTTGCACATGGTTGGTAGTAGGTTCACTCAGAGCCAAGTGTGCAATGACTGGCCAGTCCCAATCTAGCATCTCCCCATCATAAGATACAACCCCGCAGACCGTCATCTTGTCCTGCACATCCATTTGCTTACCAATTATTTCATTTAATACAGTACATGGTTGATGACAAACCCTATCAGAGCTGCTGCAGATCAAATGCTTAAAATAAATGCAGAAAATGAGGAGACGGGAGAGTGCTGGGGGAGCAGCAGACAGTGAGAAGAACTGGCTGTCTGTGCAGAAGCAATCTGTATCATATAATGGAAATAGATAGGTGTTTATGTCGGAAGACTGACCAGCCCTAGATAAATGTCTGATCAGCCACATCATTGTCTGTCTTCCAATCCCAGCCCCATAAATGGCAGCATGTAACCGGCACATGGCTGTATGTGAGAGAGGAACAAAAAGGGAAAATGGCTCTAATTTGGATCATTAGTGCAAATCAGTACTAATCATCCTTCACATAGAGCTCAGCCTACGGAGGTTTGTATCACCCAGCATGGACCTCAGACGGGGAAGGGATAAGGGGGTGATTGGACTTCAGACGGGGCAGGGATGAAGGGGTGATTGGCGGCTATATAGATATATGTCGCTGCAGCAGCAATGTGCATAGGAATCAGTGCTTTCCCATCGCAGTGTGGTTATACATCTGTGTAATAGGGCACCCCAGGCCTTGCTCTAGTAGCCCATGATGCCGGGCAGAACTCCATGCTGCTCAAGATGAGGATGCAGAGCCTATAGCGTTATACTGGAACATCGGCACTCCCAACCAGGAAGGAGTTAAATCAATTTAAATCCTGAATAGAATCAAACAATTTGCATATTCATTTCCATTTCTTTTGCTTAAAATGGAAATGGGGACTGATTTCTCAAGCTGACACTCTCCTAGCCGTGACAAGAAACGTACTGCACCTTTGCTGTATCTATTATGTCGTAAATCTACCTGCTGTAACTATATATATATATACCTATGCCTACTATACCCTTCTATATATACCTACCTGCCCTGCTGTAACCCTTCTTCATATACCAACTGGCTACACCCTTCTATATATACCAAGCTGCTATACCCTTCTACATATCTTCTATACCATTCTACATATACCATTCTTCTACATATACCTACATGCTATATCCTTCTATTTTTACCTACTTGATATAGCCTTCTACATTTACCTGCCTGCTATACCATTCTTCTACATATTCCTACCTGCTATACCATTCTTCTACATATACCTACCTGTAGTATTCCTACCTGCTATACCATTCTTCTACATATTCCTACCTGCTATACCATTCTTCTACATATACCTACCTGTAGTATTCCTACCTGCTATACCATTCTTCTACATATACCTACCTGTAGTATACCTACTTGCTATACCATTCTTCTACATATACCTACCTGTAGTATACCTACTTGCTATACCATTCTTCTACATATACCTACCTGTAGTATACCTACTTGCTATACCATTCTTCTACATATACCTACCTGCTATACCATTCTTCTACATATTCCTACCTGCTATACCATTCTTCTACATATACCTACATGCTATATCTTTCTACATATACCTACCTGCTATACCATTCTTCTACATATACCTACCCGCTATATCCCTTTACATATAACTACCTGCTGTAGGCTTTCTACACATACCTACCTACCATACTTAAACTCTCTGTAACCCTTCTACATACAATATGGTATATTTATCTGCTGTAACCCTATATATATATATATATATATATATATATATATATATATATATATATATATATATAATATATATATATATATTCCTTATACGTATACCTACCTTCTAAACCCTACTTCTACGTATAGCTACCTACTATATTTTACCCTTCTTCAACAAGCCAGTACCAGACCACCACTCCACAGTATAGACCTTCTCCTGATATACCCAAATATACCCAGACAGGGTTACCCCTTCTCACTAATCTACCCTTCTCTTGCTGTCCCGAATCATCAAATTACACGCCATAACTCGTCTATTTACAACACACAAGAAAAATACATACAAAAATATAGTATCTTTCATTTATAAATAATAGAAATGTAAATGGTGATATGTAATCGGTGGAGAAACCACAGTGACATACAAACCAAAGCAAACGTATGCTCAACACTAAACAGTCAGTAATTTAGTATCAAGAAGAACGCATGTATTATGTTCAATACTCCCACATATCACAGTAATAAATTATATGTATATATATATATATATATATATATATATATATATATATACACACACGTATAATGTACAGCTCTCCCATAGACAGCAGCAATAAATGATCAGTGTGCGTGTATAATATATATATATATATATATATATATATATATATATATACACACACACACACACACACATAAGTGTGTGCATGTATATATATATATATATATATATATATATATATATATATATATACATACATATATATAAATAAATACGGCAATTAATATATCCCGTAGCAATACCATATTTTATACATTATATGGCACTCCCATAGATAATAGTATTACTATATTTTATGTACTGTATTACACTCCCTATTATGTTAAAGAAGCCTACAGCAGTCTCGTAGCCATGTATAGCGCTGTACGGGACACTATAGTGTTAAATCACCGGGTTACAATGTCATACTTGGGTATATAATTTAACCGATAGACTGTTGGTTGGAATTCATTTGCATTTAGTATAATTGAGATAAATCATAAGGAATGGAAAAGGATGGGATACAATTGCTTAATAAAGTACTGATAGTACCAGCATATCATTGCATAAGTCTGCTCTGTGATGTCCATCTAATTACATAATGGGGACAGTCATCAGGTCAGGTCACAAGTATCACCGGATTACGGAGACCTGTAACCAGCATTATGCCTACAGTATGTATACTGAGTAGCGGCGGTACTCCTATGTGTGGGGGTGTTACTTTGCCGGTAACATTTTGCTTCTGAATAGCCCCAGCAGTGTATTCGGGGAGGGGGGACATTTGCTGTTAAGCACAGAGCTGTGCGATTCTTCTGTCACTGGCAAGCTGTGTGTCACACCGTGAAAACACAATTGTGCTTAAACAAAGTATTGCTCATTTATCAGTTACATTCATTAGTTGTAGTGGTGATAGTCTGGATGCAGTTATGTACATATAAGTTACTTTATTACTAGCTAGCTGGGAGGATAGAAGACTATGGGAACACATACAATACATATAGAGGGCGTACAGTTATTTCCATAGGTGCATGGCATAGTCCCCATGTGTCATGCTGCTCATGATGGGAAGATGTAATGTATGAAATAATATTAGCTGTAACTGTGCGCTGGATAGAGAGTTACTTTCTTGTTAGTATTATTACAGAGAGTAACAATGTCATACAGACCCCCTGCTAAACTCCGTCAAACCTCGCCGGAGTGCCGGTTACAGGAGCAATCTGACTAAGCTACTGTACAGGAGCTGTATAATGCCCTAAGGATTCAGGTATAAGATGACACAATGCAGGTGCCCGATCACAATATGGGTGTGATAATGCCAGCCAGGGCTATGTACAGCAATACCAGCCTCTTACTATTAGCACCACATCACACCTATACATGGAGCTTATGCAGAACGTCCTGTTCTTTCCTAGTGACATCTACTAACTTATTGCCAATTGTTTGTTACATCTCCTGATCTTCTTCCTTCCCCCGAGCGCTGCACACAGTGTAACCATATAACAGGTGAATGCAGCTGTACTGGGATAATGATGTTACCAGTGAGCTGACATTCTTTATCAGGCAGGACTGTATGTAAAATATATATATAATTCAGTATGTAATATTTCCCCTCTATACAAAACAAAGCACAATATACATGTATTTATTAAACAGGAGTAAAACTGCGGGTAGTAATTTTGTTTCAAACAAGTTCTCACAGTCTTACATAATGCTGCCTGTTATTACATACATACATGTCAGTGCTCTCTGCTGATCACATACCAAGAAAAGTACATTACTAGTATTATCAGATTCATTACTCATTGCCTTGGTTCGTACTGTCAGACTGGTTAATTTTCCACATGCTCATGTGACTCAACATTATTATTCACACTGAGCTATCCGGGCACCATTGAGTATAATGTAACATCATTGCAGAACAGAGAACATATCAGACTATTAATAGTGGGCAGGAATATCATTACAGGACAGAAATAGGAACAGTATATATATATATATATATATATATATATATATATATATATATATATATATATATTCCATCAATATATGTATTTTGTATATATATGTATATGTATATATATATATATATATATATATATATATATATGTATACAAGGTCAAAAATCCACTGCACTCGCCACTCCCAGATTTGTGGTGCAAACCTGCACTCGCCATTTCCAGGCCTGGGGTGCAAAGTGGCCTGTGACCACATTGCTTAAATAGATAAAAACAGAAAACTCTGCACTCACCATTTTTAAATCACTCACAATAATACATAAATAATGGGGGTTTGGTTCATGGATTGATCAATCCATGCAGCCCACATCATTGATCAATCCATATGTGTGTGTGTGTGTGTATATATATATACATATATATACACACATACATATATACATATATATATACACACACACACACACACACACACTTGCGAAGGAGATCGCCCTGACATTGCTGGTGTCAGGCCTGTGCAGCACATAGTAGTAGGGTCTGGTTATTTAGCTGTGCTGAGTCCTCATTAATGTTTCCAGTACTTTAATGTCCCCTCTCCTCCTGTCTCCCGCTCCCTTCCCCCATTCTCTTCCAGCTCCGGGAGGCGGGGTCCATACTGTAAGTGACCAATCAGCGTGCGCCCTGGTTGCTCGGTGACAGCTGGAGGCACCGCCCCGTGATGTCAGAGTGCGGGCTGCTCTGCTGCTGACTGAGAAGCGCCTCGGACGAGTCGGGACCGGAGTGTGAGCGCTGTCTGGTCAGGAGAAGCTGCTGCTGCTGCTGCTGGGATCTCGGTGCCCGCCGCCATAGGGAAGGGCTCTGCAGCATCTCATCACGCCCAGGTACGGAGTGCACAAGCGCGCTAGGAGCAAACGGAAAGGATTAGCCAGCAGCAGTGACCAGGGAAGGTGTTCTGCGTCCACCGAGCTGCACAGCGCACATAGGGCACGGAGCTTCGGCCCCCTGCACCCGGGGAGCATGGAGCTGCCTGCGGCTGGGGAACACGTCTTTGCAGTAGAGAGCATCGAGAAGAAGCGTATCCGCAAGGTAAGGGACTGGACTGCCGGCATGTTGCACCCGCTGCTGCTGCTGCTGGGCTCTAACTGTCCTCTTCTCTCCTGGCAGGGCCGAGTGGAATACCTGGTGAAGTGGAGAGGTTGGTCTTCCAAGTAAGTGACTACTGTGTCTATCATTCACATTCGTATAGGGGGCATGCCCTCCAGTCATCCGGCTGCTGCCTGGCATTACGATGCCCATGGTGTCCTGGCATGCCCATGGTGTATTGGCATTACGATGCCCATGGTGTCCTGACATTACGTTGACCTGGTCGTTTAGCAGCTGGATCGTGAGATTCCTGCCTTCTGTAAGAAGTGAACTCGCAGAAAAGAATATAATAATCTGTCTCTATCACACCTGCCTCTCCTTGTGCTTATAAGCAGGGGCTGGAAGGGGGGAGGGGGGGAATCGCTTGAAAATAATTTTAAATAATTACTGGCAGTCAAGGGGTTAGGTGCAGGCTGGCACTATCTCGGCCCTGAATGGGGGTGGGGAATGCGCTTTTTGCCAAGGATGGAATTTCTTTCCCTGCCTCTCCTTCCCTCGCTCTCCTCACACTCCTCTACCCCTCTACATCAGTCTCACTTCTTCCTTTCAGAACTCCATTTATGCGTCCTCATTTCTATGTGACATACTCTGCATGTCTGTCCTAGCTGCACTTTCCATGTAAACGGGTCCGTGCTGAGGAACCTCACACCATTAGCTGTGAGTGTGTATACATTCACCCATCCTAACTCTATTTTCCTAGAATTTGGAAGCATCAATAACACATTTGCTGTCATTTGTTATATGTTTAAGGTGAGTCAGCAGCAATATAACTTGAAGATGTTCTGCTATTGCTGTATAGTCTACTCTGCAGCAATTGCAGACTTACCAGTGGGTGGCAGGGGTCCCTTACTACATGATACATATGAAGATGACACTTATTAGGGTAACCTAATTAGATGTTACTAGAGGTAGGTACCAGGGGTAGGATCCTCTGGCAAGGACAAGTTGAAGAGGTGGTGCAATATCACATTGGATAAAATATGGAATTTAAAGGCTGCAGTGAGATTTTATAATGAAGTTGTAATTTTCACTCTGTTTCCTTTTTCTCCATATATGGGCAGCTGCATAGTACTTTTGCAATAAATAAGACTAGTATTGCTATCTTAACCTTAGGGGACAGCAAGGTGGATGAGGTGCATGCCAGAACAACATGGAATTAGAAAATGATCTTAGAAAATTCTGTGCTCATGGTCTAAGCATTCCTGCACCTGTGCTAATATCACTTTGCACTTTCCAGGTATAACACATGGGAGCCAGAGGAAAATATTTTGGACCCTCGACTTTTGGTCGCCTTTCAGAACAGGTGAAATTTTGTTAAAATGCTGTGTTTATTTATATACAGTATCTTGCTAAATTATTTCTAAGTACAACAATGAAACTAAAATTAATATATTACAATCTTGCTTTAAGATGACATTTTGGATACAGTTGCAGTTTAGTGGCATGGCATCTGGCAAGATAATCTAGAATAATACAGAATATCTGTATAGTATCAGTGAGCCACTTATTGCCTACCAGGTGGTATGTCTACATTTCCCTAGACTGTGCTTTTTAGCAATTAGAGGTGTATAATTTGGCAATATTGTGGGCTCCAATGCAAGGTTGTGAGGATACGTCTTTACCTCCGCCCACTCCAGAAATCTTCTCTTGGCTTATTCTGACATTATGTAAACAGTCTGGAGCAGAGTCTGCCCAGCCTTGAATTGCATGTACACTGCCCTATGCATTTTAATGAGATCATTAGCATGAAGTCTGCATCTGTAGATTTTAGTATCCAGCATACTGTGCTACCTTTTACATTCAGCATTTAAGTTTGTATGCTTCTATGGCTGTTATAATTCCCATGGGAGGAATACTTTCTCTGTTCTTTCCATAATTATATTTATTCCTGCATCAATAGGAGCAAATAATATCTGTAAGAAGTTGCAGGTGCATCGGTGTGCAAACCCTAGACCTCTGCATGTTTATATGTGTTGCCTGCTGTTCATGATCACTTTTAATGCTGTATGTGTTGCTTGGTAATGTCTGATAACCTTAATAGGCTCTCTCCAATTCCTATATAGGGAAAGACAGGAGCAGATCATGGGTTATCGAAAACGTGGCCCTAAACCGAAGCACCACATTCTATCGGTAAGTTATTGACTTGTTGCAATAGAATTATATATTATCACTTAATATTGGTGCACTCAGGGATTCTTGATTTCCTATATGAAATTACAGATAAAATCCTTTGTGTTTATCCTATTGTCTGTTTCTACCTCTATCAATACTAGCTTCTTTTTTTTTTTTTTTTTTTTAAAGCTGATGTAAATCTTTTGTTGCAGATGCCCTCCTTTGCCCGTCGGTCTAATGTCTTAATTGGCCTTCAGGACTCCTCTGTGGACAACCGTACTAAAGTAGACATGGGATCAATTACAAAGAGCCAACCTCACCAGTATCAGCTAAACAGCAAAAAACACCACCAATATCAGCCCAACGGAAAGGATCATACTGAGAAACACCACTCAAGCAACAAACGGAAATATTATTATCAGCTCAACAGCAAGAAACATCATCATTATCAACCAGATCCCAAAATGTATGACCAATATCCTTCTGTGAAGGATTCCCAAATTTGTGCTGATCAAAGCAATAGGCACAGGGAATCATGGACTCATAGCCAATCTGTAGATTTGGGGCTTCCTGTAAAGAATGGTACAGGACTGGCTTTAAACATGTTGGAAAAGAGTAGTCACACAAGTGGAGCCTCCACCAGTCCATCTAAGGAAGGTTCAGGAAATGGAATTGGGGGAAAAATGAAGATTGTGAAAAACAAAAACAAGAATGGAAGGATTGTCATAGTTATGAGTAAATATATGGAAAATGGGATGCAGTCAGTTAAAATTAAGTCTTCAGAGGAAGACTGTGGGACTGTTGAGCCAGGAAAGAAAGTGGAGAGCCAGGGGGCCTGTAGTGTTGACAGAACTTGTAACGTTATAGAAGAAAAACAGGAGCACTGGAAGAAGAGAGTGGAGTCCAAAATAAGGATAAATGAGGCCAGAGGTTATGCGGACAGAGGGTCAGTTCCTCTCACTGGCCTCCAGAGAACCTATTCTAATGCTGAGTCCATCAGTGATCAGCCCTTGCAGCTCACTACCAAGAAGGACATTACCTCACGGTCAAGTGCATCCAATTTCTCGTTTAGAGAAGCGACTCCTAAGGATGTAGTGTATACTGATCCTAGAAAGCGTTGCCTGGCTGAGATGAGTCAGCCTAGAGAGCCGTGCAAGAAAATGCTCACTTCACAAAGTGTGAGTGCTTCTGGCAGAATGGAAAATCAGGCTGTGCAGAACTTTATACCTGTGTCTCCACAAGAACCAGATGTAATTCTCCTTGATTCTGACTTGGATGAGCCCATAGACTTGCGCTGTGTGAAGTCCAGGCATGACAGTGATCAGGAGATTAACAAACATGGGGTCCAGGGTGCTAAGGAGTCCCAGCCCATAGAAGCAGACAGTGTAAAAGAGGAACCACGGACTGTATTCAGACCTTTTTTTGGAAATATTGTAATTACAGATGTAACCGCCAACTGTCTCACTGTTACTTTTAAGGAATATATAACTGTGTAACCGCACCTTCCACCTTTTCAGGGACAGTCTGCGATCTGCAATATTTTCATTCAGGGAGTGCAGCAGCTGTGGTGCAACATATTGGATTATCTTTTCTTGTTCATAGCCTTGACAGCCTTGATAATTTGGCATCCTTTAAAGCACTTAATAGCTGAACAGTCTGAATGGCTGTTGTATATGCAGGCTTTTCCACTGGAGACTGAAACACCACCTCTGTCATTAATAAACCTGAAAAAATGATCTATTTATTTGTTTAGTATTTATATGTGTAGATTTTACCATGCCTTGAATTGTTAAAAAAAATATTTTTTTGTGTGAAACACAATTTTGATGTAACTATTTTGTTGCCAGAATTGAATGAGTTTACACTGAACTTAACCTGACATACATGATAATTTTGTATATTTTTGGTGTATTGTTGGTATACAGAAACAATTTAAATCCAGAGCTTTTGCTAGGAAAATGCTGCTATTAGACTTGTTAATGCTTCCAGTAACTGCTTGGTTGTAAATATTAAATGAAGAAACGTTATGTAAGCAGCATGATATAGCCCACGGCCTCAGTTAAGTGCTGCATAGTAATGAAGAATAATAAAAGTGAAACTCTAATATAAAGAAGAATACGTTTGTAGCTATTTTACCGTGTAATAGTTATGTTAAAGACCATTTAAAACCAAGCATGTGGAAATCAAACATTAATGATGTGTTTAAAGCATAATGTCACCCAAAACTGAAATGTCTGTTTGGATTAGAATACCTGTATACATTATCCCAAAATGTTCTTACCTGTGTTGCAGTATTGATGAAGTCTGGGGCCCTTTCTGTGTCTTGTGCAGATCTGGCACTTGGTAGCGAATTGTACAACATGCTGACAATCCAGTCTTTTTATTTTCTTTTATACCTTGGAGTCAGCAGAAGCCAACAGGGTGGTACCAGATATGTACAAGACCTTGGGGCACCCTTGGCTCTTCTGATCACCAAACCCCAGGTAAGTAAATTTGTAGGATGGGTTATAACTGCCAATAGTCCTCCCAATAAATAACTTTCAGTTTGGCTGGATTATTTAACTACACATTTTGATCTTATTTTGGATTATTTACTAATAACATGGAAGGGTTCCAGACCAGACATTTGCTAAATTGCGGTGACTTTTTGCTATGGTTTACCACATATTTTTAGATGTGCTCTTTATAAATAACCACAAATGATTACAATAGTCAAGATGAAGACCAGCCAGCACCAAATGATCAATGCCAGAATACTGTGAACAGACCAATTAAATCAAATCCAACTAACCGCAGCCAGAAATGGATAAGATTTAAAATCTAGCTACGGTTGTGAACTCCATATGAAAGGGAATCCAGCACAAGTGGGCCAGAAAAGAAGAGAAAATCTATGGTAATGTGTAAAGTCCTGGTAACTTGAAAATAATTAGGTGTAAGCAGTGCACCCACAGCTGTGTAACGCTGGAGAGGATATGTTTGTAGTAGTGTTAATGACAATCGGGTGTTTTTGACTAGATTCCAGATTCTCTTTCATTGCTCAAAGATCTGCTCTTAACCTCTAGCAACCAATCCACAATTGACTTGTAACTGTATAGACTATAGAGGAAATTAGACAATTGCAGCAAATATTTGTGTTAGTTTAGAACAATTTGTAACCTTGTATATATTCAGGTATTTCTACTCTCCCAGTGCTTCCTGACAGTCCCTAGCATAATTTTCTGGTCAGTAGTGATTGTGTTCCCATTTATTAAATATTCACATTTATAATGCAATCTGGGCATGATATTACCACCTATAATCGCACTGTAGGATGCAGTCATTGCGCAGAATATATTATCCAGCACCGCAGGGACAGGGGTTACAAAAGTAGCCCATCCCTGCGATGTGCCTGGAGTGCTGCCGGGGCTACTGCCCATGCGCAGTCCCACTGACTGCACATGCGCGGCCTCCATTAGCCGGGCAGGGTTCCAGGGGAACCCTCTGCTGGGTAATTTTGCGATGTGTAGCCCATAGGCTACAGCAGGCTACCACCATATTCAGATGACTGTAGCTGCAGGGGCCAGTCTCAGGATTGCATTTCAGAAGTTGGCAAATATGGCATTGCCTCCCTCATAGAAACCTATGGCGGTTGCAGCTGCCTGCGGGAATGAAGGGATCGCAGCAGGTATCTATCCCGCTGTGATACGATCAGGGGATACTAAATATTTGTGGGTGTTTTTGGGGAATAAGCTGCAAATATTTATTGATAAATGGGCCCCTGTGACTGCTAGCTAGTGCAGAGTTAGCACCTGCATTATACGAGATTCAGAGTATGTCTTGTAAATATATATTGCGTACTAAGAAATATATGCAATAACCCAAACAAGATAAAATGACATGCAGAATTTTAAGAGAGTTTCAAATTCAGATCAGGGTTTATTGATGACATTTTACAGAAACACTAGTTCATATCTGCTGCCCTTGGGATCAAAGAATTAGATTGTATGCTGTATGGTTAAGATAAATGTGCATTTAAAACAGTGTTATGCCTCATACCAAGTAGTGTCAATGTCATGCAGTATACTAGCATTTTAGACCTAGTATTACACACAAAACCGGGTTGTTTTCAATAACCCCATACTCACTTGCAATATTACTTTGTGTTCAAGAGTAATATTTTGGTTATCCAAACGCTGCTAACACTATTCAACATGCAGGGCAAAATTTACTAAGCAGCGGTTGCTATTCTATTCTAACCCTGGCGGTTTGGTGGCGGTTTCTATTCTATTCTAAACCCCCGGGGGTTTGGTGGTGGTTTTGCAGTGGTTTCTGAATGACAGCCCTGTTCTATTCTATTCTAAAATGTGTTTTGATGGCAGTTTTGCAGCGGTTTTGGCCTTAGTAAATCTGCAGAAAGCAAAACCGCCGCCAAACCCCAGTCAAAACACATTTTAGAATAGAATAGAACAGGGCTGTCATTTAGAAACCGCTGCAAAACCGCCACCAAACTCCCGGGGTTTAGAATAGAATAGAAACCGCCACCAAACCGCCGGGTTTAGAATAGAAACCGCCGTCAAACCGCTGCTTAATAAATTTTGCCCGCAATTTCACTGCCTGTTGGTGCATAATTGTTTTCTGGTCTAGGGCAACAATAACAATAAATCCCAATAGAAGAGCGAAGAGAGCGCTGATGTGGTCACTTCACTTCAAACAAATCGCAGGGATGGGCTCCATATACATTTTGGTGGTTCACAAACTGCAATGTGTTTTGGGGAGCTAATATCGTTCCCAGATAGGATTGAGAATGTGTTTTTTGATAAATGGGCCTCTGAGACTGATAACCAATCCAGCAATGGAGCACATTCATAGAGTGATCTGCCCAGCAGCCAGATCTCAAGAATACAACCATTCAAAGCTTAGATATATATTGGTATCAGCAATCTTTTATGTCCATACACACTTCAGTTTGTGCCCAATTTAGTTTAGAACAGTGGTTCTCATACTCTGTCCTCAGGACCCCACACAGGTCATGTTTTCCAGGTCACCTAGCTGGGCACATGTGTATTCATTACTCACTGACACATTTTAGAAGATCCTCAGGTAGATCTAATTATTAAGATGAGGACTGAGTTTGAGAACCTGTGGTCTAGAATTACATAAATGGCAAGCAAAACTGTAGCGTGTAAGCATAATACTGCTTTTATACCGAAATTCCGGGTCTGACCCGGAGGTTGGAACAGGGTTCCAATCCGGATCAGACCCGGGATTTCCCCACCGCCGACCCAGGATATTCCTGAGTTGGCGCCGTTCACACCGGAGCCAGGTCTGCAGAGACCAGGCTTTACCAGCGTTGAAGTGGACGCTTGGAGATGACGTCATCTCCAAGCGCCACTGAAGCCGGCCAAGCTGCAGCCATGAGGCACAATCCAGGTCACCGTGACCTTGATCGCGCTGTTTACACTGCAGGGTTTCACGGGTTATTCCCATGTTAAACCCTGCAAGTTACCTGGGTTTGATTTCCGGGTGCCTCAACCCGGCAATCCAACTCTTTCCCCTTTTACACCAAGGAGCTACCCGGGTTTTAGCTCTGGTGTAAAAGGGGTATAAGTCAGACTTTATCTGTAGACTTTAAAGTAATATATTATGTAAATTTCCCTGTATAACTAACAAGTCTGAGATGGTGATAACCATTAGTTATTTTTCAACCAAACGGGGCACAAATCACCACATGTATAGGCACCAATAGCATGTTGATAATAATTATATTTTTTGGGGAGCATTCAGATATCAAAAGGGACTGATATAGATGCAGGCAGATGATGATGGCACCAAACTACCTGCGTCAGGTGGTTAGGACTAAGTGCAAGAATTCTGGTTCTTTCAGATTTGGCCATTTACATCTATGTAAGTGTATGACAAAGGAGGGGATGTACTAAGCCTTGGAGCGAGATAAAGTAACAACCAATCAGCTTCTGTCATTTTTCAAACAGCCTGTAAAGTGACAGGAACAAATTGGTTGGTACTTTATCTCCATCCACTTTATAGAGCCCTTTACAAAGGGCTCTATAAAGATCACATTGCAAATGTGATTTTTAATAAATGGGTCCCCAAGGCTTAGTACATCCTTAACCAAAATCTCACAGATCCAGCAAATCAGCCTGACTGTCAGGCTAGTGACTGACCATCTCAAGAAGTAAGGGGGCCAAACACATGGGTGGATATTTATAAAAAAAATGTTCCACAAGTATCAGTACAGATAAATAATCGATAATTATAGTAATAGTGCTTTTCATTCAGTATATTAGGTGAGTACTTATATGGGAATGGGTATGATAGCCATGCGGCCGGCGGTTCGATTCCCGCCAGCGGCAGCCCGACAGGAGCAGAGTGCGACGCAGTGGAAGCCCGAAAGCGCTAGAAATCCCGATCGTGGATAGGCACCCCGGGGGGGTGCCTAACCCTAAGTCCCCCCCGGGAGCCCTAAACCTAACCCCCCCGCCCCCCGCGGCTGTCCACTCGTGGCGCCCGGCATCACTACGATCGTGATGCCGGGCGCCGGTCTCCCGGCGTCGGGGAAATTCGGGCGTCTACATCTAGACGCCCGGCATTTCACCCAGGCCGGGATAAGACAGTCGGGAAGCCGGCTGCTGGTATATAGGCAGTCGGTTACCCAATTGCTTCCCCTTATATGTGGTGCTAAATAGGCCAACCCATGGAGGACACACTTTCTTTAGCACAGTGCTAGGCCATGTGAAACACCTCAGGGGCTGCATTGGGAATCCCTTTAACATTCAAAAGAGCCACACATTAATCTGAATCTCATTGGTAAATTAAATTAAACAATGTAAGAGACACCTATCAATAATAATATATCAGCAGGTACTGTAAACAAGCATTACAAGCTGTAACAAACAAATATGAACGCAAAGCAGAAAGGATCTTGGAGCTGCAGGCTGCAAGTGACCCCAGGGCAGCCTGTTGCCATCACTGCTTTATCAGATATTATTATTCCTTATTTATATGGCACCACAAGGGGTCTGCAGTGTCTAACAAAGTACATAAACAGGAGCGGTATGAGCAAAACAAGAAAATTGCAGAACATGGACAAGGTTTATAAACATTGCTAGATCAGCAGTCATAAGACCCAAATAAAAATTGGGAAGGCCGAACCCAAAGGTCTGGTTCTGTTGTTGGCAGTGAGGAGATTATGGTATAAGTGAGGGAAGAAAAGCACAAGAGGGAAAAGGGCCCTGCTTGTGACAGATTATAATTAGAGATGGGTGGGTTCGGATCTCGGAGATCCAAACCCACACGAATTTCGGGGCTCCGGGGTGATCCGAGTGCAGCTCGGATCTCTCTGCCTACCCCGGATCCCTGACCCGAGGCAAAACCACGCGACCGAGTCACGAGGTTTTGTTTTGAGCGGGCTTAACGCTGATTGGCTGAGAGAGCCGCTGTCATGGCTCTCAGCCAATCAGCATTAAGCCCATTGAAAACAGCACAAAAGAGGAAAAGAAGATGGCGCCCGTCATCCCCCCCGCCTGACACCGCCGGCACCCCCACTAGCAGCATCCCCCGCTGCCGACACTCCTGCACTGCTGCCCAATGTACTGAGAACAACGTTAGCGACACTCCCACACTGAGGACACCAGCAGCACCCCTGCACTGCCGACACAGTCTGCAAACTTGCACTGAGGACACCGCAGGCACCCCCGCTCTGCCTACACCACCGGCACCCTGCATTGAGAACACCCCTGCACTGCCGACACAGTCAGCCTGCACTGAGGACACCGCAGGCACCCCCGCTCTGCCGACACCACCGGCACCCTGCATTGAGAACACCCCTGCACTGCCGACACAGTCAGCCTGCAATGAGGACACCGCTGGCACCCCCGCTCTGCCGACATTGCCGGTACGCTTCACTGAGAACACTGCCAGCACTGCCATTCCATGTACTGAGGACACCGTCAGTAACCCCCGCACTGCCGACACAGGGCCTGATTCAGACCCACTCGCGAGCGGCTATCCGCTCGCAAGTGGGTCGATGTTATGGACTGAGCATGCGCACGACGGAGGGAGCTCCGTCGTGCGCATGCGCCAGACGTGACGAGCGAAGGAAAGTCCTTCGCTCGTTGTGTCCGATCAAAGGGGGCGTGCTGTCAATGTTGATTGACAGCACGCCCCCTTTGGTGGGCATGCCGGGGGCGTGCCTCCCTGACGGAGGCGTTCCCACGGGAACGCCTCCCGTCAGAAGCCGGCCCACTGACATCACTAGTGATGTCAGTGGGAGTGATTTTGGCTCTGATAGAGCCAAAATCACTCCGGAGCTTGCGGTTGAAAACCTCAACCGCAGGCTCCGGCTCGCAAATTCGATGGTCGCGATGGTCTCGACCATCGCGGCCATCACAATGCACGCTCGTATAGCCTGTGGGTGGTGACCCACAGCTATACGAGCGTCCAGGAGGACGCTTCATGAAAATGGAGCCCGGCCCTCATTCAGAGCGTGCGCTCTGCTCAGAGCGTACGGCTCTGAATGAGGGCCACAGTCAGCAAACCTACAATGAGGACACCGCTGGCACCCCCCACTGCTGACACAGCCAGAAAACCTGCCCTAAAGACACCGTTGGCACCCCAGCACTGCCGACACAGCCAGCAAACCTGCACTAAGACACCGCTGGCACCCCCACACTGCCGACACAGCCAGCAAACCGGCACTAAAGACACTGCTGCTCCCCCACGCACTGCCGACATCACCGGTACCCTTCACTGAGGACACTGCCAGCACCGCAGCACTGCCATTCCATGTCCTGAGGACACCGTCAGCAACCCCGCTCTGCCGACACTGCTGTCACAGTAAGTGCACTATTGGAGTATCCAACCCACACTGTATAACATACTGTATCCGTGTTGGAAATTAGAAACTGAACTGCCACATGTTGGTGCCACCCACTGTGTCACTTAGCTTAGTCAGCCAGCTAGCTGGATGCAACCTTTTGGCCTTAACTAGATGAACCAAATAATATTGTGAGGTGGTCAAAATTGATTGGAAATTACTGGAAATAAATGTTATTGAGGTTAATTATACTGTAGGAACAAAAACAGGCCCATTTGATGTGATTTTAGCTGCTTTTATGATTTTTAAGAAAGAATCCAGATCCAAAACACGAAAACAAAACACGGCGGTGAGGTTTTGGCAAAAACCAATCCCGATCCAAAACCAAAACACGAAAACAAAACACGGCGGTGAGGTTTTGGCAAAAACCAATCCCGATCCAAAACAGGGTAGATCCAGATCCAAAACCAAAAGACGGAGGTCGGTGCACATCTCTAATTATAATCTAAAAATATGTGAATTAATGATTGGGCTGAATTACTGGATTTAAAGTTTTTCATGTATTGTGGTTGGATAATGGGTCTATGCACATATGTGATAATCAGTTCATTGCATTGTTACTGCCTGCCCAATTAAAGTATATGTAATCTTGATTGGATCATATAAGACAACAATAATTTGATTAAAAATAACTCTTACTTTCAATATAGTTCTGCAAAACTGGCACACAAAAAGTCTGTTTCTTCTTTAAGAATCCAAAACACACAAATTAATTTTGGATTCTTAAAGATTCTATGCCTGGTGCATTTATCCTACTTTCTGACCTGGTGCATCTATCCTACTTCCAGACCTGGTGCATCTAGACCTACTTCCAGACCTGGTGCATCTAGACCTACTTCCAGACCTGGTGCATCTAGACCTACTTCTAGGGGGCAATTTATTAATGACAGCATTTTGCAATGCGATCAGGGCATCCACTACCGCCCATGATCGCATTGCAAAATGTGATCATAGCGGCCGGATGTATGATCCGGCACATGTAGGGAGACGGGCTCCGAAAGGAGCCCATCCCTGCGATGTCTCCGGAGTGCATGCGGGGCTGCTGCCCATGCGCAGTCCCGCAGACTGCACATGAGCGGCGCCCATTGCCGGTGGAGGGATCTGGGAGATCCCTCCGCCGGCTGAAATGCGGTAAGTCCCCATAGTACAAAGGTATGTCTAGTAGGTAGCGCAATGTAAGAGCTTGTTATTGAGTATTGTAACTAGATCTAAAGATATTGGACTAATGAGTCAGCATGATGGGATAGAATTTAATGTAGTTAAAATAGTAAAATGATAATAAAATGACAAGGTCTGAAATAAGTATAGATGAGAATATGTTACACAATTCAAAATACACAATTAAAAATGCACAATGTGTACATGGGAAAATAAGTTGCACAATTTAAAATACACAATAAAAATTTGCAATCACAAATGTCTGACGGTATGGTGAAAGAAAAACAGTATACTGTCCAATGGAAATTGTAATACAGGTAAAGTGGGACTGTTGGAACAGTCCTATCTATAATAATACCAATGCTGATGGAATTTGTGTGATGCAGGTGTAGATGGCGAGTAGAGGGGGCGTGGCCAACGTGTTTCACCCGCTAGAGATTGTGCGGGCTTCGTCAAGGCTGTGTGGATGGTCCACACAGCTAGAGATTGTGCGGGCTTCGTCAGGGCTGTGTGGATGGTCCACACAGCCCTGACGAAGCCCGCACAATCTCTAGCGGGTGAAACGCGTTGGCCACGCCCCCTCTACTCGCCGAGTCGCCGGACGGACCCCAGGAAAAACTACACCAGCGGTGAGGGATTTGTGCACACCCTCCGCCAGAGCGACTGAAGAAGCAGCTGCCCCTTTCCAACTAGGCGGCAGCCGTTGTCTCACACAGGGAATCGGCGCCCTGTGTCTAGAAGGAGGCTTTTCTCACATCTATACAACTCTTGCAACCAGCCACCGGGCTGCCACTCAGGATGAGGTAGGGGGTGCATGCACTCACCAAACATTCATTTATCTACTAGACCCTACCCAATGTCCTCTATACCATCGTTATTAACCTGCAGATTGCTGAACTGTATTTCCGATGATTCTGTGACATCACAACAATGGACAGTAAATCTACACCTGCATCACACAAATTCCATCAGCATTGGTATTATTATAGATAGGACTGTTCCAACAGTCCCACTTTAGCTGTATTACAATTTCCATTGGACGGTATACTGTTTTTCTTTCACCATACCGTCAGACATTTGTGATTGCGAATTTTTATTGTGTATTTTAAATTGTGCATTTTTAATTGTGTATTTTGAATTGTGTAACATATTCTCATCTATACTTATTTCAGACCTTGTCATTTTATTATCATTTTACTATTTTAATTACATTAAATTCTATCCCATCATGCTGACTCATTAGTCCAATATATTTAGATCTAGTTACAATACTCAATAACAAGCTCTTACATTGCGCTACCTACTAGACATGCCTTTGTACTATCAGATCCCTTTCTTGGTGATATCGGGGAAACCACCAGTGTCTAGAGCTGCAATAGTAACTCACCCCCACACTCCCAGTTTTAAGGAGCGCACTTACACCACTTCATTCATATACCTATTACTATCTCCCCAGGTAAGTCCCCATAGGCTACAGCAGCTAACGCTAACTTCAGATGGCGTTAGCTGCTGGGGCCAATATTGGGAATGCTTCGCATTCCCAATATTGATACATTTGACAGCATCACATCCCCCATAGAGACCTATGGGGGAGGCAGCTGCCGGCGGCAATGGAGGGATCGCAGAAGGTATCGGAGATACCTGCTGCGGTCCCTCCTTCATACATCCGGGTGATACTTAGTATGTGAGGTAAACCCCCGAAAACATGTGTTTTCGGGGAATTTACCTCAAATTAACTTTGATAAATGGGCCTCCTAGACCTGGTGCATCTATCCTACTTCCTGACCTGGTGCATCTATCCTACTTCCAGACCTGGTGCATCTAGACCTACCCCCAGACCTGGTGCATCTAGACCTACTTCCAGGCCTGGTGCATCTAGACCTACCTCCAGACCTGGTGCATCTAGACCTACTTCCAGACCTGGTGCATCTAGACCTACATCCAGACCTGGGGCATCTAAACCTACTTCCACACCTGGTGCATCTAGACTTACTTCCCATGTTTGACACATATTATATTACTATTAGATAATATCCCACATTAGATGCAATACCCACATGATCAGTTTATAGATCAGCGGCCCCCAGGTCTAACTACACAGCTAACCTGTAGAGGAGTGCATAAATAGGGTTCAATTATCTCACTTCTGCATACGGGTAATTCAGCTCTGACTAGCGCTCGCATGAACAGTGTCCTTTACAGTATCGTACAGTTGTATTTGGCACTGTCCGCGCAGCTCTCTAGCCATGGCTAGTAGCCTTCATTACACTTTACTGGTTGCATAAAAAGTAACATATATCTCGTATCATTCGTTCTTTATTATCACCCATGCACAGAGAAACGCACAATACCCATCCAATTTCTTACTGAAATACAGACACGGCTGATAAACAGTTGCTGCGGTATTTGAGAGAGCTTTCCGGAAACCACAACTCTCAAGAAGCAGTTTAACCCTGAAATAGCCCTGGGGGAAGGAGGGAGGGGGCTTCCTGCCTCATGGTGGCTCACACCACGGTTTTCCAGTCACTATTTTGTAACCAGTGATGTTTGGAGCTGAATAGATCTCCAAAATACAAGTGAGCCTATAAGCCACTGAAAGACATGACTGCTCATACCAGGTACTTATAAGGTATTAGAACAACTTGGAACACTTTATTGCATGAGGCAATTGCTTTTATTAAAACAACTCGGATGATATAATTCTCATTTGTGAATGTACCAGAATTGTGCAATCTTTCTACACACCCATCACTTGCTGTCAACTGTCTCAACCCAGTTTTTACTTCTCTCCTACGTATTAAAATCCACCCTAGTGGAGAACAAACGTAGTATTTCAGGAACCGTACTAATATTTGTTCTCAGTGGCATCTCCTCCCAGTAGCAGATCTTCTCACTAGTATCTCACCTCAGTAGCATCTCTTCTCACTAGTATCTCATTTCAGTAGCATCTCTTCTCACTATATCTCATCTCAGTAGCATCTCCTCCCAGTAGCATCTCTTCTCACTAGTATCTCACCTCAGTAGCATCTCTTCTGACTATATCTCATCTCAGTAGCATCTAATCCCAGTAGGATCTCTTCTCACTAGTATCTCATCTCAGTAACAGATCTTCTCACTAGTATCTCACCTCAGTAGCATCTCCTCTCACTAGTATCTCATTTCAGTAGCATCTCTTCTCACTATATCTCATCTCAGCAGCATCTCCTCCCAGTAGCATCTCTTCTCACTAGTATCTCCTCCCAGTAGCATCTCTTCTCACTAGTATGTCATCTCAGTAACAGATCTTCTCACTAGTATCTCATCTCAGTAGCATCTCTTCTCACTATTATATCTCATCTCAGTAGCATCTCCTCCCAGTAGCATCTCTTCTCACTCGTATCTCATCTCAGTAGCATTTCCTCTCAGTAGCATCTCTTCTCACTAGTATAGCATTTCTTCTGACTAGTACCTCATCTCAGTAGCATTTCCTCTCAGTAGCATCTCCTCTCACTAGTATAGCATTTCTTCTGACTAGTACCTCATCTCAGTAGAATCTCCTCTCACTACTATCTCATCTCAGTCGCATCTCCTCTCACTAATATCTCTTATACCTTATCAGTAGAATCACCTCTTAGTAGCATCTCCTATCAGTAGCTTCTCCTGTCAGTAGCAACTCTTCATAGTAGTATATTTTCTCATTAGTATCTCATCTCAATAGCATGTCCTCTCATTAATATCTCTTCCCTGTAGTATATCTTTTCAGTAGCATCTCCTCTAGTATAATCTCCTTTTACTGGGGTCTCATCTCCAAAGCATCTTCTCTCATTAGTATCTCATCTCAGTAGCATGACCTCTCATTAATATCTCTTCTTTGTAGTATATCTTTTCAGTAGCATCTCCTCTCAGTAATTATTATCAGTAGCATTTGCTCTAACTATTATATCTTATTACAGGCATCTCCTCTCATTAGTATCTCATCTCAGTAGAATGTCCTCTCACTAGTATCTCTTCTCCGTAGTATATCTCCACAGTAGTATTTCCTCTCCTCAGTAGCATCTGCTCTCACTAGTAGTATCTCTTCTCCGTAGTATATCTCCACAGTAGTATTTCCTCTCATTAGCATCTCTCCTCAGTAGCATCTGCTCTCACTAGTGGTATCTCTTCTCAGAAGCATCCCGTCGCATTAGTATCTCATCTCAGTAGCATGTCCTCTCACTAGTATCTATTCTCTGTAGTATATATTCTGAGTATCATTTCCTCTCAGTAACATCTCTGCTCAGTAGCATCTGCTCTCAATAGTAGTATCTCTTCTCAGACGCATCCCGTCGCATTAGTATCTCATCTCAGGTGAATATCCTCTCACTAGTATCTATTCTCTGTAGTATATACTCTCAGAAGCATTTCTCATCTCTTCTTTTTTAGCATCTCCACACAGTAGCATCTTTCATGACTCGCATTACAATAACCTAACTATAAGAAGCGAGACAGTGGATTAGGAAGGGTGTATGCTATTGAAAATGCTAAAACAGCAAAGGCCACACAGAAAAAGGATTTGGGTGGGAGAAGCTCTCGGGCGTTTATATGTAATACAAATCCGAGATTATGCAGAGTAATGACTGAGCAGAAAGCTAGTAGTGTATTGCACGGGTATGATTACACCGTGTATGGCCAAGGTAAGAGGTGTATAAAATAAAAAATCTAATTAAGTCTGTCAGAACAATAAAATACCCAACTCCAAAATAAAATACCCAACTCCAATCAAATTGTATCTCAGGGCGCGGATCGGGCAATGCGGCTGTAGTCGGGAGATAGGCATCTTTTGAATCAGTTTAAATCAGTGTTCAGGATTAGATCATGGTCACTGTTCGCTTTTGACTCGGAGCTTAAACGGGACCTGTACTGATCATGTAGGGGTGAGGTGACCTCCGATGTTACAATTTGGGCTATTTATTTGTCACTGTTACCCAGCTGTGGGAATGCAATCCCTGCCTCCCTCATAGCATTGCAGAAGCAAGCCTAGGAGCCACTCTAGATTCTCATTTTTAGTTTTACCTTTGGAAGATGTTCAGCATGACAAGCATTTATACCCTCTCCCTGTATAATAATTAATATATATTCAGCATTCCTGTGACACCTTAATGTAGGTGACAGAACCAGTTTATCCAGCGCAGAGAGTAGTAGAGGTTGTTTGCTCAGGGCTGTGCCATGATGCCATCCTAGAGGTATTGTTCTCTAAAATAATATAGCAATATTGTTCCCTGCTCCTTCCCTGGAAATAATACCGCGCTAGTAGCAGCCACTGCAAGAAGTACAAATTTGTATCTAATAATTAGTTATATGGAAATAGACTGAATAGACGGATGTACATAATGGCAGGGGGTTCTCAGGTAAAGGATCTGCTCATTGGTTTCCAGATGATCAATATCCGACTTTACTATCCATCGAATAATTATATATATATATATATATATATACACACGTCTACACCTAAAATCCTATATTATATTGGGCGAGGACATAATAGGGACACATAGTCTGTTTTATGAATGCACAGAGCTGTGTGTATATTATATACTGGGACTGGGGGACTTTATGCATTTAGGATAAGTAATACACCTCCCACTGTGCTAGCCCAGCTTCCTTTCCATATAAGGAATTATCAGTCCGTCTATTGCTTCTCTCTCATCTCTTCCATTCTCATTTTAGTTTTACATCCATACTTCTGCTTCTATGTTATCCTCATTCCAAGATCTTATTATATCTATATTATTATATTCGTCTCAGATTCTGAATTTCCTTATTAGCACGTTGTTTATTTCTGTGCACCTAATCCGTTTCCGATTATCTGTATTCGGCCAGGTTAGTGCAGTCCTCCTACCCTGGTTACCCTGGTACATAGACCATATATACATATGCCCTCTTACCCTATGGTATTTCACCCCGTTTGCTGGTATATCCCGCTGTATATCCGTATGCTTTGTCTGGTGCCCTGGAAGTAAGCCAGATGCAATATGGAGAAGAAGCAGAGAGCACGTCGCTGAGTCTCTCCCTGTCTATATATAGATCAGCAGCAGTGCTGCAGCGTACAGGGCTCAGACAGACAGACACCCTTATACACCGGATCCCCTCTGTACTGTGCCTCATAAGGTGACTATACTGACACTGTTGTGTAAACATGGCTGCTGGGTGTAGTCGGTAAGGGGAGATGATCTTCCCCAGCAGACGCTGTACAGAGGACGAATATCACAACTGCTGAGCTGAATCAATATGGAGGCGATGTTTGGTGAACCTCAGGCTCCATCACATATTACAGTTCCCAATTATTAGCAGCACCAGATAATACAAATATATATCACAGTGTCTCCCTTCCCGCACAAGGCTCTGATCACAGCTCATTTATCCTTCACATTCAAATACCTGCAACTATCTAATTTTCTGTAATACATGTGTAATATATTCCAGCTAGAGAGGTAACCATAAACTCTCACCATTCCATCACTGGTTATTGTACCAGGCTACATATAATTATAAGCACAGGGAAAGACGGGCATACCTGATATTTCCTTTGATAGTGCAGACAGTCTGTACATTTAATTTAAACACCCAGGAACCTGGTTAGCTCTCGTCTATTTCTCATAAAAGATGACTAGAGATGTACGGTCCAGGGGAATATAAAGTTATTAATGGTTCATTATATAAAAATCATAATATTCCAATAACGATAATATATGATGGCATGATCCCGACTTATAGATAAAATAGGGACTGCCCTGTCACATAGGTATTTGCAGGCTGCATGTTAGCAGAGATATGCGGACAATTTCCAGAATCATTAGTATGATTTATATAAAAGGCGGCAATAACAGGGAACAGAGAAATGTGTAATTAGTGCAGGATCATCATTTCCATGGGACAAAGATAAATAGGTGGAGGTCAGCATTTATACATGATACATGCTTTCCATTGCTGGCCAGTTGTGCAGGTCCCGTATTGTACACATCATGCCATCACTTCCCATCCAAACACACATGTGTACATGCTTACAGTGCTAGGTATTTCAAGAGAAGAGACCTATATAGACACCATGCAGGGTGAGCCTAGGCCCAGAAAGAGCAGAGAGCAATGCTAAAGATACTGTAAGAAGCCGCCAATCCTATAGAAGCTCTGGGCATCAGGATGCGATGACCTTGAGGTTTCTTCCCTTTACAAGTGACAGAAATCTCTGTATCACCTGGCAGTAGCATCATCATTGCTCCTCCTGTGAATGGGGCCTGACATTGAGCTAACCTGTCCTGGAACATCAATCACATCCAAGTACAGCTCTGTCCAGTCTTACTACAAGAAAAAGAGCTGTAATATGTGTTGTATGTTTACTTTGTAATGATGTTTAATTATTATGAAATAACTTTTACCCTTTTTCCAGAGGACTTAAGACATTTTATAATAAAGTAGGCAGTTCATTGATTTTGCTGAGAGCACACAGCAGGAGCGAGTGAGCAGGTGTCCCTGAGCTCAGGCATGCTTACACTTTGATGTAGCAGTCAGTCAGGCAGGAGGGGTGTGACACTTGCCTAATGCTAGGGCTGAGAAGGTGACAGGGACACATGAATGGGCACAGTGTGACGTCACAGGGGGCTGAGCAGCCTGCCTGCCTGCCCGGCTCCGGCTAGGGTGAGAGAGAGCTGGTTGCTGTGATACTGGCCAGCCAATCACACTGCTCCACCTCACCCCAGATCCTTTCTCCTCGCTCCCTTATAAGGAGCTGCTATTCTGCAGGGACAACTGTTAGCACCATATAAGGGAGGAACCTAAATTCGGGATCTACCTTTTGCTTCTGTGTCAGATGCAGATTTTCATAGGAACGATGGCAGATTGTGCATTGCTGAACCGTGGAAGAGAGGAGGGGTGTAGGGCGGGGGAGGGGTTGCAAATTGTATTTTCCCTTACCCCATCCCAGGGGCTCCTCTCGCAGATGCTGCAATCGGAACGTGCAGTGACAATGAATTCTAGATTTCTGATTAGGTTAAATGCACATGAACTCTAATTCTCGTTTTCAGTTTTTAAATGGTTTTATAGATCTACATATAAATTAATAAGTCTATATTTATACTGACGAAAAAAAGCTAGAGGTATTGCAGACAGCTAGGGTGACAAGGTGTGAGGAATGCAGGAATGAAGGGATAAAGCAGAGGCGCCTGTAATAGATATTCCCCTGTAGTGTATCCTAAAAGGCAATGTACAAACCTTCTCCTGCACATATCCTATTAAGGCAATGCTGCTGTGTGGCATGGGGGCGGGGAGCTGCTGGCCTGCCTGTATACTGTGCGCTGCTATCCCTATAGTAATAGGTGGCTGTCAGCTCAAGTTTGCAGACAAGTTTCTGTAAGAAAACGTAAAAAAATAATAATACATGACAATCAAATAATTATTCCCGAGGATGAGAGCTGTAACTGAGGACGGGTCGCTAAAGGTCTATAGTCTAATGACGAATGTATTTCCACCTTCCCTTATATGGCTCTATGATCTGTAACAGGAGATACCACTGTCCCTATAGTGTCCGGCTATTGCCTTCCCCTCACAATACTCCGCAGTCACACCTCATTACACCTGTCACACATCAATGTCTATCCACAGGGCCGTTTCCCCAGGCCGATCGTCTCACATTACCCCTCCCTCTCCCCCACAAACCCATCATCATCCTATTCACCTTTACACCATGCTGGCAGAGATGATTTATTAATAATTGCGTTTTGCTGCCCGAAGTCCCAAAACTTGTACCTTGACAGAGTCATCAATAAAAGAAAAACACACACACATACACACAAACACTACTATGTACATTATTACGTATTAGCTCTATCTATCTATCTATGAATCAATCAATCAACCAATCATCTACAGTATATACCTATCCTCTACAATGACACCTTAGTAAGACTATCAGTACCCCAGTGTATTTCCTGCTAGCTGCTACAGTAATACAGTAATTATCTAGTCTATCTAATCAGCACTGTGACCTCTTTGCCCTTCAGTCATTCGTCTGTGTGTATATTCAATAATCGTTTAAGTGATATATATGTATGTGCATAGATAGATAGATAGATAGATAGATAGATAGATAGATAGATAGATAGATAGTTTAGTCTTTTGGCTTGTAGCAAACTTCAGCCCAACTGTGTAAATTAATGCCAAGCTATAGCTTTTGTGTTTATATTAGAGTGTGCCTCCAGCATTAGTAATTTAATTGTGACGATAGTGTGAGGAAGATCTGAACTGATATAAGTTGCTGAACTATATCACAGCCTGCCGGCTATTGCTTAGTACCGATTGTTGTCCTGATTTTTGCACTACGTTATTCAATTTACGACATAAATTATCTATAAGACATACGTTTTATTTGTGACTCTGATTAACGAACTATACCGCAGATGCACCCATAGGGACCCTGTAGGCACCGCTGAGTGGGAGTGATTAGGGAAACCATCCGATTAGTGTCACGATGGGTGTACGTTTCAGGGACAGTACAAGCAATGCTGGCATATGCCAGGGACACTTTCCTGTACGTCCCTGCACCAGGTTCGCTCCACGGTACCCTGATGCCACCTACTGTGCCAATTTGGAAGCAGCGATAACAGTTTAATCAACTCATGTCACGGCAATCCACACAAGTCATCGGCAAATTTTATTACATGACGACCCTTAAGAAAGATATTTGACAATCAGCTTCAAAACTTTTGTTTTTTTTCCAGTAAACTATCAAACGTCCTGTTTATAAAATATGTACATGTCTTATACTAACAATGCACCAGCATGGCTAATAGTTACATAATTACAATGCAGTATGCTTTACAGTTACATTGCAGTATAAATTTGCCACAGGAAATATATTGTTAGAAGTGACAAATTACAGGTAATCGGGCCATCCAAAACCAGTAAAACTCCTGGCACACATGAGAACTTGGCAATAGTTTGATGCAAGGACTATATATACTCACAACACTTTTATAGCTGCTGTCGGGTACTGTCAGGTGCTCTACAAATCACAGTGTTTGGCCAGTGCTACAACCCAATAACTATTGTCATGGATTATGGGCACTTGCCCTCGCCCACGATTTCCTGTGCGATGCAATTGTACCGATGTAGTTTCAATCCAGTGTGAAACTAAATTAGCTCTAATTAGTGTTGGTTCTATACTTATGCATAGACTGTGCTGTCTTATCTGAGATACAAATTCGTCAATATTGAATAGCTTTGTTGTTCACAAATATGTCAAAAATATAATAAAAAATGAGTTGCACTCCATACACTGAAGATATGTGACTAGGCACACTCATACAATCCCACACATTCACATACATAACACAGTAACAACACAGACATGCACATGCTCAACACATACAAACAGTCATACAACAAATACACAAACAACACATACATACACAGAACACACGCAACAGAGATAGACACATACACACAACACAGAGCTAAACACACCAGACAGACATACACTCATGCATACAAACAACACAGACACAAACACACATACACGCAATACAGACATACGCACAACACAAAACACACACTACTCACAACACAGACTAAACTTAAACACACCTAAACATAAATACAAGACAGAACATAGACACATACATCCCAGCAAAAAATACACAACACCCAAAATAGCCACAAACACATACACGCACATTTATAAAACGATCTTGAACCAACAGTGAGAAAAATGATGCTTTCTCTATGACAGATCGTCTCTGATTACAGCGTTAATATAGGATTAGGCATTAACTACAATCCATTTTTGAAACTCACATTAATAGTACATTTTAATTTGAAAGCAAAGGCAAGAATTTAGGTAACCTGCAACCTATATATAAGGAAGCGGAGGTTCCCGAATAAGAATTGCGGCAATTTCCAGGTCCTATGCACGTCCTATTAGTATATGGTAGATCATCAGCGCCAGCGCTGCATTAGAACATCTGCTGTTCCAGGCAGGACCTTTGGAATATAACATGTTGCAGTGCTTTTCTGCAAAGTTTAACAACACGAGCGCGCATATTTATATTTACAGTTAATTCGTTACTTTCTGGTATACACAATGTTTCTGATGTTCATAGATCAGATCTGTGCCGCTGCCTCTGAGAGTGACTCCCCTCCCCATTAAGTATGGGGTACACAGAAGATTACATGTGTCTGGAGAATGTGCTGTACCTGCTATGGTATATGGTATAGTGTGAGTTATAAACTTATGTAAGGTAAGATATATATGTAATATTTCCCATATAAATAGCAGTTGTACAGTAAAATGAGGTAATATTGCCACAAGGCAAAAGTGTGCATTTTCAGGGTAATTAACTAATTGCACTCACTACTGGGACATAGATCACACTATAAAGATAATATGAATAATTACTTTGCAGGGACTACTTGAGCGATGGAACTAGAGATTGTATCACCCTTCCTGGACAATGTCACCTGTTAACAATCATATTTACTGATGTCATAATACGCAGACTGAAACGTATTCATTAATGCTGACCCATTCTCCTATACAGCACATAATATGCTCCCTATTTTCCTAATTAATGTACTATTCCAGCACATCTGCTGAATTAATTAATTAGCTCATCGTCTATTTCAATCAGTCCTAGGTAATTACAGTAGTGTCTAGAGGAAAAATCGGGAGCAGAGCATCTTGTAGTGGGTAATGGGTACAAGGGATTATGTTGGAGCCTCATATATTGGACTACTTATAAAAGTTGCAGTGTTTTGGAATATGACATTGCTTCATGGTCCAGGTATGATCCCAATTTGTCTAGCTACCATTTTGTCAATATCACACGTTCCAGTTCGCAGCCAAAATATACAACATGCTGGCCAAACCCAAACCCTAACTCGGGCAATGGTGCTCAGGGCAGCCACCATTTGTGCCATCAGTGACAGCATGTATTACAGGGTTCAAAATATAATTATTATTATGAAATATATGTAGCGTTAGCTGCATAACTATAGATAATTGTTTTTCTGGTCTGTCCTTGAATCCATAAATATAGTGATTGCTGCTAGAATAAGTATTCACAGTACTCATATGCTAATAAATGATCGCACAACGCTAACAAGGAGATTTTATATCTGGTATATATGTACATATATATATATATATATATATATATATACACACGCATACCAGTATATATATATATATATATATATATATATATATACACAGACAGTAGATGTCCAGCGCGAGGTGTATCTGATATGACACTCCAAATTGCCTGACACCCTATAGTTAATTCCTTGAAAAGGACCATGGACATCACTGACGTACACACGCTGTTTACTACGAAATGTACTGTATGTGGTCCCCAGGAAACCCCCTACACACGTTCTCGTCTTTTCTATGACTCCATTTACCCATCACCTTTATATATAGCAACCAAAATGATATTACTCTCATCTCCCCTAAGCTGGCGGGGACTGGGGTGGACGGGAGATAGGACACCTATAGAATTTACATTAATGCACAAAGCATCACTGAGTGTCACATGTTTTATGCAGAGACATGCTTCCATCTCCCATCAGAAATCCCCGTTTCTTCCCTTTCTCCATCACAGAATCTCTTTGTCTTCCCCACTGCCTGATAAGCCTCCCATCCCCCCTGCCTCCATCTCTCTCCTCTGCCAAGGACGGCAGTGTAATGGATGCTCTGTGCAACTCAGCTGCACTCCTCCCATTCTCAGCAAATATGAATACTATAAGGATGATTATTCTTAATGATAGCAAAGTACATTAATTCACCAATGCCCTTATAAGGTAATGCCGGAGAAAGATGGCGGTGCTTTTGTTATACTTCTCTATCCATTATTTGGAAACCTTTCTTATTATCTAGAATCCTCGTACAGATTCTCATACCTTGCTGTGACCAGTATACCTTGCTGTGACCAGTATACCTTGCTATGACCAGTATACCTTGCTGTGACCAGTATACCTTGCTGTGGCCAATATACATTGGATTGGCTTTGCTCACTTCGTGGGTGCCAATTCCGGAAATTAATTTTGCTGTCATTTTAATTTAATAATTAATTCTATAACATAATCCCAGAGTTATTAGTATGACACTTCTGTGTATCATTGTGCCTTATTCATGGCCAATGCTTACTGGCCACATTATTTACCACCAGCGGTTCATATTTAGCTTTTGCTACAGTCAGTAAATGTATGAACATTATTACAAGCCAGCCCCTGCTCCACACTATAACACGTGATGTGCAATTCTACATATACATATTTCAGGTAGATACCGAAGTGTACAAGAAGTTAAAAAAATCAGTATAATTCTATTTGATTGATTCTAAATAATATAAACCATGATAAATAAATAGACTATATTGCATAGAAATATAACACAATCAATTAGGTTATGCCTTGTTTTTCCTTAGTCGTTTCCCAAATGTCATGACAGGGGCTGAAATATCTCTTTAACATTAAAAATACCTTAATCACCATTTATTATACTTAGTTCCTATAACAATAAATTAAGATAAGTAGGGAATAAATGATAAAATAATCACACTGTGGGAATTAACCACAGTTGTAGTCTTTGAGACTCATGAAGCCATTACAATGGTATTCCACTATAATTCTGTACAAATCTTTCCAATAAACATACTTTATGGGGATCCTGTATTTACCAGGGTGCTGGCCCCTTTACACAATGCTGATCTGCCTATCCCCTTCAGTGTTGCTTAGCTCTCCCCATATATCATTCTCTCCCAGGCTTTACAGAAAATAGGAGACAGCACTTTGTTATTCTTGTATCTCATAAAACATAATGAATGCTCTATTTTCCCCACTGTCTGGCACTGCGACGCCTAACAAATCAATTGCAATATTAATATTAATAAACAGAATCTGGCCTTCAATGAGTTAAAGCCATCTATATATTAAAGTCCTATTTAGGCATCATGGTGGTTAGCATTGCTACCCCCACTGATATGGGGTCGTAGGTTCAGATGTAACCAGGGTGGTGTTTGCTATCACTTTACTACATGGTGACTTTCCTGTCACAGTCCATGTGGGCTTGTTGTAGAGAAATTAGACTGTAAGCTTCACAGGTGAGAATAAATAATCACTTTACAGTGCTGTATAATTTGTTGGCTGTACATAAAAAAAGAATAATAACATATACAGTATATAGATCTATCTGTTGATCTATAGTTGACATCCCACTGTCAGTTAACATTTTATTTTCCTTAATTGGGCTCACACAGACAAATGGTTTATAAATCTGCTACTCCTGTATCCTGTTAAAGGGAGTGTATAAAATGTACTATTGTACAGTGTTGTTCTGTCATCCATCTAGTAACTGATTAAATCCCCAACACATCAACTGACAATAAAAAAAAAGAAAAAGAAAGGTAGTACATACCATGTGAATATTAGTGGATCCAGAATTGTGACTAATATACTGGTATTATATTCTGCAAGAATGATAAAATTATAGAAAATGTAAAATTCTCATCACTGTTTTTTTCATATGCACATTAGGCTTCCTGTGTTCAAGATTGACAAAAATCTCCTTAATCCTTTAATGGCTGTAAGCAAACATTGGGACTGATTCGGGTCCAAACATTATTGTGGTCATCAATGCAGTTCTGTGATCATCAGAAAACTGCGCACGTGCTGGATCGGTCCTGCGATCTCGCTCACAGATCACCCAAGCCACAGCATGATTGACATGCTATGGCGTTTGGGGGCTGGAGCGGTGAAGTGTCTGGGCAGCGTTCCTGGAAACGGGGGTTTCCGAAGTACCAAGGCTAGGGTCTGCATCGGTGGATGCAGATTTTCTGGCCTCACAGGCTGCCTGCCTGAGTAAGCTGGAGCTTAGGGGCCCATTTATCAAAGATAATTTGAGGTAAATTCCCCGAAAACACCTGTTTTCAGGGGTTTACCTCAAATACTTAGTATCCCCCGAATGTATGAAGGAGGGACCGCAGCAGGTATCTCTGATACCTGCTGCGATCCCTCCATTGCCGCCGGCAGCCGCCTCCCCCATAGGTTTCTATGGGGGATGCGATGCTGCCAAATGTATCAATATCGGGAATGCAAAGCATTCCCGATATTGACCCCAGCAGCTAACGCCATCTGCAGATAGCGTTAGCCGCTGTGTCCTATGGGCACTTACCGCATTTGAGCCGGCGGAGGGATCTTCCAGATCCCTCCGCCGGCAATGGGCGCCGCTCATGTTCAGTCCGCGGGACTGCGCATGCGCAGCAGCCCGGAATGCACTCCGGCCACATCGCAGGGACGGGCTCTTTTCAGAGCCCGTCTCCGTGCATGTGCCGGGTCATACATTCGGCCGGTATGATCGCATTTTGCAATGCGATCATGAGCGATACTACATGCCCTGATTGCATTGCAAAATGCGATCCTTAATAAATGGGCCCCGTAGTCACAACGGTGATCTGAGGCAGCGTCTACGGACACTGCATTCAGATCGGTAATGTTGTCAGGAAGAGTCTGCTTCCTATAGAGGCCTGCTGCAGTATACAGGCCCATTGTACTGTACAGATAACTTATATGCAATATTCAGGGGTCTATTCAGCAACAGTGACGATGTTGCCCAGAATATTATCGGGCAACATCGTCACAAGTTTTTATCAACTATGAGAATTTATTGCTGCTATTCAGCAATATTTTGAGCAGGGACAGCAGTTGTGGTAACACACTGCCCCTGCGATGTCACAGAAGGGACTGTTTTCAGGATTCCGAAAAAAAATCCCTTCTATTTGTTCCTCTGCGCATGCTCAGTCCCGTCCCTGCTTGCGGTGACCGCCGACGGGTAAGTACAGCTCTAGCCTGTCCGAACTGATTGACATGTGTATACAGGCTTTATACTAGCCTGTATACATGTATATTTATGTGCTTTTATATTTAACATTTATATATAAATGTTAAATATAATAGCACATAAATATACATGTATACAGGCTAGTATAAAGCCTGTATACACATGTCAATCAAATTCAGCAGGTTTAACAGGCTCTAAAGTGACTTACCTGTCGCCGATCACCGGGAAGCAGGGACGGAGACTGGGCGGGCTTACAAGATGCTGCAGGGACTTATGGGAAAATTTCCCTCTGTCCCTGCAGTTTTCGGGATATTTAAGTATTTCCCTCATATAACGCCATTCTGAAATGGCGTTATATAAAGGAAACATTTTTCGAGTGATTTAACGCTTTTTGCTTTGCTGAATAGCAAAAAGCGTTAAAGCACTGTAGAGATCAATGGCTGATCCCTACAGTGCAGTACTCAGCGAGATGGGAATTAATGGAGAAGATAATTGTGCTATCTTCTCCATTATCCCATTGCTGAATAGGTGATTTATATAAAAAATACAGAAATCATAGTTTCCATATTTTTTATGTAAAAAAATAATTCCTGAATAGACCCCTGTATGTTGAACATTTGAGAAGTTGTGTTAAGGTTTAGCTGAACATTTATGATTGTTAAAAGTCTTCTTCATACTTTATTAACTTCAGTTTCAGATTTATTTTAGTTGGCTACACACTAAACTGTCAGAAGGTAAATAAATGGTAATTTTACAATGAAGGGTAATGCTAATAAATAAATGCTGTTGTGAAAAAAATTGGTATTTTTTCCACAAAAAAACCTATTTTTAAATTCCAGATTTAATGGAAACAAAAACTATTTAGAAATGTAGTATAGGAGGGGTTTTCACATGCCCATGCAATTTTGTGTCATAATAGCTCTTTTTACTCAAAATGATTTATCTAATTTCTGAGAACGTCACACTTGTTTGGATCAGTAAGTAATCTGCCCAGTTATACCCCTTTTACACCAGAGCAAAAACCTGGGTTATTGCTGGGTCTACCCAGGTCGCAGCTCAGTGTAAAAGGGTCCCTGAAAAATAACTCGGGGCAAGTGACCCTGCAATCCAACCCAGGTAGATACCAGGGTTGGACCCAGGACGGACCTGGGTAATGGTGCCGTGTAAACGGCGCAACCCGGGTTATCCGACCTGGGTCATGCCTAAAATGAGCTGATTGGTAGCTGTGGAGCAGTCACCTCCCACTTTTTATGACCTCACAAGTCTAGTAGGGCAGAACCAGGTTCAGTGTGTATAGGGCTGACCTGAGAATAGCCCAGATCGATGGTGCTGTGTAAACTGTGTCTGACCTGGGTTGGAACCATGTCTGAAAACCCAGGTCGGACCCGGGTTTTTGGTGGAAAAGAGATATTAGATGCAGTGTGTCCTGCTGTACAGACAAATATTTCCCCACCTCTACTATTTTTAAAATCTCATGTTATAAGAATTAAACATTTAGCGCCCAATTTATAGTTGGACATAAATCTAACTGTGGCCCACAAACATCCCCAAGTTGTACTTGTATTTTGAGTTTTACACTTGAGAAGGCAGATCAGGGGCTGTGCATGTACAAGATGAGCATACATAAGTGTAACAAACCTACTTGCAATGTGGCCAGGTTATAATTTTGAGCCACATCTATTGTTGGTCCCAAGGGCCTGCTATAAAATGACGTGCTTATCATAATGCAGTATCAGCAGATATCTCTACTTCCCTCCTCCTACACTGGAACCTGTGCTTCTGTCTAAGATGGGAACCAATAAAGCACAACTAGCTTGATGTCCCCCAGAAAAGCATTGTGCTAAAATCCCTATGGGAGTTGTGGAACTATATGTTCCAGGACACACTGGCTGCCAAGTTATGGTGACACATACAGTAAAAACCCCAGCGTGCTCTTGTAAAATGTACTGGCATGCTGAGCTTTCACAGGCATCAGGATACACAAGCAGGCAATAGGTGCCAGGCTTTGCTGGGACTTGAAGTTCCACAATAATGTGTAATATAATTTTCACATTACACTATTACACTAACACCCACTGCACCGGGGATTCCAGGATGAGCTCTAGTGTTATTCTATGTCAGGTTGTCCGGAGGGAAAGGCCTGCATGTTATTTGTTGGCCCGATTCTCTATGGCAGAGGTTCCCAAACTCCGCCATTACAGTTCAAGTTTTAAGGATATCCATGCGTGAGCACAGGTGACTTAGGGCCTGATTCAGCAAGGATCGCAACTGCTAATATGCACGCAATTGGCCGATTGTTGCGTACTGCACATGCGTATGCATCGCAGTGCCTGTGCGCGAACCGGCCCCTGCAATCGCAGTGACTACGCAGACCCATCGCAGAGTGATTGACAGAAAGTTCCGTTTGTGGGTGGTGATGGGGGGTGGTCGGTGAAACGGAGGCGTGACAGTGTGTTCGAACGCCGTTGCAGGGGCGTGTATAAATTAGACACTGAGATGCCGTACGCAGCCTAAGTACTTATAGCGTGTGATGAAGGTAGTAATTCCTGAGTAAGGTCAGAGCTTGTGCAAGTGTGAGTGAGGCTGCGATGGTACTCGATGTTACTGATGGTTTCACAGTCTTGCTAAGGATTACAATGTGTGTAAGGTAAAGTGGTCGTCCTTATGTTGTGCTGCGGCGACATAGTGATCGCAATGGATTAGCATACTATTGCAGTGTGACTGCATGTGTAATCGCTATTCCAATCACAGTTGCGATCCGTAATGAATCAGGCCCTTAATTAGTACCTCACTCAATTTGATTTAACCATCTGGACTCAGGCATGAATATCCTTAAGACCTGGACTGTAATGGGGGAGTTTGGGAAACACTGCTCTATGGGATTCCAGCCATGTGCTGAGCGTGCTGAGGATGGTCTCACCTTTCCCTGTTTTAGTATGAGCAGCCCAATCTGGCATAACCTGATGCTGGTTATTTTTATTTCAGGGATGAGGAGGTAAGTGGTGGAGACAACACTTTATGGGCTCAATCCAATTATCCAAGAAGGGTGCACGTTGCCGTTGCCACGGCATTAAAACGTCAGAAATGGCACAACATCTCGCACTACTCGCGGCCCACTCCAAACCTGAATTTGCACAATTTAGCTCGGAGCTCTAAGGGACTGCGAGCACTTTTGTGGAAGTTCAGGCTGCCGTAAAGTGCGTCTGGTGTCGCGATGACTCACACCCGCGAGATCATCGCAGATAATTGGATTATCGCCAAAGTATCACTTACTTTATAAAGCAGCATAAACATGTCAGTAATCATCCATACTCTGGCCCATCTAAGCACTGTGAACGTATGTAGATGTGGCAGCATCTATCCACTGTACCATGTGTTGCACATATAATAAGGTTCACGTATCTGAGGATGCAGAATTGAAACTGTCATTTGCTTTGTAATTTTAAAGCTGTGTTCAGGCCAGACACATTGCAGTTTACTCTTTAGGAGGCTTTTCATGCCATACTTGCCTACTCTCCCTAATTGTCAGAGACTCACTGAAATAGCAGCATCTCCCTGACTCCCTGTAGAGTCTAGTAATCTCCCTGATTGCACCTTACTCCCATTATGAAGCTGTTATATAAAAGAAAACACAGAGATATATACAATCAAATGGGACCATTAGTATCATTTCCCTGCATTGGTTATAAGGCACAGTGATCCCTATGGCTATATGTTTTTTTTCTGAAAAGTATCAGTGTTTTTTCATCTCCAATTCGATCTTACTAAGTGCTTTGGGGCTCATTTACATTTGTATGTAAATCAATTTTATGACACGCCTCTCAGATGTAGGTGTATATGCCCACTTTAACGCGCGCTTATAGGTGTCGGTTTCACAATCTCCCTGAAATGCCTTTTCAAAAGTAGGCAAGTATGCATGCACAGTACGCCCAGATTAAGATACTTCATCAATGCTGCCACGGTAAGCAAATGCTTAGAGTATAGCTCTGATTTAAAGGGGACTAAAGGAATTATTTACCTCAGGTGCAGCTAGAGTAAACCGCCACACCACCTAACTGATGGCAGAGATCAGTAAGCTTGATTCTCTCTCAGTCTCCTCACTCACACAACACTGACTCACTGATACTGCGCAGCTTCAGGAACATAGGCAGCCAATAGCACGTCCCTGTACAGTCAAGTTATCCTAGAGGAGTAGGACAGTTGCCCACGTGCTATCGGGAGTTGTAGTTTGGCGTAGGCTTAGGAGATAATCGCTACGGTGCACTGAGCCTCACTCTAGGACTACAGAGACCATCATGCAATGTGATACTGGCTGTTGTTCTAACTTGATCAAATCAGACAAATCAATGAAAGGCAGCCTAATAATCAGGGCTTGCTCCAGGTCTACTTGGTCCCTGTGCAAGAACTTTTGGAACACCCTTCCCCCAATCCAGCTACAACCCCCTCCCAAATACACATTGACCCCCATAGGAATTATGCCACATAGTACCCCATTATTATGCCACACAGTGCTCCATTTTTATACTATACAGTGCCTCATTATTATGTAAGTGTCCCATTTTTATGCCACACAGTGCCTCATTAGGCTCTCCTTTTTTTGTGGCGGGCTCCAACCTCCTGATGACCTCGAGATGACAAAAGTCACACTTAAGGATCTTGAAAACTAGGAGGCGGAGCTCCAGCACTCCGCTTAAAGCGGTAAAAGGAGCTCCTGCACTCCACATCCAGGAATAGGTACCACTGGACACCTGTTCTCTGAAAGTGTAGGCCAGTGTAGCATCACCGGGGCTATCACATTCCCCCTCCCTTCCATTAATATGACATTGTCCTATATTGATTGGTGCCTCTTAAACATTTGGGGGGGGGGGGAAGTCGTCTCCTAGTCATCCCCCCTCCTGTTCTGGTGGCTTTGCCACTATGTATTTGAGATCTAACTGAAAAAAAATATACATTTATGCGAGATACTATACTGGACACTCTTTCATTGTATAGAGTAAGACGATAGCCCTAATGTAATCATTGTGAAAGATTTGGGCATTTATATCCTGCAAAAATGGTTTATGATTTTATATATATATATATAAATATATATATATATATATATATATACATATACACATATACAAATATATAAATATAAATATATATATAAATATATATACATATACACATATACAAATATATATATATATATATATATATATATATATATATTGTGACTACTGGTTACAGGAGGGAGAAAGGACAACTGACTCCCAGTAAATGAGACAGGAGAGAGCATATGGAGGTTTCCATGTCCAGGTTATGAACCAGCAGTCTTGCTGACTAACAACAACCAGATTACAAGGTTATCCCAATTTAGTCAAATTTGTCCTAAATAGGGCATTAAAATGCAGTGCATCTATTAGGTAATTAATTTAGGCTGATGCCACAGAAAGTCATGTGGTTTACCAGTTTCCCTGCGTAATTTCTGCATGTTGCATTGTGTTCTGAATGTATTAAGAGCTGATAACCTATGTGACTATACTGTAGGTTTATGGGCACCATAACCCTTTCTACTGGTACTGTACAAAAGGTTCTGCTCCCAAAGTTCCTACTTATTTTACTATTGCAGTTATCTGGACTGAATTCTTTACTTTTTCATTTGTAAATTATTTGAGCACAGATAGGAAAATAAGTGACATGTTTGGGAGTAGAGCATTCTGTACTAAGTGGACAGGGTCATGATGGAGTATCTGCAACACAGAGCTTCAGTTCAGTCCTTACCAAGTAACACCCTGAGTATAGTCCTTCATTCATTGCTGTGATACTGACTGCATTTTTGACCAACAAAGATTAGTAACAGGAGGTGGCCTGATTTATAAGTAAAGCAATAAGACAGTATGCTGCTGATTTCTAGACATTTCTAAGATGTTGTAGGCTGGTATATAATTTTCCACCAGTTGCTGGAATTCCATTTCCACCTACCACAAGGTACTGGAAAGCCATGTCCACTTACCATCAGGTGCTGGAATACAATTTCTACCTACCACCAGGTGCTGGAATACCATTTCCACCTACCACCAGGTGCTGGAATACCATTTACACCTACCACCAGGTGCTGGAATATCATTTCCTCCTATCACCAGGTGCTGGAATACCATTTACACCTACCACCAGGTGCTGGAATACCATTTACACCTACCACCAGGTGCTGGAATACCATTTACGCCTACCACCAGGTGCTGGAATATAATTTCCTCCTATCACCAGGTGCTGGAATACCATTTACACCTACCACCAGGTGCTGGAATACCATTTACACCTACCACCAGGTGCTGGAATACCATTTACGCCTACCACCAGGTGCTGGAATACCATTTACACTTACCACCAGGTGCTGGAATATCATTTCCTCCTGTCACCAGGTGCTGGAATACCATTTCCACTTACCACCAGGTGCTGTAATACCATTTACACCTACCACCACGTGCTGGAATACCATTTACACCTACCACCAGGTGATGGAATACCATTTACACCTACCACCATGCGCTGGAATATCATTTCCTCCTATCACCAGGTGCTGGAATACTATTTACACTTACCACCAGGTGCTGGAACACTATTTACACTTACCACCAGGTGCTGGAATATCATTTCCTCCTATCACCAGGTGCTGGAATACCATTTACACCTATCACCAGGTGCTGGAATACCATTTACACCTACCACCAAGGTGCTGGAATATCATTTCCGCCTACCACCAGGTGCTGGAATACCTTTTAAACCTACCACCAGGTGTTGGAATATCATTTCCTCCTATCACCAGGTGCTGGAATACCATTTCCACTTACCACCAGGTAATTAAATACCATTTACACCTACCACCAGGTACTGGGCACTGGAATACTATTTCCACCTACCAGCAGGTACTGGATTACCACTTCCACTTCCCACCAGGTATTGGAATATCATTTCCACCTACCAACAGGTACTGGAATACATTACTAATACATTACATTGTGCCTTGTAGACTTTGCATGTCCAAAAATATGTTGTTCTGCCAAGGCCCATTAGCCTCCGAGAATGCTCGTACAATAGCCTCAATCAGAACGCACTATGCTCTCTCCCACAGTGGTTTAGTTATTAAAACTCTTCCGCTGTGCCAAAACACATTCAGTATCGTCATTTTGTTAGTGCAGGTATTTAACAAATATGCACCGGACTGAGAGGTCTGTGTAAAAAACGATCTCTCCGGTATTGCATGTTTTGCGGTTCAGCCCTCCGGTATTTCAACGCCTATCTTAAGTCCCTTGTCGTGATTTCAGTGTAGGCACTGTGTGGCAGCACATACAGTGTAATGGTTAGCATTACTGCCTTACAGCACTGAGGTTATGGGTTCGATTCCCACTATGGCCATAACTGTGCGGAATTTGTATATTCTCCTTGTGCTTGTGTGGGTTTCCACTGGGTGCTCCGGTTTCCTCCCACACTCCTAAAATATACTGTTAGGTTAATTGGCTCCCAACAAAAATTAACCTGTGTGTGTGTGTATACATGTGGTAGGGAATATCGATTGTATACTCTCTGTAAAGCGCTGCGGAATATGTAAAAAACTGGTAATAAATAAATAGGTATTGAGAGTAGTGTCATCGAGATGCTTCCTGTCAGAATACCGACAGTGGCATCCCCCTTCCCCTCCAACCCTCCCTTCCTGTAGAATAACCCTTCTCACCCCGCACCATAACCCTCCTTGTTAGTCCCTAAATCTACCCCCGTAGTGCCTAACCCTAACTCCCCCCTTAGTGGTAATGTGGTGCCTAACCCTAATCCTCTCCCCCAGGGGTGTCTACCCTAACCCCGCTACGCTCCCTAAACCTAACCCTCCTCCCCCACGTCCTTCGGCGTTCCTGCACAGGATCGGTATTTCGATGCCTATCTTTAGTCCCTTGTCGGGATTTCAGTGTTGGTTATGAGACCCGCAGCCGCCGGTCTCATAACTACATCTCCACCAGCATCATCATGTCTCTGATGTGAACCACTGGGTTCCTCTTTTTTTTTACCAATTTTTTCCTTTACCCTAGATGTTATGTCTTCACTTCCCTGAGTCGTTTTCATAGTAGTCTGCTTACCATGTAAGTGAATATAGGTATTGTGCTTTCTCTCTTACCCTTTTCTTTGTGAAGGTTTATTTTCTATGCATAAAAACTAAGGGATTGAATTCCCTTACTAAAAGATGTTTAGTACCTTTAGTCTTGTACTGTTAAGAAGGGGAATTAGAAGCTATTCAGGAAACTCCCTCTTTTTCATACTTTCTCCCCGTCAATTTGATAATTAGTTGTATCTTTCTTGTTACATGGCTAGTGACCCTTTTAAGTGTAATAGGTTGTCAGTATAATCAGTATATGTTGCCCTTTGGCACTTGAGAAACAGTTATCAGATAGAAAAATGGATCTGATCTTGGCAATTGGGACACCACTATCTCATCTTAATTTTACTTTGTGCCCCCAATTTTAAGCAACTCTCTTATCAGGGAAACATGCTGCAATTAAAAAAGGTAAAAAGGGAATATTATTTTTAATGAGTTCAATATTGCCCTTATTCTAAATTGTTTAGATCCCCCTCCAATAATTAGACAACTGATCATATATATTTAAATCTATTCAACACCTTTAACCAGATACCTGTATGATACTGAGTATGACCATGGCTCATATTCGCACATTGATCTTTTGTTGATGGTAAATGGTCTTTGCAACCAGTTGCTGCTATTGATAACACTGTACAACAAATTAATACTTTTAATTTGTTTCCTTTCTAAAAATAGTCATACATTACTAATTGGAGATCAAGAAAAACTAAAATGATTTCAGAATGTTTTTACTAGCTCTATTTTTTGAGCTACACTACTTGCGCTATACTGTATGTACATTAGTAATATAGTCATAGTGAAAAGCTATTTTAAAATAATCTGATATTTTCTTGATAGAAAATAAATAACAGTTGTTTTAATTCAATCAATCACAAATAAGAACACAAAACGAAACAAACATACAGCATACGAAACAAACATACAGCATACGAAAGTACTATCTAATATAGTGGCCTATTCATGGGGGTGCTTTCACTTTGCTTGTCACTTGTACTCCTCTTCTGGGGCATCTCTTGTCACTGTCCAACAGTAGCGATTCACCTACCCCGATATCTTTGTTCCATTGCTGAAATGTCTTGGTGGAATCGCTCACTATGCTTGTCACTCAGTGCACCACAGTTATCTTGTGTGGGTAATCCAGTGAATCGCATATATTTGAATAGGGGAGGGGACAAATAACTGATTCATTTAATTGGGTCATTAGGCCCCGCCCCCTCTGCGCGGAACGCAGATTGCTGGTAAGATTCTTTCCATTCTGCCCACTTCACTAGGAATACCCCTACATCGTCATAAATGAGCTATATCTCGGAACTCAGAGCTAACTGAGAGTTTTAAATGTTATATTCATTCTTGCATGCTGAAATCAATTAAAAGTAACTATTTTCACATCGGAAACATTTTTATTGCTGCGCTGTATAATTTGCCTCTGACATGGTCTGATCGTGCCCCTTTACTGTGTTCTTGGACTTGTGCATCTAAACAGATTTGCTTGAGGAATGACTGGTCAGGAAGAAATCAAGGGAAACACCCTGACAGCCACCTTGAAGAGGCAGTGTCTAGGTTCAGTCAAGCCAGGCCTTGTAAAGATCAATAACTTGCCACCTAAAATCCCAATGAAAAAAAGCACATTTTGTTTCTCCCACCACTCTGCAATAAGCCACTAAAAATCCAGCATACTATATGTAAATAAATGCAGAAAACTCAGTAATACACATTTGCAAATATATGTTAAGTCACACTCCACGTTAAAGGCGCCTCAGATAATAGTGGTCCTCCTAACTATAAAAAATGAGAACTCATATATTGGGTCATACATTCATGTGATTTAAATTCAGATAGTAAACTTATCAGGAAGTACACAAACAGTCTCCAGTATGGCACTACAAGGACCATCACTCCCTGCTAGCTACTGATTCTATATATGACTCTGAAAACAGACCCAGAATAGGGCTTCTCATTGTTTAGAATTGTGACCACTCAATGATTCAGGTGCAAAGGATAACTTTCTGGGTAAATGCTTTCCCTGCCAGCATCTCATCCCTACAATACTGAAGGTATGCTCCATCCCATGAAGACCATGATGGATCCCCCATCGCCTGAGGCCGTGTCACCACATATATACATCCTCCCATGACTGAAAGCCTGACTGATTGCTGGTTCACTGCAGCCTAGACTTCGTTCAGACTCGTCAATTGGCTATGGTACTTAGAATATCATGTATAATAACGCATAACTCTAGCATTAGTGGGCAGAGAAGGTGTTCAGTTCTCATTTTCTCAATAAAGCTGCTTGATGACACAACCATTCTCATTGAGTATGTCAGTTGTCATTGTTGCAGACACACCTGCCAGTTACCTTGGGGTGTTTGACCAGAAATAAGCCACCACTTTGTGACCTCTATGGGACCTCCATAGCTCTCTTGCTTATACCCTTAGAACACAATTATATATCAGATCTTTGAGAGTATATTGATGACAACTTATTTTGAGGGTTCATTTGTCCTTCCATCTCTTCTGCATTAGTTTAATATTCTTTGTAAGCAAGAAATATAGTTTTGTATGCTCTTGTATTGATAATTGAGCTCTCAATGCTATCATGTTCTGCATCCAATACCCATTGCTACTGATTGCTGAACTCCTGGGAAAAGTGAGAGCTGCCAAAATATTCACCAAAATGGTCCTCATGGGGTTCTACAATCTAATTGGTCCAGGAGATAACATTTCACACTCAGTAGGAGCATTTCTAATACTTTTGGATTGGCTAATGCCCCCATTACTTCCACTGCTTTGTTATAATGTCGTTCAAGATCTCCTGGACAGATGTCGTAGTTTACACATGAATACTGAGAGAACATAATGATACGGGGACATACTAGTTGGGATGCAATCGGGAAGCCGGCTGACATTATACCGACAGCCGACTTCCCGACTGTCATATCCCGGCGAGGGTGAAATGACCGGCGTCTAGATGTAGACGCCGCTCATTTTACCGGCGCCGGGAGACCGGCACCCGGAATCCCGATCGAAGGGATGCCGGGCGACGCGAGTGGACAGCCGCGGGGGGGAGGGTTAGGTTTAGGGCTCCCGGGGGGGACTTAGGGTTAGGCACCCCCCCGGGAGGTTAGGGCTAGGCTAGGGGGAGGGAGGGTTAGGGTTAGGCACCCCCGGGGGGAGGTTAGGGTTAGGCACCCCCCCAGGGGACTTAGGTTTAGGCAGCAGAGAAGGGGGGGTTAGGTTTAGGCACTTAGAGGGGGATTAGGGTTAGGCACTTGGGGTGGAGGCTAGGGTTACGGGGGTAGGTTAGGTTAGTTAATACTTACCTAGGGAGGATCAGAATTTCCAGCGCTGTCGGGCTGCCGGGATCTGTTCCTCTGTCGGCCTGATGCTGCCGGGATTCGGACGGCGGTATTACATACCGATTTCACTGAGTTATTTAGATACTATACATTAAGAGTACACACAACAGAGACTCAGACAAAAGAACACTCAAAACAACAGACACAATGGCAGATTTACATACTGAGAGGACTGACAGGTACTGTGACATACAAAAATATGTATAAATTGTATACATTGACAATGAGGACAGACAGAAACAGGAAGAGAGACATCCCAGTACTGAAAGGGCAAACAGACATAGTGACACTCAAAGTATGGTGGATGGATCATATCATGGATGTAGCATGTCCTATTGCCTTGCATACATGATTCATCCCGTGTTCACTCTGCATGTTTATTGCACTGTTGCTGAATTTTCACAAGGTTCGAAGAGCCAGCCCTATTTGTAGCGCCAGGTAAACTCAATTGACCCAGATGAGATGGGATTTACCATGGGCATAAGAAAAGTATCCACATGTAGGAGGCTGGAGCCTACAATAGGATACATCATTGGGATTCTCACCAGCTTCCACTTTATTCTGAGCTTCCCTTATGCTGCATACAGTTAAGGCAGTCCTCTTATTAATGTCCATGGCAAACCATGACCTGCCACAGTTTCTATTGGCTGGTGGCTCAGGAACCTTGTATGTGTTATTATATAGGCATTATGGGGCTGATTCTAAGTTGGGAAGAAAGCAAAAAAACAAGTAAATTGGTATCTAGAACAAACCATGTTGCAATGCAATGGGGGTAAATACAGTTTTTTGGGGGGGTTGCATGCAGGGTAAATAGTGGCTGCTTTTGTATGTGTAGCCCATAATTATCAAAAATTATCTGCACATTTTAAATCCCACCCCACCTGCAGTGCAATATGGTTTTTACCATGCTTGCTTTATTTTGCTTTGCTTCCAACTCAGAATGAGTCCCTATAGTAGCATGATAATGTATTCCTCATAGTCTACAATCCTGCAGTCCATGTACATCAGTAGGACTGCAGCAGGGAATCAGAGTGTGAACATGGATCCTCCCCTGCTGCACTGCAATCAGCAGGGCAGGATTAAGGATTGTGGGGGCCCCGGGGCAACTAAATTGTGGGGGCCCCATAGGAAAAAAAAAGTAAAATGCAGGATTTAGAGTGGGGGAGATTATATATATATATATATATATATATATATATATACATACACACAGTATATATATTATATAGATAGATAAATAAATTGAGATATATATATTAATAGATAAAGATAGAGATATAGATACAGTAAAGAGAGAGTGGGGGGAGGGGGAGAAAGGGACAAGGAGAGAGAGAGAGAGAGAGAGATGGGGTAGGAGTGAGACAGAGAGGGATGGGGAGGGAGACAAAGAGGGAAATAGAGGAAGGGAGAGAGAGGGAGGAGAGGACAGAGGGGGAGAGAGAGATGGAGGAAGGGAGCTCGCACACTAACCTCTTGCAGCTGCAGCAGGCAACCCAGCAACCGTTCTGATGGGGCAGGCACTTCATTGCATTAAGCCCCGCCCCCTACTCGTGCACCCGCGAATCGCGGCATTTTCAACAAGGGGGCGGGACTTCCATACAGCCACTGTCGGGTGAAACAGTGGCAGTGAGGCTGTGATGCTGCCGAGACCGGAAGTTGGCCAGGGTGAGTAGCCAGGTTCCAATCATTTTTGTCGTCAGTGTGGGGGCCCCAAAGGTGTGGGGGCCCCTGGACGATCGCCCCGCTCGCCCCTCTTATAATCCGGCCCTGGCAATCAGAGATGTACGCTAATGCATTCGCAGCTAGAAATGTACGGAGCCGCCCACCGGCGGCATCGCAGATCCAAGCAAGTGCATACAAATACGCAGCCACCGTCACAGATCATTCAATAAATGGTCATCTGAGTAGCCCTACGTCGGAACCATTTTATCTGCATACAGGATTGTAGATATTGCCGTCAATCCCCGTTACCTCCCCCAAATGGTCCCTGACTCAGTCACTCTGCAATCCTCTCTGCGAGCGGCATCGCAAAGGTACCTTACAGCATGCGCAGTGCGACCGTGACACATGCGCAGTCGACTGATAAACACTCAACTGCGTAAAAATCGGAATAGCATACATCTCTGATTCAAGTCCTTAGTCATAATCTCTGCTGACATACATAATTACTTACCACAGTAATAACAAATGTTATTACTAAAACAAGAATTGGATGTGATTAATTTGATTTTTAGCCCAAAACAAAGTTTGAGACCACCTGATCGGCTCCAATTTTTCATCCTTTAGACGTTCACTTAAGCTCCATCTCTGTGGTCTTGTAGAGACCTATTCCATCTGGTATCGAATCCTTCTCAACCTAATCTCTCTAATCTTATCTGACATCAACTCTGGAGGATCATTTTAATATGTACCCTCCAAAGCCACGCCCACAACAAGGTCCTCTTCTACCAATGATGCCATAAGTCGGCTTTGTACATGTCCAGAAGACAGCGCTGTGTATGCTCATCTGGCATTAGAACAAAAATGTCAATGGTTGATTTTCCAAGACACAATTTATTCAGCTTTAGCCTAATTCATTAAATATTTTAACTAGTACAGATTTTTGTTGGCTCACAAAATGTAGGTCACTTAAAATTCGCTTTCCAATGATTTATTACCTTGATGGCAGCCAGAGGAGACAAAAGAGCCAGAACTGGTTTATAAAAAAAATCATCATTTCAGAATGTTGTCTTATGCAATAAATGTAGGGTTTCTGGGTCTGATGGGGCAGCCAAATGACTGACAGTACAGCCTCAGCATGGATGCAGGCAGCTGCCATAGTTAGTGTGAGTGTGGTAGAGGCAGAAAGTAGAAGAGCTAGTGCTAAAGGAGCATGTGGGTGTAGAGGGAGCAGTGTGCATTTAGTGACTCAAATCTTTATAGTCTGACAGACATATGTTGTTCCCATGGATGACACAACAGGTTCCTCAGGCAGAGAAGCAACACAAACTAATGATGATGAAGCCAATAAAATAAACTATAAATGTCATAAACATACACATATGCCCACATTAATAAGTCCAGCAGGACAATATGCTGCAGCAACCAATGCAAACAAGTGTAGATGGACAGAGGTAAATAAGGGGTCATCTTCAAGTTCATCAGCATTGGTTCTGCAATACCTGTTGCTGAGGCAATTCCCATGGTAAGCCACTAGTCTCACCGTCTTCAGGGCCGTATTAAGCGCCACATGGGCCTGGAGTTGAGAATGTTCAAGGGCCTATACTGAGAAGGGGAGGAGCTGTGATGAGTGCTGTGTGGGTGTGGCCAGAGCCACGTGGGTGTGTACACTCCCTACACTATCAGCCCCAATGACTCCTGAACAGGGTCAGCTCTAAGGGTGTTCGACCAGTGCGGTGGAACAGGGGCGCCACCCACAGAGGGCGCCAGGCCCGTAGCTAGGGTAGTGCGGCCGGTGCCATGGCACAGGGCACCACAGGTCAGGGGACGCTGTTTGGGCCTGTCAAATTTCTGTTTATTTATCATTCTTGCTTGTAGCTTCCTCTTATTTCATCCCCAGCATCTCCTGGCCTCTCATATCTCTTCCCTGGCCTTTCCCCATGAAGCCATGGCTCTTTTTTGGGTGCATTATGTCCCTTTGAATAATGAGGGGGGCACCAATGCTCTTTCTGGCACAGGGCACCAAAAAGTCTAGTTACGGCTCTGGAGGGCGCACCCCTCCCCAACATCACGATTTCAGCGGGTTGGCCCGCAGGTGGTCAAATCAGGAGGTTCTGGACCCCCACCACCGCAGCAGACCCCGGAGTCTGAATGGATGCTGCGCGCATGCGCGCGGTACCCATCCAGTGACGGGAGACGGCTGGGGGAGGCCATGCCATGTGGGCATGCCTCCAAATAACGTCATGTAGGAGGCATGGCCTATGGTAATTAGGCCACCCCCCCATTTTTGGTCGCGTGCGGCTGCGCCGCACCACAATGTAGGAGCGCACTAGAGACAGCTGGCACATGGTGCTCCAACCCGAGGAGCTGGCCCTGCTCCTCAAATACATAAAAAAAAGAAAAATTGCATAATTTTGTGAGAAGACTAGAAATACTATTTTTAATACTTATTATTTATTAGGACCGACTGTGTGGCCAGTTAGACAGCTGGTCATCATCATGCTGCCATGATGAGAAAACTGTATATACAATATGAATACTTATGATGATGGCCCTATTTTAATGTGAAGGCCTGGAGCTGGAGCTCCATCCGCCCCATTGTTAATCTGGCCCTGACTGTCATGTCATTCCCCTACCAACACAGAACCCTGTTGAGTCTGTGATAGAAGATTTTAGAATTTAGATGCACAAAACAAAATTTTGTGTAATCCCAAATACCACATCAATGCGCATTTAGAATTTGGTTGTCGAGAGGGGCGGCATTCTGAGTTGGATACAGTCACGTCCTTCCTTGTGTGTTTTGCTGTAGATGTGTCTGTGACTTTATGCTAATGCCACTTCAAAGCCCTTCCCTGGTGTACATCCGTGCGCAAGAATGTGCAAGGACTGAGACGCCTACTTTTCAATGTCTACAGACGCCTTAATCATGCTTCGGTCGCACCATTCAGGTTTTGCAGTACTTTTTCAATAAAAACAGTTAACAGAAACTTGCACCAGCCCTGGGTGCAGATCATCTGTTTGACTATGGCATCCAACATCTGTGGGTCTGATGCAGAGATGGACGCAATGCTGATATTTTCGCAGAATGAGCGATTGTTTGCTATTGCGCATATACGAACACTGCACTGTACACGCGCAGCGATTGCATTACGATTACTCTCATACACAGGAACCACGTGCAATGTGAGTAACAGGTAGTCAGCGTTTGTGGGTGGTAACGGGGGTAGTGGATAAAAAGATCCAGGCGTGTCTGAACGTTTAAACGCTGTTTCATGGGTGTGCATACATTTTCCATTGCGATCGCCTTCAGAGTATGAGAGCTCTCTGCATGTCAGGAGAGCTGCAGTGTTTGCGGCTGGTCAGACTTGACTTACATGCTGCGTGACTGGCCGATGTGCGTCGATGTTACCGATGTTTACGCTGTTGTATGAATATGAGAAGGCAGCAGTGTGCGTCCCTATGCTCGGCTGTGCTTTGGAAGGCATTGGCATATTTTCGCAGCTGCTTTCCGTACGAAATCACAGCTGTGATTGCATTAGCGTAAATCTCTGAATCATGCCCTCTGTATGCAACCACTTTCAGCAACATGCCTGTGCCAGTCCAATACCACGCCCATACTACGTTATATCTGCGTCTGATTGGTCAACCCCCGTAACCACCCAGGAATGCCCAACACATTTTTTTTAAATATATTTTATTGGAGGATCAGTGAAGAAGTTTGAAAAGATATGCAAATAGGAGTGACAAACTGAGAAACAAAAGTCAATATATGTGAATAAATAAAGGGATAAAAATAATTAAAGTAACATAATGAAGTGCAATGTATATAACAAAATAATCAAACAAGGAAATATAACTGGATGTCACCCCCCCCCCCTCCGAAAAATATAAATAAAGCAAAAGAGTAGCCTAAAGGCCGGCTATTGGGTGCCCGACACATTTATTTATTAACAGTTTCTTATATAGCGCAGCATATTCCGTTGCGCTATATAATTGGACACATGAATAGAACAAAACTGGGTAATAACAGACAGATATATAGGTAGGAAGGCCCTGCTCGCAAGCTTACAATCTATAGGGGTTTCTAATACACTTGTTTGTGCATGCGTATGAATCTGATAGAGCCGAAAGCACAAGGGTCTCGTCGCAAGCCCGATGGCCACGATGGTCTTGACCATTGCGACCATCTTCCTGGCCGCTCGCTATAGCTGTGGGTGGTCACATTGGCCCTTACAGGACACCGGAAAAGACTGCCTGAGGGGACTTCACAAGGACAAGTGTTAACGCAACTGCTGTTCCTGAGCTTATTGCTAAATAGTGGGAAAATTATTAAGAAAAAGTAAAACATTGTGTCGATGTTGTTCAAAAATATTCGAGCCAATATCGTCACTTATGCTGAATAGCCCCAATGTCCCAGTAGTGAATAAGTAGCAGATACCTGGTGTTGCTAGATGCAGTGGGTTCACAGTAGGACAGTAAACTCCATAAACCGAAAAACACAGTGGAGTCTGGATTGAAAGTTCTCATACCTCGTCTGCATTCCATAACATGCGGCACATCCCCTCACAACAGGGATCCTCTTCTCCATTCACCCCACTGCATACATTTTGTTCTAGGCAGGACCAGTTACCACCACAATATCCAGGGGCTCTGCCACTTGTTACTAAACCAATATCAAGGGACATTTCACATATACTTTCTGTTGTCATTTAACTCTTCACTGCTGGGCTATTGTTACATAAAGATATGGCTTCATCAGAACTCTTTTAAAAGGTTTTCCTTCTAGCCACATTGCCATCTTGCAACAAACCCACCCTCACTATGGGCCCGATTTCTGAGGTGCACGCAAATTCCGCTGTGACTGCGATTCCGTATGCTGCAAAAATATGCTGATTAAGCTGATGTCTTGTGCACACAGACACCCACCTCCAGCGTCTCACATCCGCTGCCTGCGTACAAAATTGCGTACAACATCAGGAACATCGGTCGCAGAGTGAACATCTGAGCAACCCTATACTGTCTTAAAATTCTCTTCTCTTCTAAGATGCTGAAGCCTCTGCAGCTGCTGGACGAATTTGCAGAGGCTCCCTAGGGCACGCCCAGAATATAGTCCTAGCACACCTGCATTTTTGTAACCAACCCCGTCACCTTCCCCCAACACTGACTGCCTGTCACTCACTTTGCTAGAAAATCCTTGGTGCAACCATCATCTCAAACCCATGGCTGCATGTGCACAGTGCGGCTTTGGTGCATGCGCAGTAGTCATAAATTGCTCCACTGCGCCAGACATCAACGCTGCATGTACCTTTGTATCAGGCCATATGGGATCATTTCTCATAGGGATATCAAACAGGGGTGCTCTTTACATTACTCATGAGGTGCTCCTACAGTCCTGCCTGTTGTTACAAAGATATTAAAAAACTGGGTGAGTGACATTATATATTTAGAGACCACTTTACTGCTGGCTCCCAACTGCTCAAGATAACCTATTTGCAGTGTCTGCCCTGTTGGCATCTACCCTTAACTCGTCTACAAAGTGCATAGACAGTGGCGGTATGAGGTACATGTGGGCCCAATTCCACAGAAAAAGTTACATATTAGGGCTTATCTGAATTGCACCAGATACTGGGGCTGATTCATAGTTGTATTCAAATATAAATATGCAGCGGCTGTGCTAAGATGTGCAAATGCCGCAGGAGGACGCAGCATCAGATCAACTGCTTGAACATTGGACATGTAGTAAAGGGGGGGTATCCACTTAGCGATTTATCCAAGCGATTGCACGATAACGACGTCATTATTGTGCAATCGCTTGCAAATCGCACATGCATCCGGCATGTTTTGGTCTGAAGCGACCAGCGATGCGCGTGCCCACTGGTCGCTTCCGACATCGCCCGTACATGCTGGTCAACCTGACGATCTCGTCAGGTTCAGCATGTGCGGGGATGAGAGATGTGCCTGGACTGAAAGAGTGAATGTTCAGTCTAGGCAAATCACTAGATATACAAACGAGAGCACGACAGCAATGTCGTAAACGTGCTCTCGTTTGTATATCTATAAGTGGATACCCGCCTTAACTCTCAGGTTACTTAGGATGTAAGGTGAAAAAAATGCTGTTGGGGTCAGTGAAGCTACATCCAAGGACACAGCCATTTTCTTTGGCACCCCCAGAAAATGGGGCCATCACGGGCCCATTTTCTGTAACTCTACCCATCACCGCCCCCAAACGTCAGCAACAGGTCAAACATGATGTGGATTTTGGGGCGGCACTGCGAGCATCATCGCAGGACTTTAGCTGCAGTGCGGCTCCTGAGCAGATCAGAAAAAATTAGCAAACTGCGACTGTTACATGGTCACTCCATCTGGACCCAAAAAGCACTATTTAATATTCACACAGTGGAAGCACCTGCCCCTGCTGTGTGCTCTTCCCATTGTGTTCTCAGCAGAGCAGGGCAGGGGTCTCTTGTGAATATGTGCAATTTGACATACGCACCAGCTCATAAAAGACCAACGCTCTGCGCTGAGGGGCCAGGATGACCAGCATTGCTAGGCCCCTCAACTCCAGGAACCGTAGCAACCGCACCAACTATAGTTCTGCCCTATGGCATTCATTTTCTAAATATATAGGGTTATATGCCTTGCAGGTTAGACCAGTCTGAGAAAAACAAAATAGTAGTACAGCTTTGTGCAGAATAATATGAGCTCTATTAACATTCTATGTAAAGATGGAGAAGGAAGGAAATAAGAGATGTGAGCAAAAAAGTAAGGGAAATCACTGCACGTCGTGCACACTGCTGTCCTCAGTGACTGAGCTGTGTAGCTGGCATAGCTGCAGCTGTCACATGTATTTACATAGCAGCCGCCATCGTCAGGTCACTGTCAGCTGTCACTCACAGAGGCCCCGCCCACTGTACGAGCTGCTGCAGCTGAAGTCCCCGGAGAGAGCGGAGGGTGAAGGGAGAGCTATGACAGGATGAGGGGCGGGGACGTCGTATAGCCAATCACAGCGCGGCAGAGTTCCATCCTTCCACATTAGCATCGCCGCTAGCAACAGGTGGTGACGTCACGGGGAGCGCGCTGCGCGGCCCCGCGGTGCTGAGTATGGAGCTCTCCGCGGTCGGCGAGCGGGTGTTTGCGGCGGAGTCTCTGCTCAAGAGGCGCATCCGGAAGGTGAGTGACAGGCCTGTTTGTTGATGCTGTAGCTTAGGCCTCAATCCACGGACTGCCTTGATTGCTATAGCCGAATGCAGGCAGGGGGCGCTGGGGAGCTAGAATGGGAGAAGGACACCCACCCCCGTCATCTAAAAGCTGCTGGCCTGCTGAATGTAGCCAGCTATTTGTATCTTGTACTGTGCTGACCCTTGTACCAGTATGTTCCACTTGATAAAATGCTTATGTAAAGGCTAATATCTATCTATCTATCTATCTATCTATCTATCTATCTATCTATCTATCTATCTATCTCTATCCCTGTGTGATCTATCAGAATAGTGTGCATGATTGAGCTAGAGTCCTTCCTGTACTGTAAATGTAATCCCTATGATGATATTTGGAGTACATGAATATTGTAACTATAGGAAATATTTGGAAATGTTGGCATCCAGTGGTAAATACAAGGAGGCAGTCACAATACACAATCTTGGGCAGGGCTTCTAAGTTTATTGCTAGTTATGGTAACAAAACATTTACTAATAAAGTGTTGAGGCTTCTTTTTTATCTTTTTCAGGAGTCACAAGTAGCCAGTTCTAGACTTACAGTACATTGGCCTGTAAAATGTTAAAATCTGGTTATATATTTATAGAACGAGAGAGATTTTATTGGAATGTGGATGACTATATCTAAAATACATGTGAAACCCCCACACTGCCCCAGAATTACCATATCTATTACATTTGTTTGTAATGTTTTGCACAGTAGGATAAGATACGTGTGTGTGTTTTTATCACTGAGCAGTAAATGTTGTATTTTAATTTTCTAAAGTTCTCTACCCCCCCCCCGCAATTTCTGTTCATTCATCTGTCTTTATAAAGCACCCTGTGTGTGCTTTGTCAGTCCGTCATTCCGTAGAGATCGATTATCTGTTTGTGAGTATCTGTCTCTCCTCCATTCTTCTGTCAGATACTGTGACTGAGAAGAGGTGGCTATACAAATAGCTGTGTGCACATGGCCCTTTCCATTTGTAGAACAGAAGCCGGCTTAGTAATATTAATCAGCACCCCTTGAAATACTACATCTGAAGCAGTATATAGTGGTAGTGTTCATTTTCATTTTGTGTGTTGGAATTTTGTTAAGCATTTGATATATGAAGCCATGGCTTCCAGCTGCCCCTAGTTTCCAGGCACGGTGCCATGCTGTAAAGGTGGGTTGCTAAAAGTATTTCTAAAGACTGACCAGTTGTGTAGTCTTTATTCTTCATTATGTTGGAGGCAGAGCTAGTTTACCTATTCATATTCTCTCTAATCTAGTAATATGTGATAAATACAAACCTCACACCAATGTTCAGCAATCACTTCAAGAGTTGTTCACCAAACCTAGACATATTAATTAGTCTTTTGGAAACTACATCATGGATCACCTCCAGTTACAATATAACTTTTAGTATTAAAGTTCACTTAGTTTAAAATTAAATGTGGAACTCTACTTACTTGGAGTCTGCCATTTTCCCTGAATTAACAGGTAGGGGTGTATCTAGGGGTCCGAGCGCCCCTGGCAAACTAAGGGACTGGCGCCCCCCTCCAATGACTGCTTCTACTAAAAAAAAAATAACACACACTGGGGGTAGTTTAATTTACACATGTGAAGAAATAGGGAGAGTATAATTTTTATTTCTCTTTGTAATATATATATCTTTTATAGAACTTACTCCATCGCAAACCACTATATATAAATTTATTTATGCAAAAAAACACAGGAAAAGCTTAAAAACATTGAATCAAAAACAAACAAAATGCATTATGGGTAACATAATTTACATATATTTGAATTGGGCTATCTATACTGCATTTACGCTTTTTAACAACTGATACCTATACTCCACCTTTAATTTACTGGGATGATAGATCTTTTATATTTTCCCGCATAACAATGAAGACAGTCCACATGGATCATGTCTTATTCCCAACACGGGGTTAGCCACCACCTAAAAAGATCATAGCCAGTCCCCCAAAATGAGGAAAACATACATTTATTACACTTACACTGGGGGTAGTTCAATTTACATGCCTGTAGAAATAGGGAGACAAAATATATATATTATTATTTTATTTTTATTTTTTTCAGTTATAACACTTACTACATACAAAGCACTGTTTATAAATTTCTATATGTCAACAACACAGGAAAAGAGGGCATCAATAACAAACAAGATGCATTGTGGGCAAGATAATTTGCATATATGCAAATTACCTTGCGAATAGAGCCTTGTGATTGATGTGGTGCTTGCACTCTTTTCCTGCACAGTTGACATATTGGAATAGTGAGTGGTGATTGGTATGTGTTGGGTATTGTGGGGGATGAAATACATTAGGGATAAAAATAAAAAAAATTTACTCTCCCTAATTTTAAATGTTTCTGATATAAAGGGACATATAAGAAGGCTAATACATAGTAACAATCAATGGAGAACACTGGTAAGCAGTTGGAGGAAACAGAAGGAAACCAGAGATATTTGCTGCAGCTGACTGTGGGACACTGCTAAGAGCAGAGGAGACAGGAGATCATGTGCTAGTCATGTCAGGCTGAAACAGCGCCCCCCCCTCGCCATCGCCCCTGGCAAGGGCCATCCAGGCCAATAGGAAGATACGCCCCTGTCAACAGGTCCCAACTGTTAGTAAAATGATAGTTGGGAGCTGATTGGCTGGAGCACCATTTATCATACACAGTGAAATGTATCACTTGTTTTGGTGATAAAACTCGTTAGTAAATGAGGCCCTCAGCAATTCAATTCTCCACAATTTGGTTCTGGAATGGTCGTGTATACACCAAGGTGACTTATCTCTGTGTATGTTTCTTCACACTTCATAATGGTGCCCAGGAAAATGAGAGAAGATTCCTTATTGTAAAGTGTGTAGCCGGACATCTAGGCGGCACATTGTGAAGCATTGAAGTCCCCTATTTATTTCTTTAAGATAGGTGTTGTTGCAGCTGAGTGGATGACTTTGCCAGGGGTTCTAGTGTACGTGATAATATCTTGTAAATGGGAATATTGGATCCTACAGTTGCTAGGTAATCAAGCCTGGGTGAACAAATTTGAGGTTTCTTTTGAAGAATGGATGTAAACATTTGGGTACTTTTTCACAGAAAAAAATATTATATAAGTATTTTATATCTGTGCTTCATTTAATGTTTTTGCCCTCCGACCCATACTTTTGTAATGCACTTAGGGGTTGATTCTGAACTTGCACGTGTGTTTTGAGCATACACATTTATGTTCCATAGCTGTGCATATGTAACTTTGAGCGATGAAGCCATACACATCTCCAATATGGGTGTAACTGGGCATTTACATGTGGGCATAGTGTTCCGAGGGCCTGTCTGGGTCATGTAGAGTGAATTAGGGGCTATTCAAAGGTGAGTGTACACAGACTGATCTATTGCATTAGGGATAGGGCTGGTGTAAAAGCACACGATGTGGCCACCTCTGAATACAGATAGAGATCGCATATATCTATATATATCTATATATATATATCTATATCTCTCTATCCCAGCATGAAATGCAATCGACCCCTTTGTGATCAATTATTAACACTAGAATGAATAGGAAAATATATGGTAATCTAGCACCTGACATTATGCTGCACTAGAGCTATGTGGGCTTTCAGCAAATCCAGGCCAGTTCTGTGTCTACTTCACCCTCATGTATTAGTCTAGTGCTATAGGCAACTGGCTTGTCATTTGTGATATCTGCCTGCATATGTTCTTAAGTTATTAGATATCTCGAAGTTGTTTAGTATGCCAGTATTTCTGCTACGAATGTTTCTCTCCCACAGGGTCGCATGGAGTATTTGGTGAAGTGGAAGGGCTGGTCTCAGAAGTAAGCGGAGTATTCATATGTTTATTTATTTACTTATTTTTTCTGCTATAATTATTTAGTATGTATCAAATGGTTGGAAGAGCCTTGCTATTATCAGCAGATACATTTGTTTTTTGTTTTAGATTAGTTGTTCTGTTTTTATTGATTTTAGGTACAGCACCTGGGAACCAGAGGAGAACATCTTGGATGCTAGATTGGTGGCAGCTTTTGAGGACAGGTAGAAACCTCTGTCCAGTAAACCTTCATTTTGATCACTTTCTTGTTACAGAGTGACCACTTTTTTTTTTTTGTAATCTCTAATAGGGAGCGAGAAAGGGAGTTATATGGGCCGAAAAAAAGGGGTCCCAAACCGAAAACTTTCCTCCTTAAGGTAATGTTTGTGTATTGTGCTACCAGGTGCTTTTACTGTATTTGCATATTAGTGTTAACCATTGCCGACCAGAGTTCCCGTTTAAAGTTCATGTTTATTGACCACAAAACTATTAATGTATTGTTTGACGTAGATTGGTGCACACACCCAGAAAATGTAAAACATTTCTGTTACTTCACAGGCACAAGCAAAAGCGAATGCAAAGACCTATGAATTCCGCAGCGAGTCTGCCCGTGGTGTAAGAGTTCCATATCCAGGTCGTCCTCCTCAGGAACTACAGTCTAGATCCAGGGAAGGGCTAAGGAGTATCCCAACCTCTTCCCAGGGTAGCAGTGGTGCTCGTACAGATATCTATAAAGAGAGGTTGAGTAGCCCAGAAATTAGAGGAGAGCACTATCCGTTAAAGTTAAAAAAGAGGAAGAGATGTCATCATGGCACAGTGCACCCCAAGGAAGATACTCAACCCTTAAGAATGACTCCTGCCAACCATACAAGTCAGCTTGAACAGGTGGCTGGTTCTGCCAGGGTAGATGATAGTGGACCACTAGAATATCATTCCACACATGGTGTCATACAGCTAGCAAGGCGACAAAACTCAGAGTTGGGATCTACAAGTCAGGCAGAACATGGTTTCTTGCCCAGAGAACATGGTCTGGCACATAAAGGACAGGACACTCATGGGCATTCAAGCGTTGACACACGTCCACATAGGACAAAGCACAAGGCTGACATTATGAGCTCCAACTGCAAAGAGGCCGGTGTCCCAAAAAGCAGAAATAGCTCAGAATACCAAGGACAGGTGTCTGACACCTACAGGGAAGCACTGGTAACACATGGTGGGAAGCCTTCTCTTATCGCCCGTATTCCTGTTGCCAGGATACTTGGTGAGCCAGAAGAGGAACCATGGAGACCCCCAGTGGACAACTTGGAGAAAGTAGTAGTGACAGATGTGACTTCAAACTTTCTGACTGTGACTATAAAGGAAAGCAATACAGACCAAGGCTTTTTTAAAGATAAAAGATGAGTGTGTGTGTAGGTAAATATGTATATAATATCCAAATACACACACTTATTCATGTTTTGCATAGTTCCATCAAAAACAGAAACTTACTCACTGTTTTAATAAGTTCCTTTATTAAACTATGAGTAGATAGGGTTTTGGCTAATGTGAGTACACCAGCTGGAGATAGAACATAAGAGTATGTGTATATAATATTATATACACATAATCCCTTTTTTTATTATTATTGCCCTAAACTCAAACACCCATGTGTCTTAAATAGAAAACTAAATACCAGCTACCAGTTTCAGGATGCCCGCTGTCAGCTGGTACCCTGCCACTTGTCTGAATGTCTGACCTGGAACGCAATACGAACAGCTCAGCCCTATTAAATAAAATAAATGGCATCATACTTAATCAATGAGGGTGACAGAATTGGTATTGTGAGGTTCTGGACTTGGTCATTCAATATGGTGAGTAAAGTATTGATATCGGAACACTTCTGGTGACATGGAAAATGTAAGTGAATATAAATAGTTTACCTATCAAAGCAGTAGAAGTTGCGGTATGGCAGCCGCTGTATACCGGACTACTTGTCACTTACATGGGTGTTGCGTTATTCTCATAATGCATACATTTACCTAATGAAAACTGAGCTCCCTGTTTATACTGATATGTACAGGAGTATATACATATATTCTCATCAGGTGAATGTATGTGTTTTATGTAATGTAGCTTCCCCCACCAATTATTATTTTAACTGTTTTGTGTTTTCAGAGCATGTGGTTTAGTAGCAGTAACTCCTTTTTGAAGTTACTTCTAATGTACCACGAGGGCTTATGTTCTGTACCTACAAATAGTGATAATGTCATTGTTCACTAATGTAACAGTTGTTAGCAAAAGACATTTAAGTATACTTTCTTTGACTGGTAATTCTATTACTATGGTTCAGAGTAGACCTCTACCAAGTGTGTGTGTATGTATGTGTATATATATATATATATATATATATATTTTACACATACTTTGACTCTTCTGCAATGTATCTATGTACACATGATTGGCATACTTCCAATGCAAGCCGTTAAATTACAGTGTTGTTGGGTGTGTGTTTTTTTTTCTTAAATAGTGGAAGCTGTTCTTGGCAAGTATTTCCTGTGGACAAACATGGAACAGCACAGGGAAAAGCTATCTCTTTCCAGTTTGCTGTACTCACACTTGTAAAATGGCTTATTCTATCTCAACTAATTTCACAAGTTTCGACCTGGTGACAAAAATGATTTTTATACTTTTTACTTCTTAAGGGTACAACTGCACTTAATGGAATAGTCCATTTGGGACAAGTCCTTGTTAATTGTCATTATCCCACTGCATGTAACAAATAAGGGGCTGTAAGGATTTGATCATGCTGTGAGCTCATGGCTCAAGTGGATTGTAAGATGGTCATGGATAGGCTCCCTCACACTGTACTGCTAGCGCACACATGACCATCTCTCAGTGACTCCTGACTTACAAGGGTACAATTTGTGAGGACTTGTCCAAAATAGGCATATCCTTTTATAGTTTTTACAGTATCAAGGGTGTCTTATATATTGAGCACCCTCTAACACGCTCATTCAAATAATGTAAGAAATGTTTTTGTATTACCTGTGTGTGTATGTATATATATATATATATATATATATATTTTTTTTTTTTTTAAATTAATATTTCTTCAAAAATATAAATTGTTTTGTCAGTTATTAGAAAAGTCACATTATTACAGTCAAACCACCATTTTACATCTCTGTCCACCTTTTTTTTTGTAGTCCCTTCACTCCCTATTGATTTAAATGGGCCTGTTTCTCTGATTCCTGCACTACCTTTCTCCCTCGTGTTGCACCTTATCCCAGATACAGTATTTCACTGTTACAGTGCTGTACAGATTTCTCATTTTCTACTGGAAGTGTTCAGTACAGTAATTTATGTATTTAGCTTTACATAGTTCCAGAATGCTGTACTCACCATGTACCAGGAGTGGGTTGTTTCAGGTGTGGGTTTTGGTCATCGGTTCTGTAAGGTGTTTTTGTGTTTGTCATATCGATCAACTGCTTCTTCATTGTGGTTGCCTAGGGTCTTCCTCACTTCTTAGTAGTGCACTAAAGGGGTTCCAGGGTAGTGGGGGAGTCGGGAGCTTGCAGCTCAGAGGTGGTCACAGATCCTTGGTGGCGTTTTGCTGGGTGCTTGGCCAGCAGAATGCAGGTTGTGAAGGGGTGCGAGGCTTCGGGCAAACACGACTGCCTGACAGGCTGCTCCAGTTATATACAGTATTGGATACATTAGATTAGGATCAGTTAGCTCTCCTCCCTCAAGTTAACATTCTGTTTGTTTGTACACATGACATAAGGGTTTTCCTTTCATGCAAAGGCCACTACTGACTGTTTGACACAATAAACACACTGTGGTCGATAGCAAATTGTCTTGTGTTTTTTTTTTTGTTTGTTTTTTTAGTGTTTTTAGTACTGTAGACTTGTCCTCAGTTTACACTTTTTTTTTTAGATCTTGAAATGTAAAATAAGGTTTTGACTGTATTTAGCTTCATGTGAATCAGCCATATTATACCTATATTTTATGGCAACCATGCATGTGGCTGTAGTTTTGAAATGAGCATCACCAACATTTTTAGTGATATCTTCTCCTCCGAATTTAGTTGACAAATGTACAGTAATAGTCATTTTGGGTCGGCTTATATTTAATTTCAGAATGACATGTTCTTGCACAGGGTTGCCGTTTAAAATTTTGGATATATTTGATTAATATGTATGTGCGTTTGTCCAAACATAATAGTGTAACTGTCTCAAAGTTAGTTTTCTGGGACAGTATTAATTTATATTGTTTGATACACAATTTTACATAGCTACAGTGATTGCAGATTTAAGAAATTAACATAAATACTATTTGTCTTTTAAAATGAGATTGTCATTCTCCTAAAGGGGATGTATAATACGCTAATAAAAGAGTTGGACTTCTTAATTGCTCCGCATTGCACTGAGCATTTACTTATCACTTTTAGCTCCAAATTGTATCCCCTCATTTCATTCGTTCACACTACATCTTATGAATAGTGATTTGGATCAGCCGATTGGTACATTACCCAATATCCTTTATGGATTCCTTTTGTAGCCTAATTTCTTATTACACATGGTAAGTTGGGAAACTGAGCAATATGTTAGGCTTGATGTCTGTTCTGTACCTGGAATTGGCATGTCAATAATTATTATTGTCCTTTATTTATATAGTGCCACAAGGGGTCTGCAGCGCCTTACAAAGTACAAACCATATGAACAGAAAACAGGAACTAAAGTTTCATACAATACAAAACATTGCAGAACATGCAGCAATGTTTGTAAACAATGTCCATCAGCAGTCATAAAACTCAAATAGGCAGCAGGGTGGCAGAACCCAAAAGTTGGGTGCCGTTGTAGGGAGGATATGGTGGTAGAAGTAAGGAAGGAAAAAGCATATGAGGGAAACGGGCCGCGGTCATCGATCTTACAGTCTTATATTAATGAGCACCAGAGGAAGGGCAGGATTAACGGGGGTGACAGGGGTGGTCGTCCCGGGGCCACCACACCCTGTGGGGGTTAAAGTGGTCTGGAATGGGATACGGAACCAGTTCCGCCTCCTCCGGCCCACCTAACCCTGGAGCGGCCACCCGGATGGACGCAGACGCGGGCTTAAAGTAAGTGTTGTGTGTTTTTTTTTTTTTTTCCTGTAAATGGCTTCACTACAGGGGGCATGACTCCTAGGGGCTCTACTACTAATGGGGCACTCCATAACGTGCACCACTACTAGGTGCATTGCCACTATTGAGGGGCACTGCATAAGGGGCGCTACCACTACTGGGGGCACTGTATAAGGGGCACTACCACTACTGGGTGCACTGTATAAGGGGCACTACTAAGTGTCATAACATGAATAAGGGACACTACTATGTGGTGTAATGTGAATCGGGCACTATGCGGTGTAATGTGGATAAGATTGCACAACTGGTGAGTAATATTTCATGTGGGTGCCTATATGCGTGTTGTTGTTTTTTTCACCTGTTGGTGTATTTTGTATTTTTTGTGTGTGTGCCCCTGTTTTTTTTTTTTTTTTTTTCATGTGGAGCGTATGGGCCCCATTTCTCAATGAGACATAACCCCCCCTAACTAAACAACCTTTAGCTGTAAATGGCTGTGTCTTGTAGCTGGAATCATTTGGATTTAACTTGTCTACATGGGGAGATCATGTGGGGATCCTTGCTCAATTCAACCATATTACCCCAACATTGCTTTAGCGATTCTGCAAGGCTGTTTTAAAAGGGGCAGAATGCGCCCTGCCCTTTTGTCGGTGTTCTACTAAAACATGCTGGGTGCTGACTCCTACCCACATGCGCACAGCATCTATTTACAGAGAGGGCAGCCCAGCATGTCCGTAAATACTGGGCACTCCCTCAAGAGTGATGAATAGCAGACGTGGCTTAAATACACAAACCCTCTTATCGTGGCCATGCCCCCTTTTTGGGCGGGTGCACATCTTCAGCATGTGCTGGAGTGCACTTTCTATAGTCCGGCGCCCTGTCCAGCGCCAGACCTAGAATGAACACTATGCTTTATGGGTAGAACATAAACTGACCATATGAAGTGTGATTGACACCAATAGGATTCTAATCAGATTTTTATCAGTCTTGTGGGTAAATCGTAGAGATTATGGTCGTAAACTCGGTTAACTGCCCATTTGTCCAGATATTTCTATATTAACCTGCTATTGTTAAAACTGACTGATCTATTTGGTTATTGATCAGTTCGTATGGCCCTATGTGCACTGTGTTTGTCAAATTGATTTATCCGTTGGTTATTCCAGCAGGTTGTAGTGTAAATTCACAGAATACACATTTAGTATTTACAATACAAAGGGCAAGGTTCAGTAAGATTTGACCTAGTAGTGTACATGCTTTCTCCTTCACATGGCTATAAGATGTCAGGGCACACAATCCAAACGGCACAGATTCCTGTGCAAACTCTTTTTTTTTTTTTTTTTTAAGCATGCTTAGAAAGAGATGAATTGATACAGTTTGTATGCCTGCTCCCTTACTGAATGTACACAGCTTCTTCAATGTTTATATTGAGGCATGTCATATGTGTGGTTATAATGTTTCATACCTCTATTATGATTATTATTATTATACACAGACGGTGTAATGGTTAGTATTAATGCCTCATAACACTGAGGTCGTGGGTTCGATTCCCACCACAGCCCTAACTGCGGAGTTTGTATATTCTTCCTGTGCTTGTGTGGGTTTCCTCCAGGTACTCCGGTTTCCCCCCGTACTCCAAAAATATACTAGTAGGTTAATTGGCTCCTACCAAAAATGAACTCTAGTTTGTATGAGTGTGCGTGTACATGTGGTAGGGAATATAGAGTGTAAGCTCCACTGGGGCAGGGACTGATGTGAGTGGCCAAAAGTAAAGCGCTGCAGAATATGTGTGCACTATATAAAGAACTGGTAATAAATAATAATAAATTGAATATCCTTTTATTTATATAGTGACACAATTTTATGCAGTGTTTTACCAAGAATGTTTAATCATTCACATCAGTCATTGCCACTTTCTCTGCGAGACACAATTAGGTACTTTTAGTCATAAGCCAATTAACCTAAAGGTAATGGACTGTAGGAGCACCCAAGTAGATGAAACACAAGCAAATACAGTCGGTGGACTGCCCTCTTGGCAATATGCAAAAGGACCACTTTACTGGGCTGGCTGCAGTGTATAGTGCACCTTATAGGAGAAAAGCCACGTCAACAGCAAAGATAATTCTCCCAGGGGATGGGGTGCTGCTTTGATCTACCAACCAATCCTGGTTTTTCACTTTATATAGCTTCAGTCAGAGAGCAGGGAGCGCAGGGCTTATCTACCAAGCGCTTACATCTTGCATAAAGCTGAGCTACCAATAGTATGCAGGAGGGAGCAGGTCACACCTGACCGAAAACCTCCTTGGGTGTTCCAAAACCATCTGTTTTCTCATGCCCGTCTTCCCCTAGGGCCTTGCCCAACATATCACCTTTGCGTACACAGACAGAGACTAAGGGGTAAATTTACTAAAGTGAGAGGTTTTAGAAGAGAGGTTGCCCATAGCAACCAATCAGATTCTAGCTATTATCTTCTAGAAGGTGCTAGTTAAATGTTAAGTAGAATTTGATTGGTTGCTATGGGCAACTTCTCTTCTAAAACTCACTTCTACAAACTCTCACTTTAGTAAATGGTAGCCCTAGGATATGGCAAAACTAGGTGCTTTTTGTGATACGTAGATTTGTTTTTTCTTGGTTACATGCTGCACCTTATGGTGGAAATAACACCTTCAATTTCAATTTTAAACAGACAGTAAAACAAAGTAGTGTCCAGGTCCTACTACAAGCAGAATATTGCAATGTAATGCTAAATATTTTTTTTTAACTATTTGAGCCAAATGTAATAAAGCGACAATTGCAGTTTTAATTCTAATGACTATCTCACTAGATTTCTGCCGGCATCTGCAAATCACAGGCTATTACATTACATTAATTTTTTTATATAATGGTCATTTTGTGAACCACAAAAAATGTGGGTCTGGTAATTTTTTTTAATCTGCTCTAGTTATTTTTAGGTGCATGTCTACTTTCTAATATTTGTAAAAAACCCACAAAGTCAGTGTCAGCAATTGCAGTAGGCTATTGCAGACTGTTCCTTCCTTGCTTGGGCATATATAGTGTTGTGCGAATAAATTGGGAGGAAGCTTGTATTTATTTTTTATTAGACAGATTTATATACATATTATTAATATAATCATACTTAGGGCCTGATTCAGAGCCGAACGCTCTGACCAGAGCGCTGGCTCTGAATTAGGGCCCTCCTCCATGAAAATGGAGCGTACTCCTGGATGCTCGCATAGCTGTGGGTGACCACCCACAGCTTATGCGAGCGTCCATGATGATGGTCACGATGTCAAGACCATCGCGACCATCGGGCTTGCGACGGAGACCCTGCGGTAGGATCTCGCTGCCGCAAGCCCAGGAGTGATTTTGGCTCTATCAGAGTGGGGCCGGCTTCAGACGGTAGGCGTTCCCATGGGAACGCCTCCGTCTGGCAGCCACGCCCACCAAAGGGGGCGTGCTGTCAATCAACATCGACAGCACGCCCCCTTTGGTGCGAGACCCGGAGCGATGGAGAGCCTGTCGCTATCCGGGTCTCGCGCATGCGCACGACGGAGCTCCCTCCGTCTCGCGCATGCGCACGACGGAGCTCCCTCCGTTGTGCGAATGCGCAGTGGGGCAACATCGACCCACTTGCGAGCGTCCTGCGCTCGCGAGCAGGTCTGAATGACCCCCTTAGTTTCAATTATTTGTTTTACACAAGTTTTTTTTGGGTTGGGTATGGATTGCTGGCGGTCGGGATGCCGCTGGTCAGAATACAGACAGCGACATACTGACACCCATAAGAAAACAAGTTAAGTCTAACTCTAACCTTCCCTCCCCGGTGCCTAAACCTAACCCTCCCCTAACTGGCGATACTTGCCTTCGGGATGCCGGCGGTCAGGATACTGGTGCCGGGATCCCGACGCTGTTGGGATTTCGTCACCGGTATTTAGACCGCCAGCATCCCGCTCGCCGGGATGCCGACTACATCCCGTTTTTCATATATATTTATTTCCATATCATGAAGCCACACTTTTATTAGGAAGAAAACATTTTTTGGGTGAACAGTACGTAGTTACAAGCCTTAACTTTTCTATACTTCATTTGTTCTCAATAGGGGCAAGTCAGGTAAGTTCTCAGGCCACTGGATCATGTTTATTTTCAGTTCATCGATAATGCTTTTCATTAAGTATGGCAAGGAGCAAGGTCATTCTGGAAATTTCAACCACCGTTTTAGAAACTTTTCTCCATAGATGGAATTAATCTGTGTTTAGAATATTGCTGCACTTTTTCTGATTTCATCATTACTTCAATGGTAAATAGAGGATTCCTGTGTAGAGTCAGGGGAGTTTGGAGGGGAGGGAGGCATGATTTATCATCCAATGTCCAGTTCGTAGGGGTTTTCAATGCTTTCATTCAACTTTTTTGTATCATTGGACCAAGATATGGGTTTCATCACAGAACACAATATTTTTCTATTTATTACCATTGTGGCTTTAGGGCTTTTTTTAGCCTATCAATTGGCTTTTGTTGATTTTGGTTGTAAGGCATTGGTTTAGTACTACTAGATGCAGTACCTGTCTCCACTTGGGTGGAAGTCGTGATCTGTCTCTCTCTCCCTAGGCAGCCTGCTCCCTCCCTCAGTGGGCTGCACTGTGGTCTCGGCCACTTGGACACCAGCTCTTTTGTACTGAGCCACTCTTCCTGCACACGAACCACCTCTAGGGACTTGTACTGAGCCGGCTCCTCTGTTCTCTTCAGTGACTGCCCTCCGGTCTTCTCGTCACTGAGGACAGTGATGCAGCCTTCCCTGATGACCTGGAGCTCCACCGATCACTGCACATAACTGGTCCTTGAACAACAGTTACACAAGCTCGTTTGTAATTAGTCTCCTCAGGTGCCACATTCCCTTTGGATTCCACTCACAGCAAAAGCTCCTCTTTGGAGCATAGGGCTGAAAGTAATTTAGACTTGCCGAGAGCAGTGCAGGAGCCCCCTGCCCACGTAGCCCCTCCCACAACAGTTTATGATTATCGATGGCTTAAAACCTGCCTACACAATAGTGAAAACTGCATCACAATCTGTTCAGTTGTTGCGGATTTTATCGCAATCTGACAAACAGACATTCTCATTTATAAGATGTATAGATTATTATTATTATTACTCTCTTTGCCCTGCTGAAAGATCAATTAGTGCACTACCAGCTGCCAAGTCTCTTACAAGTCTTATTGGTTTAGCTAGATAAATAACTCCTTATTTTAAATTGAGTTTGACAGTTTTTGGTGCGATTCCAACCACATTTTCTCTTCCACTTGTGACAGGGTAAGGTTTCAATGTGGATTTTAAAGCCGCTTTGAAATACTAGATTTAGTTACTCCAATGTGGACAGTTAGTGATATGTGCTTTTTAAGAATTACAATTTTTGCTCCTTTGCTGTGAAAGAATGAACATGAATCTTTGCGGGTAAATGGATACAAAATGGAACTAAGAGAACAGAGCTACTTTAAATAGTTCAAGATATGCAAATAGTTACAAAGTTTTTTATGTGAAGCATCTTTGGATGGCAATTAAACTCATGCAGGGATATGGCTTCTTCAATGGCTGCTAGTTGGGCTTTATGGTTACACTTTTGGATAGCAGATGCAGTCCCTTTCATTTGAGGGAGAGTAACTTGTTTTGGACAGAAAGATACCTCAATTTTATAGCTTTCAGAGAGCATTAAGTTATCCCAAGACAGGCCTAATTGGAAAACATAGCAGGTAGAGGAAGTTCTTAGGAGACTTGAGGTAGTTGAGGTCACGCAGACCTGATGAAAGCTGTGGTGACCTCAAACGCTTTCATAAGCCAAAGTACAAGAAAGTTCAGGGATTGTTTAGACCCTTCTCCAAGTGATGCCAGGAAAAACAAATCATAAAAGATTAGTCATCCACACCTACAGACAAGTGGGTGCTGGCACATGTGAATAATGGATATGTTGGGGTTCCTAAGCCATCCACCGGGGATCTTCTTTCAGAAATTTCCATGCCCAATTTGAAGCAGTTGGCTGAAAGGAAACCTCTAGATGTTAAAACATCAAAGTGTTATGTACAAGGTCTTAGTACTCACTTTGGGCAACTATTTAAAAACTCTCCTTTATATTCCATGGCAGCCCTTACAACGGGTATGAGTTTACTCTTGAATGGTACAGACAGGGACTCTAGTTTTAAAGATGTTATATGGGGTGGTATATAATGGAGCTATTCTCCAGTGTCTCTTCCTGTTTCTAAGTTAGGCAGGAAGGTTGTTGAGATAACAAATTACAAAGGCTTACCTTCTCTGGATGGTCCTGATGATGCACCATATCATGCTGAAGAAACATGGATAGGGTTTGATATAGAGGCGCTACAGTCTGCTGCTCGAGCAGTTTGGCTACCTAAATAATTCAAATCAAGCCACTGTGTCTTATGTGTTGGCGCATACCTTTTGGCTTCATTTATACACCGAGGTCAGAGTGGGGACCTTATTTAGCAGTTCCACTGGTCGGGAGAGCATTACCAAGCACCAATGGGGTTAGCTGGTGTTCTCTGTGGAGGCTGAAGCATTCCAGAGTTTGGTAAATCCGACAGCATCCCATCCCCCATAGAAACCTATGGGGGTTGTGACTGCTGTCAGAAATGGATATCTGCTGCTGTCTCACCATAATACATCTGGGGTATACGAATTGGCATAATCTGTAGTAGCTACAAGTGCCCCTGATTACAGCCTTGGACAATAGATCAACAATAAAGATTTAGGCCCTCATTCAGAGCCGTACGCTCTGAGCAGAGCGCACGCTCTGAATGAGGGCTGCCCTCCATAAAAATGGAGCGTCCTCCTGGACGCTCGTATAGCTGTGGGTCACCACCCACAGCCTATACGAGCGTGCAGTTTGATGGCCGCGATGGTCGTGACCATCGCGACCATCGAAACTGCGAGCCGGAGCCTGCTGTTGAGGTTTTCAACCACAAGCCCCGGAGTGATTTTGGCTCTATCAGAGCCAAAATCACTCCCACTGACATCACTAGTGATGTCAGTGGGCCGGCTTCTGACGGGAGGCGTTCCCGTGGGAACGCCCCCGTCAGGGAGGCACGCCCCCGGCACGCCCACCAAAGGGGGCATGCTGTCAATCAACATCGACAGCACGCCCCCTTTGATCAGACACAACAAGCGAAGGAAAGTCCTTCGCTCGTCGCGTCTGGCGCATGCGCACGACGGAGCTCCCGCCGTCGTGCGCATGCGCAGAGCACAACATCGACCCACTTGCGAGCGGACAGCCGCTTGCGAGTGGGTCTGAATCAGGCCCTTAGTTAGCATAATTTCCCATGTGAAGCTACATTGTTGTTCAGAGAGAAACTAGATTTGATGATGCAGAAATCTGCTAGTGAGAAAGCTATTGGTTTAGCTCAGGGACAGAAGGAGTTGTCCCAGTCTTCATCATCCTCACGTTAGCAGTTTAGACATGCAAAAAGTTATAAACCTTGGAATCTGTATAACAAGCAGCATTTTCCTTCTTGCATGCAATCTTTTTAAGCCTTTAAAGCACAGGTTCTCAAACTCTGGGCCTGATTCAGAGCCGGACGCTATTTGCGGACAGTTGTTCTAAAAAAGGGTCCGGATATTTAAATTGAGCGCTCGCTCTTTGCGGTGTTGACGCCTCTATGTCTGAGCGAGCGTCCGAAAAATGCGCTCGCTATTTTCTAAAAAAAACCTTTGCCATTTGCATTACACGTCATCTCCGGTATTTATTAGATTAATCGGGTACATCGAAAGGCATCTGAACTGATTGCAGTGCTTGGTACAAAAAATATCACCACAACAGCCTGCGCTCCTGGACTGCAGCCCTAGTCCACTCTGAGGCGCACTACACCTTGGCATACATAAACAATACAAATGAGTGGTCCAGTCGGCGCTGTCTTTCTAGGTTCCAGAAGTAATACGGAATCTTCCTCTCAATAAAAAGAAGAAAAGCAAAAACAACGTCTGTGTGTATATCCAATAGATTATAGGTATAACCAGGAAGAACTTGTGAATAACTCACCTATCCTAGGTGAGATGCATTCATCAAAAGGTATCTTTAATGTTTCTTCCTTAAACTTAATTCAAGGATATAACATACAGGTATCCCCCCTGAGGAACCAAACTCACCTGAATTCAGGTTTGAATATTCCACAAAAGGTATCTTTATATATCCCAATATAGTTGTCTCAAAGGGTTTACCCCTCCAGAAATCCAATCAGCAATACCATATAAAAATATGCAAGTAACACGTCTGAATCTTCACTTGTACATATAGCGTCACTTCATAAAGTGCAGGTGTTCAGATTTTTGGTTAAAAATATATTTTAATCCTCCAAACACAACAGCATAACCTGTGGCCCACTGGAATGAAGGATCCCTTACCACGGTGGTAAGTGATCCTTCATTCGGTGGGCCACATGTTTATTTGGAAGGCCTAAACTGTATGGATTGGACTATTTTTTATGCTGTTTTTTATGCTGCGTTCCGATCTCCACTCCCCCATTTTCAAGCATCTTCCCCTGTTACCACCCACAAATGGTACATTCTGTCAATCAAATTAGCAGCCCCTCGCTGTTGTACGAGCACACAATTTCCAACCACAATGACTGGCTTGCGCATGCGCATTACGACCCATATGCATGTGCAGTTGTGCGAACATCGCTCAGAGCGAACGAGCGGCTCTGAATCAGGCCCTCTGTCCTGTCAAAAGTTTTATAGCACCCCATTTTTCCAGGTTTTATAGAAATTTATGCAATGTAATGTCTCACTGTTCTCTGAAATGAAAGCATAGAACAAATAACCAATTAGAGATTAAAAAAAAAAAAAAAGACCAAATTTTGTTAAAATGATTATTGACCCTTGAAAGTATCCACCTATAAAACTGCCGAATACACTTGTGGGACTCTTTCTACAATAGAAATCAAATATTGTTCAGGAAGTTCACCACTTGCAGAAGTTCCCACAAATGTGTTGCACTTTTGTTAATTTTAAACCAGCTTGATGAGGTTTAAGTCTGCAGTCTGTGCTGGCCATTCCATGATTTGAAGCCTGTCATCTTGTTCTATTCCTCAAGTAGTTCTGACTTATGGGCCCAAGTAGTTCTGACTTATGGGTCCATTTATCATTGAATATTTGAGGTATAATCCCCAAAAACAAAAGTTTTTTGGGGTTTACCTCAAATATTAAGTATCCCCTGATGTATGAAGGTGGGACCGCTGTGATCCCTCCATTACTGCTGGCAGCCACATCCCCTGGTAGCTGCTGTAGCCTATGGCTACACAACGCAAAATTAGCCAGTAGAGTGTTCCCCTGGAACCCTCTCCCGACAATGGCCGCCACACGTGAAGTCACCGAGACTGCACTGGCCTTTCAGAGCCCTTGTCCCTGCATGTACTGGATGATACATCCGGACGATGTGATTGCATATTGCAATGCAATTATGGGCGGTACTGACATGCCCTGATCACATTGCAAGTGCGATCAATAATAAACGGGGCCATAGCCTGGTGGCATGTTTTGGGTCATTATCTTTCTGTAGGATGAACCCTTGATTAACTACTGTAGGCATAGATCAGAGGTATTGTACAGTGTTGCAAAATGCTGTGGTAACTCTTTTGGATCAGGCTGCCAGTCACTCTGTGCAAGTTGCACACTCAAGATCCATCAAAATAGCCCCAGACCATCACGCTTCCTCCTGTTTGACAGTTGGAATCACACACTGAAAAAGCATCCTTTTGCCTAGTCGATGACACGCAAAATCCCTGTGTGATGAACCAAAGATTTTAATTTTGATTTGTCTAGAAGACCTTCCACCAATGGTGGCTCGTTGCCCAGACAAGTCTTTTTATTCTCTTCTCCGATGAAACTGAAATTGTATTTGTTCAATCCAGGACTCCAACAGATTCTGCAGAGCTGAGCGTTCCACAGAACTTCTTTACAAGAATTAATCAAAGTGATTACCCTAGTTCCCTCCAGATCAGAAAGGGCAGAGGCTTACGTTCTAACTATACTAGATCACAGGAAACTGATCAAATTTGGCAGTGCTAAACCGTTTTGCATTGAATCAGTGCACAGTGAGAACTTCACTTGCTCCGGGGCTCGCTACAAAACGGGGCGGCTGTCGATGTTGATCGACAGCTCGCCCCGTTTTGTAGGCGGGGAGGGGGGGGGGTAGCTGGACAAACGGAGGCATTCCCGAAGCAACGCCTGCCATTTGTGGACGGCCCTACTGACATCATTCGTGATGTCAGTAGTGAACTTCCTGCTCTATGCGAGCGGCCTGGAGGCGGATTTAAAAAAAAAAAAAAATCCGCCTCCAGGCCGCTCGCATAACTGTGGGTGACCACCCACAGCTTTCGCTAGCGGCATGGCGCGATGGTCGCGATTATCGGGCTTGCGATGAGACCCTTGTGGTAGGGTTTCGGTTCCCGCACGCCCGAGTGAACTTCTTGCTCTAATAGAGCAGGAAGTTCACTACTGACATGACGAATGATGTCAGTAGGGCCGTCCACAAACGGCAGGCGTTGCTTTGGGAATGCCTCCGTTTGTCCAGTACCCCCCCTCTCCGCCTACAAAACGTGGCGAGCTGTCGATCAACATCGACAGCCGCAAATAGCGAACGCCTCTGAATCGGACCCAGTATCCCAGTATCAGACCCCAGTGTGAGCAAGGGGGATTTTCTAACATCCATAGATTTGTCAGGATACTTATTTGCATATCACTAATTCATGAGGTTATGGAACCTGGCACAACAATTCTAATTCACGTGTCTGCCCTTTGACCTGGAAACATCCCCAGAAACTTTTGCGAAGGATCTAATAACTGTGACAAAGTTAAAGAAACAAGTTGTCAAGTTATGACCTTATCTGGATGATACCTCGGTGTAGAAGAAATTAAAACGGGCAGTAAAAACCAGAACCTCTAAGGTTATCATGTTTATGCGGACAGATGACTGGAGTGTGATTTAGTTGAAATGTCAGATAACTTTCTGGGAGTCGAGATTTCCGGCTCAGATTTGTGCAGCCGTGTCCTAATTGAGCTCCGTGGGGACTGTTGCGGGTGGCAACCATATAGACCACTGAGCAGTCACATCACCGTGATCGCTCTTCACATAAACTGGGGGATAGCTCTCCGCTGCACCAGCACACGGAGAAACAGTGGGGTCATTCCGATATGGCAGCCGCTTCTTCCTCAGTGTCTGAAGAAACCATGCCAGCTACTCACTCATGGGTCAGTCCATGTTTATTCACCGCATCTGATGCACAAGACATTTCCTGCCAGGACATGGTAAGAGCCATTAAAGATGCTAGCTCCTTTTATTTCAAGAACAAACAGTCACTTTTAAAACAGGCTCTACGATATATGAAAGCTACCCAATCACCAAAGTGGTCTGACTGTGCCAATCACAACATGACCAAAAATAATCCGATTATTAAAGAATATATATATATATATATATATATATAAATATATAATATATAATATATATTTGTATTCAATGGCATCTGGCATATATAAAATAACTCTACAGCATGTTATTCTAAACACAAGGAACAAATATAAGGGGTAAATTTACTAAAGAGAGTTTTTAGAAGAGCGTTTTAAAAGTGATGTTGCCCATAGCAACCAATCAGATTCTACTTAACATTTAACTAGCACCTTCGAGAAGATAATAGCTAGAACCTGACCTTGAAAATAGGTTTAGAAGAAATAATTTGCAGCTGGTTGAACTGCCAGAATCTCCTAAAGGTCAAGCCTTGTATAACTCTCCATCAATCCCTGCCAACTTTATTGGGTGTGGAAAATGATTGTGGTGACCTAGTTATCGAGCATGTGCATCATCTGGGACAGGTTAAAGATGGCGTTAATGCTCGACCCTATGTAAGAATTTTCTATGGTCTTAATTTTCTCCGTAAGGAGCTATGGATGACGTCAAGGAAACAAAGGTCTCTTACATGGGAAGGCCACAAGCTGCATTTATTCCAAGATTATTCAGTGGAAATGAAAAGGGCACTAAAATACTTTTTTTGTGTTTTGCAATCAGAATATTAAAGATGGTTGAAAATTTGCTCCTTTACCTCACAAGACTGCATTTGTTTGATGAAGACTTTCACTACCCCTGAGGATGTTATGGCCTATATTTGAGAAGAGGCTGCTGCTTTTGGTTCTTGAGTATGAGATGTGGAAGCTTTCCTTTTATTACTGCTCTGTAACTGATGAGCGATGTGGTATTAATGTGACTGCTCATTGGTGGTAATCATAGTCTTCGTGTTGAATCTATGTTCGTTGCCAGCTAAAGTCATTATCATCAATACCTCCCTTCTCCTTTTTATAGCTTTTTGCCTTCTGGACTGCTAACTTTTGGTATCTGAGAAGGGCTTTCTCTAACTTTTTTGTTTCTTTGTTCTATTTATCCGTTACATATGTTAAGATTCAGTTATGTTCTTTGGGTTCGAGGTTGGGCCCTGGTGCAGTTGGGTATTCATTTTTGTTATGTAATTTATTTATTTTATTTTTTATTAAAATTATTTTTAAGTGTTTGCTTCTCTTTTTCTTAGTTTTTTTTTCAGGTGTAGAGCAGTGGGAATCCGGTATTTTGCAGAGCAGCTGCATTTGGTTGACTTTTGGAGGGCTCACCACCCAACCTATAGAGACTATCTAGAGTTTAGACGCTGGCATCGCCCCAATCTGTATTTCTGATTTATGCACTCATTGGCGCTTTGTGTCGACTTTGGTAGAAGTGGGTTACAGACGTCAATGGCGTTTCCCTTTCCACTTGTCTTCAGCGATTTAAATTTCATAATATGTTGAAAAGAAAAATGTCAGGAATATCTTTCGGCAGACAGCCAAATCTGTCCTACGTGGGGAAGTTTCCTATGTTAGTAAGTACACAAAGGACGACTCTGCTATGTATTTGCAGACTCAGGTGGCCTTAACTGAAATTGTCCCCAACCCCTATGGCTAAGGCATCTTACCTTCAAGCTAAAACACTGTTTGATGGAGTTTTGGATCAGCTGGATACTCTCCACACCTTTTGCACAAATTATTCATTTTATAAACCGGGTAACAAACCTGGTTGTCTTATGTCAAACATACTGACAAGTAGTAGATCTTCCACACATGTTACTAGTTTAAAAAAAGATTTGCCGGTACCCAAGTTCATAGGCGTAAGGAGGTTTTGGATATTTGTAAGGATTGTTATGCTCATCTTAATAGTCCAGACCCAATAGATAACAAACCAAATCTCTTTTTGGGGCTGGACTTTCTATACCCTGTATATCTGACTCCCACTCTGAGGATGTTCTTGTCCATTACCAGTTTACAACCATTCAAGGCTCCAGGCCCTGATGGATTATTGGAAATGTAATAAAATGTTAGCTAACAAACTGACATAATGCTTTAAGCTATTTTGACAAACCATGCAACCAACAAGATATTTCCTTCCACAAGTGGATATAATAGCAGCAGATAAGTATATGAAAGTACCAAGAATGTAATTTCACAACAACATCAAGACAACAGAAGGAGAGAGAGAGTACTTCCATTTTGACCATGCCATCTGTGATTCCCAATAGCCTATGAAGTGCTTCAGGAAGATCCATGACCTCTTCCACAGTTTCTAAACTTATTTTGCCAGGGTCATATCCTTCACCCAATTATAGAAAAGCTACATTTAATGGCATGAAAAAAAAACAATTATTTCATAGCCTATTACAGGGGTTGGAGGAAATGTATTTATTGGTGCAAATCCAACGTGGATCTAACTAAGTGGTGATGTTGGTGATAGTTGTATAGTTAATGGTGTACAGTGGTTCCCAAACTGTGCACTGCGGCACCCTGGGGTGCCTCAGGACACTTGCAGGGGTGCCTCAGGTTGGTGGTCCAGCACCAAATCAAATTATTTATGGTCAATATAATGTAAATATGTGGACAAACAGAAGCGCAAACCTGTCACCACCACATAACTGACCCTAAGGATGACGGGTCAGCACAATTTACTTCACTTTACTACTTCACTACATTTTTTTTCTGAATTTTTCAATAACAAATTTTGGCTTAGGGGTGCCGTGAAAACAATGCTGATACTCAAGGGCACCGTGATTCAAAAAAGTTTGGGAACCACTGGTGTAGTATATTAATTCTGGATACTGAAAGAGTTGGAATAAAATACGTAAGATGAATAAGAAGTGGGGATGGTAATATATGGATAGAATTGGGATAATCTAAGACATAAATAGAGAGATCTAAGAAAAACGGACAGTGAAGAAAAAAATATAAAAATTATAAATAATATAAAATAAAATAAATATACAGTCTGGGAAGCGGCACTCCTCTAATGTGCAAATATAGCAAAAGTAAACACTGAAATAGTTACGGTCCGGTGCCCTCCGTGCTGAACCCACAAAGTGCGGCTACATGTAGAAAACTGTAGCGGCGGCACTCAAGTAACTTGCACTCTGATGAAAATGCAGCAGTAATCGCATTGAAACGTTGGAACTTTCTTCCTTGTTGTGTCTCATTCTATGAGTGCCGCCGCTACAGTTATATATATTTAGAAAAAATAATAAATAAAACAATACTCTGTCCAAACAATGTTGTACAATATATGTAAGTTAAAAACAGTGGGGGTGGTTAATACCACGATAAATGTTTACAGCCCTTTATGGTATTGTGGTGTGGAGCGATGGGAGGTCAGGTGTGAATGGAGTAGGTCGAGGATGCTTCACCCCGGTGGGGCAAGAATAGGTTCTATCTGTCCCTACCTGAGGTCTACGTGAGCCTCTCCTACCAGCAGTGATCAGTGATGTTCAGCGTGGACCCAGTCAGATGACCTCGGCGCTTCTGGATGATGTCAGATGCCGTGATGTGTTTCCTTGGGTCTTGCTCCCTCCAGCTAGTAATTCGTCTGCACTCTTCCACGTTCTACCCAATGCATTTTGCATCAGGTTGATGTTTTTTCAAGGATGCTTGAAGTCCAGTCTTTTGCTCTTTAAATAGGAAAACTTTAATCAGGAAATTAGGTCATGGCCGGAACAGGAAGTGCTTCTTTTTGGTGGTAACCTCATTGTCTTTAAAGCCATGGATAAAAACTCTATTGTTCTGCATTGCTTTGTTAAAAATAAATGTAATGAATGAATATAAAGTAAATGAAAATATATATATGTTTGCTGCAATTAAAATAAAATAAAAAAAGTAAAAATAAAATATAAAAGGCGGAATTTAAAATAAAATTAAGTTAGAGTAGGATAGATAAAATAATAAAAGTGGGATTAGAGGAAGAAGTTTTGTATTAGAGTGGGTGGTGGTTATGGGAATCGTATGTCTTGAAGGTGTATTGGCTAAAAAGTTGAACTAGGATTGACAAGTGTGGTTGTCCTGGATAAGGTTAGATTAGGAAGGCTTTCAGTTCTATATCTATATTGAGTCCTTTTGGTTCCAGAGTCTGTAATTCATATATCCACTTTTTCATTTCTTTTGAGGGTTTTGATGAGAGCTTCAACCCTCCAATGTGGTCTTTTTTTCTGTATGCCCAGAAATTTCAGTCCCCTTGGGTCCTTATTATGACGTTCAGAAAAATGGGCTGAGAGGCTGTGGGTTGTTAATCCTCTCCGCATGTTATATAAGTGTTCAGATACTTTTTGTTTTGATTTTCCTCTTTGTTTGGCCTACATATGGGATGCCACATGGGCATTCTATTAGGTATATAGCTCCTTCAGTTTTACAGGATATGCAATCTCTGATTTTTAATTCTTTCTTTGTTACTTTTGATTCGAAGCTTATGGTGGGTTTGGTAGTTAGTACTTGATTTTTACACCCTTGTCATTTTAGGCAATAGGCCTTTGTTGTCTGTAGGGGTTTCTTTTTTGGCAGTGGGAGAAAGCTTTGAGTCAGACATTGTTTCAAGTTTTTCGCTTTTCTATACACAATTTTTGGTTTTGTTGGTAAAATTTTCGTCAATTCTTCGTCTAATAGCAGAATTTGCCAGTGGTCGTTTACATTTTTTTCTATTTCTTTATGGTTTCCATTGTAGTGCGTGATAAAGGTGGTTTGTATTTATGGTTTCTGTTGGTTCTTTTGGGTTGTATTTAATCAGGTCTTTTCTGTTTTAGTTTTGAAATTTTCTCCATTTGTTCTTGTAGTGTTGTTTCTCTATATACTTTCTGTAAAAATGTGTTCTTCATGGCTCTACTTTGTTCTGTATATACTGTATATGGCCTTCTGTGCAGTTTTGTCTTAAACGTCGGAACTGTCCCCCAGGGATATTCTTTATCCATTGTATGTGGTGATTACTGTTGTAGGCCAATATGTTATTTCCATTTACTTTTTTGATATGGGTTCTTGTGTGAATGTTGTTTTCATTTATATAAATCTCAAGGTCCAGGAATATTACTGTTTCTGTGCTGTTGGTGCTTGTGAATTCTAAATTTAGTAAATTGCTGTTCATATACTTGAAGAATTCCTTTAATTCTTCCTGTGTGCCATACTATATAAAAAACAGGTCATCTATATATCTGTGCCACTTCACGATTTTGTCTATGTACTTGTTATTGTTCCAGATGCTTGTGTCCTCCCACCATGCTACAAACAGGTTAGCGTAGCTGGGCGCAAAAGATGTGCCCATTGCGGTGCCTTGTTCTTGTCGGAAGAATCTTCCATTATACCAGAAATAATTGTGCCGTAATATAAAATCTATGTTGTCCATTATGAAGTTTATTTGTGTGTTTGAAATGTTGGTTTAGCTTGATTAGTAATGTCTTGTTGCTTCACATCCTGCTGTGTGGTCAATTACTGTGTACAGTGATTTAATGTCACTTGTACATAAAATATAGGTGTTTTCCCATTTTATTTTGTTTATTATCTGTAATATGCTGATTGTGTCTTTTAGGTAGCTCTGTTGTTTTCCTACTAGGTCTTGTAGGAAATAATCAATATACTTAGAGAGGTTAGATGTGATTGACCCAATGCCGAATACAATCTGTCTTCCTGGTGGAAATTTTTTATCTTTATGTACTTTTGGCAAGTGGTAAAAGGTGAGGATTCTTGAGTAGCCAATTCAGATGTACTCATCTCCTTTTCTTGTGCGGATTCCCATCTGTAGGCCTTCTAATATTTTGTCAAGTTCCCTTTGGAATCTTTGTGTCGGATCAGACTTCAATTCTTTATATGTCTTTTCATCGTTTAGGAGTTTGTCAGCTTCTTTTTCATAACTTTCTCTGTCCTGGATGACGACCCCACCGCCTTTGTCTGCAGGTTTAATGACTAGAGAGCTGTAATTTTTTTTAAGTCTTTCAGAGCTTTCCTTTCCTGAGATTTGAAGTTATAGGTTGTTTTTTTTTCTGGTAGTTTCATAATGTCTTTCTACACTAAGCGTTGGAAAGTCTCAATGTGTGCTCCTTTTATATGGTTTGGAAAAAAAGTTTATGGTGGTTTTAGATCCGTGTGCTGGTAATCTGTTGTAAATGCTGTAGTTTGTCTGGTTAGTGGATCTTTTGTGAAGAATATTTTGATGCATAGTTTCCTGATGAATTTTTGAGTATCAATATATAAATTGAACTTATTTACTGTAGAGTGAGGGGCAAATTTCATGCCCTTTTTTTAGGTTTCTTCTACTGGTTTCAGTACTTTCTTGCTTAGATTAAAGATGGTTTCTGTATCTTTGTGGATCTAACTTAATATATTATTCCACACATCCGTGAATTTTTTTTTTTGTACAAGATGGACTTGCTTTATCTACGCTTAAAGTTGAGGTAGCAGCATTGAGTGTTCTTTTGTAGTCAAAGTTGTCATCAGAAGATTTTATCATTCCTTTTTCCAAGCAGTAAAAAGAATTTTGCTGCCATCGTTTCTGGCTCCCTAGGACCTCAACTTAGTACTTAAAGCTCTTGCAGAAGTACTGTTTAAACAATTGTATGGGGTTTCTTTGAGATGGATGACATTGAAACTAGCATTTGTAGTGGCAATTACTAATGCCAGAAGAGTGGGAGAGCTGTATGCACTATGGCGCAAAGAGCCCTTTTTAAATATCTTTAAAGATAAAGTGGTCTTGAGAGCTACTCCAACATTTCTGCCAAAGGTTGTATCAACATTTCATATCAATATGGAGATTATATTACCATCCTTTTATACACAGCCTGGGAATGAAAAGGATAAGATACTTCATTAATTAGATCTAGAGAGAGTAATCACTATATATTTGCCATTAAGAAACATCTTCGGCATACAGAGAAGCTGTTTGTGATTCTGGCTTGAGCTCAGAAAGGTCATGGTTCTTGTAAACAGACTATTTCTAGATAGATTACAGATAGATTTTACATTGAAAGCCTAACATGCCTCGACATTTGCATTTATTAGTGTAGTAAAAACAGGAAACTTGTTTGCCTGTATTCAACTATATTCAGGGCTTTAAGTTTGAGTCCTTAATCTTTGATATATAAAAGGGGACTCACCCTAATAGTTAGGTGCTTGGGCATCATGCCTTGGTGAGTGCAGTCATGGAGGAGGAAAGGAAATTAGGGATTATAGGGGACATGTATCCAACCTTAGAGAGAGATAATTACCAACCAATCCACTCCTAACTGCTATTTTACATGCTGTGTTTGAAAAATGACAGGAGCTGATTGGTTGTTACTTTATATCTCCCAAAACTTTGATACATTTCCTCCTATGTACATGGTGATCAGGTTTCCTGACTACTCCATGGCATCATACTTGCCCATCCCTAATTGGAGTTGTTATTTATGTGTTCTGGTGCGATATTTTACAGTTTGGAGAAAGTCAGAAGTCACAGACAGGTGTGACCTTATATTTCTTCATTGGGTTAAAAGGCAAATCTCTTTTGGGGTATGGACTGGAATGGCCGGAACTGCCTGATAAGGTTTAAGGAACAATGAGCATGAAAACCGATGGGACAGCGAATGAAACTGATGTTATAGGGCCAATAAAATCTTAGTTGACATATTGACTGTCTACAGCATTGCAATCGACAATTCGTGTGTATACTGATCTGCTTTGCTGCCAACAAGTCAGTAGTCCAACTTCAGTGTTGCCTTTACTTTTGAACAAAAGAAGCAGGGAATGCAGAAGATGGTTGAACGACTGTTATCGCTTATCGTTCTCTGTGACTTTCAACTCTTGCAGTCCACCAGGACCCGTAACTTCTAGCAAGTCTTGTCTTCAAGTAGCCTTAAACCTCTAAACCACTTTTGCCCTCAATCCACCATACCCTCCAGGAGATGAAGGACCAGCAAGACTGCCTATATGATAAGCAGGAAAGAACAGTTGGAAGGGTTAGTAAAGCATTGTAGTTCTTTGTAATCGGTTAAGCCCTGCAGCCCAGGTCCTGGCAATGGTGAAAGTGAGCCTGTACAGTCCCCGGTGCTTGGCATGCTACAGCCAACATTACCCCACACAGAGGGAGGATGTAGGAATAAGGGGGGAGGGCTAACATAGGATATTTTATTTTTCATTGTGATTTGAAAATAAAAATCATTCAAAAGTCTGCTGATCTTAAATCTACATATGTAATAGATTCAAGCAAAGTATATTTATCCTATTTATTGACATTTATTTTTGAAGCTCCAGCTAATTTCATAGCACTTTACATTTGGGAACATCTAAAATTATACTGGATATTAGCAGAGAGATATAGGGTTGAGAGATCCTTGTAAGCAAACCTACAATATAGGACAATAAGGGGCAGATTTAATTGTTAGCACTGGTGGCTGTCCGGGCCAGGCGCCCAACAGAGCAATTCAATTGTTGCTTCTTTCGGGCACGAACAGGTTCTGGCATTTCAGCTTGCCCCCTTAGAAACGTGTGAAAAGTCTGTGGTTTGGGTGCCCTAACCAAGACTTTAGATGGGTTTAGCCGCTATATGCGGCTAAACCCGGTTTAATTGGGCGCAACAAGTGCGATAATTAATGGGTGCCCAAAAACAGTTGAATTGCTACATTGGGCGCCCAGCAATTATTTTGGTGCCCAAAACCATAGAATCATCCCTAAGAAATTGATACATGAGATTAACTGCCACTTATTGGGCCTGATTCAAAGGTGCATGCTATTGCACCCGCGACTGCATCTTTTGCGTCTGCGCAACTGTCTTCATGCGAATGTAAAAGATGATGGGATTCGTATGCATAAGCCCACTGACTGCAGCGCTAATCCACCACTGTGCGTATTAAGAAGCACCATTGGCTGTAATATCGGAAGCACTATTGAAGATTGCACCAGTCCTATGGCAGGTGAAATTTCTCCGTCTGAACATGGCTGACTAGGACGTTCGACACATATCATGTGAGAGGAATAAATCCTTTATCTTTCTTTCATGAATCTTCGGTGAGTGCCCACCTGTTGGATCTACTATGTTTGGGATTATTAACGTCTTTGATGGACCTCCCCTAGTTGGATCAGGTTGGGTTCAGTGAGCAGTCTGATATGTAAAGTGTATGTGTGTGTGTGTGTGTGTGTGTGTGTGTGTATGTATATGCATGTGTGTGTGTGTATATATATATATATTAGTTATTGGGGTGCTCTCTGGACTGTATGGTGGTCACTGGGTTATCCTTCGTAGTATATGATAATCTGTTATTTGCAGTGATTGCTGTCACCAGAAGCTTACACTGCAGAATATGTATACATTGGGTGGGCAAAGGGTGCCCTAAGTGTATTAAAAGGCAGAGATGTCTGAATACAAGCTGTAAGGTAGGTGGGGTTACAGTCTATGATGCTTGTATCACTTCTTCTGGCTCTTTAGTGTTGTGGAACTACAAAGAACAGCATGTCCTGCCAGAGACAAAGTTGGTACTTGTAGTTCCAAAATAGCTGGAGTACAATATGTGGTATAAAGCACAAATTTGCCATACAAACTTGTGTACACCCAACTTCCCCATGAAAGATACCGAATCATACAGACGCAATTCTTCCTGCAAAGGAAACGGGTACAAAAATATGAAACAATTTGAAAAATAGAATTGTTGTGAAATGCAGCTGTACCACATCAATTGTCCTTGAGCGTTATTATTAGGAAAATCATTGACTGTTACCCACATTATGAAATAAAGCCAGCTGTCAAAAAATGACTAGGAAAGGCAAATGTTAATGTGTGGTTTTGTCATATAATCATGGGGTGCAGCTAAGGATGATAATAATGTTTACACAGTTTTAAACTCCATTCACATCACACTCGTTAACTAAACTTATTTATGATCACTCTATGTAGAGTATATCAGATAGAACTATACATACCATTTTTCTGCATTGCTCTGCAGCCACAATATATGTAACTCTGGTTTAAGACTAGACGACTTCTTAGGTCCAGTTTTGTCCAGAACTGCGCTATTAGATAACTATGTATATAGGATTGAAATGTGCTGCACTGTCTGAGTAATGCAACAGTGTGCTTAGTTAAAAATGTGATATAATGTAGTTTTTCACTGCAAAGCATAACTAAAATGTGCTCTGATGCAGACAGTGTTGAAAACACAGTTTATGAATAGCCCTTTTCTCCAATATTTTACTATTATTTACTAATATTAGTTGAGACTGAAGGCCTGGTGGTGGTCAAACTTGATATTCATCTGGATCATTCAAATGATCTAATAACAATATCTCACTGTCAGTGGTGTATATTAGAATAACAAATTATGTCTATTATTTAAACTTTAAACCATGAGCTGTCAATGCTATTTGACTGTTATATATTACATTAAATAACTGATTTTCTTGATTTAATTTACTACTATAAAACACTAAAATTAGATCTTTGTCTAATTTTAAATTAGCTGAATATACATCTAATATATTTACTGTTTAGTTGAAGTTGCTCAAAATACCACTAGAGGGGGATAGATGATCATATGGAGTTTAAAAAAAATTATATAATTTTAAAAATCCTTTTCTTAAATATCAACTGATTTGTGTCTTATGTCTCAGCTACATGAGCGTAGAAAGTCTCATCATCTGTGATAGGTTCCACTCACAATATTCGATGGGTTGTAGGTAACATGACCTTGGAGAAGAAATGTCAGCCTTTATATACCCCAGTGTCTGATGGACCACAATCATTACCTTAGATGGGCCATAATAAAGACACCTGATGCGTCAAAGTAATGTCCTTTGGTGTCATAAGACTGGACATCATACGAGTCATCCTTAAGTCCTTTTGATTGCCATAGTAACAATAGTTAATGGGCCACTCGCTTGACGTCTGCTGGGTAACGCTAATGGCACATAATGGGCCATACTCATTAAACGTCATGTGTTAGTGTAACCCATCAGTTGTCATAAGTCACACACATGTTTCCAGGGGACATAATGGGGTAGATGTACTAAGCTTTGGAGAAAGAAAACATGAAGAGAGATAAAGAAACAACCAACTAGCTCCTAACTGTCATTTATTAAAGACAGCCTGTAAAGTGACAGTTATGAGCTGTTTGGTTGGTACTTTCGGCACCATTTAATGTTTATCACTCGCTACTAATCTTAAATAGTACTCCAACCAATCAGCTCCTAACTGTCATTTTTCACACACAGGGCCTGATTCAGAGTTGGACGGAATTGCAGAGCCGCACACAAGCAGATTTGCAATTCCAGAAGGAGGTGTCAGCAGAGGAGTAGCGTGGAACCATGGTGCCCGGAGAAAGTGCATGTCATAGCGCCCCCTCCCTGTACTGAACTGTGTCAGTGGGGTATGGCCAGCCTGCAGGGGAACACTGAAATGAATAGAAAAACAGCAAACAGAGATAGTATCACGCTGGGCATTGAGGTAATACAATGCTTCGGTGAAGCATTCTATCTGACAGTAAGGGGTAGTTCCTTTGGCACGGCTTTATTTATGTATAGCTCCTAGGATCTGAGTTTTATCTCCTTTGAATCATTGTTATTAGTCATTAGAGGAGATTGTATGATATATTCTGATCATTTAACTTAAATTGACAGAGTACATGTTCTAGAGTGAAATTCCAAGCGGGTGCACAGCTTATTACTGCACTTACTGCCCCAAGCAGCTGCCACTGGATTGGGAACACCTATAGGAAGCTCCATTCTCAGATATGCTCCTACTTAGCAAATATACATTGCACCTATATTAATGTGAGTACTACTTATCATGTTCTGTCTACCATCATTATTTCAGGTCTCCTAATACAGTATTTTTTAAAAGACCTTTCAAATAACACTTTGTGGTCATGCCTAGGAACACCTCATTACTTTAAATAGCAAAGCAGTGACTTTTTTTTTTTTAAACTTATACCTGCCAATAATAGTGACAGAAGCCAGTAAGATAGGAGTGGACAGGGGCAAAAAGTTGATCAGAGAGGGGTGGTGACAAAAGCCAAAAAGAAAGGAGTGGACAGAGGCAAGAGTCGATCCCATGGTAGAGAGGGGAGGGAATTAAAGAGGTGAGAAGTGAATGTAATTAATCTGACAAGAAAGGGGAGGTGACAGAATATGATCACCGAGGAGGGGGGGCCGGAGGGGAGGCAATCTGGGCAGCTTGAGCGTACGTGAAATGTAGAAACGGATCTCAGATCTGTAACTTATTTAGGATATAGCGCAAACAAACCGAGATAAAACGAACAGGCAGCTGTCCTACTGTGCAGTGCCCTATGAATTTGGGAACCCTGGATGGAACCCTCTGTCCATTTTGGCGCCAGGAGCTCATGCTCCACTGGAACCACCCTCGCTACTCCCCTGGGTGTCAGACACCTCTTTGCTGTATTTGCAATCACCATCATAAACATACTGAAGCTACCAGCAGCCTGACTCGGTGCTGGTCACCCCAGAGGCCAGGAATCAGCGTCCTCCAACACAGACCCTGGCCTCATCCCTCCTGGACAAATGGGGGTGACCGCCAACCATGCTCCCCAAACACTGCAGCATGTCAATCATGCTGTGGCTTGGTGGGGTCTGCGAGCGTAATCGCAGAATCCATTATGCACATGCACAGCATAGGACTGCACAGACGCAGACCCCTAACCATCGAAGATGTACATTCATCATTGGATGAAAGTTCATCTCTGAATCAGGCCCACAGCCTGTAAAGTTATACTTTAGGAGATGATTGTTGGAGCACCATTTAAGAGAGTGACAACAAGCATATCACTCATTATTTAATGGGGACTTTTATCTCTTTACCTTTTCTCTCTTCATGGCTTAGTACATCTCCCACCTTATGAGCTATACTCACTCTCTCATAAGCCACAGAAATGACTGCCCTCGGCGCACACCACATTTCATTAGGTTGTGCATCCAGGTATATCTACAGAGATACTCTGCGCTGTGGCATATTGTGCCAGAGGGGCGTTTCCAGATTTAGCAACAGCCAGGGGCTCACATTGGGTTTGCCTCCGTGCTCCATGATTTTGTGAGTAATGAGCGCACACCTTCACATTTTTTACTTTTTTTTTTCGTGTTGTTTTCATTCAAATATATAAAAAATGACATGAAGAACAAATGTCCCACCCAAATGTTATTTACTGCTCTAAAGGTAAGTACTAACTAACCTAACCCACCCCCTAACCCTCCTGTAGTGGTGCCTAACCCTAACCTCCCACCCTAGTGCCTAAACCTAACCCCCCCTTCCTCCCTTCCTCGCTGTCTAAACCTAACCCTCCTAGGGGGTGCCTAACCCTAATTCCCCACCGGAAGCCCCTAACCTAACCCTCCTCCCCGCACGTGGCTGTCCGCTCCCGGCTTACCTTCGATCAGTATGTCGGGCTCCCGGCGTAGGTCTAATGACAGGTGTCGGGATCTCGACGCTTGTCATTAGACCCCTACCGGGATTAGACAGTCGGGAAGCCGGCGGTCAGCATTTCGACCGTCGACTTCCTGACTGCATCCCATTTAGATATCTCTGTGTATTGCTAGATGCTCTTAGGAGGCCCAGTAAAACATTGTAACATTGGACCAGAGTTGGAAAATCTGCAGATTGAGGATGGGTAAGGCGGTCTCTGCACCTTATTCTTGCATTATTGCCCATCATAAATTGTAATCCATACTAATCATTGTGCTGTGAATACCAGATATCTATATGTGTTCTGATTACTGTTCTGAACTGATGCTGCTGAGACTTCATTTGTTTGAGTCAGAACTAGGACTTTGTATTATATCCTACCTGACACATTTATGTTTAAGTAATAACAATCTCTGTTAAATGACTTCCTTTCGCTACACTCCAGTCTTACTATTGGTAACCCAATTGGTCTCATTAGTTTGACCTGTCATAGGTTATTAATATTGTGACTCAATGGACAAAACTACACCTCTTGTGGATTATTCTAATGACGTTTGAGGTTTATATTCATGAGTTGTCGATGTGCGGTAGTGATGTATGGATGCACACAGCACTTGGAAAGACTGCAGACCAACTTTGCCAATTTTTCTGCACACCTCTATGAGATGCAAAGAAAATTCTGCAAGGCTGGTTTGGCGAGGCAATGGCAAAATGGTCAGTGTCATCACCTTGCGGCTATAGCACAGAATTAAATTGCTTCCATGGTTTCTGATATCCATTTTGGTACAATCAACACTAATTTATTACTGTAACAGATCACACTCAGGAAGTTTCATGGCCACATATTATCGCTGGTGTGTCATAACAATACCATTTTGTGGACTACATTCAAAACCTCTACAACAATATAACAGTAACAACATCTGATGAGCTACACCCTCTCATTCACAGTAATGATTTCTAATAAGCCATATAATTGTTGTCTAATGCGTCACACTAAAATCATCTTTTTAGTCGCACCTACAATGTTGATGGCACTTTCAGTCAGAGTAATGTCCTGTAATAGGCCACACTCAGAATCTTTGATATTGTTCAGTAATGAACTCTAATGGCTGAAGTTTCTGATGATTTAAGTAATGTATTATAATGGGTCACAATCAGGACTTATGAGTTATATCAATTACCTGTTATGGACCACACTTAGGATCTCCTATTGATCACAATATTGACATCTGATGGACTACACTTACCTAAGTTACAATATTGTTGTCTATTAGGCCACATTCAGGACATCTGAGGAGTTAAAGTAATGTTATTAAATTGCTGAAATGCAGACCTCAGTCACAGTAATGTCCTCTGATGGGCTAAATCCATGACCACGAGCACAGTAATGACCTCTGATGGGCTAAATCCATGACCACCAGCACAGTAATTATCTCTGATGGGCTGTCCATGACCACCAGCACAGTAATGACCTCTGATGGGATTAATCCATGACCACCAGCACAGTAATGACCTCTGATGGGATTAATCCATGACCACCAGCACAGTAATGATCTCTGCTGGGCTAAATCCATGACCACCAGCACAGTAATGATCTCTGATGGGCTAAATCCATAACCACCAGCACAGTAATGATCTCTGATGGGCTAAATTCATGACCACCAGCACAGTAATGATCTCTGATGGGCTAAATCCATGACCACCAGTACAGTAATCACCTCTTATGGGCTAAATCCATGACCACGAGCACAGTAATGACCTCTGATGGGCTAAATCCATGACCACCAGCACAGTAATTATCTCTGATGGGCTGTCCATGACCACCAGCACAGTAATGACCTCTGATGGGATTAATCCATGACCACCAGCACAGTAATGACCTCTGATGGGATTAATCCATGACCACCAGCACAGTAATGATCTCTGATGGGCTAAATCCATGACCACCAGCACAGTAATGATCTCTGATGGGCTAAATCCATAACCACCAGCACAGTAATGATCTCTGATGGGCTAAATTCATGACCACCAGCACAGTAATGATCTCTGATGGGCTAAATCCATGACCACCAGTACAGTAATCACCTCTGATGGGCTAAATCCATGACCACCAGTACAGTAATCACCTCTGATGGGCTAAATCCATGACCACGAGCACAGTAATGACCTCTGATGGGCTAAATCCATGACCACCAGCACAGTAATTATCTCTGATGGGCTGTCCATGACCACCAGCACAGTAATGACCTCTGATGGGATTAATCCATGACCACCAGCACAGTAATGACCTCTGATGGGATTAATCCATGACCACCAGCACAGTAATGATCTCTGATGGGCTAAATCCATGACCACCAGCACAGTAATGATCTCTGATGGGCTAAATCCATAACCACCAGCACAGTAATGATCTCTGATGGGCTAAATTCATGACCAACAGCACAGTAATGATCTCTGATGGGCTAAATCCATGACCACCAGTACAGTAATCACCTCTGATGGGCTAAATCCATGACCACGAGCACAGTAATGACCTCTGATGGGCTAAATCCATGACCACCAGCACAGTAATTATCTCTGATGGGCTGTCCATGACCACCAGCACAGTAATGACCTCTGATGGGATTAATCCATGACCACCAGCACAGTAATGACCTCTGATGGGATTAATCCATGACCACCAGCACAGTAATGATCTCTGATGGGCTAAATCCATGACCACCAGCACAGTAATGATCTCTGATGGGCTAAATCCATAACCACCAGCACAGTAATGATCTCTGATGGGCTAAATTCATGACCACCAGCACAGTAATGATCTCTGATGGGCTAAATCCATGACCACCAGTACAGTAATCACCTCTGATGGGCTAAATCCATGACCACCAGTACAGTAATCACCTCTGATGGGCTAAATCCATGCCCACCAGCACAGTAATGACCTCTGATGGGCTGTCCATGACTGTCAACAAAGTAATGACCACTGATGGTCCACACTCAAGAAATGAAATGGGTTTCACTCAGGACCTCTGATGGGTCACAGTAATGACCTTCTTTTTCCCACTTATTTGTCAATCATTGCATTTATTATTATTTATTTATCTAGCATCAATACATAATACAGAGCTTTACAGATAAAGTATGTAAATCATTACCATAAGTCCGTATTGTGGTGAATTTTACAGTGTAAATTTCCTACAACACAAAAACAAACATAGTAACATAGCAGCTTGGTCACATGGTCAAGTTGTCAGCCATGGCACTGAGGGGGGTCAATCCCTTGTGTTGCAGTGCTATTTTCATATGAACTGCCAATGCTAGGCGCCACCATGTATTGTAAATGTATATGTAATCATGTGTTTTAACTTTTAACATGTTATATTAGAGCGCTGTGCACGGTTCAGGAAATACATTTTTAAATGTATAAACTATGCACTTATAGTATTGTGTTCAGGCAGTATCTTATATTGCCACCTTGACATAGCAAGTGATCTGGTATATGCCCTAGCCTAGAGGGGAGCGGGTATTCCTGCATGGTGGATGTTTATGAAGAAGGTGTTTGTGAAGATTGTGTTCATGCCAAACCATACTTGCAGACATTGTGAAATTCCTTTCCAGGAGCAGCCCGGAGACTTGCTTCTGCCAGCCAGTTCAGGGGGTGGGGCAAACTGGTGGTGTAATTAGGCCCAGCCCAGTTCCCAGGAAAGTCCACAACTCGCGGGACTGCGAGGAGGGGGGGTGGGGCTAAATGACACAAAACGCACCGTTTAGCCCCTCAGCCTCATTGCGGACCTGCAAATTCCCCATTTAAATCTCCCCATCCTGCCCACTTCAATAGGAAGTGGGCAGGATGCGGGAGATCTACCTACACTTCTGGGGGTGTGGGGGGCTACCCCAAAAATTGGGAGCCTTCCATGACTTCCGGGAGAGTAGGCATGTATGTGCCAAACTGGTTTGGGTCATATATATTTGAAAGAAGCAATGCAATTGATGTGAGTTGTATTTATCTTTTGAGAGACAGTTGTCTGTTTTCTAGTCCTAGAGGTCTCAGACACAGTGCATGCACTTAGATTGTTTGTTTAAGGGACCCAGTGCGGTCTTTTACCCCCTGTGGTATTGTGTGTTTAGATTGGGATAAATACAGGGCCCTGAGTGTGTGTATCCTTTGAACATCTAGAAGGGCTGTACTTATGTAACATCTGTATGCTGTGATTACCCTGAGCTCCGTCAGTGAGGGGAATTGTCTTTTTCAAGACATTGAGCAATAAAACATCATACCTTTAAAACGACTTATCTGCTGTATCCTGTGACCACCAGAAAAGCTCAAAACGCTGTTTCATTCTCCGGCTGTTCCGGATTAAGCCCAGTGTCTCCTAGCTCGAGCCCTCTTCCAGCTACTCTTTGCAGACTGAACCATAGTGAGAGACCACTGGGAATTAGCCGACACTACTCAGGAGGTGTTGCAGCAGCATGTCCACACATGCCCAGAAGCTGGCGGTTCAAGGTGCCGATGGTAGGAACCTGGGAGAAATGGTTCCAGGTGCCAATGTAGAAGCCTGGTGGAGGCAGTGAAGTACTCGCCCACTACACAGTGGGAGTCAGTAACAGGCGATTACTGACAGTGAGAGGGAATCCCTAGGAACATACTTGCCAACTCTCCCTGATTGTCAGGGAGACTCCCTGAAATAGTAGCAATCTCCCTGTCTACCCTGAAGAGTCTAGGACTCTCCCTGATTGCACCTTACCCCCATTATGAAGCTGTTACATACACAATCTCAGTTTTTTCTTTTATATATGTATATGATATATATATATATATATATACATATACACACACACACACATATATTATATATACACATACATACATCCACATATATATATATATATATATATATATATATGTGGATGTATGTATGTGTATATATAATATGTGTGTGTGTGTGTGTGTATGTGTATATATATATATATATATATATATATATGCGTGTGTGTGTATATATATATATATATATATATATGTGTGTGTGTGTGTGTGTATATATATATATATATATATATATATATATATATATATACACAATCTCTTTGAGGAGAAGGCGGCACTCAGATGACTTTTGAAATAATGCAATCACACAGCCCAGTGATGTCAACGTTTCAGAACATTTAATGTAGTTCTTTCGTCAGGATAAACAAGTAACATACAAACATACCTATTTATAATCCACACCAAGTGACGACGCCGGAAGTCTGTGTACAACACAGCTTGTCAGCGTTAATTGGAGTGCATAGCAACCATCACCAAAACACATAACAGCTGCCTATGATTACAAAGAAATCATCATTGATAGAGGTTTTATCGTCTCACAATAGCCGTGTACACCCCATCAAATTTACGTTTGATATCCAGAGAGAAAAAATTAATTTTTTAGACGTTATGATTACCTTTAGGGATAGAACCATCACCACCTCGCTTTTTACTAAATCCACTGATCGAAATAATATCCTGCAATATAATAGTTGTCATCCAAGACGTCTGAAGCAGGGATTGCCTTTTTCACAGTTCCTGCGAATACGACACATCATTAGTGATGATCAAGAATTAAGGGTACAGTTGGAAACGATGATTGTGAAATTCCAACAAAGAGGTTATCCCTTAGAAGAACTTTTGAGACAAAGAGACAAAGGCCCTGATTCAGAGCCGTTCGTTAACAGCAGTACGCTCGTTGCTTTCCGATGTTGACTAACCGCGCATGCATCAGTGTTACACTGCACATGTGCGTACGGCAGATTGTGACTTTTTTTTGTCTCGTTCGTAAAATAGCATACAGGAAGTGACATGTCAAATGTGATTGACAGAACAGGGCGTTTTTGGGTGTTGACGGGGGTGGAGATGGAAAAACGCAGGCGTGGCGAGGTGTTTTTGGGGCGTACATACATTATCAAATGCGAACGTCAAATGTGTTCGTACCAACTCATACGTCACTGGATGATCCTCTTTCCCTTCAAAATGCTTGCACAGCTTAGGGTCTGGATTACTCGACCACATTGGCGATGGCCTTCTCCTCCGTCCCGGCACTCCACGATGTAGCATAGATTAATCACGACTTGTCAGAAAATCAATTAGTGTTGGATTGAAAACCGGCTTGGTATGTGTTTGGAAATCAGTTTTTTGGGTTATCACAAAACCGTACGCAGGTGGAAATCATAGCTGCTAATGTCAGGATTACACAATCAATTTGCGTTCATTTGTGGGGGTTTATTTTGGCCTCAATTTTTGGTTTTTGTCCTATTGTAACAATAATGTCATCATGTTTGTGTTTTTTTGGCCATTTTGTTTTTGCCTGGTGAATTTGCATCCTTATGTAAATTTTTAAACGTTCCTTAAAGAGCCCCTTTTTTTTTTTTCATGTAAAATGTTGTTGTTGCACGTTGTTGCCTTGTGGGCTGGGATTAAATGTAACCCATTTTTACAATAATGTCAGAATACAAAGTCGTACATTTTTTGAAAATTTATTGCTATAAAAAAACAATTTCATGCACATATTTTACACAAACATTTTTTGCAGTGTTCATTCCAAAATATTTAATAATTGTGCAAACATAAAAGTTTTTGGAAACGTAAAGCTAAAAATTAAAAACAATTCACAAGAAAGGAGAGGGAAGTTTTGGCCAGAAAGGAATATGAGGCAAGCACAGAAGGAGTGTGGGAAAAGTAGCCAGTGCTGTCAACGTTTTTTCCCCCGTTTGGCTGGGGGAGGGAGGGCGCCAGACCGGGTCCGGGATGTCATCGGGCTGGCCTGTCCAGAGGCAGATGTTGTGGCCTCTGGACTAGGCACAGGGCTAGGCACATTTGGAGGATTGGCTGATGTTGTGCCAGAGGTGGAGGATCCTGATGATCCGGCAGGAAGGGAGGTCGACTCCAGCATGTGCTGGCGAACGAGCTGCTCCAGGGCATTGGCGATGCGGATGTTGGCGTCACGTTGGCCGCAGCATTTTGCTCCAGGGCCTCAGCCACCCGTACCAGACTGGCGTCCATCCTCTGCAGAATCTCTGTATGGAAATCCGATTTAAAATTGAGTTCTGTGAGGAGGGACACTGCCTGCGAGGGGGATTGCCCTGGACTGGCTTCTGCAGGGTCCTCAGCCGGATGTACTGGTTCCTCCCCTGCAGAGCCAGCAGAAATTCTGCGGCCAAGGCTCCCCTCTGGAGCAGACTCATCCGCCAGTGTCTCTGTTGGAAAAATGAGAAAAGACTCACATTAGAATCTACATATTGGCCCAATAACATTTCAGAGTTGGTGACATCACAATATTTACCTTGGACAACATGAGGAGCCGCAAAGTATGGCATGTCCGTATCCATGTTGGACACTCCAAACACCTCCACAGCCTGCACACACCCCTGTGCCAGCTCTTCTAAATCATTCAACTCCAATGACACAGGGGTGGGACCCCCACCTGTCCCCCTTGCATGCCTAGCCCTGTCAGCCATTTTTTGTTTCAGGCGAAATTTGAAGTCTTGCCATCTGTTGGTGAAAAAGTAGCCATTATTAATGCATTCTTTCCCCCAGTTTTTGTGGGTGGTCAAGTTTTAACTTACCGCCGTTTGACATCCCGGGCTAGACGGACAAAATCACCCACCCGATTGACCGCAACGGCTACCTCCTCCCACATTCTCCACTTCTGGCTTGCACTCATATTCCTGTCTGCCTGTGGCAGGATGTCCACACACTTCTGAACCAAAACCTCCATCTCCTTTCTTGTGAATTGTGGCTGCCTTTTCTTTTTGCCAGCTTTGGCCGGAATACTGGGCCCAGCAGCCTCTTCCATGTCATCCTCCTCACCTATTTTTTAAATGTTGAGAATTGTAAACTTCACAACTTGCACTATATTATGTTTCAAATTAATCATTGTTTACAAATGCCTGAAATACTTACCGCCAGACTGTTGCCCATTGTTTCCCTGGTCTGTAGCCATGTCTTAGCTCAAGACAAGAAATACACCAGATTTTTTGGTTTGACTCGTGACGTATTTATACATGCGTCCTTATTTTTCGGCCGCATCATTGATTGTGCGTTCCTATGATCCCTCCTTAATTTGTGCGGGAAACTAAACACTATTTATGGCTTGGGGCGTCTCGAGTTGAGGTGGCGTTTTTGGATTGTTGGAGGTTACGTTGGTCGGAGTTGATTGTTGGCGGGTTTTGGAGTTGGCGTTGGTGGGAGTAGTTTTTGTTTGCTATATTTGCTTTTTGTTTTTCCGTTCGCATTTTTTCTGTTGGTTTTCTTTTTGGCGTTTCTTTATTTGGTAAGTTTTTGGCAGTCTAACTTTTGTTCAATTTGTGTCTCCTTCTTTTTCTGATTTTTCTAACTTTTTTTTGCGTAATTTCATCTTATATATTATCTCTTGGTAAGTTCATTTTTTCACTTGGTTAGTAAATGTTCATGTTTGTCTTTACGCAACTTTGTTGGACCTACACTTGTAACCTTTGTTTTTCTTATACAGAAATGTTTCGAAAATGTTGTGTTTTTCTAGCTGCGTATTTTTTAACTTGTATTTGCGAACTAATTAGCGCATTTTTATCTGTTTCTATTGTGACTTGTATTTGCAAACTAATTAGCGCATTTTTATCTGTTTCTATTGTGACTTGTATTTGTGAACTAATTAGCGCATTTTTATCTGTTTCTATTGTGACTTGTATTTGCGAACTAATTAGCGCATTTTTAATTGCTTATTCATCCCGTTAAATTGTTTGTGTTTTCCCTTTAGCATTTGTTGCTTACATTTGGCCCCAATTTGACGTAGTGTGCGCAATGTTGTTTTCCTCTTTGGGCAAATGTGTGTTTCTCCCCTTTTATGTTTTGTCTTGCACAAAATTTTGAAACAGAAATGCCCAGCATAAATTGATGTATTTTATATTGTGATTATTTACAGTTTGCACGTATCATGACAATACCCCGGCATGTAAGCATCAATGGATGGTATCATCAAGCTAAGTTAATTTCTTTTTTTGGGGGGGGGTTAAAAAGCCTTAGATTCAAATCTTGCCATTTCTGGTTGATCTGGGTCAGATTGTTCTGGCCATGCTCTCGGAAGCCGACCAACTTCAATCTCGTCCCAGGCGTAGGCATCGTAGGCGTGCAAGGCCCCAGATATTTTGAACACGTGTCACCCTTTTTGGAATGCCCGATGATGAGGTTTTAAGACGCTACCGTCTTCCTCCCAAAATCATCATAGACACTCTCTCATTAATAGAGAGTGATCTTGAGCGGCAAATTGACAGTCCTACAGCAATACCACCACTTACGCAATTTATGGCGGTGTTACATTTCTGTGCCTCAGGATCATTTCAAACAACGGTGGGAATAGTGGCGGGCATCTCCCAATCCTCCTTTTCCCAGATCCTGAGGGCAGTGATGGAGGCACTTTTCAAGCACCTCCATCATTTTATTCAAATGCCTTTGGATATGGGTGCCCTTAGTGTGGCCAAGGCCAATTTTTACCAAATAGCTGGCTTCCCACACATCATAGGGGTTGTGGATGGTAGTCACATACCACTTCAGCCTCCAGCACGGCTGGAGGCCATATTTCGCAACTGGAAACACTATCACTCCCTGAATGTAATGGTAGTATGTGATGCCTCCCTCCAGATCCTGTCCCTGAATGCAAAATTACCAGGAAGTGCACATGACTCATTCATCATTCGGCAATCAGGGATATGGCACAAATTAAACAACCTACAAGCTGGTGATGCGTGGCTTCTGGGTAAGTGGAGACCTTTAGTACATAACAATGTTAAGCTTGATACACAGTGATCCTGATGTTGTCTATTCTTTTTCACAGGAGACAGTGGCTACCCTTGCACGCCCTGGCTGCTCACTCCTTATTTGGCTCCCACACCAGGGCCACAAAGTGAGTTTAATGCCGCACTTACAGCCACCAGGCAAGTGGTGGAGTGCTGTATCGGCCTTTTAAAAGGCCGATTGAGATGCCTCCACCGCTCTGATGGCGAGCTCATGTATTTGCCGGATATGGTTTCGAAAATTGTGGTCCTGTGTGGGATATTTCACAACATCGCCATAAGGAGTGGTGTCCCAATGCAGCCAGAGGATGCCTTACCTGAGGATGGCCCCCCCGAGGTTGGTCGGAGGTCAGTATGTGGGGGGGGCCATACGCGATGATGTGGTGGCCAGATATTTTAGGTAATTGTCAAAACAACAGTGTTTATACCCAATGTGGTACGGTTTGTTTGAGAACATCTAATTAATTGTTTTTTTTTCTCCATCTTCTGTTTGTTTGCATAATCTTTGGCACTCCAACGATGACTACTTCCTGCTACCCTTAAAAAACCTTCATGTGGAAACTTTGGGAATATATTATGGAACCCATATTGCAACGCCACACTTGTGGAATCATGTTTGCATGGTCCTTCGTCAACCAGTTCTTGATTTGTTGTGTGTTTTTTTATAGTTTTTGGTATGTGTTGTATTTATGATTATCACTGTGTGTTTTGTTTGTGAGTGACCACTTTGTTTTTTTAGTTATGTTGTGAATAAATGTCTTGAGAGTGTCATTTTGTTCCTTTTTTTGCACGTTACAAGCAAGTGTAACCAGGTTCACACACGTTACATTTGCCTAAGGGGTAATCCAGTAATGATGCAAGTTGAGCTAAAATGTAATATGTTTTCTGGGTCCAAACCAACACCCAAAGGAATCCTGTACAATCAGTTGGCTTCGTAATATCGGCCTAAGCAGCTTGCCCCCCAAATAGGAACCTGTAAAATGTAGTAATATATAATTTTGACAACACCAAAAAAGGGAAATGAGATTGTTACTGTTAGGTGTTTCTTGTGCCTGTTTTCCTTAAAAATACAACACACAATCTTAGTGACAATAATTGCAAATCCTTGCTGGAAGAGTCTACTTATGTCAGTGTAAACAATCTCAGATTTTGAAACAAGGAATGAGACAGAACGTTAAGTTGAAAATATTAATTTATTTACATTTTGAAAAAATAAAACAAAAAACTAGTTCCTAAGGAGGACCGACATATGGTCAATGACCACCAGCAGACCGATGATGTTTTCCCGCATACGGCCCACACAGCCGGCTAATTCAGCCCTACGCCTCTGTTCCTCTGTGGGTTAGAAAAGTGTGGGGATTAATACATCAATAATGAAACCACATTAAAAAACAAGCCAAAACAAGCAAACCAAAAATGAAAATATTGGGGCACTAAGCATAATTACACCGATAAAACCTAGCCCCCCAAAATGGTCTAGCCCAAAAATACAAGTCCAAAAAACAGATTCCGACAGGTGTGATATGTGTATGGTGAAATCAGCAGTAACAGGTAAAGACAACCCGAAAATTCCCAAAAAGTCTACCAAAAAACACAAAAAAAGGGAACGACACATGATTACATACAGTTTGTGGCGCAAAAAAAACAAAATAAAAAACATACCGTTCGAAAAAATGGCAGCTCCAGAAGGCACTCCCTCGTCCTCCTTGGAGGTGCCTCCATTCCCCAAAGATCTTGGCGGGGTGATTTCTGATTCCGGGGAGGGGGTAGTTCGAAGAGGGGTGGTTGGAGGAGAGGGGGAATTGGGATGGAGGGGAAGGAGCCCCGAAATATCCGCCACAGGGTCTTGGCAGGCTGGGGAGGAGGGGGAAATAGGGGAATTTGGGGTTGTGGAGGGTTGGCTTGGGGTTGGGGAGAGTGGGCGAGAGCGCCGTCTTGGATGACGATGACGCCGTAGTCTTCGCTGTGCCCCTAAAAGATGTGAAACATATTGTGGTTAGTTTCAACCAAAATCCGAGAAAAACAGTATTTTATGACAACACAAATCGGAAAACATGGCCATGCAGATATGAGTACAATTAATAAATAGGACATACATGAAAACATGGCCACGCAGATATGAGTACAATGAATAAATAGGACATACATGAAAACATGGCCATGCAGATATGAGTACAATGAATAAATAGGACATACATGAAAACATGGCCATGCAGAGATGAGTACAATGAATAAATAGGACATACATGAAAACATGGCCATGCAGAGATGAGTACAATGAATAAATAGGACATACATGAAAACATGGCCATGCAGAGATGAGTACAATGAATAAATAGGACATACATGAAAACATGCACACGCAGTTAGGGCCACAAAGATAAACATGAAAACCACAGTCCCTAAAACTTACTTTCAGCGATCTGCATGCGAAAGCATGCCAGCAACGCCCCGTCCGCCGTTGCAGGTCCGACCACCTGCGCTCCAGCTGGCCGATCTGGCGGCGTGAGCCGAAGGAGCGCAGGCGGCCATGTACCTCCGCATATGCGGGACGCTTCTCGCGATTGGTGATGGGTGGAGGCTGGCTGGTGATCTGCCTATCCATCACCTCCGTTAGCACCAGCAGCTCGCGCCTGGTGAATGCCGAGGCTCTCATGATGGCAATGGTGTATTTGTTAAAAATAATTTTTAATAAAGACCCGAAAATAATTTTGATTGGCTAATGTATTTGGGTAATTAACAGGACCAATTCTATTGGTTAGTGTATGAGTCATGTGTTCGACAGGGCCAGAAATCTCTTGAGAGTTATGATAGGCTTGATGCAGTGACATGCGTAAGCAAATTTAAAGAAAGAAATGAACCCCGGGAAATATGCGGGGATAAAAACAAATAAAACAATTGTTTAATTGGGGCTAACATGTATTTTGACAAATAAAAGCGAATGTTTAAGCCGTACGTATTCTGCGGGTAAACACAAACACGGACAAGATTAAAGTTTATTGCATTGTGTTAAAAAAAAAACCAAAAAAAACAATTAAGCTAATTGATATATTGATTGGCATGATACGATTGAGGGAGGAAGGCAGAATAAACGAGCAGTTAATCGAAATCTGACAGTCCCACTTCCGGTTTGTACTTGTGCGTGCGTTCTCTTCAAGCGATTTCGAGGATGTACGCTCGCTATTTGGCACGCTCGTTAGTTAGAGGAGGGGTCGGTTGAGTTTGGGGAGGCTGTTTGTCTGCGTTCGAAAATACGAGCAAGTGCTTGAATTTACATATTTTTTTACGTACGCCGAACGTACGAACGGCCACTTGCGTCCGGGTCTGAATGAGGGCCAAAGTTCTCAAGTTAAGTAGAGAAGACTCGTTGATGTCGATGACTACTAAAGAAAAAAACTATTTTACCTTGGGTTAATCGTTTCAATGTAGCCAGCGAACAGATCAGAAAGCGTACAAATCAATTTTGGCCCATTGTGACAGGGGATTCAAGATTG